>CM060920.1:628200042-629474042 GCA_030737875.1 Allium sativum
CTAACTGTTTACCTTTATTACCAGCACATCTTTTACTTTTACTGGGAAAAAATATTTTGTTCCATGTGATAAATGTTGTTGTACTTGCTATTCGTTTTTGCATCCACAGTAATAATTGTGAATAGCTATGCCCTATAAGGTGAACTATTTTTTTGACCTCCAATGTATTTTGATTGGCTTTAATTCAGTGGTTAATCTATCCTTAAATCTGTCACAAAAGTAGATGTAATATATTTTGGACTATACGAATCTGTCGAACCAGTGAAATAGTTTAATTTTGCTAGAACAAATTGCTTCCACAACCATCATAGAAGAACTTTGCTCAAATAGGAAAACAATCTATAGGCAGATTATGACTGTAAATTTTTGGGACATTCTATGGATTTTTTTGTAAAGTGGTTCTTTTATTAATATAACAAATAAATTACATGCATTAGTTTAACGTCATACACAAATACACTGGCAAAACAAATTGAAATCATATTAGTTTCTTAACATATTGGTAGTAACATTTGCTTTCGGCATGACAAACATTAACTAATTTTGAAACAATAAATTCTTGTGTCTTCTAGGCTCATATGAACTCAATGGATTTAGGAGGTTTATTTTCAAATATTTAAAAAGAAATGTATGTATGGGTGAAATTAATTTGCAGGAAATCTTAATTTTTATTTACTGAACATCCTGATTTTCATTCATCTTCGAAAGAGTTAAATTTTAGCCTTTTTTAGCAGCCAAAGATTAAGCATATACATGAATTGTAAATCTCATGTCCACATTAACAAACAAAACCAAAAAAGAAAACAGGAGAAAAAATGATGGGTATTATCTTGACTTAAACGAAGAAAGAAATATCGTTCTAAAACTTCTGTTTTCTGCGATTTATATAATTTTCAAAGCTCTTGTTATCACATTATGAAATGAATCCCACACATGACATAACATTTAATTTGTAGAAAGAAAATGAGAAAGCATGGAAATAGATAGATCAAAGTCGAGTCTAGAAACTGAGCCTCTCAACGGATAAAACTTTAGATAAATACCTAGATGATAACAAAATATTGCATTTATAAAATTATATCCGAAGTTTTTTATATACTGGCACATGAAATTTCTTATGCGTTTCAAAATTAAATTCAATATATACTTGAAATTCGATATTCTTACCCAAGATAATTGCATCAAATATTTACTTCACAAAACTTGTGAGCTTCATAGTTCACGTAGATAACAGTGTATGTTCTTACTAAGTCGCTACTATATCCAAGTTGCTACTTTTGAAACTGATAATTGCATCAAATATTTACTTCACAAAACTTATGTGCATGTGTGTGTGTATATATATGTATATGTG
The DNA here is from genome assembly GCA_030737875.1 of Allium sativum. Classification (NCBI taxonomy): domain Eukaryota; kingdom Viridiplantae; phylum Streptophyta; class Magnoliopsida; order Asparagales; family Amaryllidaceae; genus Allium; species Allium sativum. The sequence goes on from CM060920.1 coordinate 628,201,397, forward strand.
CTACAGAACCAAGTAGAAACAATGACATAAATCAAAATATTTGTTGAGATCAAGTAATCATGGAGCAAATGCTTTGATATGAGAATTACACATTCAGGTGCTTAACCTAAAACAGTAGTTCAATTTTATGAAGTTTTACATTTAGGGCTGTAAATTTTGTTCGAATGTTCAATGTCCGCTCGTGTCCGTGACCGAAATACGTCCGTCCGAATCCATCCGATTTTCATTTAGGACACGAGTTAGGACAACAAAATTTGTACGAGAAAAAAATCATGTCCGGTCCAGGCTCGTCAGAATTCGTCTGAATTACTTGTAATTCGGCGTGTAGTTGAGAGAAAATCTAGTAAAATGTACAAAATATGATATAAATAGTCATGTACGACCGAGTCCGATCGTGTCCGTGTCCGAAAAACTTATGTCCATGTTATACCGATTTTATTTAGGGCACAAATTAGGACAACGTAATTTGTTCGAGAAAATATTTGGCCTGGTTCGTGTTCCGTCCGATTTTTTTAGAACAAAAACTGAACACACCTCTGACCGGTCCGATCCGACCGATTTACACCCCTATTTACATTTAAAATCTACTACATAACATAATAATTTGCATAAAATATTGGCAAACTATATATATATAACTCTCCAATCATATAAAATGTAATTAAAATTGGTGTGTTTTTCATCACTCACCTCATATTTTTTGAAATCATATTCGAGTAAAAGTACTTCTATTTGGGATTGATATTATAAATGAACCTTCATATCTATAATTGTATGTAAACTATTATATTCCAAAGGTGCAAACACATAACCTAAATAAGAATTAATTACATGACCCTTTGCTTACCTAGCATTCATAAAGCTTCAAAAACAAACCAACATATATACATAAGTATTTTTGAAAAAAAAAATGGAACTACTACATGCACCCAAAGTAGTATACTTAATGTTATACTTACTTGAAATGGATTTTCCAAAAAAATTATTAATGGTAAGTATTTACAGGTGTAAAGTACTAATTTACAGGTATAAATTACCAATATGCTGATATAATTTTACAAAAGGTAACAAAATATTGCTGTAACGACCCGAGTTTCCGCAATCCTGGTTATCGACATAAACTCAATGTCGACTATCCAAGCATCGGAAATACTGGATAGTTAATGAAAGAAGTTAGAGGGTGAGGATAGATAAGATATAAAATTAGAATAGAAGAAGAAGAAGAACATACAACATCAAAATCAGAGCAACACGAATCTCTCAGCGGAACGAGTAAAATATAACATAACTTTGAAATAAAACTAGTATATGCATACAATAACATTTATCAGAGTACAACACTTACAACATAGCGGAAATAAACAATTGCTATAAAATCTTGAAGCCTCCTGCTCCAAGCTCTTAGTATATCTGTAAAATCCTAATTACTTGACTGCCCATACAAATTTGGGCACCCAAAACGGAAAACAAAACAAAAATAAACTCCGGGTCAGTCATGGGACTGGTATGAGTAAAACCAATTGAAACAGTTTGAGCAATTAAACGATATCTCATAAGACCACGCCACATAACGGAACTAGTTTTTCCCTTATGATAATCCAAGACACTTGGTCCAACATTCAAAAACCTTTTGAAAGGAACGATAATCTTTATATCAAACTCATTTGATATTATAATAATGTCGATCAACCATAATATAATAATCATCTAGCAGAACGCTTTCATCTCACATTCCACATGCATAATATATAATCAAAAATCGCGGGAGCTTATTGGTAATGAATTCCAACTGGAAAGGCATGGGACCGCCTTCCGATAGTGTATCTCTAAGAGGAATACACCAGATTCAACAAGAACATCTTGTAACCCAAGCTAAACAATACTGGTCACTCATTTCCCTTAAGTGTACCGAATGTATTATCACCAACGGTTGGGATCGGCAATCGTTTCCTGAAAGGGACAGCATCGAAATAGATTATAGAAGTAAAATGGAATTTCTCTAGATCAGGTGACAATACACCCTAATTGGCAGCAAACCACTTAGCCATGCGACCTACCCGATTTTATACCATTTCCGATTGTGAGGCTAGAGGCCATAACGTAACCTATTACAAACTACGCTTTCTTCACTTTGAATGTCACATCATCATACCCGCCAAATCACAAATTGATTTCCCCAAAATTACCATGGGTATACAGCTAAGAGAAACGAATTCCTCCGCCACCAAACATAAACATGTTTGGAGAGATCAACTTACGCGATCTATTAAATATACTCTGTTAGACATTCTTCCATACAGGTCGTCCTGGGACTGGACAAACCGAAGGTACTATTTTGTAAATCCATCTTAAGCAATTTCTACCTAGGATTTGCTGAATAGCCCTTGCATAACTCCATCTTCAATTATCTTCATCATATTTGATTCGCAACACTAATGCCATACGGAGTGGTTTTCAGATAATATATCTGATTCCGGTCTCTCCGTATTGACAGCAGAAATGGTCAAAATCTTTGATAGTCGGTGATTTAACTATCAAAGGAAAACATGTGTACAAACAATGGTCGTATTCCCAAATGGAAATCTTACCGACCAATCATCATTTAGTTTCCCAATTTCCCATTTATCGTTTCCATATATTCATAAATTCCTTATTTTCTAAAACTAGAAAATATACGTTATTAACCTTGGAAAACGTTTCCATTTCTGATTCAAGCATCAATATCTTCCAACCTCTATCAGTCTCTAACTATGAACTAGTAAGAGAACAACTTTCTAAGCATAAACCGCAAAGGCCGAATCCAACATCAGACCGATACCCAGAAAGCCATTCAACTCAACTAATTTCCAGTCAGTTTCTAATTTCAGTTATTCCATTTAAATTCCTAATTCAAACCCCAAATTCCTTTATAATATTTTATTTGCAAAATATTTACTTTCATCTAATTTTACACATAAAATGTGAATAATATTTCTTTATATAATTCTATTTGTTTTCGAAATAATTTCTTTTATTACACATTTTGTTTTCCAAATAATTCCTTTTCAAAATCCTATTTACTTCATATAAACATTGCCCTTTTCAATATCCTATTTAATTATTTCATATAAACATTTTCATCTAAAATATCATATTTATTTCATATAAATATTTCCTTTTAAACAATTCTATTTATTTCATATAAATATTTCCCTTTATATAATTCTATTTAATTATTCCTTTTTCAATATACACTTTGAAAATTCCCTTTTTACATTCCCGTATTTCTTATGGTATTTAAATTACCAAATAACAGTGAACGATATCATTCAAACACACATAATCAACAACAGATTATATATCACATCATATATTACAATATATAAAAAGAACAGTATTATAAATATGAGGAATCCTGTTGGATCCCTCCAGCCTGTTTCCCTGCATCACAAATGTTAAACAATATAAATAACATCGATTTCATTCAATATGAAATATTCTGATAAATAGAATCAATAATTGATTAACATTTATATATATCGTTATCTATAATTTCAATTAGTAAATTAGCAATTCAACCAAACAATCAACACACAGCAATCCATCATCATTTATCAATACTAGATTATATTTATAAAAATATAAATTGATCAGAGTTAGTGAGATTTACTCACATTGGACAGTTATCCACTCCCAGTCAGTTCCATTGTGTAGCCGCCTTCCATACGATCCTCCTGGATCCAGTTTCGTCAGATTCTGGTCATGTACGACAAAGATATCGTTATTGCAGTTTAATATGTATATATATATATACACAATTTAATTTGGTTTAAATGCTTTGGCCCTTACCCTCCTTCCACTGGCCCACTACCAGATCCATTCACCCACCTGTCCACTTCCTTTATTAATTCTTCTTCCCAATCGAGAAAACAAATCTTGCTATTCCTGTGAACATTTCCTCTAAAAATCATCGTTAATCTCCCTTGAGAGTTACTTCTCCTCATCGTTCTTTCAACTTGAAAACAACTTTGATAATTTAATAAATTAAAAACCTTAAGCTCCTCCTAAACCATGGTTTACTGCTCCTAACCCCTTCTTCCTCCTGTAAGCTACTGTTCGAACAAACCATAGTTGATTTTCCCCTTTACTTTACTCCCTCTCCTCACGATGAAACCTCACCAAAATACCACCATTTCAATCTTCATCGCAAAACTCCATCTACTCTTACCTGTTTCAACAAATTCGGCCACTCGATGTTCACTGCGTCAAATCCTCCGTTCACGACATACTAGTAACCCGTCGACATTTCTTATCATTGAATACCCCAAAAAATTGCAAACAAGTATATCTTCCCTTCATAAATCTGAAACCCTTCACCAAAACAAACATTGAAGCTTCAAATTCACAAATCGATCAACCCTAAAACCATAACCTAGCACTGTACATTTTGGTGCGAGAAAACATACTTTCGAACTTATTGAAAATGGTATGAGCGTGGAGAGTAACTCAGCAGGGATTCAAATATACTTGTTTCGACATCTTCATATTTTCTATGATTTGATATTGATTTTAGAAGCGATCGACTTTGGTTTGGGAAGGTATAACTAACGGCGGAAAATTGTTTTGACTTGGAGAAATAAGAGTTTAGGTTTAGGCAGAAAGCTGGGTATTTATAGAAAGATTATATTATTTTTATATTGACTTTTATATTCCATTTTAATTAACAACTATATGTACTCGATGTTTAAAAATCCGTGTGATCGCATACAATATTCAAAAATCACGAAAATGGACATGCAGCTACAGTTCGACATTACAGACCCAACGAAACTTGTTTCGTCGAATTTCGACTCCATTTGCCCACACAACGTATTTTTAAAGGTCAAATTATCGAATGTTTTTCACATTAAAATTACAAACGACCACATACTGACTCCAAAAGTTACGGAAATTGAAATCAAGCAAAAATTTAATATTCCGGATCCAACAAAATTAGTTTTGTTGAAAAAGGAGGTCATTTGCAAAACTGGCTATTTTTAATGTCTAAATAAATCCATTTAAATATTAATATATTTAAAAATAATTAAATTAAATATTTATAAATAAATATTATCATATATTCAAAATAGAATATCATACAGCTCCAAAATCTTCATATCTGAATTTGTAACTCAACATTTCAAATCTAGTATTAAATCAGTATTTAATTTATATTAAAAATCCATATATAATATAAATAAATTGTTGTAAATTATAAAGGAATTCCATAGCGACTTTTCAAAAATTTAATTTGGACATAACTCAAAATCTACACAATGAAATCTCGATTTTTCTCTTCCATTAGAAAAATATACTTCACCAACTTCGAACATTTCTTGTTTCACAGAAATCCGATTTAAAACGGATTTTGTATATTCAATTGAAGTTCGAATCGCCAAATTTCAAACTGTAGTGTCATTTCGAGCTCGATTTTAATTATAATATAATTATACATTCAAATTGTCGTTTATATAATATATTCATTAATATAATTCAACTCTAAACTAAATTATATATTATATATGATCCAATTCACACAATATTGTGAATTCCACTATTTCGGAATTTAAATATATTATTCTATTATTTATATTAATTAAATATTCAATATAATTTAATTAAATAACCATTTACATCTCTTAATCATTATTTTAAATAATTAAATAAATTAATTATTATACCGTAAAAATACGGGACATTACATTCTTCCCCCATTAAAATAATTTTGTCCTCGAAATTGCTAAGGTAGAAAACAAACCCTATTAACCGGGTTAAAAATTATTCGTTTACTTCTTAACTCCAGTTTCACTGAACCAATTTATTTTAATAAATTATTAATTCATTTCTATTAACAAAAATTTTAAAATATCCTGAAAATTCTCTAACACCTTAAATTTCTGAAAAATTTCGCCTGCACCTCTTTTGTATGGCTCAATCGGTACAACAACAACTCGCCTCTCTAGGCCATCTCCAATCCAAAAGAAAATCAAATAGCTAAGTGGCTTTCCAATTCGACTCATAAAACTCATATCTAATATAAAAACATAAACTTGTGCCTTTTTGTCGGGCATATCAACTTTATCACTTTCACATGCTATCAATTCAACATATACCAATGTCATCTCAACCAATTTCCAATCAATATCTGTTCAACACCACTATTTGCTTAAATCCAAACCAAATTTCATTTCAAACTCGAGTTCCATTCTCAATTCCAATTCTTAACTTATCACTTCAACGTAATTCCAGATTCCTGTCTCATAATCCAATCTTATTCGATATTTCCTATTTCAATTCAATTTTCCATTTAACTGGCTTTAATTAAATATTCAATTTTTATTGACTTTTCTACTTTAATTTGTTTTAATTCAAATAATTTGTTTCTGGGAGTTTTTAAATAGCTTAACCTTTTCCAAAAATCAAAATATTCATTTTGGAATATCAAAACAACTTGTTTTCTCAAAACACTTCAAAAACAAAAATTTTGGTAGTAACCCATCACTTACAACTCGAAAATGAACACCGACGATGTCATGATCATCATCGGAATTTATTTTCCAGCTATCGAAGTGAGTTCAATACTATATCACTTTCAAAACCATATCTAAGCACTTCCACTTTTAAATTCATTCCAAAATACCATTTACAATGCTTTAAAACAATTTAAAATCTCCCAGGATTTTAAAATTCTCATATATTTAATCCAAATTCATTTACAAACACCTTTCCAACTTTCCAGAGTTATAATTTCAATTCTGATTTAATTCATCTGATTCCATATACTACACTTATATAAATTCTGATTGGTTATTTACATAACCATTTAATTCATAATCTTACTCAATTATAATAACAACTAATATATCCAATATATTATAATCATTCCAATATAAATCTTTTATATCAAAATATAATTTGGGTAAAATTATTTCGTTTACCCTCTTTTCAAAACATATCATGTCGGTTCACGTATTCAAGCGTTTATAAACCCCTACCGATACAGTGGATCAAACTGATCGACCAGAACTTATAAACAACTCAACCAATAGATCTCCATAATATAAAAATATTTTTATAAAATATACAAATACATTCTCTCATATATATATACTTAACTCAATCTAGAGCATTACTAACCCCATCTCTTATGAGTCACGCCACAGAGCCAGGGTAATTACTTAACCTTTAGCTCTGATACCACTGTAACGACCCGGGTTTTTGAAATCCTGGTTATCGACATAAACTCAATGTCGACTATTGTAACACCCCGTATTTCTGTTAATACTAATATTCACAAATTAAAAGAATTAATATTGAGAATTTGCACGAAATAGCCTTAAAAGGCATATAACAAATTTGAGATATGTGAATTGCCTTAAAAGGCGAAAAATGGAATTAAGACATTAATTGGAAAATTAATGTGTAGAAATGGTCATAAGTTAATTATGGATTAATTTGAATTCATGAATAGGTGCGTGTGTGTATATATATATATATTTATATATATATGGGCAGTTAATGTAAACATGAATAGAAGTTTATTAATTTGCTGAGTGTTTGCTGAGTCACTTCTGACTCATTGCTGAGTCAATAAGATAAACCCCATCTGGTCTGAATGGCTGCGGTTATTTCTAGGTTAAATCTAATGGCCTAAATGAATCCTAACATCTATAAATAAGTGGGTAGACTCTAACCCTAAATCACTTGAAAAATTGGAGAGCTACCGACATGCCGTTGCCATGGAGTTCAGCATAGCCGTCACAAACTAAAGAAGAAGAAGGCCTAATCTACAAACTAAATCTACTCAAATCAAATCAAAAGCTCTCTCTCTTTCTATTTCTCTTCTTTAAAATTGTGAGTATGATGAATCTCACAATATTATTATAAAATAATTTGATTAAGTTATGAATGGATCACAAGAAAGTGATATGAATTGTTATGTATTTGTAAATTATGTTGTGGATCTCTTGTTATGCTTTTATGTTAAAATATATGTTGTTATGTTGTAGTGATTATGTTGTAAATAATCCTATGCTATGTCATATGTGATTAATCATGCTATGCTATGTTGTAAATCATATCATGCTATGTTGCAAATTATGATATGCTATGTTGTAAATCTTATATATGTTGTAGATCTCATATTATCACATATGTTGAAATACTTATGTTATATGATAATGATGTCATGTTAAGTTGTGTTGAATCATACAAGTTGTAAAATCATGATGTTAGTATTTATGCGAATTGGATCATGTTTAAAGTTTATGTTTTTTTTATAATAGATCTTGATTATGGGAATTTGCCTATTGGGTTAGGTGTACCCATATACATGAATCTACAAATTAATTGGATCTTGAATATTGGAATTTGCCTATTAAGTTAGGTGTACCCATATTCATGAATCTATGATTAAATGAATTTTGATTTTTGGGAATTTGCCTATTGAGTTAGGTGTACCCATATAAAACCATATTGTTAATTATGTTGATTCACACATGTCCTAAACAAGTTTATGAAATTTGATCAAAATCATATTATGTGAATTATGAATAAGTTGACACCCTTAGATCCATGACATGTATAACCTTATCCAAGTTGTAATGTATGCAAGTTTTACCCCTTGTTATGATTTATTTAGTCACATATATATGTTGTTGTTGTGAATATTTTCTTTTATGCTATGAGTTAGACTAATCGGGTCTAGCATACATTTTGCGAATAAACGTTCAAACGTGGGGTAGGGGTAATATTAGGAAATTAATAAATTGGGGTGCAATTGATATGATTTTGCATGCCTTAAATGGATGTCCATAATTGAGTCAATTATGGACATTGTTAAATTTGGAATTAATTAATAATTCAAGTAGGGAATTATTAAAATTGGGGAAAGTGGATTATTAATAATAATCAATGCTTAGGACACGAGGTTGGACCCGTTTGTGACGTAAACCTGCCCGGACCCGCCCGGCAAATCTAGTAGTCACAAATGTCGGCCCAATGTGAGAGGTCCTAGGCCCAAACTAAAGCATAACAGTTGTAAAGAGGTTAGACTCTTTTATGGTGTAAGACTGCCCGGACCCGCCCGGCAAATCCAGCTGCCATAAATGCCAGTCTAATGTGAGAGGTCTTTATGAGGTTATGGCCTTAATGAATTAAGAAATACTTAGCCCGATAATCATGTAAGGTGGGGCATGGGGGTTAAGTAGGTGCCTTGGGTGGCATGAGGAATCTAGTGGTTGCCTTTAGAGGCATTTGAAATACGATTAGACTTAACCAAATACACATGTAAATGAACATGACTAAGTGGGTTAAGTGGATGGACTAATGGGACAAGCTTAGGTGGAATGCTTGTGGGAAATAATGGGGGCCCATTTCAACCAGTATCCCAAAACGTATCTTTGTGGGCTCGACCCAAGTCGAGGACGGGACACGCATACTGGGTTTGACTACAAGAGGCCAAAACAGGGAGCGGTGGCAACACAAGTCCAACGGGTTTCATATGCGTGTGCGGACCCGGGCTGGTAGGTAAGACGTTGTTGCATCGTGTAGGTATAAGCCGTGCATCTCCGTTATATCGGGTTGCCACTTTAGGGGAATGATACACCCCACTGTGGGGCCAGCACGGGTATCTACGAGTAGGGAGCCGATCGAAAAATGGAAAGTGGGGTACACCTAGTGGAGATATGGGAAGGCGGCACCTATGTAGTCAGCTAGGAGTACGTAAAGCCATTAAGAAAGTTTCTAAGTGAAGCTAAGTGGAATCAATCTTTAGGGTGACTGGTGTGGTGCAGTATAGTGTTTATCCTTTAGTATTTAGGAGCGCCTATAACGTTTCCTTTAGCGATTGTCTATGTCCTTAATCTGCTCTTTCATAGACATTTCCTTGTTTTCCAGCTTATGCCTTAGTCCAGTTATTTTGATAATAGTATTGTAGAATTATCATACTCGCCAGACTTTATGTCTGACGCCCCCTCTTTTTCATCTTTTTCTCCCTTCAGGTCCTCAGGTTGGGCCAAGTTCCAGTGGAGTCTGATTGGATTGCTTATCTCTTGGAAAGCTTGGACTGCTGAAGTAAAGTCCAGCTTGTTATCTTTCTTTTTTATGGCTATTTATGTAATGGGATTATGTACTTGTTTTTATCAAGATAGATATTGTACTTGACTTTGATTATGGTGTTATGATGTAATCAAACATGTTTTGATTTCTGCTGCAATTGAAATAAAGTTTTTAAATTTCCAAGTACTATTTTATATCTGTCTTGTTGAAATTTTACTGTTCTATATTCACCTAAAACCTCCATAGAAGTTAATGCATTCCCTTTGTGAGTGACATTAATGGACGTGGGGTGTTACACGTGGTATCAAAGCATAAGGTTACCAGAACAGATAAAAATTTTAGAAAAATATTTTTCTAAAGTATTTTCGGAAGAAGTGCTTTCAAAAACATGTTATTTAGAGAAAGTTTTTATGAAAAATATAATCCCAAATTGCCATATCCTTATCTTTATCTTTCGAATTGTCCATTTTGAATCTTTCCTTTTTCGTTTCAGCATGGCTGAAGATCTTAATCTCCCAGAAGGTGTGACGGTTCCAGGGTGGTTTAGGAGATATTTGGAGGTTAGGGCCACCATTGCAGGCCCAGCAGATATTCCTCCACCCCCAGTTGCACCCATTCCTCCTCCTCCTCCTCGTGTTGACACTTTTGCAAAGACGTGCAAGGAATTTAAGGCTATGGGAGGAAAAACTTTTCAAGGGACTGAGACGTTTGTGGAGGCCAGAGACTGGCTTAAGGAGACTGAGGAATTGTTGGATATCTTTGAAGTGGAAGATGGGAGGAAAGTCCGTTTAGCTGCTTGGTTAATGAAGGGAAAGGCCTCGTTTTGGTGGGAGGTCACTAACGGGGAACGTCCAGTTGATTCATGGGCGGATTTCAGACGAAGGTTTGAGGCAAAGTTTCTTTCAAGGGCAGAGGAGAATTTAAATATGGAAAAATTCCTGACATTAAAGTAAGGGAGCTTATCAGTGAAGGAGTATGTCAATAAATTTAATCAGTTAGCAAGGTTTGGCTTGGAGTTGGTGAACACGCCAGAGAAGAAAGCTTTGAGGTTCGTTAGAGGCTTGAATGAACCGTTGTAAGGGTTGGCTATGACCCACATCCCTATGGGAGCCACCTTTGAAAAGCTAGTAGAAATGGCACTTATGCATGAGGATAAGGCAGTTGAAAAGAAAGGGGATCAGAAAAAACCCCAACAGCAAAATAACAAGGGTGGTAAAAACAATAATGGCAAAGGGAAGAAGAGATGCTTCAATTGTGGGACGCCTGGCCATCTCAGCAAAGATTGTAGAAAGAAAAAGAAGACTGGTTGTTTTCATTGTGGAGATGCGGGACATTTGGTGAAGGACTGCCCAAAGAAGGGGCAGAGGGCAGGGTCTACCTCTGGAGGACAGGTGCAGACTCTTATGGCACAAGGGCAGGCAAGGGGGCAAGTTCAGGCTATTGCGGCCCCACCGCTGCAAGAAAGAGGTAGAACAATTTCTGTTGAAAGCTTAGTTTTTCTGTTTGATCATCCTGTCCGTACCTTATTCGATTTTGGTGCATCTCATTCGCTTATCTCTGCATCATTAGTTGAATTACTGCACTTGAACACCAGTTTAGTAGAGGATCCCTTGGTTGTTTCAAATCCAATTGGGGGTTCGGCTCATTTGACCATGATATGTTTGGATTTGAAAATCTCTATACTTAGCGTTGAATTTAGATGTGATGCTATTGTATTGGGCTTCACGGGCTATGGGCTAATTTTAGGAATGGATTGGTTATCTAGAAATGGGGCCATTCTTGATTGTGAAAGGAGAGTAGTTAGGCTTGTGACTCTCCTTGGTAATGCTCTCGACATCTTTTGTAGTCCCATAAATTCCGTTATACTAAGTTATCTTGAATCGCTTGACGCGTCTGTAGAGAATCTGCGAATGGTAGAGGTGGTCCGGGAATATCCGGATGTGTTTGAGGAGGTGAAGGGCTAACCTCCAAAGCGGGAGATAGACTTTTGAATTTATCTTGTGGATAATGCTAAACCCGTATCTTTGCCAGTGCGCCATATGGCTCCTCGTGAAAGGAGAGAACTCAATAAGCAAGTGAAGGAGTTGCTTGAGAAGGGGTTCATAAGACGTAGTATATCAGAGTGGGGTGCTCCAGTAGTATTTGCTACAAAGGCGGATGGGTCCCTTAGACTTTGTGTGGACTATAGAGAACTAAACAAGCATACTAAAAAGAACCGACACCCACTGCCGAGGATTGACAATCTCTTTGATCAGTTAGTTGGCGCCTCAGTGTTTTCGCAGTTGGACTTAGCCACTGGCTTTCATCAACTGAGAGTGGCTGAGGATAGTATAGATAAGACTGCTTTTAGGACTCCTGACGGATTCTATGAATGGCTAGTGATGCCCTTTGGTTTGACCAACGCCCCCGCATATTTTGTTGATTTGATGAGTAGGGTGTTTAGGGAGTACCTTAACAAATTCGTGGTAGTCTTTGTGGATGACATCTTAGTCTTTTCTAAGAATGAAGAAGGGCATGCCCTACATCTTAGGGAAGTGTTGGAAACCCTTAGAGTGCATAACCTTAATGCAAAATTTTCTAAGTGTCACTTCTGGAGGAAAGAAGTACGGTTCTTAGGGCACGTGGTTTCCAAGGAAGGGATAGCAGTGGATCCCGCAAAGGTGGTGGCCATCCAAGATTGGAAGGTCCCTAAAAATGTAACCGAAGTAAGAAGTTTCTTGGGGTTGGCTGGTGTAACAACCCGAAAATCTGGGCCAGTTTAAAAATTTTATTTTGGCAATTTTAGCGAATTTTGATTATTTAAAATGAATTATTTTAAATAATATCGACGAGAAATTTATTTTGAATATAATTATAACGTATATATTATATACGTCGTCGTTAGAGTATAATAATTATATATAATTATAAAAGGAATAGAAAATGGGCGGTAGTTCGAAAATTCGATTTCTAATTTCAAATGAATATACAGAATTCAATATAAGTCAGAATTGAACGAAACAAGAAATATTTGAATCTGTATAAGGATATCTTTCTAACGAAGTTGAGAAACTGAGATTTCACTTTAGAAGTGGAAAGATATGTCCAGTTGAAAATTCAGAAAAGTCGCTGTGGAATTTATATATATTTTTAATATATATAAAGGCCCTTAAAAATGGACATTTTGCAAACGACCTCGGATTTCGACGAAACCAGTTTTGTTGGGTCCGTGACGTTAAGTTATTGCTAGATTCCAAATTTCATAATTTTTCGAATCAATATGTGAGCGTGGCAAAAGAAAACGCGTTTGACCATTTCAGTTGAATTTAATCGACTGGAAATTGGCCATTTTTCCAACGGTCTCAGAATTCAACGAAACTAGTTTTGTTAGGACCGTATCGTCAATACGAAGCTAGAAAATATTTTTCTGCCATTTTTAGAATTCGTATGTGGCCCCGGTAATTTGAAATGTACGTTTAAAATTCAATATAGTGATTTAAATGTAAATTAAAAGGAAGCTGATCGAAACGGTCGATTCAGCTTGCGGTGCATATCCCATTGTGTTCGGAATGGGGGTGAAACGCTATGGGCGACAGGCGGTGGGCCTCGTTTCGAGGTCGTATGGGAAAGTCAACTTCTAGAAATTAAATAATATAAAAAAAAAAAAAAAAAAAACCTTCTCCTTCTATAACCTCTGGCCCCCCCCCTTCTCATTTTCATTTCGATTCAGTTATATAAAAAAAAAAAAAAAAAAAAAGAAGCCGCACGCATCAGGAACCGCGACGCCATCTACCTCCCTCCAGCGCTCTCGCCGATCATCCCTCCTTCCTCCACCCTCTTCCTCAATCTAACGCCTAATCCCCCAAAACCCTAAAACCTCCCTCCCTCAAATCAGCCGCCGCAACAACCATAGAGCCGCCGCTGGCCCCACACCTCCCTGACCGCCGACGACAGTTTCACCCCCCCCCTTCTGCAAAATGCTGTAAGTTTAAAACTGATTTATTTATTTGTTTTTATTTTACTTTGATTTTTATTTTAAAGTTTTAAAATTGATTTTTACTTTAATTTTAAAACTGAATTTGAAAAATGATTTTTAAAGTATTTAAAAACTGAATGTTATTTTGATTTCAAAACTGAATGTTATTTTGATTTCAAAACTGAATGTTATTTTGATTTAAAACTTATTTTTAAAAAAAGTATAAACTGATTTATTTATTTTAAAAAAAGTATAAACTGATTTATTTTTAAAAGAGAAAAACTGATTTTATTTTGAACTTTAAAATAGGAAAAAGATTAATCTTTTAGTAGAAAAAGATTTGAAAGCAAAAGTAGAAATCATATTTTTATATGTTGAAAGCGAACGTGAAAACATGATTTTTGTCATATTAAAGAAGTGATTTTTATTATATAAACATCATGACAAAAATGAGATTTTTATTCATTTGAATAGCGATAGAAAAATAGAATTTTTATATATTGAACTTCGATAGAAAAATAGAATTTTTATATATTGAACTTCGATAGAAAAATTCGATTTTTATATATTGAATAGCGAACTAAAAATTCGATTTTTATATATTGAATAGCGAACTAAAAATTCGATTTTTATATATTGAATAGCGAGGTAAAAATGTGATTTTTACGTATGTAGTGAAAGCAGCAACGAAGGTGACAAAAAGGCGAAACGACGAAGACTTCTGCAAAGGAGTGCCGTGGAGCTAGGATAGCTATATGTGAGAATTTCTCACCTTTCAATTTATTTTTCTAGTTATATATATATATACTAGGATGCAGACGGTGCTTATTAGAAGCACCCGACACCCGTCCACATACCATGGACTTGTTTGTTTGGATTGTTTGGTGATTGATTGAGATATTGGTTTGAATGTGGTTTGTGGTGTGAAAAATCGAATCGATAAATTGGTTAGGATTAGACGTGCGCCGTTATAAGGCGTAGGAGTAAGGCTAGGTTAGACCCTTACTCCAAATTTTGTGGTTTGCAAAATGAAATTGATTTGATTGATGAGTGAATGGCGTGGGCCTTCACTAGACCGGGGATAAGGCTAGGCCTTGTCCCGTTTCTAGTATCGTGTCGTTATGCCGCCGAAATTTTCTAAAATATGTTAGAAAAATAAAAATATCATTTTATTGAATAAATGAATTGAATAGAAATTCATAGGTTGAAATAAAATGTTTTATCGTTAAAAATATATTTTTTAACGTGAATATGAAAATAGTGAAGTGAATAAATAAATATTCATTTACAAACCAGATGGTTTGTTTATGTACACTTATTT
The DNA here is from genome assembly GCA_030737875.1 of Allium sativum. Taxonomy (NCBI): domain Eukaryota; kingdom Viridiplantae; phylum Streptophyta; class Magnoliopsida; order Asparagales; family Amaryllidaceae; genus Allium; species Allium sativum. Next base: position 628,216,750 of record CM060920.1, read on the forward strand.
GAATGACATTGATTGGGACGATAAATTTTACACATCGCCCAACTGCACAACTAAAATCTATGTTTGATTGTTTGAAACCCCACACGGGTGTTAGGATGAAATTTGAAGTTCACTCATCCTGATTGATTAAATATGTCGATCGATTGATTGACAGGCTGTTATGAGCGTTGAATATCTATATTTGATGCTTATACAGTGTAGTGCACTTTGGTTGATGGTTGATTATTTTCAATGTTATTATATACATGTGTTGTATGAAAATCCATATAATTAATTTTATATGGTGATTGATTGGGCCTCATTCCAATCGTGAAAATAAAGAATATTTTGATAATAACAAATATTTTGATAATAGGAAATATTTGAAATAGAATATTTGAAAATAGAAATTTATGAAGCCGTGTTGATTAGATTGACGCCATTTTGACGTAAACGATATTTATATCGATTTTATTCATTTTAAAATGAATATTGAAAAGTAATCTCGAAAACGATTTCGAAATGAATTGAATTGAAAACGATTTCGAAATGAATTGAATTGAAAACGATTTCGAAATGAAATGAATTGAAAACGAATTCAAATTGAATTGAAAACAATTTCGAAATGAATTGAATTGAAAACGATTTCGAAATGAATTGAATTGAAAACGATTTCGAAATGAATTGAATTGAAAACGATTTCGAAATGAATTGAATTGAAAACGAATTGAAATGAATTCAAATTGAAATTTGAATTGAATAGAAATGAATTTTGAAACGAATTTATAAAGAAGAATTCAATTTTGATTTGAATTGAAAAGGAAGTTGAAATTGCTTTTGAAACGAATTTAAAACTATTTATATAATTCGTTTTAAATAGAAATCGACGAAGTATATATTATATATATTATATATATAATATAATGGCCTGAATAGAACGCGCCGCGCCGCGGCAGTTCGTGAATTTCGACCATTTATTTCAAACGGACATTGCGGGAGATCCGACCGTCGGATTCTCCTAAAACCGGAACCGTTGGGTTCGTATCGAAAAGAGCTTTCTAAAGAATATTAGAAATTAGAAATCTAACGGTTGGATTTGGAATTATGTCCAAATCAAATTCGAAAAAGGTCGCTGTAAGTACAGTTCGATGGCCATTGTTGGAAATCGACTGAACGGGCCTTGATAAAATTATTAAAAATAGTAATAATTTGTGTAAAATCATAAGAAATGATTTAGAAAGAATTGGGATGAAAAACTCCATATTTGAAAAGATAAAAATAGATTTTTATCGAAATAAACTAGTTTTGAACTAGAATTATAATTCTATTTATTTTTAAATAAATAAATTGAATTCGAAATGGGTTTGAAAATAACCAATATTTCCAATGAATGCATTGGAGTGGATTTGAATCGAAATTGTCTTCGGAATATTTCGATGTTGGAATTCGTGATATTACAGGTGTTGTTATGGAAATTTGAAAGATATATATTTGTATCGTTATTTCCAATACGACATTTGTTAGTCGTAGAATTCGATATTGAATATAAGCCGATATATTTTCTATCCAGAGCCTTGTATTGAATATCGAATGTGATTTGGGTTTGTCGTGAATGGTGTCTTCACTAACACTGTTCTTGAACCCAGTTGAGAAAAGATTAAATCTTTTTATTTAGATTTAATGAAGTGTACCAATTAAATAATATTTAATTGGAATTGAATTGATATTGATTTTTGGGTTTATCGTGAACAGTGTTTTAAATAATACTTGTTCTTTAACCCGATAATTAATGAATGTGATTTGGGTTTGTCGTGAATGGTGTCTTCACTAACACTGTTCTTGAACCCAGTTGGGAAAAGATTAAATCTTTTTATTTAGATTTAATGAAGTGTACCAATTAAATGATATTTAATTGGAATTGAATTGATATTGATTTTTGGGTTTATCGTGAACAGTGTTTTAAATAACACTTGTTCTTTAACCCGATAATTAATGGAATGTGATTGTGGGTTTATCGTGAATCGTGTTTTAAATGACACTGATTCTTTAACCCAGATAATGATTAAAACTAAGTGGAGTTTTAATGAATCTTTAATTAGATTGAAAAGATCGAGAATGGAGTATCACCAGTTTTGCTCCAGACGATAGTTAAATCTTTAATTAGATTTGAACGTGAAATTTAGAAACTAACTGTCGGTTAGCCAAGCAGAATGGTTTTCTGGATATTGATCTGATGTTGGTTTCGGCCTTCGGGGTTAATATTTGGGGAATTATTCTCTTGATTAATTTACGGTTAGTGACTAATGAATTGGAATGAGGCGTATGTTGTGTTTGTGTAACACTTATTTAAAATATACGCGGGTTATTCGGAAAGACCGGGTTCATCCCATTCTGAATAACTGATACGACGATAAGTCGAAGATGAAGACGATGGTCGAAGACCGGAGGTCTTCACGTCGTTTGGGTGATAACTGATGATCTTGATTGGGCTGTACACCCAAGAAGATGGAAACAGTTGGTGATCGTCCAGACGTACTTGGAGATCGATGGATATGCGGGGTACTAGGTGCCTCCGGTTTCGTTCAGGCCCAGAACGGACTTGTAAATGGACTGTGTGTCTGACATTGGATTTCATTCTGTGTGACTGATATCGGTTGCATAGAGTGGTTTGCCTGTGTGGCATGCTAAGATGCAAATGATCAAGGCTTCTGTTGAAAAGCAAAGTCTTGTGGTGATGATCAAAGCACGGCCTTTGTGGCGTAGCTTTGTGTAACGTTTACTTCGCGAGTTTCACACCCGGTATGAACCAAAAACGGGAGAGGACATCAGGGGGGACTTGCGTTTCTTTCTAGCTAGAAGTGGCGTCAGTGGTTTTACACGCCCTGACGAGTTTGACTTATGTGGTTGTTGCGGTTGCGAGGCGCCTCGGTTATATCGGTTTCGGCCGAATGCATTCTGGTCGGCTGACGGACCAGACTTACACCCCATAGGGTGGGGAGACGTATTGTTCAGGCATTATAATCCACTTCGTGTGGACCGGCCCTGACGATCCAAGGTACGGTTGCGGCTGTGCCTGAGACACGGGCTAGAGCGTCTCGAATCGGTTGAGGACTATCTTTTGCCTCGGTTCATAGATGGAAATCCAATTTCCAAATACGTGACACTTGCGATTTTGATTGTATAACTTATATCTGGCGACATAGTGGTATGGGGCATTCATGCCGCCTATGATTGATACTTATGATTTGAAGTTGTTTTATACACTATGCACTTATAATAGTATCAAATGATTTGTTTTAAACGTATCAAGCATGCTTTGGCTGTTATAAGGTAAAAACCCTATCCTCCGGCTTGCGTTGCATTGTGTGATGGGACCTGGGTCTTATAACAGCTTCATTTTTCTTTATTTAGCATTGCGCTGTTTGTTTTATGCACTGGTATTCTTGGGAGGAAACCCGTTCCGTGTTATACGGCGTGGTCCCTTGTTTTACCTAATGATTTAAAATAAAGATTAATAACTGTTTTAGTTCTCACACCAGTCCCATGACTGACCTGGAGTTTATTGTTTTAACCTAAACTCTGGGTGCCCTTATTTTGACACGGGCAGCTAGTAGTTTCGGTTTTGCAGATTTATATTCACAGGATCCTGGTTTACAGCTGGAACGATATCCGGAAAGCTTTGTATCCGTATATCTACTTCTAGTTGTGTATTGTATTATTTTCCGCTGCTATGTATTTAAATGTAATTTAAATCTCTGATATTTCTGTGTAATATTGTTTCATACTCTATATATTCTTGTAATCTGATGCATTGTTGTAATATACAATGAAATGTTCTTTCGTATGCGTTTTGTTTTGTCCTGTTCTCAAACGATAGGGCGTTTCGAGCGGACTGGATCGGTTTAGCGACTGGTTCGGACCGAGCGAAATTCCTTGCCGTCACAGTTGGTATCAGAGCTTTGGTTTACAAAGCTCAGAGAACAAGACACATTAGAAACATACGAAAGAATTCATCAGATATTGGGTTAGTAATATCCAATTAGAATGACTCGTTAGAGATAGGATCAGTAGTATCCTAGAACGAGTGTGAAGAGTATATTTCTTTCAAATGAAAACAAATTTCGTTTTGAAAATTTAAATCAATTATTCGTATTTGATTATTTATTTTGAATATGGACAATCGAGTATATATAGATTTCGCGTATACGCGTCATGAACGTATATTCGAAGTTTTAATATATTGGATAGATATAGCATCACACTCTAGTCGCCCGGAGATATTATTGATGATAGCGATCGCATCATCAACATTTATGTTCGTGTTTCGAAGGTGTGATTTTCTATATATTTCCATTAGGCTGGTGTGAGAACCAAAACTTAATATAGCTAGAATACATTGTTGTGATTTGGCATCAAAAATCTGATTTTTGTATATGTATCAAAATTATGAATTTGAAACTCTAAATCAACTAATTGATTGATGTTTGTGTTGTTGGTTTATTTGTTTGCTAATTTTGAACCATTATGCCTAACTGAATCAAATATTGGATTATATTGAAAATTGGTCGCATTTGTTTGCATATACATATATATCATTGAACAGGTCATAGCAAGGAGGCTAGAGCCAGAGAATAAAATTTGTTTGCCCGACAAATAGGTACATGTTTACTACATAATTTCCTGTTTTGTTTGGGTGATGATGATTTTGTGAGCCTATTGGCTAGCCGCTTGGCTTTTTCTTTTTCTTTTTGAGATCTGAAGGACCGGGGAAGCTATTTGAAATTCCCCGATGCTCCCGGTGCAGGGGAGGTTATGGCGAAATTTTTCGAAAATTTAGGGTGTTAGCCAAATTTTTGAAATTTTAGAAATTCTCAGAAACTGAAAAGTTGGAGAATGGAAGCCAGATCGAACGTAGAGCTAAATAATCAAACCACTTTCGACTTTGTTCCTTTTCGGGGACGAAAAGTTTTAAGTGGGGGAGATTGTAACAACCCGAAAATCTGGGCCAGTTTAAAAATTTTATTTTGGCAATTTTAGCGAATTTTGATTATTTAAAATGAATTATTTTAAATAATATCGACGAGAAATTTATTTTGAATATAATTATAACGTATATATTATATACGTCGTCGTTAGAGTATAATAATTATATATAATTATAAAAGGAATAGAAAATGGGCGGTAGTTCGAAAATTCGATTTCTAATTTCAAATGAATATACAGAATTCAATATAAGTCAGAATTGAACGAAACAAGAAATATTTGAATCTGTATAAGGATATCTTTCTAACGAAGTTGAGAAACTGAGATTTCACTTTAGAAGTTGAAAGATATGTCCAGTTGAAAATTCAGAAAAGTCGCTGTGGAATTTATATATATTTTTAATATATATAAAGGCCCTTAAAAATGGACATTTTGCAAACGACCTCGGATTTCGACGAAACCAGTTTTGTTGGGTCCGTGACGTTAAGTTATTGCTAGATTCCAAATTTCATAATTTTTCGAATCAATATGTGAGCGTGGCAAAAGAAAACGCGTTTGACCATTTCAGTTGAATTTAATCGACTGGAAATTGGCCATTTTTCCAACGGTCTCAGAATTCAACGAAACTAGTTTTGTTAGGACCGTATCGTCAATACGAAGCTAGAAAATATTTTTCTGCCATTTTTAGAATTCGTATGTGGCCCCGGTAATTTGAAATGTACGTTTAAAATTCAATATAGTGATTTAAATGTAAATTAAAAGGAAGCTGATCGAAACGGTCGATTCAGCTTGCGGTGCATATCCCATTGTGTTCGGAATGGGGGTGAAACGCTATGGGCGACAGGCGGTGGGCCTCGTTTCGAGGTCGTATGGGAAAGTCAACTTCTAGAAATTAAATAATATAAAAAAAAAAAAAAAAAAAACCTTCTCCTTCTATAACCTCTGGCCCCCCCCCCTTCTCATTTTCATTTCGATTCAGTTATATAAAAAAAAAAAAAAAAAAAAAAAAAGAAGCCGCACGCATCAGGAACCGCGACGCCATCTACCTCCCTCCAGCGCTCTCGCCGATCATCCCTCCTTCCTCCACCCTCTTCCTCAATCTAACGCCTAATCCCCCAAAACCCTAAAACCTCCCTCCCTCAAATCAGCCGCCGCAACAACCATAGAGCCGCCGCTGGCCCCACACCTCCCTGACCGCCGACGACAGTTTCACCCCCCCCCTTCTGCAAAATGCTGTAAGTTTAAAACTGATTTATTTATTTGTTTTTATTTTACTTTGATTTTTATTTTAAAGTTTTAAAATTGATTTTTACTTTAATTTTAAAACTGAATTTGAAAAATGATTTTTAAAGTATTTAAAAACTGAATGTTATTTTGATTTCAAAACTGAATGTTATTTTGATTTCAAAACTGAATGTTATTTTGATTTAAAACTTATTTTTAAAAAAAGTATAAACTGATTTATTTATTTTAAAAAAAGTATAAACTGATTTATTTTTAAAAGAGAAAAACTGATTTTATTTTGAACTTTAAAATAGGAAAAAGATTAATCTTTTAGTAGAAAAAGATTTGAAAGCAAAAGTAGAAATCATATTTTTATATGTTGAAAGCGAACGTGAAAACATGATTTTTGTCATATTAAAGAAGTGATTTTTATTATATAAACATCATGACAAAAATGAGATTTTTATTCATTTGAATAGCGATAGAAAAATAGAATTTTTATATATTGAACTTCGATAGAAAAATAGAATTTTTATATATTGAACTTCGATAGAAAAATTCGATTTTTATATATTGAATAGCGAACTAAAAATTCGATTTTTATATATTGAATAGCGAACTAAAAATTCGATTTTTATATATTGAATAGCGAGGTAAAAATGTGATTTTTACGTATGTAGTGAAAGCAGCAACGAAGGTGACAAAAAGGCGAAACGACGAAGACTTCTGCAAAGGAGTGCCGTGGAGCTAGGATAGCTATATGTGAGAATTTCTCACCTTTCAATTTATTTTTCTAGTTATATATATATATACTAGGATGCAGACGGTGCTTATTAGAAGCACCCGACACCCGTCCACATACCATGGACTTGTTTGTTTGGATTGTTTGGTGATTGATTGAGATATTGGTTTGAATGTGGTTTGTGGTGTGAAAAATCGAATCGATAAATTGGTTAGGATTAGACGTGCGCCGTTATAAGGCGTAGGAGTAAGGCTAGGTTAGACCCTTACTCCAAATTTTGTGGTTTGCAAAATGAAATTGATTTGATTGATGAGTGAATGGCGTGGGCCTTCACTAGACCGGGGATAAGGCTAGGCCTTGTCCCGTTTCTAGTATCGTGTCGTTATGCCGCCGAAATTTTCTAAAATATGTTAGAAAAATAAAAATATCATTTTATTGAATAAATGAATTGAATAGAAATTCATAGGTTGAAATAAAATGTTTTATCGTTAAAAATATATTTTTTAACGTGAATATGAAAATAGTGAAGTGAATAAATAAATATTCATTTACAAACCAGATGGTTTGTTTATGTACACTTATTTGAATGACATTGATTGGGACGATAAATTTTACACATCGCCCAACTGCACAACTAAAATCTATGTTTGATTGTTTGAAACCCCACACGGGTGTTAGGATGAAATTTGAAGTTCACTCATCCTGATTGATTAAATATGTCGATCGATTGATTGACAGGCTGTTATGAGCGTTGAATATCTATATTTGATGCTTATACAGTGTAGTGCACTTTGGTTGATGGTTGATTATTTTCAATGTTATTATATACATGTGTTGTATGAAAATCCATATAATTAATTTTATATGGTGATTGATTGGGCCTCATTCCAATCGTGAAAATAAAGAATATTTTGATAATAACAAATATTTTGATAATAGGAAATATTTGAAATAGAATATTTGAAAATAGAAATTTATGAAGCCGTGTTGATTAGATTGACGCCATTTTGACGTAAACGATATTTATATCGATTTTATTCATTTTAAAATGAATATTGAAAAGTAATCTCGAAAACGATTTCGAAATGAATTGAATTGAAAACGATTTCGAAATGAATTGAATTGAAAACGATTTCGAAATGAAATGAATTGAAAACGAATTCAAATTGAATTGAAAACAATTTCGAAATGAATTGAATTGAAAACGATTTCGAAATGAATTGAATTGAAAACGATTTCGAAATGAATTGAATTGAAAACGATTTCGAAATGAATTGAATTGAAAACGAATTGAAATGAATTCAAATTGAATTGAAATTTGAATTGAATAGAAATGAATTTTGAAACGAATTTATAAAGAAGAATTCAATTTTGATTTGAATTGAAAAGGAAGTTGAAATTGCTTTTGAAACGAATTTAAAACTATTTATATAATTCGTTTTAAATAGAAATCGACGAAGTATATATTATATATATTATATATATAATATAATGGCCTGAATAGAACGCGCCGCGCCGCGGCAGTTCGTGAATTTCGACCATTTATTTCAAACGGACATTGCGGGAGATCCGACCGTCGGATTCTCCTAAAACCGGAACCGTTGGGTTCGTATCGAAAAGAGCTTTCTAAAGAATATTAGAAATTAGAAATCTAACGGTTGGATTTGGAATTATGTCCAAATCAAATTCGAAAAAGGTCGCTGTAAGTACAGTTCGATGGCCATTGTTGGAAATCGACTGAACGGGCCTTGATAAAATTATTAAAAATAGTAATAATTTGTGTAAAATCATAAGAAATGATTTAGAAAGAATTGGGATGAAAAACTCCATATTTGAAAAGATAAAAATAGATTTTTATCGAAATAAACTAGTTTTGAACTAGAATTATAATTCTATTTATTTTTAAATAAATAAATTGAATTCGAAATGGGTTTGAAAATAACCAATATTTCCAATGAATGCATTGGAGTGGATTTGAATCGAAATTGTCTTCGGAATATTTCGATGTTGGAATTCGTGATATTACAGGTGTTGTTATGGAAATTTGAAAGATATATATTTGTATCGTTATTTCCAATACGACATTTGTTAGTCGTAGAATTCGATATTGAATATAAGCCGATATATTTTCTATCCAGAGCCTTGTATTGAATATCGAATGTGATTTGGGTTTGTCGTGAATGGTGTCTTCACTAACACTGTTCTTGAACCCAGTTGAGAAAAGATTAAATCTTTTTATTTAGATTTAATGAAGTGTACCAATTAAATAATATTTAATTGGAATTGAATTGATATTGATTTTTGGGTTTATCGTGAACAGTGTTTTAAATAATACTTGTTCTTTAACCCGATAATTAATGAATGTGATTTGGGTTTGTCGTGAATGGTGTCTTCACTAACACTGTTCTTGAACCCAGTTGGGAAAAGATTAAATCTTTTTATTTAGATTTAATGAAGTGTACCAATTAAATGATATTTAATTGGAATTGAATTGATATTGATTTTTGGGTTTATCGTGAACAGTGTTTTAAATAACACTTGTTCTTTAACCCGATAATTAATGGAATGTGATTGTGGGTTTATCGTGAATCGTGTTTTAAATGACACTGATTCTTTAACCCAGATAATGATTAAAACTAAGTGGAGTTTTAATGAATCTTTAATTAGATTGAAAAGATCGAGAATGGAGTATCACCAGTTTTGCTCCAGACGATAGTTAAATCTTTAATTAGATTTGAACGTGAAATTTAGAAACTAACTGTCGGTTAGCCAAGCAGAATGGTTTTCTGGATATTGATCTGATGTTGGTTTCGGCCTTCGGGGTTAATATTTGGGGAATTATTCTCTTGATTAATTTACGGTTAGTGACTAATGAATTGGAATGAGGCGTATGTTGTGTTTGTGTAACACTTATTTAAAATATACGCGGGTTATTCGGAAAGACCGGGTTCATCCCATTCTGAATAACTGATACGACGATAAGTCGAAGATGAAGACGATGGTCGAAGACCGGAGGTCTTCACGTCGTTTGGGTGATAACTGATGATCTTGATTGGGCTGTACACCCAAGAAGATGGAAACAGTTGGTGATCGTCCAGACGTACTTGGAGATCGATGGATATGCGGGGTACTAGGTGCCTCCGGTTTCGTTCAGGCCCAGAACGGACTTGTAAATGGACTGTGTGTCTGACATTGGATTTCATTCTGTGTGACTGATATCGGTTGCATAGAGTGGTTTGCCTGTGTGGCATGCTAAGATGCAAATGATCAAGGCTTCTGTTGAAAAGCAAAGTCTTGTGGTGATGATCAAAGCACGGCCTTTGTGGCGTAGCTTTGTGTAACGTTTACTTCGCGAGTTTCACACCCGGTATGAACCAAAAACGGGAGAGGACATCAGGGGGGACTTGCGTTTCTTTCTAGCTAGAAGTGGCGTCAGTGGTTTTACACGCCCTGACGAGTTTGACTTATGTGGTTGTTGCGGTTGCGAGGCGCCTCGGTTATATCGGTTTCGGCCGAATGCATTCTGGTCGGCTGACGGACCAGACTTACACCCCATAGGGTGGGGAGACGTATTGTTCAGGCATTATAATCCACTTCGTGTGGACCGGCCCTGACGATCCAAGGTACGGTTGCGGCTGTGCCTGAGACACGGGCTAGAGCGTCTCGAATCGGTTGAGGACTATCTTTTGCCTCGGTTCATAGATGGAAATCCAATTTCCAAATACGTGACACTTGCGATTTTGATTGTATAACTTATATCTGGCGACATAGTGGTATGGGGCATTCATGCCGCCTATGATTGATACTTATGATTTGAAGTTGTTTTATACACTATGCACTTATAATAGTATCAAATGATTTGTTTTAAACGTATCAAGCATGCTTTGGCTGTTATAAGGTAAAAACCCTATCCTCCGGCTTGCGTTGCATTGTGTGATGGGACCTGGGTCTTATAACAGCTTCATTTTTCTTTATTTAGCATTGCGCTGTTTGTTTTATGCACTGGTATTCTTGGGAGGAAACCCGTTCCGTGTTATACGGCGTGGTCCCTTGTTTTACCTAATGATTTAAAATAAAGATTAATAACTGTTTTAGTTCTCACACCAGTCCCATGACTGACCTGGAGTTTATTGTTTTAACCTAAACTCTGGGTGCCCTTATTTTGACACGGGCAGCTAGTAGTTTCGGTTTTGCAGATTTATATTCACAGGATCCTGGTTTACAGCTGGAACGATATCCGGAAAGCTTTGTATCCGTATATCTACTTCTAGTTGTGTATTGTATTATTTTCCGCTGCTATGTATTTAAATGTAATTTAAATCTCTGATATTTCTGTGTAATATTGTTTCATACTCTATATATTCTTGTAATCTGATGCATTGTTGTAATATACAATGAAATGTTCTTTCGTATGCGTTTTGTTTTGTCCTGTTCTCAAACGATAGGGCGTTTCGAGCGGACTGGATCGGTTTAGCGACTGGTTCGGACCGAGCGAAATTCCTTGCCGTTACAGTTGGCTATTATAGGAAGTTTATCAAAGACTTCGCAAAACTATCAGCTCCATTAACACGGTTAACGAAAAAGAACCTGGTTTTTACGTGGGACGAAGATTGTGATGATGCGTTCCAACGTTTAAAGAGAGCCTTAACTTCAGCCCCAGTCTTAGTGCTGCCAGACGGGAATAAACCGTTTACCATCTATACTGATGCTTGTGGGACGGGACTTGGCGCGGTCCTCATGCAAGAGGGAAGAGTAATAGCCTATGGTGGAAGGCAGTTGAGGGTTCATGAAAAGAATTACCCTACGCATGACCTTGAGTTAGCCGCAATTGTTTTCGCGCTTAAGTCTTGGCGTCACTATCTTCTTGGTGAGAAATTCGAACTGTTCGCTGACCACAAATCATTAAAATACTTATTCTCTCAGAAGGATTTGAATTTAAGGCAGCAACGGTGGATGGAATTCCTAGCCTCCTACAATTTTGAAATAGCATATACCCCGGGCAAGGGTAACGTGGTAGCAGACGCCTTAAGTAGGAAAAGGTTGTCCTTGAGTCCGTTGTTTGTTGAACGACGAAGCTTAGAATTTATCTCCATGTTTGACTTTAGACCCTCCGTTGACCTAGTACCTGGTTTGTTAGCATCCTTGGAGGTTAGACCTACACTTCTAGGACGAGTTGGTGAGGCACAACAAGACGACCCCCAGTTGGTTGAGATAGTAGAAAAGCTCAAAGGAGGGGAGTCGTCTAGCCATCTTCGTAGGTATACCCTAGACGATAAGGGTTGGTTACGAAGGGATAATAGACTTTGTGTACCACAAGACGAAGACTTAAGGAAGGCCATTCTCGATGATGCTCATCGCTCAAAGATGACCATTCATCCCGGCGGAGACAAGATTTACAAAGATATGAAGCGGGTTTTCTTTTGGGCCGGTATGAAAAAGGATGTGGCCGAGTACGTCGCTAGATGCTTGGTGTGCCAACGAGTAAAAGCGGAACAAAAGAAACCCGGTGGGTTGCTTCACCCATTGGAAGTTCCACTATGGAAATGGGAAAGCATCTCAATGGATTTTGTGGATGGATTACCAAGATCAAGGAAGGGTAATACGGGGATTTGGGTTATAGTAGATAGACTTACTAAGAGCGCCCATTTTATTCCCGTGAAAAGTAAGAGGACTGCTCCGTGGTTGGCTTCTGTATACATTAAAGAGATAGTTCGTTTGCACGGTATTCCTTCTAGTATAGTAAGCGACCGTGATCCCATCTTCACTAGCGAATTTTGGAAGAGTTTACAAGAGGCGGTAGGGACTCAGCTATGTTTGAGCACCGCATATCATCCTCAGACGGACGGCCAGACCGAGAGGGTGAATTGTATTCTAGAGGATCTTTTAAGGCTTTGTATCCTAGACTTTGGGGGTACATGGGAAGAGCACCTTCCGTTGGTAGAATTCGCATATAATAATAGCTTTCAGTCTAGTATTGGCATGGCACCTTTCGAAGCTCTTTATGGAAGGCCTTGCCGTTCGCCTACATGTTGGTGGGAATCTACCGATAAAATCCTACTTGGGCCCGATATGGTTAGGGAAACCTCGGAGAAGATTGATTTGATTCGAAGGAGGATGAAAGCAGCACAAGATAGGCAGAAATCGTATGCTGATAAGAGGAGGACAGATCTTGAGTTTGACATTGGGGACATGGTTTTTATCAAAGTGTCTCCGTTACGGAATGTTGTTTGCTTTGGATCCGTTGGGAAATTAGTGCCAAGGTTTGTAGGGCCGTTTCCTATAAAAGACAGGATTGGGAAGATGGCGTATAGGGTGGAGTTCCTGAGAAACTTAGTGGAGTACACGACGTATTCCATGTATCACATTTGAGGAAGTGTTTGCACAAGACCGCGGAGGTGGTAGAGTCGAGCTTGCTTAAAGAGGTGGAAATAGAGCGTGATGCAACAATTAGACGAGCTCCTACATGCATTCTTGGGTCGGAGATCAAAAAGTTGAGAAATCGAGAGGTCAGACTAGTTAAAGTGCAATGGGGAGATGATGAGAGCAACGCTACTTGGGAGACAGAAGGGAAGATGCGTTCGCTATACCCTTTTCTTTTTGAGGGTATGTCTTTTAATTTCTCCTTTATCGCTTATCTTATCTTATCTTATCTTTAGTATGTCCTCTCATTAGTATCTTTGACCTTTAGTTAGGATAATCCTATGGTTGAAACATGTGTTTGAGACATGTTATGTATGATGGATGCAAAATGGATGCAAGTGGTTGCTAGTGGTTGCTCGTGGATGCATATATACACACAGTTTAGGCAATAGATCGGCTCAGTCACTACATATTGCATATTGCATAAATGAATGTATTTAGTATAATGGATGTACCATCATATAGATGCTGCATTCGGTTGAATGGATGTGCACGCATATAGACGTAGTTTGTAAGCAATTAGGATCTTTTGCATACATAATGGATGCATGGCACTATCATGAATTGCATCAAGGAGGTCAACTGAATCAGTGGACCGCCTAATTTTGCATTAGATACGGACATAGACACACACTGTGCATTTAAACATGAAAGCATTAGAAGTCTATAAGGACAATGGATGCCAGTGTTTGTTGATTGAGTAGATGGTTGATGATAGGATATAAACTTGAAGATTTCGGGGTCGAAATCCCTTAAGGAGGGGAGAATGTAACACCCCGTATTTCTGTCAATAATAATATTCACAAATTAAAAGAATTAATATTGAGAATTTGCACGAAATAGCCTTAAAAAGGCATATAACAAATTTGAGATATGTGAATCGCCTTAAAAGGCGAAAAATGGAATTAAGACATTAATTGGAAAATTAATGTGTAGAAATGGTCATAAGTTAATTATGGATTAATTTGAATTCATGAATAGGTGCGTGTGTATATATATATATATTTATATATATATGGGCAGTTAATGTAAACATGAATAGAAGTTTATTAATTTGCTGAGTGTTTGCTGAGTCACTTCTGACTCATTGCTGAGTCAATAAGATAAACCCCATCTGGTCTGAATGGTTGCGGTTATTTCTAGGTTAAATCTAATGGCCTAAATGAAACCTAACATCTATAAATAAGTGGGTAGACTCTAACCCTAAATCACTTGAAAAATTGGAGAGCTACCGACATGTTGTTGCCATGGAGTTCAGCATAGCCGTCACAAACTAAAGAAGAAGAAGGCCTAATCTACAAACTAAATCTACTCAAATCAAATCAAAAGCTCTTTCTATTTCTCTTCTTTAAAATTGTGAGTATGATGAATCTCACAATATTATTATAAAATAATTTGATTAAGTTATGAATGGATCACAAGAAAGTGATATGAATTGTTATGTATTTGTAAATTATGTTGTGGATCTCTTGTTATGTTATTATGTTATCATATATATGTTGTTATGTTGTATTGATTATGTTGTAAATAATCCTATGCTATGTCATATGTGATTAATCATGCTATGCTATGTTGTAAATCATATCATGCTATGTTGCAAATTATGATATGCTATGTTGTAAATCTTATATATGTTGTAGATCTCATATTATCACATATGTTGAAATACTTATGTTATATGATAATGATGTCATGTTAAGTTGTGTTGAATCATACAAGTTGTAAAATCATGATGTTAGTATTTATGCGAATTGGATCATGTTTAAAGTTTATGTTTTTTTTATAATAGATCTTGATTATGGGAATTTGCCTATTGGGTTAGGTGTACCCATATACATGAATCTACAAATTAATTGGATCTTGAATATGGGAATTTGCCTATTAAGTTAGGTGTACCCATATTCATGAATCTATGATTAAATGAATTTTGATTTTTAGGATTTTTCCTATTGAGTTAGGTGTACCCATATAAAACCATATTGTTAATGATGTTGATTCACACATGTCCTATCCAAGTTTATGAAATTTGATCAAAATCATATTATGTGAATTATGAATAAGTTGACACCCTTAGATCCATGACATGTATAACCTTATGCAAGTTGTAATGTATGCAAGTTTTACCCCTTGTTATGATTTATTTAGTCACATATATATGTTGTTGTTGTGAATATTTTCTTTTATGCTATGAGTTAGACTAATCGGGTCTAGCATACATTTTGCGAATAAACGTTCAAACGTGGGGTAGGGGTAATATTAGGAAATTAATAAATTGGGGTGCAATTGATATGATTTTGCATGCCTTAAATGGATGTCCATAATTGAGTCAATTATGGACATTGTTAAATTTGGAATTAATTAATAATTCAAGTAGGGAATTATTAAAATTGGGGAAAGTGGATTATTAATAATAATCAATGCTTAGGACACGAGGTTGGACCCGTTTGTGACGTAAACCTGCCTGGACCCGCCCGGCAAATCCAGTAGTCACAAATGTCGGCCCAATGTGAGAGGTCCTAGGCCCAAACTAAAGCATAACAGTTGTAAAGACACGAGGTTAGACTCTTTTATGGTGTAAGACTGCCCGGACCCGCCCGGCAAATCCAGCTGCCATAAATGCCAGTCTAATGTGAGAGGTCTTTATAAGGTTATGGCCTTAATGAATTAAGAAATACTTAGCCAGATAATCATGTAAGGTGGGGCATGGGGGTTAAGTAGGTGCCTTGGGTGGCATGAGGAATCTAGTGGTTGCCTTTAGAGGCATTTGAAATACAATTAGACTTAACCAAATACACATGTAAATGAACATGACTAAGTGGGTTAAGTGGATGGACTAATGGGACAAGCTTAGGTGGAATGCTTGTGAGAAATAATGGGGGCCCATTTCAACCAGTATCCCAAAACGTATCTTTGTGGGCTCGACCCAAGTCGAGGACGGGACACGCATACTGGGTTTGACTATAAGAGGCCAAAACAGGGAGCGGTGGCAACGCAAGTCCAACGGGTTTCATATGCGTGTGTGGACCCGGGCTGTTAGGTAAGACGTTGTTGCATCGTGTAGGTATAAGCCGTGCATCTCCGTTATATCGAGTTGCCACTTTAGGGGAATGATACACCCCACTGTGGAGCCAGCACGGGTATCTACGAGTAGGGAGCCGATGGAAAAATGGAAAGTGGGGTACACCTAGTGGAGATAGGGGCAGGCGGCACCTATGTAGTCAGCTAGGAGTACGTAAAGCCATTAAGAAAGTTTCTAAGTGAAGCTAAGTGGAATCAATCTTTAGGGTGACTGGTGTGGTGCAGTATAGTGTTTATCCTTTAGTATTTAGGAGCGCCTATAACGTTTCCTTTAGCGATTGTCTATGTCCTTAATCTGCTCTTTCATAGACATTTCCTTGTTTTCCAGCTTATGCCTTAGTCCAGTTATTTTGATAATAGTATTGTAGAATTATCATACTCTCCAGACTTTAGGTCTGACCCCCCCCCTCTTTTTCATCTTTTTCTCCCTTCAGATCCTCAGGTTGGGCCAAGTTCCAGTGGAGTCTGATTGGATTGCTTATCTCTTGGAAAGCTTGGACTGCTGAAGTAAAGTCCAGCTTGTTATCTTTCTTTTTAATGGATATTTATGTAATGGGATTATGTACTTGTTTTATCAAGATATATATTGTACTTGACTTTGATTATGGTGTTATGATGTAATCAAACATGTTTTGACTTCTGCTGCAATTGAAATAAAGTTTTTAAATTTCCAAGTACTATTTTATATCTGTCTTGTTGAAATTTTATTGTTCTATATTCACCTAAAACCTCCATAGAAGTTAATGCATTCCTTTTGTGAGTGACATTAATGGACGTGGGGTGTTACAACTATCCAAGCATCGGAAATACCAGATAGTTAATGAAAGAAGTTAGAGGGTGAGGATAGATAAGATAGAAAATTATAATATAACAAGAAGAACATACAACATCAAAATTAGAGCAACACAAATCTCACACTGAAACGAATAAAAATATAATATAACTTTGAAAGAAAACTAGTATATGCATACAATAACATTTATCGAAGTACAAAACGTACAACATAGCGGAAATAAACAATTGCTATAAAATCCTAAAGCCTCCTGCTCCAAGCTCTCAGTATATCTGTAAAATCCTGACTACTTGACCGCCCGTACAAATTTGGGCACCCAAGAGTTTAGGGAAAACAAAACAAAATAAACTCCGGTCAGTCATGGGACTGGGATGAGTAAAACCATTTAAAACAGTTTGAGCAATTAAACGATATCTCATAAGACCATGTCGTATAACGGAACGGGTTTTTCCCTTATGACAATCCAAAACACTTGGTCCAACATTCAAAATACTTTTGAAAGGAACGATAATCTTTATGTCAAACTCATTTGATATTATAATAATGTCTATCAACCACAATATAATAATCATCTAGCAGAACGCTTTCATCTCACGTTCCACATACATAATATATAATCAAAAACTGCAGGCGCTTATTGGGTAATGTATTCCAATTGGCAAGGTATGGGACCACCTTCCGATAATGTATCTTTAAAGAAGAATACATCGGGTTCAACAAGAACATCTGTACCCAGGCTAAACATTACCGGTCACTCATTTCGCTTGAGTGTACCAAATGTATTATCAGCAACTGTTGGGATCGGCAACCGTTTCCCGAAAGGGACAACATCGAAATAGATTATAGAAGTAAAACGGAATTTCTCTAGATCAGGTGATAATACACCCTAATTGGCAGCTAACCACATAGCCATGCGACCTACCCGATTTTATACCATTTCCGGTTGTGAGGCTAGAGTCCATAACGTAACCTTTTATAAACCACGCTTTCTTCACTTTGAATGTCACATCGTCATACCCGCCAAATCACAAATTGATTTCCCCAAAAATACCACGGATATACAGCTAAGAGAAACGAATTCCTCTGCCACCAAACGTAAATACGTTTGGGGAGATCAACTTACGCGATCTATTAAATATACTCTGTTAGACATTCTTCCATACAGGTCGTCCGGGGAGTGGACAGACTGAAGGTATTATTTTGTAAATCCATCTTAGGCAATTTCTACCTAGGATTTGTTGAACAGCCCTTGCATAACTACGACTTGAATTACCTTCATCATATTTGATTCGCAATGCCAATGCCATACGAAGTGGTTTTCAGATAATATATATGATCCCAGTCTCTCTGTATCGACAACGGAAATGGTCAAAATCTTTAATTGTTAGTGATTTAACTATCAAAGGAGAACATAGGTACAAACAACGTTCATATTCCCAATTGGAAATCTTACCGATCAGTCATCATTTAATTTCCCAATTTCCCATTTACCGTTTGCATATATTCATAAATTCCTTATTTTCTAAAATTAGAAAATATATGTTATTAACTTTGGAAAATGTTTCCATTTCTGATTCACGCATCAATATATATCCATCTCTATCAGTCTCTAACTATAAACTAGTAAGAGAACAACTTCCCAAGCATAAACCCCGAAGGCCGAAACCAACATCAGTTCGATACCCAGAAAGCCATTCAACTCAACTAATTTCTAGTCAGTTTCTAATTTCAGTAATTCCATTTAAATTCCTAGTTCAAACCCCAAATTCCTTTATAATATTTTATTTGCAAAATATTTACTTTCATCTAATTTTTCACATAAAATGTGAATAATATTTCTTTATATAATTCTATTTGTTTTCCAAAAAAAATTCTTTTATAATTCTTTTTGTTTTCCAAATAATTCCTTTTCAATATCCTATTTATTTCATATAAACATTTCCCTTTTCAATATCCTATTTAATTCATATAAACATTTTCATTTAAAATGTCATATTTATTTCATATAAATATTTCCTTTTATATAATTCTATTTATTTCATATAAATATTTCCCTTTATATAATTCTATTTATTTGTTCCTTTTTCAATATACACTTTGAAAATTCCCTTTTCACATTCCCGTATTTCTTATAGTATTTAAAATACCAAATAACAATGATCGATATCATTTAAACACACATAATTAGCAACAGATTATATATCACATCATATATTACAATATATGAAAATAACAGTATTATAAGTACCGAGGAATCCTATTGGATCCCTCCAACTTGTTTCCCTGCATCACAGATGTAACAATATAAATAACATCGATTTCATTTCAATATGAAATATTCTGATAAACAGAATCAATATTTGATTAGCGATTTATATATATATATATATATATCGTTATCTATAATTTCAATCAATAAATCAGCAATTCAACCAAACAATCAACACACAACAATCCATCATCATTTATCAATACTAGACTATATTTGTAAAAATATAAATTGATCAGAGTTAGTGAGATTTACTCATATTGGACAGTTATCGTTAAATAACGATAATTGTCGTTGATTCAGATGGATAATATATTTCACTATAAATTGTAACGGACTCCAATCCACTCCCAGTCGGTTCCATTTCATAGCCGCCCTCCATACGATCATAACGGATCCAGTTTTGTCAGATTCTGATCATGTACGACAAAGATACCGTGATTGCAGTTTAATTTGTGTATATAATATATATATATATATATATATATATATATATTTACAATTTAATTTGGTTTAAATGCTTTGGGCCTTAACCTCCTTCCACTGGCCCACTACCAGATCCATTCACCTGCCTATCCACTTCCTTTATTAATTCTTCTTCCTAATCGAGAAAACAAATCCTGCTACTCCTGTGAACATTTCCCCCAAAAATCACAGTTAATCTCCCTTGAAAATTCCTTCTCCTCATCGTTCTTTCAACTTGAAAACAACCCCGATAATTTAATAAATTAAAAACCTTAAGCTCCACCTAAATCATGTTTTATTGCTCCTAACCCCTTCTTCCTCGTGTAAGCTACTGTTCGAACAAACCATAACCGATTTTCCCCTTTACCGTACTACCTCTGCTCACGATGAAACCTCAGCAAAACACCAACATTTCAATCTCCATCGCAAACTCCATCTACTCTAACCCATTTCAACAAACTCGGACACTCGATGTTCACTGCATCAAATCCTCCATTCACGACATGCCAGTAACCCATCGACATTTCTTATCATCGAATACCCCAAAAAATTGCAAAAAAGTATATCTTCCCTTCATAAATCTGAAACCCTTCACCAAAACAAACATTGAAGATTCAAATTCACAAATCGATCAACCCTAAAACCACAACCTAGCGCCGTACATTTTGGTGTGAGAAAACATACTTTCGAACTTATTGCAAATGGTATGAGCGTGGAGAGTAACTCAGTAGGGATTCAAATATACTTATTTTGACATTTTCATATTTTTCTATGATTTGATATTGATTTTAGAAGCGATCGACTTTGGTTTGGGATGGCATAACTGACGGCGGAAAATTGTTTTGACTAGGAGAAATAAGAGTTTAGGTTTAGGCAGAAAGCTGGGTATTTATAGGAAGATTATATTATTTTTATATTGATGTTTATATTCCATTTTAATCAACCGCTATATGTACTCATTGTTTAAAAATCCATGTGATCACATGCAATATTCAAAAATCATGAAAATGGATATGCAGTTATAGTTCGACATTACGGACCCAATGAAACTTGTTTCGTCGAATTTTGACTCCGTTTGCTCACACAGCATATTTTTAAAGGTCAAATTATTGACTTTTTCACATAAAAATTCCGTATGGCCACATACTAACTTCAAAAATTAGGTAAATTGCAATCTAGCTATAATTTAATATTCTGGATCCAACAAAATTAGTTTCGTCGAAAATGGAGGTCGTTTGCAAAACTGGCTATTTTTAATGCTCTAAATAAATCCATTTAACTATTAATATATTTAAAAATAATTAAATTAAATATTTATAAGCAAATATTATCGTATATATTCACAATAGAATATCATACAGCTCCAAAATCTTCATATCTGAATTTATAACTCAACATTTCAAATCCATTATTAAATCATTATTCAATTTATATTAAAAATCCATTTATAATATAAGTACATCGTTATAAATTATAAAGGAATTCCATAGCGACTTTTCGAAAATTTAATTTGGACATAACTCAAAATCTACACAACAAATTCTCGATTTTTCTCTTCCATTAGAAAAACATACTTCACCAGCTCCGAATGTTTCTTGTTTCATAGAAATCCAATTTAAATCGGATTCTGTATATTCAATTGAAGTTCAAATCGCTAAATTACGAACTACAGCGCCATTTCGAGCTCGATTTTAATTATAATATAATTATACATTCAAATATCGTTTATATAATATATTCATTAATATAATTCAACTTTAAACTAAATTATATATTATATATGATCCAATTCACACAATATTGTAAATTTCACTATTTCCGACTATTTCAAAATTTAAATATTTTATTCAATTATTTATATTAATCAAGTATTCCATATTATTTAATTAAATAACCATTTAAATCTCTAAATCACTATTTTAAATAATTAAACAAATTAATTATTATACCGTAAAAATACGGGATGTTACAATTGCACATAATGATGTCAACATGTTTTACGAGATAAATACCTAGATAATTAGTTCTAACTTTAGATAAAGAACAACTAGACAAACACAATGCATAGAGAATGAAGGCCTTCTATACCAATGAGTTGCATGTACAATTAAAAATCTTGTGTCCATACTAAAGACTGCGAGTGCTATCTAAGATAACATTTTGGCTTCATATAATTTAAGTTTTTACAAAAATATAGTAAACATCCATCGATTTTGATTTGATGATAAACCCATGGTGACCATTTGGATGTGAACAACAGTTGAAGATATACCCATAAACAAATATAACTAAATAAACTTCAGTGTAAAAAGTAAATAAAATAATTAATTAAGCCTCACAACAATGGAGAATGACCATTTTGATGACAAATAATTCAATAAAATAGAGGGGCTATTGCACTTTTTCATTAATTCAAGCTAAAACAGTAATAATATATAAAAATAAATCAGTTGCATAATCAAAAAGAAATACTCAACTTTGTATAATAAATTAGACATGTAGGTGCATGTGGACAATGAATAACGAAGAAAACGACGACTGCTCATGAAATATTTATATCACTAACAACACAAATAACAAGCAAACTTCCAACTTTGTAATTTGCTTTGATCTCTGGCTGTCGTAATACCCTGAATGGTGTTACTACGTGGATTGGACATTGGAACAATACAATGAAGGGGAACAATAATATGTAATTCATCTACATAATTACATAGACTAAAAGCTAAAACTCTTTTGTATTTACTAAGCATTAGTTTAGAAACATACTACTATAGTGCTTCAAACTAGCTTACTTGATCATTATATTTCAACTTCAAGTGTTTCTTTAGCAGTGTTTCAACTTAAAGCCATTGAGTTTTTTCTTTTAATAACCCCAAACTCAAGTTCAAGAAATTTTATTAACACTGTTTTCCTGAGGTTCTAAATAAGGTCCGCAACAGTAACCTAGCGGTTAAGGACTTGCACCATGATAATAGTGGCACGAGTTTGAAACTCGGAATGACATGCTAAGAGCTTACCATGCGCATACTCTAAGATCGGCTACTTATGTGGTAATCGCGGCCTGGGCTAGGTGCACTAGGGAGGGTTTTACGACTCCGGTCAGTTTCCCTCCTGAACAAATTCAAAAAAAATGATGGAAATAAGAATTTGCATATAATAAGGAGTTGTAATTGCAATAGGACTGAAATTGATTCGTGATAAAAGGAAATGTATCTTATTTCATTTATTCTCCTAGCTTTGAACCCTCTGAATATTATTGTGGTTCTCATATCAAAATATGCTTTAACATAGGAACTTACAAAAATCAAAGCTCCTAAATAACTCTGAATAGTTAATGAAATAGTTGAATACTATTTTGGTGTTTAGTTTTCTTTTGTTTGGCTTTCCATATGTAAAATGCTTCAAGTTAAGCACTTGTATGTTCAAATCTCATAAAGTATGTTAACAACTACATATAATTTAGTACTTTATAAGCCAATATTGTTTTAGTCGCTCACCTTAGAGTTATTTGGTATGATAGATTAAATAATCATATTCCCCATCCTAGCGAAATTTGATATTTCATTATGAGAGGTATTAACATCAAGCAAATATAAGTTATCATAGATATCCAGAGATTAAATCCTAAATGCATTAGTGGGTTTATAAATTGATTTTATCATTTTTTTAATGAGAAATTATACTATTCTCTATCAAAATAGAACTATAAGAAACATGTAAAATAAATCCAAATAATTAATTTTAGCTTTTATAGTTACTTAAAATGTCCAATGAACTTCTGCTAATATTATAGTAGAAATCATCAAATCACACCAAGTTTAATAACATATAACTTAACAAAAAAAAAATCATTTAAACATTTCGCTAAACTCAAAATCACATTACATTAATTTATGGAATCACTAAAGCGACCCGAGCTTCCCTGTGAAGGAAAACCTAGATTGACTTTGAGAACATGACAAATCAGAACACAAACAGAAGAATATTTCATTACTTATTACAACAATTTCATCAGAATACAAGAATATACAGAGTATGAATAAATATTACACAATTACTAAATATCAGAGATTTACAAGTTACAGTGCAGTGGAAAATAATACATAACACAACTGAAAAGTATATACGGATATAGAGCTTTTCTAATATCGTTCCAGCTGTAAACCAGGATCTTGTGAATATAAATCTGCACAAATAAAACTACTAGCTGCCCGTGCGAAAAATAGGGGCACCCAGAGTTTAGGTTAAAACAATAAACTCCAGGCCAGTCATGTGACTGGTGTAAAAACTAAAACAGTTATTAATCTTTATTTTAAGGTTAGATAAATCAAGGGACCACGCCGTATAACACGGAACGGGTTTCCTCCCAAGAATACCAGTGCATAAAATAAACAGCGCAATGCTAAATAAAGAACAATGAAGCTATTATAAGACTCAGGTCCCATCACACAATGCAACGCAAGCTGGAGGATAGAGTTTTTACCTTATAATAGCCAAGAATGCTTGGTACGTAAAATTTCATGTTATATTATTACTATTAGTGCATAGTGTCAAAACAATTTCAATCATAAGTATCAATCATAGACGGCATAAGTACCCCATACCACTATGTCTCGGTTTATAGGTTTACAATTAAAACCGCAAAATGTCGTATTGGAAGTTGGATTTCCATTTGTGAACCCAGGCAAGGGATTGTCCTTACCGCTTCGAGATGCTCTAGCCCGCCCCTTAGGCTAGTACTCTGTCAAGCCTTTGGATCGTCAGGGCCGGTCAACTCGATGTGGATTAAAATGCCTGAACACTGCGTTTCCCCGTCTTATGGGGCGTAAACTGGTCATATCCCGACCATACTATCGGCCCCGGAATGACCGATATAACCGAGGCGCCTCGCATTCCAACAACCACATGAGTCAAACTTGCCAGGGCTTGTAAAACCGCTGACACCACTCCTAGCTAGAAATAAACGCATGCCCTCCCTGATGTCCTCTCCCGTTTTTGGTTCACATCGGGGTGTGAGGCTCGCGAATTAACACTACACAAAGCTACGCTATATTAAAGCCGTGCTTTGATCATAAACCACAATACCCGACTTTTCAATAGAAGCCTTAATCATTTGCATCTCAGCATGCCACACAGGCAATTCACGCTATGTAACCGATGTCTATCAATCACACAGAATGAAATACGATGTCAGCCACACATCCATTCACAAGTTTGTTCTGTGTCTGAATGAAACTGGAGGCACCTTATTCCTCTCCCATATGTCTAATACATGAGAGAGGCCCTCGCATATCCGGTCGATCTCCAAGTTGGACTATCACCACTTATTACCTTGTCTTGGGTGTACGGCCCAATCAAGACATCAGTAATCATCTAAATGATGTGAAGACCTCCAGTTTTGAACCACCGACTTCATCCTCGACACATCGTCGAATCAGTTATTCAGAATGGGAAAAACCCTGTCTTTCTGAATAACTCGCGTATATAATAAACAAGTGCTATAAAAACACAACATACGCCTCATTCCAATCTAGAATATTTCTTTATCCAAGTGTTCATAAACTTTGGGAAAGGTTCCCATTAATTTTATCAAAGATAAATTCTTTAAATTTGTTCTTTAATCTTCCTTTCGATATCATTTCAATCTAATTGAAGATTCTTTAAAACTCCACTTGGTTTTAATCTTCTCAAAAATCAATATTAACGATTGTTTAACTTGGGAAATCATATCCTGTCTTTAACTGGGTTAAAGAACCAATGTCCTTTAAAACACGATTGACGATAAACCCAAAATCACCTTCCATTCCATCAGCCTTTAACCGTAAATTACCAAGTGAACAATTCCCTTAGTATAACCCTGAAGGCCGAAACCAACATCAAATTAGTACCCAAGAAACCATTCAACTTAACTAATCTCCAGTTAGTTTCTGATTTTCTTAACTCCATTGGGTCTAAGAACAGTATTATTAAAGATACCATTCACGACAATGCAAATCACATTCCATTAACAATGGAATCTTCATGGAAAACAAATCAATATATATAATTGATATAAACTTCCATATCCAACCGATAATATAAATGGAATAACGACAAGGCCTTTTTAATTCCATATATATTAACTGTCTTCCTCTACAGAAACTTACTTCGATTATTACCAAATCGAATTCCATTCAATTCCAATTTAATATGTTAAACTGGGAAACTTTACTTTGGAAAATCCCCTTTAAATCTTAAAAAATGATTTATAAATTCCAAATCCCATTTCACTGTAAATAGGGTTAAAGAACGAATGTCGCTAAAACAAAGTTCACAACAAACCCGATTCACATTCCATCAGTCTCTAACTGTAAATCAGTAAGAGAACAATTCCCTAAGTGTTAACCCTGAAGGCCGAAACCAACATCTGATCTATACCCAGTAAACCATTCAACTTAACTAATCTCTAGTCAGTTTCTATTTTTCTTAACTCCATTGGGTTTAAGAATAGTATTATTAAAGATACCATTCCAAAATCCAATTTGATATTAAATACAAGGCTCTGAATAGAAAATATATCGGCTTATATTCAATATCAAATTCTGAAATCAACAAATGTCGTATTGGAATAAAGATATATCTATATCTTCCAAATTCCTCCACAATATTCGTATAATCACATAATCCAATATCGAAATATTCCGAAGATAATTTCGATTTAAATCCATTCCAATTCATATATTGGAAATCCTGGTTATTTTTAAAACCATTTCAAATCCAATTTAATTATTTTAAAATCACTGGATTTATTATTCTAGTTAAGTTCATTTCGATGGAAATAGCATTTTATTTTTTCGAATAGGGAATTTTTCCTCCCAATTCTTTCCAAATCATTCATTATGATTTTACACAAATTATCAATATTTTTAATAATTTTATCAAGGCCCGCTCAGTCGATTTCCACAAATGGCCATCGAACTGCACTTACAGCGACCTTTTCCAAATTTGATTTGGATATAATTCCAAATCCAACCATTAGATTTCAAATCTCTAATATATGTTAGAAAGCTCTTTTCGATATGAACCCAACAGTTCCGGTTTTAGGAGAATTTGACGGTCGGATCTCCCGTAACGTCCGTTCGAAGTCAATGGTCGAAATTCGCGAACTGTCGTGGCGCGACGCGTTCTATTCAGGCCATTATATATATGATATATATTTCGTCGATTTCAATTTAAAACGTATTTTATAAATCGTTTTCAAAACGATTTCAACTTCGTATTCAATTTCAAATCAAAATTGAATATTCCAAATCATCGATATATAAATGATAGTATTTTCAAAACATTATATTTTGAAATCAATTCCTTTTCGATATTCATTATAGAAATGAATAAAATCGATATAAATATCGTTTACATCAAAATAGCGTTATCTAATCAACATGGCTATATATGATTAAATATATTCGTGTTTGATCCCAATACCCGTGTGGGGTTTCAATCAACAAATAATGAATTTTATTTGTGCAGTTTGGCGATGTGTAAAATTTATCGTCCTAATCCATATCAGTAAAATGGGTGTTCATAAACAAATCGTCCAATTTGTAAACGGATATTTATTTTATTCATATACACGTTAAAAAATATATTTTTAACGATAAAATATTTTATTCAAAATATGAATATTATATACGGTTCATTTATACAATAAAAATGATATTTTTATTGCTCTAACATATTTTAGAAAATTTTGGCGACATAACGGCTCGATATTGAAATCGGGTAATGTCTAGCGTTACCCTTCTCCTGATATCGGCTTGCGCCATACACACATAACAATTCTAATCAATTCATTTCACCCAAACAACCAAATAATCTAATCAACCAAACTAAACAATCAAACAAGTCATCCATGGTCTGTGGGCGACGGGGAACAGTTCATATATGCAGTTACATAATAAATAACTATATAAAGAAAATTAAAGTGAGGAGTTCTCACCTTTATGATCCACTCCGTCATGCTTTGATTGTCGATCTATGTAGTATACCTACGTTAAAAATTATATTTTTAACTAATCATTAATTATTTCTTTGTATGAATATTTTATAAATAACATACATAGGCTAAAAATTATTTTTTTATCTTTCTAAAAATAATTTCATATTTTTATAACAACTCTATATAGATAAAAGTCACATTTTATGCCGCTACTATATAGATAAAAATCAAATATTTCTATCGCTAATGAAGATATAAAAAATCACATTTTTACCTTGCCATTCAAACGATAAAAATCATATTTTTACTTTGTTATATATATGATAAAAATCACCTTTTTATATCGTCACTTCGTATGTAAAAATCGTATTTTTATATCTCTACAACGTATATAAAGATCAAAATTTTATTATCTATATACTATAAGTCATATTTTTATTATTCCTATATTATAAAAATCATATTTTTATTATTCCTATAATATAAAAATCAATATTTTTATTGCCCCTTTCAAAAGAAAAAAAAAATCTAATTTTTCTATAACGAAAAAAACCTAATCTTTTACTTCGCAAAAATCTTAGCTTTTATAAAAATAAAAATCCTAATTTTCATAAGTAAAAATTGTATTTTTAACACTAATATATATATATATATATATATATATATAAACTGTATTTTTAATCCTATATTCTGTACTTACAAATCAGATTTTAAAACAATTAAAACTCACTGTTTTCGAAGATGGAGGGGCCACGATCGGAGATGGTGGCGGGGCTTGGTCGCGGGGAGGGTTAGCAGGTGGTGGCGGCGGTCTTGATGGCTGGCTGTAGTGGGGCCAGAGATGGCGGGCGATGGCTGCTTTCAGTGGCTTTGGGGTTTCTGCGTTCGGAGGTGGGGAGGTGGGGCGTCGCGGTCAAGGGGGAGGGTGTAAAGACCCGTAAATTCCCACTCTTTGGATCGACCATAAACCACACAAGTCTGACCCAAAGGTCGGAAATCCACGAATACTTTAACTTTGGGAATACAACAACATCAGAATAACAACAGCAGACTATTATAACATCAATATTAAA
This sequence comes from Allium sativum, assembly GCA_030737875.1. Lineage (NCBI taxonomy): Eukaryota > Viridiplantae > Streptophyta > Magnoliopsida > Asparagales > Amaryllidaceae > Allium > Allium sativum. The sequence continues at coordinate 628,245,757 of CM060920.1, forward strand.
TGTTACATCAGAGTACAGAATATATATCAGAGTACATTAAATAAATTTACAGCGGAAGATAATTTTACATTACTTTAATACAGTACAGCGGAAATAAAATAACTAAGATAGCGGAAGACTTTTCTATGCTCTGGACACAGCTTTGAGCTTCAATCTAGGATCCTGTTAAAGAGATAAATATTTGCAAAAAGCTACTCGACTGCCCGTGTGGAAAAGAGGGCACCCGAGTTTTGCAAAAGCGGAAACAAACAACGGGTCAGTCGTGGGACCGGTGTGAGAATTCTTAACTAATATAACTAATAGTAATAAGGCAAATCCAGGGACCACGCCACTAAAGCGGAACGGGTTTTATTCCAATGGATTGTCGTGCATCATTTAAGTAAATCGTCAAAACAACGCAATGCTTTGGTTAGGATTAAATTTGTTGAAGTACGAAGAGTTGCGTTTCAGCATAAGTGAGATATTGACAAGTAATAGGTTTGTACCATTTTCTACTTTAGCAATTTCGAGGACGAAATTCTTTTAAGGGGGGAAGAATGTAACGACCCGTATTTTTAGTCGATTAATTTTAAATATTTTATATCGTTTTAATTTAAGCCTTAGAAATTTATTAAATCAAAGTATATTTAAATTGTCAAATTAATATGGACGGTCTGTATAAACGATCAAATAAAATTTCAGAATATGTTCCGAATATTGTATAAGCTTGGAAATGTCGGTCGTTACCACTAGATTTGGGTTCGGGGTTGCGAATTATGGACCGCAAGGTATTTTGGTTATTTAATTAAAGCAGTATCAAATCCTAAAATCTAATCAATCAAATTCAGCCGACCTATACTGTAAAATGCCAGCCATCCTAAAACTGAAAATCACGAAGCTGTTTCTCGAGCCGTAGAAAATGTCTCTCACCTTCAATATCAAGGAGACAACCAATTAATGGCTGGTACGAATTGTTTTCCATTCGCACTTATAAATAAGGCTAACGCCTTCCATTCCCAAACCAACAAAGAAATTTCAAGGCTCTGTCTATTTCATCCCCCTTTCGTTCTTTGCTTCCCAGCTACAACTTAAATCAAAAAGGGAATCAGACCATCAAAAGAAAAATTAAAAAGAAAAAGAAAAGGGGGTCGGACATCACGACAGTCGCGATTTCAAGAAGAAGAGGGAGGCCTCATAGTTCGTTCGAAGTCGGCCTCATTCAAGGATCTGAAATTGCGAATCGAAATTGGAAGCGATGACTTCCTGAGGCTCGTAAAGCGATCGCGATCTATGGAGGTTATCGATTTAGGCCACCGTGACATCAGAAGGCCAACTTGAGGAAGGCCGATGCAGTATTGAAGGGGGAGACGTGGTTTTGGGATGAAGATGAAGTTCGAACGGGATGAATTGGTAGGTGCGATGGCTTATTTTTGGGAAGGATATGATGAAGTCGTGATTTTGTTCCTGGGTTCCAATTGCTCGAGTTTGACTGTTGGATGGAAGTGTTGTTCGAATGGTGCAGAGGGTGACTGGAGTTGGGTTATGTAGTGGTGTTGAGGCCATTTTGGTGGTGTACAACAACATGGACTGGCTGCGAGTAAAGGAAACATAGGTTGAATGTAAGGTGTTCGAGGAATTGCCTCAATGGACAATGACAGTTTTGGTGTTCGACGGTTGATGTGGAGTTGATCGGCAAGTTGTTTGTCGGTTAATCGAGATTCCGAGAGAAAAGGTATACATTTTATAATACTCAAAATAATTTATTTTACGATAACGGTTAATTTAAATAAATGTTAATCGGCGGTTAAAATTTAATAATCATAGGCAAAAAAATAAATTCATTCAAGATTATTCAAGATGATTCGTTGGCACAACATTATGGAATTAAATTGGATATTCATCGCAATGAAATTCAAGGTGAGTAAATCTCACTCACCTTTACTTGAAATTATTTTTATTTCATTAAAAATAATTGTCTGTTGCTTGTGTGAATGATTTCTGCTTGCTTTATATATATTAGTTATTTAGGCTACTATATATATATATTGGGTTGATTGATTGGTTGGATTCCCGCAGTCTCATTAGCGGATGCCCGCAGTTTCATAGCGGATGATTACCCTATACGCCCCACGCTATGATTAGTGGATGACCTTCTATACCGCGATATTCTGCCACGAAGCAGAATGGGTATTATTTATGTGCTAACATCTGTGGATGTAGGAAAACAGGTTGGAGGAATCCAACTGGATTCCTCAAAAATATATTATCTGTTTGTTTATTTGTTGCATATATATTGTTATATATGATGTGTTAGAAAAATAAATAATTCGTTGCTTTGTGTGTTTAAATATCACTGGGCTTAAGTAATGATATTTAAAAATATCGTGAAAGGATATTTGAGATTTAAAAAGGAAAAAAATTCTATTTTTAAATAGAATTTGAATTTTAAATGGAATAAAAATATAAACTTGTTTTGGAAAATATAAAACAAGTAGTTTCTTTATAAACGAATTTTATAAATAGTTCTTTTATAACGAAGTTATAAATAAAGTGAAAAGAATTATCATTTGATAATTCAGAAATAGAAATACAAGTGCGAAATTGGAAATTTGAAATGGAATTTCAAATAGGATGTGAAATGGAATTTTTAAATATATAACTCAAATGAAATTTGAGTATAACATTTGAATAGTAGAATTAGAGAAGGGGTTTAAATATTTGAATTTTAAGAGGAGATTGAATATTAGAAATTCAAATCGAAGTTCAAATGGAATTTGAATAGACGAAATTACAATGAAAAAAATAGAATTTGAATTCGGGAGATTAAAATAAAATTTGAATTCAAAGGAATTCGAATAAAGAAATTCAAATAGATTTGAAATATAGAATTTCAAAGAAGAATTGAACAGACTTTGAAATATAGAATTTCAAAGAAAAATCGAATAAGATTTGAAATATAGAATTTCAAAAGAAGAATTGAAATGTGAAATTTGAATAGAGATTTGAATAGAATTGAAATATGAAATTTGAATAGAGATTTGAAATAGAAATTCAAGTATTGAATTTGAACATGGAATTGAATATAGAAATTCAAATAGAGATTTGAATATCGAATTTGAAAATAGAAATTGAAATAAACTTTGAAAGTAGGATTTCAAAGTAGGATTTAAATAGGATTTCAAAATAGGAAATCCAAATAGTGTTGTAATGGAATTTGAATTCAAGGGAATTCAAATGAATTTGAATAATAGAAATTCAAATATTGAATTTGAATATCAAATAGAAAAGGAATTGGAATTTGAATTTAGAATTCAAATAAAAGTGAGATTTGAATTTGAATCAAGGGATTTAAATAGAGCTAATGGAATTGAATTCATTTTAAAGAAGTTTAGAAGTTTAAAGGTTTATATTTATAAATATAATTAAAACGAACTCGCCGCAGCGCTGTAGTTCGTAAAATAGCGATTCGAACTTCAATTGAATATACAGAACGCAATTGAAGTCGGAATTCTTCGAAACAAGAAACGTCAGGACCGGTTTGATAATAGTTTTCTAATGAAAGAGGAAAATCTGGATTTCGTCGTATAGATTTTGAGTTATGTCAAAAGCAAATTTTCAGAAAAACAGCGCCAGAATCGTTTTAAAACCATAATGGTTTATTTAATATTATAAAAGGATTTTAAGCAAATAAAATCCGAATTTCTATTTAGAAAATTTCAGATTTTAGTTTTAAAATATATGTGAACTCAAGTGGAGTAATGAATTGATCTTTGAAACAGGAATTAGATTTTTGATTATTGAATAGAATTAACTAATTCGAATAGTAATTGGTTAATGAGATTTCGAAGGAATATTGAGCTTTAAATAAGTGAATTCGATTTGAGAATTTATATTCGAAATAGAAAAGAGAACTAGAATTGAAATTGAAATTCAATTTGGTTATGAACGAGTTAAATATTTTATTTGAACATGTTATGTTCAAACCAAGAAGTAAATAGGCAAAAAGGCTAATTAAAGAATAATTGAGCGAAACTGAATTCAAACGATTCAAAATTTAATTCAAACGAATGGATTGAGTTGAATTGGATTGGAAACAGGTGAACAGGTGTTAGACAGGTATGGGATGAGGTATATGGAGTTTATAAACGTAATGCTCGACAAAAAGGTACATGTTTAATTCATATATGGGTTTTATGCGCCGTATCAGCAAGCCGCTTGGCTTTTCCTTTTTCTTTTTGATTGAGGAAGATACCGGGAAGCTATTTGAAATTTCCCGATGCTCCCGATACAGGGGAGGTTATGGCGAAATTTTCCGGAAATTTAAGGAGTTAGAATATTTTTAAGATATTTTGATAATTTGAAATCATTGTATCGACGTATTGAATTCGATAGTAAAGTGAATATAAAAATCGAATGTTGTAAACAAAAAGGGATAGAAATAAGTGATTGAAATTGTTTCAATTGTAAATAGAGACATTTTCTAATATATAGAAAATAAAGGAAGTTATTATTTGGAAACGTTTTCCAAATGGCATAAGAGGCAAGAAGATTATTGAAAATATTTGGTTAACAAATATTGACAGAGAAAATGGAGAAGAGATTCAATTAATGAATATTAATTAAAGAGCCCAGTGATTTATTTGTTATGTTGATTGAACACTTGTTTTTATTCGATAGTTAAATCACAGACTATCGAAGTTTTTGACCATCGTTGTCAATATGGAGAGACCGGTTGGATTATTATCCGAAGAACCACTCCGTATTGGCATAAGCGTTGCGAACCAAGTATGCTGAATATATTGAAGTCGGAGTGAAGTGCAAGGGCTTTTCTATTAATAGAAATGGTGCCTTCGGTTTCGTTCAGTCCCAGGACGAACGTATATGGACGAATGTCTGACAGAGTATTTCCAATGATCAAATGGGTTGGTCGGTATGAATATATATGGTTGCAACGGATTTATCCCTTAGCATAATATCCAGAATATTTGTGCAAACTCAACTAGTGATTAACGGATCTGACGATGTGGCATTCAAAGTGATTGTGTTATCAATGAATGGTAAGTATGCGTAGCCTCAGGCCTCAACAACCGGGAAAGGACAAAAATCGGGCAGGCAGCATGGCTATGTGGGTCGCACCCATTAGGGTGTATAATCACCTATCTAGAGAAATTCCTTTTGTTTCTAAATCTATCGATTCTGCCCATTCGGGAAACGGTGGTTTGAGTCCAACCGTTGGTGATATACATTCGATACACTCAAGCGAAATGAGTGGTCGGCCATGTGTGGGCCGGGTTGCAAGATGTTCTTGTTGAACCCAGGTGTATTTGCCTCTAGAGATACATCATCGGAAGGTGGTCCCATACCTTGTCATAGTTGGAATCCAATCTCCAATAAGCGCCATGCGGTTTTTGATTTTATACTATATATGTGGAGCGTGAGATGCAAGCGTTCTGCTATTTGGTTATTTACTTGATGTAGACATTATTATAATATCACTGGATTTTCGTATCAAAGTGTTTTGGGTTATAGTAAGGTAAAAACCGTCCGTGTTTATGTGTGGACTGGTCTTACTATTACTTTTCTTTCGAAAAGAGTTTTTAAAGTTAAACAAGTGGTTGGAGTTTACTCACACCAGTCCCATGACTGACCCAGAGTTTGTTTTGTTTTGTTTTTCCTAAACTCTTGGGTGCCCAAATTTGTACGGGCAGTCAAGTGTTTCAGGCTTTTACAGATACACTTGGAGGAGCTTGAAGCAGGAGGCTTCAACGTTAGTTATTTAGAATTACTTCCGCTGGATCAAATGTTATGTGTACTCTGATGATGGTATGTACATATGTACCAAACAGATTGTATTTCAAAGCTTATGTTATATAATATATTTTATTCGTTCCGCTGTGAGTTTGTGACCTTCGTTTTTCTCCTATTCTAAGTTTTCTATCTTATCTATTCTCATCCTCTAACTTCTTTCTAATAATGAGTCGTATTTCTGTGTTATTTGGGTTGGACGTGTGTTGTATTTAGTCAACTCAAATAGCACGGATTTGCGGGCCTTTACAGTTGGTATCAGAGCTGGTTGCTTAATTGGTACGGATGATAGGGGGTTCTCGCTTCGCGTTTGGTGGCGAACGGGAGACTCTTACCCCTACATCTCCCGACAATGTGGGTTGGTCGAGTCGAGAGGCTGGCCGTAAAAGCAGTTCTGAGGTATCTCTGTAAGCCACGCTGGGAGGTTAGCCCAGTGCCGAGGGAGGAGAGGATGGTTGAAAAGCCTACTCGAATCCCAGGTCGTTACAGTTGGTATCAGAGCTTAGGTTGAGAGAATACCTAGGCTTGTGTGACATGTGCTCATTAGAGATAGGGTCAGCAGTGCCCTAGAATGAGTTGAGTATATATATACGAGAGAGCGTATTTGTAATTTGATATAAAAGTTGTTTTATATTGTGTCGACTTGTCTGTTGAGTAGTTTATGAATTCTGGTCGAATCGTGGGACGCCACGAAGTCGATAGGGATTTCTAAACACTTGAACAGAGAAATTCGACACAGTATTGTTTTAAAGTGGGTAAATGAAATAATTTTACCCAAAAATTTCTATTTGATATAGAAAGAATAATTTTCTGAAATTATTATTATATGGATGTGTTGATTGTTAGGATTATAATCAAACAAGATTATAAAATTAGAATGATTATTTATAACCAAAATAGCATTTGTATAGAAATTAAATATACAAATGAGATGAATTAGAATTAAATTCAAACCAGAATTGAGAATTCAAAATCCTGGGAAGTTAAAAAATATTTTTCAAAAGTATATTAAATTAATATAGATTTGTTTTAGAAGGATTTGAAAGGAAATTATTTTAGATGAATTTTGAAATAATAAAGCACTGAACTCACTTCAGTGGCTGGGAAATTATTCTGATGATGATTGCAACTTCATCAGTGTTCATTTCCGAATTTCTAAGTGATGAATTGCTACCTTAGAAAAAGTTTTTGATGGAAATTTGTTTGAAAGAAAACAAATTGATTTGAAAATTCAAGTGTTTTGAATTTGAGATGGAAATAAATATATGTATATATTTATGGGATTTCAAAAGAATTTGAAAAGAAAAACCCAGGGATTTGAATTCTGGAATTTAAATTTAACTTAAACAAGTTAAATGAATCAAGTGAATGAGTTGATCAGAATCAATTTAAACGCATATGGACGGAAACCAAAAGCTTTGGTTAGGATTAAATTTGTTGAAGTACGAAGAGTTGCGTTTCAGCATAAGTGAGATATTGACAAGTAATAGGTTTGTACCATTTTCTACTTTAGCAATTTCGAGGACGAAATTCTTTTAAGGGGGGAAGAATGTAACGACCCGTATTTTTAGTCGATTAATTTTAAATATTTTATATCGTTTTAATTTAAGCCTTAGAAATTTATTAAATCAAAGTATATTTAAATTGTCAAATTAATATGGACGGTCTGTATAAACGATCAAATAAAATTTCAGAATATGTTCCGAATATTGTATAAGCTTGGAAATGTCGGTCGTTACCACTAGATTTGGGTTCGGGGTTGCGAATTATGGACCGCAAGGTATTTTGGTTATTTAATTAAAGCAGTATCAAATCCTAAAATCTAATCAATCAAATTCAGCCGACCTATACTGTAAAATGCCAGCCATCCTAAAACTGAAAATCACGAAGCTGTTTCTCGAGCCGTAGAAAATGTCTCTCACCTTCAATATCAAGGAGACAACCAATTAATGGCTGGTACGAATTGTTTTCCATTCGCACTTATAAATAAGGCTAACGCCTTCCATTCCCAAACCAATAAAGAAATTTCAAGGCTCTGTCTATTTCATCCCCCTTTCGTTCTTTGCTTCCCAGCTACAACTTAAATCAAAAAGGGAATCAGACCATCAAAAGAAAAATTAAAAAGAAAAAGAAAAGGGGGTCGGACATCGCGACAGTCGCGATTTCAAGAAGAAGAGGGAGGCCTCATAGTTCGTTCGAAGTCGGCCTCATTCAAGGATCTGAAATTGCGAATCGAAATTGGAAGCGATGACTTCCTGAGGCTCGTAAAGCGATCGCGATCTATGGAGGTTATCGATTTAGGCCACCGTGACATCAGAAGGCCAACTTGAGGAAGGCCGATGCAGTATTGAAGGGGGAGACGTGGTTTTGGGATGAAGATGAAGTTCGAACGGGATGAATTGGTAGGTGCGATGGCTTATTTTTGGGAAGGATATGATGAAGTTGTGATTTTGTTCCTGGGTTCCAATTGCTCGAGTTTGACTGTTGGATGGAAGTGTTGTTCGAATGGTGCAGAGGGTGACTGGAGTTGGGTTATGTAGTGGTGTTGAGGCCATTTTGGTGGTGTACAACAGCATGGACTGGCTGCGAGTAAAGGAAACATAGGTTGAATGTAAGGTGTTCGAGGAATTGCCTCAATGGACAATGACAGTTTTGGTGTTCGACGGTTGATGTGGAGTTGATCGGCAAGTTGTTTGTCGGTTAATCGAGATTCCGAGAGAAAAGGTATACATTTTATAATACTCAAAATAATTTATTTTACGATAACGGTTAATTTAAATAAATGTTAATCGGCGGTTAAAATTTAATAATCATAGGCAAAAAAATAAATTCATTCAAGATTATTCAAGATGATTCGTTGGCACAACATTATGGAATTAAATTGGATATTCATCGCAATGAAATTCAAGGTGAGTAAATCTCACTCACCTTTACTTGAAATTATTTTTATTTCATTAAAAATAATTGTCTGTTGCTTGTGTGAATGATTTCTGCTTGCTTTATATATATTAGTTATTTAGGCTACTATATATATATATTGGGTTGATTGATTGGTTGGATTCCCGCAGTCTCATTAGCGGATGCCCGCAGTTTCATAGCGGATGATTACCCTATACGCCCCACGCTATGATTAGTGGATGACCTTCTATACCGCGATATTCTGCCACGAAGCAGAATGGGTATTATTTATGTGCTAACATCTGTGGATGCAGGAAAACAGGTTGGAGGAATCCAACTGGATTCCTCAAAAATATATTATCTGTTTGTTTATTTGTTGCATATATATTGTTATATATGATGTGTTAGAAAAATAAATAATTCGTTGCTTTGTGTGTTTAAATATCACTGGGCTTAAGTAATGATATTTAAAAATATCGTGAAAGGATATTTGAGATTTAAAAAGGAAAAAAATTCTATTTTTAAATAGAATTTGAATTTTAAATGGAATAAAAATATAAACTTGTTTTGGAAAAAATAAAACAAGTAGTTTCTTTATAAACGAATTTTATAAATAGTTCTTTTATAACGAAGTTATAAATAAAGTGAAAAGAATTATCATTTGATAATTCAGAAATAGAAATACAAGTGCGAAATTGGAAATTTGAAATGGAATTTCAAATAGGATGTGAAATGGAATTTTTAAATATATAACTCAAATGAAATTTGAGTATAACATTTGAATAGTAGAATTAGAGAAGGGGTTTAAATATTTGAATTTTAAGAGGAGATTGAATATTAGAAATTCAAATCGAAGTTCAAATGGAATTTGAATAGACGAAATTACAATGAAAAAAATAGAATTTGAATTCGGGAGATTAAAATAAAATTTGAATTCAAAGGAATTCGAATAAAGAAATTCAAATAGATTTGAAATATAGAATTTCAAAGAAGAATTGAACAGACTTTGAAATATAGAATTTCAAAGAAAAATCGAATAAGATTTGAAATATAGAATTTCAAAAGAAGAATTGAAATGTGAAATTTGAATAGAGATTTGAATAGAATTGAAATATGAAATTTGAATAGAGATTTGAAATAGAAATTCAAGTATTGAATTTGAACATGGAATTGAATATAGAAATTCAAATAGAGATTTGAATATCGAATTTGAAAATAGAAATTGAAATAAACTTTGAAAGTAGGATTTCAAAGTAGGATTTAAATAGGATTTCAAAATAGGAAATCCAAATAGTGTTGTAATGGAATTTGAATTCAAGGGAATTCAAATGAATTTGAATAATAGAAATTCAAATATTGAATTTGAATATCAAATAGAAAAGGAATTGGAATTTGAATTTAGAATTCAAATAAAAGTGAGATTTGAATTTGAATCAAGGGATTTAAATAGAGCTAATGGAATTGAATTCATTTTAAAGAAGTTTAGAAGTTTAAAGGTTTATATTTATAAATATAATTAAAACGAACTCGCCGCAGCGCTGTAGTTCGTAAAATAGCGATTCGAACATCAATTGAATATACAGAACGCAATTGAAGTCGGAATTCTTCGAAACAAGAAACGTCAGGACCGATTTGATAATAGTTTTCTAATGAAAGAGGAAAATCTGGATTTCGTCGTATAGATTTTGAGTTATGTCAAAAGCAAATTTTCAGAAAAACAGCGCCAGAATCGTTTTAAAACCATAATGGTTTATTTAATATTATAAAAGGATTTTAAGCAAATAAAATCCGAATTTCTATTTAGAAAATTTCAGATTTTAGTTTTAAAATATATGTGAACTCAAGTGGAGTAATGAATTGATCTTTGAAACAGGAATTAGATTTTTGATTATTGAATAGAATTAACTAATTCGAATAGTAATTGGTTAATGAGATTTCGAAGGAATATTGAGCTTTAAATAAGTGAATTCGATTTGAGAATTTATATTCGAAATAGAAAAGAGAACTAGAATTGAAATTGAAATTCAATTTGGTTATGAACGAGTTAAATATTTTATTTGAATATGTTATGTTCAAACCAAGAAGTAAATAGGCAAAAAGGCTAATTAAAGAATAATTGAGCGAAACTGAATTCAAACGATTCAAAATTTAATTCAAACGAATGGATTGAGTTGAATTGGATTGGAAACAGGTGAACAGGTGTTAGACAGGTATGGGATGAGGTATATGGAGTTTATAAACGTAATGCTCGACAAAAAGGTACATGTTTAATTCATATATGGGTTTTATGCGCCGTATCGGCAAGCCGCTTGGCTTTTCCTTTTTCTTTTTGATTGAGGAAGATACCGGGAAGCTATTTGAAATTTCCCGATGCTCCCGATACAGGGGAGGTTATGGCGAAATTTTCCGGAAATTTAAGGAGTTAGAATATTTTTAAGATATTTTGATAATTTGAAATCATTGTATCGACGTATTGAATTCGATAGTAAAGTGAATATAAAAATCGAATGTTGTAAACAAAAAGGGATAGAAATAAGTGATTGAAATTGTTTCAATTGTAAATAGAGACATTTTCTAATATATAGAAAATAAAGGAAGTTATTATTTGGAAACGTTTTCCAAATGGCATAAGAGGCAAGAAGATTATTGAAAATATTTGGTTAACAAATATTGACAGAGAAAATGGAGAAGAGATTCAATTAATGAATATTAATTAAAGAGCCCAGTGATTTATTTGTTATGTTGATTGAACACTTGTTTTTATTCGATAGTTAAATCACAGACTATCGAAGTTTTTGACCATCGTTGTCAATATGGAGAGACCGGTTGGATTATTATCCGAAGAACCACTCCGTATTGGCATAAGCGTTGCGAACCAAGTATGCTGAATATATTGAAGTCGGAGTGAAGTGCAAGGGCTTTTCTATTAATAGAAATGGTGCCTTCGGTTTCGTTCAGTCCCAGGACGAACGTATATGGACGAATGTCTGACAGAGTATTTCCAATGATCAAATGGGTTGGTCGGTATGAATATATATGGTTGCAACGGATTTATCCCTTAGCATAATATCCAGAATATTTGTGCAAACTCAACTAGTGATTAACGGATCTGACGATGTGGCATTCAAAGTGATTGTGTTATCAATGAATGGTAAGTATGCGTAGCCTCAGGCCTCAACAACCGGGAAAGGACAAAAATCGGGCAGGCAGCATGGCTATGTGGGTCGCACCCATTAGGGTGTATAATCACCTATCTAGAGAAATTCCTTTTGTTTCTAAATCTATCGATTCTGCCCATTCGGGAAACGGTGGTTTGAGTCCAACCGTTGGTGATATACATTCGATACACTCAAGCGAAATGAGTGGTCGGCCATGTGTGGGCCGGGTTGCAAGATGTTCTTGTTGAACCCAGGTGTATTTGCCTCTAGAGATACATCATCGGAAGGTGGTCCCATACCTTGTCATAGTTGGAATCCAATCTCCAATAAGCGCCATGCGGTTTTTGATTTTATACTATATATGTGGAGCGTGAGATGCAAGCGTTCTGCTATTTGGTTATTTACTTGATGTAGACATTATTATAATATCACTGGATTTTCGTATCAAAGTGTTTTGGGTTATAGTAAGGTAAAAACCGTCCGTGTTTATGTGTGGACTGGTCTTACTATTACTTTTCTTTCGAAAAGAGTTTTTAAAGTTAAACAAGTGGTTGGAGTTTACTCACACCAGTCCCATGACTGACCCAGAGTTTGTTTTGTTTTGTTTTTCCTAAACTCTTGGGTGCCCAAATTTGTACGGGCAGTCAAGTGTTTCAGGCTTTTACAGATACACTTGGAGGAGCTTGAAGCAGGAGGCTTCAACGTTAGTTATTTAGAATTACTTCCGCTGGATCAAATGTTATGTGTACTCTGATGATGGTATGTACATATGTACCAAACAGATTGTATTTCAAAGCTTATGTTATATAATATATTTTATTCGTTCCGCTGTGAGTTTGTGACCTTCGTTTTTCTCCTATTCTAAGTTTTCTATCTTATCTATTCTCATCCTCTAACTTCTTTCTAATAATGAGTCGTATTTCTGTGTTATTTGGGTTGGACGTGTGTTGTATTTAGTCAACTCAGATAGCACGGATTTGCGGGCCTTTACAAATTTCTTTTAACATAAATAATTTATGCTAAATCCTTCTTAACATTCTTATTTGTTCATTTACATAAAATGTAAATTTTCTTCCTTCTATTTGTTCTATTTACATAAAATGTAAATTAATAGTTTATTTACATAAAATGTAAATTTTCCTTTTCAATTGTCTTATTTACATAAATGTAAATTTCTTTTCTAATTATTCAATTTACATAAAATGTAAATTTTCTCTTTTTAATTCTATTTACATAGAAAATTTAAATTCTGTCTTACATACCTAATTAACAAAATTTGTTAATTTTGTCTTGTCGTCAATTCTAACACAACAAAATATAGTTTGCTTTCGTCGTCAATTCCAACACAACAAAATATAATTTGACTTCGTCATCAATTCCAACACAAAAAAATATAAGGTGTTATATTTATCGGTTTAATGTCCATAAGGTAAACATGACAAAATATGACATTTTATTTGGATTAAAGATTCTAATCTGATCTAATTCCCAAACAAGATAGTATATTTAATTGGATTAAAAAAAATTCTAGTTTAATCCACTTTGCAAAACATAATGATTTTATTGTATTCATCAGATCAAAATAACGCAACAACAGATCTAAACAACATAATACAATCCAATTCATCAGAACCACAATCACAATTCATCACAGCGCAAATCTAATAAAATAAGATACAAACAATTATCTAACAGCGATAAAATAATTAATTTAATTAATTAAAATTAGAAATTCTCACCTTGCTTTACATTTCAGATCTGAAAATTTTCTCAAAATCCGATCTGCTCTATTTACGCTCTAATCAGTTCTATGCTGTAGGGTTCGGCTTCATGATTACAACGTAACTCGTTTTGCGTAATTCTGATCTGATTTCCAAAAGATATGGTCGTTTGAATATTTACAACATTTTAAAAGTAATTAAGGAATTAATTAAAAAGGAAATTAACCTTCTTCTCCTACCTACAGACACAGGCCGTCACTTTTGTAATTAGAGAACCCAATTTGTTCAAATTTAGGTTTGCCTTTATGCTGAAATTGGTGCAACTATCAGTCGATCGGAGGGTGTCAAATCGAAGAGGGGAGGGAGGGGATCTTGCGCCTAGGTTGGGGTGGGGTGCGGTCGGGCCTAGGGGGGTGCGGCGGGGTTGTTAGGCGGCGGGTTTGGGTGCGTGAAGCTCAGCGTTCGGGTCACTTGAAGGCAATCCAACCGTACGAAATTGAAGGAGAGGAGAATCTCTCCGATATGGTACCAAGGATTTGATCTAATTTGCGATGGATTGGAAGGAATTAGCGAATCAAATTGGTGTGTTTTCAGCCATGAACAGTAGGCCGGCGGCTGGACATACTTCTAGGGTTTAGGGATTAGTTTAGGTATATATTTATAATATTATATTAATTTAATTAGCCCGTTAAGGCACGATTAACTCCGAACTCAGAATTAGGCAAAACGACTGTCAAACTTAAGGTTTTTACGCCTTCTAAACGCGATGGGACAGGTCTCGTGGCCCAATTCCGAATTTTGTTACGCATTTTATTAAAATTTCAATATTAAATTAATATTTTAACTTCAACCGTACATTTAAATATGCCGGGGCCACATACGACCTCAGAAAATTCTAAAAAAAATATTTTTAGCTTTCTTATGACGATACGAATCCAAAAAAATTATTTTCGATGAATTCTGAGACTGTTTGAAAAATGGCTATTTTTAAGGCGTTTAAATTTAACTAAAATAGTCAAAACACATTTTCTTTTGCCATGCTCACATATTAATTCGAAAAATTCTGAAAATTGAAATCTAGCTATAATTTGACATTATGGTTCCAACAAAAGTGGTTTCGTCGAAAACAGAGGTCGTTTGAAAAATGACTATTTTTAAGGCCAATATATTTAATATTAAAAATACATTTTTAAACAAATACTTCTGAAACTCGAAATATATAAGTGTTTACTGTTTTTCAATGCAGAAACATCACTCTGAACTCAATGGAAGTGGTTTCGAGTCCAAATTCCTTCGTATGTGAAAAGTAGTATTTTTGAGCTTTATATATTTCATAGCGACCTTTCTAAATTTTAAACTGGGCATAACTTTTGATTCCCGCTATGAAATTTCGATTTTTCGGATTCGTTAGAAAGATATTTTTAAATAGATTCTAATATTTTTGGTTTCACTAAAATCTGTTAAATTTTGCATCCTGTACGGTAAGTCAAAGTTCAAGTTTGACTTTTCAAACTACAGCGCTATTTCTAACTCCTTTTATAATTAAAATTAAATTATTCATTCTAACTTCAATTCTTAATCATTATTATTTTAAATAAATCATTTTAAATATCAAAAACTCATTAAAATTGCTCAAAATAAATTTTAAATTTACCCCCAAAATTCCGAGTTGTTACAGTCTCCCCCACTTAAAAACTTTTCGTCCTAAAAAAGGAACGAAGCTAAAAGTGTTTAATTATCCTACCCCATTTTCCACTCTTATTGGTTTAAATAATTTTATAGTTGATTAACTTTCAAATATATAATCTTTTATCCATTCAAAATCATATTTTCTAAAATAGATTATAATTACAAATACGTATATTATAGTCTTGTGACTCTCAACTCATTCTAGGGCATTACTAACCCCATCTATAATGAGTTTTCTCATTCTAGGATACTGCTGATCCTATCTCTAATGAGTATTCCTATTGGATATTTCTAATCCAATCTCTGATGAGTCTTTTGTTCAGTTCTAACGAGTTGTACCCCAAAGATTTGAGCTAACCAGAGCTCTGATACCAACTGTAACGACACCCCAAAATCCGGTAGGCTTTGCAACCATCCCTTCATCCCCCAGTGCAGCAGGTAAAACCCACCGTGGCTTACAGTTGTACCCCAGACACCTTGTTTTACGGCGACCCTTTCGGGATCCCCCGGCCGCAGCCTACCAACCCTCAACAGGGACATGTGGGGGTAAGAGTCTCCCGTTCGCCACCAAACCGCGAAGCGAGAACCCCCCATCATGCTGCATCCTATTCCCGGCATGCTAAACAAGGACTGGTGCGAAAATTCTTAACTAATATAACTAATAGTAATAAGGCAAATCCAGGGACCACGCCACTAAAGCGGAACGGGTTTTATTCCAATGGATTGTCGTGCATCATTTAAGTAAATCGTCAAAACAACGCAATGCTTTGTAGAAAAATGAAACCATCATAAGACCCAAGTCCCATCACACAATGCAACGCAAACCGGAGGATAGGGTTTTACCTTATAATGGTAAAACATGCTTGATACGATAAAAACGATATTATTATTAGTGTGTATATGTTTTAAAACATTTCAAAGTAAATGTATCAATCCTAGGAAGCATAGGTACCATATGCTATGCCTCCGTACTAGTAATACAATCAAATCCGTAAGGTCGTATTTGGAATTTGGATTTCCATCTGAGTCAAGGCTAGGGAGGAGCTCCTACTGATTCGAGACACTCTAGCTAATGTCTTAGGATTCCCCGCAGTTAACCCTTGGATCCTACAGGGCCGGTCCACACATACAGCTTCGTGGATTAGTTATTCCTGAACACATGTTTCCCGGTCCTATAGGACCTATCCGAGGCGCCTCATTCCATCATCCACATAAGTAAAATGTCTGGGCTCCGTACCATGACACCACTTCTAGCTAGAAAGAAACGTGCTGCTCTCCCTGCGTTCCCTTCTCCCGTTTTAGACACCACCGGTGTGTGAGGCTCGCGAAGTCACGCTATACACAAAGTTATGCCTAAACAGGCTATGCTTTGATCATCCCACAAGGCCTGATTTTCAACAAAGCCTTGATCAAATGCATCTTAGCATGCCACATCGTCAGTCCATACCGTACCATTGATTTCTACCAACATATAACCTCTAAGCTCGTACGTCTTAGAGAAGGGTGTAAAACACCAAGCAGATATATGTTTAGCAGAGATCAACAAATACTGTATAAAGGAATAGAACGTCAGTCATACAATCCATTTACGCGCTTATGCTCTGGGTTTGAGCGAAAGCCAAAACCGTGCAATCAACACTACGTCCGGGCGGCTACTACTGTCGCCCCTTCAAGGTAGCTACTCCCATCATGGGTCTCAATAGCAACACACCCATTCGATGTGAAGATTGTCGGTCTTCAATCACCGTCTTCAACTCTTCGAACGTCGTATCATTATTTGGAATGAGAGTAAACTCGGCCTTTCCAAATAATTCTCGCATATATAAATTTGAAAACAATTTCATATCGTTAATGTTAATTTATAACGATCAGTCTTTATTTTTATTTATATATAAAAATAATTAAATTCTATTTAGCAACACTTCATACAAACAGGAGACAATGGCGTTGTTTTTACCCAAATTTGTTTTACGCATTTTTCTAAATCTAACGGTGGGATTTTGACATAATACATATCATTGGAAAGATCTTCCCAAGGCGAACCTAACGGTTTCAGTTTTGGGAAAATCCGACGGTCGGATATTTTTGGTATGATCAATTAAAAGTACGATTCTAAAATGTGAACTACCACGCTCGATTTATTAAAATTTTAATTTATATATATATAATTTATATAAATATAATTCCTCGTCCATTTCATTTTACTATATTTTGCTAACAACAAATCTTCTTATTTATATCCAATATCGATATATATATATATATTATCACACGCAACAATGTTTTCTTTTATTTTTTCAATTTCCATAAATATACTATACACACAATGTATATCTTGTGTATCACTTCAAATTACAACAAAAATAGGTATTTTTGTGTATCATCCCCATACAACAAAAATGAATATTTAACAAAAATGAGTATTTTTGTGTCATTTCAACCCCTAATAAAAAAAACCAATATATTTTGGTGTCAACTTCATTTCTATACAAATGAATATATTTTTATTTGTTTAATTTCAATGTAACAGAAAAATAATTTTGCTATTCTTTTAATGCCAAACAAAAATAGTAATTCTTATCTCTTTCAATGCAAAACCAAAATGATCTTGACTTTTTTTATAATGGCAATGTAAATTCTATTCCTATGTGACGTCATAAAAATATAATTTTAATTTAAAAGGTAATATCATACCTTAATTACATAATGAAAATGTAATTCTAATTTACAGTGCAAATTCTCATTTATAGTTACATATAAAAATGTAAATCTTGTTCGCTTGCCAAATTTCATATCATAGTTTCAAATAAAAATGTAATTTTTATTTGCAATGCAAGTTCTCATTCTAAGTTACATAATAAAAATGTAATCTTTATTATCAATGCACATTCCTACTTTTGTTTACATATAAAAATGCAAATTTTATTTACGATGCAATTTCATACTTTTGTTTTACATAATAAAAATGTAAATTTCATTGCTACGATTTATCATTGACAAAAATATGATCTTAACCATGCGTTTCATTTCATATGCAGTATATAACAAATAAATATATTTCCTTCATATGCAATACATGACATTACCAAATAAATATATCTTCTTTATATGCAGCATAACAATGAACTTTTTATTAACAAAAAGAAATGCAGCAAAAATGCAGTTTTAAAATGTATTCATTTTATCGTAACTCAAATGACGATAAGAATGAAATGTTAACATCGCTATTTTTATCGCACCAGAAATATCGATAAAAATGTGATATTGACATTTCTCTTTTACCACATCAAAATATTGATAAAAATATAAACATTCCAATTTATACTTTTATTTACATCTGACATGTAAATAAAAATATGACTCTTCAAAACATGCTTTTACTTACATCTAAAAGGTAAGTAAAAATGCTACTGCTAAATTCATATTTTTTTTTTTTTAAAATGTAAGTAAACAATGCAACTCTTTAATTCATCAATTTTGACACTAAAAAGGTGTCTACTTTTATCTAAACTATCATGACACAAAAAGGAATTATTTTTTATTTCACATTGAGAAGAAATAACAATAAAAATGATTCTTTTTAATGTTAAAAAGAATCAGCGACAAAAATGTTCCTTTTTACCATTAAGAAGAAATAGCGACAAAATGTTTCTTTTTATCGACAAAAGAAATATTGACAAAAAGGATTTCTTTTCATCGACAAAAAGAAATAAATAATGTTTCCTTTTCATCGACACAAAGAAATAATAATATAAAAAAATTGTTTTGTTCTTCTTTTACAGTCGATAAAAATGTATATTTTTCTTCTACATTTGATAGAGAAGTATAATTTTGGTTCACGCTTTTTTTTTTATAATTCACATTACAATAAAAATATAATTTTAATTGTCTATTATCACATTTACATAAAATGTACTTTTCTATCTAATGCTATAATTTACATAAGATGTAAATTCTATTTCTCATATAACATATTACATAAAGTGTAACTTCTATTGTCTTTTTATTTTCTTTTCTTGTTAACATAAAAAAAAATCTATGTTAAATCTTCCCAATCATTTCTTCCTAACATAAAAAAAAATTATGTTAAATCTTTCTTACAAATTTCTTTTAACATAAATAATTTATGCTAAATCCTTCTTAACATTCTTATTTGTTCATTTACATAAAATGTAAATTTTCTTCCATCTATTTGTTCTATTTACATAAAATGTAAATCAATAGTTTATTTACATAAAATGTATATTTTCCTTTTCAATTGTCTTATTTACATAAATGTAAATTTCTTTTCTAATTATTCAATTTACATAAAATGTAAATTTT
The DNA here is from genome assembly GCA_030737875.1 of Allium sativum. Classification (NCBI taxonomy): domain Eukaryota; kingdom Viridiplantae; phylum Streptophyta; class Magnoliopsida; order Asparagales; family Amaryllidaceae; genus Allium; species Allium sativum. The sequence continues at coordinate 628,265,330 of CM060920.1, forward strand.
CTCTTTTTAATTCTATTTACATAGAAAATGTAAATTCTGTCTTACATACCTAATTAACAAAATTTGTTAATTTTGTCTTGTCGTCAATTCTAACACAACAAAATATAGTTTGATTTCGTCGTCAATTCCAACACAACAAAATATAATTTGACTTCGTCGTCAATTCCAACACAACAAAATATAAGGTGTTATATTTATCAGTTTAATGTCCATAATGTAAACATGACAAAATATGACATTTTATTTGGATTAAAGATTCTAATCTGATCTAATTCCCAAACAAGATAGTATATTTAATTGGATTAAAAAAAATCTAGTTTAATCCACTTTGCAAAACATAATGATTTTATTGTATTCATCAGATCAAAATAACGCAACAACAGATCTAAACAACACAATACAATCCAATTCATCAGAACCACAATCACAATTCATCACAGCGCAAATCTAATTAAATAAGATACAAACAATTATCTAACAGCGATAAAATAAATAATTTAATTAATTAAAATTAGAAATTCTCATCTTGCTTTACATTTCAGATCTGAAAATTTTCTCAAAATCCGATCTGCTCTGTTTACGCTCTAATCAGTTCTATGCTGTAGGGTTCGGCTTCATGATTACAACGTAACTCGTTTTGCGTAATTCTGATCTGATTTGCAAAAGATATGGTCGTTTGAATATTTACAACATTTTAAAAGTAATTAAGGAATTAATTAAAAAGGAAATTAACCTTCTTCTTCTACCTATAGACACAGGCCGTCACTTTTGTAATTAGAGAACCCAATTTGTTCCAATTTTGGTTTGCCTTTATGCTGAAATTGGTGCAACTATCAGTCGATTGGAGGGTGTCAAATCGAAGAGGGGAGGGAGGGGATCTTGCGCCTAGGTTGGGGTGGGGTGCGGTGGGGCCTAGGGGGTGCGGCGGGGCTGTTAGGCGGCGGGTTTGGGTGCGTGAAGCTCAGCGTTCGGGTCACTTGAAGGCAATCCAACCGTATGAAATTGAAGGAGAGGAGAATCTCTCCGATATGGTACCAAGGATTTGATCTAATTTGCGGTGGATTGGAAGGAATTAGCGAATCAAATTGGTGTGTTTTCAGCCATGAACAGTAGGCCGGCGGCTGGACATACTTCTAGGGTTTAGGGATTAGTTTAGGTATATATTTATAATATTATGTTAATTTAATTAGCCCGTTAAGGCCCGATTAGCACCGAACTCAGAATTAGGCCCAACGACTGTCAAACTTGAGGTTTTGACGCCTTCTGAACCCGATGGGATAGGTCTCGTGGCCCAATTCCGAATTCTGTTACGCATTTTATTAAAATTTCAATATTAAATTAATATTTTAACTTCAACCGTACATTTAAATATGCCGGGGCCACATACGACCTCAGAAAATTCTAAAAAAATATTTTTAGCTTTCTTATGACGATACGAATCCAACAAAATTATTTTCGACGAATTCTGAGACTGTTTGAAAAATGGCTATTTTTAAGGCGTTTAAATTTAACTAAAATAGTCAAAACACATTTTCTTTTGCCATGCTCACATATTAATTCGAAAAATTCTGAAAATTGAAATCTAGCTATAATTTGACATTACGGTTCCAACAAAAGTGGTTTCGTCGAAAACAGAGGTCGTTTGAAAAATGACTATTTTTAAGGCCAATATATTTAATATTAAAAATACATTTTTAAACAAATACTTCTGAAACTCGAAATATATAAGTGTTTACTGTTTTTCAATGCAGAAACATCACTCTGAACTCAATGGAAGTGGTTTCGAGTCCAAATTCCTTCGTATGTGAAAAGTAGTATTTTTGAGCTTTATATATTTCATAGCGACCTTTCTAAATTTTAAACTGGGCATAACTTTTGATTCCCGCTATGAAATTTCGATTTTTCGGATTCGTTAGAAAGATATTTTTAAATAGATTCTAATATTTTTGGTTTCACTAAAATCCGTTAAATTTTGCATCCTGTACGGTCAGTCAAAGTTCAAGTTTGACTTTTCAAACTACAGCGCTATTTCTAACTCCTTTTATAATTAAAATTAAATTATTCATTCTAACTTCAATTCTTAATCATTATTATTTTAAATAAATCATTTTAAATATCAAAAACACATTAAAATTACTCAAAATAAATTTTAAATTTACCCCCAAAATTCCGGGTTGTTACAAAGGGGGTCGCCAGAGTCGGCGATGGTGGAAGGGGCCGGCGATGGGGCGCGGCGGCGCCTGGAGGCCGGAGGCGGTCGATTTGCTAAGCGTCGGTGGGTATTGATTTGGGGAAAACGGGGTCTGAGGGTTTTGGATGAACGAGGTATAAAAGTGGGGGTTTATATATATAATTATTTATTTAATTAATTTTCTCTAAAAAGTTGACCTTTCATTCGAACCCCAAATCGAGCCCAACGACTGTCGTCCCTAGCTAATTACCCTATGCTGAACAAAATGGGATATGTTTCGTAATCCAACTCGACTGTTTCCATCAGTTTCCGTTCAAATTAAAATATAAATCATTATATTGAATTTTAAACATACATTTCAATTTACTGGGGTCACATACGGATCCCAAAAATTCCAGAAAAATAAATCTGGCTACGTTTTGACGATACCGTCCTAATAAAACTAATTTTGTCAAATTTGGAGACCGTTTGAAAAATGGCCATTTTCTGGTCGATCCAAATAGACTGAAACAGTCAAAATACGTTTTCCTTCGCCACACTCACATATTCATCCCAAATATTATGAATTTTGGAATAAAGCGATAACTTGACATCCTGGATGCAACAAAAGTGGTTTTATCGAAAACGGAGGTCATTTGCAAAATTTCCATTTTTAAAGGCCAAAATTAGCGACTATTCTGAATTTTCAACTGGGCATAACTTTTTATACCCGCTATGAAATTACAATTTTTCAGATTTGTTGGAAAGATATTTTCAAATAGATTCTAATATTTTTGGTTTCACTAAAATCCGGATTATTTTGAATCCTGTACATTCATTTCAAATTTGAAATCGAATTTTCGAACTACCATGCAATTTCCAATTCCTTTTATAATTAAAATAAAATATGTATATTCTAACGTCGATTCAAATAAATATATACATTCCAATTCTATTCAAAAAAAAATTCTCGTCATTATTATTTAAAATAAATCATTTTAAATATTCAAAATTCACTAAAACTGCCAAAATAAAAAAATTCAATTAGTTCTGATTTTCCGGGTTGTGAAACGACCCGAACTTCCGTACCCTTTGGGTCGACTAATCATACCACACGTCCAACCCAAATTGCACAGAAATACGAATCATTTTTAGAAAGAAGTTAGAGGATGAGGGATAGAAAGAAAGAAATATTAGAATAGAAGAAAACGAAGATCACAAACTCACAGCGGAACGAATAAAATATATTAAATAATATAAATTTTGAAAAAAAATTAGTATTTGTATATACATACCATCATCAGAGCACAACAGCTATTTATGGAACAGTTATAAACTCCTGTTTCCAGATATATCATAGTACACAGCGGAAAATATGATAGTCTATTGCTAAGTGGTGAAGCCTCCTGCTTCATCTCCTTCAGGTGAATCTGTAAAATCCCAACTACTTGACTGCCCATACAAATTTTGGCACCCAAGAGTATAGGGAAAACAAACAAAATAAACTCTGGGTCAGTCATGGGACTGGTATGAGTAACTCCAACCATTTGTTTAACTTCCAAAATCTTTTCGAAAGAAATGATAATCGTAAGACCGATCCACACATAAACACGGACGGTTTTTACCTTACGATAACCAAAATATTTTTGATATCAAATCCAGTGATAATATAATAATGTCTACATCAAATAAATAGAATCTAGCGGAACGCTTGCATCTCACGCTCCATATATAATATAAAATCAAAAACCGCAGGGCGCTTATTGGAGATTGGATTTCCAATATGACAAGGTATGGGACCACCTACCTATAGTGTATGTCTAGAGACGAATACACTGGGTTCAACAAGAACGTCTTGCAACCCGGCCCACACATGACCGACCACTCATTTCGCTTGAGTGTATCGAATGTATATCACCAACGGTTGGGATCAGCAACCGTCTCCCGAAAGGGACAACATCGATAGATTAAAGAACAAATGGAATTTCTCTAGATAGGTGATTATACATCCTAATGGGTGCGACCCACATAGCTATGATGCCTGCCCGATTTTTGTCAAATTCCGGGTTGTGGGGCTTGAGGTTTGAATTATCTTCTTGTAAAAACCCATAACTTCCCCGTGAAGGAAAGCGACGGATAGTTCGAGAACAAGCCACAACAGAACGCATATAAAAGAACATTTCATTGTATATTACAACAATGCATCAGATTACAAGAATATACAGAGTATAAATGAATATTACACAGAAATATCAAAGATTTAAATTACATTTAAATACATGGCAGCGGAAAATAATACAATACACAACTAGAAGAGATATACGGATACAAAGCTTTCCGGATATCATTCCAGCTGTAAACCAGGATCCTGTGAATATAAATCTGCAAAACCAAAATTACTAGCTGCCCGTGTCAAAATAGGGGCACCCAGAGTTTAGGTTAAAACAATAAACTCCAGGTCAGTCATGTGACTGGTGTGAGAACTAAAACAGTTATTAATCTTTGTTTTTAAAGTTAGGTAAATCAAGGGACCACGCCGTATAACACGGAACAGTTTTCCTCCCCAGAATACCAGTGCATAAAACAAACAGCGCAATGCTAAATAAAGAAAAATGAAGCTGTTATAAGACCCAGGTCCTATCACACAATGCAACGCAAGCCGGGGGATAGGGTTTTCCCTTATAACAGCCAAAGAATGCTTGGTACGTTTAAAACAGATCATTTGATACTATTATAAGTGCATAGTGTATAAAACAACTTCAAATCATAAGTATCAATCATAGACGGCATGGGTACCATATATCATGTCGCCATACTAGTTTTACAAGTAAAACCGAAAATGTCACGTATTTGGAAGTTGGATTTCCATCTATGAACCGAGGCAAAAGATAGTCCTCAACCGATTCGAGACAATCTAGCCCATGTCTCAAGGTCAGAGCTCGAGTGACCCTTGGAGCGACAGGGCCGGTCCACCGATGTGGATTAAAATGCCTGAACACTACGTTTCCCCGCCCTTTGGGGCGTAAATGAGCCAACTAAATGACTCCATCGGTTCGAGAACGACTGATCAATCCGAGGCGCCTCGCAACAGCAACAACCACATAAGTCAAACTCGTCAGGGCGTGTAAAACCACTGATGCCACTTTTTAGCTAGAAGGAAACGCATGCCCTCCCTGAGGTCCGTCTCCCGTTTTTGGTTCATACCGGGTGTGAAACTCGCGAAGTAAACGTTACACAAAGCTATGCTACAAAGGCCGTGCTTTGATCATCACCACAAGACTTTGCTTTTCAACAGAAGCCTCGATCAATTGCCACTTAGGCATGCCACACAGGCAATTCACTCCATGCGTTTGATATCCATCAATATATAACCCCTGAGCTCGTACGTCTCAGAGAAGGTCGTTAAGCAAGAGAATAAATTCTCCGCCGCCAAACAGATATATATTTAATAGAGATCAATCACACGGACTAAAATCCAATGTCAGACACACAGTCCATTTACAAGTCCGTTCTGGGGCTGAACGAAACCGGAGGCACCTAGTACCCCGCATATCCATCGATCTCCAAGTACGTCTGGACGATCACTAACTGTTTCCATCTTCTTGGGTGTACAGCCCAATCAAGATCATCAGTAATTACCCAAACGACGTGAAGACCTCCGGTCTTCGACCATCGTCTTCATCTTCGACTTATCGTCGTATCAGTTATTCAGAATGGGATAAACCCGGTCTTTCCGAATAACTCGCGTATATTTTAAATAAGTGTTACACAAACACAACATACGCCTCATTCCAATTCATCAGTCACTAACCGTAAATTAATCAAGAGAATAATTCCCCAAATATTAACCCCGAAGGCCGAAACCAACATCAGATCAATATCCAGAAAACCATTCTGCTTGGCTAACCGACAGTTAGTTTCTAAATTTCACATTCATAGGGAAAGGTTCCTATTAATTTTATCCAAGATAAATTTCTTGAATTTATTCTTTAATCTATTTTTGAATATCAATTCAAACTAGTCGGGATTAGCGAACCTTACCGAAGTAATCATTTGTTTTAATTTCCCAATCCCAACCTATTCATCCCATGAAGTAAAACTGGTTATACTTCATATCTAACACCACGGTGTTATCGGTAAATTCAATTACCATTTCACGTTCAAATCTAATTAAAGATTTAACTATCGCCTGGAGCAAAACTGGTGATACTCCATTTTCGATCATTCCAATCTAATTAAAGATTCATTATAACTCCACTTAGTTTTAATCTTCGACTGGGTTAAAGAATCAGTGTCATTTAAAAACACGGTTCACGATAAACCCAAAATCACGTTCATTAATTATCGGGTTAAAGAACGAGTGCTATTTAAAACACTGTCCACGATAAACCCAATATCAATATCAATTCAATTCCAATTAAATAATATTGAATTGGTACACTTCATTAAATCTAAATAAAAAGATTTAATCTTTTCTCAACTGGGTTCAAGAACAGTGTTAGTGAAGACACCATTCACGACAAACCCAAATCACATTTGATATTCAATACAAGGCTCTGAATAGAAAATATATCGGCTTATATTCAATATCAAATTCTACGACTAACAAATATCGCATTGGAAATAACGATATATATATATATATATATATCTTTCAAATTCCCATAACAATATCTGTATCATCACGAAATCCAACATCGAAATATTCCGAAGGCAATTTCGATTCAAATCCATTCCAATGCAATCATTGGAAATTATGGTTATTTTCAAAACCATTTCAAATTCAATTTATTTATTTAAAAATAAATAGAATTGTAATTCTAGTTCAAAACTAGTTCATTTCGATAAAAATCTATTTTTATCTTTTCAAATATGGAGTTTTTCATCCCAATTCTTTCTAAATCATTTCTTATGATTTTACACAAATTATTACTATTTTTAATAATTTTATCAAGGCCCGTACAGTCGATTTCCATCAACGGTCATCGAACTGCACTTACGGCGACCTTTTTCAAATTTGATTTGGACATAATTCCAAATCCAACCGTTAGATTTCTAATTTCTAATAATCGTTAGAAATCTCTTTTCGATACGAACCCAACGGTTCCGGTTTTAGGAGAATCCGACAGTCGGATCTCCCGTAATGTCCGTTTGAAAGAAATGGTCGAAATTCGCGAACTGCCGCTGCGCGGCGCGTTCTATTCAGGCCATTATATTATATATATATATAATATATATAATATATATATCGTCGATTTCTATTTAAAACGAATTTTATAAATAGTTTTAAAATCGTTTCAAAAGCGATTTCAACTTTCTTTTCAATTCAATTCAAAATTGAATTCTCCTTTATAAATTCGTTTTAAAATTCATTTCTATTCAATTCAAATTTCAATTCAATTTGAATTCGTTTTCAATTCAATTCATTTCGAAATCGTTTTCAATTCATTTCATTTCGAAATCGTTTTCAATTTAATTTGAATTCGTTTTCAATTCAATTAATTTCGAAATCGTTTTCAATTTAATTCATTTCGAAATCATTTTCAATTTAATTTGAATTCGTTTTCAATTCAATTCATTTCGAAATCGTTTTTAATTTAATTCATTTCGAAATCGTTTTTAATTCAATTCATTTCAAAATGAATAAAATCGATATAAATATCGTTCACGTCAAAATGGCGCCCATCTAATCAACACGGCTTCATAAATTTCTATTTTCAAATATTTTATTTCAAATATTTCTTTTTCAAAATAGTTGTTATTATCAAAATATTTCGTTCAACGCATGACCAATCTCAATGGATGAGTACTGTCAACACATGAACCTTTATTTTATATTGATAAAGATGTAAATTTTATTACTAAAATATTTCGTTCAACACATGACCAATCTCAATGGATGAGTACTGTCAACACATGAACCTTTATTTTATATTGATAAAGATGTAAATTTTATTACTAAAATATTTCGTTCAACACATGACCAATCTCAATGGATGAGTACTGTCAACACATGAACCTTTATTTTATATTGATAAAGATGTAAATTTTATTACTAAAATATTTCGTTCAACACATGACCAATCTCAATGGATGAGTACTGTCAACACATGAACCTTTATTTTATATTGATAAAGATGTAAATTTTATTACTAAAATATTTCGTTCAACACATGACCAATCTCAATGGATGAGTACTGTCAACACATGAACTTTTATTTTATAATATTCTTTATTTTTCAAATTGGAATGAGGCCCAATCAATTACCATATAAAGTTAATTATATGGATTTTCATGCATTACACACATATAATAGCATTGAAAAATAATCAACCATCAACCAAAGTGCACTACACTGTATAAGCATCAAATATAGATATCTAACGCTTATAACAGCCTGTCAATCAATCGACTGACATATTTAATCAATCAGGACGAGTGAACTTCAAATTTCATCCCAACACCCGTGTGGGGTTTCAAACAATCAAACGCATATTTTATTTGTGCAGTTGGGCGATGTGTAAAATTTATCAACCCAATCAATGTCCTTCAAATAGGTGTACATAAACAAACCGTCTGGTTTGTAAATGAATATTTATTTATTCACATTCACGTTAAAAATTATATTTTTAACGACCAAAATATTTTATTCAAACTATGAATATTCTATTCGGTTCATTTATTCAATAAAATGATATTTTTATTTTTCTAACATATTTTAGAAAATTTCGGCGGCATAACGGCACGATACTAGAAACGGGACGAGGCCTAGCCTTATCCCCGGTCTAGTGAAGGCCCACGCCATTCACACATCAATCAAGTCCATTCATTTCACCAAACAATTCAATTTCAATCAAATAATCCAACTAATCTATGCAACCAAACAAACAAGTCCATGGTCTGTGGACAATTGTGTCGGGTGCTACTAAGCACCGTCTGCATCCTAGTATATATATATAACTAGAAATAGAAATTGAAGAGTGAGGAGTTCTCACATATTGCTATCCAATCATCTTGACTCTTCTTTGATATCAATCTTCTTCGTTCTCGCCTTTTTGTTACCTTCGTTGCCCGCTTTCACTACCTATGTAAAAATCGAATTTTTTACTTCGCTATTAAATATATAAAAATCAGATTTTTATTTCGAAGTTCAATATATATAAATCACATTTTTATTTCGAAGTTCAATATATAAAAATCACATTTTTATTTCGAAGTTCAATATATAAAAATCACATTTTTATTTCGAAGTTCAATATATAAAAATCATATTTTTATTTCGAAGTTCAATATATAAAAATCATAATTTTATTTTCAAAACAAAGTATATATTTTTTTAAAATATCAATTCTATTGGTTTTCTAAAATCAATGTTATTTTATTTTTCAAAAACAATGCATTTCCTATTTTCAAAACATCAATGCTCTTTATATTTTTAAAGACAGTGCTTTTTCCATTCTCAAAAACAGTTCATATATGCAGTTATGAAATAAATAACTGAACAGGAAATTTAAAGTGAGAGAATTCTCACAGTGGGATATACTCCGTCAGTTTTTATCTGAATTTCTGAATTTCTGTTCGGATTTGAATTTTCCCAAAATTCTGATCTAGTCAGTTTTGATTCTAGTCGGTTTCATGTTGAAGAGCTCTTCAAGAGGATTCCAATGCACCTGAAATTATTCGATTTCGTATTCGTATAACAAAGATATTGCATTTTAATACATTGGATAACATTAAATAATTAATTAATTAAAATAATTAAACATTAATCACTTCTCTAATCACGTTTTAACCAAATCAGGTCTTCTTCTTCACGACGCTTTCCCAGGCACGATGAACCCATACCCCGAAAGATAGGGTTCCTCCTAGCACAAAAACCGAGACGTCGTACATCAATCCACCACCTCCACGTGATGCTCCATAGCGCCGCCTACCCCCAACCGAAACCGCCGCCAGCTCGGCTACCCCGAGCCCCCTCGAATTCCGTTCGAACGACGATAGTTTGAGCTCCCAAATTGGCCAACACAGTTAATGATTTCCAATCATCACCATATAGAAACCAAGAATTCAAAAAGATGAACAATTTTTGTGCTTTGATTCTTCGATAATACCACTTGAATTTGGAGATTTTAAGGTTTTAAATTCTGAGATTTCCGTCCGTTCCTATGTATTGGAGGCGCAGGTCAAAACTGTTGACCACGAATATTTGTTTTGACCAAGGGTTCGTGAGAGCAATGGGTTATATATAATAATTATAATATTATTTAATTGCAAAAATACTTGTTTATCCATGCGAACTTCAAATCAAACCCAACGACTATTGCCCTTAGCTAAGTAACCCCATTCCGAACACAATGGGATATGTACCGCAGGCTGATTCGATCGCTTTGATCAGTTTCCGTTGAATTTACATTTAAATCACTATATCGAATTTTAAACGTACATTTCAAATTACCGGGGTCACATACTAACTAGAAAAATTCCAAAAAAATATTTTCTAGCTTCGTATTGACGATACGGTCCTAACAAAACTAGTTTCGACGAATTCTGAGACCGTTTGAAAAATGGCCATTTTCCAGTCGATTAAAATCAACTGAAACTGGTCAAACGCGTCTTCCTTTGCCACGCTCACATATTGATTCGAAAAATTATGAAATTTGAAACCTAACAATAACTTGACACTGCGGATCCAACAAAAGTGGTTTCATCGAAATCCGAGGTCATTTGCAAAATGTCCCTTTTTTAAGGGCCTGAATTCCATAGCGACTATTCAGAATTTTCAACTGGACATATCTTTTGATTCCCGTTATGAAATCTTGATTTTTCGGATTCGTTGGAAAGATATTATCAATTAGATCCTAATGTTTTTGGTTTCACTAAAATCCGGATTGTTTTGCACCCGGTACATTCAATTGAAGTTTGAAATCGAATTATCGAACTACCGCGCCATTTTCAATTCTATTTATAATTATATATAAATATTTATATTCTAACGACGACGTATATAATATATACGTTCGATTTATATTCAAAATAAATTTCTCGTCGATATTATTTAAAATAATTCATTTTAATTAATCAAAATTCGATAAAATTGCCAAAATAAAAATTTTAAACTGGCCCAGATTTTCGGGTTGTTACAATCTCCCCTACTTAAAACTTTTCGTCCCCGAAAAGGAACAAAGTCGAAAGTGGTTTGATTAATCAACTCTACGCTCGATCTGGCTTCCATTCTCCAACTTTTCAGTTTCTGAGAATTTTCAAAAATTTCAAAAATTTGGCTAACACCCTAAATTTTCGAAAAATTTCGCCATAACCTCCCCTGCACCGGGAGCATCGGGGAATTTCAAATAGCTTCCCCGGTCCTTCAGATCTCAAAAAGAAAAAGAAAAAGCCAAGCGGCTAGCCAATAGGCTCATAAAATCATCATCACCCAAACAAAACAGTAAATTATGTAGTAAACATGTACCTATTTGTCGGGCAAACAAATTTTATTCTCTGCTCTAGCCTCCTTGCTATGACCTGTTCAATGTAAGTACAAGTATATGCAAGCAAATGCGACCAATTTCTATATAGTTCAATATGTGATTCAATTAGGCTAAATGGCTAAGAATTAGCAAACAAATAAACAAACAACCCAAACATCAATCAATTAGTGAAATTTAACGTTTCAAATTGATAATTTTGATATATATAAGAAAATCATGTTTTGATGCCAAATCACAACAATGTATTCTAACTATATTAGTTTTGGTTCTCACACCAGTCAATAGGAAATATATAGAAAGCCCACTTTCGTCATTCGAACATTAATTCTAATGATGGAGCTCCATCATCAAAATCATCTCCGGGCGATTAGAGTGTGATGCTATATCTATCCAGTATATTAAAATTTCAAATACACGTGGATCAGACGTATACGCAAAATCTTTATATACTGGATTGTCCACATCAATATAAATAAATAATCAAATACGAATAATTGATTTAAATTTTCAAAACAAAATTTGTTTTCACTTTTATTTATCAAAAACACTACTCTTCACACTCGTTCTAGGATACTACTGATCCCATCTCTAACGAGTCATTCTCATTGGATATTACTAATCCAATATCTGATGAATTCTTTCGTATGGTTCTAATGTGTCATGTTCTCGAGCTCTGTAAACCAAAGCTCTGATACCAACTGTAAACACCCGTAACTTCCCCGTGAAGGAAAGCGACGGATAGTTCGAGAACAAGCCACAACAGAACGCATATAAAAGAACATTTCATTGTATATTACAACAATGCATCAGATTACAAAAATATACAGAGTATAAATGAATATTACACAGAAATATCAGAGATTTAAATTACATTTAAATACATGGCAGCGGAAAATAATACAATACACAACTAGAAGAGATATACGGATACAAAGCTTTCCGGATATCATTCCAGCTGTAAACCAGGATCCTATGAATATAAATCTGCAAAACCAAAACTACTAGCTGCCCGTGTCAAAATAGGGGCACCCAGAGTTTAGGTTAAAACAATAAACTCCAGGTCAGTCATGTGACTGGTGTGAGAACTAAAACAGTTATTAATCTTTGTTTTTAAAGTTAGGTAAATCAAGGGACCACGCCGTATAACACGGAACGGGTTTCCTCCCCAGAATACCAGTGCATAAAACAAACAGCGCAATGCTAAATAAAGAAAAATGAAGCTGTTATAAGACCCAGGTCCTATCACACAATGCAACGCAAGCCGGGGGATAGGGTTTTCCCTTATAACAGCCAAAGAATGCTTGGTACGTTTAAAACAGATCATTTGATACTATTATAAGTGCATAGTGTATAAAACAACATCAAATCATAAGTATCAATCATAGACGGCATGGGTACCATATATCATGTCGCCATACTAGTTTTACAAGTAAAACCGCAAATGTCACGTATTTGGAAGTTGGATTTCCATTTATGAACCGAGGCAAAAGATAGTCCTCAACCGATTCGAGACAATCTAGCCCATGTCTCAGGGTCAGAGCTCGAGTGACCCTTGGAGCGACAGGGCTGGTCCACCGATGTGGATTAAAATGCCTGAACACTACGTTTCCCCGCCCTTTGGGGCGTAAATGAGCCAACTAAATGACTCCATCGGTTCGAGAACGACCGATCAATCCGAGGCGCCTCGCAACAGCAACAACCACATAAGTCAAACTCGTCAGGGCGTGTAAAACCACTGACGCCACTTTTTAGCTAGAAGGAAACGCATGCCCTCCCTGAGGTCCGTCTCCCATTTTTGGTTCATACCGGGTGTGAAACTCGCGAAGTAAACGTTACACAAAGCTATGCTACAAAGGCCGTGCTTTGATCATCACCACAAGACTTTGCTTTTCAACAGAAGCCTCGATCAATTGCCACTTAGGCATGCCACACAGGCAATTCACTCCATGCGTTTGATATCCATCAATATATAACCCCTGAGCTCGTACGACTCAGAGAAGGGCGTTAAGAAAGAGAATAAATTCTCCTCCGCCAAACAGATATATATTTAATAGAGATCAATCACACGGACTAAAATCCAATGTCAGACACACAGTCCATTTACAAGTCCGTTCTGGGGCTGAACGAAACCGGAGGCACCTAGTACCCCGCATATCCATCGATCTCCAAGTACGTCTGGACGATCACTAACTGTTTCCATCTTCTTGGGTGTACAACCCAATCAAGATCATCAGTAATTACCCAAACGACGTGAAGACCTCCGGTCTTCGACCATCGTCTTCATCTTCGACTTATCGTCGTATCAGTTATTCAGAATGGGATAAACCCGGTCTTTCCGAATAACTCGCGTATATTTTAAATAAGTGTTACACAAACACAACATACGCCTCATTCCAATTCATCAGTCACTAACCGTAAATTAATCAAGAGAATAATACCCAAATATTAACCCCGAAGGCCGAAACCAACATCAGATCAATATCCAGAAAACCATTATGCTTGGCTAACCGACAGTTAGTTTCTAAATTTCACATTCATAGGGAAAGGTTCCCATTAATTTTATCCAAGATAAATTTCTTGAATTTATTCTTTAATCTATTTTTGAATATCAATTCAAACTAGTCGGGATTAGCGAACCTTACCGAAGTAATCATTTGTTTTAATTTCCCAATCCCAACCTATTCATCCCATGAAGTAAAACTGGTTATACTTCATATCTAACACCACGGTGTTATCGGTAAATTCAATTACCATTTCACGTTCAAATCTAATTAAAGATTTAACTATCGCCTGGAGCAAAACTGGTGATACTCCATTTTCGATCATTCCAATCTAATTAAAGATTCATTAAAACTCCACTTAGTTTTAATCTTCGACTGGGTTAAAGAATCAGTGTCATTTAAAAACACGGTTCACGATAAACCCAAAATCACATTCATTAATTATCGGGTTAAAGAACGAGTGTTATTTAAAACACTGTCCACGATAAACCCAATATCAATATCAATTCAATTCCAATTAAATAATATTGAATTGGTACACTTCATTAAATCTAAATAAAAAGATTTAATCTTTTCTCAACTGGGTTCAAGAACAGTGTTAGTGAAGACACCATTCACGACAAACCCAAATCACATTTGATATTCAATACAAGGCTCTGAATAGAAAATATATCGGCTTATATTCAATATCAAATTCTACGACTAACAAATATCGCATTGGAAATAACGATATATATATATATATATCTTTCAAATTCCCATAACAATATCTGTATCATCACGAAATCCAACATCGAAATATTCCGAAGGCAATTTCGATTCAAATCCATTCCAATGCAATCATTGGAAATTCTGGTTATTTTCAAAACCATTTCAAATTCAATTTATTTATTTAAAAATAAATAGAATTGTAATTCTAGTTCAAAACTAGTTCATTTCGATAAAAATCTATTTTTATCTTTTCAAATATGGAGTTTTTCATCCCAATTCTTTCTAACTCATTTCTTATGATTTTACACAAATTATTACTATTTTTAATAATTTTATCAAGGCCCGTACAGTCGATTTCCATCAACGGTCATCGAACTGCACTTACGGCGACCTTTTTCAAATTTGAGTTGGACATAATTCCAAATCCAACCGTTAGATTTATAATTTCTAATAATCGTTAGAAAGCTCTTTTCGATACGAACCCAACGGTTCCGGTTTTAGGAGAATCCGACAGTCGGATCTCCCGTAATGTCCGTTTGAAAGAAATGGTCGAAATTCGCGAACTGCCGCTGCGCGGCGCGTTCTATTCAGGCCATTATATTATATATATATATATATATATAATATATATAATATATATATCGTCGATTTCTATTTAAAACGAATTTTATAAATAGTTTTAAAATCGTTTCAAAAGCGATTTCAACTTTCTTTTCAATTCAATTCAAAATTGAATTCTCCTTTATAAATTCGTTTTAAAATTCATTTCTATTCAATTCAAATTTCAATTCAATTTGAATTTGTTTTCAATTCAATTCATTTCGAAATCGTTTTCAATTCATTTCATTTCGAAATCGTTTTCAATTTAATTTGAATTCGTTTTCAATTCAATTAATTTCAAAATCGTTTTCAATTTAATTCATTTCGAAATCGTTTTCAATTTAATTTGAATTCGTTTTCAATTCAATTCATTTCGAAATCGTTTTTAATTTAATTCATTTCGAAATCGTTTTTAATTCAATTCATTTCAAAATGAATAAAATCGATATAAATATCGTTCACGTCAAAATGGCGCCCATCTAATCAACACGGCTTCATAAATTTCTATTTTCAAATATTTTATTTCAAATATTTCTTTTTCAAAATAGTTGTTATTATCAAAATATTTCGTTCAACGCATGACCAATCTCAATGGATGAGTACTGTCAACACATGAACCTTTATTTTATATTGATAAAGATGTAAATTTTATTACTAAAATATTTCGTTCAACACATGACCAATCTCAATGGATGAGTATTGTCAACACATGAACCTTTATTTTATATTGATAAAGATGTAAATTTTATTACTAAAATATTTCGTTCAACACATGACCAATCTCAATGGATGAGTACTGTCAACACATGAACCTTTATTTTATATTGATAAAGATGTAAATTTTATTACTAAAATATTTCGTTCAAAACATGACCAATCTCAATGGATGAGTACTGTCAACACATGAACCTTTATTTTATATTGATAAAGATGTAAATTTTATTACTAAAATATTTCGTTCAACACATGACCAATCTCAATGGATGAGTACTGTCAACACATGAACTTTTATTTTATAATATTCTTTATTTTTCAAATTGGAATGAGGCCCAATCAATTACCATATAAAGTTAATTATATGGATTTTCATGAATTACACACATATAATAGCATTGAAAAATAATCAACCATCAACCAAAGTGCACTACACTGTATAAGCATCAAATATAGATATCTAACGCTTAAAACAGCCTGTCAATCAATCGACCGACATATTTAATCAATCAGGATGAGTGAACTTAAAATTTCATTCCAACACCCGTGTGGGGTCTCAAACAATCAAACGCGTATTTTATTTGTGCAGTTGGGCGATGTGTAAAATTTATCGACCCAATCGATGTCCTTCAAATAAGTGTACATAAACAAACCGTCTGGTTTGTAAATGAATATTTATTTATTCACATTCACGTTAAAAATTATATTTTTAACGACCAAAATATTTTATTCAAACTATGAATATTCTATTCGGTTCATTTATTCAATAAAATGATATTTTTATTTTTCTAACATATTTTAGAAAATTTCGGCGGCATAACGGCACGATACTAGAAACGGGACGAGGCCTAGCCTTATCCCCGGTCTAGTGAAGGCCCACGCCATTCACACATCAATCAAGTCCATTCATTTCACCAAACAATTCAATTTCAATCAAATAATCCAACTAATCTATGCAACCAAACAAACAAGTCCATGGTCTGTGGACAATTGTGTCGGGTGCTACTAAGCACCGTCTGCATCCTAGTATATATATATATATAACTAGAAATAGAAATTGAAGAATGAAGAGTTCTCACATATAGCTATCCAATCATCTTGACTCTTCTTTGATATCAATCTTCTTCGTTCTCGCCTTTTTGTTACCTTCGTTGCCCGCTTTCACTACCTATGTAAAAATCGAATTTTTTACTTCGCTATTAAATATATAAAAATCAGATTTTTATTTCGAAGTTCAATATATATAAATCACATTTTTATTTCGAAGTTAAATATATAAAAATCACATTTTTATTTCGAAGTTCAATATATAAAAATCACAATTTTATTTCGAAGTTCAATATATAAAAATCATATTTTTATTTCGAAGTTCAATATATAAAAATCATATTTTTATTTTCAAAACAAAGTTTTTTAAAATATCAATTCTATTGGTTTTCTAAAATCAATGTTATTTTATTTTTCAAAAACAATGCATTTCCTATTTTCAAAACATCAATGCTCTTTATATTTTTAAAGACAGTGCTTTTTCCATTCTCAAAAACAGTTCATATATGCAGTTATGAAATAAATAACTGAACAGGAAATTTAAAGTGAGAGAATTCTCACAGTGGGATATACTCCGTCAGTTTTTATCTGAATTTCTGTTCGGATTTGAATTTTCCCAAAATTCTGATCTGGTCAGTTTTGATTCTAGTCGGTTTCATGTTGAAGAGCTCTTCAAGAGGATTCCAATGCACCTGAAATTATTCGATTTCGTATTCGTATAACAAAGATATTGCATTTTAATACATTGGATAACATTAAATAATTAATTAATTAAAATAATTAAACATTAATCACTTCTCTAATCACGTTTTAACCAAATCAGGTCTTCTTCTTCACGACGCTTTCCCAGGCGCGATGAACCCATACCCCGAAAGCTAGGGTTCCTCCTAGCACAAAAACCGAGACGTCGTACATCAATCCACCACCTCCACGTGATGCTCCATAGCGCCGCCTACCCCCAACCGAAACCGCCGCCAGCTCGGCTACCCCGAGCCCCCTCGAATTCCGTTCGAACGACGATAGTTTGAGCTCCCAAATTGGCCAACACAGTTAATGATTTCCAATCATCACCATATAGAAACCAAGAATTCAAAAAGATGAACAATTTTCGTGCTTTGATTCTTCGATAATACCACTTGAATTTGGAGATTTTAAGGTTTTAAATTCTGAGATTTCCGTCCGTTCCTATGTATTGGAGGCGCAGGTCAAAACTGTTGACCACGGATATTTGTTTTGACCAAGGGTTCGTGAGAGCAATGGGTTATATATAATAATTATAATATTATTTAATTGCAAAAATACTTGTTTATCCATGCGAACTTCAAATCAAACCCAACGACTATTGCCCTTAGCTAATTAACCCCATTCCGAACACAATGGGATATGTACCGCAGGCTGATTCGAACGCTTTGATCAGTTTCCGTTGAATTTACATTTAAATCACTATATCGAATTTTAAACGTACATTTCAAATTACCGGGGTCACATACTAACTAGAAAAATTCCAGAAAAATATTTTCTAGCTTCGTATTGACGATACGGTCCTAACAAAACTAGTTTCTTCGAATTCTGAGACCGTTTTAAAAAATGGCCATTTTCCTGTCGATTAAAATCAACTGAAACTGGTCAAACGCGTCTTCCTTTGCCACGCTCACATATTGATTCGAAAAATTATGAAATTTGAAACCTAACAATAACTTGACACTGCGGATCCAACAAAAGTGGTTTCATCGAAATCCGAGGTCATTTGCAAAATGTCCCTTTTTTAAGGGCCTGAATTCCATAGCGACTATTCAGAATTTTCAACTGGACATATCTTTTGATTCCCGTTATGAAATCTTGATTTTTCGGATTCGTTGGAAAGATATTATCAATTAGATCCTAATGTTTTTGGTTTCACTAAAATCCGGATTGTTTTGCACCCGGTACATTCAATTGAAGTTTGAAATCGAATTATCGAACTACCGCGCCATTTTCAATTCTATTTATAATTATATATAAATATTTATATTCTAACGACGACGTATATAATATATACGTTCGATTTATATTCAAAATAAATTTCTCGTCGATATTATTTAAAATAATTCATTTTAAATAATCAAAATTCGATAAAATTGCCAAAATAAAAATTTTAAACTGGCCCAGATTTTCGGGTTGTTACACTTCCAAAACATCTGGCCACCATTCACTTTGAGTGCCACATCGTCAGATCCATCGGAAACTACTAATTGATCCCCACAAAAATACTCAGATTGTTAGGCTAAAGAAGTTTCCCTTCTATGCCACCAACTTGGTATGTTTGAAGGAATCAACGTACGTAATCCCTTTGGAAATACTCTGTCAGACACTCGTCCATACAAGTTGTCCTGGGTCTAGACAAACCGAAGGCACTATCCCGTAAACAGGATAGCCCTTGCATAATTCCGTCTTCAACTTTGTTCATAAGTTGATTCATAATGCTTATATCAATACAGAGTGGTTTTCAGATATTAAATCTGATCCCGGTCCCTCTGTACTGATAACGGAGGTAAGAATAAAATAAAACTTTGATAGTCGGTGATTTAACTATCAAAGAACACCCATACAATCAACGGTCCTATTTCCAATTGGAAATTCTACCGATCAAGCATCAAACAACACCGGGCCCCCTTATTATTAATTTCTCATTAAATTATTATTCCCAATTCCTGTTTCTTAATTCCTCGTTGACAATTCATTTCATTTTCTATGTGTAGAAAATATCTCTCATTTTAATTGGGAAAACATTTCAAATTAACGCGATGTTATAAAACATCGTTATTATAATTCAACCCACTAATCACTTATTAGCTAACCATATTGCTTAACCAAGTTTCACCATCGAACTTTAACCATTCCTCCATCGATAATGAAGTCAATCAAGTTGGGGTATATCTACCTCTCAGACCTTAATTGAACCACATTCTCAACTTTGAAATAGTCAAAGCTCACTATTTTAAACAACACATCGCTTACGTTGCTCTCGGATTCGATCTAAGAACACACCTCCTTTTCATAAAAATATTGATTATAACGGTAGTGTTATAATCGCTGTTTCCAAATATTTGATTTATAAAACATTGCTTTTAACAATAGCGTTACAATCGCTGTCAAAAATTATAGAACATTTATTATAACAATAACGTTAAGATTGCATTATAACGGCAGCGTTAAAAATCGCTGTTCAGAACTTACAAAACATTTATTACAACAACAACGTTAAAATCGCTATTTAGATTCATAACACTTTTATTATAATAGCAGTGTTATAATCGCTGTTTAGATTCAAATTCTAAATTCACTTTTGAATTCATTCTTTTCCAATCCTTGCCCAATTCCTTTATAACCATTTTGGTTTACCAAAATGTTATTACAATTTATTTTATATTCCAAATGTTGGAATATAACTCATCGTTTGTTTTAAAACGATATCCATTTCCCTTTCTTATTTAAACCTCCATTTGCAAAATATCGACTTTAATCCATCGTTCACTTAAATCGTGAATGACAATTCTTTTATATAATCAATTCATTTGACTTCCTTTGAATAATATTTTAAAAATCCAATTTTTCCTTTATTAACTTCTAATGATAAAATCATTTATAAAATTGTTTTTATTATATCTATTTATAATCTCGTTTAGAATTTCAGTTATAACCGCTAAGTCTTAAACAGTTTACAAATATCAGTTTCAAAACTCATTTCCACTTCCTATATAAATTCAAACTTGAATTTATATTTCAATTTGTCCCAAGGTAAATAATTTTCTAGATTTATAAACGTCGTTATAATCACTTCTTGTTTTATTCATTTAAAACAAGTTTCTTATTTTTCAAGACCATTCGAAGTTAAATCCCTATTTTTTGAAATGGATTTCCTTTTTAAAATCTCGGATTTTCTTTTTCTCACATTCGAAAGTATTTTACGGTATATAAAATACCAAATTTCTAGGGCCAGTGATGTTTAAACACAACAAGAACAATCATAGTAAATAAATCATAGCATATGTCACAGTAAATGCAAACGAAATAATATAAACGTTGAGGAACCTAGTTGGGCCCCTCCAACCTATTTCCCTGCATCCACAGATGTTAATCACATCAATAATATTATTTCATATCAATATGAAATATCAGAACTAATGATCGATCAACGATGTAATCATATCAACCAATTTTATCAACTATTCAACCAAACAACCATCACACAGTATAAAATAAATTTAAAACTCGTTTATATAAAAATATAAACGAGGCAGAGTAAGTGAGTTTACTCACCTTGGTTCGCGGTTGACGAGTCTGCTTTTGTTTTCGTTAAAATCAAACAGACATGAAATTCCAATAGTTCTATTTCCTGCCATATCCGTTCCACCGACGACCTCCTCACTATAATTCCAGTGTGACCGGTTTTTATCGGGTTCTTGATTACTTTGTTTCTGATAATAAGCTGCTTAATCAAAAGTTCCTCGTTCCTTTGCTTTGGACGATTTGTTACCTCACCTCCTCGTTAACGTCAGCTTCCAAAACTCCACCCAACAAACACCTACAACGACCTTCTCCCCCTCCTAATTTCAAATCGCAACTCAACATTTTAAGTCCTTCCTTCTCGATGTTTACCCAAATTACTCACGACCACAACCAAGACTTCTCCAAATTCTGACTCGACCTCCCCCCATGCTGTACCAAATGAAGACAGCAACCAAATCTAACCCAAATAAGTCACCTACTTCCTTCACCGGTTACATTTCTTTCCAATCCAGTACTGACGCAACTCCTCTTCCTCTGATAACATAACCGATCTTTCTTCCTCCTATTAGTCTTCATGTCTTCATAATAATTCAAACAAAGATTACCGGAACTTCCTTTATTCCGTCCTTTAACATGCTACTTCTACTTCACTACAGTAGTTCCCTCCCCTTTCGCACCTGAAACTCCCTCCCTTTTTTACTTAGTCCCTCACGATCCTTA
Source organism: Allium sativum (assembly GCA_030737875.1). Classification (NCBI taxonomy): domain Eukaryota; kingdom Viridiplantae; phylum Streptophyta; class Magnoliopsida; order Asparagales; family Amaryllidaceae; genus Allium; species Allium sativum. The sequence continues at coordinate 628,287,551 of CM060920.1, forward strand.
CTCCACCCTGAACCTTTCCAAGACCGTACCACTCAAGACCATGGCTGCTTCTTCATTTTCCCCTTTTCTACCTCCTCATACCACTGCAACTCCTCCTCCTACACCGACTCGAAGCCCACACTACGTTCTAAAATTTTGTGAAGGAACCGTGTTGGGAATAAGGAACGAGAATGGGTGGAGATTGGGCTTAGGTGTTTCAGTAGAACGACCTTGCTTATATAGGGTGTTTTATTAATTTGTTTTGAAAACGAGAAAGGGAACGAGAATTACAGTAGTATTTAAAGTGGAAGACAGTTTGGCACGCACGTCTTCAGTTGGCTTGGGATACACGGAATTGAAATGCCTTGATGGGCACGGTGTTGAGATGGCTTGGCGCGCACGGTTTAGAAAACGTAGAGGGTACGCTGTTCTGAAGTGTACTGGAAAACATGGATATAATTGCATGGGGCGCCAGCTGTTCCTAGATATACAGAAAGGTAGTGTATATTTTCTCCTAACGTTGAAATGAAGGGACGTATTTGTTTTGATGGTCTTCGAAGAGTAACGCTCTTTATAAATATTTGTTTAATGAAATCCAATGATCCTCCTCTACATAAAACTTTATTTGCGTATGTATGATCCGCTACGGATAGAGATAAAAACACCATTGTGTTGAGTAGTGTGCTACGATTCCAGAAATATAATAATATCGGTAGTTTAACTTATATTATGAAACCCCAAAATATTGATATAGGGTGCAAAACACTCCAAATAAAAATTTGCATATTTAATTAATTAAAAATTACAGTAAAATTCTAAAAATTAAATTATAACTACGCCTCAAAAGAACCTTGCCCAAATTCGTAGTCAATCTCTAGTTCTATTAAATAAACCGTTATGGCTTATATACGATTCTACAGCGACTATTTCTAATTTTGATTTGGACATAACTTTTTATTCCCGTTATGAAATCTGGATTTTTCACATTCGTTGGAAAGATATTTTCAAACAAATTCAAATATTTCTTATTTTGCTAAAATCCGATTTATTTTGAATCATGTACATTCATTTGAAATTTGAAATCGAATTTTCAAACTACTGCGCCATTTTGAACTCGTTTTAATTATATTATAAATTATACGTTTAAATATCGTTTTATTAAATAAATTCCTATATATAATTCAAATCAAATATTTAAAACAAATTTAAATATTCAGAATTCAATGGCTGAAAATCCGGGTTGTTACATTCCTTCCCCCTTAAAATAATTTCGTCCTCGAAATTGCTAGGGTAGGAAAAATGCTACATACCCTATTAACTAGGTCCAAAAATCCTTTTTGTTCACATCTTAACTTCAGTTTAACTAGACCAAATTATTTCGATTAAAATATTAATTTATTCTTACTAACGAAAATTTTCAAAAATGCTGAAAATTTTCTAACACTTTAAATTCTAAAAAAATTCGGCAGCATCTCCTTTGCGCGGCTCAATCGGTACAACCACAACTCGCATTTCTAGGTCTTCTCCAATCCAAAAGAAAATCAAAAGGCCAAGAGGCTTGCCCTATAGGCTCATAAAATCATCAAACCCAAGTAATATTGTAAACATGTACCTTTTTGTCGGGCACAAATCCTATATCTTGCATTTGCTTCCACTCAATATCTGTTCAGCATACATATATCCATTTCCAGTCGGTTTAAAACCAATCCAACTTCCAGTTTTGAAATCCCTAATCAATTTCTGATTAGTTCGCTTCCATTCTATCAATTCAAATCTGATTTCTATTTAATTTAATCCACTTATTGAATCCAAATCAATTCCATCCAATACATATTCAACTTGCTTTATTCATAAGTTAAATATTAATAATCAGAATCTCAACATTTCTTTAATTACTACTTATTTCTAATCTAATCCACTTTTAATTTAACTCGACTTAAGTTAAATTTCAATCTATTTGATTTATTTCCACCATTTTAATTTATTCAACTTATATCCGTTAAATTCAAATTTCAGAATTTAAATTCTCGGCTTGCTTGAAATCGTATATATTTATATACATATATTTATAACTGTAACGACCCGGATTTTTAGCCGTTGAACTCTGAATATTTAAATTGGTCTAAATATTTTATTTTGAATTATATATAAGAATTTATAACGAATTTGTTTATAAAACGAAGTTTGAACGTGAGTTTATTTATATAATATAAAACGAGATCGAAATCGCGCGGCAGTTCGTAATATAGAGTTTTGAACTTCAACTGAGAATACAGAATTCGTTATAAGTCGGATTTCTGTGAAACAAGAAACGTTGGAACCGTATTGATGATGATTTTCATCTGAAAGAGAAAAATCCAGATTTCGTGTTAAAATTTGTAAGTTATGGTCAAATCAAATTTTGAAATAGTCGCTGTGGAAAATCGTTATTTAAATTATACGTGTTAAAATAGCCGTTTTGCAAACGGACTCAGATTTCGACGAAATCAGTTTCATTGGGACCGTAGCGTTAAATTATTGTACGGTGGTGAGTGGCGTGGAAAACCGATGTCGTTTGTAACCACGGTAGCCGTAAACGCTCGTTCAGTGCAATTAAATTAATTCAACTGAATAAAGGGATATTAGAGTGTAACTTGAACAGACAATCGAATCAGGCCACGAAACCAGTTCCAGTGAGTTCGTAGCGTCAGATATAGTCAGGGTAGGTATATAGTTTGTTATTTTTAGAGATCGGCAAATTTGGTGTTCAGAAGGGCATTGCGGTACGCGCCAAAAACAGTCTACCGGGGCAACAGTCTCAGAATGCGACGAAACTAGTGCCGTTGGGTTCGTATCGAAAAGTTATTGTTAGTGTTCGCAGTTTCAAGTTGATTTGATTTATCTGGTGATCGTGGAAAATTTAAACGCGTGTTGATTTTTGGTTTTATAAAGGAAATTTTTTCATACGATGTCAGAATTCGACGAAACTTGTCCCATTGGGTTCAGAATACCTTTTTAGACCAAGATTAGTTTTTTCATCAGTAAACAAAAGTCAACTATGGTTAGTTTTACTTGATACTTCACCGTGAAGTTTCGTTATAATATAAAATAATAAAAGAAGCTTTCACCCTAAGTTAAATTTTTTGCACTAGCCTATCCTATCAGCATTAAACGTGCTGCCACCCTAAGTAATAGTTGTACATGCTATGACTGCTCGCTACCCTTTCTTTCTTCTTTTAAGTCCCATTCGAATTAAAAATATATTCGTTGTAGCTTCACGAATGAGACATCACTGCTTTCTTTTGCTGGTGGGCCCAAACAATGCAATTCTTTGTCTACCTATCTAGAAACACCGTGCCGACCAAGGATTATCTCGATAATCCCTCAACAATAACTAACCTATATTACTCCAGACCTATACTCTAGAATTACTTGGCAACCACGGTCCTTCTTCACTATTTAAACATGCTGCTCCATCATTTTTTTTCCTCCTTGCGTTGGTACTGAAAATGACTCCACTCTTCCATTTTAAAAACTCGTTACTTCTCCTACCTGAACACCATTGGAGCTGATGCATGTCCGCTAGTAACGACCCCCATTTCTTCCTATTTACATCAAACAACTTCTCCATTTTCCACGCAAAAAGCTCGGCAGACATTATCATCAGCTATGTTGTACAATGGAAGTAACATGCGAGCTAGTCCTTTTAGTGCAGCAAGGTGGAGTATTTTGCTTTTAAAACGTATTGAATGTATGGAAAAGGAGGAGGGGATTGGCGCGGGTTCTGTTGTTGGAAGTGGGTAGGGTATGGAAGGGAGGTACTGACAATTGTTTGGATGGAGGAGCAGCAGCATCAAGTGGAACGTGAGTTTCTCCTTGTCTTGCTTTTGAGGTATGTTGGGTTTTTGGGAGACACGGAAGTTCTGAAGGGTGCTAGAAAGGTGATGACCAATCAGAGCGGAAGGGGGGGTCATGCGTACTGAAATGCAGGAGACGTGGGTGGATTTAGTTTCGGTGAGGAGTTGTAGTTTCGAAGGGAGCATGGGAAATTTGCACGCTAGTTACGGTTGCACTTGGTTTAATGATTCTTGCTGTAGACATTAAGTGGAGTCTGTGCGAAAGGAAAAAAAAAAGGGCTATTTTTATGTTGCCTGGGGGGAAATCGAAAGAAGGGTAATAACATTGGGTTTATGAAAGAAAAATGGGATGAGGCATTCCAATGATACATGGGATGACGTACATGAAGGAAGAAGTACTAGAGGAGTTAGGTGTTTTACTGGGTTCAAGAATGAACGTGGTATCAGCTATGAGTAGTGCCGTAGGAAATCAACTAATCGGCCTATCATTTTAGTCAAAGTAATTTGCGGTTTTTGGCACAAGGTATGAAGACAAGAACAAAGTTGCGAGAAGGATCGACCATTAAACAATCAGACCAAATCATATCCGTTGGAATCGTAACGACGAACGCTTCTTTGTGGAACTAATTTCGCTGGGACAGAGCTGTTGGAATTTCGCGATAAAATCAAACTCTTGTTTGATTGTAAACGAAACAAAAGCATAATCGTCAACTGCAAGACAAGGTGAGTAAACTCACCAACTCTGCTTCGTTTATATTTTATATAAACGAACTTTTAAATTGATTTTTTATACTGTGAAATGGTTGCTTGGTTGAAATAGTTGATAAATTGGTTGATATAATCACATCGTTGATTGATTTTTTTCATTAATGCGATATTTTTGATGTTACTAACATCTGTGGATGCAGGGAAACAGGTTGGAGGGATCCAACTGGATCCCTCAACATTTTATTTACTGTTTTATTTGATGGTTATATATGTTATGCTACATTGTCCATGGTTGGATTTGTGTGGTTGGTTTACCCTGGCCTTAGGAACCTGGTATTTTAGATACCGTAAAATATCATCGAATGTGAAAAAGGAAATTAGAATTTAAAAGCAGAGTTTATTTCCAAATTAGAAATAATTTCTTTTTCATTGAGTTGCAAATGGAAACCTATTCCATTGGGTAGACCAAGAAAAATGTTATAAATAAAGATGTAAATCAAGTGGATCATTAACCATTGGATAAATTAAAAGGTGAGTTCAAATATGAATGTATATTTGAAAGTGAGTATCGGTTTTGAAACCAATATTTGGAAATGGATCCGAATTTAGCAAATTACAGGGGAAAGTTTAAAGAAAGATTTTCAAATGCTTAAAATAAATGAATAAATAGTTTAAAACAAGGAAATATTTTGCAAATAAAATGTATATAAAAAGGGGATTTATAGAAATCGAATTAAGTGGTTAGAAGAATGTATAGTTTATAAATATGTTTAAAGGAGAACTTGAATTGTTTAAAATAAACAGAGTTTATAAATGAACAACGGAAGCGTGTGCGTCGCACACGGTATTTTATTCAAAACAGCAATCATAACGCTGTTGTCATAAGAAATGCTTTTATAATTTTAAACAGCGATTATAACGCTGTCTTTGTAAGAAATGCTTTTATAAAACTAAACAGCAATTTTAGACGCTGCTGTTATAATAAATGTCTTGGTAAATCTAAATAGCAAATTTTAACGCTGCCGTTATAATAACTGTTTTAATAGCAATTTTAATGTTATGGTTATGATAAGTGTTCTATAATGCTAAGACAGCGGTTTAACGCTGTTGTTGAAAGCAATGTTTTATAAACCAAACATTTGAAGACAGCGATTATAACGCTACCGTTATAATCAATATTTTTATAAAGAAGGTGTGTTCGTAGATCAAATCCGAGAGTCGCGTAAACAATGTTTGGTTTAAAGTTGTGGGCTCTGACTATTTCAAAGTTAAGAATGTCGTTCAGTTAAGGTCTGAGAGGTAATTATACCCCAACTTGACTGACTGCATTATTGACAGAGAAATGGTTAAGGCTCGATAGCAAGGGTTGGTTAGTGATATCATTAGTTAACGAATGATTTATGATTTGAATTATAATAACGATGTTTGTAACATCAGTTAATTCAAAGGATTTAGAAATGTTTTCTAACTGGAGCAAAAGATATTTTCTCGATAAAGGAATTGTATATATTGAAAAATGTTTCCAATAATCAAGAGAGAAAATAGAGCTTTGAAAGAACATGAAAGGTGGAAAATGGGAATTGGAAATGATAATGTAATAAAGAACTAATGTAAAAAGGGCCCAGTGATGTTTGATGCTTGATTGATAGAATTTCCATTTGGAAATAGGACTGTTGATTGTATGGATGTTTCTTTGATAGTTAAATCACCGACTATCAAAGTTTTATTTTTTATATATACCTCCGTTGTCAATATGGAGAGACCGGGATCAGATTTGATATCTGAAAACCACTCCGTATTGGCGTAAGCGTAATGAAGCAACTTATGCTGAAGAAGATTGAAGACGGAGTTATGCAAGGGCTATCCTGTTTACGGGATAGTGCCTTCGGTTTGTCCAGACCCAGGACAACTTGTATGAACGAGTGTCTGACAGAGTATTTCCAAAGGGGGTTACGTGCGTTGATTCCTTCAAACGTACGAAGTTGGTGGCATAGAAGGGAAACTTCTTTAGCCTAACAATCTGAGTATTTTTGTGGGAATCAATTAGTGATTTCCGATGGATCTGACGATGTGGCATTCAAAGTGAATGGTGGCCGGATGTTCTGGAAGATAATTCAAACCTCAAGCCTCATCAACCCGGAATTGGACAAAAATCGGGCAGGCAGCATGGCTATGTGGGTCGCACCCATTAGGATGTATGATCACCTATCTAGAGAAATTCCTTTTGTTCTTAAATCTATCGATGTTGTCCCTTATCGGGAGGCGGTTGCTGATCCCAACCGTCGGTGGTATACATTCGATACACTCAAGCGAAATGAGTGGTCGGTCATGTGTGGGCCGGGTTGCAAGACGTTCTTGTTGAACCCAGTGTATTTGCCTCTAGAGATACACGTTCGGAAGGTGGTCCCATACCTTGTCAAGTTGGAATCCAATCTCCAATAAGTGCCTACGAGTTTGATTGTATATTATATATGTAGAGCGTGAGATGCAAGCGTTCTACTAGATTTTAATTACTTGTGATTAGACATTATTATAATATCAGATAATATGTGATTTCCAAAGTGTTTTGGGTTATCGTAAGGTAAAAACCATCTGTGTTTATGTGTGGATTGGTCTTACGATTATCTTTTCTCTTGAAAAGGATTTTGAAAGTTAAACAAATGATTGGAGTTTACTCACACCAGTCCCATGACTGACCCAGAGTTTATTTTGTTTGTTTTCCCTAAACTCTTGGGTGCCCAAATTTGTACGGGCAGTCAAGTAGTCGGGATTTTTCAGATTCACTTGGAGGAGCTTGAAGCAGGAGGCTTCACCAGTTAGCCATAGACTATCATATTTTCCGCTGTGTACTATGTTGTATCTGGAAACAGTTGTTTATAACTGTTCCAGGGATAATCGTTGTGCTCTGATAATGGTATGTATATATAAATACTGATTTGTGCTTCAAAGTTATATTATCTAATATATTTTATTCGTTCCGCTGTGAGTTTGTGATCTTCGTTTTCTCCTATTCTAATATTTCTTTCTTTCTATTTCTCATCCTCTAACTTCTTTCTAAAAATGATTCGTATTTCTGTGCAATTTGGGTGGGACGTGTGGTATGATTAGTCGACTCAAAGGGTACGGATTTGCGGGTCGTTTCATTTGGTATCAGAGCTGAAGGTTATGTGATTACCTTGGCTCTGTGGCGTAACTCAATAGAGATGGGGTTAGTAATGCCCTAGATTGAGTTTGAGTGTATATATATGAGCGCGTATTTGTAGATTTGATATAAAATTTGTTTTATATTGTGTTGACTGGTTTGTTGAGCGGTTTATGAATTCTGGTCGATACAGGAAGTACAACCGTATCGATAGGTGTTTCTAAACTCTCGAACAGAACAAATCGACTCAGTATTGTTTTAAAGTGGGTAAGTGATATAATTTGCCCAAAAGTTATTTTGATATAAAGGGATAATTTTCTGAAATTATCGAATGTGTTGATTGTTATTACAATCAAAGGAAATTATAAAATATTGAAATGGTTGTATAAAACCAAATTGAATTTGCATAAGAATAGGATATACAAATAAGCTGAACTGAAACTTAATTCAAACCATAATTTGAATTTAAATCCCGGAAGTTTTGAAATATTCCTTGAAGTATTTTAAAGGTAATATGGCATTAGTTTGAAGAAATTTTTGAATTAGAATGGTTTAAACGGATTTTAAAAGCGATTAAGCATTGAAATCACTTCAGGGAGCGAGAAAATAGTACTGATAATGGGTCGCGACATTATCGGTATTCATTTTCAAGTTTCTAAGTGACGGATTGCTACCATAGTAATTTGAAAATGAAAATCTGTTTGAAAAGGAAATGATGATTTAGAAATTCAAATGTTTTGAATTGAGTTGATTATAAATATGTGTATATATATATATATATGATTTCAAACTAATTTGAAATAAAACACGGGAATTTGAATTCTGAAATTTTTTTTAACTTGAAAAAGTTGAATGAATTGAAAATGGTCAAAATGTATCAAATGAATTGGGATTTAACTTAAGTTAAATAAAACTGGATTGAATTAGAAGTAATCCCGAATGAAATTAAGTATAGAGATGTTGAAATTCGAAATATTGAAAATAGATTCGAATTATACTAAACAAGTTGAATACTTATATTGTATGTCGTTAATTGGAGTTAAGTTATTTTTGAGCCCAAGTAGAATAAGAGGGTTGACTTTGGAAAATAGAACTCAGTTTGGATTAGTGAATAGAGGTGATCTAATCAGAAGTTAAAGATCAAAGGTCGGATTGATTTGAAACCAACTGGAAATGGATATATGTATGATGAGCAGAATGGAAGCAAATGCATGAGATAGAATTATGCCCGACAAAAAGGTACATGTTTACAATATTGTTTGGGTTGATGATTTTATGAGCCTATGGGGCAAGCCACTTGGATTTTTGATTTTCTTTTGGATTGGAGAAGGCCTAGAAAGGCGAGTTGTAGTTGTGCCGATTGAGCCATGCAGAGGAGATGCTGCCGAAATTTTTCAGAATTTAAAGTGTTAGAAAATTTTCAGAATTTTTGAAAATTTTCGTTAGTATGAATAAATGAATATTTTAATTGAAATAAATTGATTCAGTTAAGCTGAAATTAAGAAGTGAACAAAAAGGATTATTGGATCTAGTTTATAGGGTATGTAGCATCTTTTCCCTACCTTAGCAATTTCGAGGACGAAATTATTTTAAGGGGGAAGGAATGTAACGACCCGGATTTTTAGCCGTTGAACTCTGAATATTTAAATTGGTCTAAATATTTTATTTTGAATTATATATAAGAATTTATAACGAATTTGTTTATAAAACGAAGTTTGAACGTGAGTTTATTTATATAATATAAAACGAGCTCGAAATCGCGCGGCAGTTCGTAATATAGAGTTTTGAACTTCAACTGAGAATACAGAATTCGTTATAAGTCGGATTTCTGTGAAACAAGAAACGTTGGAACCGTATTGATGATGATTTTCATATGAAAGATAAAAATCCAGATTTCGTGTTAAAATTTGTAAGTTATGGTCAAATCAAATTTTGAAATAGTCGCTGTGGAAAATCGTTATTTAAATTATACGTGTTAAAATAGCCGTTTTGCAAACGGACTCAGATTTCGACGAAATCAGTTTCATTGGGACCGTAGCGTTAAATTATTGTACGGTGGTGAGTGGCGTGGAAAACCGATGTCGTATGTAACCACGGTAGCCGTAAACGCTCGTTCAGTGCAATTAAATTAATTCAACTGAATAAAGGGATATTAGAGTGTAACTTGAACAGACAATCGAATCAGGCCACGAAACCAGTTCCAGTGAGTTCGTAGCGTCAGATATAGTCAGGGTAGGTATATATTTTGTTATTTTTAGAGATCGGCAAATTTGGTGTTCAGAAGGGCATTGCGGTACGCGCCAAAAACAGTCTACCGGGGCAACAGTCTCAGAATGCGACGAAACTAGTGCCGTTGGGTTCGTATCGAAAAGTTATTGTTAGTGTTCGCAGTTTCAAGTTGATTTGATTTATCTGGTGATCGTGGAAAATTTAAACGCGTGTTGATTTTTGGTTTTATAAAGGAAATTTTTTCATACGATGTCAGAATTCGACGAAACTTGTCCCATTGGGTTCAGAATACCTTTTTACACCAAGATTAGTTTTTTCATCAGTAAACAAAAGTCAACTATGGTTAGTTTTACTTGATACTTCACCGTGAAGTTTCGTTATAATATAAAATAATAAAAGAAGCTTTCACCCTAAGTTAAATTTTTTGCACTAGCCTATCCTATCAGCATTAAACGTGCTGCCACCCTAAGTAATAGTTGTACATGCTATGACTGCTCGCTACCCTTTCTTTCTTCTTTTAAGTCCCATTCGAATTAAAAATATATTCGCTGTAGCTTCACGAATGAGACATCACTGCTTTCTTTTGCTGGTGGGCCCAAACAATGCAATTCTTTGTCTACCTATCTAGAAACACCGTGCCGACCAAGGATTATCTCGATAATCCCTCAACAATAGCTAACCTATATTACTCCAGACCTATACTCTAGAATTACTTGGCAACCACGGTCCTTCTTCACTATTTAAACATGCTGCTCCATCATTTTTTTTCCTCCTTGCGTTGGTACTGAAAATGACTCCACTCTTCCATTTTAAAAACTCGTTACTTCTCCTACCTGAACACCATTGGAGCTGATGCATGTCCGCTAGTAACGACCCCCATTTCTTCCTATTTACATCAAACAACTTCTCCATTTTCCACGCAAAAAGCTCGGCAGACATTATCATCAGCTATGTTGTACAATGGAAGTAACATGCGAGCTAGTCCTTTTAGTGCAGCAAGGTGGAGTATTTTGCTTTTAAAACGTATTGAATGTATGGAAAAGGAGGAGGGGATTGGCGCGGGTTCTGTTGTTGGAAGTGGGTAGGGTATGGAAGGGAGGTACTGACAATTGTTTGGATGGAGGAGCAGCAGCATCAAGTGGAACGTGAGTTTCTCCTTGTCTTGCTTTCGAGGTATGTTGGGTTTTTGGGAGACACGGAAGTTCTGAAGGGTGCTAGAAAGGTGATGACCAATCAGAGCGGAAGGGGGGGTCATGCGTACTGAAATGCAGGAGACGTGGGTGGATTTAGTTTCGGTGAGGAGTTGTAGTTTCGAAGGGAGCATGGGAAATCTGCACGCTAGTTACGGTTGCACTTGGTTTAATGATTCTTGCTGTAGACATTAAGTGGAGTCTGTGCGAAAGGAAAAAAAAAGGGCTATTTTTATGTTGCCTGGGGGGAAATCGAAAGAAGGGTAATAACATTGGGTTTGTGAAAGAAAAATGGGATGAGGCATTCCAATGATACATGGGATGACGTACATGAAGGAAGAAGTACTAGAGGAGTTAGGTGTTTTACTGGGTTCAAGAATGAACGTGGTATCAGCTATGAGTAGTGCCGTAGGAAATCAACTAATCGGCCTATCATTTTAGTCAAAGTAATTTGCGGTTTTTGGCACAAGGTATGAAGACAAGAACAAAGTTGCGAGAAGGATCGACCATTAAACAATCAGACCAAATCATATCCGTTGGAATTGTAACGGCGAACGCTTCTTTGTGGAACTAATTTCGCTGGGACAGAGCTGTTGGAATTTCGCGATAAAATCAAACTCTTGTTTGATTGTAAACGAAACAAAAGCATAATCGTCAACTGCAAGACAAGGTGAGTAAACTCACCAACTCTGCTTCGTTTATATTTTATATAAACGAACTTTTAAATTGATTTTTTATACTGTGAAATGGTTGCTTGGTTGAAATAGTTGATAAATTGGTTGATATAATCACATCGTTGATTGATTTTTTTCATTAATGCGATATTTTTGATGTTACTAACATCTGTGGATGCAGGGAAACAGGTTGGAGGGATCTCTGGATCCCTCAACATTTTATTTACTGTTTTATTTGATGGTGATATATGTTATGCTACATTGTCCATGGTTGGATTTGTGTGGTTGGTTTACCCTGGCCTTAGGAACCTGGTATTTTAGATACCGTAAAATATCATCGAATGTGAAAAAGGAAATTAGAATTTAAAAGCAGAGTTTATTTCCAAATTAGAGATAATTTCTTTTTCATTGAGTTGCAAATGGAAACCTATTCCATTGGGTAGACCAAGAAAAATGTTATAAATAAAGATATAAATCAAGTGGACCATTAACCATTGGATAAATTAAAAGGTGAGTTCAAATATGAATGTATATTTGAAAGTGAGTATCGGTTTTGAAACCAATATTTGGAAATGGATCCGAATTTAGCAAATTACAGGGGAAAGTTTAAAGAAAGATTTTCAAATGCTTAAAATAAATGAATAAATAGTTTAAAACAAGGAAATATTTTGCAAATAAAATGTATATAAAAAGGGGATTTATAGAAATCGAATTAAGTGGTTAGAAGAATGTATAGTTTATAAATATGTTTAAAGGAGAACTTGAATTGTTTAAAATAAACAGAGTTTATAAATGAACAACGGAAGCGTGTGCGTCGCACACGGTATTTTATTCAAAACAGCAATCATAACGCTGTTGTCATAAGAAATGCTTTTATAATTTTAAACAGCGATTATAACGCTGTCTTTGTAAGAAATGCTTTTATAAAACTAAACAGCAATTTTAGACGCTGCTGTTATAATAAATGTCTTGGTAAATCTAAATAGCAAATTTTAACGCTGCCGTTATAATAACTGTTTTAATAGCAATTTTAATGCTATGGTTATGATAAGTGTTCTATAATGCTAAGACAGCGGTTTAACGCTGTTGTTGAAAGCAATGTTTTATAAACCAAACATTTGAAGACAGCGATTATAACGCTACCGTTATAATCTATATTTTTATAAAGAAGGTGTGTTCGTAGATCAAATCCGAGAGTCGCGTAAACAATGTTTGGTTTAAAGTTGTGGGCTCTGACTATTTCAAAGTTAAGAATGTCGTTCAGTTAAGGTCTGAGAGGTAATTATACCCCAACTTGACTGACTGCATTATTGACAGAGAAATGATTAAGGCTCGATAGCAAGGGTTGGTTAGTGATATCATTAGTTAACGAATGATTTATGATTTGAATTATAATAACGATGTTTGTAACATCAGTTAATTCAAAGGATTTAGAAATGTTTTCTAACTGGAGTAAAAGATATTTTCTCGATAAAGGAATTGTATATATTGAAAAATGTTTCCAATAATCAAGAGAGAGAAAAGAGCTTTGAAAGAACACGAAAGGTGGAAAATGGGAATTGGAAATGATAATGTAATAAAGAACTAATGTAAAAAGGGCCCAGTGATGTTTGATGCTTGATTGATAGAATTTCCATTTGGAAATAGGACCGTTGATTGTATGGATGTTTCTTTGATAGTTAAATCACCGACTATCAAAGTTTTATTTTTTATATATACCTCCGTTGTCAATATGGAGAGACCGGGATCAGATTTGATATCTGAAAACCACTTCGTATTGGCGTAAGCGTAATGAAGCAACTTATGCTGAAGAAAATTGAAGACGGAGTTATGCAAGGGCTATCCTGTTTACGGGATAGTGCCTTCGGTTTGTCCAGACCCAGGACAACTTGTATGGACGAGGGTCTGACAGAGTATTTCCAAAGGGGGTTACGTACGTTGATTCCTTCAAACGTACGAAGTTGGTGGCATAGAAGGGAAACTTCTTTAGCCTAACAATCTGAGTATTTTTGTGGGAATCAATTAGTTATTTCCGATGGATCTGACGATGTGGCATTCAAAGTGAATGGTGGCCGGATGTTCTGGAAGATAATTCAAACCTCAAGCCTCATCAACCCGGAATTGGACAAAAATCGGGCAGGCAGCATGGCTATGTGGGTCTCACCCATTAGGATGTATGATCACCTATCTAGAGAAATTCCTTTTGTTCTTAAATCTATCGATGCTGTCCCTTATCGGGAGGCGGTTGCTGATCCCAACCGTCGGTGGTATACATTCGATACACTCAAGCGAAATGAGTGGTCGGTCATGTGTGGGCCGGGTTGCAAGACGTTCTTGTTGAACCCAGTGTATTTGCCTCTAGAGATACACGTTCGGAAGGTGGTCCCATACCTTGTCAAGTTGGAATCCAATCTCCAATAAGTGCCTGCGAGTTTGATTGTATATTATATATGTAGAGCGTGAGATGCAAGCGTTCTACTAGATTTTAATTACTTGTGATTAGACATTATTATAATATCAGATAATATGTGATTTCCAAAGTGTTTTGGGTTATCGTAAGGTAAAAACCATCTGTGTTTATGTGTGGATTGGTCTTACGATTATCTTTTCTCTTGAAAAGGATTTTGAAAGTTAAACAAATGATTGGAGTTTACTCACACCAGTCCCATGACTGACCCAGAGTTTATTTTGTTTGTTTTCCCTAAACTCTTGGGTGCCCAAATTTGTACGGGCAGTCAAGTAGTCGGGATTTTTCAGATTCACTTGGAGGAGCTTGAAGCAGGAGGCTTCACCGGTTAGCTATAGACTATCATATTTTCCGTTGTGTACTATGTTGTATCTGGAAACAGGTGTTTATAACTGTTCCAGGGATAATCGTTGTGCTCTGATAATGTTATGTATATATAAATACTGATTTGTGCTTCAAAGTTATATTATCTAATATATTTTATTCGTTCCGCTGTGAGTTTGTGATCTTCGTTTTCTCCTATTCTAATATTTCTTTCTTTCTATTTCTCATCCTCTAACTTCTTTCTAAAAATGATTCGTAATTCTGTGCAATTTGGGTGGGACGTGTGGTATGATTAGTCGACTCAAAGGGTACGGATTTGCGGGTCGTTTCAATAACAAACTCAATTCAAAACATTTGAATTTCTAAAACATCTTGTCCTTTTCAAACAAATTCTTCATTCCCAAATTACTATGGTATTAATCCTTCACTCAGAAACTTGAAAATGAATACCGATAATGTCACGACCCATTATCAAAATTATTTTCTTGCCACTGAAGTGATTTCAATGCTTAATCACTTTAAAATTCCATTTAAAATCATTCTTATTCAAAAATTCTTCGAAGTAATGCTAGATTACTTTAAAATACTTCAGAAAATATTTCCAAACATTCCGGGATTTAGAATTCCAAATTTTGGTTAGAATTTAATCTTGGTTTATCTCATTTGTATACATTGTCCGTATACAAATTAATAACCATTTCAATATTTTATAATTCCATTTGATCGTAATAACAATTAACATATTCATATATTATAATATTTCAGAAATTATTCCTTTATATCAAATATATCCTTTGGGCAAAATTATATCATTTACCCATCTTTAAAACAATACTATGTCGAATTGTTTTGTTCGAGAGTTTAGAAACACCTATCGATACAGTTGTACATCCTGTATCGACCAGAATTCATAAACCACTCAACAAACCAGCCAACACAATATAAAACAATTTTCATATCAATATACAAATATGTGCTCATAAATATATACTCAAATTCAATCTAGGGTATTACTAACCCCATCTCTATTGAGTCACGCCACAGAGCCAGGGTTACTTCTCAACCTTCAGCTCTGATACCAAATGAAACGACCCGAACTTCCGTACCCTTTGAGTCGACTAATCATACCACACGTCCAACCCAAATTGCACAGAAATACGAATCATTTTTAGAAAGAAGTTAGAGGATGAGGGATAGAAAGAAAGAAATATTAGAATAGAAGAAAACGAAGATCACAAACTCACAGCGGAACGAATAAAATATATTAAATAATATAAATTTTGAAACAAAAATCAGTATTTGTATATACATACCATCATCAGAGCACAACAGCTATTTATGGAACAGTTATAAACTCCTGTTTCCAGATATATCATAGTACACAGCGGAAAATATGATAGTCTATTGCTAAGTGGTGAAGCCTCCTGCTTCATCTCCTCCAGGTGAATCTGTAAAATCCCAACTACTTGACTGCCCATACAAATTTTGGCACCCAAGAGTTAGGGAAAATAAACAAAATAAACTCTGGGTCAGTCATGGGACTGGTATGAGTAACTCCAACCATTTGTTTAACTTCCAAAATCCTTTCGAAAGAAATGATAATCATAAGACTGATCCACACATAAACACGGACGGTTTTTACCTTACGATAACCAAAATATTTTTGATATCAAATCCAGTGATATTATAATAATGTCTACATCAAATAAATAGAATCTAGCGGAACGCTTGCATCTCACGCTCCATATATAATATAAAATCAAAAACCGCAGGGCGCTTATTGGAGATTGGATTTCCAACATGACAAGGTATGGGACCACCTACCTATAGTGTATCTCTAGAGACGAATACACTGGGTTCAACAAGAACGTCTTGCAACCCGGCCCACACATGACCGACCACTCATTACGCTTGAGTGTATCGAATGTATATCACCAACGGTTGGGATCAGCAACCGTCTCCCGAAAGGGACAACATCGATAGATTAAAGAACAAATGGAATTTCTCTAGATAGGTGATTATACATCCTAATGGGTGCGACCCACATAGCTATGCTGCCTGCTCGATTTTTGTCAAATTCCGGGTTGTGAGGCTTGAGGTTTGAATTATCTTCCAGAAAATCTGGCCACCATTCACTTTGAGTGCCACATCGTCAGATCCATCGGAAACCACTAATTGATCCCCACAAAAATACTCAGATTGTTAGGCTAAAGAAGTTTCCCTTCTATTCCACCAACTTGGTATGTTTAAAGGAGTCAACGTACGTAATCCCTTTGGAAATACTCTGTCAGACACTCGTCCATACAAGTTGTCCTGGGTCTAGACAAACCGAAGGCACTATCCCGTAAACAGGTTAGCCCTTGCATAACTCCGTCTTCAACTTTGTTCATAAGTTGATTCATAACGCTTATATCAATACAGAGTGGTTTTCAGATATTAAATCTGATCCCGGTCTCTCTGTACTGATAACGGAGGTAAGAATAAAATAAAACTTTGATAGTCGGTGATTTAACTATCAAAGAACACCCATACAATCAACGGTCCTATTTCCAATTGGAAATTCTACCGATCAAGCATCAAACAACACCGGGCCCACTTATTATTAATTTCTCATTAAATTATTATTCCCAATTCCTGTTTCTTAATTCCTCGTTGACAATTCATTTCATTTTCTATGTGTAGAAAATATATCTCATTTTATTTGAGAAAACATTTCAAATTAACGCGATGTTATAAAACATCGTTATTATAATTCAACCCACTAATCACTTATTAGCTAACCATATTGCTTAACCAAGTTTCACCATTGAACTTTAACCATTCCTCCATCGATCATGAAGTCAATCAAGTTGGGGTATATCTACCTCTCATACCTTAATTGAACCGCATTCTCAACTTTGAAATAGTCAAATCTCACAATTTTAAACAACACATCGCTTACGTGACTCTCGGATTCAATCTAAGAACACACCTCCTTTTCATAAAAATATTGATTATAACGGTAGTGTTATAATCGCTGTTTCCAAATATTTGATTTATAAAACATTGAACAACAGCGTTACAATCGCTGTCAAAAATTATAGAACATTTATTATAACAATAACGTTAAGATTGCATTATAACGGCAGCGTTAAAAATCGTTGTTCAGAACTTACAAAACATTTATTACAACAACAGCGTTAAAATCTCTGTTTAGATTCATAGCACTTTTATTATAATAGCAGTGTTATAATCGCTGTTTAGATTCAAATTCTAAATTCACTTTTGAATTCTTTCTTTTCCAATCCTTGCCCAATTCCTTTATAACCATTTTGGTTTACCAAAATGTTATTACAATTTATTTTATATTCCAAATGTTGGAATATAACTCATCGTTTGTTTTAAAACGATATCCATTTCTTTCTTATTTAAACCTCCATTTGCAAAATATCGACTTTAATCCATCGTTCACTTAAATCGTGAATGACAATTCTTTTATATAATCAATTCATTTAACTTCCTTTGAATAATATTTTAAAAATCCAATTTTTCCTTTATTAACTTCTAATGATAGAATCATTTATAAAATTGTTTTTATTATATCTATTTATAATCTCGTTTAGAATTTCAGTTATAACCGCTAAGTCTTAAACAGTTTACAAATATCAGTTTCAAAACTCATTTCCACTTCCTATATAAATTCAAACTTGAATTTATATTTCAATTTGTCCCAAGGTAAATAATTTTCTAGATTTATAAACGCCATTATAATCACTTCTTGTTTTATTCATTTAAAACAAGTTTCTTATTTTTCAAGACCATTCGAAGTTAAATCCCTATTTTTCGAAATGGATTTCCTTTTTAAAATCTCAGATTTTCTTTTTCTCACATTCGAAAGTATTTTACGGTATATAAAATACTAAATTTCTAGGGCCAGTGATGTTTAAACACAACAAGAACAATCATAGTAAATAAATCATAGCATATGTCACAGTAAATGCAAACAAAATAATATAAACGTTGAGGAACCCAGTTGGGCCCCTCCAACCTGTTTCCCTGCATCCACAGATGTTAATCACATCAATACTATTATTTCATATCAATATGAAATATCAGAACTAATGATCGATCAACGATGTAATCATATCAACCAATTTTATTAACTATTCAACCAAACAACCATCACACAGTATAAAATAAATTTAAAACTCGTTTATATAAAAATATAAACGAGGCAGAGTAAATGAGTTTACTCACCTTGGTTCGCGGTTGACGAGTCTGCTTTTGTTTTCGTTAAAATCAAACAGACATGAAATTCCAATAGTTCTATTTCCTGCCATATCCGTTCCACCGACGACCTCCTCACTATAATTCCAGTGTGACCGGTTTTTATCGGGTTCTTGATTACTTTGTTTCTGATAATAGGCTGCTTAATCAAAAGTTCCTCGTTCCTTTGCTTTGGACGTTTTGTTACCTCACCTCCTCGTTAACGTCAGCTTCCAAAACTCCACCCAACAAACATCTACTACGACCTTCTCCCCCTCCTAATTTCAAATCGCAACTCAACATTTGAAGTCCTTCATTCTCGATGTTTACCCAAATTACTCACGACCACAACCAAAACTTCTCCAAATTCTGACTCGACCTCCCCCCACGCTGTACCAAATGAAGACAGCAACCAATTCCAACCCAAATAAGTCACCTACTTCCTTCACCGGTTACATTTCTTTCCAATCCAGTACTGACGCAACTCCTCTTCCTCTGATAACATAACCGCTCTTTCTTCCTCCTATTAGTCTTCACGTCTTCATAATAATTCAAACAAAGATTACCGGAACTTCCTTTATTCCGTCTTTTAACATGCTACTTCTACTTCGCTACAGTAGTTCCCTCCCCTTTCGCACCTGAAACTCCCTTCCTTTATACTTAGTCCCTCACGATCCTTACTCCACCCTGAACCTTTCCAAGACCGTACCACTCAAGACCATAGCTGCTTCTTCATTTTCCCCTTTTCTACCTCCTCATACCACTGCAACTCCTCCGCCTACACCGACTCGAAGCCCACACTACGTTCTAAAATTTTGTGAAGGAACCGTGTTGGGAATAAGGAACGAGAATGGGTGGAGATTGGGCTTAGGGGTTTCAGTAGAACGGCCTTGCTTATATAGGGTATTTTATTAATTTGTTTTGAAAACGAGAAAGGGAACGAGAATTACAGTAGTATTTAAAGTGGAAGACAGTTTGGCATGCACGTCTTCAGTTGGCTTGGGATGCACGGAATTGAAATCCCTTGATAGGCACGGTGTTGAGATGGCTTGGCGCGCACGGTTTAGAAAACGTAGAGGGTACGCTGTTCTGAAGTGTACTGGAAAACATGGATATAAATGCATGGGGCGCCAGCTGTTCCTAGATATACAGAAAGGTAGTGTATATTTTCTCCTAACGTTGAAATGCAGGGACGTATTTGTTTTGATGGTCTTCGAAGAGTAACGCTCTTTATAAATATTTGTTTAATGAAATCCAATGATCCTCCTCTACATAAAACTTTATTTGCGTATGTATGATCCGCTACGGACAGAGATAAAAACACCATTGTGTTGAGTAGTGTGCTACGATTCCAGAAATATAATAATATCGGTAGTTTAACTTATATTATGAAACCCCAAAATATTGATATAGGGTGCAAAACACTCCAAATAAAAATTTGCATATTTAATTAATTAAAAATTACAGTAAAATTCTAAAAATTAAATTATAACTACGCCTCAAAAGAACCTTGCCCAAATTCGTAGCCAATCTCTAGTTATATTAAATAAACCGTTATGGCTTATATACAATTCTACAGCAACTATTTCTAATTTTGATTTGGACATAACTTTTTATTCCCGTTATGAAATCTGGATTTTTCACATTCATTGGAAAGATATTTTCAAACAAATTCAAATATTTCTTGTTTTTCTAAAATCCAATTTATTTTGAATCCTGTACATTCATTTGAAATTTGAAATTTGAAATCGAATTTTCAAACTACAACGCCATTTTGAACTCGTTTTAATTATATTATAAATTATACGTTTAAATATCGTTTTATTAAATAAATTCCTATATATAATTCAAATCAAATATTTAAAACAAATTTAAATATTCAGAATTCAATGGCTGAAAATCCGGGTCGTTACAGGTTGTTACAATCTCCCCCACTTAAAATGTTTTTGTCCTCGAAAAGGAACGGAGCTGAAAGTTGTTTAACTAATCAACTCAACTTTCATTACTTTAATCATGTCTTAAGTTTTTCAACTTTTCAGTTTCTAGAAACTTTTCAATTTTTTTAAAAATTTAGCTAACACCCTAAATTTTCAAAAAAAAAATTCAAAAAATTTCACCATAACCTCCACTGTACGTGAGCACCGGGAAAATCCCCAAACCACCACATAGGCCTCTCCAATCAAAAAGAAAAAGAAACAGCTAAGCGCCTAGCCAATCGGCTCATAAAATCATTAAAATCCAAAGAAATACAATAAACATGTACCTATTTGTCGGGCAAACAATTTTATTCCTCTTCTCTAGCCTCCTTGCTATGACCTGTTCAATGTATATGCATGCAATTCCAAACAATTTTCGATTCAGTTCAACATTTGATACAATTTGGTTATATGTACTGTTCATGTACATATTAGTTTCAACCATCTCATTAGTTAAACTAAAAATCAAACAACACAACCATCAATCAATTAGTGGATTATCGTTTTCAAACATATAACTTTAATACACAATCAAAAATCATGTTTTTGATGCCAATTCACTATAAGCCCTATCTAATTTTGGTTCTTACACCAGTCTAAATATATAGATATCCCACTTTCGAAACTCGAACATAAATGCTGATGATGACATGCCATCATCAAATCATCTCCGGGCGACTAGAGTGTGATTCTATATATATCCAGTATATTAAAACTTCGAATACACATGGATCAGACGTATACGCAAAATCTTTATATACTTGATTGTCCAAATTCAAAAATTAAATAAAATATTAAAATATGTATAATTGGATTTAATTTTCCAAAACAAAAATTGTTTTTACTTATATTTGAAAAACAACACTCTTCCGACTCATTCTAGTATACTGCTGATCCTATCTCTAACGAGTCATTCCCATTGGATATTACTAATCCAATCTCTAATGAATTCTTTCATTTGGTTCTAACGTGTCTTGTTCTCCGGGCTCTGTAAGCCAAATCTTTGATACCAAGTGAAGCGATCCGAACATCCCCATAAAGGAAAACCCGGAATGACTTTAAGAACACGACAAATCAGAACACAAACAGAAGAATATTTCATTGCTTATTACAACAATTTCATCAGAATACAAGAATATACAAAGTATGAATAAATATTACACAATTACTAAGTATCAAAGCTTTACAAGTTACAATGCAGGGAAAATAATATGTAACACAACTGAAAAGAATATACGGATACAGAGCTTTCCGAATATCGTTCCAGCTGTAAACCAGGATCCTCTGAATATAAATCTGCAAAACCAAAACTATTAGCTGCCCGTGTGGAAAATAGGGGCACCCAGAGTTTAGGTTAAAACAATAAACTCCAAGTCAGTCATGTGACTGGTGTGAGAACTAAAACAGTTATTAATCTTTATTTTAAGGTTAGGTAAATCAAGGAACCACGCCGTATAACACGGAACGGGTTTCCTCCCAAGAATACCAGTGCATAAAATAAACGGCGCAATGCTAAATAAAGAACAATGAAGCTATTATAAGACTCAGGTCCCATCACACAATGCAATGCAAGCCGAAGGATAGAGTTTTTACCTTATAATAGCCAAGAATGCTTGGTACATAAAATTTCATGTTTTATTATTACTACAAGTGTATAGTGTAAAAACAATTTCGATCATAAGTATCAATCATAGACGGCATAAGTGCCCTATACCACTATGTCGCCATATATAGGTTTATAATTAAAACTGCGAAATGTCGTATTGGAAGTTGGATTTCCATTTGTGAACCAAGGCAAGGGATCTTCCTTACCGCTTCGAGACGTTCTAGCCCGCCCCTCAGGCAAGTACTCTGTCAAGCCTTTGGATCGTCAGGGTCGGTCCACTTGATGTGGATTAAAATGCCTGAACACTGTGTTTCCCCGCCCTATGGGGCGTAAACTGGTCATATCCCGGCCAAACTATCAGTCCAAAAACGACCGATATAACCGAGGCACCTTATTCCTCTACCATATGTCCAATACAGGAGAGAGGCCCTCGCATATCTGGTCGATCTCCAAGTACATCTGGACGATCGCTACTTATTACCTTGTCATGGGTGTATGGCCCAATCAAGACATCAGTAATCATCCAAATGATGTTAAGACCTCTGGTCTTCAACCACCATCTACATCCTCGACACATCTTCGAATCAGTTATTCGGAATGGGATAAACCCGGTCTTTCTGAATAACTCGCGTATATAACAAACATGTGTTATAAGAACACAACATACGCCTCATTCCAATCCAGAATATTTCTTTATCCAAATATTCATAAACTTTGGGAAAGGTTTCCATTAATTTTATCAAAGATAAATTCTTTAAATTTATTCTTAAATCTTCCTTTGGATATCATTTCAATCTAATTAAAGATTCTTCAAAACTCCATTTGGTTTTAATCTTCCCAAAAATCAATATTAATGATTGTTTAACTTGGGAAATCATATCATGTCTATAACTGGGTTAAAGAACCAATGTTCTTTAAAACACGGTTTACTATAAACCCAAAATCACCTTCCATTCCATCAGCCTTTAACTGTAAATTAGCTAGTGAACAATTCCTTAAGTACTAACCCTGAAGGCCGAAACCAACATCAGATCAATACCCAAGAAACCATTCAACTTAACTAATCTCCAGTTAGTTTCTGATTTTCTTAACTCCATTGGGTCTAAGAATAGTATTATTAAAGATACCATTCACGACAACCCAAATCACAATCCATTAATAATGGAATCTTCATGGAAAACAAATCGATATATAATCGATATAAACTTCCATATCAAACCGATAATATAAATGGAATAACGACAAGGCCTTTTAAATTCCATATATATTAACCGTCTTCCTTTACAGAAGCTTACTTCGATTATTACCAAATCGAATTCCAATTTAATACGTTAAATTAGGAAACTTTACTTTGGAAAATCCCCTTTAAATCTTAACAAAACATTTATGAATTCCAAATCCCATTTCACTGTAAATCGGGTTAAAGAACGAATGTCGCTAAAACACAGTTCACAACAAACCCAATTCACATTCCATCAGTCTCTAACCATAAATTAGTAAGAGAACAATTCCCTAAGTGTTAACCCCGAAGGCCGAAACCAACATCAGATCAATACCCATAAAACCATTCAACTTAACTAATCTTCAGTCAGTTTCTAATTTTCTTGACACCATTGGGTTTAAGAACAGTATTATTAAAGATACCATTCACAAAAAACCCAAAATCCAATTTGATATTAAATACAAGGCTCTGAATACAAAATATATCGGCTTATATTCAATGTCAAATTCTGAAATCAACAAACGTCGTATTGGAATAACGATATATCTATATCTTCCAAATTCCTCCACAATATCCGTATAATCATGGAATCCAATATCAAAATATTCCGAAGATAATTTCGATTTAAATCCATTCCAATTCATATATTGAAAAGCCTGGTTATTTTTAAAACCATTTCAAATCCAATTTAATTATTTTAAAAACATTGGATTTATTATTCTAGTTAAGTTCATTTCAATGAAAATTCCTTTTTATCTTTTCAAATATGGAATTTTTCATCTCAATTCTTTCCAAATCATTTATTATGATTTTACACAAATTATCGATATTTTTAATAATTTTATCAAGGCCCGTACAGTCGATTTGCACAAACAGCCATTGAACGGCACTTATAGTGACCTTTTCCAAATTTGATTTGGACATAATTCCAAATCCAACAGTTAGATTTCAAATCTCTAATATTCATTAGAAATCTATTTTCGATACAAACCCAACTGTTCCGGTTTTAGGAGAATTTGACGGTCGGATCTCCCGTAACGTCCGTTCGAAGTCAATGGTCGAAATTCGCGAACTGTCGCGGCGCAACGCATTCTATTCAGGCCATTATATATATATAATATATATATTTCATCGATTTCCATTTAAAACTTATTTTATAAATCGTTTTTAGAACGATTTCAACTTCGTATTCAATTTCAAATCAAAATTGGATATTCCATATCATCGATATATAAATTATAGTATTTTCAAAACATTATATTTTGAAATCAATTCCTTTTCGATATTCATTATAGAAATGAATAAAATCGATATAAGTATCGTTTACGTCAAAATAGCATTATCTAATCAACATGGCTATATATGTTTAAATATATTCGTGTCCATCCCAAATCGGACATCAAAATTAAATTTTGATCTTTTACTGAATATTATTTGAAAATATTCGTTATTTTAAAATAATCGTTACTTTAAAATATTCATTCTTTCTGAACTGGAATCATACAAAGTCAATTACCATATAATTTGATTATATGGATTTCATACAATACATGTATACAACAACAGTGATAAATAATCATCCATCATCCAGAGTACATTCTACACTATATAAGCATTAAATATAAATATTTGATGCTTATAACAGTCTATCAACCAATCGATTGACATACAACTAACTATTGGGATTAGTGTATGTCTAAAATCATCAAAATACCCGTGTGGGGTTTCAATCAACAAATAATGAATTTTATTTGTGCAGTCGGGCAATGTGTAAAATTTATCATCCCAATCCATATCAGTAAAGTGGGTGTTCATAAACAAATCGTCCGATTTGTAAACGAATATTTATTTTATTCATATACACGTTAAAAATTATATTTTTAACGATAAAATATTTTATTCAACATATGAATATTCTATTTGGTTCATTTATACAATAAAAATGATATTTTTATTGTTCTAACATATTTTAGAAAATTTTGGCTACATAACGGCTTGATTCTAGCATTACCCTTCTCCTGATATCGACTTGCGCCATACACACATAACAATTCTAATCAATTCATTTCACCCAAACAACCAAATAATCTAATCAACCAAACCAAACAAGTCATCCGTGGTCTGTGGACGACGGGGAACAGTTCATATATGCAGTTACATAATAAATAACTGTATAAAGAAAATTAAAATGAGGAGTTCTCACCTTTGGGATCCACTCCGTCGTGCTTTGATTGTCGATCTATGTAGTATACCTACGTTAAAAATTATATTTTTAACCAATCATTAATTATTTCTTTGTATGAATATTTTATAAATAACATACATAGGCTAAAAATTATATTTTTTTATCTTTATAAAAATAATTTCATATTTTTATAACAAGGCTACATAGATAAAAATCACATTTTTATGCCGCTACTATATAGATAAAAATCAAATCTTTCTATCGCTAATGAAGATATAAAAAATCACATTTTTACCTTGCCATTCAAATGATAAAAATCATATATTTACTTTGCTATATATATGATAAAAATCACCTTTTTATATCGCCACTTCATATGTAAAAATCGTATTTTTATATCTCTACTACATATATAAAGATCAAATTTTTATTATCTATATACTATAAAAATCATATTTTTATTATTCCTGTATTATAAAAATCATATTTTTATTATTTCTATAATATTAAAATAATATTTTTATCGTTCCTTTCAAAATAAAAATCTAATTTTTCTACAATGAAAAAAAACTTAATCTTTTACTTCGCAAAAATCTAATCTTTTACTTCGCAAAAATCTTAGCTTTTATAAAAATAAAAATCCTAACTTTCATAAGTAAAAATCGTATTTTTAACACTAAACTATATATATATATATATATATATAAACTGTATTTTTAATCCTATATTCCCTACTTACAAATCAGATTTTAAAACAATTAAAACTCACTGTTTTCGAAGATGGAGGGAGGGGCCACGATCGGAGATGGTGGCGGGGCTTGGTCGCGGGGAGGGTTAGCAGGTGGTGGCGGAGGTCTTGATGGCTGGCTGTAGTGAGGCCGGAGATGACGGGCGCTGGCTGCTTTCAGTGGCTTTGGGGTTCCTAGGTTCAGAGGTGGGGAGGTGGGGCGTCGCGGTCAAGGGGGAGGGGGTCGCCAGAGTCGGCGATGGTGGAAGGGGCCGGCGCTGGGGCGCGGCGGCGCAAGGATGCCAGAGGCGGTCGATTTGCTAAACGTCGGTGGGTATTGATTCGGGGAAAACGGGGTCTGATGGTTTTGACTGAACGAGGTATGAAAGGGGGGCTTTTATATATATAAATATTTATTTAATTAATTTTCTCTAAAAAGTTGATCTTTCATCCGAACCCCAAATCGAGCCCAACGACTGTCGTCCCTAGCTAATTACCCCCATACCGAACACAATGGGATATGTTTCGTAAGCCAACTCGACTGTTTCCATCAGTTCCCATTCAAATTAATATATAAATCATTATATTGAATTTTAAACATACATTTTAATTTACTGGGGTCACATACGGATCCCAAAAATTTCAAAAAATAAATCTGGCTACGTTTTGACGATACAGTCCTAATAAAACTAATTTCATCAAATTTGGAGACCGTTTGAATAATGGCCATTTTTTGGTCGATCCAAATTGACTAAAACTGTCAAAACACGTTTTCCTTCGCCACACTCACATATTGATCCCAAAAATTATGAATTTTGGAATGAAGCGATAACTTGACATCCCGGATCCAACAAAAGTGGTTTTATCGAAAACAGAGGTTGTTTGCAAAATTTCCATTTTTAAGGGCCAAAATTCCATAGCGACTATTCTGAATTTTCAACTGGGCATAACTTTTTATCCCCGCTATGAAATTTCAATTTTTCAGATTTGGTGGAAAGATATTTTCAAATAGATTCTAATATTTTTGGTTTCGCTAAAATCCGCATTATTTTGAATCGTGTACATTCATTTGAAATTTGAAATCGAATTTTCAAACTACCACGCCATTTTATAATTAAAATAAAATATTTATATTCTAACGTCGATTAAAATAAAATATTTATATTCTAACGTCGATTCAAATAAATATATACATTCCAGTTCTATTCAAAATAAAATTCTCATCGTTGTTATTTAAAATAAATCATTTTAAATGTTCAAAATTCACTAAAACTACCAAAATAAAAAAATTCAGTTGGTTCCGATTTTCCGGGTTGTTACAATCTCCCCCACTTAAAATCTTTTTGTCCTCTAAAAGGATCGGAGCTGAAAGTTGTTTAACTAATCTATTCAACTTTCATTATTTTAATTATGGCTTAAGTTTTTCAACTTTTCAGTTTCTACAGCCTTTTCAAATTTTTCAAAAATTTGGCTAACACCCTAAATTTTCGAAAAATTTCGCCATAACATCCCCTGTACGGGAGCACCGGGAAAATCCCCAAACCACCACACAGGCCTCTCCAATCAAAAAGAAACAGCTAAGCGCCTAGCTAATCGGCTCACAAAATCATTAAAACCCCACGAAATACAATAAACATGTACCTATTTGTCGGGCAAACAATTTTATTCCTCTTCTCTAGCCTCCTTGCTATGACATGTTCAATGTATATGCATGCAATTCCAAACAATTTTCAATTCAGTTCAACATTTGACACAATTTGGTTATATGTACCGTTCATGTACATATTAGTTTCAACAATCTCATTAGTTAAACTAAAAATCAAACAACACAACCATTAATCAATTAGTGGATTATCGTTTTCAAACATATATCTTTAATACATAGTCAAAAATCATGTTTTTGATGCCAATTCACTATAAGCACTATCTAATTTTGGTTCTCACACCAGTCTGATGGAAATATATAGATATCCCACTTTCGAAACTCGAACACAAATGATGATGATGACATGCCATCATCAGAATCATCTCCGGGCGACTAGAATGTGATTTTATATCTATCCAGTGTATTAAAACTTCGAATACACAAGGATCAGACATATACGCAAAATCTTTTTATACTTGATTGTCCAAATTCAAAATTAAATAAAATATTCAAATACGTATAATTGGATTTAACTTTCCAAAACAAAATTTATTTTTCTTATATTTGAAAAACAACACTCTTCCGACTCATTCTAGGATAATGCCGATCCTATCTCTAACAAGTCATTCCCATTGGATATTACTAATCCAATCTCTGATGAATTCTTTCGTTTGGTTCTAACATGTCTTGTTCTCCAAGCTCTGTAAACCAAAGCTTTGTTACCAAATGAAGCAATCTGAACGTCCCTGAAGGAAAACCCGGATTGACTTTGAGAACTCGACAAATCAGAATACAAACAGAAGAATATTTCATTGCTTATTACAACAATTTCATCAGAATACAAGAAAATACAGAGTATAAATAAATATTACACAATTACTAAATATCAAAGATTTACAAGTTACAATGCAGCGGAAAATAATATATAACACAACTGAAAAGAATATACGGATACAGAGCTTTCCGAATATCGTTCCAACTGTAAACCAGGATCCTCTGAATATAAGTCTGCAAAACCAAAACTACTAGCTGCCCATGTGGAAAATAGGGGAACCCAGAGTTTAGGTTAAACAATAAACTCCAGGTCAGTCATGTGACTGGTGTGAGAACTAAAACAGTTATTAATCTTTATTTTAAGGTTAGGTAAATCAAGCAACCACGCCGTATAACATGAAACGGGTTTCCTCCCAAGAATACCAGTGCATAAAACAAACAGCGCAATGATAAATAAAGAACAATGAAGCTGTTATAAGACTCAAGTCCCATCACACAATGCAACGCAAGCTGGAGGATAGAGTTTTTACCCCATAATAGCCAAGAATGCTTGATACATAAAATTTCTTGTTTAATTATTACTACAAGTGTATAGTATCAAAACAATTTCAATCATAAGTATCAATCATAGACGGCATAAGTGCCCTCTACCACTATGTCGCCATATATGGGTTTACAATTAAAACTGCAAAATGTCGTATTGGAAGATGGATTTCCATTTGTGAACCAAGGCAAGGGATCGTCCTTACCACATCGAGATGCTCTAGCCCGCCCCTCAGGCAAGTACTTTATCAAGCCTTTGAATTGTCAGGGTCGGTCCACTCGATGTGGATTAAAATGCATGAACACTGCGTGTTCCCTCCCTATGGGGCGTAAACTGGTCATATCACGACCAAATTATCGGTCCCAGAACGACCGATATAACCAAGGCACCTCGCATTCCAACAACCACATGAGTCAAACCTGCCAGGGCTTGTAAAACCACAGACACCACTCCTAGATAGAAGGAAACGCGTGCCCTCCCTGATGTCCTCTCCCGTTTCTGGTTCACATCGGGGTGTGAGGCTCGGAAATAACGTTACACAAAGCTACGCTATATTAAAGTCGTGCTTTGATCATCAACCACAAGACCCTTCTTTTCAACAGAAGCCTTGATCATTTGCATCTCAGCATCGCACATAGGAAATTCACGCTATGCAACCGATGTCTATCAATCACACAGAATGAAATCCGATGTTAGTCACATATCCATTCACAAGTTCGTTCTGGGTCTGAACGAAACTGGAGGCACCTTATTCATCTCCCATAAGTCCAATACAGGAGAGAGGCCCTCGCATATCCGGTCGATCTCCAAGTACATCTAGATGATCGCCACTTATTACCTTGCTTGGGTGTATGGCCCAATCAAGACATCAGTAATCATTCAAACGATGTGAAGACCTTCGGTCTTCAACCACCATCTTCATCCCCGACACATCGTCGAATCAGTTATTCGGAATGGGATAAAACCGGTCTTTCTGAATAACTCGCGTATATAATAAACATGTGTTATAAAAACACAACATATGCATCATTCCAATCCAGAATATTTCCTTATCCAAATATTCATAAACTTTTGGAAAGGTTTCCATTAATTTTATCAAAGATAAATTCTTTAAATTTATTCTTTAATCTTCCTTTGGATATCATTTCAATCTAATTAAAGATTCATTAAAACTCCACTTGGTTTTAATCTTCCGAAAAATCAATATTAACGATTGTTTAACTTGGGAAATCATATCTTGTCTTTAACTGGGTTAAAGAACCAATGTTCTTTAAAGAACGGTTCACGATAAACCCAAAATCACCTTCCATTCCATCAGCCTTTAATCGTAAATTAGCCAGTGAACAATTCCTTAAGTATTAACCCTGAAGGCCGAAACCAACATCAGATCAATACTCAGGAAACCATTCAACTTAACTAATCTCCAGTTAGTTTGTGATTTTCTTAACTCCATTGGGTCTAAGAACAGTATTATTAAAGATACCATTCACGACAACCCAAATCACATTCCATTAACAATGGAATCTTCATGGAAAACAAATCGATATATATATTCCATATAAACTTCCATATCCAACCGATAATGTAAATGGAATAACGACAAGGCCTTTTAAATTCCACATATATTAATCGTCTTCATCTACAGAAGCTTACTATGATTATTACCAAATCAAATTCCATTCAATTCCAATTTAGTATGTCAAATTGGGAAACTTTACTTTGGAAAATCCCCTTTAAATCTTAACAAAAGATTTATAAATTCCAAATCCCATTTCAATTAAATTCGGTTAAAGAACGAATGTCGCTAAAACACAGTTCACAACAAACCCAATTCACATTCCATCAGTCTCTAACTGTAAATTAGTAAGAGAACAATTCCCTAAGTGTTAACCCCGATGGCCGAAACCAACATTAGATCAATACCTAGAAAACCATTCAACTTAACTAATCTCCAATCAATTTCTAATTTTCTTAACTCCACTGGGTTTAAGAACAGTATTATTAAAGATATCATTCACGAAAAACCCAAAATCCAATTTGATATTAAATACAAGGCTCTGAATAGAAAATATATCGGCTCATATTCAATATCAAATTCTGAAATCAACAAACGTCGTATTGGAATAATGATATATCTATATCTTCCAAATTTCTCCACAATATCCATATAATCACGGAATCCAATATCGAAATATTCTGAAGATAATTTCGATTTAAATCCATTCCAATTCATATATTGGAAATCCTGGTTATTTTTAAAACCATTTCAAATCCAACTTAATTACTTTAAAAACATTGGGTTTATTATTCTAGTTAAGTTCATTTCAACGAAAATTCCTTTTTATCTTTTCAAATATGAAATTTTTCATCCCAATTCTTTCCAAATCATTTATTATGATTTTATACAAATTATCGATATTTTTAATAATTTTGTCAAGGCCCGTACAGTCGATTTCCACAAACGCAATCGAACTGCACTTACAGCGACCTTTTCCAAATTTGATTTGGACATAATTCCAAATCCGACTATTAGATTTAAAATCTCTAATATTCATTAGAAATCACTTTTCGATACGAACCCAATGGTTCTGGTTTTAGGAGAATCCGACGGTCGGATCTCCCGTAAAGTCCATTCGAAGTCAATGGTCGAAATTCGCGAACTGCCGCAGCGCAACGCGTTCTATTCAGGCCATTATATATATATATATATATATAATATTATATTTCGTCGATTTCCATTTAAAATGTATTTTATAAATCTTTTTAAATTCGTTTTCAAAACGATTTCAACTTCATGCTCAATTTCAAATCAAAATTGAATATTCCATATCATCGATATATAAATTATAGTATTTTCAAAGCATTATATTTTGAAATCAATTCCTTTTCGATATTCATTATAGAAATGAATAAAATCGATATAAATATCGTTCACGTCAAAATAGCATTGTTTAATCAACATGGCTATATATATTTAAATATAATCGTGTCCATCCCAAATCGGACATCAAATCAAATTTTGATATTTTACTGAATATTATTTGAAAATATTCGTTATTTCAAAATAATTGTTATTTTAAAACATTCATTTTTTCTGAACTGGAATTAGACATAGTCAATTACCATATAATTTGATTATATGGATTTCATTCAATACATATATACAACAACAATGATAAATAATCATCCATCATCCAGAGTACATTCTACACTGTATAAGCATTAAATATAAATATTTGATGCTTATAACAGTCTGTCAACCAATCAATTGACATACAACTAACTATTGGGATTAGTGTATGTCCAATATCATCCCAATACCCTTGTGGGGGTTTCAATCAACAAATAATGAATTTTATTTGTGCAGTTGGGCGATGTGTAAAATTTATCGTCCCAATCCATATCAGTAAAATGGGTGTTCATAAACAAATCGCCCGATTTGTAAAACGAATATTTATTTTATTTATATACACGTTAAAATTATATTTTTAACGATAAAATATTTTATTCAACATATGAATATTCTACTCGGTTCATTTATACAATAAAAATGATATTCTTATTTTTCTAACATATTTTAGAAAATTTTGGCGACAATACGGCTCAAATTTGAATTTGGGTAATGTCTAGCATTACCCTTCTCCTGATATCAGCTTGCGTCATACACACATAACAATTCTAATCAATTCATTTCACCTAAACAACCAAATAATCTAATCAACCAAACAATCAAACAAGTCATCCATGATCTGTGGACGACGGGGAACAGTTCATATATGCAGTTACATAATAAATAACTGTATAAAGAAAATTAAAGTGAGGAGTTCTCACCTTTGGGATTCACTCCGCCGTGCTTTGATTGTCGATCTATGTAGTATAACTACGTTAAAAATTATATTTTTAACCAATCAATAATTATTTCTTTGTATGAATATTTAACATACATAGGAAAAAATTTATATTTTTATCTTTGTAAAAATAATTTCATATTTTTATAACAACGCTACATTGATAAAAATCACAATTTTATGCCACTGCTATATAGACAAAAATCAAATCTTTCTATCGCTAATGAAGATATAAAAAACACATTTTTACATCGCCATTCAAACGATAAAAATCATATTTTTACTTTGCTATATATATGATAAAAATCAGCTTTTTATATCGTCACTTCATATATAAAAATCGTATTTTTATATCTCTACTACATATATAAAGATCAAATTTTTATTATCTATATACTATAAAGATCTTATTTTTATTATTCCTATAATATAAAAATCATATTTTTATTATTCCTATAATATAAAAATCATATTTTTACTCCTTTCAAAATAAAAATCTAATTTTTCTACAATGAAAAAAACCTAATCTTTTACTTCACAAAAATCTAATCTTTTACTTCGCAAAAATCTTAGCTTTTATAAAAATAAAAATCCTAACTTTCATAAGTAAAAATCGTATTTTTAACACTAATCTATATATATATATATAAACCGTATTTTTAATCCTATATTCTTTACTTAAAAATCAGGTTTTAAAACAATTAAAACTCACTGTTTTCGAAGATGGAGGGGCCACGATCCGAGATGGTGGCGGGGCTTGGTCGCGGGGAGGGTTAGCAGGTGGCGGCGGTCTTGATGGCTGGCTGTAGTGGGGCCGGAGATGGCGGGCTCTGGCTGCTTTAAGTGGTTTGGGGTTTTTGGGTTCGGAGGTAGGGAGGTGGGGAGGTGGGGCGTCGCGGTCAAGGGGTGGGGGTCGCCAGAGTCGGCGATGGTGGAAGGGGCCGGCGCTAGGGCGCGGCGGCGTCAGAAGACTGGAGGTGGTCGATTTGCTAAGCGTCAATGGGTATTGATTAGGGGAAAACGGGGTCTGAGGGTTTTGACTGAATGAGGTATAAAAGGGGGGCTTATATATATATATAATTAATTAATTTTCTCTAAAAAGTTGACCTTTCATCTGAACCCCAAATCGAGCCCATCGACTGTCGTCCCAAGCTAATTACCCCCATGTCGAACACAATGGAATATGTTTCATAAGCCAACTCGACTGTTTCCATCAGTTTCCGTTCAAATTAAAATATAAATCATTATATTGAATTTTAAACATACATTTTAATTTACTGGGGTCATATACGGATCCCAAAAATTCCAGAAAAATAAATCTGGCTACGTTTTAACGATGCGGTCCTATCAAAACTAATTTCGTCAAATTTGGAGACCGTTTGAAAAATGGCCATTTTCTAGTCGATCCAAATTGACTGAAACTTTCAAAACATGTTTTCCTTCACCACGCTCACATATTGACCCCAAAAATTATGAATTTTGGAATCAAGCAATAATTTGACATCACGGATCCAACAAAAGTGGTTTCGTCGAAAATGGAGATCGTTTGCAAAATATCCATTTTTAAGGGCCAAAATTCCATAGCGACTATTTTGAATTTTCAACTGGGCATAACTTTTTATTCCCGCTATGAAATTTCAATTTTTCGGATTTATTGGAAAGATATTTTCAAATAGATTCTAATATTTTTGATTTCGGTAAAATCTGGATTATTTTGAATCTTATACATTCATTTGAAATTTGAAATCGAATTTTCAAACTACCGCGCCATTTCCAATTCCTTTTATAATTAAAATAAAATATTTATATTCTAACGTTGATTCAAATAAATATATACATTCCAATTCTATTCAAAATAAATTTCTCAATTTTATTATTTAAAATAAATCATTTTAAATATTCAGAATTCACTAAAACCGCCAAAATAAACTTTTTAATTGGTTCTAACTTTCCGGGTTGTTACAATCTCCCCCACTTAAAACCTTTTCATCATCGAAAAGGAACGGAGATGAAAGTTGTTTAACTAATCAACTCAACTTTCATTATTTAAATTATGGCTTAAGTTTTTCAACTTTTCAGTTTCTAAAAACTTTTCAAATTTTTCAAAAATTTGGCTAACACCCTAAATTTTCAAAAAAAATCGCCATAACCTCCCTTGTACGGGAGCATCGGGAAAATCCCCAAACCACCACACAATCAAAAAGAAAAAGAAACAGCCAAGCGCCTAGCCAATCGACTCATAAATCATTAAAACCCCAAGAAATACAATAAACATGTATGTAACGACCCGTATTCTACGCATCATAGGATCGTAGAATATTT
This sequence comes from Allium sativum, assembly GCA_030737875.1. Taxonomy (NCBI): domain Eukaryota; kingdom Viridiplantae; phylum Streptophyta; class Magnoliopsida; order Asparagales; family Amaryllidaceae; genus Allium; species Allium sativum. Next base: position 628,323,194 of record CM060920.1, read on the forward strand.
ATTTCTTTCACATACGAAGTCGTATGGTCATGTAACTTTGGGAGATGACTATTGGGGTCATTTCCCATGTTCCTGATTTTTGTCGATTTTTAAATGACCATTTTACCCCTCGTTGGTACTGTTTTGGCCATAACTTTTGACTGGAAAGGAATTTTGACCTGAAACCACTTCCATTGGCTCCGGATGATGGTTTACAATTCCGTAGAGTGGTCACATTAGCCAAACGGACTCACCGTTTGGGAGATATGGCTGAAACAAGTTTCAGATGGTGAAAAACAGCTTAATTGGGCTTAACCGGGTAATTAGCAGCTAGGCCCAAAGGGGATTTCGGGATTGGAGATGTATAGGGGCTGATTAGGGTTATAAAACATTTCTTTCAGCCGCCACTTTCATTCTTGGAACTCTAGCAATGGCCTCCAACACCCAAATCACCTTCTAATCACTTTCTAATCAAGTTTTGGCTTAATCTACATCAAATTAAGGAGAGAAAACACGAAAGCAAGATTAGAGCTGCTGTTAGACATTAGAATTTACCCAAATCAGCGAGGTTTCAGTTCTGAGAATTTTGTTTGTGGCCAAGGTGAGTGATTAGCATTGTTTGGACACTAATTACAGTTAATTAAGGGTAATTAGTGAAGATTAGCGAATTTATACACTAATAAATTCTGGAAAAATATCTATAAATTCGAAAATAATATTTTATGCCTCTGGTAGAAATTTGGTTTAGTTTGGTTAAGTTTTGTTAACCCTATGATTAGTTTTGCTTAAACATGCTTAAGGGAAAATATGGGGTTTTGGTATATTTGATCCATTTTGACATGTAAATTCATTGTTTTGGTGTTTGTGGTTAGTTTGCTATGCTGCTATGACTGTTTGGAATGATTTTTGGTTGATTAGAATAGTTAGATTGGTCGAAAACTTCGTTGAATTGCGTAAACAAGTTGCTGGAAAAAGTTGCAGAAAGTTGTGCAGGGTTTCAGATCGGATCAGGTATGGGCTCGGATCGGATAGGAGAGCTGGGCAAGGAATCCGACCCGAACTGGAATCTGGCACAAAAGGATTTTGGCAAGAAGGAAGGCCACTGCTTAGAGTTGGAGTTGGACAGAGGATCGGATCGGAGCTATGGAGCAGGATCGGATCGGAGTAGGCTAGGGAGCAGGATCGGATCGGGGTAGGCTAGGGAGCGAGATCGGATCGGAGGAGGCAAGCGAGGGGGATCGGGTCGGAGCAGGCAAGTTGGAGCAGGAGGGACGAACCGAACCAAATGGAGCGTGACATCCGAACCGAACCGACGTCTGAAGGGGGAGAATCACCGAACCGCACTCAGGAGTACACTATGAAGCATTGCACCGAACCGAACCATGTTATACGTATGCATCCGAATCGAATTCAAGACCACTTCTATGCGACGACTCTTTTGAAGACCAACTCCAATTCGATCAAAACCCAAGATGCAAAGGAAGTCCAAATGAGGAGCTTTGACTCAGGATCCAGCTGGGAACCAATGAGTGAGCTTCATGATTGGGCTTTGCTGCGGGACGTGTGCCAAGGGGCTATCGATGTCTGTGACTTTGGATCACTATGTATGGGAGGTACGTGAACGGACTCAGGGCCTCAATGGCCTAGGTACGACTAAAGGGCTATAGACCAATGAAGTGGGGTTATTTGTAAAGATTTGGTCATGACTCCATGTGGTAAGCTTGGTAGTAGAAGTAGTTGTACAAGTTAAGCTCCGTCACTACTTCGATGGGTCTAGTGATTGACAGTGGTGGACATCGTATGCTTTACGCACTGAGTGAGGGATGTGAGGATGGTTGCTACGGTTGACTTGTTTGCCATCATTATGACATGCGCACCCCCACCTCTGTATTCTTTACACTATCTATTATGGCACCTTAGAGTACTGTATGGTATGTGGTACTAACTCTTTGGCTGCAGGTCCAGGTTCAGGTATGGTTTAGTATACCTGTTATTGTTCTGTTTAGATGCTTATCGCTCATACCCGCTCACACGAGCAGACTAGAGACAGGTTAGCTAGTGATGCACGGGTAGATGATCCAGAGACGAGCAGGAGGCTTCCACGTAATATATATATAGCATTCTCCCTGTGTTGTTGAAGATCACTGCTTGGTCATTAGTAGTGCATCTTCTACTTTAAGCTTTCTTTTGTTTTAGAGACAGTAAATTTGGAAAATTGTAATAAGCTGTACTTGGATTTCCGCTGCTCTGATGTTAATGTTGATTTTGGTTATCAGCTTATGCACTGTCTCACCTGTTTTATGTCAAGTATGTTATTATTATTATATTTTACTCCACGCGCTGTGAGACATTCTACAGGTTCCTCGTTAGTTAATTCCCATCTTTCCTTTCCTTGACGACCGTTCTGTGCTAGTCGGGCATGTGTACAACGCACTTTTGGAGGAAATGTCGGCTGGTGTGGGGCGGGCCATCACACTTGGTATCAGAGCTCTAGGTTGCGTAGTTAACCTAGGGAAGTTATCAGGGAGAGATAATATACGTATACGAGAAAGCGTATTTGTGATTACTTTGGTTTTTAAAATCTATATATGTATATACTATTAGTAGTATAAGAATGAAGTCGTACTGCACTAGCACCACTATGGGGTCGTTAATCGTTTCCCTATTTCAGATTGACGATGAGCCGATATGCTAGAGGTGCTGGTAGGGGAGCCGATAATGGGAATGTCGCTGACATGAGGACGATGTTTACTGACCTCATGAGAGAGATGCTTAGAGATGTGCAGAGGGCAGCTCCCAATGGTGGTAATGGTGGTGGTCCAATAGTGCAGGCGCTGAGGGCCGACTTCGCCAAGCTGAATAAGGACTATACTAGTCTTGGTGGGAAGCCGTTCCACTGAACGGAGTCGGCTACGGATGTTCAGGATTGGTTGGATAGTTACGAACGTATCTTCGAGGATCTGGGTATCGAGGATACGATGAAGAGAAAGCTAGCGTCCAGTCAGCTGCAAGGGCGGGCAATGAATTGGTGGAATGCTATAAAGGCAGCTACTCCCAAAGATCAGATTACTTGGGAGCAGTTTAAGGTCCGCTTTAGCGAGAAGTTCATTCCAGCTGCTCATAAGTCAGTGTTGTTTAAGAAATTTTTAGAGCTCAAGCAGAATGGCAGAGCTGTCTCGGAGTATATTGCTGAATTCAACACTTTGTCGAAGTATGGGTTATCTCTTATTGATACTTCCGAGAAGAAGAATGAGAAATTCATAACTAGTTTGGATCAGTACTTGGGGGAAAGGCTTATTAACCACATCGATGAGACGTTTGAATCGACTGTAGGAAAAGCATTGAGATCAGAAAGTCTCTACCCTAAGCCGAAGACTGAGGTTGCATCTGCAGAGGAGCTAAAGCCACAAGCAAGTGGTGGAGGCAAGGGTGGTTCCCAGAATAAGAGAAAGCAGAGTCAGACTAAGGATGGCCAGAAGAAAAAGAATAAGCAAGATGTTGAGTGCTTCAGTTGTGGTAAGAAGGGCCATTATGCTAGTAATTGTCGGGCCAAACCAGCGGATAGGAAGTGCTTCAACTGTGGCCAAATGGGACATCACAAGGACAAGTGTCCGCAACCCCCCAAAGAAAAGCAAATGGTGAAAGCATATGCCCTTAATGTTATTCCTTCTTCGTCGAATGCCCTAACCGCGGCGGAGAAGGGAAAGAATGTCATCATTCAAGGTATGCTTTCTGTTTATGATGTTCCTATTAAAGTTTTATTTGATACCGGAGCTTCCAGTTCTTTCATATCTAGTGACCTAGTAGATAGGTTGGGATTGGAGCCCGAGATTGTCGATAGACCTTTAGTAGTGACGAACCCGATTGGTGGTTCGACTAGCCTTAGCATGATTTGTCGTAATGTGGTCTTATCGAGTCATGGATGCATGTTTGTTTGTGATTGCTTTGTTTTGGGCTTTACTGGGTTTGGCATTATTTTGGGAGTAGATTGGCTCCAAAGATATGGGGTGGTGGTAGACTGTGAGGGATTTTTGGTGATAGCTAGAGCGGATGATGGGCGGAGGATAGTGTTTGGTGGTCTACCCAGTGAGGGGGTATTGGCTAGTTTTCTAAACTCCCTCGACATTCCGCATAGTGAGTTGTCAGGTTTGCCCATGGTTGGCCAGTATCCGGATGTTTTTGAAGAAGTGACCGGGCTTCCACCGCAACGAGAGATTGAGTTCCGTATTGATTTGGTAAAAGATGCCAGACCTATAGTGATGCCACTTCTTCGTATGGCACCAAGGGAGCAGCTAGAGCTCGAGGTGCAAGTCAGCGATCTTTTGAAGAAGGGATTTATCAGAAGGAGTGTTTCTGAATGGGGAGCACCAGCTGTGTTTGCTACCAAGGCGGATGGTTTCCTTCGTTTGTGCGTAGACTACCGCGAGTTGAATAAAGTGACGAGGAAGAACAGTATCCTCTACCGCGGATAGATGATTTGTTCGATCAGTTGAGTGGCGCGAGAGTATTTTCTCAGTTGGACCTCGCGACAGGTTTTCATCATCTTAGAGTGGAAGCTAAGAGTATAGCTAAAACGGCATTTCGAACGTCGTCCGGATTTTATGAGTGGTTGGTCATGCCATTCGGGCTGACCAATGCCCCAGCATATTTTTTGGATCTTATGAATAGGATATTCAGAGATCAGTTGAATAAGTTTGTCCTTGTGTTCGTTGATGATATTTTGGTCTATTCGAGGACAGAGGAAGAACACAAGGAACATTTAAGAATAGTGATGGAGGTGTTGAGAAAACACCAATTGAAAGAAAAGTTTTCTAAGTGTCACTTATGGAGGAGGGAAGTGAGGTTCTTGGGTCATGTTGTTTCCGAGAATGGTATTGTCGTGGACCCGGCGAAGGTGGCTACGGTACAGGATTGGCCCACGCCCAAGAATGCAACAGATGTAAGAAGTTTCATGGGGTTAGCTGGATATTATCGTAAGTTTATCCAAGGTTTCTCCAAGATAGCAGCACCATTGACCCAGTTGACCAAGAAGAATCAAGCTTTTGTCTGGGATGAAAGGTGCGAGAATGCGTTCAAGAGTCTAAAGGACAAGTTGACATGCGCACCAGTGTTAGTCATTCCTAAGGGGAATGAAGAGATGACGGTATACACGGATGCCTGTGGTACCGGACTAGGTGATGTATTGATGCAAGGCGGTAGGGTTGTAGCCTATGCAAGTCGGCAATTACAACCGCACGAGAGAAGATACCCCACCCATGATTTGGAATTGGCAGCGATCCTTTTCGCGTTAAAGATGTGGAGACACTATCTCTTGGGAGAAAGATTTGAGTTGTTTACAGATCATAAGTCGTTGAAGTATCTCTTCTCCCAGAAGGATCTAAATCTCCGGCAACAAAGGTGGTTAGAATTCTTGGCTTCCTATGATTTTGACATCGCATATACACTGGGAAAGGGCAATGCGGTGGCTGATGCATTGAGTAGGAGACATGCCAGTTGAGGGGCTATGTTTCTAGAATGGAAGCAACTGGAGTACATCGCTGGGTATGATTTCAGACAAAAGTGCGAATTGGATCCAGAAATGTTAGCAAGTTTGACGATCAGACCCTCTTTGATTGAGCGGATCGGCTCTAGTCAGAGGGACGATCCTAACCTATTGGAAATCATCTCCAAGTTAGAGATGGGTATCGATGAGGAGATGAACAAGTATGGGCTTGATCGAGATGAATGGCTTAGAAAGAATGGAAAGCTTGTTGTACCCAATGTCAATGGAATGAAAGATGAAGTGCTTAGAGAGTGTCATCACTCAAAACTGACTATACACCCCGGTGGTAATAAGATGTATCGAGATATGAAGCAGACCTACTACTGGGAAGGGATGAAAAGAGACATTGGGAGGTTTATATCCAAATGCACGAATTGCCAGCTAGTTAAAGCCGAGCAAAAGAAGCCTAGTGGGTTGTTGCAACCACTAGAAATTCCCGAATGGAAATGGGAGCAAGTCTCGATGGATTTCATCGATGGTTTACCAAGGACTAGATCAGGACATGATAGAATTTGGGTAATCGTGGATCGATTGACTAAGAGTGCAAGATTCATACCAGTCAAATCGACCAGAACGGCAGCTAATTTAGCAGAATTGTATATGAAGTGGGTAGTGAGATTTCATGGAGTACCTAAAAGCATTGTGAGTGACCGAGACCCGTTGTTCACTAGTGGGTTTTGGAAGAGCTTACAAGAGGCTCTGGGGTCAGAATTACATCTCAGTACCGCGTATCATCCTCAGACCGACGGTCAGACGGAGAGGGTGAATCGTATATTGGAAGACCTATTGAGAGCTTGTGTACTGGATTTTGGCGGATCATGGGATGACCATTTGCATCTAGTAGAGTTTGCATATAATAATAGCTACCAATCCAGTATCGGGATGGCTCCGTTTGAAGCTTTGTACGGAAGACCGTGCAACTCACCATCATGTTGGATAGAGACTGGCGAGAAGTTTATGCTTGGACCAGATGTGGTGAGGGAAACTTCAGGCAAGATCAAGATCATTCAACAACGAATGAAAGCTGCCCAAGATAGGCAGAAGAGTTATGTTGATAAGAGGAGAAGAGACTTAAGATTCTCCGTTGGTGACTTGGTGTTTGTCAAGATTTCTCCGTTGAAGAGCGTGATACGATTTGGTAGGAGAGGAAAGTTAGCACCAAGATTTGTTGGCCCATTCCCTGTTCTTGAACTAGTTGGGAATTTGGCATATAGAATTGACTTACCAGAGAAGATGGCGGGAGTTCACAATGTATTTCATGTTTCCCAACTAAGGAAGTTCGTTCACGACTCAGATATGACTATTTCACCTGATCAGTTAGAGGACTTCGAAGTAGAACCCGAGGCGGCTAGGGACCGCAAGCCGATCCGTATTGTCGAGCACGATATGAAGCAACTTCGAAGGAAGGCGGTAAAGCTAGTCAAGGTTCAGTGGGGGCGAGAACGAGAATGACTGTACATGGGAGACAGAGGAGAGTATTAGAAAGATGTATCCAGAACTCTTCGCCTGGTAAGATTTTAACTTCGATTTAGTTTTCCGCATGCTAGGATAGGCTTGTTTGCTTGTTTTGCATGTTTGATTGTTGTATGTGGTAGTTAGGCATGCAGGATCCTTTGTATGTTCTGGGTTAAGGAATTTCGAGGATGAAATTTCTTAAGGGGGGGGGGGGGGGGGAGAGTGTAACGACCCGTATTCTACGCATCATAGGATCATAGAATATTTATTTCTTTCACATACGAAGTCGTATGGTCATGTAACTTTGGGAGACGACTATTGGGGTCATTTCCCATGTTCATGATTTTTGTCGATTTTTAAATGACCATTTTATCCCTAGTTGGTACTGTTTTGGCCATAACTTTTGACTAGGAAGGAATTTTGACCTGAAACCACTTCCATTAGCTCCGGATGATGGTTTACAATCCCGTAGAGTGGTCACATTAGCCAAACGGACTCACCGTTTGGGAGATATGGCTGAAACAAGTTTCAGATGGTGAAAAACAGCTTAATTGGGCTTAACCAGGTAATTAGCAGCTAGGCCCAAAGGGGATTTCGGGATTGGAGATGTATAGGGGCTGATTAGGGTTAGAAAACATTTCTTTCAGCCGCCACTTTCATTCTTGGAACTCTAGCAATGGCCTCCAACACCCAAATCACCTTCTAATCACTTTCTAATCAAGTTTTGGCTTAATCTACATCAAACTATGGAGAGAAAACACGAAAGCAAGATTAGAGCTGCTGTTAGACATTAGAATTCACCCAAATCAGCGAGGTTTCAGTGCTGAGAATTTTGTTTGTGGCCAAGGTGAGTGATTAGCATTGTTTTGACACTAATTACAGTTAATTAAGGGTAATTAGTGAAGATTAGCGAATTTATACACTAATAAATTCTGGAAAAATATCTATAAATCCGAAAATAATATTTTATGCCTCTGGTAGAAATTTGGTTTAATTTTATTAAGTTTTGTTAACCCTATGATTAGTTTTGCTTAAACATGCTTAAGGGAAAATATGGGGTTTTGGTATATTTGATCCATTTTGACATGTAAATTCATTGTTTTGCTGTTTGTGGTTAGTTTTCTATGCTGCTATGACTGTTTGGAATGATTTTTGGTTGATTAGAATAGTTAGATTGGTCGAAAACGTCGTCGTCAAATGGCGTAAACAAGTTGCTGGAAAAGTTGCAGAAAGTTGTGCAGGGTTTCGAATCGGATCGGGTATGGGCTCGGATCGGATAGGAGAGCTGGGCAAGGAATCCGACCCGAACTGGAATCTGGCACAAAAGGAGTTTGGCAAGAAGGAAGGCCACTGCTTAGAGTTGGAGTTGGACAAAGGATCGGATCGGAGTTATGGAGCAGGATCGGATCGGAGTAGGCTAGGGAGCAGGATCGGATCGGGGTAGGCTAGGGAGCGAGATTGGATCGGAGGAGGCAAGCGAGGGGGATCGGGTCGGAGCAGGCAAGTTGGAGCAGGAGGGATGAACCGAACCAAATGGAGCGTGACATCCGAACCGAACCGACGTCTGAAGGGGGAGAATCACCGAACCGAACTGCACTCAGGAGTACACTATGAAGCATTGCACCGAACTGAACCGTGTTATACGTATGTATCCGAACCGAATCGAATTCAGGACCACTTCTATGCGACGACTCTTTTGAAGACCAACTCCAATTCGATCAAAACCCGAGATGCAAAGGAAGTCCAAATGAGGAGCTTTGACTCAGGATCCAGCTGGGAACCAATGAGTGAGCTTCATGATTGGGCTTTGCTGCGGGACGTGTGCCAAGGGGCTATCGATGTCTGTGACTTTGGATCACTATGTATGGGAGGTACATGAACGGACTCAGGGCCTCAGTGGCCTAGGTACGACTAAAGGGCTATAGACCAATGAAGTGGGGTCATTTGTAAAGATTTGGTCATGACTCCATGTGGTAAGCTTGGTAGTAGCAGTAGTTGTACAAGTTGAACTCCGTCACTACTTCGACGGGTCTAGTGATTGACAGTGGTGGACATCGTATGCTTTACGCACTGAGTGTGGGATGTGATGATGGTTGCAATTGTTGATTTTTTTTCCATCATTATGACATGCACACCCCCACCCCTGTATTCTTTACACTATCTATTATGGCACCTTAGAGTACTGTACGGTATGTGGTACTAACTCTTTGGTTGCAGGTCCAGGTTCAGGTATGGTTTAGTATACCTGTTATTGTTCTGTTTAGATGCTTATCGCTCATACTAGGCTTTATGTATGACCCAGAGTTTTATGTCTCTTCTTATTACTCTGGGTGCTCACACGAGCAGACTAGAGACAGGTTAGCTGGTGATGCACGGGTAGATGATCCGGAGACGAGAAGGAGGCTTCCACGTAATATATATATAGCATTCTCCCTGTGTTGTTGAAGATCACTGCTTGGGCATTAGTAGTGCATCTTCTACTTTAAGCTTTCTTTTGTTTTAGAGACAGTAAATTTGGAAAATTGTAATAAGCTGTACTTGGATTTCCGCTGCTCTGATGTTAATGTTGATTTTGGTTATCAGCTTATGCATTGTCTCACCTGTTTTATGTCAAGTATGTTATTATTATTATATTTTACTCCACATGCTGTGAGACATTCTACAGGTTCCTCGTTAGTTAATTCCCTTCTTTCCTTTCCTTGACGACCGTTCTGTGCTAGTCGGGCACGTGTACAACGCACTTTCGGAGGAAATGTCGGCTGGTGCGGGGCGGGCCGTCACAATGTACCAATTTGTCGGGCAAACAATTTTATTCCTATTCTCTAGCCTCCTTGCTATGACCTGATCAATGTATATACATGTATATGCATGCAATTCCAAACAATTTTCAATTTAGTTCAACATTTGATACAATTTGGTTATATGTATCTTTCATGTACATATTAGTTTCAACATTCTCATTAGTTAAACTAAAAATCAAACAACACAACCAACAATCAATTAGTGGATTATCATTTTCAAACATATTACTTTAATACATAGTCAAAAATCATGTTTTTGATCCCAATTCACAACTATAAGCCCTATCTAATTTTGGTTCTCACAACAGTCTAATAAAAATATATACATATCCCACTTTCGAAACTCGAACACAAATGCTGACGATGACATGCCATCATCAGAATCATCTCCGGGCGACTAGAGTGTGATTCTATATCTATCCAGTATATTAAAACTTCGAATACACATGGATCAGACGTATACACAAAATCTTTATATACTTGATTGTCCAAATTCAAAATAAAATAAAATATTCAAATACGTATAATAAGATTTAATTTTCCAAAACAAAAATTGTTTTTACTTATATTTGAAAAACAACACTCTTCCGTCTCATTCTAGGATATTGCTGATCCTATCTCTAATGAGTCATTCCCATTGGATATTACTAATCCAATCTCTGATGAATTCTTTCGTTTGGTTCTAACGTGTCTTATTCTCCGAGCTCTGTAAACCAAAGCTCTGATACCAAATGAAGCGATCCGAACTTCCCCGTGAAGGAAAACCCGGATTGACTTTGAGAATACGATAAATCAGAACACAAACAGAAGAATATTTCATTGCTTATTACAACAATTTCATCAGAATACAAGAATATACGAAGTATTAATAAATATTACACAATTTCTAAATATCAGAGATTTACAAGTTACAATGCAGCGGAAAATAATACATAACGCAACTGAAAAGAATATACGGATACAGAGCTTTTCGAATATCGTACCAGCTGTATACCAGGATCCTCTGAATATAAATCTACAAAATCAAAACTACTAGCTGCCCATGCGGAAAATAGGGGCACCCAGAGTTTAGGTTAAAACAATAAACTCCAAGTCAGTCATGTGACTGGTGTGAGAACTAAAATAGTTATTAATCTTTATTTTAAGGTTAGGTAAATCAAGGAGCCACGCCGTATAACATGGAACGGGTTTCCTCCCAAGAATACCAGTGCATAAAACAAACAGCGCAATGCTAAATAAAGAACAATAGAGCTATTATAAGACTCAGATCCCATCACACAATGCAACGCAAGCAGGAGGATAGAGTTTTTACCTTATAATAGCCAAGAATGCTTGGTACGTAAAATTTCATGTTTTATTATTACTATAAGCGTATAGTGTCAAAACAATTTCAATCATAAGTATCAATCATAGACGGCATAAGTGCCCCATACCACTATGTCACCATATATAGGTTTATAATTAAAACCGCAAAATGTCGTATTGGAAGTTGGATTTCCATTTGTGAACCAAGGCAAGGGATCGTCCTTACCGCTTCGAGACGCCCTAGCCCGCCCCTCAGGCAAGTACTCTGTCAAGCCTTTGGATCGTCGGGACTGGTCCACTCGATGTGGATTAAAATGCCTGAACACTGCGTTTCCCTGCCCTATGGGGCGTAAACTGGTCATATCTCGACCAAACTATCGGCCCCGGAACGACCGATATAATCGAGGTGCCTCGCATTCCAACAACCACATGAGTCAAACTTGTCAGGGCTGGTAAAACCACTGACACCACTCCTATCTAGAAGGAAACACATGCCATCCCTGATGTCCTCTCCCATTTCTGGTTCACACTGGAGTGTGAGACTCGCGAATTAACGTTACACAAAGCTACGCTATATTAAAGTCGTGCTTTGATCATCAACCACAAGATCCTGCTTTTCAACAGATGCCTTGATCATTTGCATCTCAGCATGCCAAATAGGCAATTCACGCTATGCAACCGATGTCTATCAATCACACAGAATGAAATCCGATGTCAGACACATATCCATTCACAAGTTCGTTCTGGGTTTAAACGAAACCGGAGGCACATTATTCCTCTCCCATATGTCTAATACAGGAGAGAGGCCCTTGCATATCCGGTCGATCTGAAAGTACGTCTGGACGATCACCACTTATTACCTTGTCTTGGGTGTACAGCCCAATCAAGACATCAGTAATCATCCAAACTATGTGAAGACCTCCGGTCTTTAACCACCGTCTTCATCCTCGACACATCGTCGAATCAGTTACTTAGAATGGGATAAACCCGGTCTTTCTAAATAACTCGCATATATAATAAACATGTGCTATAAAAACACAACATACGCCTCATTCCAATCCAGAATATTTCTTTATCCAAATATTCATAAACTTTGGGAAAGGTTCCCATTAATTTTATCAAAGATAAATTCTTTAAATTTATTCTTTAATCTTCCTTTGGAAATCATTTCAATCTAATTAAAGATTCATTAAAACTCTACTTGGTTTTAATCTTCCCAAAATCAATATTAACGATTGTTTAATTTGGAAAATCATATCTTTTCTTTAACTAGGTTAATGAACTAATGTTCTTTAAAACACAGTTCACAATAAAACCAAAATCACCTTCCATTCCATCGGCCTTTAACCGTAAATTAGCAAGTGAACAATTCCCTAAGTATTAACCCCGAAGGCCGAAACCAACATCAGATCAATACCCAGGAAACCATTCAACTTAACTAATCTCCATTTAGTTTCTGATTTTCTTAACTCCCACTACAACAAAAGCTGCTTTTGACCGCACTTCATCTCAGCGTTCCAACGTTGAAAGCTGTGAAAATGTATTTTACAATTTTTTTTAGGCTCTAACGCAGACAAAAGTATTTTGGTTTGCCGCGATAATGCATTTAATTTCCCTCCTAAGTTGGGAAATTGTTTCTTCTTTTCATCTCTTCGCGGCGTATTAATTTCTTCTTCCTCAATTTCATTTTTTTCCAACGTCAGTTTCGATTTCGATTTCAATCCTCCATACTCTGTGTAGGCTAATCTGTCGCTAGCTAAAATCAAAGATTTTCCTTTCCTCTTCGATTTTACAACCAGTGATTGCCCTAACTCATTTTTCACGTTGACCTACCCGAGAATAGAAAAACTGGTAAGCTTTCTTTTACCCAAATTCTCTATTCGATTTAGAATCAATGCTTATTAGTTGACTTCCCTACCTTTTCATTGTTCACTTTTTTATGCAAAATTTGGCAGTTAGATGATGATTTTAGATTCCAAGAATGTATCGATTACCCTTACTTTTCATAATTAACTTTTGCTAACCGTGTTAGGTAGTTTAGCTGATGATCTAACTATTAGTTAAGGCAACATATCCTTAAGCAAGTGCATGTCCTCATTATGAACATGTTATGTATCTATGAAGTTGTGCACAAATTTTGCCTCCTATTATTTTAACTCGTATTGTGCAGGAGATGTTGGCTCGATGCTCCTCCAATAGTATATGTTGATGTTGCTGACTATGCTTTTGATGAAAACATAGCTCTATCTGTTATTTTATTTTATTATAAGAAATCTAGGAATACAGAAGGATCATATCAAATATTTAGTGTAGCAAACTATGTAAGTAAACATTGGCATGCTCATGTTAATAGATAGGAACACTTATTAAACCTCATCCGTAAATAGGGCTCTCCAAAAAAACTGCCAATTGTACATTATGTTTCATTTGTCATTTCAATAATTTGGACACTCCATTAGTGCCATATCAATTATTTCAAAAGTCGGGTGTTTGTTTGCATGCAATAAGGAATAAACTTATAATTCGAAATCATGTCAGATATTGATTTCATTTTTTCTCTTCTATGGAAACAGACTGTCAAGCATGGTAAGACTGCATGCCGCATAAATGCTGGATATATTAACTTATCAGAGCTTATAACAATGAAAATTGTCTAGGTATTCTCTTCCGCGAGCACTTCCATTGCTAGACTATCAAATTTTTGTTTATGATGCTCTAACTTCAATAGGTTTCATCTTTTCTAAAAGACATGGGTTCAATAGGTTAATAAATAAAAGATGGTATTAGGCTGTTGGCTGGGAGTGCTGATCTAATTTGATGGCCGGTTCATAACGAGATAAGTTTATAATTAGTAAATAGACATAGAAAAGGGTGATAATCATATCATCGAGAAAATGATGATATGTAACCATTTAGGTGAGATCTACGCATCATACTCTCTCAAAGGCATATTCGTACCACTTAAAATAGAACTCTTTTTTAAATGTAGGATTTTGCTAAAACCATATTTCAGTGATAGCTTTAACAAAATTTATAACATAACTAAATAGCTAATGATATTATTCTCATACACCTTACGGTTATTGTTGCTCGTCTAACAATGTGTTTTAGTTGTTTATTTCTGAATAAATTACAATGTATGAATTCTGATTGTAGGATCTACCCTAGTTAGCAGACATCTTAGATTCTTAGAAACCCATACCATACCTGGTTTGTATTTTGCATTATGAAGCTATCAAAATAAATACGCTACCTATAAAAATCTGGTTTCACGGCTATCATATCATTTTAACATTTTCACACTGCACCTGTGCTACATATGATATGAAACATGTACTGAGACAAACTTTTATTTTATGCCCTTTAGATATTTTCGAAAATTAAACAATACATAGTGTAGAAAGTTACCTTATGCAGATGCATTTCTGTGCAAGCTAAAACCACTTGATATGGTTATCCTCTGTCAGATCACGAATTCTTATTGAATAGAAAAATAGAAAGTAGTATTAGCATGCTTTCCTTGATCAATGCAAACAATGTGTGTATTTACTTCATGCATATTTGTTACTTATCCTGAGTTTGTTCTAACTGTTGTTATATTCCTGGATATGATTTTACTAAAATTTTACTATTTATTTCCTATTGATACCAAAACGTTCTGGGCTTCAAGTTATACAGCTAGCACGGAAAAGGGTGATGTTGATGACCAAGAAGAGAAGTCTGACATATATGCCAACAATATGACTGAAGCAATGGGTGCAGGTAATATCAATATTGTTTTCCGGCTTCCCAATTTTACACGCTAAAATTGTGAAAACTTCGTGGGTTATATATAATTGAATTATTTTTCCGCAACTCAACACATTAAATAATTCCTGATATTTACATCATGATTTGGTATTGACATACAAGCATGAACTTGGAATGGACTATAAATTTATAAATTTAGATTAATTTTTTTAGGGCCTTGACAATGGAGAACTATTATCTGTATCTCTCTGAAAGATGCACTATAGCACTATCAACTTCGGGCATGCATGCTTTATACATAGTTCAAGTAGAAATTCAAAATGATATGTGACTTATACTTTTTTTTGGTCGTCACATACTGGTAACAAAAATCTTACCGAACACACATAATGAAAGTGCTGATATATCAAAATTTTTGCACTATCATACATAAAAATTCAACCAAATATGAATGGTTAAGTTGGAAAACTTTATGAATGCCTTTTGCTATTTCAGTTGGAATGTATATTGTTTTGATTTTTGTTGATATGGATCTTCAGTTGCCTTTGGGACCCACTGAGAAGTCTTAATGAGCAATTTGTAGTATTACACTCAAAGATATAGCAGTGGTTACATTTTAGTGGTAAATAGTCCTCCGTTGCTTTGTTTGAAATATTAACTTTTGCATATAGTTCTGCCTCATGAAATTCCTATGATACATTTTCAAATTCGATATAAGTTAGCACTTTTCAATTGTTATTCTTTTTTAATGGCAGTAGTGATCTGGGTAGTGGGTACGCATTTATTTCTGGGTGATATAATATTGATAGGGAGTTAATTAGTTGGAAGAATGAGATGAAGAATAAAACAAGGAAGAAGGGAAATAGACATAGAAAGATACAAACAAAAGTAGATTTAGCCAGAGTCCCCCAGTTTCATTCATCATTGTGCGTTAAGTAACCAGTTTTACATAGGATTCGCAAAACAGCGCTGGCCTATTACATTTGGCTGTATGAAAGTGTTGTATCATAAATAAGAATATTATTTGTGACACAATATATTCTGGCCATTGAATCTCATTGTGCTTAGTGCTTACATCTGAGGTTGATATATTTAATGTGTGTTTATTTATTTTTATGAATAAAGAGAATTGTTTATGTGAACTTTATCCATTTTCTGGCATTTGCAGTATACGTGCAACATCATTGGTTATGGAGTTGCAAAACAGGAATAGAAGCATACGTGAGCACTTTGGGTTAGCTTTTCACTGTCATAAATTCCTTTTCATATTCAGTACGAACATGTTTTTTCGTCGGATACGATTGGGGAGATTGAATGTGAAAACCGGTTACATGGTCAGTAGGTAATTTTACTTTTTATTTTTCTTAACATTTTGAATACAATAAAAATTGTAATATAAGCTATTAATAAATAGCTTGTAATTATAATATTGCAAGCTATTTCAAATGCAGGTTTGGAAGCTTCTCAGATAGATTTCTAAGAAATTAATGAGGCATTTTCTGTGTGTAATGATGGCTCATTCACTTCTTTATACATTTATATATTGCAGTTTTACTAGTGTTTGGAGTGGTTGCAAATGCATCACTGCAGTCATGCGCTTCACCACGGTGGTGCAGTGCTTCACTGCATAGATGCAGTTGCACCACATAGTGGGGCTGCTGTACCATGGTGCAGCAGCACCACTATGTGGCACAACTGCAGTGGTGCAGTAGCACCACTCTCTGGTGCATCTGCATCGTTGCAGTAGTGCAGTGCACCAATATGTTGCATTTTCACCACAGCAGTGGTGCTATCGGTGCAGCCGCACCACTATGTGGTGCATCTGCACGAAAAAAGAAAAGATGAGCTTTGGCCTTTTGAGCACCTCTCTCGTTGGCTCGCTATGCTCATCGAATCCGCATGTGATTGCCCAAAATTGATGGATCTAGTGAGATTTTATCATTAGCCCTCAGGTTTAATCATTAATCTCTTGATTATAGATTCGTTATCAAAATCTTATGCCTTTTGCACTGGTAACTTGTGTTACCGTAATTCCCCTTATTTTATTACCAGTTATGTCGCTAACCTGTCCATTTCCCCCCTTTTATTTAGCTGATTCTCTTTGACATGAATCTTCTGTATATGAGGACTGTGAGAAGTATGTCGTTACTGAATTGATTAAGGTTCTTCAAGATGAAGTAAATAAATCTGGTCCAATAATAGTTTCCATCGAAGACATAGAAAAATTTGTTGTTGGAAGCACAGAATCATATATGCTTTTGAGAGGAAAGCTTGAATCCTTGCCGCCAGGTGTTCTTATAATTGGTTCCCAAACACAAGCAGATAGCCAGAGAGAAGGTATCATTTGATGCTGGGTTATGTAACTATGTTGTCTTTAATCCAATACCTATTTGTTTCACTATTAATTTATTCTGTTGTGCAGTCGCATCCTGGTGGGCTACTATTTACAAAATTTGGAAGCTGCCAAACAACAATCGTCGATTTTGCATTTCCAGTTCATTTTATTAACTTGCAAATAATTTCTGTTTTACGGGCATAACCTTGTACTCAAATGACGTAACTATTTTGAATTTTTGCAGGATAGTTTAAGCAGGCTTCATGATAGGAGCAAAGATAATTTGAAACTTATTAAACATGTTGGAAAACTTTCCTAAATAAAGGCACAATCCATCTTCCACGGGTTTCTGCTATTTTATTTATGTACTATTCTTGTTGAGAAATTTTGTTTTCCTTTCTAAGGAACGTTGAGATATCTCAAGACAAGACTCAAATTCAAGATTGGAAGCAACTATTGGACTGCGATGTTGAAACTCTTAAAGCTGAAGCTAATATTTCAAGCATTCGATCTGTGAGTGCTAACTGATAATCTAGTATTTCAAAGCCTTCCTTAGTCTGCACCTAGCTTTCTTTTTCCATATTCGTTCCATAGTACCCATATGGTATGTACCTATGCTATTTTCTATCCCCTACGTGATAAGAATGTAATATGTTGGTCTATATGAAGGGATTTACGTTGTTGATAATTTGGCAGTAGGGAACATAAACCCAGCAGTGACCTTTGGGCTGTTCTTGGCAAGGAAGTTGTCCTTAACAAGGGCAGTTTTCTACATTGTGATGCAGTGTTTGGGTGCGATATGTGGTGCTGGCGTAGCGAAAGGGTTCGGGAATGGTCTGTATGATTCTAGTCGAGGTGGTGCTAATGATGTAGTTCCCTGTACATGAAAGAGGGGGGTTGCTGAGATCGTATTTTGTGCTTGTGTACACTGTTTTCTCTACCACTGATACCAAGAGAAGTGCCAGAGACTCTCATGTTCCTGTAAGGGGATTTGAATTTTGTTCTTACGTGTTTTTTTGGTCAATGCAGAAGATGATTGATATTATCCTTCCATTAAATAAGAAATATGGGTATATTTTTTCTTTGTACAAATGTCTGATTTTTTTTTTTCAATTATACATTGGAGTTGAATAACAATTGGATAATAAACTTAATGCTCCTTTATGCAGAGTGAATAAATAATGTTTGTAGCAATGTGGCAAGTGCTGCTGATACCAAGACAATGACGCCGTAAGTTTCTGGTTGTTTTATTCATTATTTTATGATTGATATGTTGAACTTATGGCAGTATTATGGAACGAGATGGATTCAGTGGATGATTATACAGAGGTTCCATGTCTTGTGTGTTCTAAACTTTGCCCAGTAGCAGGTATACTTTTTGTCTTTGGTGTTTGAAGTTCCTTAATCAAATCTTTACCTTATGAATCATCTTTAATATGTACAAGCCTGTTTGAATTTCATTCACATTATCATAACAAATACAATTGGTTGTGGCATTAAGACCGCCTACTGGTGATTTTGACCAATGTCTAGTGCACTTTTTTTGCTGGGACATACTTTACCATACTTGTGCACTGACACCTCAAAATCGTCAGAGCATACATGTACAAGGACCATAAAACTACATAAGTCTCACTGCGTATTGTATGCATGTGTATTGTGTGGTAAATATGACATTAATTGAATTGTGGTTGTGTTTAATTGTTTCATTGTTTCAAGCATTGTTTAAGTAGCAGTTAATATTATTTCTTCGCCAACCCCTCAACTCTAACTGTGATTCATGTCTATCAGCATCTTTTTGGGCAGACTGCTTTTCCGTGTCATATTATTTTGTACATTTCTTTTATTCATAAATCTTATCATATTTCTTGTAAGGTAACCGACACACAAAGATAATGTTCAATTTGGGAATAAAGTGCTGAAATTAACATATTGAAATGCAGTGCAAAAGCAGACTATGGCTTCAAAGTGCTGCAGCGAAGATTGCAGCAATGACAGCAGAGATGACTGCAACAATGATGGCTGTCGCCATAAGTTTAAGAACAGTATCTACTGCATCAGCGTTTGGCTCTACAGTTTTCTTTGCATTATTATCAATATCCTTTTTCAGGTCCTCAATCCCATT
Source organism: Allium sativum (assembly GCA_030737875.1). Taxonomy (NCBI): domain Eukaryota; kingdom Viridiplantae; phylum Streptophyta; class Magnoliopsida; order Asparagales; family Amaryllidaceae; genus Allium; species Allium sativum. Next base: position 628,342,486 of record CM060920.1, read on the forward strand.
CGGCAGCTTCATAAGTGGATCTTTGTCAAAGAGTTTGGCTTGTTCCAGGTATGCATTCATTATTTCCGTGGAAAACATGCGAAGCTTTTCAATATCACCTCTTGCAGCAAAACATTGTAGAGCATGCGAAGTCTCAGCGGATGTGCAAATGGCCGCCCATGCCTTTCATAGGTAGGTTGGTCTACCATATGAAAAATTAGAGTAAAAATTTAAGCTCAGTGAGCAGTGAATATATATTTACTGTGGGTGTGTTATTTTTATTGCATGTGTTTAGGGAGAGCATTTATAAGTGAATAATGACATGTTCTCATGCATTTTGGAAACTACTTATTGTTTTGGTTGATTAACTTTGTTTATGAATGTACTAACAATAGTGAATTTTTTAATTTTTGCTTTACAGGTAGATAGATGATGCTGATGGAATACATTGTTGCAATAAGTTATGGATTGAAGTTATTGTTGCTGCTAAGACTATATTTTGATTCGTAAGAATGTATGAACTACTATATTTGATCGCTACTACTTTGTGTATGTTTGATATCTTACTACTATTTTATGAAATATTGTGAATGTATTGTTTATGTTTGATGTAAGAATATTGTATATTTTGATTATGTAATTTAACTTGTTGGTTATGAATTATGTGATCAATATAAAATGTGTTATTAGTATGATGCATTGATTATAAAATATGGTATCAATATAATATGTTGATTATAAATAGTCATAAAAATATTGAGATTGATTTTGGACTTTTTACGACGTTTTTAATACACTATTGAAATTTTTCATGGATATTTTTTAATAGCGTTTTTAAACCGCCATAAATAGTTTATTCTAAATTTGGCATATAAACACTTACAACAATTCACAAACGCTGTAAATAAATAGCACAACAAAAAATAAACGCTATAAACAAATCTATCTAAACGCCATGAAATATATTAACAGCACAAAAGAAATGCTGTTGGATAGTACTTTTCACAGCGTTTCACTACTGCTATAGTATGGTCCTGACTTTTAATTGCATGTCGATATACAGCATTTGAAAAAACACTGTTGATACCTTTTATGGCATTTTTTAAACGCTGTAAAAAGTCATATTTGTTGTAGTGTCCATTGGGTCTAAGAACAGTATTATTAAAGATACCATTCACGACAACCCAAATCACATTCCATTAACAATGGAATCTTCATGGAAAACAAATCGATATATATAATCGATATAAACTTCCATATCCAATCGATAATATAAATGGAATAACGACAAGGCCTTTTGAATTCCATACATATTAACCGTCTTCCTCAACAGAAGCTTACTTCGATTATTATCAAATCGAATTCCATTCAATTCCAATTTAATATGTTAAATTGGGAAACTTTACTTTGGAAAACCGCCTTTAAATCTTAACAAAAGATTTATAAATTCCAAATGCCATTTCACTGTAAATCGGGTTAAAGAACGAATATCGCTAAAACATAGTTCACAACAAACCCAATTCACATTCCATCAGTCTCTAGCCGTAAATTAGTAAGAGAACAATTCCCTAAGTGTTAACCCCGAAGACCGAAACCAACATCAGATCTATACCCAGGAAACTATTCAACTTAACTAATCTCCAGTCAGTTTCTAATTTTCTTAACTCCATTGGGTTTAAAAACAGTATTATTAAAGACACCATTCACGAAAAACCCAAAATCCAATTTGATGTTAAATACAAGGCTCTGAATAGAAAATATATCGGCTTATATTTAATATCAAATTCTGAAATCAACAAATGTCGTATTGGAATAACGATATATCTATATCTTCCAAATTCCTCCACAATATCCATATAATTACGGAATCCAATATCGAAATATTCCGAAGATAATTTCGATTTAAATCCATTCCAATTCATATATTGGAAATCCTGGTTATTTCTAAAACCATTTCAAATCCAATTTAATTATTTTAAAATCACTGGATTTATTATTCTAGTTAAGTTCATTTCGATGGAAATACCATTTTATTTTTTCGAATAGGGAATTTTTCCTCCCAATTCTTTCCAAATCATTCATTATGATTTTACACAAATTATCAATATTTTTAATAATTTTATCAAGGCCCACTCAGTCGATTTCCACAAACGGCCATCGAACTGCACTTACAGCGACCTTTTCCAAATTTGATTTGGATATAATTCCAAATCCAACCATTAGATTTCAAATCTATAATATTCATTAGAAAGCTCTTTTTGATACGAACCCAACGGTTCCGGTTTTAGGAGAATTTGACGGTCGGATCTCCCGTAACGTCCGTTCGAAGTCAACGGTCGAAATTCGCGAACTGTCGCGGCGCGACGTGTTCTATTCAGGCCATTATCTATATATATATATATATAAATATAATATATATTTCATCAATTTCCGTTTAAAACGTATTTTATAAATTGATATAAATTCGTTTTCAAAATGATTTCAACTTCATATTCAATTTCAAATCAAAATTGAATATTCCATATCATCGATATATAAATGATAGTATTTTTAAAACATTATATTTTGAAATCAATTCCTTTTCGATATTCATTATGGAATTGAATAAAATCGATATAAATATCTTTCACGTCAAAATAGCGTAATCTAATCAACATGGCTATACATATTTAAATATATTCGTGTCTATCCTAAATCGGACATCAAAATCAAATTTTGATTTTTTATTGAATATTATTTGAAAATATTCGTTATTTCAAAATGATCTTTGTTTTAAAATATTCATTCTTTATGAACTGGAATCAGACACAGTCAATTACCATATAATTTGATTACATGGATTACATACAATACATGTATACAACAACAGTGATAAATAATCATCCATCATCCAGATTGCATTCTACACTGTATAAGCATTAAATATAAATATTTGACGCTTATAACAGTCTGCCAACCAATCGATTGACATACAACTAACTATTGGGATTAGTGTATGTCCAACATCATCCCAATACCCGTGTGGAGTTTCAATCAACAAATAACGAATTTTATTTTTGCAGTTGGGCGATGTGTAAAACTTATCGTCGTAGTCTATATCAGTAAAATGGGTGTTCATAAACAAATCGTCTGATTTGTAAACGAATATTTATTTTATTCATATACACGTTAAAAGTTATATTTTTAATGATAAAATATTTTATTCAACATATGAATATTCTATTCGGTTCATTTATAAAATAAAAATGATATTTTTATTGTTCTAACATATTTTAGAAAATTTTGGCGACAAAACGGCCCGATATTGAAATCGGGTAATGTCTAGCATTACCCTTCTCCTGATATCAGCTTGCGCCATACACATATAACAATCTTAATCAATTCATTTCACCCAAATAACCAAATTCAACCAAATAATCTAATCAACCAAACCAAACAATCAAACAAGTGTCCATGGTCTGTGGACAACAGGGAACAGTTCATATATGCAATTACATAATAAATAACTGTATAAAGAAAATTAAAGTGAGGAGTTCTCACCTTTGGGATCCACTCCGCCATGCTTTGATTGTCAATCTATGTAGTATACCTACGTTAAAAATTATATTTTTAACCAATCAATAATTATTTCTTTGTATGAATATTTTATAAATAACATACATAGGCTAAAAATTATATTTTTATCTTTCTAAAAATAATTTCATATTTTTATAACAACGCTACATAGATAAAAATCAAATTTTTATGCCGCTACTATATAGATAAAAATCAAATCTTTCTATCGCTAATGAAGATATAAAAAATCACATTTTTACACTGCCATTCAAACGATAAAAATCATATTTTTACTTTGCTATATATATGATAAAAATTACCTTTTTATATCGTCACTTCATATATACAAATCGTATTTTTATATCTCTACTACATATATAAAGATCAAATTTTTATTATCTATATACTATAAAAATCATATTTTTATTATTCCTATAATATAAAAATCATATTTTTATTATTCCTATAATATTAAAATAATATTTTTATCTCTCCTTTCAAAATAAAAATCTAATTTTTCTACAATGAAAGAAAACCTAATCCTTTACTTCGCAAAAATCTTAGCTTTTATAAAAATAAAAATCCTAACTTTCATAAGTAAAAATTGTAATTTTAACACTAATATATATATATATATAAACCGTATTTTTAATCCTATATTCTCTACTTACAAATCAGATTTTAAAACAATTAAAACTCACTGTTTTCGAAGATGGAGGGGCCACGATCGGAGATAGTGGCGGGGCTTGGTCGCAGGGAGGGTTAGTAGGTAGTGGCGACGGTCCTGATGGCTGGCTATAGTGGGGCTGGAGACGGCGGGTGCTTGCTCCTTTCAGTGGCTTTGGGGTTTTTGGGTTCGGTGGTGGGGCGTCGCGGTCAAGGGGGAGGGGGTCGCCAGAGTCGGCGAGGGTGGGAGCGACGACACTAGGAGGCCGGAGGCGGTTGATTTACTAAGCGTCGATGGGTATTGATTTGGGGGAAACGGGGTCTAAGGGTTTTGACTGTACGAGGTATAAAAGGGGGGCTTTTATATATATAATTATTTATTTAATTAATTTTCTCTAAAAAGTTGACCTTTCATCTGAACCCCAAATCGAGCCCAACGACTGTCATCCTTAGCTAATTACCCCCATGCCGAATACACTGGGATATGTTTCATAAGCCAACTCGACTGTTTCCATCAGTTTCTATTCAAATTAAAATATAAATCATTATATTGAATTTTAAACGTACATTTTAATTTACTAGGGTCACATACGGATCCCAAAAATTCCAAAAAAATAAATCTTGATGATACGGTTCTAACAAAACTAATTTCGTCAAATTTAGAGACCGTTTGAAAAACGGCCATTTTCTAGTCGATCCAAATTGACTGAAACTGTCAAAACACATTTTCCTTCGCCACGCTCACATATTGATCCCAAAAATTATCAATTTTGGAATTAAGAAATAACTTGATATCCCGAATCCAACAAAAGTGGTTTCATCGAAAACGGAGGTTGTTTGCAAAATTTCCATTTTTAAGGGCCAAAATTCCATAGTGATTATTCAGAATTTTCAACTGGGCATAACTTTTTATCCCGCTATGAAATATCAATTTTTCGGATTCGTTGGAAAGATATTTTCAAATAAATTCTAATATTTTTGGTTTCGCTAAAATCCGGATTATTTTGAATCCTGTACATTCATTTGAAATTTGAAATCGAATTTTCAAACTACCGCACCATTTCCAATTCCTTTTATAATTAAAATAATATATTTATATTCTAACGTCGATTCAAATAAATATATACGTTCCAATTCTATTCAAAATAAATTTCTCGTTGTTATTATTTAAAATAAATCATTTTAAATATTCAAAATTCACTAAAACTGCCAAAATAAAAATTTAAATTGGTTCTGATTTTTCGGTTTGTTACAATCACAAACAAGGGAATTAGTAAATCGGTTAATACCTAAAGCAATCAAACTAGCGAATCACAAAACCAGGAAAATCCAAATTAGCGTTAAAGAGAAAAATTCCATCTTAACGTCGATACAAATCGGATGAAACGTGTTGAATATCAAGATTTTGATCGATGCCAACGAATAAAGCTACTATGGGAATCGAATCATAAAGATAAGGTTTTTTATATATATGTATAATGGGTCGCGTTGGAATTAATGCTAAAATCTACCCTCAAAAATACAAGAATGTGCTAATCAAGTTATATATATAATTAAAAACCTTCAAAAGGCCAGACTGTGCCGAAATTGACCTACCAGTCGACTGGTAGGAAATCCACCAGTCGACTGGTCAATCAATTTTTGCACATAACGGCTAGTTTTAAAAGTTTTACATATACGTTTCAATTCTACTAGTCAATTGATGGTTTTTTAACCAGTCGCCTGATTTGACCTAGAACTTATTTTCTGAAGAGTTGCTTCCATTCATGAAAAGATTCCTCTTCATTAATCAAAGGAAATGGACATATCTTTTTACGGAAACTCTTCATGAAAGATTTCTACTCTTATACTACTATATAAGCAACTTCAATTATGATTTACAATCATCGAATTTTACTATTTTACTGATCATCTATCTACTCTCTCCATTTATATTCTTTGTAATAAAAACTCTCCAATTAAAATACTTGTTGAATCCCTGAATCAACCTAATATTATTTTATTCAACAATCTATTCTACTTCCTTAAATCTACGCATTCAAAGTATATACTTGAGGATCAGATTATAGGAAGATTGTACTTAAGCTATTGGTTAATCAGTGTTGAAAGAAGAACACATCCAGAAGTCAAACTCTTTGTAATTTTTGAAGACCTGTGTTGTTGCACAGGCGAGAGGCATCCTTGTTGGGGCTCGGGTGTATTGACTTATTCCTCTGGGTTAAGAGAGGGCGTTGTTAGTGGAAATTCCGAAGAGGAGCTTCGGGACTGGACGTAGGGCGAGAAGTCCGAACCAGTATAAAAATTCCTGGTGTCTCTTTTACTTTACTTACAACTTTTACTTACTTGCTATATATCTTGGTAACTTAAATTTTATTTGCATAAAACTGTTGCATATTATTTAGCTAGTATATTACGTGTATTTCTGCATTATCCATATAATATCCTTTAAGTCGTACACATCGACTTTTCAAAACGCAAATCCAAATATTGATAGGAAAATTCTTGATGTCGATGAAAAGTTGATGTTTATTGAAATAAGCGAACGAAAATGTGGGATGAAGAAAGTTTACTTTTACTTTTTTTCTTTTTCTTTCCCTTCGATAAACAATTTCCTTTTGTATATTTTATGCGAGATGATACGTTGTTTGGGCGACGAGATTTGGGCTTTTATGCTCAAGTAGAATTCGCGTCTAATTGTTAGAGACCGGTGCAAATAAAAGGAAACTGCTTATATTGGAATGTGATCAGGAGAAAGAAAATGAATTCGCTACTGCATTATTGCTTCTGTTTCTACAACAACAGAAGCCAATTTTCATAGGTATATTCTATGCTTGTTTCCTTGTACTCATTGCTTCTATTTTAATGACGGAACATAAATGAATAATATTATTTGCTTCTATTGCAAGCACATCAGAAGAAAATGAGGAGAAGAAACATATACTATTTGTACTAGTGCTTCTTGTCATATGGTTGGTGTTGGTAGCGTGAGGATTAGGATGTTTGACGGTCTTATTTGTATGATGACCGATGATAGATATGTATCTAATCTAAGGAGGAGCTTGATTTCTATTGGGGCATTGAGTAGACTTGACTTGAAGATTGTAGTGAAAGGGGAGAAAATGAAGATATCAAAGGGTTCCATGATTATTACGAGATGTGTGAGGTCAAGAAATTTTATCTTTTAATGGGAACTACCATAGTCAGTGAATCGAATCCTGTTATATCTGTTGATTCAGATTCTTCCAGGTTATGGTACTAACGGATGGGTCACGTTGGTGGGTACATCATGGATGAGTTGAGAAAATGAGTATTGATTGATGGTGTTCATTCAAAACTTGGTTTATGTGAAGAGTGTGTTCTTGGAAAGTAGAAGAGATTTCTTTTGGTATAAGAGAACATAAAGCAAAACTTTTCCTAGAGTATGTTCATATAAATGTCGGGAATCCCTCCCCATGTCAGTTTTTAGGTGAAGTCAGGTATTTTGTTTCATTTATAGTTGATTTCTCTCATAAATTATGGGTATACTTTCTTTAGTCGAAGAATGAAACCTTTACCGGTTTCGAAATTGGTAATCTATGGTAAAGAAGTAGGTAGGGAAGAAATTGGAAGTTCATCGTTTAGATAATGGCAGTGAATTTGTATCATAGGAGTTCATCGATTATTGTAAGTCTAAAGGCATTAGAGGCATTACACCACACTAGGCGACCCCCAGTCTAATGGAGTTATGGAAAGGATTAATCAGACATTATTGCAGAGAATAATATACCTTAGATTGACTGCTAAATTGTAGAAGGGATTCTAGGTTGAAGCTTTTTCTATAGAAACTTTCCTCATCTACTGCACACCTTCTACTGCCACAGATATGAAGTGTAACAACCCAAAAATCTAGGCCAGTTTAAAATTTTTATTTTGGCAATTTTAGCGAATTTTGAATTTTTAAAATGAATTATTTTAAATAATATCGACGAGAAATTTATTTTGAATAGAAATCGAACATATATATTATATATGTCGTCGTTAGAATATAAATATTTATTTTAAATTATAAATAGAATTAAAAATGGCGCGGTAGTTCGATAATTCGATTTCAAACTTCAATTGAACGTACCGGGTGCAAAACAAACCGGATTTTAGTGAAACCAAAAATATTTGAATCTAATTGAGAATATCTTTCCAACGAATCCGAAAAATCGAAATTTCATAGCGGGGATAAAAAGTTATGTCCAAATGAAAATTCTGAATAGTCGCTATGGAATCCAGGCCCTTAAAAATAGGAATTTTGCAAACGACCTCGAATTTTGACGAAACCATTTTTGTTGGATCCGCGATGTCAAGTTATTGCTAGGTTTCAAATTTCGTAATTTTTCGAATCAATATGTGAGCGTGGCAAAGGAAAACGCGTTTGACCAGTTTTAGTTGATTTTAATCGACTGGAAAATGGCCATTTTTCAAATGGTCTCAAAATTCGACAAAACTAGTTTTGTTAGGACCGTATCGTCAATACGAAGCTAGAAAGTGTTTTTCTGTAATTTTTAGAGACTGTATGTGGCCTCGGTAATTTGAAATGTATGTTTAAATTGAATATACAAAGAATTATACTTTGATTTAAACGAAAACTGATCATAACGATCGAATCAGCCGACGATACATATCCTATTGTGTTCAGAATAGGGGTAATTAGCTATGGACGACAGGCGGTGGGCCTCGTTTTGAGGTCGAAAATAAAAGTTTCTTTTTGGTGGAAAATAAAATAATTAAATAATAAAAAAATAATAAAACTCTCCCCTCTCTTCTATTCACTCACCCCCCCCCCCCCCGTTCATTTTGAAATCAAAACAAAAGAAAAAAAACCTAGAAGACGAATCGCGCAGCCCCCCCCCCCCAGTGCCGCACCGCCGCGCCTCAGGTGGCCGCGCCCCCTCCCTTCCCCCTCCTCCTCTTCTGCTTCCCGCTTCCCCTCTCCTCTGTTGCACGATGAACCCCCAATTTCCCCTGAGCGCGTCGCGGTTTCCGAGCCCCACCACCACCGCGAAGACCCCCAGCTACCTGCGCCGATCCCCTGAAGCCCTCCGCCTCTGATTGACAATGAGCCCTCCTCCGTTCGAAGCAAACCAGTCCTCTTCTCCTCCAAACGATAAAAACTGTGAGCCTCTCTTTTAATTTCATTCTAAATTCGATTTTTACAAGGAAGTAGAATATAAAAATATAATATTTATAGGATGTAGAAGACAAAAATATGATTTTTACATTATAGAAGTGTTAAAAATTTGATCTTTATATATGTAGTGAATCAAAAATATGATTTTTACTTGTGTAGAATATTAAAAATATGACCTTTATATAGTAGAAGATATAAAAATACTATTTTTATAAAAGTAGTGTATTGAAAATAAAATTTCTATATAATAGAGAATATAAAAATATAATCTTTATATTTGAAAAGGCGAAATCTTTATATAGAGAATAGCGTGATAAAAATAGAATTTTTATCTATATAGTAGCGATGTAAAAATAGAATTTTTATCTATATAGTAGCGGTATAAAAATATAATTTTTATCTATATAGTAGCGGTGTAAAAATAGAATTTTTATCTATATAATAACGATGTAAAAATAGAATTTTTATCTATATAATAACGATGTAAAAATAGAATTTTTATCTATATAGTAGCGGTGTAAAAATAGAATTTTTATCTATATAGTAGCGATGTAAAAAAAGAATTTTTATCCATATGGAGTGATTATAAAAATATGATTTTTAAATTGAAAGTGAACAAATAAAAATGTGATTTTTATTTTAAAGACAACAGTATAAAAATATGATTTTTATATATGTAGCGGCTACGGGCAACGAAAGTGACAAAGGGCGAGAACGGCGAAGATTTCTACATAAGAAGAGTCGTGGCGTTTTGATTAGCTATCGGTGAGAACTTCTAACTCCAAATCTCTTTTTTTAGTTATATATATATACTAGGATGCAGACGGTGCTTAGCAGCACCCGACACCCGTCGTCCACAGACCATGGACGGCTTGTATGCTTGTTTGATGTATTGTGAAATTTGTTTGTGTTGTTGATGCGAAATCGATAATAAAATGTAGATGGTTGAAATAAATTAATTACCGTTAAAAATATAATTTTTAACGTGAAAGTGAATAAATGAATATTTATAAACAAATCGGTCGATTTGTTTATATACACTGATTTGACTGATATTGATTGGGTCGATAAATTTTACACATCGCCCAACTGCACAAATAAAAATCCGTGTTTGTTGATTTGAAACCCCACACGGGTGTTGGGATGATATTTGGGTACACTAATCCCAATTATTTAATTGTATGTCGATCGATTGGTCGATAGACTGTGTAAGCATTGATTATTTATATTTGATGCTTATGCAGTTGTGTGGTGCACTTTGGATGATGGTTGATTGTTTATCGTTGCTATTATATACATGTGTTGTATGGAACCCGTATAATTAACGTTATATGGTAATTGATTGGGCCTCATTCCAATCGGGAAAATAATGAATATCATAAAAGAAAATTCATGTGTTGAATATAAAAATAGTCATGTGTTGATGATATTTATGTGTTGAAACTATTTGTAACAACCCATATTTCGATAACACGTTAAAACAAGAAATCAAGGCAGAATTTAATTATAAAACCTGAATCAGGATAAACAGGTTGCGCCATTGCATTCGTCTCGGAAAAATACGCGAAATAGAGTCCGAAAATTCGTAAATCGGAGTTCGTATGACTGAGATATGGCCTCGCAAAGTTTCACGAAAATTCAAATCCGAAAACAGATTTGAAATTCAGCCCAATTAAGACACCACTCCATTTTTAGGCCTGGTTAAGACACCACTCCATTTTTTAGACTTGACTTCTTCCCCAAGACATGCTTTGATGGCTTGGATTGAATCTAGGTTTAATCCTATGGCCTAAAACACTTGCCTAATCTATAAACAAGACCCTAACCTATCCTAAATCCTCATTATTCATTCATGCAACTAAACTATGGCAAAATTTTACCTCTCATGGCCTCCACTCTCTTCATAAAATTTCTAAATGGTTTCTATGAGAGATTTTCCATGCATACAAGTGTTTTCAAGCTTGTATGAGTGTCATTAGCTTGCATTCAAGTCAAGTTTCTATCTTTGCATCATAAAGCAAGGGTTTTGATCATTTTGGCTCAAGGGTTTTTATGTTAGAGCTTGCATTTTGGGTCTATTTGATTGCATAAGGGCTTTGTCATATCTTTTGTGCCTTCATAGCAATGTAAGCCCTTTCCCTACTCTTAGATATTAACTATGAAGTTAAATGTTCATGTTGCAAGTTTGGGTTTGATCATTGAGTATGATACATGCTATCATGTCATGCAAGTTTATGAAGTCATTATCTTGATCTTGTGAGCTAAAAGCTACAACCTTTATGTTGAAATGTTGCATTAGGCAACATGAGAACCCTCATAACCTTTATGTCAACTTGCATATGAAGTCATAACCCTTATATGATGATATATGCGAGTTACTAGTCATCATTCCATATCTTTTGTCACCATGATTCGCTTATGTGCCAAGTTTGGGTTTATGCATGTTTTGAGGCTTAAGAATGTAACATGCAAGTTAATGAACACATTTGTGCCTCATTTGCCACCATGATTAACTTGTGGCTTAATATCCATTTTTGTCATGCCTTTGCCAAGTCTCTTCTTTTAATCCATTACGTTGTCGCGAACGTATATGCGAGTTTAAAAGCGTTGGGTTATGTTATGGGTAATTTCTAATGACATGAAAATACAACTTGAAAACATGACTTGAAATATAACATGGAAGTTGACATGTAAGTATGCATAAAAACATAAGCTTGGGAATTTACCTATTAAGTTTGGTCTACCCTTTGGGAATTTACCTATTAAGTTAGGTCTACCCAAATGCTTGAAAACTTGTAACATGTTTTGGGAAACATGATGGACATGACACTTAGATAATATAAGTGTGGCCAACTCGAGGTTGGGTTGAGTTTGCAACGTAAAACTACCCGGAACCGACCGGCCTAACTAGTAGTTGCAAACAATAGGACCCAATGTGAGAAGTTGGTCATGTTGTGCTTGAACCCGAGGTTAGACCAAGTTGTGGTGTAAAGCTACCCGGAACCGACCGGCTTAACTAGTAACCACAACAAAGTCTAATGTGAGAAGTGAAGGTGCATTAAGTAATTAATGCCACATGATAGGGTTAAGTTAATTTGATTAATGACTCTTAACCAAATATGACATGGACAAATGGGTTAAGTAATTTGATTAGGCTAATGATACTTAACAAAACATGACAAGGTTGGGTAGGTTAAGTAACTTGATTTGCCTAATGACACTTAACCATTTTTATATGACTAGTGGATGGGGTTAAGTTAACCAACACTTAATCAATCCAACGCGATAACTTGGTAAGGTTAAGTAAGTTTTCTTAATGACGCTTAACCGAAAAATACGGTTAACGAATGGGGTTAAGATTAGACTCAACTAGTCTAAACATGGAAATCGGATGGGGTTAAGTTAGCCTAGACTTAATTAATCCCACTTGGTAGTTTAATGGGGTTAAGTTAAACACTTAACTAATCTAAACGTGATGAATTGATGTGGTTAAGTGACCTATACTTATCCAATCTAACTCGTTAATTTATTGTGGTTAAGTTAACCAATACTTAACCAATATAACGTGAAAACATGATAAGGCTAAGTCACGAATCGCTTGAATACACTTGACCGATTTGACTAAGTAAATTGATAGGGTCAAGTTAATATATACTTAACCAATCTAGAATGATAATTGGACGAGGTTAAGTCGTGAATTGCTTAATATACTTAACCAACTTGAGCATGGTTTGTAGGGTTAAGCCTTGAACTTGGATACTTAGCCAATTTTGACAGGATTTGTAGACGGGTTAAGTCATGAACTTAAGTGACACTTAATCCATTATGTAAACCCTAGTTCTGAGGAATAGGTGGATAACCGTAGTTAACAAGGATAACGGAACAATGCTAAGTGGTAAACCTTAGTTGAAGAATAACTAAGTAATGATTCTTAGTCAAGGAATTTTAGACCAGTTCATAGATAGATGAGTAACCTAATACGGTAGGTCATCGTTTAAGTATACGAGTAGGAGCAAGTATCTGATTTGGATAAAGGCTCCAGCGAACTGGGTAACGAAGCAGCGGCTTCGGGGAACGTGAGGGTATTCTTGGTATCCCTCTATGAGCTGCCAGGTGATTATACTAGGCTCATGAGAGGTTAAGGTCTGCGTTAGAAGAACCAAGAGTATGCCTTGGTTACTATACGAGCGACCTAAAGACGGGGATGGATAGGGGATAGTCGACGATACACGGTCGTACCCTAGATAGCATTTCGTCAGGCTACCTACCATCTTTGGTCAAGCGTGTACATACGGAAAGGCAGAGAACACCCAATAGACCATAATTGCTATCTAATTATGGTTGCGGTAAGGCTTGGATGTGGGTTGGCCAGTGTTGTGTTCTCATACAGTATTTATCCTGTCTTGTCTTTCACTAGTTGAGGGAGTGGTCTCGTGGGACCATAGCCACGTATAGGAAAAAACAGACCTTAGCATCTGCATCGGCAGATAAATTGAAAGCTCCCGACCGAGTCCTGTATTTCCTGGTCTGCCCTGTGACAGGACTCGGATGGCACGATGTGATACATGTGCATACAGTCATGGAAAAACGATTCACGATATATGCGTGGGAAAAAGGGCGCGGTTGGCGGTTAGCGTAATCCCTAGTGGCCCTAGGTGGTTGAACCCAAACCGAGATACGAAAACGTGCAATAGGTAAGCATAATCCCTAGTAGCCCTAGGTAGCATAAGTCCTAGTTGTACAAATGATAATTCATGTTGGAAGACCCTGGCTAGGTTTAGGGTAACAGTCCAAACCGATCTTAAGGATCATGGAACTATGTTAAAGTAATATAGAATCTCATGGGAAAGCCCGTATGGTCTACGGCAAGGGACTGAACATTTACATGGAATAAAACATATAAGTTGAGTAACCTATGTATGTGATATATTAGGTTGACATGGACCATTACACGACTTTTGAGTGAGGGTCATTCTTGGTTAACACATGACACGGTGGGGATACTAGTACGGTAGGTGCAGAGCTAAAATACAGGATAGATATCACGGGGCGTTATACGTGACAGATATCTTGGGGATATTATACTTGATAGAAACCTGACGATGTGATACCTTGTTTTATCTTGACATCGTAATTTATCATGACACCTTAGTTTATCTGAGTTCAGTAGTTCATCCTGTTATTTTGATTTAGCTTATCTATCTTGTTATCATGCTTATGTTCATCTCAGTTTCTCATGTCAGTTAACTTTACTCGTTTTTATGCTAATAGTAGATAGGGCTTACTCAGTCTTTTTGACTGACCCGTTTTGTTTCGCCTCTTTTCTTCCGTTTCCCCCCCTCCCCCCAGGTTACAGGGAGGAAATACTGTTGTTTAGTTCGGACTTCTTCTGCTTGAAGGTCATCATGGATGGCTTGGACTTTTCTTGGCTAATGGCTACTTTACTGTTTTTACTTGGGGAATAATTTATGAAAATGTCTTTATGCTTCTTTACTATTGCAAGACAGGTTTTGATGTACTCTGATGTAAAAGGCTTTAGACCTTATTTATTCATGTTATGAAAGTTTGATTTTACTTCCGCTATTTTATATGTTCTGTCTTGTGATATTTCTGTGCATGTTTACCAATAATGCCCCTCTAAAGCTAGTGCATTCCTTTTGCGAGTGACCCTAGCGGAGGCGGGGTGTTACATTTGGTATCAGAGCAGAAGGTTACCAGACTGGGCAAAAGTTTTTAAAGACCTTCTGAAAACTATTTGAAAACCATTTACAAAGAAGCATTTTTTTAGAAAATTTTCTTTTAAAAGAAAAAGGCTATTCCCCAAAGGCCATTAGCACTATCCTTGTTTCCTTAATTGAATCTCTTCTCCTTTCTTTCCTCCATCTGTAGTCACAGTGGTTTTAACTGCGACTAGTCTTTTCTATCTACGAAAGTGCTTTCCATGCGATGGAGGTGGTTCTCGAGAGACCAGTGGTCGCGTTATAAGAAAGGATAGTGAGAAAGAGGATAAAGGATACGAGCTTAAGGATGAGCAACTTGTTGGTATGGCTCATCTCATAACGAAAAAGCATCTTTGGTATGGTGAAACGGGACGGATAGTTAAGTATTGTGGGACAAGGACAAGATCATCATGAAGATAATTGTATACCCTCACTAGAGTACCTGAGTAGGGGGATAACATCCTTGTTGAAGATCTAGTTATTCTTTTCTATCATCCCGCCAAGACTTTGTTTTGATCCCCGCATCATTTAAGTCCGCTTCGGTAGTTGAGTCTCTGCACCTTAAGTACTAGCGTAATAGAGGATCCCATTTTTGTCTCGAAGTCCTATTGGAGAATCAGTCCATTTATACATGACCTGTTTGGATTTGAGAATGTTTATGCCAAGTGTTGAATTTGGAAATAATGCTTATGTTTATAAGCTATGGATGGATTCTAGGGATGAAGTGGTTATCCAGTAGGGGGTGCCACTCTCGGTTTTGATAGGAGGGTAGTTAGACCTTTTGACTAGCCTTGGTAATGCCCTCGAAGTATCGTGTAACCTTTTTGAGGTTCTGTCACGACTAGTTACTTAGAATCCCTTGATGCCTTTATTGGAAATTTGAAGCCCGATCGAGTGGTGTGCGCCGATAAGACGAATGGTTTACTTCATTTATGCATGGGTTATAGAGATCACCCTAGTAAGTGCGCTTGATAACCTGGTTAACATCTATTTACTTTCAAGAGAAAGTTCTTCTACATGGAATACCTTATAGTATATAAACGAGATCCAAGATTCACTAGTGAATTTTGGAAAGTTTGCATGAGATCATGAGTACGCAGTCATGTTTGCGTCAAGTATTCTAGGAAAAGGATAAGTGCAAGTGGAACGAGAGGCGACGAAGAAATGAGTTCCAGCTCATGTTATGGAAACAGGAAATAAGAAGCTACGAAATCGCGAAGTTAAAAGACGGTCAAGGCACAATGGAATTAAGCTCGAGGAAATACGACTTTGATGGTCAAAGACTAGATACGCGCATGATATCTCTTTTTGGGAGTATATCCTTGATCCCTGTTTTCTGTAGAGCTTACTTGTAGGCTATCTTTTGTGGACATCTTCTTGGTCCTATTTTTTGTTACAAACCCCGTAAGGAGTTTGTCTTGTTTATCTTCTCGACCCTGTTTCAGGGAATCCTAGGTAGAACCCTATGGATGTAAACATGTATTTGAAACATGTTATGATTGATATGGTTGCAAGTGGTTGCTCGTGGATGCGCGAATACACATTAGATACTAGCTCGACTCGGTCACATTTCATATTGCATATGCACGAGTATTTATACTTGTTTATGGATGAAATTGAATGTGTTATCATGTGATTGTTGCATATGAATGAATGATTTTGCACGCATATAGTATCTATATGACTAGGACTATTTGCATACATGTTGGATTCATGGCACTATACATATTTTGCATTAGAAAGATTATTCAGGCCTGACCATTAGCATTAGCTAAGGAACATGTACACACACGTTTTGCATATATTCATACAGCATTAGAAATCATCTAAGGACAATGGTTGCTTGTGGATGATGTTTTGAGAAGATGGATGATGGATGGTAGGATATGTTCTTCCTAACTTGGAGATTTCGGGGACGAAATCCTAAAAGGAGGGGAGAATGTAACAACTCGTATTTCGATAACACATTAAAACAAGAAATCAAGGCAGAATTTAATTATAAAACCAGAATCAGGATAAACGGGTTGCGCCATTGCGTTCGTCTCGGAAAAATACGCGAAATAGAGTCCGAAATTTCGTAAATCGGAGTTCGTATGACTGAGATATGGCCTCGCAAAGTTTCACGAAAATTCAAATCCGAAAACAGATTTGAAATTCAGCCCAATTAAGACACCACTCCATTTTTAGGCCTGGTTAAGACACCACTCCATTTTTTAGACTTGACTTCTTCCCCAAGACATGCTTTGATGGCTTGGATTGAATCTAGGTTTAATCCTATGGCCTAAAACACTTGCCTAATCTATAAATAAGACCCTAACCTATCCTAAATCCTCATTATTCATTCATGCAACTAAACTATGGCAAAATTTTACCTCTCATGGCCTCCACTCTCTTCATAAAATTTCTAAATGGTTTCTATGAGAGATTTTCTATGCATACAAGTGTTTTCAAGCTTGTATGAGTGTCATTAGCTTGCATTCAAGTCAAGTTTCTATCTTTGCATCATAAAGCAAGGGTTTTGATCATTTTGGCTCAAGGGTTTTTATGTTAGAGCTTGAATTTTGGGTCTATTTGATTGCATAAGGGCTTTGTCATATCTTTTGTGCCTTCATAGCAATGTAAGCCCTTTCCCTACTCTTAGATATTAACTATGAAGTTAAATGTTCATGTTGCAAGTTTGGGTTTGATCATTGAGTATGATACATGCTATCATGTCATGCAAGTTTATGAAGTCATTATCTTGATCTTGTGAGCTAAAAGATACAACCTTTATGTTGAAATGTTGCATTAGGCAACATGAGAACCCTCATAACCTTTATGTCAACTTGCATATGAAGTCATAACCCTTATATGATGATATATGCGAGTTACTAGTCATCATTCCATATCTTTTGTCACCATGATTCGCTTATGTGCCAAGTTTGGGTTTATGCATGTTTTGAGGCTTAAGAATGTAACATGCAAGTTAATGAACACATTTGTGCCTCATTTGCCACCATGATTAACTTGTGGCTTAATATCCATTTTTGTCATGCCTTTGCCAAGTCTCTTCTTTTAATCCATTACGTTGTCGCGAACGTATATGCGAGTTTAAAAGCGTTGGGTTATGTTATGGGTAATTTCTAATGACATGAAAATACAACTTGAAAACATGACTTGAAATATAACATGGAAGTTGACATGTAAGTATGCATAAAAACATAAGCTTGGGAATTTACCTATTAAGTTTGGTCTACCCTTTGGGAATTTATCTATTAAGTTAGGTCTACCCAAATGCTTGAAAACTTGTAACATGTTTTGGGAAACATGATGGACATGACACTTAGATAATATAAGTGTGGCCAACTCGAGGTTGGGTTGAGTTTGCAACGTAAAACTACCCGGAACCGACCGACCTAACTAGTAGTTGCAAACAATAGGACCCAATGTGAGAAGTTGGTCATGTTGTGCTTGAACCCGAGGTTAGACCAAGTTGTGGTGTAAAGCTACCCGGAACCGACCGGCTTAACTAGTAACCACAACAAAGTCTAATGTGAGAAGTGAAGGTGCATTAAGTAATTAATGCCACATGATAGGGTTAAGTTAATTTGATTAATGACTCTTAACCAAATATGACATGGACAAATGGGTTAAGTAATTTGATTAGGCTAATGATACTTAACAAAACATGACAAGGTTGGGTAGGTTAAGTAACTTGATTTGCCTAATGACACTTAACCATTTTTATATGACTAGTGGATGGGGTTAAGTTAACCAACACTTAATCAATCCAACGCGATAACTTGGTAAGGTTAAGTAAGTTTTCTTAATGACGCTTAACCGAAAAATACGGTTAACGAATGGGGTTAAGATTAGACTCAACTAGTCTAAACATGGAAATCGGATGGGGTTAAGTTAAACACTTAACTAATCTAAACGTGATGAATTGATGTGGTTAAGTGACCTATACTTATCCAATCTAACTCGTTAATTTATTGTGGTTAAGTTAACCAATACTTAACCAATATAACGTGAAAACATGATAAGGCTAAGTCACGAATCGCTTGAATACACTTGACCGATTTGACTAAGTAAATTGATAGGGTCAAGTTAATATATACTTAACCAATCTAGAATGATAATTGGACGAGGTTAAGTCGTGAATTGCTTAATATACTTAACCAACTTGAGCATGGTTTGTAGGGTTAAGCCTTGAACTTGGATACTTAGCCAATTTTGACAGGATTTGTAGACGGGTTAAGTCATGAACTTAAGTGACACTTAATCCATTATGTAAACCCTAGTTCTGAGGAATAGGTGGATAACCGTAGTTAACAAGGATAACGGAACAATGCTAAGTGGTAAACCTTAGTTGAAGAATAACTAAGTAATGATTCTTAGTCAAGGAATTTTAGACCAGTTCATAGATAGATGAGTAACCTAATACGGTAGGTCATCGTTTAAGTATACGAGTAGGAGCAAGTATCTGATTTGGATAAAGGCTCCAGCGAACTGGGTAACGAAGCAGCGGCTTCGGGGAACGTGAGGGTATTCTTGGTATCCCTCTATGAGCTGCCAGGTGATTATACTAGGCTCATGAGAGGTTAAGGTCTGCGTTAGAAGAACCAAGAGTATGCCTTGGTTGCTATACGAGCGACCTAAAGACGGGGATGGATAGGGGATAGTCGACGATACACGGTCGTACCTTAGATAGCATTTCGTCAGGCTACCTACAATCTTTGGTCAAGCGTGTACGTACGGAAAGGCAGAGAACACCCAATAGACCATAATTGCTATCTAATTATGGTTGCGGTAAGGCTTGGATGTGGGTTGGCCAGTGTTGTTTTCTCATACAGGATTTATCCTGTCTTGTCTTTCACTAGTTGAGGGAGTGGTCTCGTGGGACCATAGCCACGTATAGGAAAAAACAGACCTTAGCATCTGCATCGGCAGATAAATTGAAAGCTCTCGACCGAGTCCTGTATTTCCTGGTCTGCCCTGTGACAGGACTCGGATGGCACGATGTGATACATGTGCATACAGTCATGGAAAAACGATTCACGATATATGTGTGGGAAAAAGGGCGCGGTTGGCGGTTAGCGTAATCCCTAGTGGCCCTAGGTGGTTGAACCCAAACCGAGATACGAAAACGTGCAATAGGTAAGCATAATCCCTAGTAGCCCTAGGTAGCATAAGTCCTAGTTGTACAAACGATAATTCATGTTGGAAGACCCTGGCTAGGTTTAGGGTAACAGTCCAAACCGATCTTAAGGATCATGGAACTATGTTAAAGTAATATAGAATCTCATGGGAAAGCCCGTATGGTCTACGGCAAGGGACTGAACATTTACATGGAATAAAACATACAAGTAGAGTAACCTATATATGCGATATATTAGGTTGACATGGACCATTACACGACTTTTGAGTGAGGGTCATTCTTGGTTAACACATGACACGGTGGGGATACTAGTATGGTAGGTGCAGAGCTAAAATACAGGATAGATATCACGGGGCGTTATACGTGACAGATATCTTGGGGATATTATACTTGATAGAAACCTGACGATGTGATACCTTGTTTTATCTTGACATCGTAATTTATCATGACACCTTAGTTTATCTGAGTTCAGTAGTTCATCCTGTTATTTTGATTTAGCTTATCTATCTTGTTATCATGCTTATGTTCATCTCAGTTTCTCATGTCAGTTAACTTTACTAGTTTTTATGCTAATAGTAGATAGGGCTTACTCAGTCTTTTTGACTGACCCGTTTTGTTTCGCCTCTTTTCTTCCGTTCCCCCCCCCCCAGGTTACAGGGAG
Source organism: Allium sativum (assembly GCA_030737875.1). Classification (NCBI taxonomy): domain Eukaryota; kingdom Viridiplantae; phylum Streptophyta; class Magnoliopsida; order Asparagales; family Amaryllidaceae; genus Allium; species Allium sativum. Next base: position 628,363,365 of record CM060920.1, read on the forward strand.
GAAATACTGTTGTTTAGTTCGGACTTCTTCTGCTTGAAGGTCATCATGGATGGCTTGGACTTTTCTTGGCTAATGGCTACTTTACTGTTTTTACTTGGGGAATAATTTATGAAAATGTCTTTATGCTTCTTTACTATTGCAAGACAGGTTTTGATGTACTCTGATGTAAAAGGCTTTAGACCTTATTTATTCATGTTATGAAAGTTTGATTTTACTTCCGCTATTTTATATGTTCTGTCTTGTGATATTTCTGTGCATGTTTATCAATAATGCCCCTCTAAAGCTAGTGCATTCCTTTTGCGAGTGACCCTAGCGGAGGCGGGGTGTTACACTATTCATGTGTTGAGTAAAATATTTTAACAATAAAATTTACATCTTTATCATATTTAAAATTAGAACTACTTTACGGTTGAAGTCTAATTGAAAATCAAACGATAGATACCATAATTTTATAAAATATTTTACCTAACAAAAATAGTCATGTGTTGACAGTGCTCATGTGTTGAGATTAGTCGTGTATTGAAAGAAATATAGATTCATGTGTTGAATAGAATATATATTCATTTGTTGAATAGAATAACGAATTTATTGAAATATATACATATACATATATATATATATATATATATATATATATAAAGCCGTGTTGATTAGAGTTGCGCCTTTTTGACGTGAACGGTATTTATATCGATTATATTCGTTTTTATTATGAATATAGAAAGGAAGTAATTTCAAAATATAACGTTTTGAAAATATTATCATTTATATAGTAATGATATGAAATATTCAATTTTGATTTGAAATTGAATATAGAGTTGAAATGGTTTTGAAAACGAATTTAAAACGATTTATAAAATACGTTTTAAAAGAAAATCGACGAAGTATATAATATATATATATAATATAAATATATATATATATATATATAATGGCAAGAACAGGCAAGAATAGAACGCGCCGCACCGCGGTAGTTCGTGAATTTCGACCATTGACGTCGAACGGACATTACGGGAGATCCGACCGTCGGATTCTCCTAAAATCGGAACCGTTGGGTTCGTATCAAAAAGAGATTTCCAATGAATATTTGAAATTTGAAATCTAACGGTTGGATTTGGAATTATGTCCAAATCAAATTTGAAAAAGGTCGATGTAAGTGCAGTTCGATGGCCGTTGATGGAAATCGACTGTACGGGCCTTGATAAAATTATTAAAAATATTAATAATTTGTGTAAAATCATAATATATGAATTGGAAAGAACTGGGATGAAAAATTCCACATTTGAAAGGATAAAAATATTTTTTTTTTGTCGAAATGAACTAGTTTTGAACTAGAATTAAAATCAATTTATTTTTGAGATAAATAAATTGAATTTGAAAGTGATTATAAAAATAATCAATATTCCCAATATGTTAATTGGATTGGAGTTGAATCGAAATTATCTTCGGAATATTTCGATGTTGGATTTCGTGACTATACAGATATTGTTATGGGAATTTGAAAGATATATTTTGTATCGTTATTTCCAATACGATATTTGTTGGTTTCAGAATTTGATATTGAATATAAGCCGGTATATTTTCTATTCAGAGCCTTGTATTTAATATCAAATGTGATTTGGGTTTATCGTGAATCGTGTTTTAGATGACATTGGTTCTTTAACCCAGTTAAAGGCAGGATGTTGGTTTTTGAAAAGATTAAAACTAAGTGGAGTTTTAATGAATCTTTAATTAGATTGAAATGTGAAATGATAATTTAAATTATCAAATCTGAAAGGTGATCGAGAATGGAGTACCACCAGTTTTGCTCCAAAGCGATAGTTAAATCTTTAATTAGATTTGAACGTGAAATGGTAATTAATTTTACCGATAACACCATGGTGTTAGATATGGAGTATTACCAGTTTTGCTCCGTGGGATGAATAGGTTGAGATTGGGAAATAAAATAAATAATTACTTCGGTGTGGTTCGCTAATCCCGACTAGTTTGAAATGATATCCAAAGGAAGATTAAAGAATAAATTTAGAAGAATTTATCTTTGATAAAATTAATGGGAACCTATTCCCTAAAAATGCGATTTTGTGAATAAAAGAATATTCTGAATTGGAATGAGGCGTTCGTTGTGTTTGTGTAACATTTGTTTACTATATACGTGGGATATTCAAAAAGGCCGGGTTTATATCTGAATAACCGATTCGAAGAGATGTCGAAGATGAAGATGGTGGTTGAAGACCGGAAGTCTTCACATCGTTTGGGTGATTACTGATGATCTCGATTGGGCTGTACACCCAAGATGAGGGAAACAGTTGGTGATCGTCCAGACGTACTTGGAGATGGATGGATATGCGAGGAAAGTGCCTCTGGTTTCGTTCAGACCCAGAACGAACTTGTAAATGGATTGTGTGTCTGACATTGGATTTTATTCTGTGTTGATTGATCTCTATTAAATATACATCTGTTTGGCGGCGGAGAATTTATTCTCTTGCTTAATGCCCTTCTCTGAGACGTACGAGCTCAGAGGTTGTATATCGATGGACATCAGTCGCATGGAGTGAATTGCCAGTGTGGCATGCGTAAGTGGCAATTGATCAAGGCTTCTGTTGAAAAGCAAAGTCTTGTGGTTGATGATCAAAGCACGACCTGTGTGGCGTAGCTTTGTGTATAACGTGAATTCGCGAGCCTCACACCTTGGTATGAGTCAAAAACGGGATACGGACCCAAGGAGTGCACGACGTTTCTTTCTAGCTATGGTGGTGTCAGTGGCTTAGCAGCCCTGACATTTATATACTTTTCACCTGTGTGGTTGTTGGATACGAGGCGCCTCGGATATAGGTCTGTAAGGACCGGGAAACGTGTGTTCAGGAATAACTAATCCTCAAAAGTAAGAGAGGACCGGCCTTGGAGGTTCCAAAGGATCATAGTGGGGTCCTGAGGCATTTGCTAGAGTGTCTCGAATCGGAGAGGAGCTTGCCCCTTGCCTCGACTCATGACGGAAATCCAATTTCCAATACGTGATATTGCGGTTTTAATTGTAGAACTAGTATGGCGACATGATAGATGGTATCCATGCCGCCTATGATTGATATTTATGATTGAATTGTTTTGACACTATACACTTATTATAGTATCAAGGGATTTGTTTTAAACGTGCCAAGCATGTTTGGCTATTATAAGGGAAAACCCTATCCTCCGGCTTGCGTTGCATTGTGTGATGGGACCTAGGTCTTATAATAGCTTCATTTTTCCAAAGAGCATAGCGCTGTTTTGTTATATGCACTAGTATTCTTGGGAGGAAACCCGTTCCGTGTTATATGGCGTGGTCCCTTGAATTACTATCTTTTAAAGTAAAGTTTTAAATAACTGTTTTAGTTCTCACACCAGTCACATGACTGACCTGGAGTTTATTGTTTTAACCTAAACTCTGGGTGCCCTTATTTTCGATACGGGCAGCTAGTAGTTTTGGTTTTGCAGATTTATATTCACAGGATCCTGATTTACAGCTGGAACGATGCTCGAAAAGCTCTGTATCCGTGCATTACTTCTAGTTGTGCTTTTGTATTATTTTCCATTGCGATGTATTTAAATGTAATTTAAATCTCTGATATTTGTTGAATGTAATTTATTCATTTATGTATATTCTTGTATCTGATGGAATTGTTGTAATAACAATGAAATGTTCTTCCGTTTGCGTTCTATTTTGTGTTGTTCTCAAAGTATCTGCTCTTTCCTTCACGGGGAAGTAACGGGTCCTTACAGTTTCGTATCAGAGCTTTGGTTTACAGAGCTCGAGAACAAGACACATTAGAACCATATGAAAGAATTCATCAGATATTGGATTAGTAATATCCAATTAGAATGACTCGTTAGAGATAGGATCAGTAGTATCCTAGAACGGGTGTGAAGAGTATATTTTTCAAATGAAAATAATTTTGTTTTGAAAATTTAAATCGCTTTATACGTATTTGAATATTTATTTATTTTGAATATGGGCAATCGAGTATATAAAGATTTCGCGTATACGCGTCATGAACGTATATTCGAAGTTTTAATATACTAGATAGATATAGGATCACACTCTAGTTGCCCGGGGATGGTTCTGATAATGCTGCAGCGTTACCAGTATTTATTTTCGAGTGACGAAGGTGTGATTTTTATATATTTCCATTAGACTGGTGTGAGAACCAAAATATAGCTAGAATACATTGTTGTGAATTGGCATCAAAAACATGATTTTTGTATATATCAAAATTATGAATTTGAAATGTTAATTCACTAATTGATTGATGTTTGTGTTGTATGTTTATTTGTTTGATAATTTTGAACCATTTAGCCTAATTGTATCAAATATTGAATTGTATCGAAAATTAGTTGCATTTGCTTGCATATACATGTATATCATTGAACAGGTCATAGCAAGGAGGCTAGAGCAAAGAAATAAAATTTGTTTGCCCAACAAATAGGTACATGTTTACCATAATTTACTGTTTTGTTTGGGTGATGATGATTTTATGAGCCGCTTGGCTTTTTCTTTTCCTTTTTGAGATCAGAAGGCCTGTATGGCAATTTCAGGATTTTCCCAGTGCTCTCGGTGCAGGGGAGGTTATGGTGAAATTTTTCGAAAATTTAGCGTGTTAGCCAAATTTTTGAAAAATTTGAAAAGTTCTTAGAAGCTGAAAAGTTGAAGAACTTAAGCCGTAGTCAAAATAATGGAAGTTGAGTTGATTTGTTAAACAACTTTCGGCTTCGTTCCTTTTCGGCTTCCATTGTTATGTTCCTTTTCGGCCTTTGATTTTGAGAAGATTAGAATGTCATCAATAAAAACCAGAACAAATTTATTCAATTAAATCACACATTGAACTGATTAGAAAATATTTAAAAATATATACTTGTGCATTATATATGTTTGAACAGGAATTTGGATAGCTGTTGAGTAAAGATTTTATTTGCGTGCCTGACAAATAGGTAAACCTTAATGAGTTGGATGCGAAATATTATTATATCAACTCCTGTGAATGCCATTGGATGCGGAGTGCTGGTTATTCTGTGTGAAATAATAAACATCGCCATAGGATAGCAACAATTAATTTTGAACTACATTACATGGCATACTTCTGGAAGATAGGCATACTTCATCATATACCACATAAGCATTTGGAGCTTGTATGACGAGGTGGAAGATTTACCATACGAGCGAGAGGCTTGTATGGCGATGACTATATTTTACAGGTTGAACTGATGACTGATATGGACTATTTAAATTGTAACGATAAAATTGCCAGATTAATAAAAACCCTACACGGGTCTAGAGTTGACAATAATCACGTCTCTCTAGTTATTAGATACGGCACATGGACTATTTATTTCCCACACGGGACGAGGTGACGAGGATTTATCCTCTGGAGCATTTAAAATACACACTCCCTCAGGCTTTGACAGGGTGACGAGAATTTATTCTCTGGAGTTATTATCAATACACGCTCCCTTGTAAACACCAGAATATATCACTATAAATATGTGTATGCTTATTAGGATTTATTGGGTACCTAATATGGCCCAATAAATTTCCAAACCTCTCCCCGTACAAAGGAGGTTATGGCGAAATTTTTCGAAAATTCCGGGTGTTAGCCAAATTTTTGAAGAATTTGAAAATTCTCAGAAACCGAAAAGTTGGAGAATTGAAGCCAGATCGAACGTAGAGTTGATTAATCAAACCACATTCGACTTTGTTCCTTTTCGGGGACGAAAAGTTTTAAGTGGGGGAGAATGTAACAACCCGAAAATCTAGGCTAGTTTAAAATTTTTATTTTGGCAATTTTAGCGAATTTTGAATATTTAAAATGAATTATTTTAAATAATATCGATGAGAAATTTATTTTGAATAGAAATCAAACGTATATATTATATACGTCGTCGTTAGAATATAAATATTTATTTTAAATTATAAATAGAATTAAAAATGGCGTGGTAGTTCGATAATTCGATTTCAAACTTCAATCGAACGTACCGGGTGCAAAACAAACCGGATTTTAGTGAAACCAAAAATATTTGAATCTAATTGAGAATATCTTTCCAACGAATCCGAAAAATCGAAATTTCATAGCGGGGATAAAAATTATGTCCAAATGAAAATTCTAAATAGTCGCTATAGAATTCAGGCCCTTAAAAATAGGAATTTTGCAAACGACCTCGGATTTCGACGAAACCACTTTTGTTGGATCCGCGATGTCAAGTTATTGCTACGTTTCAAATTTCGTAATTTTTCGAATCAATATGTGAGTGTGGCAAAGGAAAACGCGTTTGACCAGTTTTAATTGATTTTAATCGACTGGAAAATGGCCATTTTTCAAATGGTCTCAGAATTCGACGAAACTAGTTTTGTTAGGACCGTATCATCAATACGAAGCTATAAAATATTTTTCTGTAATTTTTAGAGACTGTATGTGGCCTCAATAATTTGAAATGTATGTTTAAATTGAATATACAAAGAATTATACTTTGATTTAAATGAAAACTGATCATAACGATCGAATCAGCCGACGATACATATCCCATTGTGTTCAGAATGGGGGTAATTAGCTGTGGACGACAGGTGGTGGGCCTCGTTTTGAGGTCGAAAATAAAAGTTGCTTTTTGGTGGAAAATAAAATAATTAAATAATAATAAAAAAAACTCTCCCCTCTCTTCTATTCACTCAGCCCCCCCCCCCCCCCCCCCCCAGCGACGCACCGCCGCGCCTCAGGTGACCGTGCCCCCTCCCTTCCCCCTCCTCCTCTTCTCCTTCCAGCTTCCCCTCTCCTCTGCTGCGCGATGAACCCCCAGAACCCGAAACCCCCAATTTCCCCTGAGCACGCCACGGTTTCCGAGCCCCACCACCACTGCGAAGACCCCCAGCTGCCTGCGCCGATCCCCTGAAGCCCTCCGCCTCTGATTGACAGTGGGCCCTCCTCCATTCGAAATAAACCAGTCCTATTCTCCTCCAAACGATAAAAACTGTGAGCCTCTCTTTTAATTTCATTCTAAATTCGATTTTTATTAGGAAGTAGAATATAAAAATATAATTTTTATAGGATGTAGAAGACAAAAAATATGATTTTTACATTATTGAAGTGTTAAAATTTTGATCTTTATATATGTAGTGAATCAAAAATATGATTTTTACTTGTGTAGAATATTTGAAATATGACATTTATATAGTAGAAGATATAAAAATACTATTTTTATATAAATAGTGTATTGAAAATAAAATTTCTATATAATAGAGAATATAAAAATATAATATTTATATTTGAAAAGGAGAAATCTTTATATAGAGAATAGCGTGATAAAAATAGAATTTTTATCTATATAGTAGCGATGTAAAAATAGAATTTTTATCTATATAGTAGTGGTATAAAAATAGAATTTTTATCTATATAGTAGTGGTGTGAAAATAGAATTTTTATCTATATAATAACGATGTAAAAATAGAATTTTTATCTATATAATAACGATGTAAAAATAGAATTTTTATCTATATAGTAGCAGTGTAAAAATAGAATTTTTATCTATATAGTAGCGATGTAAAAATAGAATTTTTATCCATATGGAGTGATTATAAAAATATGATTTTTAAATTGAAAGTGAACAAATAAAAATGTGATTTTTATTTTAAAGACAACAGTATAAAAATGTGATTTTTATATATGTAGTGGCTACGGGCAACGAAAGTGACAAAGGACGAGAACGGCGAAGATTTCTACATAAGAAGAGTCGTGGCGTTTGGATTAGCTATCGGTGAGAACTTCTCACTCTAAATCTCTTTTTCTAGTAATATATATATACTAGGATGCAGACGGTTCTTAGCAGCACCCGACACCCATCGTCCACAGACCATGGACGGCTTGTATGCTTGTTTGATGTGTTGTGAAATTTGTTTGTGTTGTTGATGTGAAATCGATAATAAAATGTAGATGGTTGAAATAAATTAATTACTGCTAAAAATATAATTTTTAACGTGAAAGTGAATAAATGAATATTTATAAACAAATCGGTCGATTTGTTTATATACACTGATTTGACTGATATTGATTGGGTCGATAAATTTTACACATCGCCCAACTGCACAAATAAAAATCCGTGTTTGTTGATTTGAAACCCCACACGGGTGTTGGGATGATATTTGGGTACACTAATCCCAATTATTTAATTGTATATCGATCGATTGGTCGACAGACTGTGTAAGCGTTGATTATTTATATTTGATGCTTATGCAGTTGTGTGGTGCACTTTGGATGATGGTTGATTGTTTATCCTTGCTATTATATACATGTGTTGTATGGAACCCGTATAATTAACGTTTTATGGTAATTGATTGGGCCTCATTCCAATCGGGAAAATAATGAATATCATAAAAGAAAATTCATGTGTTGAATATAAAAATAGTCATGTGTTGATGATATTTATGTGTTGAAACTATTCATGTGTTGAGTAAAATATTTTAACAATAAAATTTACATCTTTATCATATATAAATTAGAACTACTTTACGGTTGAAGTCTAATTGAAAATCGAACGATAGATACCATAATTTTATAAAATATTTTACCTAACAAAAATAGTCGTGTGTTGACAGTGCTCATGTGTTGAGATTAGTCGTGTGTTGAAAGAAATATAGATTCATGTGTTGAATAGAATATATATTCATTTGTTGAATAGAATAACGAATTTATTGAAATATATATATATATATGTATGTATGTATGTATATAAAGCCGTGTTAATTAGAGTTGCGCCATTTTGATGTGAACGATATTTATATCGATTATATCCGTTTTTATTACGAATATAGAAAGGAAGTAATTTCAAAATATAACGTTTTGAAAATATTATCATTTATATAGTAATGATATGAAATATTCAATTTTGATTTGAAATTGAATATAGAGTTGAAATGGTTTTGAAAACGAATTTAAAACGATTTATAAAATACGTTTTAAAAGAAAATCGACGAAGTATATAATATATATATATAATATATATATATATATATTATATATATATAATGGAAGGAATAGAATGCGCCGCGGAAGTTCGTGAATTTCGACCATTGACTTCGAACAGACATTACGGGAGATCCGACCGTCGGATTCTCCTAAAACCGGAACCGTTGGGTTCGTATCGAAATGATATTTCCAATAAATATTTGAAATTTGAAATCTAATGGTTGGATTTGGAATTATGTCCAAATCAAATTTTAAAAAGGTCATTGTAAGTGCAGTTCGATGGCCGTTGATGGAAATCGACTGTACGGGCCTTGATAAAATTATTAAAAATATTAATAATTTGTGTAAAATCATAATATATGAATTGGAAAGAACTGGGATGAAAAATTCCACATTTGAAAGGATAAAAATAATTTTTTTTGTCGAAATGAACTAGTTTTGAACTAGAATTAAAATCAATTTATTTTTGAGATAAATAAATTGAATTTGAAAGTGATTATAAAAATAAGCAATATTCCCAATATGTGAATTGGACTGGAGTTGAATCGAAATTATCTTCGGAATATTTTGATGTTGGATTTCGTGACTATACAGATATTGTTATGGGAATTTGAAAGATATATTTTGTATCGTTATTTCCAATACGATATTTGTTGGTTTCAGAATTTGATATTGAATATAAGCCGGTATATTTTCTATTCAGAGCCTTGTATTTAATATCAAATGTGATTTGTGTTTATCGTGAATCGTGTTTTAGATGACATTGGTTCTTTAACCCAGTTATAGGCAGGATGTTGATTTTTGCAAAGATTAAAACTAAGTGGAGTTTTAATGAATCTTTAATTAGATTGAAATGTGAATTGATAATTTAAATTTTCAAATCTGAAAGGTGATCGAGAATGCAGTACCACCAGTTTTGCTCCAAAGCGATAGTTAAATCTTTAATTAGATTTGAACGTGAAATGGTAATTAATTTTACCGATAACACCGTGGTGTTAGATATGGAGTATTACCAGTTTTGCTCCATGGGATGAATAGGTTGAGATTGGAAAATAAAATAAATAATTACTTTGGTGTGGTTCGCTAATCCCGACTAGTTTGAAATGATATCCAAAGGAAGATTAAAGAATAAATTTAGAAGAATTTATCTTTGATAAAATTAATGGGAACCTATTCCCTAAAAATGCGATTTTGTGAATAAAAGAATATTCTAAATTGGAATGAGGCGTTCGTTGTGTTTGTGTAACATTTGTTTACTATATACATGGGATATTCAGAAAGGTCGGGTTTATACCCATTCTGAATAACCGATTCGACGAGATGTCGAAGATGAAGACGGTGGTTGAAGACCGGAAGTCTTCACATCGTTTGGGTGATTACTGATGATCTCGATTGGGCTGTACACCCAAGATGAGGGAAACAGTTGGTGATAGTCCAGACGTACTTGGAGATGGATGGATATGCGAGGAAAGTGCCTCCGGTTTCGTTCAGACCCAGAACGAACTTGTAAGTGGATTGTGTGTCTGACATTGGGTTTTATTTTGTGTTGATTGATCTCTATTAAATATACATCTGTTTGGCGGCGGAGAATTTATTCTCTTGCTTAACGCCCTTCTCTGAGACGTACGAGCTCATAGGTTGTATATCGATGGACATCAGTCGCATGGAGTGAATTGCCAGTGTGGCACGCATAAGTGGCAATTGATCAAGGCTTCTGTTGAAAAGCAAAGTCTTGTGGTTGATGATCAAAGCACGGCCTGTGTGGCGTAGCTTTGTGTATAACGTGAATTCGCGAGCCTCACACCTCGGTATGAGTTAAAAACGGGATACGGACCCAAGGATTGCACAACGTTTCTTTCTAGCTATGGTGGTGTCAGTGACCTACCAGCCCTGACATTTATATATTTTTCACCTGTGTGGTTGTTGGATACGAGGCGCCTCGGATATAGGTCTGTAAGGACCGGGAAACGTGAGTTCAGGAATAACTAATCCTCAAAAGTAAGAGAGGACCGGCCTTGGAGGTTCCAAAGGATCATAGTGGGGTCCTGAGGCATTTGCTAGAGTGTCTCGAATCGGAGAGGAGCTTGCCCCTTGCCTCGACTCATGACAGAAATCCAATTTCCAATACGTGATATTGCGGTTTTAATTGTAGAACTAGTATGGCGACATGATAGATGGTACCCATGCCGCCTATGATTGATATTTATGATTGAATTGTTTTGACACTATACACTTATTATAGTATCAAGGGATTTGTTTTAAACGTGTCAAGCATGTTTGGCTATTATAAGGGAAAACCCTATCCTCCGGCTTGCGTCGCATTGTGTGATGGGACCTGGGTCTTATAATAGCTTCATTTTTTCAAAGAGCATTGCACTGTTTTGTTATATGCACTAGTATTCTTGGGAGGAAACCCGTTCCGTGTTATATGGCGTGGTCCCTTGAATTACTATCTTTTAAAGTAAAGTTTTAAATAATTGTTTTAGTTCTCACACCAGTTACATGACTGACCTGGAGTTTATTGTTTTAACCTAAACTCTGGGTGCCCTTATTTTCGACACGGGCAGCTAGTAGTTTTGGTTTTGCAGATTTATATTCACAAGATCCTGATTTACAGTTGGAACGATGCTCGGAAAGCTCTGTATTCATGCATTACTTCTAGTTGTGCTTTTGTATTATTTTCCGCTGCGATGTATTTAAATGTAATTTAAATCTCTGATATTTTCTGAATGTAATTTATTCATTTATACTCTGTATATTCTTGTATCTGATGGAATTGTTGTAATAACAGTGAAATGTTCTTCCGCTTACGTTCTATTTTGTGTTGTTCTCAAAGTATCCGCTCTTTCCTTCATGGGGAAGTAACAGGTCCTTACATGAAGATCTATGAAGAATATGGAACTGAGAGCCTATTAGTTATTCCTTTCTAAGAGTGTTTGGTTGCCCAGCTTATGTGCACGAGAGTAAAGGGAATTTGGAAGGCAAAGCTTGCAAGTGTATCTTTCTAGGTTATATAAGAGGAGTGAAGGGATATAAACTGTGGTGTCCTATTAGCAAGAAGATCATTATGATAAGGCATGCAACTTTTGATGAGAAACCTACATTTAAAGTGAAGCATTCCTCATCAGATGACAATGAAAGGACATGTGAAGAATACCATACATAAAGTAAGTCATCTGTTGATTCTTTCCATAAACTTTCAAATGGTGTTTCCGCTGACACTATGATTGATGAGGATAATACCAATCTTGACATCGAGGATCAGATTCAAGGTGGAGCTCATTCAGAACCTAGGCCTGTTAGATAAAGAAAAAAGACTAAGTGGCTTAATGGGTTTGTTGGATTGAGCATGGAAAAAATTTACTTTAATGACATTACAACCTCTGTATTAAATATTGTCTAAGATGGGCCATGTGATTAAAGAGGAGCCGTCACATTAGTTAACAGTTCCAGTTGGTTGGTTGCTATGGAGGAGGAGATGGAATCATTATAGAGAAATCATACTTGGGATTTGCTGTCTCTTCCAACGAACAAGAGAGATATTGGATGCAAGTGGATTTATAGAGTGAAAGTCAGTGAAAATGGTAATCTCAGATATAAGGCAAGACTAGTTGCAAAGGGGTATATTCAAAAGAAGGCGATAGAGTTATAGGATCTAAATTAACCCTATAGGAGGGATGAATAGGGTTTATTTCAATTTTTCGCAGAATAACAATGAATAAAAGATCAACATAGATAATAATTAAAGTAAATACAGAAAAGTAAATAACACACGGAAATACTCAATTTTGGCAAACCTCGCCTCCTGCTACATTCTTCAAGGTTTTTACTAGGTATTAAACAGTATCCCACATACAACACTTGTACACTCGCGACCCATCGCTATTGTTCTAATCCTACACTGATCTCGATCCCAAAGATCATATTTTCCCTAACTACAAAACCCTATAGCTAGAAACCCTAGTTTAAAAAACTAGTAAACATTGGAACAATCACAAAAGAAAAACAAAAACAAAAAGTAAATTCAAAACCTAACAATAAATTGTAAACCTAACACTCTAAAAAAAAGAACCAACCCAATATGCAATTAAAAGGAAAAACTCCCGTTTATCTTCGACATTTCGTTCAAGCCTGATAGTCCATTTTATCTGTAAAAACTAGGACTATGCTTTCTCTCCAAATTGTGACTCCTAAAAACTTTGATGAAGTTGATTCACTAATGAATTCGATTGTGGTTGCTACCTGGTCGATCGATTTGGATTTTGTAGATGATCGAAACAGTGGAAATTGTGATTTCCATGATTTGAATTCTTCTATGCTTAATTTGATTGCTTGGTTTTGATACATATGCCATTGATGATGGGTGTCATTTATAGGGTTTCGAACCCTTATTCTTTGGCTTGGAGGTGATAACTTTGTGTTAAATTATTGCACTTACTTGAAATAAAATTTGCTAAAAATATAGTCTTTGACATATTGAATTCTTCAATCCTACAATGAATTAAACTTTGCCAAAATAAAGAATTTTGAATATTCTATTCGGTTGACTTCTGGAGATTGTGGAATCATTCTTCCTTATCAAAAATAAAATTGAAACCTTGTGCTTGATTTGTTAACAGGTTCAAAAAGTATTTAGAGAAAATGTTTCTTTGATTTGTTTCCTTATTTCTGCATAATTTTAAACCAGAAACTCTGTTTGAACTTCAACACATTTTATTCTGCCTTTATTTGTTTGTTACCTGCTGCATTGATACTCTGGTGTTTTGAATATCAGACGTTTTCATTTCTGTTCATTGTGACCTTTGTTTTACCGATCCTTGGTAAACTTGACCATTGGTTTTGGTTTGGCATTTGATATGTTCCTTCTTGACACTTTCTTAATATTCACTGATAAGAACAGATTATATATGATTTTTATATCCATATTCTTGTGTTGACATTTGTTGTTTGTGCATTTCTTGTTGTTTGTAATCCCTTGCCACTTTTCTTGTAAAACTTGACAGTCCTGAAACCAGGCTTTGATCATCAAGCGGTACACTTGTTGTACACTTAACATTGTTGTACTTTGTTCCTGAAATACACCTGTGTACGTATGCATACATATATTTCTAATTTATTCACTAGACAACTATATGCTATGTCGATGGTGTCAAGCTCACGGACCATACATGTGAGTCATGGCTGGTCTTGATTAACATACCATTATAGATTTGTTGAGGTTGATCCGCGAAGGCTAGTATTCAGTTTACCATGCGGTATTTATAGTGAATCACTATGAATACCGCAAGTAGTCTAAACTCAAATAAATAAATAAATAAATTTGACAAGTCTAGAAAAATGATGAGAAACACACCAAAAATCTGAGTCAAATAAAACTTAAAAATAAATTTATATTTTCCAACATTTAAATCTATTTTTATTCCATTTTACTATGTGCATTTTTGTGATAAGTATACAAATGACTGGACTGGATCTTGAAGCAATTGAAGACTCACTATGTCAGTGTGTATACAAGTGAAAGTGTGTATGTAACCAAGTTGAACTGAGAGATGTAGCAAAGAATATTTGTATATGTGAATTGTACAATAGTGGAGTTAGAAAATTTATACTATTTCGGATATTGAAATAAAATATTTAATTAAATAAGATAACTGTTTGAGTATCAAATTCTATGCAATAGCATTTTATTTAATATAAATACTTATTTCTAAATGAGATGTAATGTAGAATAGTACTGGTGCAAACACATTTATATTGTAGTATCTATGTTTGTTATCATCAAACAAAAATCACACTATGATACTCAACAATCTCCCTCTTTTGATGAGGACAAACATATATTAATATTTTGAGTATGATAATGTGTTGACTATGAAATGTGGTACTCTACCATTTTATATGCTCCCCCTACAACTGAACTCCGTCTATATAGATGCATATAAAAAAATTAAATTCATTTGAATTTCAAATATTAAAATACTCTTGATTTATACACTCATCAATCAAAACCTTACCCATTCTCCCCTTTTGTTATCATCAAAAGGATAATAGAAATCGAAATTGTGATGAACATAGACTAGAAATATAAATCAAAAGAGAAAATATATATCGTAAATCTCATTTAATCAAACAAAATCATAATATTCCTTAAATTAGAGGCAAATTTCACTTCTCATAATGATGGATTTACGATTGATTTTAAAAAAAATGGAAAGAGTTTTTAAATTTCAAACATAAAAATATGAATTCCAAAATTTTCAAATAAATTTTAAATTTTAGCACAAATAATTTAAGCACTTCCCAACCATGCATAATTGTTAGGACTTTTAAATGGAGTTAATAGTAACTTAGACTTCTTAAGTATTTTCTAACCATGCATAACCGTTAGGACTTTTGAATGAGATTAGAAATATATATATATATATATATATATATATATATATATTAACCAGTCACATATAACGTGTATATATACATAGTGTATGTATATATATACACACATAGCATATGAACATATGGTATTAGTGTTTAGAAAATTAACGCTTATATATTGTTACTGAACTAATTAACCATCAATTACACATCCACTAGTGTTTCTCACCTTTGGGTTCCACTCCATCATACTTTACAAAACCATCGGACATCGTAAACACGTCTCGCATTATTTTCTCTCTACCAAAATATAATTGTGTATATATATACATACATTCTTTTTCTCTCTCTCTCTCTTTTCTTCTTTTCTTTTTTTTTTCCTTTTTTTAATATAGTGGCGCAAGGAGGAGGAGGGGGAAGAGGGTGGTGGCTCACGGCCAAAGATAAGGAAGGGGAGGGAGGAGAAAGCGGAGGAAGAAGATGACTTGGAAGCCATTAGAAAAAGAAGAGGGACCTTAAGAAAGGAAGGAGGAGAGGTGAAGAAATGAGAGGGTAAGACCATCGTTTATAGGAAAAGAAAGCTAAAGAGATGTTGACACATAGCTAGACATGTGTCTTCCATCCTTTAAAACCACCCAAAACCATGTGCTAAGACACATTGTTTTGTTGAGAGCATAAGTGGTTATGCTTTAGAGTATTCCGAAGGTTTTGTCTTATTTTTTTGCCACACTTTTCCTAAGTGTTGCTAATTCTATGTTGCTAATACATGTTATGTAACAAAACCAAATCAAGTTTTGACGATTTGGATCAAACGACAAATGGTGCTAACAAATTCTAAGATTGTTATTAGTTGACTAAAACTTTTCATTCTTAATTAAAACTCAAGTTCATATTAAATTCTAATTTGACAAAATGAACATACTAAAGTAGTTTTACAAATACGTATTTAAATAATCGATTTTTGACAAAAGCCGGTACATTTTTGTCAATATTCTTCATCGCTATGTTTTATAGTTTTGAACAACTCTTAAACTGAATTTAACATTTAACTTAACATCATTAAATTAACATTCTTGATGTTTAAATCAACTTATATTTTTCAAGTTATAGAATCTCTTTTTTGACAAACTTTTAACATTTGACTGAACCCAATTTTGACAAATTTGTTAATCGCTATAAATTTAACAAAACTAAATCTTAATATCAATCTTTCATGTCTTTGAAATCATATAAACAATTCAAATCTTTTGAATTAATTTAAATTAAATTAGGCTTAAAAATATGGGTTATTACATCCTTCCCTCCTTGAAAACTTTTCGTCCTCTAAAAGAAAAGAAGATATAAGCAACCTTATTTATCATCCTTTCAGATAGCTCTTTCTAATTTTTACCAAATACCTTTTAGTCAAAATTGTGAAACTTAATTCACAAGGTATTTGTAAGTACTTACACATTTTATTTTCTAACAAAACAAGATTCAAAATTTATCGATTGTTCAAAACCATCAATAATTTCAGTTTCTAATCCAATTTTATTAATTAACATAAATTTCTTTATTCTAAATATAAAAACCCATTTTTATATCGACATTATCTTATATAATTAATACTCTGAACTCATTCTAGGGAACTTCTAACCCCATCTCTAATGAGCTTCTCATCAAGGGTATTATTAATCCGGGCTATAGTGAGTCCTTTCCTTCTGTTCTAATGAGTCGTACCTCAAAGTTTGAATAAACCAAAGTACTAATACCACTTGTAATGACCTGAAATTCCAGCCTTCGAAAATAGTCATTTGACAAAGCTCAAGCATCAAATGTCGGATTTCATATCGCCTTTGGAGCTACAACACATAAGAACTGAACAAAAGAAAATTTTCATTATCATTGCAAATACTTCTACATCAGAGTATAACAGATATCAACGTATAACAGATAATACATGTACAGTGGAAAATACAAATAGAAAATTTAAAATACTTTGGACACAACTCCAGTTTTAAATCCAGAACCTAATCTAAAACGACTCTAAGACTAAATCTGTAAAATCTAAACCCCTAGGATACCCATATGGAAAATATGGGCATCCAAAGTTTAGGTGAAAGAACAATAAACTCCAGATCAGTCATGGGACTGGTGTGAAAACTAAAGCAGTTATTTACATTTATTTTTAAGTTAGGTAATTCATAAGACCGCCCTGTATAAACATGGAACGAGTTTTTCCCTTATGAATATCAATGCATAAAAACCCTCAATGCTTTTTGAAAATGAGGCTACCATAAGGTCTCTCGGCATACACATCATGCAAACATAGACGTAGGAAAGGTTTCTCCTTATGATAGCCAAACATGCCAGATACTCATAAATTATTTGCTATTATTATTAGTGCATATATATGTGGAAATTACTTTCACAAATAAATGTATTAATCTTAGCCAGCATAATGTCCTATACCATTATGTTGACATATAGGTTTACAAATAAAATCGTACAAACTCGTAGTGGATAATGGATTTCCAATAAATGATCGGGCTAAGGAACCTGTTTACCGAATTCGGATACATCTCGAGGAATGCTTCGAGAATCAACATAAGTTCTCTGCCAACACAAGGCCGGATCTCCTTACCTAGTCACACCAGAGTGTATCATCTCTTGGTCGTTACCAACCTGTAAACCGGGCATCCACGGCATCAACAACCACCAAAAAGTAAAAGTCTCCATTAAAGTAATACCTGGGCTCCATACCATGGTACACTTTTTTACCTAGAAAGAGATGATAACTCATAATCTTACTACATCTTTCTTGTTTTGGCCATTTACCAAGGTGTGAGGCTTGTCGAAGTTTCGTTTGCACAAAGTTACACTCTCTAAGTCATGTTTTGATCATCTAGCTCATCATTTAGTATGCCACATTGTCATTTCATAACATATAATTGATAATCACTAACCATATCACCTTTGAGCTCATATGTCTCAAAGATGGGTGTTAAGATAAGAGAATAAATTCTCCGCCACCAACAAAAGTATGTTTAACAAAAACCAATTACACACTGCAAAATACAGTGTCAAACACACATCCATACAAGTCCATTTTGGGTCTGAACGAAACTAAAGGCATCTTATTCCTCATCCAATAAAGAAGAGTGGTCCTTGTAACCCGGGAATTCCCCAAATATGTCTGGATATGCCGCCATAATTAGCATCTCAATACTGGAGCAACCCAGTGAAAATAAAGTTAGCAGGGCAATCCTTGTCGATGTAAAGATTCTCGGTCTTCAACGCTATCTTCAATATCTTCCATTGCGTCGTATTCTTATTTGGAATGGTCTTCAGACATAAGTTTGATCCTAGACTTTCCCTATAACAATCGCTCTTTTAAAACTATATGGAAATGCATAGTTCACTAAGTCTCTCTTCCGTTTCGATTAGTTAATTAAAACTTTATCATGTAAACCATTCATTTCATAAATCCCTCTTCAAAATATATTTTTTAATCAAAAATAGTTAAAATATTTAACTAAGATTCATTAGTTCTCCAATATCTTTTTATTTCCAAAACAAGATCATTAAGCATTTCTCCATTGGCTTTTTAAGTGATCTTAGTTCATTTCATAAACTTTTCTTTAAAACTTATCTTTTTAAATCAAAGATAATTAAGCTTCAGAATTTTTAATAGCCATTCATTAACTTTTTATCAAGATTAATTAACTCTTAATTCTATTACTTTCCTTTTTAAACACGTCTCTAATTCAAATTCGTTAAACATCATATTCATTTGTCCTTTATAAGATCTTAATTCTTTTTAAATATTCCCAAATCATAATTTAGTCTTAGAGGGTTAAAGAATGATATTCTTTAAGATACCATTCACAACAAATCCAAAACCAACTGATATTAAATATAAGATTTAAATTTAAATTATATCAAGTTATATTAAATACCAATTTTTTTGGCAAAGCCGAACGGTTTTTATAGTAGTCCGTAACATTTTTTAATTAAAAAATAAAATTTACAGTGTTAACAGGTGATATACAAAGCACATATCAGCTAACGAGATCCACGCGGGGAACGTTTGCTAGTTTCATACAAATTAAATGTAATAAAACATAAATAAATCCATGTCACACTAATGTATAGTCTCATAATGTTGATGCACTATGAGTACCATGGTCTAGAAGGTAGTTCTCTAACCATTTTCTTGAAGATTTCCCATCATTTCCTTCTTCATACTTCGGGTGATGGGGGTCTTTGGTTGCACATTCTCTCCAGACTGTGCATGATCCTGATCAAGTTTGATGTCAGGTGGCCTTGGCTTATGCCCCGGCGGTGATTGTATACCCTCATATAGAGACTCTTTAGTTTGAGCGGACATTACATCTGGACATGGAGTAGTGCTTGAGTGTTTTTGGACATCCCGTATATTTACTATCATCGTTTTAGTGATGTCTTTGATCCACTCCCTCCTTAATTCGCCACTTACCAAACTAGGCATGATTTCCATAACTTCAGCAAGTCTTTTCTGCAAATTATCAGTCCTACCTGGATTATTACCCCCATCAGAAAGCCGGTCATTTATCAGATCGATAACTTTAGCAACATAAGGACGCAGGTCATCTAGTTCTTTGTCAGTCTCGACGATGACTGCGATTGTTTCATTCCATACGTCCTGCTTGCTATTTTGTTGTAGGAAGTGGTCAATCGGAAAGTGCGTTGGTTGCTCCGTCCCCGGTGCATTCAAAATGTTATTAACTCCAGACAGGGTAGTGCCATCAGCAAGGGGACCAGTGACACATTTGTCATTACAGTCACCATTTTCTTTTTCATGGTTCTTCTGGTTTTCAAAACTTCGAACTTCTTGTATCAATTCATTCATTGTAGTTATATTGCTTTCAACTCCCACAGTGTTTTCATGATCACTTGAATCGCCTCTTTACGTCATAGTATCATTAGTTACTGTCATTTTTTCCATATTACTCTCATTAACCAAGTGCTTGCGCAAGTCAATGCCAGACTGCACACAAACTGGACCAACCACCTTATCAGAAAAGTCTAGCCTTGGTATTTTGATATACTCATCAAGTTCATCAGTATCAGTTAATTCCCCTTCTTCAAGAACTTTTGACGTGTTGGAGACAATTCTTTCCTAATCTATTTTCATTTCAACCATTGTTTCACGATTTTCACCATCACTATTAAATACCAATTTTAGTAACCAATAAATACTATAAGTGGAATAAGGATGTAAATACCTTTCAAATTCCTCAAATAGTACACGTCTAAACAACAGAATTTAATACCAAATATCTGATAATTATTTCTATCCAAATCAAATTTATTTAAACCGGAAAACTTTATCTTAATAAAATGATTTATCCAAACATATCCTTTTTCCTTTAAAACTCATCCCTAAATCAAGATCATTAAGTGTTATCTTCATTAGCCTCTTAAAAGAAAATCTTAATTCATTTTTAAATTCCAAATCATACTCGATCTAGGGTTAAGGAATAATGTCCTTTAAATCACCATTCACAACAAACCCAAAACCAATATAAGGTTTAAATAAAATTCAAATCATCTTGTATCCAATACCAATCCTCAAAATCAACTAATACTACAAGTGGAATAACGGTACGAAATACCTATCAAATTCCCAAATAGTAAAATTTGAACTACGAGTTCAAATATTGAATACCTGAAAATTATTTCCATTAAATTTTCAAAATCCAAAACTAATTTATATTGAATATAATAATTAAGCATAAATTGTATTAACCTATACTCAATTTCAAATTTCGTATTCAACACATACTAAGAAGGAATAACGGTATAAGTACCTTTTAAATTTTCATCGGATAGTATAAGTTACATCTATGGATCTTAATACCAATTATATGAAGATTATTTCTATTCAATTTCAACTAAACTCTTTATATTCTTTAAGTAAATTTAATCCATTTAAAACAATTTTGCTTTAATGTCTAAAATTTTCAGAAAAATATTTTTCATTTTAAAAATGATTAATTAAGTAATAAATGAAAAAAATGAGTTAAAAACATTTAAATAGATCATTTTCGGAAAATGTTGTAAAAGCGTTACAAAAGGCTTATTGTAAAGTACCCCTTTTGGCCGATTCAAATCGATCGTTAAATTGACTTAAATCGATCAACAAGGTGTATCGTTATGAGAACATGGCACATCGAAACACAGAAGGAAACTTTTCATTGCTATTACAACAACTTTATACCAGAGTACAAGAATATCAGAGTACAAACACAGATATGTAGCGGAAAATACATCAGAGAATTTATAATCACCATACAGCAGAAATGTAAATACATAAATACAAACACCAGAAGGTTACAAAATAATCCACAGTATATCTCTAGTCATATTCCAGGATCCTGTGAAAAGAAAATCTGTAAAACCAAAACTACTGGCTTCCCCTATGGAAAATATGGGCACCTAGAGTTTAGGTGAAAAACAATAAACTCCAGGTTAGCCATGAGACTGGTGTAAGAACTAAAACCAATTATTTAAAGTTTTATTTTAAAGTTGGGTAAATCACGGGACCACGCCATATTAAAACGGAATGGGTTTCCTCCACATGAATACCATAAAACAAAATTCGCAATGCTTTTTGAAAAATGAAGCTATTATAAGACTCAGGCTCCATCACATAATTCAAGCACAAGCCGAAGGATAGAGTTTTACCTTATAATAGCCAAACATGTTTGGTATGCGAAATTTCTCTTTTATCTTTACTAGTGCTTAGTGTAGAAAGCAATTTCAAAAATAAATATATCAATCTTAGACGGCATAATACCCTATCCTATTATGTCGACATATAGGTTTACAACTAAAAACACAAGGTTCTTATTGGAAATTAGGTTTCCATCATGACCGAGGTAAAGGATCTTCCTCATCTTAACTTTGGAACATCTCTAGCAAAATTTCCCAGGGAAAATACACACAACCCTTTGGAGCGGCAGAGTCGGTCAGCCGTACGTCGTTGATTAGTCAGTACCTGAACAATTCGTTTCTCGGCCCTATTCGACCTCCTGGTCAGTACGTCAACCACCATTACCTTATTCGACCACATCCGAGGGCCCTCGATTCCAACATCCACATAAGTAAATTGCATGGGCTCCATACGATGGCATCACTTCTAGCTCGAAAGAAACACATGTCCTCTCTGCGGTCCCTCATCCCGTTTTTGGCTCATATCGAGGAGTGAAGCTTGACAAAGTCATGTTTCAATACAAAGCTATTCTTTGTCAGCCATGCTTTGATCATCATCCACAAAGCTCTAGTTTTCAACAGAAACTCTGATCGCTATATCTTAGCATGCCACATTGTCAATTCATACCACACAACTGATGTTTACTAATATATAACCTCTAAACTCGTACGTCTCAGAGAAGGGTGTTAAGCTAAGAGAATAAATTCTCCACCACCGAACCGATATATATTTAATAAAGAACAATTAATACAACATAAAATACAATGTAGACACACAATAGATTTGCAAGTTCGTTCTGGGTCTAAATGAAACCGAAGACACCTTATTCCTCGTCCTATATGCCCAATACAGGAGAGAGGCCCTCGTATATCCAGTCGATCTCCAAGTACATCTGGACGACCACCACTTATAACCTCGTCTTGGGTGTACGGCCCAATCGAGACATCGGAAATAGCCCAAACGATGTGAAGATTTCTGTTGACAACCGTCTTCGTAACTTCAACCTTTAATCGTCGTATTAGTTATTCAGAATGGGTTAAACCCGGTCTTTCTGAATAACTCACGATCTTTAAAATCAAGTGATATATGCAAAGATAACACACATCTCATTTCAATCTAGAATATTATTCTATTCTAATATTCATTACACTGGGAATTACTCCCTTAAATCTTATCAAAGATTTATATCATTTAAATCTAGTTTAAATCTTTCCTTCGAAATCATTGCAAAAGATCTTATAATCTCTTCTCGCAAATTTAACTCAAATTAAGGTTATATGCCTTGTAGGGAATATCGATTCTTATGAAGATAATTACTCGTATCATTATCCCATTCCCAATCTATTCATCCCATGGAGAAAAACAAATAGTACTCCATATTTAACACCCATCGTGTTACGGTAAATTTAAATTACCTTTTTAAATTTCAAACCCAATTAAAGATTTAATAAAATTCTATTATAGTTTTAATCTTCAAAAATCATTATTCAACTTTAGGAAATTAATCCTATCTTTAACTGGGTTAAAGAACAAATGTCATTTAAAACATCATTCACGATAAACCCAATATCCAATTTAGTATCAAATACAAGGCTTTGGATAGAAATTGTATCGACTTATATTTAATACCAAATTCTGAAACCAACAGATACTATATTGGAAATAATGATATTTACATCTTCCAAATTCCTCAAAACTGTATCCATGTAATTATGGAATCCAATATCGAAATATACAAAGACTATTTCCATTCAAAATCCAATCCAATTTACATGTTTGAAAAACTCTGGTTATATTTAAACCCTCACAATCCAATATGTTATTTTAAAACCACTAGATTCTTTACTCTAGTTCATTGAGACAAAAATAACTTTTATATTTTTCAAAACCTAGAATATTCTATCTAAAAAAATTTCAAATCATTTATTATGATTTATCATAATTTATCCATATTTTTAATGATTTTATTAAGGCCCTTATGGTCTATTTCCAATTTCGACCACCAAACTACATCCATAGCGAACTTTTTCTAAACTTGTTTTTGACTTATTCTAAAATCAAACCGTTGGATTTTAAACATTGTTGTTTCACTTGAAAACTCATTTCATTTTGAATCCAACGCTTCCTGTTTTAGGAGAATCCGACGGTTAGATATCCTATTATGTCAATTCAAAGTTAGGGTTGAACTTCAAATCATTTTAAAATTTAAAATAAATTGAAATGCTTCAAGAATATATTATAAATTATATAAAATATATATAACTATCATTCGAAATTCTATCCCATTTATTTTCCTTCAAAATCACATATTCCTACATTAAGCCATTTTACTATTATTTTAATTATTAAAATAATACTATTTTTTGAAACTCGTTATTCTATTTCCAACCTTTTCTGACATCCGTCATAAAAATAAATAAGAAACTTATTTTAAAACACTTTCTAAATTGCCTAACCGAGCTTCGCTTTCAGAAGTTACTACTTATTTCGAATATAAAACTTTGATTGGCCAAAATCGTTAGAAAATTAATTCAAAATCACTTGGTATAGTTATGAAAATTCATTGATATTTTAATATCTTCGCATCCATCAAAATCGGACGACAAAATCAAACTTTGATTTTTTTGTCAAATATTATATTATTAAAATATACGGTTTTATTCTAAATTGGAATGAAATTCAATCAACTACCATATAATTTCATTTATATGGATTTCACACAATATAAATATCCAACAATCAAACATCCAATTCACATACAGAGTGCAACTTCACCCATATTGTAACACCCCACACCCGCTACGGTCACTCACTAAGGGAATGCCATAACATCGGTGGAGTATTTTAAGTGAATATAGAAAAGAAAAATTACAACAAGACAGATATAAGTAATACTTGAGAATTTAAAACATCATTTCATTGCAGCGGAAAGTAAAACATGTTTGGTTACACCAAAACCATAAACAAGAGTCAAGTACATAATATCCATCCTGATAAAACAAAAGTACATAATCCCACTACATAACTTAATAGCCATAATAGAAAAGATAAACTGAGCTTTACATCCACGGTCCAAGCTCCAAAAGATAGATAAAGCAGTCTGATCAAAGCCCACTAGTGTTAGGCCCACTCTGAAAACCTGAGGGTTGGAAAAAAAGATAAAAAAACAACGGGGTCAGACATAAGTCTGAGCGAGTCCTATAACCTTAACAATACAATCATTAAAGTAATTAGGGTTTGATATAAACAAGGTACGATACCTCTGGGGATAATGACTACACTAAGTAGCCAACTAAACACAGGATGTACTAAGATAACCGAAAAGACGCATTTACCCACCCAAGGATAATTACTACACTGCACCACCCTAGATCTACCCACCCAAGGGTAATTCCTACACTGCACCACCCCAGATCTACCCACCCAAGGGTAATTCCTACTTAAGGTTGATCCCACTAAGTGTACTTAGTAATTTTTAATAGTAGTTTCGTGTACCCCTAGCTGACTACATAGGTGCCGTCTGCCCCTTTCTCCACTAGGTGTACCCACTACTCCCCAAGCGATCGGCTCCCTAACGTAGATACCCGTGCTGGCCCCACAGTGGGGTGTATCATTCCCCAAAGTGGCAACCTGATAATATCAACGGTGCACGGCTTATACCTACATGATGCAACAACGTCTTACTTACCAGCCCGGGTCCACACACGCATATGAAACCCGTTGGACTTGCGTTGCCACCGCTAACCCGTTTTGGCCTCTTACAGTCAAGCCCAATATGCGTGTCCCGTCCTCGACTTGGGTCGAGCCCACTAAGATACGTTTGGGATATTGGTTGAAATGGGCCCCCACAAGCTACCCACCTAAGCTTGTCATTTCTAGTGAATCCCACTTAACCCTTTAACCATGTCCACTTACATGTTATAAATTTTGGTTAAGTCTTTTAATCATATTTTAATTGCCACTCAAGGCACCCACTAGATTTCCACATGCCACCCAAGGCACTTACTTGATTCCCACATGCCACTCAAGGCACTTACTTAACCCTTTAACCATGTTTAATTACATGTTCCACTTTGGTTAAGTATTCTAATCGTATTTTCTATTGCCACCCAAGGCAACCCACTAGTTTCCTCATGCCACCCAAGGCACCCCCACTAGTTACTACATGCCACCCAAGGCACCCACTTAACCCCTCATGCTCCACTACATGCTAATTTGGTTAAGTGTTTCTTAATTAATTAAGATCGTAACCTTTGTAAAGACCTCTCACATTAGACTGTCTTCTATGGCAGCTGGATATGCCGGTTGGTTCCGGGCAGCCTTACACCATAACAGAGTCTAACCTCGTGTCTTTACACTTGTCACGTATTTAGTTTATGACTAAGACCTCTCACATTGGGCCCATCATTTGTAGCTGCTGGATTTGCCGGTTGGTTCCGGGTAGTCTTATGCTACAAAAGGGTCCAACCTCGTGTCTTAGTCGATTAATTACACCTAATTAATCACCCCCATAATTTGTATTAATTATCCCTAATTAATTACCAATTTCAAGAATATGGGTAGACCTAACTCAATAGGTAAATTCCCAATTCCATAATATGGGTAGACCTAACTTAATAGGTAAATTCCCAATTCCATAATATGGGTAGACCTAACTTAATAGGTAAATTCCCAATTATGTCCATTCACTTTATGTTATGCTTAATCATACCCATTTCACACCATTTTATTAACATGCATATTAACCCCATTGTTCCTCACGTAATTCGTTCTCATAACATGACATAATAAAGGGAAGATTCATCACAAATGCCATGGGTTTAACCAATCATAGCATATAACTTTATCATGGGTTTAAAAGGTGTCAACTTGCATATATGAGCATACATTAAACCCAACTAGCATTTAACCCAAACTTGCATGAAGCACATATGTCACAAAGGGGGTAAGTTGCATATGATTCTTATGTCATACAAAGGTGTGAACTTGCATAGCATGTCACATGTTAACTTGCATATAACCAAACACATAACTTGCATAACATGTTACATATGAACTTGCATATAATCATGCACATAACTTGCATATAACCAAACACATAACTTGCATAACATGTTACATATGAACTTGCATATAATCATGCACATAACTTGCATATAACCAAACACATAACTAGCATAACATGTTACATATGAACTTGCATATAATCATGCACATAACTTGCATTACATGTTACATATGAACTTGCATATAATCTCACATATAGCTTGCATAACATGTTACATATGAACTTGCATATAATCTCACATACAGCTTGCATAACATGTTACATATGAATCAATGTTCAACATAGTGTTTTGCATAATGAGCATCATAAAACATAGCATTAAACTTGCATAACATATAGCATAAAACTCGCAAAACACACAACATACACTATACTAAACTTGCATAAACACATTGATCCACAAACATAGCCATATCTTATCATATCCTATCATAATCAATTTAACAATTGATTATTAAGGCTATAGAAACTCACCACTAAACTCCAATAAGCAAACCCTTGCCAAAAATCACCCAAAAACTCTAGCCTTGAAAATAAAGCTTGCAACTTGATGATGAATGCAAGCTAATGATCACTCATACAACTTAAAAATGCTTGTATGAACATGAAACCTTCATAGAAATAGTTTAGAAAGAGGATGAAGGCTAGGGTTTTGAGTGGAGGCCATGATCATAGAAAATTTTGGCATAGTTTAGTTAGAGGATAGGATTATGATCATTTAGGGCTAGCTTAGGGTCTTATTTATAGATTAGGCAAGTGTTTTAGGCCATTAGATTAACCCTAAATTAGACTAGGAACATCAGATCTCGGAAGCTTCCAAAAAACAGCCCTAAAACACAGCCAAACCCTAAAATGGTGCACCAGGTCAAACTGGTCGAGCACCCCCTGTCGACACCCAAGTCGACAGGGCTGTCGACTTGGTCCTAGCCAAGTCGTCTGCCCAGTCGACAGGGCTATCGACTTTGGTAGCTAGGCGGGAATTTTTCCGCCTGCGCCCAATGGCCCCAATTTCGAAATTTGAACCTGAATTTTAAATCTGTTTTAAACTTTGAATTTTCTGTAAACTTCATTGGGCCATAACTGGGCCATACGGACTCCGATTCTCGAAAACTCGGACTCTATTTCGCGTATTTTTCCGAGACGAACGCAATGACTTAGCCCGTTTCCCCCATTTCTCACATCTGAGATTATTTATTCTACAATTAGTGAATTTTAGCATTAACTGAAATTTGGGGTGTTACATTCTCCTCTCCTTAAAGGATTTCGTCCCCGAAATCTCTAAGCTAAGGAGAATGCATATCCTACCATCCAAACAACCATTTACTCAATCCATCAAACACGGGCATCCATTGTCCTTAAAACAATTTCTAATGATGTATGAGCATATGCAAAAAGTGTGTGTATATGTTCCCTATCTAATGTATGAAAATATGCAAACCATGATAGTGCCATGCATCCATTATGTATGCGAGAGAACCCTATCGACACATACAATATCTACATGAGTGCACAATCATTCACCAAAATGCATCATCCATATGATAACACAATCATTATACATCCATAAATATAGCTACCTACACACAATTATATGCAATATGCAATATGAAGTGACTGAGCCGATCTAGTGTCTAGAGTGTGTGTATATGCATCCACGAGCAACCACTAGCAAACACTTGCATCCCCATGCATCCATCAGTCATAACATGTCTCAAACACATGTTTCAACCATAGGTTTTACCCTATCTAAAGGTCAAAAATACTAACGAGAGGACATACTAAAGATAAGATAAGTACTAGACAAACGATAAAGGAGAAGTTAAAAGACATACCCTCAAAAAGGAATGGGTATAATGAACGCATTTTCGCTTCCGTCTCCCAAGTAGCGTTGCTCTCATCTTCTCCCCATTGCACTTTGACTAGTTGAACCTCCCTGTTTCTCAACCTCTTAATCTCTGACCCAAGGATGCGTGTAGGAGCTCGTCGAATAGTCGCATCACACTCTATCTCTACTTCTCTAAGCAAGCTCGGCTCTACCACCTCTACGGTCTCATGTAGGCACTTCCTCAAATGTGACACATGGAATACATCATGTACACCACTAAGTCTGTCGGGCAACTCCACTCTATAGGCCATCTGTCCAACCCTTTCCTTAATAGGAAACGGTCCAACAAACCTTGGTGCTAACTTCCCAACAGATCCAAAGCGAACCACATTCCGTAACGGAGATACTTTGACAAAGACCATGTCCCCAACATCAAACTCAAGCTCTGTTCTCCTCTTGTCCACATAAGATTTCTGTCTGTCTTGCGCTGCTTTCATCCTTCTTCGAATCAAATCAATCTTTTCTGAAGTCTTCCTAACCATATCGGGCCCAAGCAAGATCTTATCCGTAGATTCCCACCAACATGTAGGTGATCGACAAGGCCTTCCATAAAAAGCTTCGAAAGGAGCCATGCCAATACTAGACTGAAAGCTGTTATTATATGCGAACTCCACCAATGGAAGATGCTCTTCTCATGTACCTCCAAAATCTAAGATACATAGCCTCAAAAGGTCTTCTAAAATGCGATTTACCCTCCCTGTCTGGCCGTCCGTCTGAGGATGATTTGCGGTGCTCAAACACAGCTGAGTCCCTACCGCCTCTTTCAAACTCTTCCAAAACTCGCTAGTGAAGATAGGATCTCGATCACTCACTATGCTGGAAGGTACACCATGTAATCTAACAATCTCTCGACTGCAGATTGAAGCTAGCCATTGAGCAGTCCTCTTACTCTTCACGAGTATAAAATGGGCACTCTTAGTAAGTTTGTCTACCCCAACCCAAATTCCCGTATTACCCTTCCTCGATCTTGGTAATCCATTGACGAAATCCATCGAGACACTATCCCACTTCCATAGCGGAACCTCCAATGGGTGAAGCAACCCACTGGGTTTCTTTTGCTCTGCTTTTACTTGTTGGCACACCAAGCATCTAGCGACATACTCGGCCGCGTCTTTCTTCATACCGGCCCAAATGAAAACTCGCTTCATGTCTTGGTACATCTTGTCCCTACCGGGATGAATGGTCATCTTCGAACGATGTGCATCATCAAATATAGCCTTCCTCAAACCCTCGTCTTGCGGTACACAAAGTCTACCGTCTCTACGCAACCACCCCTTACCATCTAGGGTGTACCTACTCAAATGGCTGGACGACTCCCCCTCCTTATGAGCTTCTCTACTAACTCAACCAACTGTGGGTCGTCTCGCTGCGTTCCGCCAATCCGCCCCAAAAGAGTAGGCCTAACCTCCAAGGAGGCTAGCAAACCGGGTACAAAGTCAACGAAAGGTCTAAAGTCAAACATAGAAATAAACTCTAAGCTCCGTCGTTCAACGAACAATGAACTCAAGGACAACCTTTTTCTACTTAAGGCGTCCGCTACCACGTTACCCTTGCCATGGGTATACGCTATCTCAAACTCATAGGATGCTAAGAATCCCATCCACTTTTGCTGTCCTAAGACTATGCGCTCGAAGAGTCTCCAACACTTCGCTAAGATGTAGGGCATGCTCTTCTCCACTTTTAGAGAAAACCAGGATATTACCCCATCCAAAATCATCACAACTGTCCATCTCTCACGCAGACCACCTTAGTCGAACTCGACATCCCCCAAATGCAAGCCCCAAAGGCCTAAACCAATATCAGACAAACACCCAAGGGATGCCTCCTTCGAATTCAGACGACCTACGTGAGATGATACTAGTAAAAACGGCTAAATAATTAAGCCCTTGTCCAACTTTGGATGTCCTCGCCAGTCTCGCTCCAAAACCACCGTTTATCCCATAACTGGCTTTGCTCAACCTATTGAGCACATACGAAAACTTATTTCGCTCCTAGAAAAGACCAAGATGTCATTTACAAAGACCAACACGAACTTATTTAGGTACTCCCTGAACACCCTTCTCATCAAATCAACATAGTATGCAGGGGCGTTCGTCAAACCAAATGGCATCACCAGCCACTCATAAAAACCATCCGGAGTCCTAAAGGTAGTCTTCTCTATACTATCCCCAGCCACTCTCAACTGATGAAACCCCGTGGCTAAGTCCTACTATGAAAACACTGAGGCGCCAACCAACTGATCAAAGAGATCATCAATCCTCGGCAATGGGTGTCTATTCTTCTTTGTTATCTTGTTAAACTCCCTATAATCTACACAAAGTCTGAGGGACCCATCCGCCTTCATAGCAAAAACTACTGGAGCACCCCACTCCGATATACTTCGTCTTCTAAACCCCTTCTCAAGCAAATCGCCTACTTGCTTATGGAGTTCCCTCCTCTCACGAGGAGCCGTGTGGCACACTGGCCAAGATACTGGTTTGGCATTGTCTACCGGATATATTCGGAAGTCAATCTCCCGCTCCGGATGTAATCCCTTCACCTCCTCAAACACATCCGAGTATTCCCGGACCACTCTAACAGATCGCAAACTCTAGACCGACGTGTCAAGCGATTCTAGATAACTTAGCATAACAGATTCCATGGGATTACAAGAGATCTCGAGAGTGTTACCCAAGCGGGTCGTAAGCCTAACAACTCTCCTTCCACAAAAAAGAACGGCACCATTACTGGATAACCAGTCCATGCCCAAAACTAACCCATAGCCTATGAAGCCCAAGAAGCATTACATCTAAACTCAACGCTAAGTATAGAAACTTTCAAACCCAAACACATCATGGAGCCCCCAATTGGGTTTGAAACAACTAAGGGATCATCTACTAAACTGGTGTCTAAGTGCAGTGACTCAACTAACAATGATGAGATAAACGAACTCGATGCGTCAGAATCAAATAAAGTTCGAACCGGATAATAAAGAAATCCAAATTCCAACCTAGACGGTCTTATCCCCATCTGGTACACTAGCCGTGAGGGAATACAACTACCCTCCAGAAGATTCCATACCTTGCCCTTGCCCCTTTGGACAACCCTAATAAGGTGTCCTATTCCTCCCAAAAGGATAACTACTCGCCTTCTTCTTCCCATTCTCCACTCGTAACCTCCCACCAATGAGGTTTCATCCTTCATTAACCAAACAACTATTTGAGCCTTCCTCCTATCGTCTATCCAATAGGTACCTACCAGTCCTCCTCCTTCTTGAACCAACTTCTAATCCGACTAACGTCTAAGTCCCTTGAAGTGGTTTTCCATTCTTATCTATCTTAGAAAGATCATCTATACACGGAGGGGGAAACTCAAAACGAGAGAGGAAGAGATTCAAAATGGAGAACTCGAAAGATAAAGATATGGCTATCGGGGATTATGCTTTTCTTTCAAAAACTTTTCTCTTAAAAGACATGTTTTTGAAAATACTCCTTTCAAAAATATTCCTAGAAAATAGTTTTTCTAAAAATTTTATCTGTTCTGGTAACCTTAAGCTCTGATACCACGTGTAACACCCCACACCCGCTACGGTCACTCACTAAGGGAATGCCATAACATCGGTGGAGTATTTTAAGTGAATATAGAACAGAAAAATTACAACAAGACAGATATAAGTAATACTTGAGAATTTAAAACATCATTTCATTGCAGCGGAAAGTAAAACATGTTTGGTTACACCAAAACCATAAACAAGAGTCAAGTACATAATATCCATCCTGATAAAACAAAAGTACATAATCCCACTACATAACTTAATAGCCATAATAGAAAAGATAAACTGAGCTTTACATCCATGGCCCAAGCTCAAAAAGATAGATAAAGCAGTCTGATCAAAGCCCACTAGTGCTAGGCCCACTCTGAAAATCTGAGGGTTGGAAAAAAAGATAAAAAAACAACGGGGTCAGACATAAGTCTGAGCGAGTCCTATAACCTTAACAATACAATCATTAAAGTAATTAGGGTATGATATAAACAAGGTACGGTACCTCTGGGGATAATGACTACACTAAGTAGCCAACTAAACACAGGATGTACTAAGATAACCGAAAAGACGCATTTACCCACCCAAGGATAATTACTACACTGCACCACCCCAGATCTACCCACCCAAGGGTAATTCCTACACTGCACCACCCCAGATCTACCCACCCAAGGGTAATTCCTACTTAAGGTTGATCCCTCTAAGTGTACTTAGTAATTTTTAATAGTAGTTTCGTGTACCCCTAGCTGACTACATAGGTGTCATCTGCCCCTATCTCCACTAGGTGTACCCACTACTCCCCAAGCGATCGGCTCCCTAACATAGATACCCGTGCTGGCCCCACGGTGGGGTGTATCATTCCCCAAAGTGGCAACCTGATAATATCAACGGTGCACGGCTTATACCTACACGATGCAACAACGTCTTACTTACCAGCCCGGGTCCACACACGCATATGAAACCCGTTGGACTTGCGTTGCCACCGCTAACCCGTTTTGGCCTCTTACAGTCAAGCCCAATATGCGTGTCCCATCCTCGACTTGGGTCGAGCCCACTAAGATACATTTGGGATATTGGCTGAAATGGGCCCCCACAAGCTACCCACCTAAGCTTGTCATTTCTAGTGAATCCCACTTAACCCTTTAACCATGTCCACTTACATGTTATAAATTTTGGTTAAGTCTTTTAATCATATTTTAATTGCCACTCAAGGCACCCACTAGATTTCCACATGCCACCCAAGGCACTTACTTGATTCCCACATGCCACCCAAGGCACTTACTTAACCCTTTAACCATGTTTAATTACATGTTCCACTTTGGTTAAGTATTCTAATCGTATTTTCTATTGCCACCCAAGGCAACCCACTAGTTTCCTCATGCCACCCAAGGCACCCCCACTAGTTACTACATGCCACCCAAGGCACCCACTTAACCCCTCATACCCCACTACATGCTAATTTGGTTAAGTGTTTCTTAATTAATTAAGATTGTAACCTTTGTAAAGACCTCTCACATTAGACTGTCTTCTATGGCAGCTGGATATGCCGGTTGGTTCCGGGCAGCCTTACACCATAACAGAGTCTAACCTCGTGTCTTTACACTTGTCACGTATTTAGTTTATGACTAAGACCTCTCATATTGGGCCAATCATTTGTAGCCGCTGGATTTGCCGGTTGGTTCCGGGCAGTCTTATGCTACAAAAGGGTCCAACCTCGTGTCTTAGTCGATTAATTACACCTAATTAATCACCCCCATAATTTGTATTAATTATCCCTAATTAATTACCAATTTCAAGAATATGGGTAGACCTAACTCAATAGGTAAATTCCCAATTCCATAATATGGGTAGACCTAACTTAATAGGTAAATTCCCAATTCCATAATATGGGTAGACCTAACTTAATAGGTAAATTCCCAATTATGTCCATTCACTTTATGTTATGCTTAATCATACCCATTTCACACCATTTTATTAACATGCATATTAACCCCATCGTTCCCCACGTAATTCGTTCTCATAACATGACATAATAAAGGGAAGATTCATCACAAATGCCATGGGTTTAACCAATCATAGCATATAACTTTATCATGGGTTTAAAAGGTGTCAACTTGCATATATGAGCATACATTAAACCCAACTAGCATTTAACCCAAACTTGCATGAAGCACATATGTCACAAAGGGGGTAAGTTGCATATGATTCTTATGTCATACAAAGGTGTGAACTTGCATAGCATGTCACATGTTAACTTGCATATAACCAAACACATAACTTGCATAACATGTTACATATGAACTTGCATATAATCATGCACATAACTTGCATATAACCAAACACATAACTTGCATAACATGCTACATATCAACTTGCATATAATCATGCACATAACTTGCATATAACCAAACACATAACTTGCATAACATGTTACATATGAACTTGCATATAATCATGCACATAACTTGCATTACATGTTACATATGAACTTGCATATAATCTCACATATAGCTTGCATAACATGTTACATATGAACTTGCATATAATCTCACATATAGCTTGCATAACATGTTACATATGAACTTGCATATAATCTCACATATAGTTTGCATAACATGTTACATATGAATCAATGTTCAACATAGTGTTTTGCATAATGAGCATCATAAAACATAGCATTAAACTTGCATAACATATCGCATAAAACTCGCAAAACACATAACATACACTATACTAAACTTGCATAAACACATTGATCCACAAACATAGCCATATCTTATCATATCCTGTCATAATCAATTTAACAATTGATTATTAAGGCTATAGAAACTCACCACTAAACTCCAATAAGCAAACCCTTGCCAAAAATCACCCAAAAACTCTAGCCTTGAAAATAAAGCTTGCAACTTGATGATGAATGCAAGCTAATGATCACTCATACAACTTAAAAATGCTTGTATGAACATGAAAGCCTTCATAGAAATAGTTTATAAAGAGGATGGAGGCTAGGGTTTTGAGTGGAGGCCATGATCATAGAAAATTTTGGCATAGTTTAGTTAGAGGATAGGATTATGATCATTTAGGGCTAGCTTAGGGTCTTATTTATAGATTAGGCAAGTGTTTTAGGCCATTAGATTAACCCTAAATTAGATTAGGACCATTAGATCTCGGAAGCTTCCAGAAAACAGCCCCAAAACACAGCCAAACCCTAAAATGGTGCACCAGGTCAAACTGGTCGAGCACCCCCTGTCCACACCCAAGTCGGCAGGGCTGTCGACTTGGTCCTAGCCAAGTCGTCTGCCCAGTCGACAGGGCTGTCGACTTTGGTAGCTAAGCGGGAATTTTTCCGCCTGCGCCCAATGGCCCCAATTTCGAAATTTGAACCTGAATTTTAAATCTGTTTTAAACTTTGAATTTTCTGTAAACTTCATTGGGCCATAACTGGGCCATACGGACTCCGATTCTCGAAAACTCGGACTCTATTTCGTGTATTTTTCCGAGACGAACGCAATGACGCAGCCCGTTTCCCCCAAGTCTCACATCTGAGATTATTTATTCTGCAATTAGTGAATTTTAGCATTAACTGAAATTCGGGGTGTTACACATATAAGCCTTAAATAGATAATTAACGCTTTATTCGGTTTGTCAATCAACCGATTAACATACAAATTAACACTTGAAATTAGTACTTTGATCATCATCCAAAAATCTCTGCTTTTCAACAAAATCTTTTATCACTACATCTTAGCATGCCGCATTGTCAATTCACATCATACAACTGATGTCTACTAGTATATAACATCTAATCTCATATGTCTCATAGAAGATTGTTAAGCTAAGAGAATAAATTCTCCACCACCAAACAGATACATATATAGTAGAGATCAATTAGCACAACATAGAATACAATATCGTGCATACAATCCATTTGTAAGTTCATTATGGGTCTGAATGAAATTGGAGAAACCTTATTCCTCGTCTCATATGTCCAATACAACAGAGAGGCCCTCGCATATCCAGTCGATCTCCAAGTATGTCTGGACAACCACCACTTATAACCTCGTCTTTGGTGTACGACTCAATCGAGACATCGGCAATAGCCCAAACAATGTGAAAATCTCCAGTCTTCAACCACCGTCTTCATATCTTCAACTTTTAGTAGTTATATCAGTTATTCAGAATGGGTTAAACGAGGTCTTTCCGAATAACTCGCGCATATTCAAAATCAACTGACATATATAAAGATAACGCACATCTCATTCCAGTCCAGAATTTATTCATATATTCATTACAGTGGGAATTCCTCCCTTAAATCTTATCAAAGATTTACATTATTTTAACTCTTGTTTAAATTTTTCCTTAGAAATCATTGCAAAAGATTTTATAATCTATTTTTGCAAAATTAACTCAAATTATGGTTTATAATCCTTGGCAGGAATATCGATTCTTACAAAGGTAATTACTCGTATCGTTATCCCATTCCCAATATATTCATCCCATGGAGCAAAATTGGTAGTACTGCATATCTAACACCCATCGTGTTACGGTAAATTTAAATTACCTCTTTACATTCCAAATTTAATTGAAGATTTGTTAAAATTCTATTACAATTTTAATCTTCAAAAATCATTATTCAATGATTAATCAACTTTAGGAAATTAATCCTATCTTTAAATGGGTTAAAGAACAAATGTCATTTAAAACATTGTTCATGATAAACCCAAAATTCAATTTGATATCAAATACAAGGCTTTGAATAGAGATCATATCGACTTATATTCAATACCAAATTCTGAAACCAACAGATACCGTACTAGAATAACGATATTTATATTTTTCAAATTCATCAAAATAGTATCTGTATAATTACGGAATATAATATCGAAATATCTGAAGACTATTTCCATTCAAAATCCAATTTGTATGTTGGAAAAACTCTAGTTATATTTAAATCCTTACAATCCAAAATGTTATTTTAAAACCATTGGAGTTTTTACTTTAGTTCATTCAGATATAAATACTTTTATCTTTCCAAAACTTGTAATATTCTATCCAAAATATTTTCAAATCATCTATTATGATTTATTATAATTTACCATATTTTTAATAACTTTATTAAGGACCTTACAGTCAGTTTCCAATTTCGGCCACCGATCTGCATCCATAACGAACTTTTTCAAAATAGATTTGGACTTATTTTAAAATCAAATTGTTGGATTTTAAAACTTCTTGTTACATTTGAAAGCTCATTTCATTTCGGACCCAACGCTTTCAGTTTTAGGAGAATCTGACAGTCGAATCTCCGGTTATGTAAATTCGAAGTTACGGGTTGAACTTCGCGAATTGTCGCAGCACAAAATGTCCTATTCAAGCCTAAATCGATTTATAATTTAAAATAAATCGAAATGCTTCCAAAATATTTATAAAATATATATAATATATATAATCATCATTGGAAATTCTATTCCATTTATGTTATGTTGGCTGGCTTTTTCGCCAAGCTACCAAGAACGATTATAACCGTATTCAGATGGACATGATTACTTGCATACACAAGCTCAAGAGAATACACCCTGACTCATGATAATTCAATTCGGATCGTGACTCTCCTATTTGACCCCGGCTTGTGGTCCCTCCTTTCTTTGTTAACTCATGCCGCTCGTGATCCATCTTCACGAACTGCCTTTGCCTTGTCATCACGACCCGCTCGTGATCCATCATCACGACCCACTTTCGTCTCGTCGCCACGAACTGGTCATACCTTCACGATGGAAATGCTGGGACTTGGTCACCCACGAATCGCATATCAAGGATCTAGTGACACGTGTAGAGAACGGCTGCTCTGACCAACTCTCCATCAAGCCATGAATCGCTCTGAGATTCTCGCGATTGATGCCATGTGTCCTAACGAACCGCCTGCAGAAATCACCTACAAATAGCCCAGCACTTGGCATTTTTCAGGATCATTTGGCAGCTGAGGGTTCTGATTCCACCATTATCAAACCTCCATCATTTCTAATCATAAATATCTCGATATTGTTGAGTGAATCATTGTTGTAAGAGTGAGATTGAGATAATATTGTGATTATACTTGCATTCAAACATATAAGCAAAGTCATATAAAGTTTATGTAGGCTCTTTAACGTCGAACCACTATAAATTTGGTGTGTTTGTTGCTTTTTCTTTCATTTCTAGTTTTAACTTCCTATGAATTAAGATAGTTCAGGTGTTAGGACCACTTTTTGGTCTAACGTGTTGGTGCTTTCACTGAGAATCGAATTCGCAGTCTATGGGATTATTGCTCTACTGTTTGGATTTTCAAGTTCGAAGAAAACAGTCTGCATTCCTACTGTTTCGTTTTTGAAAACTTTAGTAAAGTCAGGACGTTATGGCTACAAAGATATCCAAGGATTCACGAGCTTCTCATGCAATTGAAGCTAACGAAAAGAGCGTTCAGGAGAAGGATGAAGTGAACTCCCCGACTCGCGGCTCGCAGGAGGCGAACCGACCCCAATAGGGGGTCATGACCCGGTCCCAGGAGGGGACCACAAGCCACCACCAACAGCAGAGCACGAGCCGCCCACAGGATGAAAGGGAGCACGAACCGGTCTATCTACGTGACCACGACCGGCCCGGAAAGGAAACTAAGACCTGTACCACTTACGTTGAAGCTTCTGCTCGACTTGGCTCGAGTGCTCCTCATCCGATTATGAATGTTAATGACCAGCTAACTCCTCTGCCCCTAGAAACTGAAGGAAATATGTCCCGTGTACTTGACATGTTGGAAAGAACAAACGAAGCCTTGGAGGCTCAAAGACGTGAGAGTACCTTGATGCAAGAAAATATGGCTGCGATGAGAAGACAGGTAGATGAACTTCAGAGGCATAGAACGCCATCACCAACTCACCGCTTTACTCCAGACTATTCATCTTCATTAGGGGAGCCTCCAAAACCCCAACGACGACAACTGGAGAGGCCTAAAAATGTGGAACAACTACGGTTTGGATCCCTCCCTTCTCGAGAAGAAACAACACTCAATCTAGGATCAAACAACCGTAATCCGATTGATCCTGATCTGTTTCCAGGGGAAGGATCCCGGGCACTACCTAGGGACATAAATGTTGATGATCCAATACAGAATCAATCCCCACATTGCATGACAGAAGAGTGGCCATAGGGGGCAAGGAAGTTTTGCTCAAGTCCTAGATCGAGCAGCGATGCACCGAAGAGAAGTTGGATTTCCATAGAGCAAGAAGTTCCGACCCCGAGTCCACATTGACTAATGATGACACTGAAGTGATGGTGAAACAGATCATAGTAGATAGCCGAGGACAGAGAAATGAGGATTGAGGTGTAGATCAAGGTCACACACCTTTCACTGACGACATACTAGACCTTCGATTATCGAGGAGATTTAATCTACCGACCATGAACCGTTATGCGGGTAGGACTGATCTAGTTCAACATCTGAGGAGATATTCGTGGTATATGAACACCACCGCAGCTCCATACGCAGTAAAATGCAAAGCATTCCCGATCTTCCTAAAAGACGTGGCATTGATGTGGTTTACCCGGATACCGCCCCGGTCAATTGCCAACTTCAAAGAACTAAGCAAAAGATTTATAAACCAATTCCGACTCTATGCTCAGAGGTCTAAGAACGTCGTTAAATTGTCACTCATTAAGCAGCGCCCTAATGAAATTTTGAGGTCATACTTGGATCGCTTTAATTTGGCTGTCACAAAGGTAAGAGATCCTCACGAGAAGTCCGTCATCATGGCCTGGATTTATGGAGTAGATAAAGACACTGAATTTGGTAAATACTTAGTCGAAAAACCGCCACTGACTAGAGAAATATTTTATGAGAAAGCTAATACCCGCCTACATCAGGAAGAGATTTATGCTAATTGAAAAAGGAAAGCCGCTGGTAAAGAGGATATACAGAGTAATGTAGCCATTAAGAAGTCCGGCGATAGTTCGAGAAAGGTGGAAGTCAATGTCGGTAATAAGAATCAAGGCAACGATCGCCAAGCTGGAAATGGCAACAAGAGAAAAAAATCATGGAAACGACTCATAGAAGAGATCTCGGTTCAGATCTTCTGAAAACCTCACTCCTTTGAACGAAACATTATAGAATATCTACTTGGACACCTATAATGTTCTCCAATACAAAATGCCCCCACCAAGGGATTCAACGGAAAAGGAACGAGAAACAGGGAATTTTTGTCTTTTCCATAAGACCTACGGGCACTCAACAAATGTATGTTTTCATTTAAGAGACTTGGTAGAGAAGCTTCTCAGAGAAGGAAAGTTGGATGAATGTAAGGCATCTCCAAGTAACTGGGGACAAGGTAGCCTAGAGCGAAATAGAGGACAACCACCTCAGAAAGCTATTGCACAATAGAAAGCTAAAGGTATTGTTATCAATACAATAGTTGGAGGACCCCATCCAAAAGTTATAGGGAAATGGACCAATATGTAATGAAGCCAAGCACCTCGGAGTGGGGAAATGTAGTAACCCCGAAGATACCACCCCAGTAAAGCACTAGAAAATGATGACCGATGACATCATATTCCGTGAAGAGATAGTATTGGGGTTCAATCGCCTACCGAGGACCCATTGGTGATCACCACAACTATCAGTCCTGCTCTAGTCCACAAGGTATTAGTAGAAAATGGGAGTTCAGGTAATATTCTCTTT
The DNA here is from genome assembly GCA_030737875.1 of Allium sativum. Taxonomy (NCBI): domain Eukaryota; kingdom Viridiplantae; phylum Streptophyta; class Magnoliopsida; order Asparagales; family Amaryllidaceae; genus Allium; species Allium sativum. The sequence continues at coordinate 628,404,625 of CM060920.1, forward strand.
AAGAAAGCATTCGATCAAATGAAGCTTGAAGCGAAAGATTTGAAGCCTTGCGAAGGATGGATGCGCGGCTTCAATGGGGCCTCGACAGCTCCGATGGGATATGTAGAATTGTCAGTGACACTGGGAGAAGGAGATCGCCGGAGAGTGAGAATTCTCCCATTTGTAGTTTTGGACATTGACTCACCCTATAATGCCTTCCTAGGTCGACTGCCCCTTGCAAAATTCAAAGCCTGCATCGCACCCTGGTGCTTATTATTGAAATTCCCGACTAAAGCGGGAGTAGGAGTAATTAAAGGTGACGAGGCCAGTGGACGAGCCTACGATATAGCAGAACTAAAGATGTTACTAAAAGTACTAAACATTGAAACTAAAGGTGCTACCCCCTCTCCCCCCCTGCGCGCGAAGGAGGCGTCAACATAGCAACTAAGGGGGACAACCCCAAGGGAGTCGTCCGTAGAATTTCCCGAGGACATAGATCCCAAAGAGGATGAGGAGCTTGGGGGCATAATGGCGACGCCCAATGAAACAACTATGGATATCCCGACTGATGATAATGATTCAGCAAAGGTTTTAAAGATTGGATCTCAGCTAGACCCGCCTCGAGCAAAGGAATTGACCGGCCCGACTTTTTAAAGGAAAATTTGGATGTGTTTGCTTGGACCCACACTGATATGTGTGGGATATCACCCTTAATTATGAGCCATTCATTGAGTATTAATCCAAAACATCCACCCGTTAAGAAGAAGGGACGAATGCTCAACCTAGAGAGGTAAGTTGCCTTGAAGAAGAAGTTGAAAAGTTGAGAAGCAACAGATTCATTAGAGATTCGACTTACCCAGAATGGATCACAAATCCCGTTTTAGTAAAAAAAAAAAAGGCCAACGAGAAATGGCGTACATGCATTGATTTCTTAGATTTGAATAAAAATTGCCCAAAGGATAGTTTCTGACTTCCTAGGATCGACCAGCTAGTGAATTCAATGGCAGGTCACGAACTCATATCCTTCATGGATGCGTATTCAGGATATAATCAGATCCCCATGCATGTTCCAGATCAGGACCACACTAGCTTCATCACAGATTTGGGACTATATTGTTATGTAGTGATGCCCTATGGCTTAAAGAATGCCAGAGTAACATACCACCGTTTGGTGAATAGGATGTTCTACAATCAGATTGGGAAGACAATTAAGGTGTATGTCGATGATATGCTGGTGAAATCTAGATAGTCATCTGACCATACTGCTGACTTAGCTGAAATGTTCGATATCCTCCGATGATATGGAATGAAGCTCAACCCCCTAAAATGTTCATTTGAAGTCGCCTTCGGGAAGTTCTTGGGCTTTATCGTCAGCTCTCGAGGGACCAAAATCGATCCAGATCAGATCACGACAATCAATAATATTCGGGAATCGAGATAGATTAAGGATGTGCAGAGCCTCGCTGGAAAAGTGGCTGCATTAAGTAGATTTATCTCAAAAGCAACAGATAAGTGCATTCGATTCTTTGATCTGATAAAGCGAGGTAAACGCAACTTCCAATGGACTCCTGATTGTGTTGAAGCATTTCAGAATCTTCTCACTCATCTAGAAAGACCCCCGATATTGTCCAAGCCAGTCGACCATGAAGATCTGTTCGTATACTTGGCGGTATCATCTCATGCGATAAGTTCAGCCTTGGTAAGAGAAGAAGATAAGGTCCAGAGGCCGGTGTATTACGTGAGTAAGAAACTGGCGGCAACAGAACAAGACTACCTGAGGACAGAAAAACTCGCGTATAGTCTGCTGATCGCATCCCAAAAACTTCGTCACTATTTTAAAGCTCACCCAACCACTATATACACCGAACACCCTCTCCGACAGGTATTACAGAGACCAGAAGCATCTAGAAGGCTACTCGTATGAAATATAGAATTAAGCCAGTTTGATTTGAACTTCCAACCTCGAAGATCGATAAGAGGGCAAGTATTGGCAGATTTCATAGTGGAGTTTACTATTCCTGAAGAAGATGTAACAAGCAAAGATACAAGCCCCTCAGAACTGCTATTGGATCCTAACATCTGGAAGCTATATACTGACGGTGCCAAGAATGATAGATGGTCTGGCGCCGAAGTTGTCCTCGTCACCCCTAAGAAATGATCAATATACTATGCTCTAAGATTAGAATTCCATGCCACAAATATCGACTCAGAATATGAAGCCCTGATTGTTGGACTAAAGCTCACAAAGGAGTTAGGATAGCAAGGTTGAATATTTTCAACGATTCCAAGATAGTCGTGAACCAGGTTAATGAAGAGTTTTAGGCTATGGGGCCAAGAGTTGTATCTATTTAAAGGAAGTAAGAAAGCGGTTGGGCAGCTTTGAGCATTACAGCATATCCCACATCCCTCGAATGGAGAATCAAAAAGCAGACAAGTTGGCCAAATTAGCGAGCTCTGACAACCCTGAGGACACGGAAATGGTCCCGACCGAAATATTGGAGACTCCAAGTATTGATCAGATGGAAATTGATGTTGTACAGGAGACCGAGCCAGAGAGGGATTCATAGATGATGCCCACAAAGAACTTCCTGACAAATGGAATGCTTCCTTCCAAGAAAAGTGAAAGGCGCGCCGTTATCCATAAGGCTTCAAGATATGTTATGCAAGGAGAAGTCCTATATAGACAAGGATTTTTAATGCCCCTCCTCCGGTGTATAGCTTATAACGAAATCGAGCGAGTACTAAAGGAAGTACATGAAGGTGAATGTGGTGACCACACCGGAGGCCAAACACCGGCTAAGAAGATATTACGGTATGGATATTTCTGGCCAATCGTGAAAAAAGATGCGGCCAAATACGCACGACGTTGCGATAGATGCCAAAAATTCTCTAAGATCCCCAGAGCACCGCCTAGTAAACTAAAGACGATGATGAATCTGTGGCCATTTGCTGTCCGGGGAATTGATATCATCGGAAGCTTACCAATCGTGAAAGGCGGAGCAAAGTTCGCCATCATGGTGGTTTTTTACTTTACAAAATGGGTCGAAGCAGAACCGTTGACCACGATCACAACTAAACGAGTAATAAACTTCGTCATCAGGAACATTATATGTTGGTTTGGGATCCCAAAAATCATTATAACAGACAACGGCACCCAGTTTGATAGCACCGATTTTGAGAATTCTTCCAGAAGTATCATATCGAGAAATGATACACCGTCGTGGCGCATTCGCAGTCAGATGGACAGGTAGAGGTAGTAAACAAAGTCATTAAGTCCATCCTGAAGAAGCGATTAAAGCGAGCCAGGGCTATGTGGGTCGACGAATTACCTTTAGCACTGTGGGCTTACAGAACAACTTACAAGTCAGCAATGGGCCATACACCCTTCTCCATGGTATTTGGGTCGGAAGTTGTCATCCGGTCGAATTAGAAGTACCATTCCATAGAACCACCTATTATGACCCAATGACCAACAATGAATTGCTACTCGAGTCCCTGGACATGATTGAGGAAAAGAGGGATGAAGCGGATCTACGGGCCTTGAGACATAAGCAACAGGTCACTCAATATTACAATAAGAAAGTCCGGGCTCGAACTTTCGAGTCTAGAGACCTAGTACTGAAACGCGTCTTACCAGAACCCACCTACTTAGGCGCGAAATGGGAAGGACCATATACCGTCCTACGAAAGCTTGATAACGAATCCTTCAAGCTAGCGACCATAGATGGAGACGAAATCCCCAGAGTGTGGAACGCCCAACATCTACGGCATTACTTGACATGAAATTGTCATTGTTATTCTTTTGTTTTAGGACCATGTAAAAATACTCGACTTGCCTAAAACAGTCTGGTTGCACAAACAAAAGATTATAAGTGGACGTAGCTCATGATTCGACTGAACCACTATAAAATATCGTGTGTCCTTTACTTTACCGTACCGTTTTGTGATTATTCTTTCGCTTTTATTCATATGAGCTATTACGATTGTGATATTTAACATAAATCCCTTGATGACCTCAATACACTGAATTCAAAAGATCTTTCGAATTTGAAAGGCAACCAGGTACAGAGCATCGGCAACGCAATAAATTAAATGACACAACCTCAAATACTTTAACTCTCATGACTTGAGAAGGAGTATACAGGAAAGAAAGCGAATTGTCCATGAGGCATGAAGGTGGACCATGATTAAAAGACCACCTCGATTCCACTCTGCCCTTGGCATTCGACGGGAGAGTATAAAGGCGCCACGGACTGGCGCTGCCAATGAACTCCTACCCCGCTGAAGGAATGGGAAGCAGACTGAAAGATGAGTTCGAACTCTATCATGGGCATACGGCAGGAGAGTATGAAGGCATGTTGATTAAATGCCATAAAAGGGCTCATACCCCGTTGTAGTATTAATGAAAAGAGTTAAAATTGAGCCCGAACCCTTCATGTATGGACATGGGTGCAAAGCATCGTCGATCCTAATCAATCCTCAACAAGCGCTGGCCAGGCATCACATCAATGATTGATTGGGGCATAATTATATATATATATACTTCGTGACCACACTTCATGGTGACAACAAAATAAATAATATGCTTACAAAATTTTTATGTTGTGCCTGCGATGATAACTTATGATGCAATTTCATCCATGATTTATTTATGATTCGAATGTTTAAATGATGACTAAATTTGAGATGTTCACAAGTACACAACAATGCAAAAGAAATAGAATTTCATTTACTAAGTGCAGGTTTACAAAACAAAGCTAGACAAAATGTGAGGGTCGCACTCGCAAAAACTACAAAGGGCCAAACCTAAAAGCAAAACATAAACAAACTAGCTCTGCTTGGGCTTCGGGGATGGCTTCGGTTTCTTCTCCTTCTTCTGTTTTTCCGAAACCTCCTTACCAGCATCAGGGGAATCATGCTTCTTCCTTTTCTTCTTCCCTAAAGGGGGATCCTATGGAGCGCCAGTAGACTGGGATGCAAGCTGCGTAGTAATGGACCTAGATAGTTTTACGATCAGCCCGGATCCGAGAGCAGCCGCAGAGAGAGGTGGTACATTTAAAGGCTCTTCCTCAACCTTAGCCTTCAAGAGCTCATCCTTCATAGCCTTCATCTTAGCTAATGTCATGCCATCATCCTCCTTTGTTTCCTAAGTGATAATGACATCATCCTCTTCATATCCGTTATCACCCTCAGTGTCCTGTAAAGCTTCGATGATCTCAGCATCCTTAGGAATGTCAGCACTTGATGGGACTATGGCTTTCTCAGCCACCTTAGGCTCCACTTTCTTTTCTCCAGTTCCTCCGGCAGGCTTGGCATCTGCATGATGAAAAGGAATAGCTAATAGCTATTAATTTAGGAGAGAGTGCGGTCCCCTCAACTATTTGCACCACAATGCGACGACAAGTTATGATAGCTCTGACAAATTATGGAGAAAATATGGAGATCCCTTCAGCCGATTGCTCATCGGGAGCCATAGCAGAAGTCTCAATGGGTGGAGGAGCAGGAATTCCAGAAATCAGTGGATCATCAGGATAGTATTCCTCGACCACAAAAGTCTTAGGTTCCGCAACTGAGCTCGAACCTTCGTCAAACTTGTTCTTCCCTTTAAGCATAAGTCTATCCTCCTCCATAGATTCTTTGATTAGGCATCTACCCTCTGCTAGTAACTCATGTTATTCATCTTTAAGAAAAGTCTGCATAAGTTGATCCTCATCAATGGCTTCAACGTTTAAATGCTTCTTCTCACTTTCAACAATTTGTTCCTATACATTGACCAATGTGGTAGGATAATTCTTGATCCACGAAATGTCTCGGGTTCAAATGATCAGAGCAAAAAGGTCTATCAACAGTTCATCAAATCCTTCTATCTCTTGCTCAGCCGCGGTGAGTTTACCAGTCGCGTCAGACGCAGACTCTAGAGCTTTATTGGCATGCCCTTCGGCAAGGACTACTCTTTCCTCGGCTTGAGCGAGCTTGTCTTTCAAAGTCACCTTTTCCTTCTCCCAAGTAGCTCTTTCTTCGGTAAAGTTAGCATGCGATAGTTATAGCTGGTGTTGGCAGATCTAAGATCTTCTATCCTCTTTCTCATGGTCGTACGCTCCATGCTGTTGGAGTTAAGGTCAGTGTGAAAATGCTTTTCAGCTTCCTCGAACGGTTTCTTATAATTTTCAACATCCCGTTGGGCTAAGGCAAGTTCAGCTTGGGTGTTTTATAATTTTTTCTCGGCCTCGTCTCTGGACTTAACATCATATTTGGCCTTTTCCCGTGCATCCTTTACATCTATTTCAAGATGACGGATCACTTCGGAAAGCTTCTTGGCATGCTTTTCCATCGCCTTGTACTGTGTAGCCACATGACTTACCCTTTCCATATCCTCTGTATCCCAGTCATCAGAAACTGGTTTAAGATCAAGAACAAAGTGCATCTTTCCAAAGTAAATGTCTGGGAACAGTTCTTTCAAGCACTTCAAGTTTTCATTATTCTCGTCAGTAAGAACCATTAGCTGTGATGTAGTAATGTCGATGTTGCGCTGTCTGGATAGAACGAGTGTTGTCTTTCCCTTCTCTGACCCTTTGAGTGGGTCTTAGGCTTGCTTCTAGTCTCGTGATGCTTTTTGACAGATTCCTCCTGAGGGCGAACACTTTTCAAGAGGTTCGGAGCTTTAGGTAACTGCTTAGGTCCCCATGCTGGGCCTGGTGACTATAATGCTTCTCGACATCGTGCCTCAGGGGAGAGCGAGAGTGCGAAGAATGAAGTCAATGAGAATCGTAGTGCTTCTTACTATCTCCCCCGCGACAGCCACTCCGATCATGTTCTGTAACAGGATTCAGTCTGGGTGTGTACTCGCGAAGTTCATGGAGAGAATAGCGAGGACGAGTCATGTAACAACCCGGAATTTCAGAACAAATTTTATATTTTAATTTAAGCTGTTTTAAGGGATATAGAGTATAAATCGGTTATTTTTATGAAATAAAAATTTTAGAATAATTTTAACTGATTGTTTTAAAAAGAGAAACACATGCTTATGTTTGTATGAAAAGAAAACAAATGAATATAAATTTGTATTTAGTAGTTAAGGATATTAATTAGGGGTTCCTCATTTGATTTATAATCATGCATTGAATACTTTCCCATTTTTCTGTTTCTTATTTTATTTTTAATTTTGAATAAGAAATAAATACGCTACCTCATGCTTAGTCCAATTGAATATGTTGCATAAATTATGATACTTATTGTTATGTAATTTAAAAAGTCATATGACTTTCTTATAGTCAGCATCAGACAACAAATCATGTATTCATTTCTTTTTGTTATCATTTTTCCCTGTGTAAATTTTCTTTTGAATTTAGAATAGTAAATAAAGGTTGATAAGAGTGACACCTTGTGCTTAGTCAGTAAATTTATTTACTTCGTAACCTACCTAATATGAAGAGACACATTAGAGAAATAAATAAGGTAACTTTCTTAATTCCCTTCCTTATTCTTTTGTTTCTTCTTTGCAATTGTCTCTATTAATATTCTCTAATTCTAGACCTTAGCATACTCCTCTTCCTTTATTCTCTGTAAACAAAAATGAGTAGCCGCCAGTTTGTTCTTTTCTTTCCTTAAAAAAAAGAGAGGATTCCAACCAAATCACTCCATGAAAAAAAATTATAAAAGAAGTTTTGATTAATATCCTCTTCGATTCTATGCGATTGTCCAAGCATGCGATTGTGAAATTGAGGAACGATGAATGGGTTCAAAATGGTCCAGAAAAGAGCGATGAAGAAGAAGCAGTATCGACCCTTGGATCAGAGGATGAATGGTCAAATGGAAAGATGAATAAGGTCAAGGCCTAATTAAAGTTCAATTATAAATTAATTAATTATTTATTAATGTAATCAAATCTTGAAATGATCATATCTTTTGCAATCGAAATCAGAATTCAGCAAACTGAATTGCGTTGGAACCGCATTTCCAAGATCTACAACATGGAGTTGACCAAAACAGATTTAGATTTCGTCTAATTTTTGTCAAAGTGGAAAGCTTTCGGTAAGATCTCTTATTTAAAAATTAAAACTTAATTTTAATTTGCGATGTGAAATCTTTCTGTGTACATTGTTAATATTAACTTAGATATTGTACGAGATTTGTTTGAATTTGTTGTTGTGATTGTGATTATGGTTTGAGATTACCATGATGGAATGGATTAAATTGTTCATGTTATTAAAGGTCCTTCTTTTATTTGTATTCATGAACATAAATCTGATAAAATTTCTTCTGTTATTTAGATCAATGAACATGGAATTTAGATATACAATAAAAATCTTATTTTTATTGTTTACGTGAACACTGAATTTAGGTTTGCATTGAAAATCTTATTTTTATTGTTTACATGAACATAAAATTTTGTTTAAAATTTGTTTTCAATAAAAAATACCTTTTTTATTGAATTTAGAAACATGAACACAAGATTTTGTCAATATTTGTTTTAAAAAAAAATTCTTACTAGAAACATAAGTGTCATCATATTTTGTTATGAAATAAATATCACATTTGTATTGTCATTTGGAAACCAAATCATCATGTTGTGTTAAAAATATAATCTTTAAATATTGAAATAAAAATGGCATCTTCATGTATGTTAAAAATGTCTATTATTTAGATAATGTCATTTATGTTAGCGATAAATTGTCATTTATGATTAGCGATAAATTTTCATTTATGTTAGCGACAAATTGTCATTTTTGTTAGTGATAAATTATCATTTATGATTAGCGATAAAATTGTCATTTATGATAGCGATAAACATGACATTTATGTTAGAAACTTATTGTGCAAATAGACATGTTTGTGCAAATAAACATGTTACATAATAATGTCATTATATTGAGATTATCATTTATTTAGACTATGTTATGTTAAACAAAATTTTCATTTTGATTATGAATTGCCACGATAGATAAATTATCATTCTGGTTATAAATTGTACATTAAAATTCAAATATCATTTTGGATAGAAATGTACATTAGGATTTAAATAACATTTTAGTTATAAAATGTTACATAGAAATGAAATAACATTTTTGATTAAGAAATGTATATTAGACAAAAAAAATATCATTTTTGTTAAAGAATGTACATCAGAATAAAAATACCCTTTTTTTTAGAAAATGTACATTAAAATAGAAATTACATTTTAGTGTAAAATGTTCCATTAGAAAAAGATTACATTTATATGTAATGGAAGAATGAATAGAAAAAGATTACATTTATATGTAATGGAAGAATGAATAGAAAAATATTACATTTATATGTAATGGAAGAATGAATAAAAAAGATTACATTTATATGTAATGGAAGAATGAATAGAAAAAGATTACATTTATATGTAATGGAAGAATGAATAGAAAAAGATTACATTTATGTGTAATGAAAAAATGAATAGAAAAAGAGTACATTTATATGTTTTTATATGTAATGAAAGAATGAATAGAAAAAGATTACATTTATATGTAATGAAAGAATGAATAGGAAAGGATTACATTTTTAATGTAATCAAAGAAAAGAATAAGAAGATTACATTTTTAATGTATCAAAGAAAAAATTAGGAATGTTCATTTATTTGAAATGAAAATATGTTGACGATAAAATCCACATTTTTATCGTATATGTAGAAAAGATGGAAAATGATCATTTGTTTGAAATAAAATATTGAAACATTAAAAATCATAATTTTAATGTAAGAATGAAATGAGATATTCATTGTATTGAGAAAAATGTGAAAACATTGAAAAAATTTATTTTTAATGTAAGGTATTATTTATGTAAATATACATTGCATAGATAGAAATGCTAAAAACATTAAAGTCTACATTTTTAATGTAATGAATAGATATATATATATATATATATATATAATATTCATTTTATTGAGATAAATGTTGAAACATTAAAATTTACATTTTTAATATACTGAATGAATATATATAAAATATTCATTATATGACTATAAATGTTGAAACAATAAAGTTGACATGTTATGGTTGATTGATTGAATGGATTGTGCTCGACCAGTTTATGAGCGAAATATGTTTTACATTTACCATTGGGTGGGTAGAAATATATGTATGCTAACATCTTGTGAAACACTTCACGATTTGACCATAAGGTGTTTAGCGACGTGGTTTATTTCAAAATTAATGAATGATTTTGAAAAGTGATTTTCTTAAGTAAAAGAAGAATTATTCCCGATTTTGGATAGGGAATGTTTTATAAAATATTTTATAAAACAGAAAGGATTTCGAGGACTATACCCAATGATTTGAAAGTAGAAACCTATATAGATTTGATTATACTTGTGATTATGTTGTGAAATGATTTTCCCTACTTCGGGATATAAAATGACTTAGCAAGTATGTGGCTAGAGATCGGGTGACCCAAGAGCGACTAGAAGTGGAGGACGGTGCATGTTATCCCCCATAGGTGGGATGGTGCATCGTTAGTGTAGCCTGCCCCTAGATGGGAGGTGCATATATATATATATATATATATATATATATATATATATATATATATATATTGGTTAGGGCGCGCACTGCCTGGTCTGAGGAAACCTGACCGATATTTGGTTGCATACTTGTTTTTATGCATTGTTATGTTTTGGAATTTATATTTCCAAATGTTTTGTTTTCTAATCCCGAAGTGAAATCTACTTTGATATTTAAAAGCTAGATATGTGTTTCAAAATGATTTGAAATAAGAAATCGGGAAATAAAGTCCTAAGGAATAGTTTTAGTAAAGAGAATTGGATTTGAAAATCTAAGTTTAGGGATTAAGACTAAATGGGTAGATTGAGGAATGCATGTTGATTGATGCATTTTTATCCATAAGTTGATTTATGGTAGTAGTATATGCACTGGCAATCCAATAGAGTAAACCCGTTCCGCGTTAGCGGCGTGGTCCTGTGATTGACCTTATTATAAGATAGGTTAAGTAAAGATTTCTCATATCAGTCCCATGACTGACCTGTAGTTTGTTTCACTGGCAAACTCGGGTGCCCATATTTTCCACACGGGCAGCCGAGTAGCTTGTTTGCAGATATCTATTCTTTTAGCAGGATCCTGGATCGAAGCTTAAAGTTGTGTCCAGAGCTTTTGATAGTCTTCCGCTGCACTGTATTATATTTAATGTAATATTTATCTTTCCTGTATTTCTATTCGATGTACTCTGATATTTTGTATTCTGATGTAACATGATTATATTATCATGATGCAATAAAAGTCTTCTATATTTGTTCTGATGTGGTGTATGTCAAAGTTAAAGTATTCGAGGATTTCTAACCTTTGAATCAGACCTGTGTGGTTTATGGTCGATTCAAAGGGCGGGAATTTTCGGGTCTTTACAAGTCATCCTTCCTACAAGAATAATAAACTAGTATGAGACTAATGGACCAAAATCATGACATGTGATGTGTGTGATATGTGTGTGTTGTGTGTGAGTCCCCCCACCCCAACAGACTAGGGCCCGGAGCCAAACTCGTATGTACTGCATCCTTCTCTTTCACGGGAGTAGGCTCTTCCTCGGAGATAGTAAAGAACGGGTCCGTTCCGAAATCCTCAGATGTATATAAGGGAAGCTTACCTAAACTGAAAAGAAATGTATGTGCTAATATAGTACACATGGATCGTGTAATATGGTGTATAACACACAAATATAAAATGATATGAATATCTGCTAATCACGGATATGCAAAAGCAAATGCAGTGAAAAAGGAAAAATCACACCAGAGATTTTTATGCTGGTTCGGAGCACCGTCCTACGTCCAGTCCCAGACTTCTATCTGGATTTACTCTAAAAACCACCTCGCTTCATCGGAGGAACAGGTTTACAACACCCGAGCAGACAAATGGGATTGCACGACTCTAACAACACAGAGGACTTCAACTAAGATGAATATAATTGTTGTTGACAATATATGTTCTTGATAACACGACTTTGTCACTTGTAATACAACCTTCCTATAATCTTATCCTCAAATAGAATATTTGTGTATGTGAAAATTTGGAAGTGGATATCGTATTGAATCTAAAGAATATAAGTTAGATTCTAGGATACAAACGATATATTGTTGAGTACGAGCAATTTGAGTGCTTTGAGAGTATAGAAATGTGTTCAAGAAATTTGTGACAGTAAATCAAGTTAAATTAGTTGAAAAGAATGATAATCTTATGGTGTTTATATAGAGAATAAATAGTTGTAACCCTTTTTGAGGAGTAACAAATAATAGCCATGATTATTAGTGAAGAGAAAGAGATGCAACCTTTGATTGAAAGAAGTGTTTGTTCAAAAAGTTGCTTTCTGCACGAAAATTGTTGACAGGTCAAAAAGAACCGGCAGATAGTATATGTTATATTTATAGTGCACGTTTATTGTGCAAACTGGGTAAAAACGATCGACAGGTCCAATTATGGGCTGTCGACCGGTTCTAACCAGTTTGCACAATTAATGTGCACTTCGTGTATATATATATACATATATATATATATATATATATATCAATTATTTGAGGTATGAGATTATTTGAGGATATATTTTAACATAAGCAACACTATTAAAACACCAAATAATCAACTTTTGATCTAGAATACCATATGTAGCTCTTCAAACCAATAAATATCTTCTTTTTGCCGATCACGGCATGTTTCTTTGTCAGAAATCAAAACTCCATAATCTCTTGACTCAACATTCTCCCTCTTTTTGATTGATGACAACATAGTTCTGAATCTCCCCCGTATATGATCTCCCCTTGAGATTGTGCCTGTATATCAACATGAACCATATATTCCTGCATAAACACTGTTAGTACCAATCTCTCCCCCTTTGTCATCGACAAAAAGGAGTAAATAAGTCTAGAATTAACAATGATACTAGCAGGATAATAAGCAACATAAACTATTAACATAGAACAATGCAAGAGTCACTAAATAATGTCATACACAACCAAAAGTCTTGTAATATTTCTAAAAACATGGCACCATTTAGATTCAAGTGCCGAATCTAGTCTTAAAGCATAAGATAGGGTAGGTACGTAGCATGAAAAGAGTAGGAAGTGAAATAAGAAGATTCGGGTTGTGATTCCATCTCGTCTCCCTCCTCTTCCTCTTCCTCTTCAACAACTTGAGTTTTTCCGCGATCAAGTCCATGACGAGTTCCTGAGCTCGTAGCCTCCTCCGATGATGTCTAATCAAAAATAGGAGGAGCTGGTCATTTGCCAGGGTCTTGAGCTTGCATGGATGATGATGCACTACATGATATTGCTTCCCATAATGTTTCGAAGAAAGACTTAAGCTTGTTGAAACGTTTGTCCATCTTTGTATCCATACGCTTAAGTCGTGCTTCGAGTAAGAATTGGTTGTGAGCAATGGTGTCTAGCGATTCCTTTGTTGAGGAAGACGGTCCTAGAAGTTTGACTTCATCAGGTCTTGGCCGGGATGATTGTTTTGAACCTCCTTGTTGTCCACGTTCTTTCCATTGCTAAAAAGGCATAATATTGAAGTATGGATCAGAGAGTTTCATCCGTTTACTCGTTGCTTTGTCAAAGACTTTGGGCTTTGAAATAGGAGATTCGGGAGGTTCGATGTTACAATCGAGCAATAGGCGCATGATATATTCATTGTAAAACAAATGAGGCCTAGTGCAACCATTTACTTGCAAAATCTCATCAAAAATCATAGTAATCCAATTGATCTGAATATCCCCATATATTGCATATAATACCTTGAAGTTTTCTTGGTGGAGATCGTAACTCACATGTTTGAGGAATATTTTCAACAACTATTTCAGAGTCAGAATCATTATTTGTGATGATTGGATTATCGGTGACTATAGTTTCGTCTTCATTTAATGTATTATGAGGATGCTGATAGAATTCATCGAATGAGACATGAAGTGATTCTTCAATAATTTTGGCTCGTTTATTAAATATACGATAGGCCTTGCTCCGTTCTGAATAACCGACTAATATACCTTCATCGGCCTTTGGATCGAATTTCCTGAGCTGGACTTTCGTATTTAATATAAAGCACTTAGAACCAAAAACTTTGAAATATGAGATATTAGGCTTTCTTTTGTTAAACAATTCATAAGGTGTATTCTTGGTAAGAGATCGAATGGATACACGATTCAAAACATAACATGCAGTTGCAACAGCTTCTGCTCAGAAATGTTTTGGTAAAGTGGTTCCATTTAATAATGTTCTTGCATATTCTTATAAGGTCCGATTTTTCCATTCTATAACTCTGTTTTGTTATGGAGTTTTAGGAAACGAAAAATTATGATATATACCTTTCTTTGTACAAAAATGTTCAAACTCATTATTTTCGAACTCTCCGCCATGATCACTTTTAACCTTAAGCCCTTTTGATTTCTGAATTCTTTTGACGAAGGATATGAAATGTTCGAAAGTATCACTTTTGTTTTTCAAGAAAATTGTCCAATTGTAACGAGATAATTCATCAACAATTACAAACACATATCGACTATGGTTTATTGACTGAACCTGAGTTGGTCCGAATAAATCCATATGTAATAACTCAAGTGGTTGTAATGTTGATATGACTTTCTTGGATTTAAAGGATGATTTAGTCAATTTTCCTAGTTGACATGCATTACAAATGTTGTCAATCTTAGAGCTTAGTTTGGGTAAACCTCTAACTAGATCGTTTTTGGCCAATTTGTCGATAATTCAGAAGTTTATATGACAAAAGCATTTGTGCCATAGCCATGGATCATTATCATGAAACATAAGACACATATCTGAATTATGATTAATATTCATATTAAGAATATAAATATTTCTGTCTCAATAACCTTCGAAAACTAAATTATGCTTTCTATCTAAAATGCTACACTTATTATCTAAAAAGGAAATTGTAAATCCCTTATCGCATAACTGACTAATGCTAAGTAAATTGTGTTTCAGATTCTTAACTAGCATGACATTGGTAATAAGAGGTAAGTTAGATGTACCGCAATTGCTCACATCGCCTTTGCCGATGATGCAGCCTTTTGAATTATCTCAAAAAGTGATGGAACCACCATCTAAGTATGTGATATTTGTCAATAAGCTCTTGTCTCTAGTCATGTGCTTCGAGCAACCACTGTCCAATATCCACTTTCCTCTTTTCTTAAGTGGGACCTACAAAGAATAAGATTAAGTCCATGGTACCCACTTTTTCATAGGGTCCTAAGAGTTAGGTCTTAGGAGTCCAAACCCATACGGGTCCGGTATCCCCTTTATATAAATAATTAGAATTAAGATGTATAGTATTCATGAAATGCTGAATATATTTGTTCATAATCAAATTATTATTTGTTTTAGGAACCCATATCTTGATAGTCTTGACCTTTTTATTTTGAAATTTCACAACTGGTTTTGGTTTGGAATATAATAAACTAAGAATTTTCTTAGCTTTAATTTTGCATATTACTACATCTTTTTTTCCTGAGATGTTTCTTGGTTTCTTGTTTCTTATATCTCAAACCTTGTTTATTTGAAGCAAACTGTGAATTCTCAATGATTTTTGTCAAATTTTCTTGACCTTGGTTAAAGTTAGAAACATTTTGAGTAATGTTATCTAATTTAGTTTGTAAACTAGCTTTTTCTAGGTACAGAATTTTGATCTTTGCCTTAAGCTCATGATTTTCAGTAGTAAGAGCATCGTTCTTCTATTTTTGAGTTTCAGTTTCTTGAATCAAAAGAAATAATTGAGAATCAATATTAGATGATGATTCTTGAAGTTTTGCAAGTTCTTCTTCTAATATTTTCTTCTCGTCTTTTAACATATCTCATTCAAACTCTGTTCTACTCAAATCAGCTTTGGCTTCTTTGAGTTGTCATTTCATGTCTTTATATTTAACTATCAATTCAACATTAATATCAAGTACTTCATCAAATGTAGGAACTTGTACCTCATCTTCTGCTGCCATGAAACAAACATTTGCTTGTTCATTTTCTGTATCACTTTCACTTTCCAATGAAGACGAATCTGAATCATTCCATGTTACTGAGAATGCTTGTTTCTTTGATTTGTCCCTTTTGTATTTGGATTTGTCATTTTCTGACATCTTCTTTTGCTCTGGACAATCCATGTGCATGTGCCCCTTTTTGTGGCAGTTGAAAAATTCTATAGTAGATGATGACGGTTTATTTGATCCAGTTTTCTTTTTGTTATACTGACCGGCTTTTCGTTATTTCAGGAATTTTGAAACCTTTTGCAATAAATGCCAGATCTTCATCTTCTGAATTTGATTGATCTTTATCTTTTTCAGCATGGAATGCCACATTTTTCTTTTCTTCTTTTTGTTCCTTTCTAGCCTGCATATTAGCTTCATAGGACATTAGATTCCCTATCAATTCATCTGGCTTCATGACGGAAAGGTCATTAGCTTCTTCAATTGCTAATACTTTTCCTTCCCATTCACTAGTCAGAGAATGTAGGACTGTTGAAACAACATCAAAATCAGAATATTTTGTCCTAATCCAATAAGAGCATGGTGAATAGTTTGAAACCATGAATACATATCATTGATTGTCTCATTTGGCTTCATCTTGAAATTTTGAAACTGACTTTTCAACATGGCTATTTTGGCTTGTTTTACCTTATTAGTACCTTCATGAGTAGTTTTTAGCATTTACCAAATTTGATATTTAGTGGTACAGATACTAATACGGTTATATTCGTTTTGGTCTAATGCACAAAACAACATGTTTATTGCTTTTGCATTTACAGTTGCTACAGTTTTCTCAACTGGTGTCCATTATGAATAATCAGTTGTTGGATTCATTATTTCTTTTTGGGTAGCATTTCAGGCATCATAGATATTTGACTACATAAAGAATGACATACGAGTTGCCCAATAGCCATAGTTGAGACCATTGAAGAATGGAGGTCTTTGTGTTGATTGACCTTCTGTGTAGGTGGTGTTTTAAGTGATAGTGCTAGTACTTACGTTATTTGCCATATTACTAGAATATATCAAATAACTGTTTTACAGTTATATGATGACCGTGCTCTGATACCAAATGAAAAGAAATGTACATGCTAATATAGTACACATGGAGCATATAATATGGTATATAACACACAAATATAAAATGATATGAATATCAGCTAATCAAAGATATGCAACAGCAAATGCAGTGAAAAAGGAAAAATCATACCAGAGATTTTTATACTGGTTCTGAGTACCGTCCTACGTCCAGTCCCAGACTTCTATTTGGATTTTCACTAACAACCACCTCGCTTCACCCGGAGGAACAGGTTTACAACAGCCGAGCAGACGAACGGGATTTCACGTCTCTAACAACATGGAGGACTTCAACTAAGACAAATATAATTGTTGTTGACAATATGTGTTCTTGATAACATGACTTTGTCACTTGTAATACAACCTTCCTATAATCTTATCCTTAAATAGAATATTTGTGTATGTGAAGATTTGGAAGTGGATATCCTATTGAATCAAAAGAATAGTAGTTAGATTCTAGGATTCAAACGATATATTATTGAATATGAGCAATTTGAGTGCTTTGAGAGTATAGAAATGAGATCAAGAAATTCAAGATAGTAAATCAAGTTAAATTAGTTGAAAAGAATGATAATCTTATGGTGTTTATATAGAGAATAAATAGTTGTAACCCCTTTGTGAAGAGTAACAAACAATAGCCATGATTATTGGTGAAGAGAAAGAGATGCAACCCTTGATTGAAAGAAGTGTCTGTTCAAAAAGTTGCTTTCTGTACGAAAACGGTTGACAGGTCAAAAAGAACCGGTAGACAAGAATTTGAAAATATATATACGTTATATCTATATGTGCACGTTTATTGTGCAAACTGGGTAAAAACGATCGACAGGTCCAATTATAGGCGGTCGACCGGTTCTGCCCAATTTGCACAATCAATGTGCACTTCGTATATATATTATATATTTATATATATATCAATTATTTGAGGTGTGAGATTATTTGAGGATAGATTTTAACATAAGCAACACTATTAAAACACCAAATAATCAACCTCTAACCTAGTATACCATATGTAGCTCTCCAAACCAATAAATATCTTCTTTTTGTCGATCACGGCGTGTTTCTTTGTCAGAACTCATAATTCCATAATCTCTTGACTCAACATAAACCCCCATATATTTGTTCTTCCGTTAGTGGATCATGAGTCATGGGCTTCACCGGTGGTGGTGTTTCGGGGATGACTGCCCCTTTGAAATAGCACTCTTCGGTTCATCGGGTTGAGTTTCACCTTCAGTGTACACATTTAAGTCCTCATCATCCTGGTTAATCATCGGCGAAGGACTTGTGGATAGACCACGTAGCGCCTTGATCTCCGTGGCTACCTGCCCTTCGGCTAGGAGCATGGTGCTTGTTTCTCTAGGAGTTAGAGTTGGGGTCACATATCTGTAAGGCCTACCACCCTGTCCAAGCCCAAATATTATGTCAAGGAGATGATGTTTGTGAAGGTTCTCGTCGGTTATACACTTCTTAATTTTGC
This sequence comes from Allium sativum, assembly GCA_030737875.1. NCBI lineage: Eukaryota > Viridiplantae > Streptophyta > Magnoliopsida > Asparagales > Amaryllidaceae > Allium > Allium sativum. Next base: position 628,423,148 of record CM060920.1, read on the forward strand.
AAAAATCAGTTTTGCTTTTTATAAGGTGGGACAAGCGATATTCGTACACGTCACATTCTTGCTTCTGCGGATTAGGAACTGTGCAGAAAAAGAAGATATTATGTAATGATCCATAATTTTGAACCAACTTGAAATTGGAATTTTTAATACTTAATTTAAATTTTCTAAACACAAAATATGTTTGAGAACATTTAATAATTTTGATAGGTTAAACTATAGGTTTTATTTGAGTTATAACATTTATAAATGAAAATGATTATTAATAAGTTAGATTTACTGATATTATTTGTCGTTTGATCGGATTTATCAAAAGATAACATAAATTAATAGCATTAGTATTAAGCATTGCTCTTTGTTTTTATAACGTTTAAGGTAAATGCTACCAAAAACACATTCCTTCTCCGTTTTACAAGTGTTAAGACACTTGTATTTTTGATTGCAACATTTTATGCATAAAATACATATGTCCTATGATGTGTCGCTCTATCCATACTCCTCTTTTCCTATAAATACCACCCTTTCCTACCACTTTTTCATTCACTCTCACTTCTTTTCTTTCTCTCTTCTTCTTAAAGCTTATGGCCATGGTTTCCATGGCATAAGTCTTCCTCTTTTCCACCACCACCTTGACAAAGTTCGTCATTCTCCTCCTCCTCTTATAATATAGAGAGAGATTAGTGTATATTATATTATATATATTTTGGTGAAGAAGACGTTGCGCTGAAATACTGCCCGACGATTCGCTTAGCTAGGCTCGCCTACCGTGAAGATTTGGAAAGCTGTTAGGTGAGAACTCTTTAACCACGGTTTATATGTTTAATTAGTAGCTAGACTAATTTAAATATAGTGATTGGTTAATGATAATTGATATTTGTTGTGATGGATGATGGATGCGAAGTTTAGAACACACACTATTAAGCGTTAGTGTTATAACGATTGTGCACAATTATGATTTATTGAATCATTTTGATAATGGTTGTTGTTGTTTTGCACACATTACGACACAACAATTATGGTATCACATTGGAGATCGACAAATCTCCTTCACAATTAAAAGCAATATCAATATTGAAATTGAAGGTTAATAATTGGAAAAGACCATATGTACGAATTCATATATATATTGTTAAAGTCCTTTAAATGAACAAATAAATACCGGAACATTCTAGGATGACAGAGAGGATAGTGTCTAGGCTTGGGTTTGGAAATGAAGTTTCTTGCTCTCCCTGGCTATCCCTAACTGATCTGACGAATGGGAAAGTTAATTCGAAGTTATTTGAATTTAGAAATGAATTGGAATTTATGAAAGTTGAATTTTAGATCCAAAATAATTTGGAAAGTAAATTAAAATGATTTTAAAAGGGTTATATAAGGATACAATGGTTTTCTAAAATATTTTGAAGTATCGCAGAATAATGGTTATTATGGTCAAAATAGAGCTTGTCGCATAATGGCAATTTACATATTTTAGATGCAAACTTTAAACGCTTATAACTTTTGCAATCTAAATCAGATTTCCATAAAATGAAAAACGTTTGATCTCTATTAACAAGAACTTTCAAATGAGTGAAAGCAGATTTTAAATTCGAGTTATAATTTTCAAGTTATGTTTGAAACCGTTTTCGAAAAGATCGATGTAAGAACAATTGTTGACCATAACTATAAACAGCTATTTTTAAATGTTTTAAAAATATGGGAAAAATTTGTAAAATCATAATAAATTATGTAAAAGTGTTTTGAATTGTAAATTTCAAGTTTTGGCTAAGAAAAACGATGTTTTTATCAAAAATAGTTAAGATAACGCTTTTGTAACACTTTTGGAGCACTATTGTAACGCTTTCTTTAAAAACAACCTATTTTGAAGTACTTAAACCGCGAAATGTTCTCCGAACTATAAGTAATCATTTGTAAATGATTGGTTGAATGTTTTCAAAGGTTTAAAAATACTGAAAATAATTTGTTTGGAATTTAAATTGATTTATTTAATAATTAAATGTGTTTTTCAATTTCAAATAATTGGATATGGTTGGAGATAAATCTTCGGATGTTTGTTATTAATCCGGTAGATGATGATTCTTACTATTTGAGGAATTTAGAATGTAGTTCACCATTATTCTTCTTATAGTGTGAGTTGGATATCGAGATTAATATTAAGTATAAGTTTATGGTTTTCTATCCAGATCTAATGTCAAAGAGTTTGATAAATCTTTTAATTAAGATACGAGTTTCCTAAGTTGACTGAGATAAGTTGGATAGAAATAATCTTCAGATATTTGATATGAAATTTTGTGGTGTAAACATATACTATTTGAGGCATTTGGAAGATATTATTATATCGTTGTTCCACTTATAGTATTCGTTTATTATGAGAATTGATATCGAATATAAGTAGATACAATTTCTATGTAACTTATGTTCAATATCAATTGATTTGGGTTTTGTCGTGAATCATATCTTCAATAATATCATTCTTTAAACCCCATGAGATTGAGTTATGGAAATTCATATCGTAATTTGAGGATTTAATCAGATCTTTGATTTGAGGAAATTAAAAGTGAGGAATTGGAAAGAAAGTATAGTCTTTTAGTTAAGATTAAAGAATGGAATGTTGGAAAATCAATTTAATTGGAAACTATGGTTGAAATGGGGATTAAGGATTTTCAAAGGAAACTGGATTTTGAGGAAAATTAATTAAGGCTTTAAGGCTAAATCATCTTTGATTTAAGGGATGTGTTTTAAAAGAGAAAGGTTAAATATGGATTTTGTAATAATTTGAGAATGGGTTTAAAGAAGTTTAATTTTGACAAAATCCAAGACGGAAGGAGATTGGTAGAAAGCATGTGTGTTCTATAATTGTGTTTTTTTAAATTGCGCCTATTATTTGGAAAGACCGGGATCGGATGTATGTCTGCAAACCATTCCAAGTAATAATACGACGTTATGGAGCAATTAAAGACATTAGAGATGACATTGAAGACCAGGACCCTTCATGTCGTAAGGACGACTTGCTGGATGTCTCGAATGGGTCGCTCCCATTTGCAGATGGATTCTATATCGGTTAAGTGACAAGAAGCCCGAACGTATGTGAAGGAATTCCGGATTGTGGTTTTGTTCAGACCCAGAACGTACTTGTATGGATGGTGTGTCTGACATTGTAATTGACTACGTAGCACTAATCTTTGTTAAATATATATCTGCTTGGTGGCGGGGAATTTATTCTCTTGCTTAACACCCTTCTCTATATATTAATGAAAATCAGCGATGCGTAGTGAATGGACAATGTGGCATACTTAAGTTATGAGATGAGCTATGGATGATCAAAGCATGGCTTATTTAAGCGTAGCTTTGTGTATATCGTGACCTCAACGAACCTCACACCTCGGATTGATGGTAAACTGGTGGTTCGATTTTTATGTTCGTTTCGTATGTTCGGTGCACTGGGATGTGATGATGAAAGGGTATTGTGAAGTCCCCAGTCTAAGATGCTATTTGTTGGGTACTCTGATTCATGTATAGTGGGTTAATGTAACGGAGTCCGAGTCTGGACGTTATCCGTGAGTACTGGGATGATGCGCGCAAGAAAGTTTGTGAGCCCACGAATGATCTTTCATACCAGGAACCATCATGTTCGAAACCCAATCTCCACCACGAGCCCGTACGGTTTTGAATGTACAGCTTGCTGGTTATCAGTAGGATTGTCAGTATAATGGGATGGGGCATTATGCTGGTTAGGATTAATACATTTATTTGCGAAAAGGTTTTTCACACTATATATAATAGTAAAAGAGGATTTTCACGTATGAATGCATTTTTTGTTATCATAAGGCAAAACTCGCCCATCTGGTATGCACTTGCATTATGTGATATGGGACGAGCTTATGATAGCTTCGTTTTCCAAAAAATCATTGAGGATTTCTATGCACTGGTATCCACATGGAGTAAACCCGTTCCGCATTAGCGGCATGGTCCGGTGAATTACCTAACTCTTAAATAAACCCTAAAAACAACTATTTTGAGTTCTCACACCAGTCCCACGACTGACCTGGAGTTTATTGTTCCCTCACCTAAACTCTGGGCGCCCATAATTTTTACACGGGCAGCCTAGTAGTTTGGTTCGCAGATTTAGGCTTGGAGTTAGTTGTAGCAAGGCTCCGGTTCTAGCTGAAGCTATTATGACTTGGAGCATTCGCATTCTTCCGCTGAGTTTAGTATCTTTTCCGTTGTGTAATCGATGTACTCTGATGTACCTCTTGTTACTCTGATGTAATGATAATGGAAAAGTTGTTTTTATTTTGTGCAAATGTGTAAGTGCCCCTAGCAATCCGTCTCTATGAACGGTTTAAGTTGGTTTAATTACCGTCGAAAACCAGTCAAAAAGCCAGGTCGTTACATTTTTTGTATCAGAGCTTTGGTTTATACAAAGCAATGGGGTACAACACATTTGAACAAAAGGAAAGACCCATCCGAGTTATATTTCTCATTAGAGATAGGGTTAGTAATGCCCTGGAATGATATTTTGGAGTACTATATTTGAGAGAGCGTATTTAAAAATGTGAAATGAGTTTTGAAAAGTTATATTTTAAGAAAGAAACATATTTTGGAAATATATATGGTTAATTATAACCTAGATACTTAATCAAATGATTAAGGTTAAGTTTACATTTTGTGATTATAATTACACATAAAATAATTCTTATGGCATGGTAATTAAGCCCCTTCCATTGATTAGGAAATTGATCCAAGTACAAATGCCTTTTGGATTTAATTTCACTATTGGGTAACATTTCGAAATATTGATAAACTTGGGTCAAATTTGTTAAGGTAACTAATCAATATGATTAGAAATTAAAAATTAGAATTTGAGTATTTTATTTGATGTTGAGGTTGGACTATCGAGTATAAGAAGATTTTGCATATGTATATACGAAGTCTTAAGTATACTAGATAGATATAGAACCACACTCTAATCGCTTGAAGATGATTCTGTTGATGACTGCAGCATCATCAGTATGTATTTTCGAGTTTCGAAAATGGGATGACTATATGATTCCGATTAAAATATCAATATATACTTAAACCAATCTAGGTAAGTGTTTGAAAATATTGGATAAATTGATATGAATTAGAATAAGTAAGCGAGATCTTGAAAATTTGATAAGTTGTAAGAAATATATCAGGTAAACCTGTAATAAGGATAAGCCAGTAAAGAGTATATGAGAAAGTGCATTTGTGATATATATATATATATATATAAAGGTTTTGAAAAGATGTATAATTTGAAAGCTCAAATCAAAATTTTGAGTAAGAATTGGCAGTTACTTTGGAATTGATTTTGAAAGAATATATTTTGAATATAAAGGAAAAAGATCTTTGAAAATATTTGAAAATTAAAAACTTGAACACGGACATCTTGTAATTGGAATTTCTCAGTTGATTAAAAGACATCTACGTAAAGTTGTAATTTACATAAGTAATCCAAGTAGTTTGGGAAACGATTTAAAGGTTAAGTTGGAATTAATTAATCAGGATATTTTATAATTAGTCCTCCCCAACTAATTAAATTTTAAATGCAAATATCATGAGAATTAAATATGACAATATGATATTTGATGATATTTTGGTTAAGGACTACATTGGTTAAAGCTGTTTCTCTACAGTTTGAAGGAAATAAGTTTTGTAATCTTGAATTTAGAATAATTAATGAGGATAGCCAAACTTAAACAATATAAGGAATTAAAATCTGGAATTATCGTCGAATTTGGACAGTCGATAAGTTTTAAAGTATATTATGACAACAAAAGAAACTGTTTAAGTGAGCATGAATACCTTGTGAATTAGGTTTCAAATTAGATTAAAAGACATTTGAAAAGTGGGAATATTAAGAAGATATTACCTAAACTAAAACGTTTAGATAAGATGAATTCTGAGATGATCGAGTTTTCCATGTAAAGAATAAAAGTAATTTTGGGTGTAACGACCCGCAAATCCGTGCTATCTGAGTTGACTAAATACACAACACGTCCAACCCAAATAACACAGAAATACGACTCATTATTAGAAAGAAGTTAGAGGGTGAGAATAGATAAGATAGAAAACTTAGAATAGAAGAAAAACGAAGATCACAAACTCACAGCGGAACGAATAAAATATATTATATAACATAAGCTTTGAAATACAATCCTGTTTTGTACATATATACATACCATCATCAGAGTACACATAACATTTGATTCAGCGGAAGTAACTCTAAATAACTTAACGTTGAAGCCTCCTGCTTCAAGCTCCTCCAAGTGTATCTGTAAAAGCCTGAAACACTTGACTGCCCGTACAAATTTGGGCACCCAAGAGTTTAGGGAAAACAAAACAAAACAAACTCTGGGTCAGTCATGGGACTGGTGTGAGTAAACTCCAACTACTTGTTTAACTTTAAAAAAAATCCTTTCAAAATGAAAGGTAATAGTAAGACCAGCCCACACATAAACACGGACGGTTTTTACCTTACTATAACCCAAAACACTTTGATATCAAATCCAGTGATATTATAGTAATGTCTACATCAAATAAATAACCAAATAGCAGAACGCTTGCATCTCACGCTCCACATATATATTATAAAATCACAAACCGCATGGCGCTTATTGGAGATTGGATTTCCAACATGACAAGGTATGGGACCACCTTCCGACAGTGCATCTCTAGAGGCGAATACACCTGGGTTCAACAAGAACATCTTGTAACCCGGCCCACACATGACCGACCACTCATTTCGCTTGAGTGTATCGAATGTATATCACCAACGGTTGGACTCAAACCACCGTTTCCCGAATGGGCAGAATCGATAGATTTAGAAACAAAGGGAATTTCTCTAGATAGGTGATTATACACCCTAATGGGTGCGACCCACATAGCCATGCTGCCTGCCCGATTTTTTTGTCATTTCCTGGTTGTTGAGGCCTGAGGCTACGCATACTTACCATTCATTGATAGCACAATCACTTTGAATGCCACATCGTCAGATCCGTTAATCACTAGTTGAGTTTGCACAAATATTCTGGATATTATGCTAAGGGATAAATCCGTTGCCACCATATACATTCATACAGACCAACCCATTTGATCATTGGAAATACTCTGTCAGACATTCGTCCATTTATGTTCGTTCTGGGACTGAACGAAACCGAAGGCACTATTTCTATTACTAGAAAAGCCCTTGCACTTTACTCCGTCTTCAATATATTCAGCATACTTGGTTCGCAACGCTTATGCCGATACGGAGTGGTTCTTCGGATAATAATCCAACCGGTCTCTCCATATTGACAACGATGGTCAAAAACTTCGATAGTCTGTGATTTAACTATCGAATAAAAACAAGTGTTCATCCAAACATATCAAACAAATCACTGGGCCCTTTAATTAATATTTCATTAGTTTAAATCTCTTTTCCATTCCACTATCAATATTTGTTATCCAAATATTTCAAAAATCACCTTGCCTCTTTTCGCTATTTTTGATTTCGTTTCCTTGTCGAATTCTATATATCGATATATAGATTCCCAATTGTCAAATTTCTTAAAAATATTCTAACTCCTTAAATTCCCGGAAAATTTCGCCATAACCTCCCCTGTATCGGGAGCATCGGGAAATTTCAAATAGCTTCCCGGTATCTTCCTCAATCAAAAAGAAAAAGGAAAAGCCAAGCGGCTTGCCGATACGGCGCATAAATCTCATATATGAATTAAACATGTACCTCTTTGTCGAGCACACAAATTAAAATCTTCATATACTTCCTCCCATACCTGTTCAACAACTGTTCACCTGTTTTCAATTCAACTCAATCCATTTGTTTGAATTAAATTTTGAATCGTTTGAATTTAGTTTCGCTCAATATTCTTTAATTAGCCCTTTTTGCATATTTCACTTCTTTGTTGAACATAACATGTTCAAACAAATTATTTAACTCGTTCATAACCAAATTGAATTTCAATTTTTCAATTCCAGTTCTCTTTTTCGATTTCGAAGATAAATTTTCAAATCGAATTCACTTATTTAAAGCTCAATATTCATTCGAAATCTCATTAACTAATTTTTATTCGAATTAGTTAACTTTATTCAATAAATCAAAAATCTGGTTTCTGTTTCAAAAATCAACTCATTACTCCACTGAAGTTCACATATATTTTATAACTCAACTCTGGATTTTTCTAAATAGAAATTTCGATTTTTATTTGCTTAAAATCCTTTAATTTAATTAAATAAACCGTTATGGTTTTATAATGGTTCTGGCGCTGTTTTTCTGAAAATTTGATTTTGACATAACTCAAAATCTATACGACGAAATTCAGATTTTTCTCTTTCATTTGAAAACTATTATCAAACCGGTCCCGACGTTTCTTGTTTCAAAGAATTTCGACTTCAATTGAGTTCTGTATACTCGATTGAAGTTCGAATCGCTATTTTACGAACTGCAGCGCTGCGGCGAGTTCGTTTAATTATATTTATATATATATAAACTTTTAAACTTCGTTTATATAAATTCAACTCCATTCTGATATATTTTAAATATATATCAAACCCTTATTTTCCAACTCAACAAATATTCCTGATCTTCTATTTCATTTATATTTGAAGTCTATATTCAAATTCCAATTCGATTCTAATTCAAATTCTATATTCAAATTCTATTTCAACTATTTGAATTCAAATTCCATTTTTAATCTATTGAACTTCAAATATTTAAACTCCATTTCTACTTGAACTTCAAATACCACATTTATATTCCTTTGAATCCCAATATCATGTTTCAAATCTCTTTGAATCCCTCTTATTCAAATTCTTTCTAATTAAACTCCATTTGAGTTTTGTTTGAATCCTTATATTTAACACCATTTGAATTCTATTTGAATTCTTATATTTAAATCCTTTTTATTAAGACTCATTATTTAAATCCCATTTGAATTTCCCTTATTTCAAATCCATTTGAACTCCTTTAAAATTCAAATTCCATTTCAAAATTTATTTGGATTTCCTATTTTGAAATCCTATTCCACTTCTTACTTTGAAGTCCTATTTTCAAAGTTTATTTCAAATTCTAATTTGAAATTCCATATTCAAATTTCTACTTGAATTTCTATATTCAATTTCATGTTCAAATTCAACACTTGAATTTCTATTTCAAATCTCAATTCAAATTTCATATTTGAATTCCAATTCAAATCTCTATTCAAATTTCACATTTGAATTCTTCCTTGAAATACTATATTTCAAATTCTATTCAATTCTTCTTTGAAAATCTATTTTCAAAGTCTATTTCAAATTCTCTTTTGAAAATTCTATTTTGAAATTCTATTTCAAATTCTCTATATTCAAACACCATTTGAAAGTTCTACATTCAAATCCACCTTGGATTTTCTATTTGAATTCTAAATTCAAATTTTCTATTTCCTTTTCTTTTTGAATTCAAATTTCCATATTTAAATTTCCTTTTGAATCATATTTTCAAAACACTTGTATTCCTATTTCTGAATTATCAAATGATAATTCTTTTCACTTCGTTTATAACTTCGTTATAAAAGAACTATTTATAAACTTCGTTTAAAAAGAACTACTTGTTTTATTTTTCAAAACAAGTTTATATTTTTATTCCCACTTAAAAATTCAAATTCTATTTAAAAATAGAATTTTTCCTTTTTAAATCGCCAATATCCTTTTTACGATATTTTAAAATATCATTACTTAAGCCCAGTGATAAAACACACAAAGCAACCAATTATTTATTTTTCTAACACATCATATATAACAATATATATGCAAACAAATAAACAAAACAGATAATATATTTTTGAGGAATCCAGTTGGATTCCTCCAACCTGTTTTCCTGCATCCACAGATGTTAGCACATAAATAATACCCATTCTGCTTCGTGGCAGAATATCGTGGTATAGAAGGTCATCCACTAATCATAGCGTGGGGCGTATAGGGTAATCATCCGCTATGAAACTGCGGGCATCCGCTAATGAGACTGCGGGAATCCAACCAATCAATCAACCCAATATATATATATATAATAGCCTAAATAACTAATATATATAAAACAACCATAAAACATTCACACAAGCGACAAACAATTATTTTTAATGAAATAAAAATAATTCTAAAGGTGAGTGAGATTTACTCACCAGGATTTTCCATTGCTGAATATCCGTTTTAAACTCAGCATCGCATGACTAACGGATCAATCTGAATCCTCTTGAATGCATTTATTCTACCCTACGAAGATTTTATTTTTAGTTATCGATTAACTATTACTTATTTAAACTAATCCTAACAAAAATAAATTAATTACTTTATGAAATTAAATTTAGCAAAACATATACCTTATTTGCCTTGAAATCTAATCGATCAACCACGAACAAATCCTTAGTAGCTCCACAGTTGAAATCAGCCTCAAACTTGCTATCAGTCCACTTCGGCAATTCATCGAACATTATATTGACATTCTAAATTCCCTTTTCAATTACCTACAACCTGTTATGATTCCCTCGACCGAACGCTGCTCGAACACAGGAATCCCATCGCCAATACAACCTTAGCTCCTCCTTGTCCCGGTTTCTTCTCAAAGTTACAGATCCAAAGATCGACATCCTTCTGCTTTGAACTGCAGTTCCGTTCGAACTCACACGAGATCGCAACCTATTCCCACAATCGCGACTTCTTCCAGTCCCTCCCATTGACCATCGAACCCCTGAATCCTCTTCGAACCACCAGAATTCCATCAATCGGCCTGCCTGTCACTTCACCCTACATCCATCGCATGTAGGCTTCAGGTAGTCATCGGCCTCCTTTTCTCTCGATCGAAGTCCTACCCAAATCGAAGAAATCTTTCTGCCCTAACTCGCGATGCCGAGGTCCACTACTTACGTCGCATGAATATCGAGAGGTACAAGGTCGAAGCCTTCCTCGAATCCACCCATTTTCGTTTCACAGCGTTTGAATTTCGAGTGGAAGCGACCATTTAAATTCGTAGCTCTCGCTTTTCGATTTACTGGGAAAGAATGAGGTATTGGCTTTTGAAGTGATACGCTGGTCTGCGAATTGTGAAGCCACGAAGTCAAGGACATTGTTATATAGGAGCGAGTAGCAGACAATACGTACTGAGGTCATTAAATGGATGTTTTACTTTGTATGGAAGCTGGGAAACAGAAGTTGGTGCTCGAAAACTGAGGTCGGCGTAGGTGAAAGAAAACATGTCGGTTGATGTTTATACTGAAAGGATTTTGATTAGATTTGTTTTTAATAAAATAACACAAATGTCTCGTGTCCCTTAACTTGTAAATTCCTAACCCTTATTTAGGTATAACGACCGTCGCCTCCATGTTATACCGCTGTTTTGAACTCAACGAATTCGATTTTGAAAAATTAGTTTAAATGGAATAACCATACTAAATTGATATAATTCAATTTAAACAGCATCCTGATAATAAATGATTTTTATTATCGTTTATATTCAAATGAAATTTATATATATATCTATAGAATTGTTTTTTGATTTAATTATAACTGTGAATTCAATTATTATCGTTTCGTTTTACGACATCTAATATTTTCGATATTAATTTGTATATTGATTATTTAACCAATACAATATGAAGATTCGTTTATCAATCCAAATCAATATTTAAAACTATTTAAATATTCAATATTAAATAGCTAAAAATCCGGGTCGTTACATTCTTCCCCCCTTAAAATAATTTCGTCCTCGAAATTGCTAAGATAGGAAAAAGGGTACAAATCCATTTCTTTTCAACATCTCACTGATGTTGAAACTCAACTCCTCATATTTCTATGACTTTATTTTCAACCAAAACTTTTGGTCTTCTTCCTTTCATATGCCTTAACACTCAATTCATATTTATTTCAATTTATTTCAATAAACCTATTTAAATTGATTCTAATCAATTCATCCACTTCGACCCATTTAACTTGTTTAAGTTAAATTTAAATTCCAGAATCCAAATCCCTGGGTTTTTCTTTTCAAATTCTTCTGAAATCACATACATATATACATATAGTCATTTCCATCTCAAATTCAAAACATTTGAATTTTCAAATCACTTGTTTCTTTCAAAACAAATTTCCATCAAAACCTTCTAAGGTAGCAATCCGTCACTTAGAACTCGAAAATGAACACTGATGAAGCTGCAGTCATCATCAGAGTTATTTCCCAGCCACTGAAGTGAGTTCAGTGCTTTATTATTTCAAAATCCATCTAAAATGATTTTCTTTCAAATCTTTTTAAAACAAATCTATATTACTTTGAAAAATATTTGTCAACTTCCCAGGATTTTTGAATTCTTAATTCTGGTTTGAATTTAATTCTAATTCATCTCATTTGTATATTTAATTCCTATACAAATTTTATTTTGGTTATAAATAACCATTCAAATTTTTATAATCTCGTTTGATTATAATCCTAACAATTCAACACATCCATATAAGATAATAATTTCAGAAAATTATTCTTTCTATATCAAAATATAGTTTGGGTAAAGTTATTTCATTTACCCACCTTAAAACAATATCGTGTCCAATCTTCTGTTCAAGCGTTTAGAAATTCCTATCGACTTCGTGGCGTCCCACGATTCGACCAGAATTCATAAACCACTCAACAGACTAGCCAACACAATATAAAACAATTTTTTTCTATCAATTTACAAATACGCGCTCTCGTATCTATACACTCAACTCATTCTAGGGCACTGCTGACCCTATCTCTAATGAGCACATGCCACACAAGCCTAGGTATTCGCTCAACCTAAGCTCTGATACCACTGTAACGACCCGCAAATCCGTGCTATCTGAGTTGACTAAATACACAACACGTCCAACCCAAATAACACAGAAATACGACTCATTATTAGAAAGAAGTTAGAGGGTGAGAATAGATAAGATAGAAAACTTAGAATAGAAGAAAAACGAAGATCACAAACTCACAGCGGAACGAATAAAATATATTATATAACATAAGCTTTGAAATACAATCCTGTTTTTTACATATATACATACCATCATCAGAGTACACATAACATTTGATTCAGCGGAAGTAACTCTAAATAACTTAACGTTGAAGCCTCCTGCTTCAAGCTCCTCCAAGTGTATCTGTAAAAGCCTGAAACACTTGACTGCCCGTACAAATTTGGGCACCCAAGAGTTTAGGGAAAACAAAACAAAACAAACTCTGGGTCAGTCATGGGACTGGTGTGAGTAAACTCCAACTACTTGTTTAACTTTAAAAAAAATCCTTTCAAAATGAAAGGTAATAGTAAGACCAGCCCACACATAAACACGGACGGTTTTTACCTTACTATAACCCAAAACACTTTGATATCAAATCAAGTGATATTATAGTAATGTCTACATCAAATAAATAACCAAATAGCAGAACGCTTGCATCTCACGCTCCACATATATATTATAAAATCACAAACCGCATGGCGCTTATTGGAGATTGGATTTCCAACATGACAAGGTATGGGACCACCTTCCGACAGTGCATCTCTAGAGGCGAATACACCTGGGTTCAACAAGAACATCTTGTAACCCGGCCCACACATGACCGACCACTCATTTCGCTTGAGTGTATCGAATGTATATCACCAACGGTTGGACTCAAACCACCGTTTCCCGAATGGGCAGAATCGATAGATTTAGAAACAAAGGGAATTTCTCTAGATAGGTGATTATACACCCTAATGGGTGCGACCCACATAGCCATGCTGCCTGCCCGATTTTTTTGTCATTTCCTGGTTGTTGAGGCCTGAGGCTACGCATACTTACCATTCATTGATAGCACAATCACTTTGAATGCCACATCGTCAGATCCGTTAATCACTAGTTGAGTTTGCACAAATATTCTGGATATTATGCTAAGGGATAAATCCGTTGCCACCATATACATTCATACAGACCAACCCATTTGATCATTGGAAATACTCTGTCAGACATTCGTCCATTTATGTTCGTTCTGGGACTGAACGAAACCGAAGGCACTATTTCTATTACTAGAAAAGCCCTTGCACTTTACTCCGTCTTCAATATATTCAGCATACTTGGTTCGCAACGCTTATGCCGATACGGAGTGGTTCTTCGGATAATAATCCAACCGGTCTCTCCATATTGACAACGATGGTCAAAAACTTCGATAGTCTGTGATTTAACTATCGAATAAAAACAAGTGTTCATCCAAACATATCAAACAAATCACTGGGCCCTTTAATTAATATTTCATTAGTTTAAATCTCTTTTCCATTCCACTATCAATATTTGTTATCCAAATATTTCAAAAATCACCTTGCCTCTTTTCGCTATTTTTGATTTCGTTTCCTTGTCGAATTCTATATATCGATATATAGATTCCCAATTGTCAAATTTCTTAAAAATATTCTAACTCCTTAAATTCCCGGAAAATTTCGCCATAACCTCCCCTGTATCGGGAGCATCGGGAAATTTCAAATAGCTTCCCGGTATCTTCCTCAATCAAAAAGAAAAAGGAAAAGCCAAGCGGCTTGCCGATACGGCGCATAAATCTCATATATGAATTAAACATGTACCTCTTTGTCGAGCACACAAATTAAAATCTTCATATACTTCCTCCCATACCTGTTCAACAACTGTTCACCTGTTTTCAATTCAACTCAATCCATTTGTTTGAATTAAATTTTGAATCGTTTGAATTTAGTTTCGCTCAATATTCTTTAATTAGCCCTTTTTGCATATTTCACTTCTTTGTTGAACATAACATGTTCAAACAAATTATTTAACTCGTTCATAACCAAATTGAATTTCAATTTTTCAATTCCAGTTCTCTTTTTCGATTTCGAAGATAAATTTTCAAATCGAATTCACTTATTTAAAGCTCAATATTCATTCGAAATCTCATTAACTAATTTCTATTCGAATTAGTTAACTTTATTCAATAAATCAAAAATCTGGTTTCTGTTTCAAAAATCAACTCATTACTCCACTGAAGTTCACATATATTTTATAACTCAACTCTGGATTTTTCTAAATAGAAATTTCGATTTTTATTTGCTTAAAATCCTTTAATTTAATTAAATAAACCGTTATGGTTTTATAATGGTTCTGGCGCTGTTTTTCTGAAAATTTGATTTTGACATAACTCAAAATCTATACGACGAAATTCAGATTTTTCTCTTTCATTTGAAAACTATTATCAAACCGGTCCCGACGTTTCTTGTTTCAAAGAATTTCGACTTCAATTGAGTTCTGTATACTCGATTGAAGTTCGAATCGCTATTTTACGAACTGCAGCGCTGCGGCGAGTTCGTTTAATTATATTTATATATATATAAACTTTTAAACTTCGTTTATATAAATTCAACTCCATTCTGATATATTTTAAATATATATCAAACCCTTATTTTCCAACTCAACAAATATTCCTGATCTTCTATTTCATTTATATTTGAAGTCTATATTCAAATTCCAATTCGATTCTAATTCAAATTCTATATTCAAATTCTATTTCAACTATTTGAATTCAAATTCCATTTTTAATCTATTGAACTTCAAATATTTAAACTCCATTTCTACTTGAACTTCAAATACCACATTTATATTCCTTTGAATCCCAATATCATGTTTCAAATCTCTTTGAATCCCTCTTATTCAAATTCTTTCTAATTAAACTCCATTTGAGTTTTGTTTGAATCCTTATATTTAACACCATTTGAATTCTATTTGAATTCTTATATTTAAATCCTTTTTATTAAGACTCATTATTTAAATCCCATTTGAATTTCCCTTATTTCAAATCCATTTGAACTCCTTTAAAATTCAAATTCCATTTCAAAATTTATTTGGATTTCCTATTTTGAAATCATATTCCACTTCTTACTTTGAAGTCCTATTTTCAAAGTTTATTTCAAATTCTAATTTGAAATTCCATATTCAAATTTCTACTTGAATTTCTATATTCAATTTCATGTTCAAATTCAACACTTGAATTTCTATTTCAAATCTCAATTCAAATTTCATATTTGAATTCCAATTCAAATCTCTATTCAAATTTCACATTTGAATTCTTCCTTGAAATACTATATTTCAAATTCTATTCAATTCTTCTTTGAAAATCTATTTTCAAAGTCTATTTCAAATTCTCTTTTGAAAATTCTATTTTGAAATTCTATTTCAAATTCTCTATATTCAAACACCATTTGAAAGTTCTACATTCAAATCCACCTTGGATTTTCTATTTGAATTCTAAATTCAAATTTTCTATTTCCTTTTCTTTTTGAATTCAAATTTCCATATTTAAATTTCCTTTTGAATCATATTTTCAAAACACTTGTATTCCTATTTCTGAATTATCAAATGATAATTCTTTTCACTTCGTTTATAACTTCGTTATAAAAGAACTATTTATAAACTTCGTTTAAAAAGAACTACTTGTTTTATTTTTCAAAACAAGTTTATATTTTTATTCCCACTTAAAAATTCAAATTCTATTTAAAAATAGAATTTTTCCTTTTTAAATCGCCAATATCCTTTTTACGATATTTTAAAATATCATTACTTAAGCCCAGTGATAAAACACACAAAGCAACCAATTATTTATTTTTCTAACACATCATATATAACAATATATATGCAAACAAATAAACAAAACAGATAATATATTTTTGAGGAATCCAGTTGGATTCCTCCAACCTGTTTTCCTGCATCCACAGATGTTAGCACATAAATAATACCCATTCTGCTTCGTGGCAGAATATCGTGGTATAGAAGGTCATCCACTAATCATAGCGTGGGGCGTATAGGGTAATCATCCGCTATGAAACTGCGGGCATCCGCTAATGAGACTGCGGGAATCCAACCAATCAATCAACCCAATATATATATATAATAGCCTAAATAACTAATATATATAAAACAACCATAAAACATTCACACAAGCGACAAACAATTATTTTTAATGAAATAAAAATAATTCTAAAGGTGAGTGAGATTTACTCACCAGGATTTTCCATTGCTGAATATCCGTTTTAAACTCAGCATCGCATGACTAACGGATCAATCTGAATCCTCTTGAATGCATTTATTCTACCCTACGAAGATTTTATTTTTAGTTATCGATTAACTATTACTTATTTAAACTAATCCTAACAAAAATAAATTAATTACTTTATGAAATTAAATTTAGCAAAACATATACCTTATTTGCCTTGAAATCTAATCGATCAACCACGAACAAATCCTTAGTAGCTCCACAGTTGAAATCAGCCTCAAACTTGCTATCAGTCCACTTCGGCAATTCATCGAACATTATATTGACATTCTAAATTCCCTTTTCAATTACCTACAACCTGTTATGATTCCCTCGACCGAACGCTGCTCGAACACAGGAATCCCATCGCCAATACAACCTTAGCTCCTCCTTGTCCCGGTTTCTTCTCAAAGTTACAGATCCAAAGATCGACATCCTTCTGCTTTGAACTGCAGTTCCGTTCGAACTCACACGAGATCGCAACCTATTCCCACAATCGCGACTTCTTCCAGTCCCTCCCATTGACCATCGAACCCCTGAATCCTCTTCGAACCACCAGAATTCCATCAATCGGCCTGCCTGTCACTTCACCCTACATCCATCGCATGTAGGCTTCAGGTAGTCATCGGCCTCCTTTTCTCTCGATCGAAGTCCTACCCAAATCGAAGAAATCTTTCTGCCCTAACTCGCGATGCCGAGGTCCACTACTTACGTCGCATGAATATCGAGAGGTACAAGGTCGAAGCCTTCCTCGAATCCACCCATTTTCGTTTCACAGCGTTTGAATTTCGAGTGGAAGCGACCATTTAAATTCGTAGCTCTCGCTTTTCGATTTACTGGGAAAGAATGAGGTATTGGCTTTTGAAGTGATACGCTGGTCTGCGAATTGTGAAGCCACGAAGTCAAGGACATTGTTATATAGGAGCGAGTAGCAGACAATACGTACTGAGGTCATTAAATGGATGTTTTACTTTGTATGGAAGCTGGGAAACAGAAGTTGGTGCTCGAAAACTGAGGTCGGCGTAGGTGAAAGAAAACATGTCGGTTGATGTTTATACTGAAAGGATTTTGATTAGATTTGTTTTTAATAAAATAACACAAATGTCTCGTGTCCCTTAACTTGTAAATTCCTAACCCTTATTTAGGTATAACGACCGTCGCCTCCATGTTATACCGCTGTTTTGAACTCAACGAATTCGATTTTGAAAAATTAGTTTAAATGGAATAACCATACTAAATTGATATAATTCAATTTAAACAGCATCCTGATAATAAATGATTTTTATTATCGTTTATATTCAAATGAAATTTATATATATATCTATAGAATTGTTTTTGATTTAATTATAACTGTGAATTCAATTATTATCGTTTCGTTTTACGACATCTAATATTTTCGATATTAATTTGTATATTGATTATTTAACCAATACAATATGAAGATTCGTTTATCAATCCAAATCAATATTTAAAACTATTTAAATATTCAATATTAAATAGCTAAAAATCCGGGTCGTTACATTGGGGAACTGAAAAGGAATAAGTTTCATAACCTTTGTATTTGCAAGATGAGATCTAAGAGAATAAATTTGTAGCTCTGAATTCTTTTGAAAGAAGTAAATGGTTGAGTATAAGCAATTGGCCCAGTAAACGATGAATTGATAATAATGGGTAACTGGAGGTTATCGTCGGAGGTCATGTAGATATGGTTGTCCGTAAATGTGTGTGTTATACTATTTTACCTGGTATATCCATTATAAGAACAGGGAGCTTTGGTATAAAGAAACTTGATCTTGAATTTGTTGAATGAGTAGTTACGATTCCCTTTCCTTTTCGAGGACGAAAAGTTTTAAAGGGGGGGGTGAATGTAATGATCCATAGCTTTGAACCAATTTGAAATTGGAAATTTTAATACTTAATTTAAATTTTCTGAACATAAAATAAGTTTGAGAACATTTAATAATTTTGATAGGTTAAACAATAGGTTTTATTTGAATTATAACATTTATAAATGGAAATGATTATTAATAAGTTGGATTTACTGATATTATTTGTCGTTTGATCAGATTTGTCAAAAGGTAACATAAATTAATAGCATTAGTATTATGCGTTGCTCTCTGTTTTCGTAATGTTTAAGGTAAATGCTACCAAAAACGCATTCCTTCTCCTTTTTACAAGTGCTAAGACACTTGTAATTTTGCATGCAACATTCCATGCATAAAATACACATGTCTTATGATGTGTCACTCTCTCCTTACTCCTCTTTTCCTATAAATACCACCCTTTCCTTCCGCTTTTTCATTCATTCTCACTTCTTATCTTTCTCTCTTCTTCTTAAAGCTTATGGCCATGGTTTCCATGGCATAAGTCTTCCTCTTTTCCACCATCACCTTTCCAAAGTTCGTCATTCTCCTCCTCCTCTTATAATATAAAGAGAGATTGGTGTATATTATATTATATATATTGGTGAAGAAGACGTTGCGCTGAAATACTGCCCGACGATTCACTTAGCTAGGCTCGCCTACCGTGAAGATTTGGAAAGTTGTTAGGTGAGAACTCTTTAACCACGGTTTATATGTTTAATTAGTAGCTAGACTAATTTAAATATAGTGATTGGTTAATGATGATTGATATTTGTTGTGATGGATGATGGATGCGAAGTTTAGAACACACACTATTAAGCGTTAGTGTTATAACGCTTGTGCACAATTATGATTTATTGAATCATATTGATAATGGTTGCTATGGATGTTTAAATGGTTGTTGTTGTTTTGCACACATTACGACACAACAATTATGGTATCACATTGGAGATCGACAAATCTCCTTCACAATTAAAAGCAATATCAATATTGAAATTGAAGGTTAATAATTGGAAAAGACCATATGTACGAATTCATATATATATTGTTAAAGTCCTTTAAATGAACAAATAAATACCGGAACATTCTAGGATGACAGAGAGGATAGTGTCTAGGCTTGGGTTTGGAAATGAAGTTTCTTGCTCTCCCTGGCTATCCCTAACTGATCTGACGAATGGGAAAGTTAATTCGAAGTTATTTGAATTTAGAAATGAATTGGAATTTATGAAAGTTGAATTTTAGATCCAAAATAATTTGGAAAGTAAATTTAAATGATTTTAAAAGGGTTATATAAGGATATAATGATTTTCTAAGATATTTTGAAGTATCGTAGAATAATGGTTATTATGGTCAAAATAGAGCTTGTCGCATAACGACAATTTACGTATTTTAGATGCAAACTTTAAACGCTTATAACTTTTGCAATCTAAATCGGATTTCCATAAAATGAAAAATGTTTGATTTCCATTAACAAGAACTTTCAAATGAGTGAAAGCAGATTTTAAATTCGGGTTATAATTTTCAAGTTATTTTTGAAACCGTTTCGGAAAAGATCGATGTAAGAACGATTGTTGACCATAAATATAAACAACTATTTTTAAATGTTTTAAAAATATGGAAAAACTTTGTAAAATCATAACAAATTATGTAAAAGTGTTTTGAATTGTAAATTTTAAGTTTTGGCTAAGATAAACGATGGTTTTATCAAAATAGTTAAGATAACTGCTTTGTAACGCTTTTGTAACACTTTTGAAGCACTATTGTAACGCTTTCTTTGATAACAACCTATTTTGAAGTATTTAAACCGCGAAATGATTTCCGAACTATAAGTAATCATTTGTAAATGATTGGGTAAATGTTTTCAAAGGTTTAAAAGTATTGAAAAGTATTTGTTTGGAATTTAAATTGACTTATTTAATAATTAAATGTTGTTTTTCAATTTTAAATAATTGGATATGGTTGGAGATAAATCTTCGGATGTTTAATATTAATCCGGTAGACAATGATTCTTACTATTTGAGGAATTTAAAATGTAGTTCATTATTATTCCGCTTATAGCGTGAGTTTGATATCGAGATTAATATTAAGTATAAGTTGATGGCATTTCTATCCAGATCTAATGTCAAAGAGTTGGATAAATCTTTTAATTAAGATACGAGTTTCCTAAGTTGACTGAGATAAGTTGGAAAGAAATAATTGTAACAACCCGCAAAATCAGAACCAATTTAAAATTTTATTTTAGAAAATTTTAATGAGTTTTGACAATATAAAATAATTTATTTAAATAATAATGATCACAAATTTGATTTAAATCGAAGTTAGAATGAATGATTTAATTTTAATTAACAAAAGAGTTAAGAATAACGCAGTAGTTTGAAAAGTCAAACTTGAACTTTGACTGACCATACAGGATGCAAAATTTAACGAATTTTAGTGAAACCAAAAACATTAGAATCTATTTAAAAATATCTTTCTAACGAATCTGAAAAATCGAAATTTCATAACGGAAATCAAAAGTTATGGCCAATTCAATTTTTAGAAAGGTCGCTGTTGAATATATAGGGCCCGAAAGGCTACTTTTCACATATATAGGAATTTGAACTCGAAACCACTTCCATTGAGTTCGGAATGACGTTTCTGCATTGAAAAACAGTAAACACTTATATATTTTGAGTTTCGAAAATTATTTGTTTAAAAATGTATTTTTAATATTAAATATATTGGCCTTAAAAATAGTCATTTTTCAAACGACCTCCGTTTTCGACGAAACCACTTTTGTTGGAACCGGAATGTCAAATTATTGCTAGGTTTCAATTTTCAGAATTTTTCGAATTAATATGTGAGCGTGGCGAAATAAAATGTGTTTTGACTATTTACAGTTAAATTTGAACGCCTTAAAAATAGCCATTTTTCAAACAGTCTCAGAATTCGACGAAAATAATTTTGTTGGATTCGCATCGTCATAAGAAAGCTAAAAATATTTTTTTTAGAATTTTCTGAGGTCGTATGTGGCCCCGGCATATTTAAATGTTCGGTAGGAATTAAATAATTAATTTAATATTGTATTTTCAATTAAAACCGAAAATAAAACGTGTAGACATCAGAATTGGACATTAGGACATAGCCCATCGCGTTCAGAAGGCCTCAAAATGTTAAGATCGACAGTAAGCAGGCCCAAATCCGAGAAAGTTCAAAAATCCACTTTATTTCACGAAATTCGGAATTTAATATTAAAATAATATAAAAATCCGAAAACCCTAACCCTAACACTGTTCATGGCGGCCGCCGCCCAGAAAATTGAAGGCCAGAAATCACCGAACTTCAAACGCTAATATCTCCCAATCCGTTCGTCGAAAATTTATGTATGACCTACCAAATCGAAGAGAATTCAGAAACCTTTCAATCTATACGGTTAAGATCGGATTTTGGTGCTCGGATTTCGCGAATTTTGGCCGAGAAGTCGCTGCGGTTTTCAGTGATTTGCGGGTGATTGGGGAGGCCGAGCTTCAGGCGGTGGGTGGCGTAGGCGGCTCTTGGCATGGTGGTTCGTGTGGCGGTGTCTGATCGGAGGTTGGTGGTCCGTGGGGTGGTGCGCACGGAAGGAGGGAGGAGCAAAATGGTTCGGCCGTGCGTTTCACGATGGGGAGGAAGAAGGTCCCGATTTCTTTTTTTTTAATATTATTTTATTATTTAAATATTTAAATTATCCGATGTTTAAAAATTCATAACTCTCTCATACGAGGTCCGTTTGACAAACCGTAAATTGCGCTGGACTCGTCTTTCCGAGCTCTTCGCGATGGCGCAGACCACACCTGATTCTGAGACAGTTGATTTTCAGCCAAAATTTGGGGTGAGAGTTCAAATTTTATTATTTAATTAATTATTAATTTATTTTCCCACATGAAAATAATTGTATGATGATGATGATTTAGTTCTGAAATGTTTTGGGTGTATGAATTATCGATTGTTGCTTGTGGTGTGCTTATTGTTCATGTTATGCTTAAATCCGTCTTTATATTGTATATGTTATTGAGTTTAAATTGCAGTTGGAAAATTAAATCTAAATTTAGATTTAAAACATATTTTATTCAAATCTAGACGTTCTAATTTATTTTATTTTAATGTCATTTTCATCCTTCTGAAATGAGCAAAGAAATGGAACGACACATAAAACTTTATTTTATTTGTTGATGTTACAATGAAATTTGAACGACAAATAGAATATTATTTTTATCTGTTTTGTTTACAATAGACTATGAACAACGAATAAAATATATTTCTTTTTGTTTGCCTTTAAGGTTAACTAACAAAGTTCTCATTTTTGGCTGCATAAAAAGAAAACAAAAACTCTCAATTTTGTTGCATTAAAAGTTAACAAACAAAAATTCATATTTTTGTCACTGAAGAAAAAAATGAAACGAGAACTGATATTTCTGTCATTGAATATAGATGAAACAAAAATCCATACTTTTGTCATTGGGAAAAAAGAAAAAAAAGAAAAAAAGAAGAAAAAGAAAATGAAAGGAAAAAAGGAAAATTTTCCTTTTATTTGAATTGATGTGAAATATCAATTCAAT
Organism: Allium sativum; assembly: GCA_030737875.1. Lineage (NCBI taxonomy): Eukaryota > Viridiplantae > Streptophyta > Magnoliopsida > Asparagales > Amaryllidaceae > Allium > Allium sativum. The sequence continues at coordinate 628,446,649 of CM060920.1, forward strand.
GTTGATAAAAAAGGATTGTGTTTTGTTTGCATTTCTCAAACAGAAATGTATGAAGGAATAAAAAGATTGTATTTTGTTTGCATCCCTTGATGCGAACAAAATAAAAAAATATAGATTTACATTTAAAATAAAAAGAATTTTATTTTTCTTGCATTTCTCAATGCAAACAAAATGTTTAAATAAAAAGAGAATTATATTTTGTTTGCATCCCTTGACGCGAACAAAGTATTGAAATAAAGATTTACATTAAAATTTATATTTTTATTTGTGTTTTCAAGACACAAATGAACTTGAAACATACTTTTTATCTTTATTTTATTTATTTACATTTCATAATGTAAATATCACTTGAAAATAAAACTTACCTTTTTATTTATATTTTATAATGTAAATATGACCTGAAAACTAAAACTTATCTTATTATTTGCATATTATAATGCAAATGAGACTTGAAAACAAAACTTACATTTTTGTTAACATTTCATGATGTGAATATAACTTGATGATAAAGCTATTTTTATTATTTGCATACTATAATGAAAATAGAACTTGAAAATAAAAAGTACATTTTTATATGTAATTAGAAAGGGAATTTGCAATAAAATATAAAATTACATTTTTATATGTAATTTATAATGGGATATATAATTGTAAAATAAAGTTTACATTTTTATATGTAGTAAGAAATTGAAAATTCGCATTGATAATAAGATAACACTTTTGTTAAGATATTGCAAAAAAATAATTTTTGTCGCTTTTTCTTTTAGAAAAAAAAAAAAAAAAAAAATTGTCACTCTTTTCTTTTTAACATGAAAAGGGTCATTTTGTCGCTTCTTCTTTTTAACATTAAAAGAACATTTTTATGTCATGTTTCTTTTTAGCATTAAAGGAAGCATCTTTGTTGTTTTTCCTTTTGGTAATAAAAAGAACATTTTGCTTTCATTTCTTATGATAATATTTTATCGTCATTTTGAATGCGGTAAAAATAGAATTGTTAATGTTGAATATTTTATCGTCATTTTGAATGCGGTAAAATTAGAATTGTTAATGTTGAATATTTTATCGTCATTTTGAATGCGGTAAAATTAGAATTGTTAATGTTGAATATTTTATCGTCATTTTGAATGCGGTAAAATTAGAATTGTTAATGTTGAATATTTTATCGTCATTTTGAATGCGGTAAAATTAGAATTGTTAATGTTGAATATTTTATCGTCATTTTGAATGCGGTAAAATTAGAATTGTTAATGTTGAATATTTTATCGTCATTTTGAATGCGGTAAAATTAGAATTGTTAATGTTGAATATTTTATCGTCATTTTGAATGCGGTAAAATTAGAATTGTTAATGTTGAATATTTTATCGTCATTTTGAATGCGGTAAAATAGAATTGTTAATGTTGAATATTTTATCGTCATTTTGAATGCGGTAAAATTAGAATTGTTAATGTTGAATATTTTATCGTCATTTTGAATGCGGTAAAATTAGAATTGTTAATGTTGAATATTTTATCGTCATTTTGAATGCGGTAAAATTAGAATTGTTAATGTTGAATATTTTATCGTCATTTTGAATGCGGTAAAATTAGAATTGTTAATGTTGAATATTTTATCGTCATTTTGAATGCGGTAAAATTAGAATTGTTAATGTTGAATATTTTATCGTCATTTTGAATGCGGTAAAAATAGAATTGTTAATGTTGAATATTTTATCGTCATTTTGAATGCGGTAAAAATAGAATTGTTAATGTTGAATATTTTATCGTTATTTTGAATGCGGTAAAAATAGAATTGTTAATGTTGAATATTTTATCGTCATTTTGGATGCGGTGAAAATAGAATGGTTAATGTTGTCATTTTTATCGACATTTTTGGTGCGATAAAAATAGACAATGTTAGTGATTCATTTTTATCGACATTTTTGGTGCGATAAAAATAGACAATGTTAGTGATTCATTTTTATCGACATTTTTGGTGCGATAAAGATAGACAATGTTAGTGATTCATTTTATCGACATTTTTGGTGCGATAAAGATAGACAATGTTAGTGATTCATTTTATCGACATTTTTGGTGCGATGAAAATAGACAATGTTAGTGATTCATTTTATCGACATTTTTGGTGCGATAAAAATAGACAATGTTAGTGATTCATTTTTATCGGCATTTTTGATGCGATAAAAATAGCAACGATAATGTTACATTTTTATCATCATTTTAGATGCAATAAAAAGAATATATTTTTGTGTTACATTTTATTGTCTTTCTAGAGACAATAAAAAGAATAAAATTAAAGAATTACAATTTTATGTAAAATTGCTTTCATTGAAAAGAATAAATATAGAAGACGAGATTTTTGTTGTTAATAATAAACAATGAAAAAGGGAACATTTACATTTGATGTAAATAAACAATAAAAAAGGAAAATTACATTCAAAATGTAAGTTAGAATAAAAAGGACATTTTGTTAAGTAAAAATGTAAATTACAATAAAAAGTATAGAAATAAAGATCACATTTTTATTGACCGTTTATAGGCAATAAAAGGAATACAATTAAAAGAGACATTTTTATCGTCGTGTTATATATTGTATAATACACTTCCATAGACAAGTTACCCGACTTGTGTATGTGATTGGGACGATAATTTTCACACATCGCCCAAGTGCACAAATTAGTTTATCATTTGCTTGATTGGTTGAAAACCCCACACGGGTGTTGGGATGAAAATTTACATACACTAATCCCAATATTTAGTTGTATGTTGATCGTTAGATCGACGGGCTGTGATGAGCGTTATTATTTAATTTTAACGCTTACACAGTGGAAAATTACACTTTGGATGTAATGGATGACTTGATGATTGTACTGTTATTGTCATATATATGATGTGTGTGAAATCCATATAATCCAAATTATATGGTAAATGTTTTGAGTCGCATTTCGATTCAAGTGTTCTTTTAAATAAGACTATTTTTACATTAGAAATCCTTTTTATATAAAGTATATATATTTTAAAAAATATAGAATTTTAATTAAGTATATGTTAAAACAAGGAATATTTGTAGAAGATAAAGATTTGTAAAATAAAGAATACTTCTCATTTAGAATCTTTTATCTAAAGAATATTTTTATGATTATTTTAAAATGGTTTTAAAGAGATTACTAGCATTTGCAATCATATTTTGTGATATGTAATAAATTGAGATGTGAAGTGGGTTTACCGTGGACGATGGTTTTAAACGACATCTATCCTTAATCCAATTTGCATTGAAATCATTATTTGGAACTTATAAATCTATTTTATAGAATTAAAAAGACATTTTCTATAAATCAAGTTTTTCAACTAATATATTAAATAGGAACTAAGTGGAAATTCTATTGGTAATAATTGAGATGGGCTTCTGTAAAAGAAGACCGATATTATATATGGAGTTTAAGAGGCTTTGCCGTTATTCCATTTATACTATTAGTCAGATACAGAAATCTATATCGATTATGTATTGATTGGATTTCTGTGGAATTCCATATTTTTAGAAATTGATTTATAGATTGTATTTTAAATATTTATCTTTGATAAAATTAATGAGAATCTTCAAAAACGAATATCTTATTAAAAGAATATTCTGAGTTGAGATGTGACGAAATGTGTGATTTTCCAACATTTGTTTAATCCCAAATTACGCAAGTTATTTAGAAAGACCGGGTTTAACCCATTCTGAATAATCAACACGACGATCAAGAGTCGAAGACGAAGACGATGATTGAAGACCGAAGATTTTCACATCGTTGGGATGATGATGACTAGTATCTTGAATTGGGATTGGCCTTCCAAGACAAGGTATTTGGTAATGATCGTCCAAACGCATTTGGAGATCGACGGACACGATGTTTCGTTCAGACCCAGAACGGACTTATAAATGGATAGCATGCCTGACATTGAAATTTATTTCATGTAATTAAATCGGTTTTTATTTAATATATAAATGCATGGTGGCGGAGGATTTATTCTCTTGCTTAACACCCTTTTGTATGTTAAATAATTACCGATCGCATGATATGAGTTGTTGATGTGGCACGCCAAGTTGCAATTGAACAAAGCTTATTGTTGCAAAGCAGAGCCTTGTATGATGATCAAAGCATAGTCTGGTATGGACATAGCTTTGTGTAATACGTTACTTCGCGAGCCTCACACCCCGGTTGAGTCTAAAACGGAGTAAGGGAACGCAGGGAGTGCGCACGTTTCTTTCTAGCTAGAAGTGGTGTCGGTGCTTAAACTGGCTGACATTTTACTTATGTGGTTGTTGGATTTGAGGTACCTCAGGTATATTGGTCGTATTGTGGCCAATCAGAGATCCGTTAGGATCGGGAAACGTGTGTCCAGGAATAACTAATCCAGTCCATTGCACCAGTTGGACAGAGTACCAACACGGGGACGGACCAGCCCTGCAGGATCCAAGGGTTGGACAGAGTACCAATCCTGGGGCATTGCTAGAGTGTCTCGAATCGGTAAGGAATTCGCTCCTAGCCTTGACTCAGATGGAAACCCAAATTTCCAATACGACATCACGCGGTTTTGATTGTATACCTATATATGGCGACATAGTGGGATGGGGCACTCATGCCGTCTAGGATTGATATATTTACTTTAATGTATTTCAAATTGGTTGCACACTATTATTATATACTACCGTGTTTATCGTATCAAGCATCTTTTGATCATTATAAGGTAAAACCCTATCCTCCGGTTTGTGTTGCATTGTGTGATGGGACATGGGTCTTATAATGGTTTCATTTTTCTAAAAAGCATTGCGTTATTTTGACGATTTACTTTAGTCATGCACTGGCAATCCATAGGAGAAAACCCGTTCCGCGAAAGTGGCGTGGTCCTGTGATTAGCCTTATTATATTATATAGGTTAAGTAGAATTCTCACACCAGTCCCACGACTGACCTGTAGTTTGTTCACTTTGCAAACTCGGGTGCCCTCTTTCCACACGGGCAGTCGAGTAGCTTATTTGACAGATAGATAAAACAAGATCCTGGATTGAAGATTGAAGCTGTGGCCATAGTGTTGATAGCCTTCCACCGAGATTTGTTCCGCTGCAATGTATTCATTTATTGTAATTTATTCTTCCGCTGTAATTATTTTCCAATGTACTCTGATATGTATATTCTGTACTCTGATGTAACATTTATTATTGATGTTATAAAAGTCTGTGTTTTTGTTCTGATGTGTTGTATGCCCAAAGTTAAAGTATTCGTAGGTTTCCGCTTTTTGGATCAGACCTGTGTGGTTTATGGTCGATTCAAAGGGTGGGAATTTGCGGGTCTTTACAATAATCTTCAGATATTTGATATGAAATTCTATGGTGTAAACATATACTATTTGAGGCATTTGGAAGATATTATTATATCGTTATTCCACTTATATTATTCGTTTATTATGAGAATTGATATCGAATATAAGTAGATACAATTTCTATGTAACGTATGTTCAATATCAATTGATTTGGGTTTTGTCGTGAATCATATCTTCAATAATATCATTCTTGAAACCCCATGAGATTGAGTTATGGAAATTCATATCGTAATTTGAGGATTTAATCAGATCTTTGATTTGAGGAAATTAAAAGTGAGAAATTGGAAAGAAAGTATAATCTTTTAGTTTGGATAAAAGAATGGAATGTTGGAAAATCAATTTAATTGGAAACTATGGTTGAAATGTGGATTAAGGATTTTCAAAGGAAACTGGATTTTGATAATGAGTTATAAAACGGAAAATTAATTAAGGCTTTAAGGCTAAATCATCTTTGATTTAAGGGGTGTGTTTTAAAAGAGAAAGGCTAAACATGGATTTTGTAATAATTTGAGAATGGGTTTAAAGAAGTTTAATTTTGACAAAATCCATGACAGAAGGAGATTGGTAGAAAGCCTGTGTGTTCTATAATTGTGTTTTTTTTAAATTACGCCTATTATTTGGAAAGACCAGGATCAGATGTATGTCTGAAAACCATTCCAAATAATAATACGATGTTGTGGAGCAATTGAAGACATTGGAGACGGCATTGAAGACCGGGACCCTTCATGTCGTAAGGACGACTTGTTGAATGTCTCGAATGGGTCGCCCCCATTTGCAGATGTATTCTATATAAATTAAGTGGTAAGAAGCCCAAACGTATGTGAAGGAATTCCGGATTGTGGTTTCATTCAGACCTAGAACGGACTTGTATGGATTGTGTGTCTGACATTGTAATTGACTGCGTAGCACTGATCTTTGTTAAATATATATCTTCTTGGTGGCGGAGAATTTATTCCCTTGCTTAACACCCTTCTCTAAGACGGATGAGCTTAGAGGTTATATATTGATGAAAATCAGTGATGCGTAGCGAATGGACAATGTGGCATACTTAATTTATGAGATGAGCCAAGGGTACTACGAAGTCCCCAGTCTGGGACGCTATTTGTTGGGTACTCTGATCCGTGTATGGTGGTTAGTATAACGGAGTCCGAGTCTGGACATTATCCGCGAGTACTAGGATGATGCGCGCAAGAAAGTTCGTGAGCCCACGAATGATCTTTCGTACCAGGAACCATCATGTTCGAAACCCAATCTCAACTACGAGCCCGTACGATTTTGATTGTATAGCCTGCTGGTTATCAGTAGGATTGTCAGTATAATAGGATGGGGCTTTATGCTGGCTAGGATTAATACATTTATTTGCGAAAAGGTTTTTCACACTATATATAATAGTAAACGAGGATTTTCACGTATGAATGCATTTTTGGTTATCATAAGGCAAAATTCGCCCATCTAGTGTACGCTTGCATTGTGTGATATGGGACGAGCTTATGATAGCTTCATTTTTCAAAAAATCATTGCGGATTTCTATGCACTGGTTTCCACATGGAGTAAACCTGTTCCGCATTAGCGGCGTGGTCTGGTGAATTACCTAACTTTAAAATAAACCCTAAAAACAACTGTTTTGAGTTCTCACACCAGTCCCACGACTGACCTGGAGTTTATTGTTCCCTCACCTAAACTCTGGGTGCCCATAATTTTTACACGGGCAGCCTAGTAGTTTGGTTTGCAGATTTAGCCTTGGAGTTAGTTGGAGCAGGATTTTAGTTTTAGCTGAAGCTATTATGACTTGGAGCATTCGCATTCTTCCGCTGAGTTTAGTACCTTTTCCGTTGTGTAATCGATGTACTCTGATGTACCTCTTGCTACTCTGATGTAATATTATTTTAATGATAATGGAAAAGTTGTTTTTATTTTTTGCAAATGTGTAAGTGCCCCTAACAATTCGTCTTTATGAAGGGTTTAAGTTGGTTTAATTACCAGTGAAAACCGGTCAAAAAGCCGAGTCGTTACATATTAGCGCTCTAATCATGCAGTTGGAACATACATTGAAGGAATTAAAACCTACTTGACTTCAACTACTTTCTAGTACACCCAGCTTGATGCTTTATGTATAACAATTCGGACTTTGCATTACCCAATTTGTTGTGTGCAGCACTTAAGCCTTTCCTAGCAGGGATTAATTCAAAGAAGATAAAGTTTGGGGTTCCCGTGGAACAATGTTTAAAATGGAAATAAAAGTTTAAATCTTTATACACCAGCTCGGTTTCCAGAATCTCTACATATGCAATGTACAATGTGTATAGGGCAGCATAAGCGTTAGGGTGAAGCTGCATTGGAGCAATGCGTAGTCGTCTCAAAAGATCAACAACAATTGGAGAAAACAGAGGAATGGCGCATATCGAGCACATGACCTTGTTGATAGCCATATACCCTTCCGGAGCAGAATGGGGCATGTCCTTTTTCTCTGGAGTCTTATCATCATCCCATGGAATTTCGTGCCTCAAGCATATTTTCTTCAACTTAATATCGTCAAATGTGGAAACTAGGGAATCGCTTGGATTAGTTAATACGACAACACCCTGAGGTTCGTCAGGATCATAACCATCCTCTTCATCTTCAAGCGACGTGCTTTCAGAGGATGTTGATTCTGCATCAATATATGTTTCATAGTCAGATCCGGAATCACTCCAATCTGGGTCTTAAGGGAGTACATCAGGATTATGATAGCTTGACGATTCTGGATCTGCACTCTTCTCTGATAATCTTGTTGAGCGTCTATCAGACATGTATGCTGCGTTGGTGAATAAACACGAGAGATTAGAATATAGTTGCCCGTGAAACCCGTGTGTGCAGGTGTTAGCATGTACAAGTATGTGCAGTACTGAAAAGAAAAGCATGAAGTAAAGTAGATGAGAGAATAATTGGTCATCGCAAGTTTTTTAAGTTAAGTCCCCGTCCGGTTTACGAAGTTCGTCTCGAGGGCTATACTCTAACTGTTCTTTGAGTTATCCAAATTATAATGGGTTCTTGACTGAAGTATAAGTTGCTGCATTCGATTAATTGATGTTACTTAGTCGGAAGTAGTTAAAGGATTGGCTCGAGAATGAGTTAGCTTGTGTAGTTATAAGATTCGGCTCATCATGGGAAGGTCTAGTTCGTGGCTCAAGCATAGTTCACGAATAAAGACCGGCTAGCGATCAAAGGATCGGCCCGTGACCAAGGGTCGACTCGCAGGGAAGAGTTCGATTCGTAATTATGAAATGGATCATGATCAGGTCCGGCTCGTGAGCGGAGGCTCGGGTCGCGGTTTTGACCTAGTTCGGAAACTAAGATCTAAGACTCCTCGGCTCGTGTATGAGTGACTCGCAAGTTATCACCATGACCTGCCTCACCATCTCTTTTTCACGAACCGATGCTCTGTTCCCATTCACAAACCGACATCTAGCTCCCTTTCAAGACCCGTGTCGCTATTTCCTTCCATGAACCGATGCTTAGTCCCCCTCCACGAGCGAACTCGTTACCTTGCTCCACGATCCGACCCGGTTCCAAGCTCCTCTTCACGATCCATACTGCAAAGTTACACCTCATATCCAAACCATCCCACAACGCTTCTTCCTCAATTCGCAACCACTCAGCGAATTTCTCCTCTCAATCTCTAACTCCACGAACTCTTCACAACATCGTCATCCTACCATAAAACAGCTTAGCCAACACGAATCTCCATCTCTATCGCTGCCACTGCTGGCGTCGACGTCATGCACGATGGCGAAGGACTCATACATAGAGCTCGACGAATGATAGAAGGGTGACAAATGTTTGATCCGCTATGGGTTTTAGAACACAGAATATGAATTGAAATTAGAAATATTTTTACCAATTTAATCGGGTAGGTGAAATCGAAATCTCAAGGATTTGAGAAAATTGCAAATTAGGGTTTCGAACCCAGGAAATGGACCTCACGGTAGTAAAAGTGAGTGAGGAGGAGAAGTAAAAACGCCTTTATACGAGCTAACTTAGATCATTCGAACTCCTTAGCAGGTACATAGAAAAACTAGGCCCAATGGCCTAATAGCACGGTCCGACCCGTGGATGTGAAGCTAAGAGGATCCTCCGCTTTGGATTAATACGGTCTGGTTCAAGTGGGTTGGCTCACGACGCGATGAAAATGTCAAACCACAAAGATAACTAACAGTCTCAAGAATTTAAATTTGTGATAAAGTGGTGTGATGGTCAACACAAAATCCTTCAAGTACAAAGCAGGAAATCAAGAGGTTTACCTGTTAGATTCTTCACCGTATGTAATCCACCGCAGAGCTCGAAGTTAACAATCGTAATAAGAATAATTGGAAACTCATATGTGTATTTATACTTGTTTTGAAGCCCAAGAGATGCCATTCCATGAGATGACGTGACCATACCAGCAGACATGACCGTCAATATCTGTCAGTTCAAGAACAAACATGCTGGTTAATTCGAAGCACGTCTCATCACTGATAAAACGTACTTCGAGGGGGCAAAATGTTAGCTAGCTTTTTGGCCAAGCCACCAAGAATAATTAAACATGATTACTTGCATACACAAGCTCAAGAGAATACTCCCCGACTCGTGATAATTCAATTCGAGTCGTGACTCCCCTATTTGACCCCGGCTCGTGGTCCCTCCTTTCTTTGTTACACTCATGCTGCTCATGATCCATCTTCACGAACTGCCTTTGCCTTGTCATCACGATTTGTTCGTGATCCATCATCGTGACCTACTCGCGTCTCGTCACCACGAACCGATCATACCTTCATGATGGAAAGGCTGGGACTTGGTCACCCACGAACCGCATATCAAGGATCCAATGACACGTGTAGAGAACGGCTGCTCTGACCAACTCTCCATCAAGCCACGAACCAATCTGAGATTTTCGCGATTGATGCCACGTGTCCTCATGAACCGTCTGCAAAAATCACCTGTAAATAGCCCAGCACTTGGCATTTTTCAGGATCTTTTGGCAGTTGAGGGTTCTGATTCCACCATTATCCAACCTCCATCATTTCTTATCAGAAATATCTCGAAATTATTGAGTGAATCATTGTTGTAAGAGTGAGATTGAGATAATATTGTGATTGTACTTGCATTCAAACATATAATCAAAGTCATATAAAGTGGACGTAGGCTTTTTAACGTCAAACAACTATAAATTTGGTGTGTTTGTTGCTTTTTCTTTCATTTCTAGTTTTAACTTCCTACAAATCAAGATAGTTCGGGTGTTAGGACCACTTTTTGGTCTAATATATTCCTTCAAAATCAAATATTCCAACATTAAGCCATTTTAATATTATTTTTCAAAACTCGTTATTTTAATTCCAGACTTTCCTAACATCAGTCATAAAAATAAATAAGAAATTTTCAAAAATAAAATTCTTTTAAAACGCTTTCTAAATAGCCTCACCGAACTTCACTTTCAAAAGTTATTCATTTCGAATATAAAACTTTGATAGGCCAAAATCATATGAAAATTAATTTAAAATCACTTGGTACAGTTACGAAAATTCATTGATATTTTAATATCTTAGCATCCATCCAAAATCGTATGACAAAATCAAATTTTCGTTTTTCATCAAATATTATATTATTAAAATATTCAGGTTTATTCTGAATTGGATTGAAACTCAATCAACGACCATATAATTTCATTTATATGGATTTCACACATCATATATATCCAACAATAGTTGTAAACAACTATTAGATATCCAATTCACATTCAGAGTGCAACTTAACCCGTATAAGCCTTAAATAAATAATTAACACTTATGTCGGTCTAACAATCAACCGACTAACATACAAATCAACACTTGGGATTATTGTTCATTATCATCTTTATACCTGTTTGGGGTTTTCGTCAAAAACTAATGATTATTATCTACACCCTTAGGAGACGTGTGAAATCATCATCCCAATACCCATGTCAGGTTTACATCATAAACTATGTAAACTTATCTACACACTTGGGAGATGTGTGGGTTATTTGTCATCCCAAAACCCATGTGGGGTTTTCAACCAATTAATATCAATCATAGATTCAAACAGTCAACCGTAACTCGTTCACTTCAAGTTATATTTTTACCAAGTCGATTTCACTTAAACAGGTGGTTATAAATCCATTGTTTGACTTATTAATGGGTATTTAACCCGGTAATGACTATCATAAACATCTTAACAATGTTCTAACATGTTAATTTATCCAATTTAACTTTCAATTCATATCACCATTCAATATCAACTCAACCTAGAGAGAATATAATTTATTATTTGCCTTAATTTAAATTAAGGCAAATAATAAATTATATTCTCTTTCATTTTACAGACCTTCTCGCATCGCCTTTTATTACATCAAGTGGAATAAATCAAGCATTTCTATGTTCTGGTTTAGAAGCCTATATAGGCAATGTAATTGTTGTTGTGTAGAGAGAATATAATTTATTATGTGCCTTAATTTAAGTTACGGCACATAATAAATTATATTCTCTCTAGAGAGAATATGATTTATTATTTGCCTTAATTTAAATTAAGGCAAATAATAAATTATATTCTCACCTATCTCCACTTCCTCCCATTGTCTCTGCTTCCTCACACAACCGCACCACCTCTGAATGCTGCACTTCGACCACGCTACCAAGTCTTCCAATATGTGTAGCACCACTACCTCCTTCTCCAAACCACTGTCAGATCTGACGTGGCCAATGTTGGTCGAGCTCCTTCCATTTTGACATTGGTTTCATAGCGGTATTCTCTGTCATATCTTGTTTTATAAATTATATGTATATACATTTTGTTTACTAGGCAAGATAAAGTGTACTGAATTGATTTAATATCTTTCCTGTAGCTTTCGTTCCAGACAAGCCAAATTAGTTCACTCTGTGATTTTGAAGCCTTCATCCTTCATCTTGTGAAAAAAAAAGGGTTCCCGTCTCTTGTATATAAAAAAGAGCAGTTTATTAATTGCCATTTTGCCCAAGCAATATCCATTCCTTGTTGAAGTTGTTTGGTCGTAAGTAGATGTTCAGAAATTTTGTTGTTTTCATTTGGTGACAATTGAGTTTTGCCGTTTGTCCAGATGAGTCTTTAGTTGCTAGTTTGATCGGAATAAACTACATCCAATCTTGAGTCGTGTTTGTTCACCGTAGTCATGTTCGGATTTCATCCCTTCATTTGAGAGAGAATATAATTTATTATTTGCCTTAATTTAAATTAAGGCAAATGATAAATTATATTCTCCCTCAAAGCAACCAAACATTTAACAGTTTAAATTACTGCATATACTACAATTAATGTTTAATTAACCAAAACAAGTTAAGAGCTCTCAACTCAAGCATCTGTGCACCTCGACACTTCTTGGTAGGACCTTTCTAGCTCTTAACGGACCAAAAAACACGTCTTTCTATCTCCATTCACCTAGCTACTTCACGACAACACTCAATCTCACCTTAATTTGAAGTACATGGAGTAAAAATAGGATTTTTAGTGGTCTAGGGTTTTGAAGGGGCTAGGGATCACGGTTTGGGCTGGTCAGGCGGTATGGTGCACGATGGTGATGATGTGGGGACTGGCGTGGGGTGTGGGGTCCGCTAGAGGTGGTAGGAGTGGTGCTAGTTAATTTAAGGTTTAAAAGGTGCTAGCTTTTGATTTTAGAAAGGAAAAAAAGGGGTTTGGCTTGGAGGAGGGGCTCACGACTTGGAGGAGGGCTGGAGGACGTGGTGGAGGTGGTGTGCAAGGCTAGAGGAGGGCGGTGGAGGTAGACTTAGGGTGGCATGAGGTCTTAAGGAGGAGAGGATGATAATGGTGATTTTAAGTTTAAGAAAGAAAGAGAATGAATTAAAAATGGAAAACAAAATGAAAAAGAAAATAAAAATGGCCATAAGTACAATGAATGACAAGTGAAGGAAGAATGTGACACTTGTTCGAGAGGACAATGAGTTATCTAATTCTTGTTGGTTATGGGTTTTAGTGAACAAAGGTTTAATTAATTCCTGAATCTTTGTTCAATTAATTCCTGAATTAATTATACATCTTCAAACTCGTTCTGATCGTACGACCACACACTAACTCCAAAAATTATGAAACTAGAAATCTCGCTAGGTTATGGAATCACGGTTCCAACGAACTAAGTCTCATCGAATTCGGAGTTCGTCTGAAAAATTACCTTATTTTTAGCTTTAATCGAATTTCGATTGAAATTTCAACGTTTACATACCGTACACTCACATATGAACTCGGATTGACTTGAAATTTTAAATGATATCATATTTCGACATTCCGAATCCTATAAAAGTTGTTTCGTCGGATTCAAGGACTGTTTCAAAAATGAACCTTTTACAGGTTATTAAAATAGCATTAAAATATCGATTTTCAAAATTTCTCTCTCCTTCCAATAATTCTCTCTCTCTCTCTTCTCTAACTTTTGAGTGGATCACAATGAGGGGCAAAAGAAGTGCTACAAAAATAGGAGTGCCCTATAACCCTCCTCATATATATACACATACATACATACATACATATATACCAGTATGCAGGCACGTCCGTTGGACGTGTTGCATAGACGATCAAATCAAAGTTGGGTTATACGCAGAAGCAGGTAGAGAAGTACAAGGGAAAACAATACAAATGTTAAAAACAACATAGATGCAACAAAGAGGAAAAAAAGGATATCACATTAGTATAAAAACAACACTTAATTACACAAAACCGGCTGGCATTATACTGCTGATAGAATAAAAATAATAATATGTGAATTACAAAAAATACTCACAGCCCAAGATATACCCCAGTAACAGAAAACGAACAACTATGTGCTGATAATTATGTTACTACAAAAGACAATGTCATCTTCGGAATACACTAAAGTTAATTAACTGTATTACATGCAATAAAAAACCATCATTTTTATGAAAGTTAGTATTACATGTATTACTAATAAATACACATCTACAAATGTAAAGATATCATTTCAAATGAGAAAAGGCATTTCGATAATTTTAAATACAAAATTTGGCACTGTTGCATCTAAACTCCTCTTTGCTGCTTTCACATTGCAATTCTGCGTTATCAGCACATGTATTTAGCACTCTATGGTAAACAGTTATAAATGGTCTGCAAATGAATCTAATTCTTGCCTTATCCTAATAATAAATGGTCCAAAAAATTTATCACCTTGCTAATTCATCCACACTAACAATAGGGCACGTGCGTTTTATTTAACTCATTTGTACACAATGTAATCATTTTCATTAACCGGTTAGTGGCATTAAAAGCAGAATTTGATATGATGTTGAAACTTCAAATATAAGTACCAAACAGATATCGTGCATGATATGGTTTCCAAATAGCAAATGTGGATGGGATTACGGTTAATTTTTTACAACACTTTCCAAAGGAAATACATCACAGCTTTAGATAAAGGCCTTGGTTATTATTTTAGTTGCATAAACTCATATAATCTAACATCTGTGAAGTGCTTTAAATTTGTTATTTATGTTAAAAATACTGTTACATGAATTCATACTTGATCTTCATACCAAAGATTGTGGATGACCATGGCACATGCACTATTTTTTAAAGATAGTTATGCAATACTTAGTACTTCTATTAGGGACAAACTGATGACCAACTATTGATTGCGGACTGGGCAAACTTGTAGGCTCGGTACTTCAGTATATTTCATAATTTATTTTTGAATCATCACATGTATAGAATGAACAATTTGAACTAATCTGAGAAGGTGCATGTAAGAAAAAAATTAAAATCATTTTTACATTCTGTTGAAAAAAAAGGTCTAAAACATACTATTCACACACAGTTGGAACACTAAAAACTCTACCACCAATTGTTATCAGAAGAACAATGGATATTCTTTTGTGTTCATCTCCAATACAAATGATGAAAATATAATCTGAAATCAAACTTCTAATAAGTTAGACAAATATTTTTTTAACAAAAGAAAGAATCTTTAAATACCAACCCATTTATAGCCACCGTTGCCTAATTAGCTTGCATAAATGAAATATCTATTAGAATTCCAGTTTGGCAGGCATAAATTTAGAGTATATGTATTATGGATAAATATCATTCAGAAGTAGGCAATTATTTAATCAAGTTGATTTAGTAAAAGGATACATATTTATTTTACAAATATCATGATTTCAAGATAGTTCCCGTATATATCAACTACCAAATATGTCATATTCTTTCAAATAAAGGTATTAAAGTTAACAAATCAATTAAGGCTTCCATACATTGGGTTGAATGTGGAAAGAAAAGGAGATTCTCCTATAAGCTCTCTTTGTCCACTTTGGTTCATATGCTCAGTAGTTTGCCCAATACACGGAATATAAATCATCATTTCCAATTACATAGACAGTGCATAGAGTATTTCATAGCCAAATGCGTATGTGATATATGGCCGATGAAAGAAATAAAAAATCAGCAATTTATTTTATTTTATGGTCTAGATAGAGTAATGAATAGAACTTTCCAAACAAATACTCCATGATAGCTGTAACATTCCTTAAATTGTCAATTGATAAAAATAGTAATTTTACCATAAGGAAGTATTTTATTCTTCTGCATTGGTACCGAAATACAAGTGACTAATAACATAATACACGCATAAGTACTCCAATATGGTTTATGGATGGAAAGCTCAATAGAATATGTTAGACAATTGGTAAGAAATAATTTGTGCACACTAACATCAGGAAAGAAAAAAATGTCTAATGAAAAAAAAAAATGTCATATAGAAAAATGAAGATAAAAACAATGACGATAGAAGTAGAAATATTGGTTGGCAGAACATTGAATGCCTAAGTATAGCATTAAGTCATTAATCTTTTTGATAGAGTAATGTAGGTAAAGAAAGCAGTAATAGGTAGACTATATTTGGTATCGTTGATTAAACATATCCTTTCTAGACACAGAATAAATATTTGGTTTGGAAAAAAACAATACAACAACAACAAAGCCATATATCACAAACAAGTTGGGACTGGCTAGATATGGAACCCAAAATAAAATAAAAATAAAATAAATAATAATGATAATAATATATATATATATAAGGGTTTAAAATAACCAAACAGATAAAAGGTTGAATAAAAGTAAAATAAAGTCTAAAATAGTAATGAGAAATAGTAAAAAGGTTCAACAAAAGTGGAAAAAAAACAATCCTGAAGTAAATCTCTCTTTATTATCTCCTCCCATGTCATTTTAGGTCGACCTCTACCTCTCTTTGGGCCTTCTGTGCGGCCTATAATTCCAACGCGCACAGCTGCATCGTATGGTCTACGTTGGATATGTCCAAACCATCTCAAGCGGTGTTTGGAAAAAACAATCCTGAAGTACATTTAAGTCAGTACACTTAATTAGGATTGTAAAGCGGGGAAATGAAGATAAAAGAAATGCAGAAAAGGAATTTCAGTTCATGCGAACATCTAAATTTGCAAAAAATGATATTGATTTGAACAATGAGAGGTCGTTTTGACATCTATTTTAAAAAAGATAAAGTTTTATTGGTGCAATTGGAATGTACATAAATATCAGTTATAGAAACTTCGAAATTATTTGTAAAGGATACACACATGCTTAGAATCTCTTTTAAGTAGTTGGTAAGTACTAATTATCATCATAAAATAAAACTTCAACCAAGAAATATAATTAACTGTACCATCTGCCAATTTCATACATCAAAACAACTGATGTTAAAGTTAGGTGCATTAGAGAACTAACATGGGCCTACTGTTCTATGACGTACGTATAGAACAATGTTTTATAACAATAAGGTTGAGAAACACAGGCATGCCAATGTATAACTTGAAGTAGAAACATAGATGTAGGCATACGTAGACAAAGCCCATGGATAAGCACAACCCTTTGTTGTTTACAAGTGTACATAAAACAAACATCCATTATACCTTTAACAAAACAAATCCAGTGTGATGTAAAAAATTGATAAAGATTTGGTACCTCTCTTGTCAGAAACAAATGCTACTAACAGGGACAATACATAGAAGATGCTCCTATTAGTTTAGCCTCTTGCACTTTGCAGCCACTTATGTCTATCAATCCTTTCCAATCTTCTATTATGCTTGTTTTAACAGGAAAAAACTGTCTTACGAACTATAGGCACAAACAACTATGATTCAGATTTCATTATGGTTAGTGAACTGATGTAAAATATTCTTCTAGCTGTCGCTAATATAAATGTAATATTTCATATTCAGTAAAAAAAAAAAAAAAAAAAAAAAATGAAACCACACCTATTATTTTGATCTTGACAATAAACTATTATTAGATGCAGGGGGAAAAAACCTTTAAACGACCAATGCGTGGATAGAATAAATTTTACTTTTTGTTAGTTTTTGAAACCTGAATTATTGAACGTCCTTAATGTATAGCATAATAGAGGTCCTATATAAAGTAATTCAAACAAACAGATGATGGTATGTGTATCCAGTTTACATAAATTAGCTATTAGGTAGTAAGTAGTTACAGAATATGAGGTAATCTTCAAAACAACGTAATTAAAAATAATTTAAAACCCGATGAAACCAATAAATTGCAATGCTTGTTATACAAATTCGTACAACAATTGAGAATTTTCACCTCGTCTCATGCACGTTCAGCAGGGTCTCAACATCTCATTTTCCTTCTCTTGCACCATTCTCGTTTATATGCTACACTACTCATTAGACCATGCAACTTTCATTCAGAGTCATTCCTGTAAGGTTCACATAAAATTTATTTTACAGAAACTGCGTGCATTGTTTAGTCATGTAATTACCAATATTAAAAGTTGTCTTGTTCAATCAAAGCAATTGCAAGAAATTTGATAAAAAAACGAATAGATTAAACCTTATATTAGTTTGTTTTAGCATAGTTTGATTAACTATTCTGTATGTTCGATAATTTGAAATCAAACCAATAGCTGAAGATTTTCAATTGAACAACCAATAAAAAATAAATCATCTGTTGTGGTGCTCACAAAGGAAAATAAAAGCAATGGTGTTTCCCTAACTGTTTTCTTATCGCATTTGAAAGGACAATGAAAATGGAAACAGGAAGGTGCAAAAAAAAAAAAAAAAAAAAAAAAGGAACTTACTTTGCCCACAAACCGCAAATATATCAGATCTTGCCATTATTTTGTTTTTTTACTTCTCCCTTGAATTTACCCATTTATCCTCTCTGAAGAAGTCAGAAATTGTTGGAAACAATGGTTCGGCTAAATCGTGGACTAGGTCACTTTCTTGAAGACGTTTCGGCGATCTACTCAAGGTGCAAAGTAGTTCGTACTGTTCGCCGCCGCCTCTGGGATAAAACAGCCTCTTCCTTGTTTTTCTTTAATATATCGGATCATTTGCACATATGAATCCGACTCAGTTTGCACTCTAAAAATAATACTGCTCATGTATATTTTCTTTCTAATTTTTCAAAAGAGTGGTGGAAGAGAAGATAGAGAAAAAAATATGTTTTCTTTCTGTGGAAGAGGAAGAGAGAGAGATTTTCCTTCTATATTATGTATTCTATGTTCTGTGTATTTCCTGGTCTATGACCAAGTTCTTATATAGAAGAAATTGTAGCTATTCTAGTAGGAGGAGAATTTGACTGCAATTAATGTCATATTAAATGAAAGAAACGTTCAAAAGAAATTTGCAATATGTCAATTGCATACGTTTCAAAAAGAGATGAATGTTAATAAATATTAATTTATTACCATTCATTGCAATTTGTTAATTTTATTTATATTTTGTAACAGCTCAATCAAATACATGTGTATATATATATATACACACACATAACTGTTATGCAAACGTAACAGCTCTGAGAAGAAAATTTACTGATACAAAATATAATATCGTTTATAACTTCCAACGGCTCTATGCATTAATGGCTCATAAATATTTACATATATGTAAATATATTACCGTTTCAGTTTTCAACGGTTCTATTGCATTAATTGCATTACAATAATGATTCAAATATATGTTACCGTTATTAATTTACAACGGCTCAATTTTTATTTATTCTTATTTTTTTTTAATAAATTCACAAAATGTTCCAACAATCCCCCACTTGAATTTCTTAAAAAAATATTTTTGAGCAGTTCATTAAAAATACATAAGATTGTGCATAAACAAAGGTGTTATCCGACTTGAACCTTTGCATAGTGAGTAAGATTCAGTTTTTACTAGAGTGACACGTAGTCTTGAACTCTATTCCTGACATCAAACCACACACAACCTTTCTAGAGTGCAATCAAATAAGCTCGTGCATTTATGGTCATGCACGTCTATCTCATTTTAGTGAACGCTCTAGGAATCTTGCCCAAAATTCCATAGGAAACGGCCACATTTCCACATTCACACATGTGAGTCTATCAAGAGTACTCCTGAAGGTAGGTACTCCACTCCAAATAGAGTATAGATCTCATTAAGAGTTTCTATTAACTCATCCTCTAATCACTTCAGGAATACATGCTTCTTAATATATAAATTTAGCATGTTCATCTATTATCACTACACAACTTGTTTTTACCTATTGAACCTAGTTCTTGGGATCTCCAGTCATTTAGGTCGGGTTACCATTGTGCGTGATTCCACAATCTAAGGGCAATAGTCCCATTCTTTTAGAATCATTAAGGACTTTCTTTCTGGTCAGTCCTTTCGTCAAAGAATCTGCCAAAGTATCATCACTTCATATGTGATGTTCTCTAACAATACTGTGCATATGACTGTTATTTCTTACCGTTGTAATATCGGTTCTGTCCTTCTTTCAATAGTCGTCAAATTTTCATCACTATGTATGTGATGTTCTCTTACAGTATTATACTTACGACTGTCGTCTAATACCGTTGTAATAACGGTTCTGAAATTTTTGCAATAGCCGCGGAACTATCGCAATAGATTACACCACGGTGTCAGTTTTTCCATATGGAGATCTCCACTAGCAGATTTCTTTAGTTCTCTGCTTCTTCACTAGTTGTGGCTAGTGCTATTATCTCAGTCTCTATACTGAGTCAAAATAATATGTTTCCTTGATTTTTTTTTCAAGAAACAACTACTCCAGCAATGCTAATTATATATATAGCCACTGGTCGCCCTTGAATCATCAGATTAAGTATTCCAGTCTGCATCGAAATATCCTTCAAGTATAGCTGAAAATTTTTCATAATGTAATCCAATGTTCAT
This sequence comes from Allium sativum, assembly GCA_030737875.1. Classification (NCBI taxonomy): domain Eukaryota; kingdom Viridiplantae; phylum Streptophyta; class Magnoliopsida; order Asparagales; family Amaryllidaceae; genus Allium; species Allium sativum. The sequence continues at coordinate 628,467,237 of CM060920.1, forward strand.
GATTTATTTTAGTTGTAATCCAAGGCTCATGGTTTATTTTAGGTATCTCATGACCCTCTCAATAACATGTTAATGCTCTATACTAGGTATACTGATAAACCTGCATAATAATACCACGACATTGGCAGTGTCGGGTCTAATACAATCATTGGCAAACCGTAGGCTGTCAATGATGCTCTCATAGTTATACTATCTTACACCTTCACTAGTGTTTTTAAATAGCTTCACACTAGGATCATATGGTGTGCATGCAGGTTTACAGTCGAAGTAATTGTATTTCTTTAGAATCTTCTCAAAATAATGAGATTGATCCAAAGAAAGTCCTTTTTGAATCTAGTAATCTTAATACCATGGATTCCATTCGTCTAACTTAGATCTTTTATATCGATGTTGACACTTAGTAAGGATTTAACAATGTTTATGGCATGAATGTTTGACCCAAAAATAAATAGGTCATCTACATATAAACATATAATAGTACAAATGTCATTTTCAGATCTATAATAAATGCATTTGTCACTTTCATTAACTTTAAATCCATGTGGGATTATGAAGTTATCAAAATTTTCATGCCATTTTTTATGTGTTAGTTTTAAACCATATAATGATTTATCTAATTCGCAAGTTTTACGTTCTTGACCATGAACTATAAATTATTCAAATAGGCCCATATATATTTACTGTTTCAATTCATCATCTAAAAAACACAATTTTTACATCCATTTTTTTTTTAATTTCGAAATTATGCAAGTGATGTAATGCTCAAATGGATGTAGTTCCAATTACAGGAGAAATGATGCCAATAAATTATATATCTTTCCTTACATCATTTACCTATTAAATAGGCTACATATTTATCAATTGTGCCTTCATATTTTAATTTCCCTTTAAGCACTCGTTTATTTTTTCTAGATTTACACCAAGTGATAAATTCACTAAGTGTCAAGTTATTAGATTCGAAAGAATCTAACTCATCATTTATAGCCTCTTGCCAAAGAATTGGCATTTAAGTAAGATAGGCCTGTTGGAGGTTTTCAGGGGATTCTCTTTTAGAGTAGAGGAACCAAAAAAAAATATAAACCAAGATCTTTTGCCTTTCTTTCTCTGTCTAGATCCATCATTAAGAAAAGTTAACATATATTTTAAGGCGCTACAAAAGCAGGAAAGTTGCTAGTCAAAATTAATACCTAAATAAATGTTATTCTCGAATAGTTGAAAGCAACCCCCACTTAAAAGAAACCCTCACTATTAAGAGAAACCCCCACTATTTTTCTCAAACTAAAAACCACAATATATGATTCTTCAATTGTGTATGCATTTATTGTTAAATAAGTGTCATTCAATTAATGTTATTTCCTATAACATTTTCTAAATTCGCATTTAATTAATGTCAATTTTTGTTAGTGACATTTTTCAAATTTATGCATATAAAGTATGTCAAAATATTTTGACGCAAAAACTTGTTCATCAAATTAATGTCAATTCTCAATGACATTATCAAATAACATACACATTTTATTAATGTCAAATATTTAGTGACATTTCCAAATAATATATGTGTTCTATTAATGTCAATTCTTAGTGACATTTCCAAATAATATACGCATTCTATTAATGTCAATTCTTACTGACATTTTTCAAATAACATACGCATTCTATTAATGTCAAATTTTTAATGACATTTTTCAAATAATATATGCATCAATTTATTTTGACATTCCCAAATAAATATATGCATTTCAATAATGTCAAAATTTTAATGACATTTTCCAAATAAGTATGCACTTAATTAATGTCAATTTATAATAAAGACATTTTCAAAATTTGCTTTCAATTAGTGCTTATTCTAATGACACTTTCAAAACAAATTCCCTTCAATTACTATTATTCATAAGTTGTAAATAACAACATCGGAACAATCATCAATAAATGTAATATGATATTGATTTTGTGTATAAGCTCATTACTTCAATTAGCTCTCACATGAAATAAATTTGAAATTCAGTTTTTCTAATAAAAAGAAATCTTCCAAAATCATCATATATGATCAAAAGTAAACAATTAATCTTATACCAATATTTAAAGTCTATTACAACTTTAGATTCACTAATTGAGTTTTACTATAATGTTAATCACCAATCAAATGTGATTACTCTCATTCATTATATCATTAAATGTTGTTTAATAACATTTATCATACAATTAAATGTTCAATTACAAACATTTTATTGTCTCATTTAAATTTCTCTAAATAAGAAGGACAAATTTCTAAATATATGCTTCTTGTAAAAGTTTTTCCCTTTTACTAATTTTACTGATTATTAAACTATTAATATGCACCTTAATAAATCATACAAGCACTTTCACACGGTTATCTAAAACAGTTGTTTTAGCTCAACATGAATGAATATAACATCACAATCTTTAGTTAACAATATAATTATGTTTATATTGTTTTCTTAATCTTAATCAATCTTTGACCAAATTTATTCCATTCAAAATCAATTTCAGGACTTATAAGATTAACTATTGTTTTCCAATAGTCTCCTAATTGATTTTTCTTAATTAGCAAGTTGATGCATAATCCAAAATAATAATAATAGACAAATTCTTTTCAAACTCAGAGCAGTTTCTCAATTATAACAACAATATAACTGTTCATATAAAGTCATACCTTTGGAGATGATCTCAAAAGCTATTTCAAAGCTTATGTGATGCATCTCTACTAACCATTGAAAAATTGAAACTTGGATGACGGGGCAGCATCGTCAAGATTTGCAGTCGAAGCCATTGTTTTTCGAGTAACGTCTTCAAATTGTTGGAAACAATGGTTCGGCTGAGTCGTGGACTAGGTCACTTTCTTGAAGACGTTTCGGCGATCTACTCAAGGTGCAAAGTAGCTTGTACTGTTTGTCGCCGCCTCTGGGATAAAACAGCATCTTCCTTGTTTTTCTTTAATATATCGGATCATTTGCACATATGAATCCGACTCAGCTTGCACTCTAAAAATAATACTGCTCATGTATATTTTTCTTTCTAATTTTTCAAAAGAGTGGTGGAAGAGAAGATAGAGAAAAAAATATGTTTTCTTTCTCTGGAAGAGGAAGAGCGAGAGATTTTCCTTCTATATTATGTATTCTATGTTCTGTGTATTTCCTGGTCTATGACCAAGTTCTTATATAGAAGAAATTGTAGCTATTCTAGTGGGATGAGAATTGGACTGCAATTAATGTTATATTAAATGAAAGAAACGTTCAAAAGAAATTTGCAATATGTCAATTGCATATGTTTCAAAAAGAGATGAATGTTAATAAATATTAATTTATTACCATTCATTGCAATTTGTTAATTTTATTTATATTTTGTAACAACTCAATCAAATACCTGTATATATATATATATACATATATATATGTATACACACACATAACTATTATGCAAACGTAACAACTCTTAGAAGAAAATTTACTGATACAAAATATAATACCGTTTATAACTTCCAACGGTTCTATGCATTAATGGCTCATAAATATTTACATATATGTAAATATATTACCGTTTCAGTTTTCAATGGTTCTATTGCATTAATTGCATTACAATAATGGTTCAAATATATGTTACCGTTATTAATTTACAACGGCTCAATATTTATTTATTCTTATTTTTTTTTTAATAAATTCACAAAATGTTCCAACAGAAATCAGACTAAGCTTATACTTTGATCCAACATTTATAAAAATCAGTAACTACAAAACCCAAAATCACAAATCCGATATGCTTACCTGCAATTCGGAGGACAAAACGTTAGCGTAGAGCAATATTGATAAATAAATGGAGTGAGAACCGATTTTACCTTAGATGACGTCGTGGAGGTGGGAAAACAGGTCGTCGAGTGAGGAAATAGTTCGTACAGTTTCAGATCTGAGTAGCACTACGATATCGGAAGCGAAAGGGAAGAAAAAATGTGAAGTGAAATGGGAGATGAAAGGGAAAAGCAAAAGTAAATGGCAGTGTAGAGGAGGTGAATAAAAGTAGAGATGGCAGAGAATCCCAGGTCTGAAAAGCCAGAAGAAGCAATAGGTAAGGAGAGACGGAAGAAACGGTTATCGCCATTAACATAAATTTGGAGTTTAGGTAGAGGGAGAAAGAAAAGAAGAAGACGGAAGACCGAGTGGAAACCGCAGAAGAAGAAAAAACGCGCACCTGTTGACCAACGGAAGAATAGTAGTGGGTAGTGGAAATGGATGGCAACAAATACCATTTTTCCCTGCGTTCAAATTATGTACGCGATAAGACTAAGTATTCGTATTATATATACCAATACGCATGTACGTCCGATGAACGTGTGCATAGATGGATTTGACCAAAGCATGTCTCTCTTAATTTTCAAATTTTGTATACTTTTACGTTGTTTAGTTCTGTAATTTCTGAATAAACTTTTATTATCCGCTATGATTTGAGCCCATCAACCAAACTTGCAGCCTGGATGTGGTAAGAAAGTATGAAAGAAAATAACAACTGGTTGAATGATAAAAGTGTTACGTCATTTGTAAATAGGTTCAGTAGAAAAGCAGTTTATGTACATGATAAGTTAAGAAAAAAATGTAGAAAATACAGCTGAAATACAGTTTACACATGTACATAATAAGCAGTTTGCAATGGTTGATTTTGAAAACGATTAGACATTGCAGCAGAAATCACAGCATTGGTTAATTAGAAACAAATGCCGAAAAGAACAACAATTAATGTTAAGAAGAAAATACATAAAATTTGTGAACTAACTTTATTACGGAATATGTAAAAAGTGGAAACTAATATTGGATGGTGAAATAAATGGTGAAGTAATATGCAATATACGTAAGATCAAAATGTAAAATTGATAGATATATAACGATCCAGCACTTTTGCTAACCAAAAGATCCATATAGTAAGTCCAAAGCCAGAACTCAAAGTACAAATATGACACACTTAAGCAGCTTAGTCATCCAAATGTTAAAATCCACAACAAACAGTACGACTACAGCAAATTAGAATAAAACCATCAATCCTTAAGCATAGTTCATATTCTATTGGGAAGTTTTTCTTCTAAATTTAGGATAATGACTTTAATCGTTCTTCCTTTTAGTGGCCTTTTCTTCATCTTTATATATGCAACTTTTACATATCAAGTTTTCATTTGTATTTATCACATATGCATTGTCACGTTGCATTTCATTAACATGATTCATTCCGCTTAACCGTAAACCTTTTCTCCCTTCTTGCTAATTTGCATTGACGTCCATACTTTCCATGTACATTTGCATATCATCTTCATTATTCCTTTTTAGGGGGCCTGTCTTTTCCTCCAATAAATCTATATCATTCTTTTATAATATTATCATTTGACGCTCAAGTTCAGTATGACTAACCATTATGTAAAGCTACAACCTTAAATTCTAGAAGTAACTTGCTTTTTTGCTCATTTTTTGAAAATATCGTTATGTTAACTAACATACACATGCTTATCTCCGTGTCCGCGTATGTTTAAATAACATTAGTTTAATTGAGGCAGGTGTACCTAAACATCCAATTTCATATATTGAGCTGTTTAAAAAGGTACTTGCAATTCCCTGACACCAACATAGTACAAACAGTAAAAATTGTCAATGCCACGTTTTTTGATCAAAAATTTTCAAGGATAAGCTACGCAACCAACCAAAAATAACCGCTACAACAAATTTAAATATTGTGGAAAAAATGGTTAATTTTAGGTAAGACAATATCTCCACAAACTTGGTTTGCTCTTCTAAAAATCCAAAATATATTGTTTCATAAAAACATAAGGTATTATTAGCCAGCTGCAGTTTGGCGGATCTAAAAATAGTACAAATAACTATACATCTTAGATTAAATCATGATGATATGATATGAACTTATAAGCATTTGTTACAGTAACCGATTTTTGAAGCTTAAGAGAAGACTGCATGTAGATACAATACTGTTTGTTTTTAAAAAGTTCCTCTGTGCTGAAAAAATAAATGCAAATCCCAAAGTTTTCATCCGTTTACATTTGGTTATTGTTTTATTCTTATCAAAGAATCATGATATCATTCTTTCACCTGAAAACTCAATTACAAATTAATTAAATGATTGATTTGATTCATCATTATGATCAACAACATAAGGTATGTTCTATAGTTTACTAATATATACGACACACCATAATATTCATTGGTTTCTTTTTCTTATTAATCAACATTTTATTTACAAAGCATGAAGTTTAAGTGTAGAAATTTGAAACCTCTTTCACTTTCTGCTCTATCAGCATAGACACAAAAAAACAGAATTATCCCTTAAAATATACATGATTGGCAATATAACTAAGTTGAGTAGATTGATGTCAAATACATGAATATAAATGTAAAATTATTCACGAATTATCAGTTTACATGGTAAAGCAAAGGTTCTTATTCCCTTACCTCATCGACCCTCTGAATTAAGTATAACAACGTCACTGCTGAAGATTAAGGACAGGTCCCGTTCCTTTTTTAAGGCGGAGTTTTCGGTATGGTTACTATTTTGATGGAGGCTCTCCAACAACTTTGACAATGAATGCGACAACAGAGTTTGATCAGCCGATGAATAATTAGGACTTTTTTGTACAAACTCAGTTTACCTAATTTATTTTATAAATGTTAGGTGTTAATATATTTTGTACAAACTAAAAGGATAACCAATGAAAGTCATGCAGTATAGGTCTACTTAAACTGGCTAAAACCATATAGCAAAAGTGTGCGATAAAACTGGTTAAGAGCCAAAATATATGTAAATAAGTAATAAGAAGGCAGTGAAATTATTGAGACTACCTTATTGCTCAAACTTTTTGACGTCCCTGTGTTTGAGAAAATGGTTTTTGACCTGTTTCGACTGTTCCAATCAGGACTTAAAGCAAATTATTCTCTAGCCAATTCCAGCTACTATGGTTGCAACTTCCATTTTCAAATGTATATCATTAGAATACTGCTGTCTCAAGCTTAGAGATTTAGGTCTTGGACTCCCCGATAGTACCATCCCATGGCCAAGTCTCTTCAATGTTCAGGCGTCAAGTTGTGCCATTTTATCCCTTGAGAGTATTTTGACTTGCACTGCATGTCCTTTTCATCATTATAATTAATATGGTAGTAGGTAGAACTCCATGTCCCAGTTACCATGCACATGCTCATGTACAATAGATCTCCATGTCTTCAACTTGATGCTCTCCATTTCCTTTATGCTTAGCAGCAAAACTTGCACTTCATAATCCCCTCTTCATCCAATCCAGTACGTGAAAAATATTGTCTCTGCAACATTTTACACAAAAGAAAGTCGTTAGTTTCAAAATATGAAATCTCATGAAACAATGATCCATTTGAGTCATTGTGGATCCAACAGAGAAAGATCTACCTTTGCATTTCATATTACAGAAGTCAAATTGAATTTCTAATTTTAAACTGTTATAGTCCTTGTGGATCCAGTAGAGAATGATCTATCTTCGGTTTTGTTGAAATATGAGTAAAATTTGACAATAAACATTATAAAAATTAGCCTTTGTGTTTGTAGTTCTATATGAAATAAACTTTGATGCCAATCTTTTTTACAAATGTATAAACCATATCATAGATTTAGAAATCATTTTTATAAATTCCCAATTGTAAAAAAAAATACAAAAATGCAATAAAAGAAGGAGCTGATAACAGAAATGAACTTAAATTCAGTTTGAACATGTACATAACTAAAAGGCAATGAATATCCTAAATTATATTCAGAATCAAAAGCCTCAAATGTACAGAATATTAATTTTAGTCAGCAGTGGGAGTAAGAGAAAAATGGTGAAGTAACAAACCTGCTCCGTGTTCATCAGTAATCCACAGAGTCTGTGCTGGGTGATGTTCATGGTAATCCAGCATGGTGTTGGCATATTCAAGTGAATCCATCACCTGATTACCAAAGTAATGTTGGACAACTTAATAGGAGTGAAAGATGAGCGATAATGATATGATAACAGAAATGAAAAAGTCATACAAATTATTCTTTGTTAAGGCGAATAGTAATATGCTACATTTGATTCACACAAAACGTATATGTTTCGGCACAAAGCAAAATATAGATTCACCACCTGCATATGATTGAATGGTAACACAAAAAACAGTTCCTGTGCAGCAAACGTTTTCAAATAGAAAGTGTCAAATTACACTGATTTGAATTCACTTGCACTTTAATTTAGTTCCCTCTATACTTTCCTTCTTTTGCCCATAATGATTAGGTATATTGTATGTTCATGATTTGTTGTCTACAATTCTAAAGCAGAAAAGGTAACTTGTGTGTATATGCCTCTATTGCTTCTTTAAAACAGTAGGTTTTGGAAAAAAAAAAACATAAAAATGCCTTAAAATTCAAATTATCCTAACTTCTAAGTACTTAACTTCTAAAATTGATATTATTGGCAACAAAATAACCAATAATAAATTGGTTCATATGTGAACGAAATTAAATAATACTTCTTTAGAACAACCAAATCTTAAAATCTATTTTGTGGGAACATAAGAAACACGACTAAGCCTGCCAAAATTTATACATAATAAAGTTTTCTTCCAAAATTTTTTTTGCAGTAAACAACTAAAAGAAAAGAAAATCAAGTTAAATGAAAAATTAGGGAGAAAACCTTACCCAAATACTGTGTCTTGATTTTTCAACCCAACCACCGTTGGCAAACACAGATCTAAGCTTTCTGTTAGAGAACCATTGGTATTTGTTATGTCAATCTTCTGTCGTAGGAATTATTTAGTCATGGTCGTTGCATTATGTCAAGACAACCTTAAAATGAAGAATACAACAATCATGATAAATATCACAAACAAATGTTAGAGTAATTCAGTTAGCTCTACCATTTGATGTGTAAAAATATAGAGACATGGTATCTTATTACCTAAACTGTTCAAGAGCTTTCATTTGATATATAGTTGAAGAGTTTGATCAATGCTCACTTTGGGTTTTACACTTCGCATTAGCTATTCATGCATCCATGTTTTCTCCAGTACACTCATCCTAAGGGATTGGTAGCTGCAATAAAAAGAAGCTATCAGTAGTTTGCTGTAGTAAGAAATTTGATGATGTTTATTCGTACTGATATTTTCAATTGTTAAAAATAATCAGATCAGTGGAGAAATAAAACTAAAATTATAAGGAATACGAATGTGTAAGAGCTTAACACATCCAAATTGTTATAGTAAAATACAACTAATACATGGATGATGAATTGCTATTGATAAAACACATATATTTCAGCCAGAAAATATTCAAAACAGATCTATGATGTATTACAATGTTTCTTCTTTTGGTCTATAGAGTTGGCAGTACATACAAATCGAAATGCTTTTCACACCGAACCTGTAAATGCATCCATGTTTTCTCCAGTACACTCATCCTAAGGGATTGGTAGCGTCAATAAAAAGAAGCTAGCAGTAGTTTGCTGCAGTAAGAAATTTGATGATGTTTATTCGTACTGATATTTTCAATTGTTAAAAATAATCAGATCAGTGGAGAAATAAAACTAAAATTATACGGAATACGAATGTGTGAGAGCTTAACACATCCAAATTGTTATAGTAAAATACAACTAATACATGGATGATGAATTGCTATTGATAAAACACATCTATTTCAACCAGAAAATATTCGAAACTGATCTATGATGTATTACAATGTTTCTTCTTTTAGTCTATAGAGTTGGCAGTACATACAAATCGAAATGCTTTTCACACCAAACCTGTAAATGAAATTCATTGCATGGTAAACTTTAAAATCAACATATATGACATATTACAATTTTCTACTGTTAGTTTGTAGAGTTGGGAGCTCATAGGAAGTACATATTAAGCAAAATGCTTTTCACACCAAACCCAATTTCGTTGTATATATCATTTGCAGGTAGATTATGCGTAGCAACAATTTTAGTGGAACCAATAAGTAGAGTAGAGGGGAAAGAATACCGGTTGAAAAGTAAGCACCATCTGGTAGAAATAAAAGGCATTCTAATCTGGTTTGGCATATACTACAACGTCTAAACTTGCTGATAGTTGTCGACGCCGCCATCGTACTTGTGCTTGGAAATAAATTGATAGCCTGATCAAGTGGGATAATCGTTTATGCAGTCAGTGAAAATATAGCAATGGAGAAGTAGTGGATCTATCAATTACGGCGGAGCAATGACCATGAGATATAGAGAGAGCCGAGCAGATCCGAGCCATGCGGAATTCGACGCGAAGTTGATAGGGTTACTAAAATAGGTAAGAGATTTTGGTGGTGACATTGAAGAGCTAGATGGTTTTTTTTTTCTTTTGAAGCGGCAAGCGGAAGGAAATGGCGGAGAACGATGAAGAAAAAAAGTTGAGAAGATGAAGAAAACGGAACAAAATGAGGGGAAATGGAGAACATGTTTTTCGGTGACGTGCGGCGTGAAAAGTAGGTATGTAGTCACGGTTGTACCCTTGATCTATTATTTATATATATATGGGGCAGGTTCGAGAGCACCCTAAACAGTGCAGCAACTCAAAAGCCCATCAACCACAACCGAGTATTTCACACCCTCTCTCTTTCCACTCATTCTTTCACTTTCCACTCACATTCTTTAATATAAATGAGTGGTTGTTGTTCGGGTGCAAATGGGGCTGAAATTCAGGGGTGCTCCCTGATCCTATCCCTATATATATATATATATATATATATATATATATATATATATATATATATATATATATATATATATATATATGAAAATACGGTATAAGCGTTAAGAAAATTAACGCTTATATATCGTTAATGAACTAATTAACCATCAATTACACATCCATAAACCAATCATAAACAGCCACAACAATTAACTAAAAAAGTGATGAGACATAAAATTAAACATAAACAAAGAATCACAAATCGTCTAGTGTTGGCTCCTTTTGTCTTTACATGAAAAATTGAAATTCATGAGATTATCCAATGGTGCATATCAACCGTAAGCTACACTAATTTAAATCAAATAAGATTTTGTAGATGTTCAAATAAGCAAAGCTACACTAATTTAAATCAAATAAGATTTTGTAGATGTTCAAATAAGCCGTACTTCCACATGATCTTACGTGCAAATGTTGTTTGCAGCTTGTTGATGACTGCAAGTTGAATAATTAACCCAAATTCAAAATATAAACTTAAAATATATGTTGACATTGTTTTGACTTCATCCTGCTTATTTGAACGTACAGATGCAAAAATACAAGGATCATGCAATGCTGGGATGTACTATTTGCTAATTATATTTTAAATTGCGGTGAAATAAACATCTATGTTCTGGCATGTTATTATCTTTACTTGGTGGGAGTGGGTAGCTCGAACATGGTCAAGTGCGCAGAGTGGATGCAAGCAAACGTGTAGAAGTGCAAAAAGAAGTGGCTTCGCCCAGGCTCGAACTGGGGACCTTCAGTGTGTTAGACTGACGTGATAACCAACTACACCACGAAACCACATGTTAATGAGCAGAAAATACATCTATCTGAATCATCACTGGTGTTTAATATCATAGCACCCCACAATTTACAGAAACATTAGCTACAAAAGAATGTCACTTATAGTACCTAATACAACTAAACATGCCTTCATTAGGCCCCTTCTGAAAAATGATTCAACCAACTGCAATTCCTAGCAATCATTTGAACAAACGACACAGATGTGGAAAATCGACTAGCGGGTTTAAGCGGAAACCAATGGCTGCGTTGCTGTTGATTCTCGAGTGCATGCAATAGGCCGCATCCATGGAGGCTGATATGCATTGATTGCACTTTCTCGATTTTGGCCTTCTTCCTTGTCTCGGTCATCATTTTCCATTGCATTCTGGTAAAGTAAGCCATAAGCTTTTTCGTTATTACATCATCATCGCATTGTATAAACTTAACCACATGATATAATACAGCTACATCTAATCATTTTCAAATTTTCTACAAAAAATAAACAGCCGATGGTAATTAATAAAAATCTTGTATTTAAGTACTTTAAAGTGCTTCTATTTTAGCAAGAGCCACTGAAAATTAACAAAAATGGGACGATACGTAAGAGTAGATTGCAATGTAAATATACCTGGATTGAGTAGTGGTGAAATGTGGGAAGAAATCGCATCTTGCAGTACTCGTTGAACAATATGGTAAGCAGTAGAAGTGCAATTGTAGAAATTGAAGCTCCAGGTTTGGATTTCAGTCCAAATAGGCCAATCATAGTAATTTGCATAAGTACTATGTTAATGAAAATAAAATGATGAACACACGGCCAGTACTGGCCATGGGTTTCATACATGATCTCGTAAACATCCTTCATCTGAAAAGAATACATGTAACATTTAGCCGTTACAATAAGAAGACATTTATCGTTATAATAAGAGGGGGAGACCGTACTATGAAGACACCTTATGTTTGTAAATGGTGCAAATGTTCACTGATTTCATATGTAGTAATATGATATACTGTTTAGAAAAGGGATATAACTCGACAATGAGATTTCAATTTGCAATGTTCTCTATCTCCAACGTCTATCAACTTCTATAATACCAAATTCACATAATTATATTAAGCTCGGTATTTATCGATATGCATTTCTTATCCCATTGCTGGAGTGGTTTCTGAATTTGTAAGCACAACAAACAAAGAAAATTTCATGACTCTAAATCGTTGCAAGTTCAACCCTTTTTCATTCAGAGAGTTATATAACAAAAATTCTAACCAGCCTAAAAATGTTTATCTTATGTTTCTCATGTTATGCATTTAAAAATGTTACTGGAAACATCGAACTTAAACTTTTTAAGCAATAAAAATGATATGTATTTATCGATATAACCTTTCCAAAATCATATAATTATATTAAGCTATGTATTTATTGATATGCATTGTTATCCTATTGCTAGAGTGGTTTCGGAGTTTGTAAGCACAACAAACATAGAAAATTTCATCACTCCGAATTGTTGCGAGTTCATCCCTTTTTCATTCAGAGCGTCATATAACAAAAATTCTAACCAGCCTAAAAATGTTTGTCTTATGTTTCTCATGTTATGCATTTAAAAATGTTGCTGCAAACATGGAACTTAACCTTTCTAGTATATAGAAAATTAGCAAGCCTTGAATCTAATTTTAGTTCCACTGATCAACTTTAACTACAGCACATTGATGCTTATATAATCGATGCTTCGGAAAGATACATAAGGGATTGTTACAAAAAGCGAACAGATTGCTCTCCATCCAGGAATAAACCTTAAAGATAACATTAAATAATTGCAATGTAAAATTCTTTTCATGTAAAGATATGAAGATAAATTAACGGACAAAATTTTCATTTTAAACCTCCAAAAAGAAGTTTAGACCTCGTTCTATGAAAACATGCATTTTCTTCACTATACTCAATACTGCGCCTTTTAACATTCACATTCTGAAAGTGCATGATTTTTTTATTTATTCCTCTAATAAATATACTTGCGCAATTATAAAAATTGTGTTCTTGCGCATTTTCAGAATGCACGACTACAATAGGCTGAATAGTAAAAACCAAACATATTTTCATAATAAGTTCTGAACATGACGTAAACTTGAAATAAGTTTCTTTCGGAGGCTTAGAATGAAAATTATCATATATTATTAGCAATAAACACTAACCTGGTTCACATACACACTAACCTGGTTCACATACACAGCATATCCCAATACGAAGTAAACGATGAGGAACGGAAGCAATAATGGAGCGATTACAGCATATACCATTCCAATCAATATGGCGAGTGAAACAATAGGTATAACTCTATAATAGGGAAAACTGAAAAGGAAAGGGTCTTGCTTTGTGTTCCTATTAAATGTATTTGATTTTATGAAATGCCATGTAAGTAATGCAAACTGAAGAGCTTCCAGTGAAAATCCGGATAATCCATCAGTTAAGATGTACGTAATAAAGAAATCCGACTGCAAATCAAAAGGAAACAAAAGATATCTGAGTTAATATGTCTGCAATTCAAAAGTGTAGAACTAAATAATCAAAAACAGAGTTTTGATGAAAACAAAAACAATCATAGCCCACATTGGGTTAAATCAATAATGATGGAACTTTGTTGATATTCCTTGATATTTTGCATACAAAAATGAATCATCCCATTTATTGACAAGTCTAATACATGTGCATGTTGAGTTTGTGTGTCTGTATGACCATTACCAACAACAGACCTGTTCACTAGCGCTTATCTATTACTTTCAAACTAAACGAACGAGCTGTGCATCCAGATAACCACGAAACCAACCACTGATCAGTTTTAAAAGAAAAAGAACAGAAACATATAACAGCTAAGTCTTTGACATTATAAATCGTATATTTCAAGCATTTTTTAGAGCTAAATATTATAATGGCGAAGAATTTGCATCTAAAAACAGTCACATGTTCAGCGAACCAACCACAAAATCACTCCGAACTAGACATGGAGAAGTGAACAAGGCACGAAAGCTAGTTTTTCAACTAAACAAGACATTGTTGGTTGCGCTGTAAACAAAAGTGGTAATCATGTCACACCTCTATTGTAGCACCACCCACATACCACCTCTTATACTATTACATGTACTATTCCAACTCCGATTTTTTTCCTGAAGATGCTTTGTAAACTTCTCGATGAATATAATCTCTACACAACACGGTACCATTTTGAATTTTCTAACCCCTTTGAAATTAAAACTCATCCATCATTGTAACGTTTGTTTTTATTTGTAGAATTGAGATGTTATTTTTATTATGCTGGTCATGAATCAAATTATAGTAGAGATGATCTTAGGTATTATATATATACACACATACATACATACATACATACATACATATATATATATATATATATATACACACTATCATGTATGTGTGTGTATGTATATGTGAGAAATTCTATACGAACACAAAATTAAACAGAACAAATCTCAACCATTAGATCACCCATGAATTCACTTTCCACATAAAGACAAACAAATCCAATGGTCCACAATTTGTGTCACCCATTTTGTGTTCAATTTTATTCATACATCAAAATTTGCTTAACATTCACTAGAAAATTGAACAGACTAGTATACAATATAAAGTAGCACATCATTTCCCATAAAATTGCCCAACCTTCATCTTCCAATCTATTCTCACTTGCTATTAGTCACAAAAAAAATCCTAAAAATTTTCAAAACCAAATGATATCGAAATTCACTAAAAAATTGCGGTATCTTTGTTTCATTTCAAGCATACTCATTTCGACATGATTTTTCATAAAAAAAAAAAAGGTTAAATCAGTTTGAATCAAAAGCACCTCATGTGAAAGTCCATATTAACTGATATATATGATTTCTTAAAATTAATAACCTAATCATTAAGATGTTATGATCTGATTATTATTTTTGGTTTTAGGATTTTAACTCAGTGGATTATGAAAAAGATTTGTTAGCACCCTGATTAAGAAGAATTACAATTGTATCACATAATTATTCAATAGAATTAATGGTTTACTTCGGGTAATTTTTGGTGTAAAATGTGCCAATAAGGCAGGGGTGCTAAAAACAGTGTTCCAAAAGAGATTTTGTAAGCTATTGGGTTGATCAATCATCAATATACATAAACTCTGCATAAACACTACAATGCATCTAAACCCTGGCATCTTTCTACAATCAAAACCAATTTTTCGTTTGCTTTTGAAAACCCATTTTCTCTCAGTCAGCAAACTTCATATATTTATGGATTTCTATGAAAATATTTGCAGGATTTCCTGTGAATACTGCAGAGTTCTCTACAAATATGCTGAAACTTAAAAATAGAAGGTTTTCCAAAATAAAAAAGAATGTTTTTTTTTTTTTTTTTAATGAAAGAATGACTGTGTTTTTTAAACTTAAAATGGGTGTTTTGCAAACTTCCCTTCATTTTTTTTTAAACTAAGAAAACGAACAAGGAAAAGCAGAATTTTGCTGGATATAGCTCAGCAGGACTTAATAGGTGCTTATTATATCAGCTGCATGCCAAAAGGATCATGCGTAAGAAAACACAGGAGCAACACATGGTATATGTGGTATGCCCATACATGTTTACACAAGGAACCAGAGTTCATACACAGGTACAAACTGTGAACTGAAAAAAAAAAATCACCTAAAATAAAGAAAACAAATCAAACTTGGTTCATGTCGAATATAAATTATTCCACGTCTTCAACAATATTGTTCAAACGGCAATATTTTAGGCTTACTTGGGCTGAAACAGCACCGGCTAGAATGGTAGGAAAATCTTTTGGATGTGCAAATGATTCTCCAATTTGATCCAACAAAGATCCTGATAACAAGCTCAAGAAGAAAACATTCCCAACTAAAAAATAAAATACCATACTGCAGACTTTAATCTCTTTCTTGCTGTTGGATGGATATCCTTCTAATGATGCAATCCCAAGCATTGCATAAGGAACAAGATATATAAAACCATTCAGAATTGCACTCGGAATATATCCAGTCAAGATAGAGCTCATCCCTGGTCTGCAAGACAGTTGGGAATAATACTAAAATGGGATGACCAGCAAATATTTGACAGGAAGAAGACAAAATGGAAAGGTAAACAGAAGAAGCGCACATCGGTTATAGATCATAACTCGTCTAAAGATAATTTATGTTAAATTAATGGACTAGAAGTATGATGCACAGTTGATCGTCAGGAAAAACGTAAATGAAACACTTACATTAACTGTACAGCTTTTGCTGGAGGGAACCACTTTTTTAGTTTTTCGAATTTTACAATTCCTTGAACAGCTGTAACTGGGATAGTAAAGAATACAATGAGCAGAAATGCTCCCACAAAAACTGTAATTTTATGAAGCACCAGCAGTCGATAAGGAATAGCTAGATTTCCCCATATGATGTCCCTGGGTTCAGGGGCAAATTCGGTGATCCATAAAAGTGGATGCAAATGCTGTTGAGTCTGAGCCGCTAGAGCAGCACCCCATCTTGATTTAAATGACACAAATGCAGCAGGCAAATCCTGTGTTTAAGCAGCTACAGTTTTATGCATGTCATAAATTGAGTAGCAGTATTCTGTTAATTTAGCATAAAGTACATTACAAGGAGCTGAAGATTAAAAAGAAGGAGCTGACTTCATATTCTTTTCCCCCTTGCTATTTTTTTCGAAAAAGAAAAGAAGGGCTATTGTCAGTATGTAATTAAATCATTTCGATACATCATCAGTATTCTAGCTAAAAATGCGGGTTGCAGAACTAGTAAATGCAAAAGATGGACAATGTGTCGACTAAAGCTAAACTGCAAAGTGGTCTTTCTTTCTTCTTGTTCTTCTTTTTTTTTTTTTTTTTTTTTTTTTTTTGTAAAAATAATCAATTCATTTAGTTCCTACTTATGTTCAGATCACAAACACCCCTACCTTCTTTCGTTCATTCATCGATGAATCAAGTCCTAGACACCCTCTTGGAATTCATAACTGTTTGCGCTACAGAACATAGCTCAACCTTAATGTACAAGCACACTAGATACCATATAAGCATAAAACTAACTTCCCAGAGTTTAGAATTAAATATAGTGACGATCACATAAAATTTAATAATTGTTTAAAACGTATAACAGTTGGTAAATACTAGAAGTAAAAAGGGAACATTATAAGATCACCTTTTCTTTCAGAATAATTTCACACTGTAGGAGTCGTATTTTTTGCCATACTTCTTGAAGCTCCTCCTCATACTTCTCTATGTCAGTCGTATTTGATTGAGATACATCACGAGCTATAGATCTCCTACCTCCTCCCTTAAGAACAGTATCTCGTAATCTTCTAACCTTCTTCTCAACAAAAGAAGCTATATGCTGCGAAAGTTGATTTCTGTCAGCTCGTGTGGAAGAACTACAATCCTTTACATTTAAAATCAAATTTTGTATCACTATTTATTCGATCACATAAACACGTTCATATCTAAAGATTATGAACTGTGGTTTTACATGCTCACCATTTTAAGGCATAATATACAAGCCGTCCTTTCGGGTGCTGTTATTGTTGTAAGGAAGATAATATCTAGAATAAAATGATAATGCCACAGATATGTATATATGTATGGGTGCATGTCTACACACACATAAACATATGCAGACACACACAGAAGTGGAGTTTTTTTTTTTTTTTTTTTTTTTTTTTTTTTTGGGGAGGGAGGGTGGTGTTGTAACGGTTGGTTAAGGTTAAACTAGGTTTGCCAGGTAACAAAATTGCAATACACCAAATGCAAACGTGATAAAAGCAAAATTAACTTAAATTACTCTGTGTGCGCGTGTGCATAGGTTCATTGATTTAGCATTCTAATCGTGGCTTAATCTATTAATCAATTGAATTAAATAATCGATGTACATGAACCTTGATCAACTTAACTGGATTAAAACAATCAATGACTTATTATGATTATTGATATGTACATTCCCGTTCCCATGGTCAGTGTTTAAATCAATCTGATGAAATATACTTGGATACAAATGAGTGCTAAGGCCAAAATTGAAATATAAAAAACAAATTTCAATAATAGGCCTAAGACCAAAACTTAGTTCAAAAATTGGTCTCATTATTAGTTTTGCATGTTCACACTTCAAAAATGCACATATGCACGTGTAAATTTGTAAATGAAGCTCATTTTTGTAATACTTTTATAAAGAAGCCTATTTCTAAAATTTGTCCTTTTAGATTTGCAATTGAAGCTATGTGTTAGGGTACAGACACGCTAATGCATCAATCACTGACATAACAGGAAAACTATACAAATCACTAGCAGGCTACACAGAGACAACCAGTTCAAACAAGTCGGGTCAACAAGAATGCAAAATTAGCTTGTTGATTAACCAATGATATTACGAAGACAGCCATGAGTACAGGACTGGCCTACGTGCAATTAGACAATAACAGTAAGGTGGAAGTGTCATCAAAGCGCACGCTATAGTGACAAAAATAGTGAATAGCTCTAAATAGGACGCTATTTTGTCTTCTTTAAGGTCCGAGCAGCGAATAAAACCCAAATCAATTTGGCCTGTTACCATTTGAAGTTGAATAATAATGCAACGACGCTTCTTTTTTAAAACTCAGCTACTATAAAATATTTACACAAAAAATTAGGTTATACGGAGACTTTATCCATAGAAGGAGGAAGGACAGTGTAGTAATTTTTGCAAACTGCATTTGATTTGCATTTAGCAACACCCTATTGCCACATCCAATTTAGGGAAAATATTATTTCTTCCACAAATTGATAGCAACTACTCAAAAGTCAAAGTTGACTCAATTTAACTTACATGTGTGTTTATTCATTTAATTTCTTAATTGATTTTCCTTTATTTTCTCTTTTTCCCATATCTGAACCACCATTATTTAGTACTGATTCTTGAGATATTTTTACAGTCTTTTTTTTTTCTTTATAGTGAACCAGGCTATGGTATAGTTTATACTTTCTAGTAACACTAGGAACAGACCCGACCCAACACTTAGTCTAGGGAGACGCTTGCATTGGAAGAGGGGCAACAAAATAAAAAATTGCACTAACAAAAACTCAAATAATTTTCTTTTAGCATCTTTCCTATCGAACTCAAACACCACTTCCAATCCACCATAACCTGCTGAACTCGTATCCAGTGTCGCATGCAGCTCCAATACTACCTTGCCTTCGCAGGTCAAGTTAAAAATCCTAAAAAGTCAAAATTGAGATTATTGACCTCACCTCTCTTCAAAGCTATTCGATACTCTATTGCAGAAAATGATGTGTCAATATTAAAAAATTATTAATATGGTCTGTAGCTGTTGAGATATGTGCATGTCTGTGTACTAAACAATGGAAATCATGAAATCATTTAACTATTTGTTGCAAATATGAGAAGCTAAAATCAGTGCTGTAGCGTTAAGTTTAATAACAAACTCCTAGAAACTGAGTTTTGACTTACATTCCCCTTTGGAAAATGAAGTAGGTAATCCTCTGTTTTTCCTTCAATTTATGTTCTAACCAGAATGTATTTTTATATTTTTAGTTTACCTGATATCCAATGGGAAACGAGTACTTGAGCATGTTAAACTATGTCTAGATAATGGACGAGTTTTCATTCAGATCTGCAAGAATTTTTTTCGCATTAATATGTATTGATATGTTATAATTTTTGTAGACATTTAGAGTTTTTTTTTCCATTGTAGACAATACATATTTTGTGGCTACTGTTGAATTTTGTAATAAAGACTGCATTTTGTTTAGTAGCTAAATCTGTGTTACCGACTACTAAACAGTAGGCAAAAAATTGAAAACACATTTATCCAACTAGGGCATTGAATACAGCCAGGCCGGCCCCAGATAGGACTGAAGATTGCATCATGAATTTACCTTAAATTTAGCATTGTTTTAGTAAAGTATATTTGTATTTGTTGCTAAGTGAAGAAGCGATTGTTTATGCAGTAAATTAAATTTCAATTAGGTATAATATACATGATTATTTGTAAAAAAGAAATGTAAAAAAAAAAAAAAAAAAACACACACACACACAAATACTGCACGCTGTAGTTCTGCAACACGTACCAGTAGTTCTTCAATGCTTTTTCCATCATGTAATATCTGATGAGCTTGATACGTAAAAGGATGGTGCTTTGAAAAGAAGTGTTCAACATTACAACCTCGAGCTCCATGCTCTTCACATAAAGGAATGCCTCGAACAAGAACAGTAAATTGATCCACTCGATGCCTCTGATTAGCGAGATGTTCAATTCTTCTGCTCAGTATTCCTTTGTACTCCTGATTCTCGTTATGGAAGACAGTAAGAAAACACAGAATGATAATGCTTGCTTGGAAGATGGTCACACTTTGACGTGCATTTTGCAAGTATGCATCATTTATGCTAAGGACATGACTCATAAAAAAACAGGAAGACTATTTACTTCCATAACATACTATATAATCGTCAAAGTGGTCCCTCATATATCATTGTATCAGAACAAAATTCTAAGTTTATTTAAATCAAAAAGACCTAGATCACAGTAACCATTGCATATCAAGGTTTCCTTTGCACATGCTCTCCCTGTATATTCAATTATCTTCAATAAGCATTATAAATTTATTTTTGAAACAAATTTTGAAATGGACCAAAAGAGTAAAATGAGAAAAGGGAAAAGCTAATTGAGGATATATGATTGTGTCAAAAGTACAGATGAATTATCTGTGGAGGCATAGGTAAGTAGAAGTAGCTTCTTATCTGGGAGTTGAATGCTATGAATCGAAAAGAAAGAGTTGAATGCTATGAATCTAAGGTTATAATAATCAGGCTTCAATAATATGTTGGTTCATTTGACGATGATAAGGGCACGAGTACAAACAACTTTTATCATTTCAGAATATATAGTACATACATACATAGATCTCTCTGTGTGCGCGCACACACGTTTTTCATAGTCCAAGTTAATTAACATGGAGACTAACTGGCTAATCTGGTATCTTCATAGTACTCATAAAAAAAAAAAAAAAAAAAAAAAAAAAAAAAAAAAAAAGTGATATAACAACTACAAAAATTAAGAATAAATTCAGTCTTAAAAGCGTCATGTTTAGTTAATGATTTAGCTTAGCAGTCATATTAAACAAAAAAATAAATACGTTAAGTAGATAACTTATAAATATGGAGGAGTAAATACCATGACATGCGTAAATGAGCACAAATGTATCAACAAAGGTTATTTGTAGCTTTTTGATATACCAGATTTCTTTTTGTCCGAATATAGGATGGTATGTGTTGTGTATCTAGCTCCGTTTCAACAGGTGGAGTAACATATGGTAAAAGCACAATTTTTCACTAGATATCTAATATACACATCTCATTATTAAAGAAATTGGATTGTTAGTCATTTTACACATGATACTCAATATGGAAGCACTGACTAATGCCACGAGAACAATCATCCTTGTTTGCAAGTCATGTAATTATAAGGTCGATTCAAGTATATGAAAGGTTAATTTGAAGCGCACCTCATATAGCAAATAGAGTGCATAGAATGATATAAAGCAAAGAGATGAAAAATGCACCCAAAGCCTGCAGTAATTTTGTAGCAGCTACTTAGAAGTGTATACATCACACTACTAATTAAAAACACTCGAACCAGCAGTTCGATTGAATAAAAAGAATAATGATATAAATGTGACAGCAGTGCTGTTTGATTATTCCAAAAAGGACCTTATTTAAATTTGTTAAACGAAGGAGACATCTTCTTTCAGTGAGGAAGTTTTTATGACAAAAATCAAACATCTCAATTCTAATGAAATTCATGCATGCACATATATACAAATAAATAAACAATGACCATAACTTTTTTAACTATAATAGTAGTTAGTTTTCAGGATTGGCAAAAAATAAAAGGTATCATCACACACATTAATTCAGTAGAGGATATTTCTACCTGTTAGAGCCTCTTCCAATGTTAGAAATTGTGAAATAATCCATAGAAGATGAGACTTGATTCATAGACAATCCTTTTGTTGAGGTGTAGTTTACCGGCACAAGTATCAACAGTCCAATTGTAGAGCATACGGAAAAGAATTTGATGCTGCATCACGAAAATAAACATATATTCAAATTAAGTAGTATGAAAAGAAAAAAGATAATATAGCCATTTAGAAGATAATGGTGTATCCCATGAGATCGGAATTGAAATTCATTGCATCCGTCCAAGTCATCATTCAATTGAAGTAGCAACTAATAATTGCCAAATAACGCATATCAATTGCATAATGAAACCAAGCATTCTCGAAACCAACTCATTTGATCAAACCAACAAGGTAATTGGGTGGTGACTGTCACTTTCTAGTACTTCCACATTATTGTTGCTGACTAACGACAATAAGAATGTTTAGAATATTCTCAATTCACTGCAAACCAATGAAACTATGACAACACCCAAACAAATTACAATCTTATATATTATGTAAGATCAAGAGAACAAAGTTTTGTTTATAAACCCCAGTGAAGTATGTATTATCACAAAGTCCGACTATATTAACACGAAGAGCGTATTCAATATTGATTGAATCCGTATATCATCAGACATCAAGGGATGTTGTACGCATGGAAAACTGCACTACCCATACAGGGAATATTACGGGCTTATACTTGGCATCACTGTTGAAACTCTATGCCACCAAAGGGGAAAATAATAATTATATGATTATCTTCTTTTGCATCCTGTGGTTCACTTCTATATGCTGCAATGGTAAAATCTCATCAGGTCCAACCTTAACAGTTGTGAATCACCAATTACTACAGCTCTCAATATCTTGGGTATTTTGTATGAAAAACGTGAAACTCACATTCAACTAATTGCTACCTAGATAGAAAAGCTACTTAACTTCTCTTCATTGGTTTCGCTACATCGGCGAAGAGCAAACATATTTCATCTTACAAAATTATGTGTGGCCAATACACATGCTTATAAAATTGCATGTGCGCGCGCACACACACACACAACTAACCTCAAATTATAATCTAAACATTTGAGCATTTAGTGGAAATGACTGCAATGTCAAATGAGAATAAATCACTATTGAACCGTGGATTAAAAAAAAAAAAAAAAAATGAAGTCAAATTAGTTACCTGACATTAAAAAGCATCATTCGCTTTTGTAAATAATTTATGTGAAGGTATTTTAGGCATTGGAAAAAAAAATACACTTAACAAAGGTGAAGTATTCTTCATATGATAGATGGATTAATGGAAGTCTACAATGAAGTTGGCAATGGGGGAACACAAAAATTGTGGCAAGAGGATCAATTCCAGAAGAAATGCATGTAAGACGTCAGTTTGTTTCTTTTATCAAGTAAAGGATAGAATCAAATTCAATGTTGTTTTTCAACATTTTATGGTCATTCAACTGTCTATTGCTCGCACTGTAATGAAAGTGGGAGATTAGATTGGACTATGATTAGTCCAAGATATCCTAAAGTAGATGAACATATACATGGATTGGTGGCATGTTACAGCAAATGATTTTTTTTTTTTTTTTTTTTTTTTTTTTTTTGGCAGAAGGCCCACAACTGGTTAGCAAACATAACAAGCACTCGCAAAAGTAATTGAATACAACAGATTTTTCTGAACATACTTATATTTTTTGAAACATAGTAATTTGTATAACCGTCTCCAGGGTGAAGTTGTGAAATAAAGTAATAGTGAAATATATTCACTAGCCCAAGATCAACCAATGATGGAAAAAATAAGTGAAGAAGCTTCAGAGAATAGAAAATTTGAATATGCAGACCAGAAATATGGAGAATATGAGCAGCCAGTATTCACTTCTACTTGAATTCATACACAGGAGAATTTATACACCTGACAGAATAATCTAGACTATACTTAATGCAGATAATTCTAGATTACAGCCATTGAGTGAAACTAGAAAGGTGAGAGAAAATATGCTGCTGCATTTATTAGAACTTTAGTGCTTCAAAAAAGCTGCTTTAATTCCAACACTCCCCCTTAAAGAGATTTTTTGAAGACCAGACCAAGTTTAGCTCTCAACTTCTCAAATGGACCTTTTGAAAGAGATTTCGTGAGAATGTCAGCAACATTATCAGTACTACGAACTTCAAGTGCAGAGATAATTCCATCGAGAACTTTCTCACGAATAAAGTGATGCTCGAGTTCAATGTGTTTTGTTCTTGCGTGACAAACCGGATTTGATGCAAGCTTTATGGCACTCTGATTATCTCCATAAACTGAAGTGGGTTTGAGAACCTGAATGTGAACATCGCTTAAGAGTCTCCGCAACCATATACATTCTTGAGCAGCAAGAGAAGACGCCTTATATTCCGCTTCCGTGGTCGACAGTGAAACTGAATCTTGCTTCTTACTACACCAAGAGATACAAGTAGGGCCACAAAAGAAAACATAGCCTGATGTGGATCTTCGATCATCCAAATCTCCTCCTAAATCAGCATCCGTAAATCCAAACAATGACAAGTCTGCACTTTTTTGATAAAACAGCCCAAGGTCCACGGTCGTATTGATGTATTTCAGAATTCTCTTAGCTGCTTGAAGGTGTGGTTTCCTTGGTGATTGCATAAATCTACTTACAAGACCCACGGCAAAGGAAATATCTGGTCTTGTGATGGTTAAATAGATAAGACTTCCAACTAAGGCGCGATATGGACGGGGATCTTCTAAGACGGAACCATCTCCTCTACGCAATTTTATGTTCGCATCAAGTGGAGTCGAACGTTTCTTGGTACAATCTGAAAGAAACCTGCCAATCATCTTCTTCGCATAACTTTCTTGACTTACAAAAATTCCATCCTTCAAGCTTTTCACCTCCAATCCGAGAAAATGATTTAGTTCCCCCAAAATTTTCATATCAAAACGTGTTTGCAATTGCTCTCGCAACTTTGCGATCTCTTGCTCATCATTTCCTGTTATAATCATGTCGTCCACGTATAAAATGGCAACAATATGCAAGTCTCCCTTCCTCTTGACAAATAAACTAGGATCAGACATCGAGGCAAGATATCCACAAAACTCCAAATATTCTGCAATCTTGCCGTACCAAGCTCGCGGAGCTTGTTTCAAACCATAGAGTGATTTATGAAGTTTGCAAACATAGCTAGGATGTGAAGAAGACACGTACCCGGGGGGCTGCTCCATAAATATTTCCTTATCGAGCTCCCCGTACAAGAAGGCATTTTTAACGTCGAGTTGCCATAATTTCCATCCAAAACTTGCTGCCAATGCTATTACCATTCTAACCGAAGTCATTTTAGCCACGGGGCTGAATGTTTCTTCATAATCTTCACCATATTTTTGCGAGAATCCTCGAGCAACCAGCCTTGCCTTAAAACGTTCTACGGAGCCATCAGCCTTTCTTTTTACTTTATAGACCCACTTACATGAAATGGGCTGCACTCCTTTAGGTTTGGGAACAAGGCTCCAGGTTTGATTTTTCTTCAAGGCTGCAATTTCCTCATCCATTGCTAGCTCCCATTCTTTGTTACCTTGTGCCTCGCTGAAGCAAGTTGGCTCTTCTTCGTCAAATGGACCTGCAAAATAACAAGAATATGTGCTGACAAAATTATCGTCTCGAAACCGGGCTGGTTTGATTATGTTTCTGCGTGGTCTTTGATGGTGCAGCTCCTCCAAAGAATCTTCTTCTTGCTCTTCTCTATCTTCATTATGGTTAGAGCTCCCCCTTTCATCTTGTTCCCTGGACGACGAACTTGGAATGTCCTCAATGGGTGATGAGGTATCATGTACTACATTATGCTCCAAGTTTGCTGGATTTGGAGGGACAAGTTCAGACTCATCATGCTCGTAGAGAGTAGATACTTCGTCAAATACGACATCCCTCGAGACGACGAACTTTCCGGAGGCAGGATCCATGCATTTCCAGCCCTTTTTCCTTTCATCGTATCCAACAAAAATGCATTTTCTTGCTTTTGCGTCTAGCTTAGTCCGTTGAGACTCTGGCACATGAACATAGCAGATTGATCCAAAAACTTTGAAATGCTTCACATCTGGTTTCTTGCCAAAGAGTAATTCAAAAGGTGATTTCATATTTGTTGGGCTGAGAGGTACTCGATTAATGACGTACGCAGCGCACTTCATTGCTTCAGCCCATAAAACTCTCGGCAAATTTTTTGCATGCAAACAGCTTTTGCAAGTTTCTACCAAGTGTCGGATCTTCCGCTCCGCGACTCCGTTTTGTTGTGGAGTTTTGGCACAAGAAAGCTCTCTCTTAATGCCATGTTTTCGGCAGAAAGAGAAGAACTCAGCTGATGTAAATTCTCCCCCATTGTCTGACCGCAACCGCTTAATTGATGCACCAAATTCTCCTTCAACGGTTTCTTTAAATTCAAGAAATCTGGAAAATACTTCAGATTTATTTCTAACAAAATAAACCCACGTGAATCTTGTAAAATCATCGACAAATAGCAACATATAAATGAAGCCAGAATAAGAGGGAGTTTGGGTTGGACCCATCAAATCTGTGTGAATAAGTTCCAATGGAGATTTGCACCTGGAGATAGACCTTTCAAAAGGAAGACGATGAGCTTTCCCATATTGACAGCCTTCACACACGTGTTCATCGCCAAAATCGCTTAAATTTGGTAACCCATGAACAAGGTTCTTTCGCACCATTACTTTCAACTTAGTAAAATTTAGATGCCCAAGTCTAGCATGCCATAGATATGCATTTTCATTCCTACTCATTTTATTTATGTATGAAGAAGAAGCTGAGAGAACAAACAAATCATTAATTCTCTTACCAGTGTGAAGCACATCAGCCTTGAGCTCTTCAATATTGCGAAGAAACTTGACATCTTGTGGTCCGAATAAGACGTAGTTTCCAGAATCCACCACATTTGCCACTGATAAGAGATTCTTCTTCACTCCAGGAACATGAAACACACTGTTTAGTGTGATGGAGTTCTGGTCGCTCCCATTAATGACGACGGCTCCTTCATTCTTCACGGGGTGCACGGTGTTATCAGCTGTAACTATGGCTTCATTACCAGTGTATTGATGAGAATTGGTAAATTTGCTGCCATCTCCCGTCACGTGATGACCACACGCCGAATCCACAATCCAATCATCGGAGAAATTTATTGAAGCCAAAGCATTAAAAGTCATCTTTTCAGCAACAAAGCATCTGTTCCAGTCTTCTTCATTATCTCGTTGCTTATTCTTGTTTCCATTTTCAACTAAGTTGCTTTGATTCAACTTTGTGCGACAGAATTTCTTTGTGTGCCCGAGTTTGCCGCAACGATAGCATTTGAAGACCCTTTTGTTGCCTCCGGCAGACGTTCCTTCTTTATTTTGAAACTGATGATGCTCATTTTTCTTCTCTTTTGGCGAGGAATTCTTCTTGTTATGAGTGAACAAGGCTGTTGCTCCATCTTCTTCCTTTACAGTGATACCAGCCATTTGTTTCGCCAAAGTTTCCTGCGAAGACAAAAGATTCTCGAATTCCTCCAAAGATGGTTGTTGATTCCATCCTTGAATTGATGTTATATATGGGATGTATTCTGGGCGCAATCCTCGAATTATGTAGCGTCTTTGCCTTGCTTCAGATATCGCCTCTTCCGGATTAAGAAGCGATATTTCCGAGCATAACTTCTTAATTTTCAGAAAATATTCTGATATCGAGAGATTACCTTGAGTGGTGTTTGCAAGCTCATTCTCCAAAAATTGTAGCCTAGCTTCATCCTTCTTGTTGAACAACTTGTTGACCGTGTTCCATATTTCTTTTGCCGATTTACAGCTTATTATGTGATCGAACAAGCCCGGAGAAATCGATCTTTTCAGGACGAACTCAGCCTTGGCATTTACTTGCCTCCATTTCTTTGCCGCTTCAGCATTTTCTGGAGTATTTGCTGGAGCATTTGTGTTGTTTCCATCAACAACATCCCACAAATCTTCTCCGACGAGATATGACTCCATACATGTCCTCCACACCTTGTAGTTGGACTGATTTAGTATCTCCAGCCCGAGTCCGCCGATGCGTCCACCCATTTCCATTCTTGAAGTACTTCACGAACTCTTCACTTTAAGATCTTGAAATATTACCCAGAGGCCTTATGGCTCTGATACCATGTGAAATAAAGTAATAGTGAAATATATTCACTAGCCCAAGATCAACCAATGATGGAAAAAATAAGTGAAGAAGCTTCAGAGAATAGAAAAATTGAATATGCAGACCAGAAATATGGAGAATATGAGCAGTCAGTATTCACTTCTACTTGAATTCATACACAGGAGAATTTATACACCTGACAGAATAATCTAGACTATACTTAATGCAGATAATTCTAGATTACAGCCATTGAGTGAAACTAGAAAGGTGAAAGAAAATATGCTGCTGCATTTATTAGAACTTTAGTGCTTCAAAAAAGCTGCTTTAATTCCAACAGAAGTGTGCAATTGATCTTTTAAAAAAAGAAGCAATTATGCATCTACCGTCTCTATTATAAACCTATACTCCCCTAGTATCATTCAAACAACCTACAGACCACAAAAAACAAACACTTTCAAACACAAATTTCAAATTGGTAATAGCAGTAAACATGTCCCAATGATTTCTCTGCAAACAAGGAATTTTAGTAATAAGGGTTTTCAACAATTCCATTAAAGGGAAAAAAAAAAGGGGGGGGGATGGAAAAAAAAGTTGTAATCCAAAATTTTGTACCCAAACTTGAAAACCCGAACAACAACCAGAGCATCAAGCCCACATTGATCCAATATATCCTCTTCGGAAACTCGAACGGACTGGTAGATCCATGAAATGGACGGCCGAATCCTACTGAAGGAGAACCTACGATCAAGACTAAGTTCTCGGTTTCCCGCCATTTGGCGGGAAAGGTAAACGGGAGCGTTACATGGCTGCTTCTTCAGAATGGAGAAGAGGGAGAGGACGACTAGCGCTAGACCTATGTTTATTACCGCTGACGTCACCAACGCTTCTAGGTTCATTTTCTTCTTCCGGGGAAATAAAATGTATCTTTGGGTTAAGAGAAGACGAAAAAGCATTTGGTTAGAGAGACGGCGCGTCGTTGACACGTGGAGATGCGAGGACGCACGGCAGGACACGTGGATTATTTCTAAGAATGGGGCTGCCCGTTTGGGTTACTGGGCTTCCGTACTCGGCCTTACTCTGTGAATGGTGGACAGCAACGTGAATACCGCACGAGTCCTTATTTGCCATAAACCTATGAAAAAAACGTCCTAAAGCAAAGATTTTGTAAATTAGGCGCACATTTTCTAAAACAAGAAAGCCATATAGTATAGGAAAATCTAGTTAGATACAAAAAAAATACATAATCGGTGATGCAATGCATCTGCATCATTGAATTACTATATGATTTTCACATTTTCGTATAAAGACAAGCTGATCCAACAACGTCCGAGATTCTGCAACTCTCAATTTGTGTTTTATTTTGCATGTAAATGGCCGCCCCCCTTAAGCATACTTGCAACACAAACAATTTAAGTTAAAAGTTCTCAAAAATAAAAATAAAAAATCTTTTTTACAAGTAGTTATGATTGTCATATTAAGTATATATTCTGACCGTCAACATATTTTATAGAAATACTGTAAAGAATTTAATATTATAATTGTCCTGCATTTTTTCTAAAAAATGCAATTCTATTGTCATATTTAAGTATATATTATGATCGTCAACAAATTTTATAGAATTACTGTAAAGAATTCAGCAATTATAATTGTCCTGCATTTTTTTTCTAAAAAAACACGATTTTCTTGTTTATTGCTTTAGGGACTTTTAACTCCGCCTGTGTAGTTTTCTATGCAGCCTGTCCCAAGCCAGGATAAAGGAGGAGGGTTGTGATAGGCGTGGCAAGCCAACGTAAAAACTTAGCCTCTCTTATGGGTTTGATGGAGAGATTGATAAGGATGTTAGTTTTAGAATTCAAGCAGGATGGGTGAAATGGCGGCTAGCATCTGGCATTCTATGTGATAGGAAGATTCCTCAGAAGCTTAAAGGAAAGTTCTAGGACAGCAATCAGGCCTGCAATGTTATATGGTGCAGAATGTTGGCCTACTAAGAGGCAACACGTGCAGAAGATAAGTGTAGCAGAGATGCGGATGCTGCGTTGGAGCTGTGGGCATACCAGACGAGATCGGATTAGAAATGAGGATATTCGGGAAAAACTTGGAGTTGCACCTATTGAAGAGAAGTTAGTCCAACACCGCTTGAGATGGTTTGGACATATCCAACGTAGACCACGCGATGCTCCTGTGCACGTTGGAGTTATAGGTCGTGTCGAAGGCCCAAAGAGAGGTAGAGGTCGACCTAAAATGACATGGGAAGAGATAATAAAGAGAGATCTAAGAAATTGGAGTATATCTGAAGAGCTTGTGGTAGATAGAAGTGCATGGAAGTTGGCAATCCATGTACCAGAACCTTAGGATTTTTTTTTTTTTTTAAATATATATATATATATTATTGTTATTATTTTTAGATCTGTTTAATTATTTTAATTTTAAATTTTTTTTAGGACTTTATTTCACTTTTATTGAACCTTTTTACTTTAATCTGTTTGGTTATTTTAAACTCTTTTTATATATTATTATTAGTTATTTTACCTTAATTTTGGGTTCCATATCTAGCCAACCCCAACTTGTTTGGGATATATGGCTTTGTTGTTGTTGTTGTTGTATTGCTTTAGGGACTTTTCCTGAAACAATATAGAATAAGGGATATATATTTTTTTACTATAAAAATGAATA
This sequence comes from Allium sativum, assembly GCA_030737875.1. Classification (NCBI taxonomy): domain Eukaryota; kingdom Viridiplantae; phylum Streptophyta; class Magnoliopsida; order Asparagales; family Amaryllidaceae; genus Allium; species Allium sativum. The sequence continues at coordinate 628,498,545 of CM060920.1, forward strand.
GCTTGTACAATTAGCTTTCAGGGGTGCTTACAAACGTCCTTATTAGTCTTAAATATATACTTCATGACAAACAAACCAAAAATTAGGGATCTATTTTATTTTATTTTTTAGTGTTATGTTTACACTTTCAATGAACAATAAAAAATACGAAGAAAACAAAGAATAAGACTATAAATCTTTGCTATTGCGATAATAAAGAATCAACAAAGATTCGTGATTTTGTTATTTTTTGCAATGTGAAAGACAAAAAATTAATTTTTTCTATTTGTATATCGATCTAATTTTCCACATAGTTGTTTTCCAAATATGCATAAAGTAAGCACATTTATTTGGATAAAAATCAAAAACTAAGAAAAATGAACCAAGCAAGATCTATAGGTGCATTTAATTTTATTTGAGTTTTGTATTTTGTGTTTTTAACCTACATAATGACTGGAATGAAGTAGAATAATCAAAAATCTAAGTCATTACGATAATGAAGGGATGACGAAAGGGTGATTATTGAGCATATTTTTGTTATTTTTCAAAATACTGAAAAATGCTATCTATTTTGTATGTTGGGTTCATTTTTCAAATGAAGGTGGAGTTAGATTTAGAAATGTCAAGAAATGATAAGGTTGTAAAAAAATTTAAATTTGTAAAGATCGCACCAAGGCGCATCAATGGTACTTTTCATAAGACGTTGTTTGACATCGACGCTTGTCTAATCAATCAAATGGGTGCTATGAGTTAAAGGCAAATCGTGTTCTAAGGTACGATGAAGTCGAGATGTTAATTTGTTTGATCGATTGTCGTAACATTGTCAAAATCGGTCCAAATCATCTTCCAGTTGAGTGTAGTGACAAAAGCATCGAATTTGTGATCTACAGTGTAACGCCCCTTATTTATTAACGTTACCCATATAATGATTACATTAAGAATTATGAAGCGTTTTAGGTATAAGATAACATCATAGATACTAAAATTCACAAGATAGTATGATAAAATACAACGTAACTTAAAAAATTCGTTTAAAGCGGAATAAAAGGTGTCAATAAATTTGACCATAAAAACCATAACTATCTCATAAAAAAGCTACATAATCAGAGTATCATAATAAAAATCCTCCTCAATTTCAAATACATAAATAAATAGAACGTGGAACAATACATGTAAAAATAGAGAAGAAGACAAATGAAATTCTCTAATAAGCTGAGCTGGGCCAAGGCTATTTCAAGTGCTAGATCCTCCACCTCGAGAACCCCCCGGAAGGGGGGGATGTGGGAAGGAAAAAAGAAGAGAAATAGAAAACTTGTCAGACATAAAGCCTGGTGAGTTCAGTAATTACTAGCATGAGTGATAAAAGAGGAAATCTAGACAGGATAATAAATTGAGGCTCAACATAGTAAATAGGAACAAGAATATACTTCCATGAATATAGTCCCATGAATATAGTCGATTGTCAAATTATTCAACTTTTGCACCAATTGTTACAACTTATAAATTAGGATATAACCTAATTTTACCCATCGATCGCCTCCTAAACCACAATTGTGATAACCTATGCCGACTATGGCCTCAGGTTGATCAGACCCGACCTATCAGCTTTAAGGGCATAGCGAAAATCATCAGTGTCACAATGTCTTAATTTCCATAATCGGTGCGATGCACGCTCACCACCCCGTCAGAATGCGCCCGTACCCACCACGTTTGGACCTCTTACTACCTAGTTCAGTATAAGTGTGCCTCCGCCTCCTCGTGAGACATCGGTGTAGTGTGATAAAAAAGTAATATTGCATGACACGGATACCCAACAAAAAATGCAAATTGACATAAGTCACCCCTAGACTTAGTCCTTAACTTAATTTACTAGCGCCAAAGCCCCCTAGAATAATTGTTAACCACTTAGCTACACCATACTCCGTAGAGTTATCAACAAACGCCTAGGTCGCTACAAATTAATTATTTTAAATTGGTCTCTTATTTTCCCTAATCTTCATACCCCTACTGCCGGAACAGACCAATATTACGAGCCCCTTTATTTTCCTTAATCAGCTTTTGCGCCACTACGCCATAGATGATCTATCGCAACGAAAATCCATAGTGTTGCTAGCTACAATGTTGCCATTGTTATGTTGTTTTCTGTCTATTGCAACACACGCTTTAGTGTGTTAGGATAGATATCAAATTGTATTGTTGTGGCTATAGATATATTCTAAATAAAAATATTTAAAAAAATAAATACACCTTAGCGATCCATACCATTAGTTTAAACAAAATCTCAGTCGTCCGTCTACATCATCAATCCACACCTCACTTATTTCTATTCCCGCTTTTATTTTCTTTCTACCGCCTCTCTTTTCATTTCGTTTCTACCCCAAATTCTCAAATTCCCAAAATCACCGATCCATAATTCCAAATCGAATGACCATCAGTTCTCCCTTTTAATTTCCATTTACAATCAAATTGGTCGGCTTTGAGATAATTAGCGTCCCTACTCATCGTCGCTGTTTCGTTTCTCCTACCACTTCTTACTGTCGTCCTCTGCGTCGGCAATTTCCCCTTTTTTGTCCGTCGCAATTCCAATCAGTTGTTGTGCCCTTCCTCCAACTCCGTCTGTGCGACAGTCTGGTTATTTTATCAGTTGTCTCTCTTACGTTTTGCATTTATTAAGGTAAAATTCCTAATTTTTTGTTTCACACAATTCAGTTTGTTTCACGTAATTCATTTTCGAACAGTGCGTTACTTCAAAAACTGAGCTTGTGTTCAATCTAGATACTTTGAGATATACTGGCAAAAACTGAGCTTTAGAATGCACTGTCTCAGACTATAATCGAGAATCTTCATCTAGAAACAAACCTGAAACTGAGGATAGTTGTTTTGGCTAGAACAGTGCTTCTAAATATGTGTAATACAAGTTTGATTCTGGGTTTGTAGCTTAGTTTAGTCGAAGGAGTTTTGAAACTTAAAAACTAAGGTAGATATGAGCAGCAATATTGGGCATGATAATGAAACAAAAAGTTGAAACTAAGATCTATAAATTGTAGATGGTGGTGTATTTTTGTGGTTTCATTGTATTGAAATGTTCTTTGGCCCGCTATTTGGTTGTTAATCAATTTAATGAAACAGAATTTTAGTTCCTAGTGAAGTGTGGTTGTGAACAATTAGACCAACGACCTTATATGAGTTGCATGTTCTAAATAACTGCTTGGGTTTCCCGGGTTGCTGTTGTCTGTGATGATTGAGACATGATACACTGGTTTATGAAAATGGTTTCATTAGGATGCTTACATATACATGGTAGTTATCATTTCTTAAGTATTATCATGATCTGTTTCAATAAGACCGTCTAATAAGTATACACATGATTTCTTAAGAGTGTGTGTGTGTTTGTGTGTGTAAGACTGGCTAATAGATATACGCATGTTATGTTTTGATTATGCAGACAAATACTGAATATACATGAAATACATACTTGAAAGCCTACTAAATGATTTGCAGTTTGTGATATCACTTCAATTCTTCATTCAAATCGAGTTGAATAACCACTCAATCAATTTCTACTTTAAATTCGTCAGCAGTGCTTGCGAGAAAGAACTGCCACCACAAAATCCCAACGAAGACGAGGACTATGAAGATAGGGTCGAATGCGGGGAAGAAGTTTTTTGGTTGCTCCATGTGGCCGGTAAGTATAAATTAGCTTTTTTTGTTGCTCCATGTCGATTATCATATCTTTCATTGATGTTTTACACGAGAATTTAATATATGTGCAGAATGGCGATTGCGGGTATTTTATGTGGCATAACGATGTGTATGAAATCAACAACAATTTTGAATTGGATGATACTACTGTTAAATTGATGCAAAAAGAAAAGACTGTATCGCAATTGCTTGTGGAAAAGAAGACAATTGAAGAAAAGCTGATAAAGCAAAATGAAAAGAGGGCAAAAGCCGATGAATTTGTGGTAGATATGAAGGAAGAGTTTGCCTTAATGCGCATTGAATGTGGAAAATACGAGACAGGAGAAAAATTCTTTGCAAAAGGTTTAGCTATGTCCTGGATCATGTTTGAAGTTCCTTTGTGTGTTGTTATGGCAATGTAGAGCAGTGAAGTAACATGAAATAGCATGCATAGGCAGTTTTTCAGGTATAATTTTAAGTTTTGTCTTAGTGATAATTTTTGCCACATTGCCCATTTAACCTAAATTACAAATTACATAATTTTTGCCACACTATCATGCTTGTATACACATTGTTTAGATCAGTTATGTAACTCAGTTATGCTTAGATCAGTACACTTGTATCCACATTGTGCTTCTGTTATATAACTCAGTTATGTAAACGAAACGCAAATGCAAATGAAACTCAGTTATGTTTAGATCAGTATACATTTGTATACACATTGTTTAGATCAGGTATGTAACTCACACATTGTTTATATCAGTACACTTTTATACATATTGTTTAGATCAGTATACTATGTTATACTGAATGCAAATGGAATTCAGCTATGAAATTCAGTTTGTGCTGGAAGGAAACTCAGTTATACTATGACCATAGTTTGTGTTGAAATGCAATTGAGGCATGCATACCTCTTATTTTATGCTGAAATGCAACTGATGTATGCAGATGAAGGAGGCAGTGATAAGTATTTTCAAGAAATTGTTATTGAATGCACTAGAGGTACGCGATGCAGTAAAGGCATTGAATGCATTGAAGGCTTGCGCTATATTTTGAACTGTTTTAGTTTTATGTAAACATGAATTTAGGACTTGCTGTGTTTGTTTTTGAAATATCTATAAAATTGAATTTAGTGACTATGTTTTGTTATTTTGTAGTTGACTAAGTACTACTTGTGTTTGCTGGTTAATTTGAAATAAAAAGTTCTTTGTTAATTTCAGTTTGATGTTATGTTATGTAATGTTGTAGTATGACAACAACCACCCAGTGGCAACACTATATCATGGCTATGGAAACATTTAACATTACATACTGCAACATTATATCATATATATGGCAACATTACATAACATAACATCAAACTGAAATTAACAAAGAACTTTTTATTTCAAATTAACCAGCAAACACAAGTAGTACTTAGTCAACTACAAAATAACAAAACATTGCCACTAAATTCAATTTTACATACATTTCAAAAACAGACACAGCAAGTCCTAAATTCATGTTTACATAAAACTAAAACAGTTTCAAAATATAGCTCAAGCCTTCAATGCGTTCAATGTCTCTACTGCATTGCGTACCTCTAGTGTCTTCAGTAACAAGTTCTTAAAAATCCTCATCACTGCCTCCTTCACCTGCATACATCAGTTGCATTTCAGCACAAAATAAGAGGTACGCATGTCTCAATTGCATTTCAGCACAAACTATGGTCATAGTATAACTGAGTATCCTTTCAGCACAAACTGAGTTTCACAACTGAATTTCATTAGCATTTCAGTATAACATGGTATACTGATCTAAACAATATGTATAAAAGTGTACTGATCTAAACAATGTGTGAGTTACATAACTGATCTAAACAATGTGTATACAAGTGTATACTAATCCAGACATAACTTAGTTTCATTTGCATTTCCGTTTCATTTACATAACTGAGTTACATAACAGAGGAACAATGTGGATACAAGTTTACTGATCTAAACATAACTGAGTTACATAACTGATCTAAACAATGTGTATACAAGTGTGGCAGTATGGTAAAAATTATGTAATCAGTAATTTAGGTTTAATGGGCAATGTAGCAAAAATTATCACTAATCTGCAATGTGGAAAAATTATCACTAATCTACAATGTGACAAAACTTAAAATTATACCTGAAAAATTGCCCATGCATGCTATTTCATGTTACTTCACTGCTCTACATTGCCATAACAATACACAAAAGAACTCCAAACATGATCCAGGATATAGCTAAAGCTTTTGCAAAGAATTTTTTTCCTATCTCGTGTTTTCCACATTCAATGCGCATTATGGCCAACTCTTCCTTCATATCTGCCACAAATTCATCGGCTTTTGCCCTCTTTTTCTTTTGCTTCAGCAGCTTTTCTTCAGTTGTCTTCTCTTCCACGAGAAATTGCGATATAGTCTTTTCTTTTTCCATCAATTTAACAGTAGTATCATCCAATTCAGAATTGTTGTTGATTTCATACACTTCGTCATGCCATATAAAATACCCGCAATCGCTATTCTGCACATATATTAAATTCTCGAGTAAAACATCAATGAAAGATATGATAATCGACATGGAGCAACAAAAAAAAAACCTAATTTATACTTACCGGCCACATGGAGCAATCAAAAAACTTCTTCCCCGCATTCGACCCTATCTTTACAGTCCTCATCTTCGTTGGGATTTTGTGGTGGCAGTTCTTTCTCGCAGCCGCTATTGATGAGTTTGAAGTAGAAATTGATTGAGCGGTCATTCAACTCGATTTGAAGGAAGAATTGAAGTGATATCACAAACCGCAAATCATTTAGTAGGCTTTTAGGCATGTATTTCATGTATATTTAGTATTTGTGTGCATAATTAAAACAAAACATGCGTATGTTTATTAGCCAGTCTTACACACACACACATACACACACACACACACTTAAGAAATCATGCGTATACTTATTAAACGGTCTTATTGAAACAGATCATGATAATACTTAAGAAATGATACTATCATGTAAATGTAAGCATTCTTATGAAACCATTTTCATGAACCAGAGTATCATGTCTCAATCATCACAGGCAACAACAACCTATGAAACCCGAGCAGTTGTTTAGAAGATGCAGCTCATATAAGTTCGTTAGACTAATTGTTCACTACCGCACTTCACTAGGAACTAAAGTTCTATTTTATTGAATTGATTAACAACCAAATAGCGGCTCAAAGAACATTTCACTGAATCAACATACAATGAAACCACAAAAATACACCACCATCTACAATTTATAGATCTTAGTTTCAACTTTTTCTTTCATTATCATGCCCAATATTGTTGCTCATATCTATCTTAGTTTTCAAGTTTCAAAACTCCATCAACTAAACTAAGCTACAAACCCAGAATCAAACTTGTATTACACATATTTAGAAGCACTGTTCTAACCAAAACAACTAACCTCAGATTCAGGCTTGTTTATAGATGAAGATTCTGGATTATAGTCTGAGACAATGCATTCTGAAGATCAGTTTTTTCTAGTATATATCAAAGATCTAGATTGAACACAAGCTAAGTTTTTGAGGTAACGCACTATTCGAAAATGAATTGTGTGAAACAAAAAATTAGGAATTTTACCTCAACAAATGCAAAGCGTAAGGGAGACAACTGACAAAATAATCAGACTGTCGCACAGACGGAGTTGGAGGAAGGTTACAACAACCGATTGGAATTGCAGCGGACAAAAAAGGGGAAATACGGCGGTAAGAAGTGGTAGGAGAAACGAAACAACGACGATGAGCAGGGACGCTGATTGTCTCGAAGCCGACCAATTTGATTGTAAATGGAAATTAAAAGGGAGAATTGATGGTCATTCGATTTGGAATTAGGGATCGGTGATTTTGGGAATTTGGGGTAGAAACGAAATGAAAAGAGAGGCGGTAGAAAGAAAATAAAAGCGGGAATAGAAATAAGTGAGGTGCGGATTGATGATGTGGACGGACGACTGAGATTTTGTCTAAACTAATGGTATGGATCGCTGAGGTGTAATTATTTTTTTAAATATTTTTATTTAGAATATATCTATAGCCACTGCAACACAATTTGATATTTATCCTAACACACTGAAGCATGAGTTGCAATAGACAAAAAACAGCCTAACAATGGCAACATTATAGCTAGCAACACCATGGATTTTCATTGCGATAGGCCATCTATGGCGTAGTGTGCTGTCGTAACGTAAGGGACTCATACTACATGTAATGTCCCTGATTTTTAGCTATATTATAATGAATATTTTTATTAGTTTAAATATTTAATTAGGAAAATAAATGAATTTTTATGTTGAATTTATCGATTTAATAATCGATATAGGATATAATTTTGAATATATCGAATTATCAACACATAATTGAATTAGGAGTCAAAAATAAATTTAAACAGTTCAGTCGATCAATATAAATTCTATATTGAATCAGATTGATAATAATTATTTATTTATAATAAATTAATTATTTTAAAGTTAATTTACATCGATTGAAATTAATAAGAAAAGAATAAATTAAAATCCAATTAAATCCTTTTAATATCCCAAATCAGCCGACCTATGGTTAAGTAAGCGCCACCCTAAGATTTTACATTAGCATAGACTTTATTCATATCGAGCCAACAGCTTTGTCTCCAAGCTTCACTATCAAGCAGACATAATTTTATTGGCTCGTACTCCTTGTTTCCCCAATCATGTATATATAAATGGCGACATCATCGCTTTACTTTCCCATTCTAAAATCAGTTCAATTCATTTCCTTTCGTTTCTTTTTTTCTGCCATCCATGAAATCAAAAACCGATTCCATTATTGTAATAAAAAAAAGAAAAAAAAAGAAAATTGCAGTTACAATCGCGATTCAAGGCAACCCCGCAAGGATCGAGCTCGCCAACAGAAGGAAGGCGATAGCGAGTTTTGAAGAGATGAGTTTGGGAAACCGTGACTTCGGGAATCTCGATTTTAGCAGGAAGTGGTTTGAGTTCGAGTTCAATTTCTGGAGTCGATCTTCAACTTGAATTTGGGGACTGAGTTTCGGTAACGAAAAGGGATAATGGGTGCTGTTTGTATGGCGCGATGGTGATGAGTTGGTTACATATGAGGGAAGGATCGCAACTTGGGAATTTTGTTGTGCGATGAAGGAGAAGTTGGGATTGGGCTTCAGATTGCTATTTGAGGTAAGAAAGGTATTTCACGGTGGTTGTTTCAGGCAAGTAGGATGGAAAAGGAGGATCTATATTTTTCTGCTCAAATGGAAGCAATGGATTTTGGTAAAACAAAAGCCATAACAGTGTAAACCGGACTGTCGACCTGAGAAGAAACTTGTCTGGGTTCAGTAGTGGATGATTTAAGGATGTCGGAAGGTATTGCTGATAAACTAGGACTTGCCGTGATGTTGAGCAACAACATAGTAATGGCTCCGTAGTTGATCGAACTGTCTGCAAGAAAATAAGGTATTCATCATTTTAAACTTTGTAATACATAGGTTAATTTATTAAGTTAATTTAAATTAAGTAAATGGTTAATCGATAATAAAATCAAATATCATAGGTGATTAGTAAATTTCATTCGAGTTGATTCGGAGACGTGAAGATGTCATGTAAATGGATTGAAAGCCAAGACGATAAGGAATTCTAAATGGATATTCAACAAATGAAATCAAGGTGAGTAAATCTCACTCACAGTTTTATATTTAAATTTATTTTTATCGTAAAAATAATTTTGTTGGTTGCTTGGGTGTATGATTGAATTGTTGAATTTTTGTGGTTATTGGATTTCCCGCAACACTATTAGCGGATGCCCGCAGTATCATTAGCGGATGACACTACGCCCACGTACATAAGTGGATCCCCTTTTCATACCGCGATATCCTGCCTTGAAGCAGGATTGGTATTGTTTTTGTTGACTAACATCTGTGGATGCAGGTAAAACAGGTTGGAGGGATCCAACTGGATTCCTCAAATTTATTTATTGTTGTTTACATATTTATGTATGTGATGTGTGAATTGAATGGATGACTTGTGTATTGGATATTAGAATATCACTGGCCGTAGATATTCTATTTAAAAATGTCATGAAAGTGATTTTTTAGATTCGAAAGGAAATTTTATTTTGGTAAAATAAAATTTGAATTTCGAGTAAGCTAAGAAAATAGTAACTTGTTTTAATAATAAAAACAAGTATTGAATGTATAATGAATGTTTTAAATGGAAAGAAAAATTATCGAGGATAATATTAGATTTTTTTTTTTTAAATTCAAGTTTGAATTTAAAAAGGAAATTTATTTTCCAAAATGGGAATTTGATTTCAAACAAGATTTGGAATAAAGACTTGTTTTCAATAATTTAAAACAAGAATTGGAATATATAAACGATGTTTATAAACGAATAGAAATTGTATTATCACTGGATAATCTATGAATGTAAATTCAAGTTTGACTTTTAAAAAGGAAAATTTATTTTCCAAAGTAGGTTCTCAAATGGAATTTAAAGAGAAACTTGTTCTAATATTTAAACCAAGAATTGAAATGTATAAACGATGTTTTAAAATAAATGTGAAAATCATCATTTGATAATTTATAAATTAAATTCAAGTGTGAATTTAAAAAGGGTAGATAAAACCATCTTGAAAGGAAATAATGGAATCTATTTACGATGTTTGAAAGGTTATCGAATTGAAATAAATCCATTTGGATTTATGGATAGGACTCGAGTAGATCGAATTCATAGAAATAAATTTATTCCAAAAAGGATATTGGAAATGTATTAGAATTTTAGTATGGAAATAGACTTTATACTTATATACATAAGTTAAGGTAATAAAATATTTCAAATAAGGAATCAAGTTTTAAATGGAAAGAAAACATTATCGTTGGATAATATTAAACTTTAATTCCAAATAAGAGATTTAAAGAAGGAAATTTATCTTTCGAAGTGGAAATTTGAATTTCAAATAGAATATGAAATACAAACTTGTTTTAAGTTTTTAAAACAAGAAGTAAAATTTATAAGCGATGTTTATAAATAGAAGGGGATAATCATCGTGGGATGATTTGGGTATTTAAATTCAAATTTGAATTTAAAAAGAGATTTATAATTTGAAATCATTTCAAAAGGAAATGATGAAGTTTATTCCGGTATTCGGAATGTAGACTGAATTGAAATAAATCCACACGGATTTATGATTTTAACTCGACTATGTCGAAGACCTAGAATAAAATTATATTTCAAAAGATATTGGAATTGTATTAAAAGTGAATGTAAGTTTTAATATGAAAATAGACTATGTAAATATAAGTGATAGTAATTAAGTATTTTCAAATCCACTTGAGAATCAAAAGGGGAAATCAAATACTCTAAAATAGAAGCCGAGTTTCAATAGATTATTGAAATGGAAGTTGAATCAAATAAAGAAGTGAATTTATATATAAGGTTTATATATGTGACGAAGTAATTGTCGTCGAGTAATTTGGAAATAAATTTCCAAATGAAAGAAATGGGATCGAATGTGAGATTTAAATCAAGTTTTGATATTACAAGCTTTTATTCGTCTCAAGACAAGAACGTCGTCGATCAAGGTCTGAGAGGTAATTAAAATACCCCAACTTGAACGACTTCACTATTGTCAAGAGATGATATTAGTTTGTAATGGTAAAAGGATATCGAAATGAGTTTATCTTGAAGTTTGTTTAATCTTCGAAATTTGAAGTTGGATAGAGACGTTGGGTTTATATACCAATTTATTTCCAAATAATAGAAATATAATATAATGCGATTTGAGTTTGAACAAAATCATAACCGAGTTATGAATATGGAATAGAATAATCGACGAATATGGATAATTCGAATTGGTGAAGTTAGATTTGGAAAATAGGCTTAATTTATTTTTAAATATTAAGAATGGAGTTGGAATTTAATTATAAACGAAGTTTTTAAACGTTTATATTTAATTTAAATAAAACGAACTCGCCACGGCGCTGTAGTTCGTAAATTGGCGATTCGAACATCAATTGAGTATATAGAACTCAATATAAGTCAGAATTTGATGAAACAAGAAATGCCCAGACCGACTGAACGATAGTTTTATAAAGGAAGAGAAAAATCTTGATTTCATTGTATAGATTTTGAATTATGTCAAAATCAAATTTTCAGAAAAACAACGCCAGAATCGTTTTTAAACCATAATGGTTTATTTAATAAATTTAAAGGATTTTAAGTGAATAAAATCCGAACCGTCTTAGGAAAAACCCAGATTTGAGTTATCAAATAAATACGAACTCAAATCGAGTAAATGGACTGATTTTTGAAACAAAAATCAGATTTTAAATTATCGAATAAAGTTAGCGAGTTCCAAAAGAAAATAGTTAATGTGATTTTTGATTGAACTTAACTTTTGTTTTAAGTAAACTGAATTGTAAATTGAATCAAGGTATGAAAAGGGGATTAGAATTGGGAAGTGAGCAAGGAGTTAAGTTTGATTTGTCTATAAGCGAATACAAATATATTTGAACGTGATACGTTCAAATTAAAATATATGAAACCAAAAGCTAATTAGAAAATTTAATTAGCGAATGGTAAGCGAATTTTGGTAAAAAGGGTCGAATTGATTGAAACGAATTGGAAATGGGCTTATGTATGTTAAACAGGTATGGGATGGATAATATGAAGAGAGTATGAAGAATATTTTTGAGTGCCCGACAAAAAGGTACATGTTTAAATTTCCATATGAGGTTTTATGCGCCGAATCGGCAAGCCACTTGGCTTTTTGATTTTCTTTTTGAATGGAAAAGGCCTAGAGAGGCGAGTTGAGGTTTGAAATATTTGCCGGTACAAAGGAGGTTATGGTGAATTTTTCCGGAAATTTAAGGAGTCAGAATATTTTTAAGAAAATTTTGAAAATAGAAATCGATATAACGATATCTAGAATTCGCTAAGAAAATAAAATATTAGAAAAGGTCAGTGATTGTGAAATTGTTTGATGGATGTTTGATGGATGGTTATTTTTCCTTTGATAGTTAAAACACCAGCTATCAAAGATATTTACCATCGATGTCGATACGGAGAGACCGGTTGGATTTAATATCCGAGAACCACTCCGTATAGGCATATGCGTTGCGAATTGGATTATGCTGAAGATAATCGAAGACGGAGTGAAATTCAAAGAGCTGTTATGTTTGTCCAGTCCTAGGACAACTTGTATGGACGAATGTCTGACAGAGTATTCCTAACGATCGCATAAGACGATCTTTACAAGGTATTACGTCCGGTGGCGGAGAAATTCGTTTCTCTTAGCTTTTATACCCGTAATATTTTTGGGAAGTTCAACTAGTGATTTGACGGGTTTGACGATGTGGCATTCAAAGTGTATGGTGGCCAGATAGACGTAGCCTCAAGCTTCACAACCGGGAAATGACAAAAATCGGGCAGGCAGCATGGCTATGTGGGTCGCACCCATTAGGGTGTATAATCACCTATCTAGAGAAATTCCTTTTGTTTCTTAATCTATCGATTCTGCCCATTCGGGAAATGGTGGTTTGAGTCCAACCGTTGGTGATATACATTCGATACACTCAAGCGAAATGAGTGGTCGGTCATGTGTGGGCCGGGTTGCAATACGTTCTTGTTGAACCTAGGTGTATTCGCCTCTAGAGATACACTGTCGGAAGGTGGTCCCATACCTTATCATAGTTGGAATCCAATCTCCAATAAGCGCCCTGCAGTTTTTGATTTTATACTATATATGTAGAGCGTGAGATGCAAGCGTTCTACTATTTGGGTATTTATTTGATTAGACATTATTATGATATCACTGGATTTTGATATCAAAAATGGTTTGGGTTATAGTAAGGTAAAAACCATCCGTATTTATGTGTGGACTGGTCTTACTATTATCCTTTTCTTCCGAAAGATCTTTGAAGTTAAACCATATGGTTGGAGTTTACTCACACCAGTCCCATGACTGACCCAGAGTTTGTTTTGTTTTGTTTTTCCTAAACTCTTGGGTGCCCAAATTTGTATGGGCAGTCAAGTGTTTCAGGCTTTTACAGATACCCTTGAAGGAGCTGGAAGTAGGAGGCTTCACCGCTAGTTATTTTAGAGTTATTTCCGCTGTATCAAATGTTATGTTGTACTCTGATGTTGGTATGTATATATGTACAAACCAGATTTGTATTTCAAAGCTTATATTATATAATATATTTGATTCGTTCCGCTGTGAGATTCGTGTTTACTTTGATTATGCTCAGTTGTGTTCTTCTTCTTCTATTCTATTAAGTTCTATCTTTTCTATCTCACCCTCTAATTTCTTTCTATTAATGATTCGGTATTTTCAATGTCTGAACAGTCGACGCTGGGTTTTGTGTCGATTTTCGGAGTCGAAAATCCTCGTGGTCGTTACAGTGGTATCAGAGCTTAGGTTTAGCGAACACCTAGGCTTTTGTGGGGGTTTACTCATTAGAGATAGGGTCAGTAGTACCCTAGAATGAGTTGAGTGTATATATGAGAGAGCGTATTTGTAGGTTGATATAAAAATTATTTTATATTGTGTTGGCTTGTTTGTTGGGTAGTTTATGAATTCTGGTCGAATCGTGGGACGCCACGACGTCGATAGGAGTTTCTAAACACTTGGACAAAAGAATCGACACAATATTGTTTTAAATCGGGTAAATGAAATAATTTTTCCCAAAATTATATTTTGATATAAAGGAATAATTTTCTGAAATTATTATAGTATATGGATGTGTTGGTTGTTATTTTTATAATCAAATGAGATTATAAAATTGGAATGGTTATATATAACCAAATAGAATTTGTATGTGAATAATATATACAAATGAGATAAAATTGAACTCAAACCAGAATTGGAATTTAAATCCCGAAATTTTAGAAAATATTTTTCCAAAGAATATTAAAATAGTATAACTTTGGTTTGGAAAGATTTTTGTATAAGTATCGTTCTGAATAGATATTGGAGAATGGTAAAGCATTGAAATTACTTCGGTTACTGGAAAATAATTCTGATGATGAACCGCGGCATCATCGGTATTTAATTTCGAGTCTCTAAGTGATGGACTGCTACCATAGTAAGATTTCCAAAGGAAGTTTATTTTAGATAACAAGTTGTTGGAAAATTCAAATGTTTTGAATTTGAATATGTGATTTCAAAATGGTTTGAAATAAAATACCGGGTATTTGAAGTCAGAATTCTAAATTTAACTTAAGAAAGTTAAATAAATCGAAATGATGGAAACCAGTTAAATGAACTGAAACTGAATATTCCCAAGAAAACTTAAAGTTGTATCGGACTTGAGCTATAAAATTTGAAATGTTGAAGTATAACAATGTGGGCTTTCGAGAAGGAAGCATTTCTTCTGCCTTAGTAATTTCGGGGACGAAATTCTTTTAAGGGGGAAGGAATGTAATGTCCCTGATTTTTAGCTGTATTATAATGAATATTTTTATTAGCTTAAATATTTAATTGGGAATATAAATGATTTTTTATGTTGAATTTATCGATTTAATAATCGATATAGGATATAATTTTGAATATATCGAATTATCAACACATAATTGAATTAGGAGTCAAAAATAAATTTAAACAGTTCAGTCGATCAATATAAATTCTATATTGAATCAGATTGATAATAATTATTTATTTATAATAAATTAATTATTTTAAAGTTAATTTACATCGATTGAAATTAATAAGAAAAGAATAAATTAAAATCCAATTAAATCCTTTTAATATCCCAAATCAGCCGACCTATGGTTAAGTAAGCGCCACCCTAAGATTTTACATTAGCATAGACTTTATTCATATCGAGCCAACAGCTTTGTCTCCAAGCTTCACTATCAAGCAGACATAATTTTATTGGCTCGTACTCCTTGTTTCCCCAATCATGTATATATAAATGGCGACATCATCGCTTTACTTTCCCATTCTAAAATCAGTTCAATTCATTTCCTTTCGTTTCTTTTTTTCTGCCATCCATGAAATCAAAAACCGATTCCATTATTGTAATAAAAAAAAGAAAAAAAAAGAAAATTGCAGTTACAATCGCGATTCAAGGCAACCCCGCAAGGATCGAGCTCGCCAACAGAAGGAAGGCGATAGCGAGTTTTGAAGAGATGAGTTTGGGAAACCGTGACTTCGGGAATCTCGATTTTAGCAGGAAGCGGTTTGAGTTCGAGTTCAATTTCTGGAGTCGGTCTTCAACTTGAATTTGGGGACTGAGTTTCGGTAACGAAAAGGGATAATGGGTGCTGTTTTTATGGCGCGATGGTGATGAGTTGGTTACGTATGAGGGAAGGATCGCAACTTGGGGATTTTGTTGTGCGATGAAGGAGAAGTTGGGATTGGGCTTCAGATTGCTGTTTGAGGTAAGAAAGGTATTTCACGGTGGTTGTTTCAGGCAAGTAGGATGGAAAAGGAGGATCTATATTTTTCTGCACAAATGGAAGCAATGGATTTTGGTAAAACAAAAGCCATAACAGTGTAAACCGGACTGTCGACCTGAGAAGAAACTTGTCTGGGTTCAGTAGTGGATGATTTAAGGATGTCGGAAGGTATTGCTGATAAACTAGGACTTGCCGTGATGTTGAGCAACAACATAGTAATGGCTCCGTAGTCTATCGAACTGTCTGCAAGAAAATAAGGTATTCATCATTTTAAAATTTGTAATACATAGGTTAATTTATTAAGTTAATTTAAATTAAGTAAATGGTTAATCGATAATAAAATCAAATATCATAGGTGATTAGTAAATTTCATTCGAGTTGATTCAGAGACGTGAAGATGTCATGTAAATGGATTGAAAGCCAAGACGATAAGGAATTCTAAATGGATATTCAACAAATGAAATCGAGGTGAGTAAATCTCACTCACAGTTTTATATTTAAATTTATTTTTATCGTAAAAATAATTTTGTTGGTTGCTTGGGTGTATGATTGAATTGTTGAATTTTTGTGGTTATTGGATTTCCCGCAACACTATTAGCGGATGCCCGCAGTATCATTAGCGGATGACACTACGCCCACGTACATAAGTGGATCCCCTTTTCATACCGCGATATCCTGCCTTGAAGCAGGATTGGTATTGTTTTTGTTGACTAACATCTGTGGATGCAGGTAAAACAGGTTGGAGGGATCCAACTGGATTCCTCAAATTTATTTACTGTTGTTTACATATTTATGTATGTGATGTGTGAATTGAATGGATGACTTGTGTGTTGGATATTAGAATATCACTGGCCGTAGATATTCTATTTAAAAATGTCATGAAAGTGATTTTTTAGATTCGAAAGGAAATTTTATTTTGTTAAAATAAAATTTGAATTTCGAGTAAGCTAAGAAAATAGTAACTTGTTTTAATAATAAAAACAAGTATTGAATGTATAATGAATGTTTTAAATGGAAAGAAAAATTATCGAGGATAATATTAGATTTTTTTTAAATTCAAGTTTGAATTTAAAAAGGAAATTTATTTTCCAAAATGGGAATTTGATTTCAAAAAAGATTTGGAATAAAGACTTGTTTTCAATAATTTAAAACAAGAATTGGAATATATAAACGATGTTTATAAACGAATAGAAATTGTATTATCATTGGATAATCTATGAATGTAAATTCAAGTTTGACTTTTAAAAAGGAAAATTTATTTTCCAAAGTAGGTTCTCAAATGGAATTTAAAGAGAAACTTGTTCTAATATTTAAACCAAGAATTGAAATGTATAAATGATGTTTTAAAATAAATGTGAAAATCATCATTTGATAATTTATAAATTAAATTCAAGTGTGAATTTAAAAAGGGTAGATAAAACCATCTTGAAAGGAAATAATGGAATCTATTTACGATGTTTGAAAGGTAATCGAATTGAAATAAATCCATTTGGATTTATGGATAGGACTCGAGTAGATCGAATTCATAGAAATAAATTTATTCCAAAAAGGATATTGGAAATGTATTAGAATTTTAGTATGGAAATAGACTTTATACTTATATACATAAGTTAAGGTAATAAAATATTTCAAATAAGGAATCAAGTTTTAAATGGAAAGAAAACATTATCGTTGGATAATATTAAACTTTAATTCCAAATAAGAGATTTAAAGAAGGAAATTTATCTTTCGAAGTGGAAATTTGAATTTCAAATAGAATATGAAATACAAACTTGTTTTAAGTTTTTAAAACAAGAAGTAAAATTTATAAGCGATGTTTATAAATAGAAGGGGATAATCATCGTGGGATGATTTGGGTATTTAAATTCAAATTTGAATTTAAAAAGAGATTTATAATTTGAAATCATTTCAAAAGGAAATGATGAAGTTTATTCCGGTATTCGGAATGTAGACTGAATTGAAATATATCCACACGGATTTATGATTTTAACTCGACTATGTCGAAGACCTAGAATAAAATTATATTTCAAAAGATATTGGAATTGTATTAAAAGTGAATGTAAGTTTTAATATGAAAATAGATTATGTAAATATAAGTGATAGTAATTAAGTATTTTCAAATCCACTTGAGAATCAAAAGGGGAAATCAAATACTCTAAAATAGAAGCCGAGTTTCAATAGATTATTGAAATGGAAGTTGAATCAAATAAAGAAGTGAATTTATATATAAGGTTTATATATGTGACGAAGTAATTGTCGTCGAGTAATTTGGAAATAAATTTCCAAATGAAAGAAATGGAATCGAATGTGAGATTTAAATCAAGTTTTGATATTACAAGCTTTTATTCGTCTCAAGACAAGAACGTCGTCGATCAAGGTCTGAGAGGTAATTAAAATACCCCAACTTGAACGACTTCACTATTGTCAAGAGATGATATTAGTTTGTAATGGTAAAAGGATATCGAAATGAGTTTATCTTGAAGTTTGTTTAATCTTCGAAATTTGAAGTTGGATAGAGACGTTGGGTTTATATACCAATTTATTTCCAAATAATAGAAATATAATATAATGCGATTTGAGTTTGAACAAAATCATAACCGAGTTATGAATATGGAATAGAATAATCGACGAATATGGATAATTCGAATTGGTGAAGTTAGATTTGGAAAATAGGCTTAATTTATTTTTAAATATTAAGAATGGAGTTGGAATTTAATTATAAACGAAGTTTTTAAACGTTTATATTTAATTTAAATAAAACGAACTCGCCACGGCGCTGTAGTTCGTAAATTGGCGATTCGAACATCAATTGAGTATATAGAACTCAATATAAGTCAGAATTTGATGAAACAAGAAATGCCCAGACCGACTGAACGATAGTTTTCTAAAGGAAGAGAAAAATCTTGATTTCATTGTATAGATTTTGAATTATGTCAAAATCAAATTTTCAGAAAAATAGCGCCAGAATCGTTTTTAAACCATAATGGTTTATTTAATAAATTTAAAGGATTTTAAGTGAATAAAATCCGAACCGTCTTAGGAAAAACCCAGATTTGAGTTATCAAATAAATACGAACTCAAATCGAGTAAATGGACTGATTTTTGAAACAAAAATCAGATTTTAAATTATCGAATAAAGTTAGCGAGTTCCAAAAGAAAATAGTTAATGTGATTTTTGATTGAACTTAACTTTTGTTTTAAGTAAACTGAATTGTAAATTGAATCAAGGTATGAAAAGGGGATTAGAATTGGGAAGTGAGCAAGGAGTTGAGTTTGATTTGTCTATAAGCGAATACAAATATATTTGAATGTGATACGTTCAAATTAAAATATATGAAACCAAAAGCTAATTAGAAAATTTAATTAGCGAATGGTAAGCGAATTTTGGTAAAAAGGGTCGAATTGATTGAAACGAATTGGAAATGGGCTTATGTATGTTAAACAGGTATGGGATGGATAATATGAAGAGAGTATGAAGAATATTTTTGAGTGCCCGACAAAAAGGTACATGTTTAAATTTTCATATGAGGTTTTATGCGCCGAATCGGCAAGCCACTTGGCTTTTTGATTTTCTTTTTGAATGGAAAAGGCCTAGAGAGGCGAGTTGAGGTTTGAAATATTTGCCGGTACAAAGGAGGTTATGGCGAATTTTTCCGAAAATTTAAGGAGTTAGAATATTTTTAAGAAAATTTTGAAAATAGAAATCGATATAACGATATCTAGAATTCGCTAAGAAAATAAAATATTAGAAAAGGGCCAGTGATTGTGAAATTGTTTGATGGATGTTTGATGGATGGTTATTTTTCCTTTGATAGTTAAAACACCAGCTATCAAAGATATTTACCATCGATGTCGATACGGAGAGACCGGTTGGATTTAATATCCGAGAACCACTCCGTATAGGCATATGCGTTGCGAATTGGATTATGCTGAAGATAATCGAAGACGGAGTGAAATTCAAAGAGCTGTTATGTTTGTCCAGTCCTAGGACAACTTGTATGGACGAATGTCTGATAGAGTATTCCTAACGATCGCATAAGACGATCTTTTCAAGGTATTACGTCTGGTGGCGGATAAATTCGTTTCTCTTAGCTTTTATACCCGTAATATTTTTGGGAAGTTCAACTAGTGATTTGATGGGTTTGACGATGTGGCATTCAAAGTGTATGGTGGCCAGATAGACGTAGCCTCAAGCTTCACAACCGGGAAATGACAAAAATCGGGCAGGCAGCATGGCTATGTGGGTCGCACCCATTAGGGTGTATAATCACCTATCTAGAGAAATTCCTTTTGTTTCTTAATCTATCGATTCTGCCCATTCGGGAAATGGTGGTTTGAGTCCAACCGTTGGCGATATACATTCGATACACTCAAGCGAAATGAGTGGTCGGTCATGTGTGGGCCGGGTTGCAAGACGTTCTTGTTGAACCTAGGTGTATTCGCCTCTAGAGATACACTGTCGGAAGGTGGTCCCATACCTTGTCATAGTTGGAATCCAATCTCCAATAAGCGCCCTGCGGTTTTTGATTTTATACTATATATGTAGAGCGTGGGATGCAAGCGTTCTACTATTTGGGTATTTATTTGATTAGACATTATTATAATGTCACTGGATTTTGATATCAAAAATGGTTTGGGTTATAGTAAGGTAAAAACCATCCGTATTTATGTGTGGACTGGTCTTACTATTATCCTTTTCTTCCGAAAGATCTTTGAAGTTAAACCATATGGTTGGAGTTTACTCACACCAGTCCCATGACTGACCCAGAGTTTGTTTTGTTTTGTTTTTCCTAAACTCTTGGGTGCCCAAATTTGTATGGGCAGTCAAGTGTTTCAGGCTTTTACAGATACCCTTGAAGGAGCTGGAAGCAGGAGGCTTCACCGCTAGTTATTTTAGAGTTATTTCCGCTGTATCAAATGTTATGTTGTACTCTGATGTTGGTATGTATATATGTACAAAACAGATTTGTATTTCAAAGCTTATGTTATATAATATATTTGATTCGTTCCGTTGTGAGATTCGTGTTTACTTTGATTATGCTCAGTTGTGTTCTTCTTCTTCTATTCTATTAAGTTCTATCTTTTCTATCTCACCCTCTAATTTCTTTCTATTAATGATTCGGTATTTTCAATGTCTGAACAGTCGACGCTGGGTTTTGTGTCGATTTTCGGAGTCGAAAATCCTCGTGGTCGTTACACTACACGTTTTCTTAATAGACCGTTTATTTTCCATAATTAGCTTATACTACTGGAACGGACCCCTACTACGCATGCTTATTAATTTATTTAATTTAAACTTTACGTCAATCTTAAGTTCATTAATAAGCCTACCTTTTTTAATGTAACTTCAATCATATCATAAACTTCAAATTTTAGGTTGTTTATAAACATCATTTTTGTTAAATTCATTGTACAACCCAACCCCACTGTTTATCCTCTATCCAAATGTCATTTATTCAGTTTATCAAAGTTACAATGCAATTATCTTTTAGTGTATAAATTCAAGAAGTTGAATTTATCCTTTTTATACATATTTCTTATCTTTCCCAATTGCGCTTTTATTGTCAAATCTGATATTTTAATCCAAACAGTGCAGAAACAAGAAGGAATAAATGATTTAGGCTATTGAAAGCCTAAACTCAACGTTAAAATGAAAAAGACAATGGTCTAGGCTCTCGCATGACCTATACTAAGATAAATAAGAACAAATTCTAAATAGAATACGGTTGAAACTGATCTATAATGAAATTACATACAAAGAAAAAGGGGTATAATTGAACTAAATAAAGTTGCAGTAACAAAATAGATTACTGAATCAGATTGAAGGAAAGATTGAATAATAATCAGATTACATAGATTATTGATAGAAAAGAAAATAGAATTTGAAGGAATCTACAATTTATTATATTGTCAAAAAACTCCAGTTTGTACCGAATCTTGCAATTACTGAAATTACTCACAATTTTAAGCAAATCCAATTAAGCCCTATTAGGAAATCTCTATATATTAATATTCTCCAATTTATGTGCAAACAAGCCTCAATACTCTATTAAATTATTTGAGAAGAAGGTTGTTTAGGCGGAGGCAATGTTGACATGGGGAATTATTGTTATGCGAGTGCGCCAATGCCCAGGTGTATGTTTTGCAGAAAAACGATAATCCAAATCCAAAGTAATTAAATGTGCAAAGATAACACATCTTTTTCGAGTGCCAAATTTCGTATCCACCTGCCTCGCCATTTTCTTGCATCCGAATCCCACTTGCTGAACTCGATGAAACTCGTGTCACACCATAGTTATGGCATGAGATTTCGTATCCCAATTGGGATACAAAATATGGGGATGCGAAATCTCAAAATTTCAAGCCACGTTCCTAAGCCAAATTTTTCAGGTGATATGTCCGAGTCCGAGACGTGGATCAGAGCAATTTTCCTGTACTGTAATAACTCGTATTTTTGGTCGATTAATTTTAAATATTTTATATCGTTTTAAATATTGAGTTGATAATATAAATGAAATTTTATATTAAGTTATCGATTTAAAAATCAATTTCGATTTAATATCGAATATATCGAATTATCGTGATACGAAAACGGTAATAATTGAATTCAAATTTAAAACTGAATCGAAACAGTTCAAATAATCAATATAAATCATATTTGAGTATAGAAGATAATAATAATAATAATTTATTATCAAGGAATAAATTGGTTTGAATTTAAATTATATTTATTTAATATGGTTATTTTATATATGTTCAAAATTTATTTGTATAATCTATTTCGTTGAATTTAGAATAGTGTTATAACATCATAACACCAGTCAATATGCAAAAATAAGGGTTCTTAATTTCAAGTAATAGAGCCCGATATTATTTTAGTGGATAAGCACGAGATCAAATCAATATCTATTTAAAATAAAGTGAAAATCTCTTTAAATCAAATCAATACCCTTTTAAATAAAATAAAAACCACTTCATTTCTAATCAAATTAATTTTTAGGTACCTAACCTATAACCTACATTGTACCATTTGCAACCCCTATTCCTTTGTTCCCATGTATCTTCATCTATAAATCGCGATACATCCTCCTATTTCAGTTCTTCAGTGGAAAACCAAAGCTTCAATAAGAAAATAAATGGCCGTGTATTTTTATTTCTTTCTTCCTCAAAAAAATCAGAAGCTGACCCCTTTTTCATAATTTGCAAACCAATGGAAAAACCCTGCTCCCTTCTTTTAATTTCTGAAATCCAAATCGCAACCAGTATCGCGATGGAAATCGAAACCTCTTGATACGCGACTCAAGCTGGAAACGCTCAATGATGAGTTCAACGATCAGTTCGATGGGATTTAGACATGGATTATGTTGGGTTTGCGAAGGAGATTCCGATCCTTTGAGGTGTGCGATGAGATGTATTGGGCTTCTGCGATGTCTGAAAATTGATGCAGGTGTTAGCTTGCAAACTGGAGAGAGTTCAAACGTATGGAGTATGAACGATGGGAATGAACCTGGTAGGTGCAATGGCTATTCTTGGGAGGATCTACGGTGGCCAACAGTGGATGGAGGGGTGCACATTTCTTTTTGCTGATGGACAGTGAGATTTGGGGGGTGCAGCGATTGAAAAATATGAGGTGTGATGGGATGAAATGGGAATGTCAGAGTTTGACAGATGGGATGGACTGGAGTTTGTTTTCCTCCAAGTTGAATTGGGATTTTGTTGAGAGTTCGACAGTTTGGCAATTAGGAGTTGGGTCTGAGATTGAGATGATGGAGGCAAACATAAATGACTGTTATCGGTGGGCGACTGTTCTGGACAGTGAAGAGATGATGGTTCATTGTAGAACAAGGTAGTGGTCGTGAGCATTTAAAAGGAATGGAGCTTGTCAACAAGGCATTCGATGAAATGGCAAAGTAATATGGATCAGTGTTTTACGGGGCGTGCTTCATAGTTGGTCAAAGACCATGAGGTATACCTGTTCTACAAAATTAAATATATATAGGAAAGTTGTAATAACCCGGAAAATCTGGGCCAGTTTAAAAATTTTATTTTGGCAATTTAACGAATTTTGAATATTTAAAATGAAATATTTTAAATAAAATTGACGAGAAATTTATTTTGAATATAATTCGAACGTATATATTTATACGCGTCGTCGTTAGAATATAAATATTATATATAATTATACAAGGAATTGAAAATGGCGCGGTAGTTCGATAATTCGATTTCAAACTTCAATTGAATGTACCGGGTGCAAAACAATCCGGATTTTAGTGAAACCAAAAATAATAGGATCTAATTGGGAATATCTTTCCAACGAATCCGAAAAATTTAAATTTCATAGCGGGAATCAAAAGATATGTCCAGTTGAAAATTCTGAATAGTCGCTATGGAATTCAGGCCCTTAAAAATAGACATTTTGCAAACGACCTCGGATTTCGACGAAACCACTTTTGTTGGATCCGCAGTGTCAAATTATTGCTAGATCCCAAATTTCATAATTTTTCGAATCAATATGTGAGCGTGGCAGAGGAAAACGCATTTGACCAGTTTCAGTTGATTTTAATCGACTGGGATATGGCCATTTTTCCAACGGTCTCAGAATTCGACGAAATTAGTTTTGTTAGGACCGTATCGTCAATACAAAGCTAAAAAATATATTTTTGGAATTTTTCGAGTTAGTATGTGGCCCCGGTAAATTGAAATGCGCGTTCAAATTCGATATATAGAGTTATATGTTGATTTTGACGAAAACTGATCGAAACAATCAAATCAGCTCACGATACAAATCCCATTGTGTTCGGAATGGGGGTAATTAGCTAGGGACGATAGTCGGTGGACTTGATTTCGAGTTAGTATGAAAGTCAACATTTTTGAAACAAAAATAAAATAAAATAAAATAAATATTATATATAATATCTCCCCCTTCCTTCTTTAAAGTCAACGCCCTCTTTCAAAACCCGATACAAAGAAAACCGCACCCCCTCTTCCAGAAAACCGCCGCCCTCTCTTCCCCGACGTCGCCCCCTCCATGAGACCGCCGCCACCGCAAAACATCACACCCTCCGCCTCCAGTCAGCCCTCTTCACCGATCCTTCCTCCCCCTGTTCGAGCCTCAGTCGCGATTTTCTTGGTCGAGGGGCCACCGAACTTGGCCATCCCTCCGGTGCTGGTGGAGCTCGTGAGGCTCTCCGACATGACGCCCTCCGATCTGGTTCAAGCAGCTCCAAGCGACAACGGGAAGAGGCCCTAGTTTCTGAGTGCGGTTCTGGTCACGGTCCAAGCCAAAACGACAGAGAGAGGTTCTAACTTTTTCTTTATTTTATTTTAAATAGCCTATAGTTTATAAAATCAGTTTTTAAAAATATATATTTACTATATAAAATCAGTTTTTAAAAATATATATTTACTATATAAAATCAGTTTTTAAAAATATATATTTACTATATAAGAGCAGTTTTTGAAAATATAAATTAGCCTATACAAAATTCATTTTTAAAAATGTATAAAATGCAGTTTTAAGATATATAACATTGTGATAAAATAGAAGTGATTTTAAAAATATAAAAAGACTTTGTTTTGAAACATACTTTGTTTTAAAATTAAAAATAACATTGGTTTTATAAAGTAAAAATAAGATTTTTATATTTGAATAGACGAGATTTTTATATTTGAAAAGACGATATTTTTATATTTGAAAAGACGATATTTTTATATTTGAAAAGACGATATTTTTAATATATGAAAAGCGATATTTTTTATATGTGAAATACGAGATTTTTAAATATAATCTTTAAAGGGAAAAGGGCGATAACTTTGAAAATAAAAAGATGAGATTTTTAATTAGCTAAAGATACGATTTTTTTTATTTGTTTAAAAATATAATTTTATCGTATGTAAAGATAGAAAATATAATCTTTCATATTGTAGAAGGATAAAAATATGAGTTTTACATAGTGGGAACTATAAAAATATAATCTTTATTATATGAACACCGTTAAATGAAAATATAATTTTTATCTATATAGTAGCGGTGTAAAAATAGTTTTTTTATCCATATAGCGGGGAAGTAAAAATTCGATTTTTATATATTGAATAACGAAGTAAAAAATTCGATTTTTATATATTGAATAACGAAGTAAAAATTCGATTTTTATATATTGAATAACGAAGTAAAAATTCGATTTTTATATATTGAATAGCGAAGTGAAAATGTGTTTTTTATATATATAGTGGCTACGGGCAACGAAAGTGAAGAAAGGCGAGAATGGCGATGATTTCTATAAATGAAGTGTCGTAGAGTTGGGATAGCTATTGGTGAGAACTTCTCACTCTTCAATTTCTTTTTCTAGTTATATATATATACTAGGATGCAGACGGTGTTTAGTAGCACCCGACACCCGTCATCCACAGACCATGGATGACTTGTTTGTTAAATTGTTTGGTTGTGTAGTTGGTTAGATTATTTGATTTGAATTGAGTTGTTTGGTGAAATGGAATGGATTTGATTGATGTGTGAATGGCGTGGGCCTTCACTAGACCGGGGATAAGGCTAGGCCTTGTCCTGTTTCTAATATCGTGCCGTTATGCCGCCGAAATTTCCTAAAATATGTTAGAAAAATAAAAATATCATTTTTATTGTGTAAATGAACTGAATAGAAATTCATGTGTTGAAATAAAATATTTTATCATTAAAAATATAATTTTTAACGTGGAAGTGAATAAAATAAAATATTCATTTACAAACCGGACGGTTTGTTTATGTACACCTATTTGAAGGACATTGATTGGGTCGATAAATTTTACACATCGCCCAACTGCACAACTAAAATCTGTGTTTGATTGTTTGAAACCCCACACGGGTGTTGGGATGAAATTTGAAGTTCACTCATCCTGATTGATTAAATATGTCGATCGATTGATTGACAGGCTGTTATAAGCGTTAGATATCTATATTTGATGCTTGTACAGTGTAGTGCACTTTGGTTGATGGTTGATTATTTTTCAATGCTATTATATACGTGTGATGTATGAAAATCCATATAATTAACATTATATGGTGATTGATTGGGCCTCATTCCAATTTAGAAAATAAAGAATATTATAAAATAGAGGTTCATGTGTTGACAGTACTCATCCGTTGAGATTAGTCATGTGTTGAACGAAATATTTTGATAATAGAAATATTTTGATAATAAGAAATATTTGAAATAGAATATTTGAAAATAGAAATATATGAAGCCGTGATGATTAGATTGACGCCATTTTGACGTGAACGATATTTATATCGATATTATTCATTTTAAAATGAATATCGAAAAGTGATTTCGAAATCGAATATTTTGAAATGAAAATTGAAATGAATTGAATATAAAACGATTTTGAAATGAATTGAATATATAACGATTTCGAAATGAATTGAATATAAAACGATTTCGAAATGAATTGAATATAAAACGATTTCGAAATGAATTGAATATAAAACGATTTCGAAATGAATTGAATATAAAACGATTTCGAAATGAATTGAATATAAAATGATTTCGAAATGAATTGAATATAAAACGATTTCGAAATGAATTGAATAGAAAACGAATTTGAATTTAAATTGAATAAAAATCGAATTGAATTTAAATTGAATAGAAAACGAATTTGAATTGAATTGAATAGAAAACGAATTGAATTTAAATTGAATAGAAAACGAATTTGAATTTGATTTGAATAGAAAACCAATTTGATTTGAATTGATTAGAAAACGAATTTGATTTGAATTGAATAGAAAACGAATTTGAATTGAATTGAAAAGAAGATGAATTCGAATCGAATTAAAATCGATTTGAATTGAAATCAAATAGAAATGAAAGTAAAAAGGATTTATAATAGAAAATTCAATTTTTGATTTGAATTTGAAATAAAGGTTGAAATTGTTTTTAAAACGAACTCAAAACTATTTATAAAATTTATTTTAAATAGAAATCGATGAAATATATTATATATATATATATATATAATATAATGGCCTGAATAGAACACGCCGCGCCGCGGCAGTTCGTGAAATTCGACCATTTATTTCAAACAGACATTACGGGAGATCCGACCATCGGATTCTCTTGAAACCAGAACCGTTGGGTTCGTATCGAAAAGAGATTTCTAACGAATATTAGAGATTTGAAATCTAACGGTTGGATTTGGAATTATGTCCAAATCAAATTTGGAAAAGGTCGCTGTAAGTGCAGTTCGATGGCCGTTGTTGGAAATCGACTGTACGGGCCTTGATAAAATTATTAAAAATATCGATAATTTGTATAGAATCATAAGAAATGATTTGTGAAGAATTGGGATGAAAAACTCCATATTTGAAAAGATAAAAATAGATTTTTATCGAAATGAACTAGTTTTGAACTAAAATTAAAACCCAATTATTTTTAAATAAATAAATTGGATTTGAAATGGGTTTTAAATAGAATTGATTTTTGGGTTTGTCGTGAACTGTGTTTTAAATGACATTAGTTCTTTAACCCAGTAAAAGGAGTTTTAATGAATCTGCAATTAGATTGAAATGTGTATTGATAATCTAAATTATCAAATTTGAAAAATAAGCGAGAATGGAGTATCACCAGTTTTGCTCCAAAGCGATAGTTAAATCTTTAATTAGATTTGAACGGGAAATGGTAATTAATTTTACCGATAACACAGTGATGTTAGATATGGAGTATTACCAGTTTTACGTCATGGGACGAATAGGTTGGGATTGGGAAATAAAATAAATAATTACTTCGGAGTGGTTCGCTAATCTCGACTAGTTGGAAAAACCATAATTTGGTTTGAAATGACATCCAAAGGAAGATTAAAGGATAAATTTTAAAGAATTTATCTTGGATAAAATTAATGAGAACCTTTCCCTAAGAATATTCTGAATGGGAATGAGGCGTATGTTGTGTTTGTGTAACATTTGTTTTTAATATACGCGGGTTGTTCGGAAAGGCCGGGTTTATACCCATTCTGAATAACCGATTCGACGATATGTCAAAGATGAAGACGGTGGTCGAAGACCGGAAGTCTTCACATCGTTTGGATAATTACTGACGATCCAGATTGAGCTGTACACCCAAGAGGATGGAAATAGTTGGTGGTCGTCCAGACGTACCTGGAGATCGATGGATATGCGAGGAAAGTGCCTCCGGTTTCGTTCAGACCCAGAACGAACTTGTAAATGGATTGTGTGTCCGACATTGGATTTTATTCTATGTTGATTGATTTCTGTTAAATATATATATCTGTTTGGCGGCGGAGAATTTATTCTTTTGCTTAACGCTCTTCTCTGAGACGTACGAGCTTAGAGGTTATATATCGATAGATGTCAATCGCATGGCATGAATTGCCTGTGTGGCACGCTGAGTTGCATAGATCAAGGCTTCTGTTGAAAAGCAAAGTCTTGTGGTTGATGATCAAAGCACGGCCTTTATGGCGTAACTTTGTGTATAACGTGAATTCGCGAGCCTCACACCTCGGTATGAGTTAAAAACGGGATACGGACTGCAGGGAGAGCACGACGTTTCTTTCTAGCTTTGGTGGTGTTAGTGACTTACCAGCCCTGACATTTATATACTTTTCACCTATGTGGTTGTTGGATGAGGCGCCTCGATTTTAGGTTTGTAAGGACTGGGAAACGTGTGTTCAGGAATAAATAATCCTCTAACGTAAGTGAGGACCGGCCTTGAAGATCCAGGATTGCCCAGAGTGTGTAGTCCTGAGACATTTTCTAGAGTGTCTTGAAAGCGGAGAGGAGCTTGCCCCTTGCCTCGACTCATGACGGAAATCCAATTTCCAATACGTGTATTGCGGTTTTAATTGTAGAACTAGTATGGCGACATAGTAGCATGGGATGCTATGCCGTCTTTGATTTATATTTATAATTGAAATTGTTTTGACACTATACACTTATTATAGTATCAAATGATTTGTTTTAAACGTATCAAGCATGTTTGGCTGTTATAAGGGAAAACCCTATCCTCCGGCTTGCGTTGCATTGTGTGATGGGACCTGGGTCTTATAATAGCTTCATTTTTCGAAAAAGCATTGCGTTGTTTATTCTATGCACTGGTATTCTTGGGAGGAAACCCGTTCCATGTTATACGGCGTGGTCCCTTGAATTACTCTCTTTTAAAGTAAAGTTTTAAATAACTGATTTAGTTCTCACGCCAGTCACATGACTGACCTGGAGTTTATTGTTTTAACCTAAACTCTGGGTGCCCTTATTTTCGACACGGGCAGCTAGTAGTTTTGGTTTTGCAGATTTATATTCGCAGGATCCTGGTTTACAGCTGGAATGATATCCGGAAAGCTCTGTATCCGTATATCACCTTCAGTTGTGCTTTGTATTATTTTCCGCTGCTATGTAATTTATTGTAATCTCTGATATTTATCGAATGTAATTTATTCATTTATACTCTGTATATTCTTGTATCTGATGGAATTGTTGTAATAGCGATGAAATGTTCTTCCGTCTGCGTTCTGTTTTGTCCTGTTCTCAAAACGATCAGGGGTTTCGAACGGTCTAGATCGGTTTAACGACTGATTCGGATCGAACGAAATTCCCGGCCGTCACATTTGGTATCAGAGCTTTGGTTTACAGAGCTCGAGAACAAGACACATTAGAAACATACGAAAGAATTCATCAGATATTGGATTAGTAATATCCAATAGAATGACTCGTTAGAGATAGGATCAGTAGTATCCTAGAACGAGTGTGAGGAGTATATTTTTCAATTTAAAACAATTTTGTTTTGAAATTTGAATCGCTTTATACGTATTTGAATATTTATTTATATTGAATTTGGACAATCGAGTATATAAAGATTTTGCATATACGCGTCATGAACGTATATTCGAAGTTTTAATATATTGGATAGATATAGAATCACATTCTAGTCGCCCGGAGATGGTACTGATGATAGCACGTGCATCACCAGTATTTATGTTTGTGTTTCGAAGGTGTGATATCTATATATTTCCATTAGACTGGTGTGAGAACCAAAACTTATATAGATAGATTCATTTGTTGTGATTTGGCACCAAAACATGATTTTCTTTATATGTAGTAAAAATTATGAATTTGAAATGATAATTCACTAATTGATTGATGTTTGTGTTGTTTGTTTATTTGTTTGATAATTTTGAACCATTTAGCCTAATTGAATCAAATATTGAATTGTATTGAAAATTGGTCGCATATGTTTGCATATACGTATACTTACATTAAACAGGTCATAGCAAGGAGGCTAGAGCAGAGAATAAAATTTGTTTGCCCGACAAATAGGTACATGTTTACTATATAATTTACTGTTTTGTTTGGGTGATGATGATTTTATGAGCCTATTGGCTAGACGCTTGGCTTTTTCTTTTTCTTTTTGAGATCAGAAGGCCTGTATGGCAATTTCGGGATTTTCCCGTGGCTCCCGGTGCAGGGGAGGTTATGGAGAAATTTTTCGAAAATTAAGGGTGTTAGCCAAATTTTTGAAAAATTTGAAAATTCTCAGAAACTGAAAAGTTGGAGAATAGAAGCCAGATTGAGCGTAGAGTTGATTAATTAAACCACTTTCGACTTTGTTCCTTTTCGAGGACGAAAAGTTTTAAGTGGGGGAGATTGTAATAACCCGGAAAATCTAGGCCAGTTTAAAATTTTTATTTTGGCAATTTTAGCGAATTTTGAATATTTAAAATGAAATATTTTAAATAAAATCGACGAGAAATTTATTTTGAATATAATTCGAACGTATATATTTATACGCGTCGTCGTTAGAATATAAATATTATATATAATTATATAAGGAATTGAAAATGGCGCGGTAGTTCGATAATTCGATTTCAAACTTCAATTGAATGTACCGGGTGCAAAACAATCCGGATTTTAGTGAAACCAAAAATAATAGGATCTAATTGGGAATATCTTTCCAACGAATCCGAAAAATTTAAATTTCATGGCGGGAATCAAAAGATATGTCCAGTTGAAAATTCTGAATAGTCGCTATGGAATTCAGGCCCTTAAAAATAGACATTTTGCAAACGACCTCGGATTTCGACGAAACCACTTTTGTTGGATCCGCAGTGTCAAATTATTGCTAGATTCCAAATTTCATAATTTTTCGAATCAATATGTGAGCGTGGCAGAGGAAAACGCGTTTGACTAGTTTCAGTTGATTTTAATCGACTGGGAAATGGCCATTTTTCCAACGGTCTCAGAATTCGACGAAATTAGTTTTGTTAGGACCGTATCGTCAATACGAAGCTAGAAAATATTTTTTTGGAATTTTTCGAGTTAGTATGTGGCTCCGGTAAATTGAAATGCGCGTTCAAATTCGATATATAGAGTTATATGTTGATTTTGACGAAAACTGATCGAAACAATTAAATCAGCTCACTATACATATCCCATTGTGTTCGGAATGGGGGTAATTAGCTAGGGACGACAGTCGGTGGACTTGATTTCGAGTTAGTATGAAAGTCAACATTTTTGAAACAAAAATAAAATAAAATAAAATAAATATTATATATAATATCTCCCCCCTTCCTTCTTTAAAGTCAACGCCCTCTTTCAAAACCCGATACAAAGAAAACCGCACCCCCTCTTCCAGAAAACCGCCGCCCTCTCTTCCCCGACGTCGCCCCCTCCATGAGACCGCCGCCACCGCAAAACATCACCCCCTCCGCCTCCGGTCAGCCCCCTTCACTGATCCTTCCTCCCCCTGTTCGAGCCTCAGTCGCGATTTTCTTGGTCGAGGGGCCATCGAACTTGGCCATCCCTCCGGTGCTGGTGGAGCTCGTGAGGCTCTCCGACATGACGCCCTCCGATCTGGTTCAAGCAGCTCCAAGCGACAACGGGAAGAAGCCCTAGTTTCCGAGTGCGGTTCTGGTCACGGTCCAAGCCAAAACGACAGAGAGAGTGTCTAACTTTTTCTTTATTTTATTTTAAATAGCCTATAGTTTATATAATCAGTTTTTAAAAATATATATTTACTATATAAAATCAGTTTTTAAAAATATATATTTACTATATAAAATCAGTTTTTAAAAATATATATTTACTATATAAGAGCAGTTTTTGAAAATATAAATTAGCCTATATAAAATTCATTTTTAAAAATGTATAAAATGCAGTTTTAAGATATATAACATTGTGATAAAATAGAAGTGATTTTAAAAATATAAAAAGACTTTGTTTTGAAAATAAAAACATACTTTGTTTTAAAATTAAAAATAACATTGGTTTTATAAAGTAAAAATAAGATTTTTATATTTGAAAAGACGAGATTTTTATATTTGAAAAGTCGATATTTTTATATTTGAAAAGACGATATTTTTATATTTGAAAAAACGATATTTTTATATTTTAAAAGACGATATTTTTATATTTGAAAAGAAGATATTTTTAATATATGAAAAGCGATATTTTTTATATGTGAAATACGAGATTTTTAAATATAATCTTTAAAGCGAAAAGGGTGATAACTTTGAAAATAAAAAGATAGGATTTTTAATTAGCTAAAGATACGATTTTTTTTATTTGTTTAAAAATATAATTTTATCGTATGTAAAGATATAAAATATAATCTTTCATATTGTAGAAGGATAAAAATATGATTTTTACATAGTGGGAACTATAAAAATATAATCTTTAATATATGAACACCGTTAAATGAAAATATAATTTTTATCTATATAGTAGCGGTGTAAAAATAGAATTTTTATCCATATAGCGGGGAAGTAAAAATTCGATTTTTATATATTGAATAACGAAGTAAAAATTCGAT
The DNA here is from genome assembly GCA_030737875.1 of Allium sativum. NCBI lineage: Eukaryota > Viridiplantae > Streptophyta > Magnoliopsida > Asparagales > Amaryllidaceae > Allium > Allium sativum. The sequence continues at coordinate 628,532,437 of CM060920.1, forward strand.
TTTTATATATTGAATAACGAAGTAAAAATTCGATTTTTATATATTGAATAGCGAAGTGAAAATGTGATTTTTCTATATATAGTGGCTACGGGCAACGAAAGTGAAAAAAGGCGAGGATGGCGATGATTTCTATAAATGAAGTGTCGTAGAGTTGGGATAGCTATTGGTGAGAACTTCTCACTCTTCAATTTCTTTTTCTAGTTATATATATATACTAGGATGCAGACGGTGTTTAGTAGCACCCGACACCCGTCATCCACAGACCATGGATGGCTTGTTTGTTAAATTGTTTGGTTGTGTAGTTGGTTAGATTATTTGATTTGAATTGAGTTGTTTGGTGAAATGGAATGGATTTGATTGATGTGTGAATGGCGTGGGCCTTCACTAGACCGGGGATAAGGCTAGGCCTTGTCCCGTTTCTTGTATCGTGCCATTACGCCGCCGAAATTTAGTAAAATATGTTAGAAAATTAAAAATATCATTTTTATTGTGTAAATGAACTGAATAGAAATTCATGTGTTGAAATAAAATATTTTATCGTTAAAAATATAATTTTTAACGTGGAAGTGAATAAAATAAAATATTCATTTACAAACCGGACGGTTTGTTTATGTACACCTATTTGAAGGACATTGATTGAGTCGATAAATTTTACACATCGCCCAACTGCACAACTAAAATCTGTGTTTGATTGTTTGAAACCCCACACGGGTGTTGGGATGAAATTTGAAGTTCAATCATCCTGATTGATTAAATATGTCGATCGATTGATTGACAGGCTGTTATAAGCGTTAGATATCTATATTTGATGCTTATACAGTGTAGTGCACTTTGGTTGATGGTTGATTATTTTTCAATGCTATTATATACGTGTGATGTATGAAAATCCATATAATTAACATTATATGGTGATTGATTGGGCCTCATTCCAATTTAGAAAATAAAGAATAATATAAAATAAAGGTTCATGTGTTGACAGTACTCATCCGTTGAGATTAGTCATGTGTTGAACGAAATATTTTGATAATAGAAATATTTTGATAATAAGAAATATTTGAAATAGAATATTTGAAAATAGAAATATATGAAGCCGTGTTGATTAGATTGACGCCATTTTGACGTGAATGATATTTATATCGATATTATTCATTTTAAAATGAATATTGAAAAGTGATTTCGAAATCGAATATTTTGAAATGAAATTTGAAATGAATTGAATATAAAACGATTTCGAAATGAATTGAATATAAAATGAATTGAATATAAAACGATTTCGAAATGAATTGAATATAAAACGATTTCGAAATGAATTGAATATAAAACGATTTCGAAATGAATTGAATATAAAACGATTTCGAAATGAATTGAATATAAAACGATTTCGAAATGAATTGAATAGAAAACGAATTTGAATTTAAATTGAATAAAAAACGAATTGAATTTAAATTGAATAGAAAACGAATTTGAATTGAATTGAATAGAAAACGAATTGAATTTAAATTGAATAGAAAACGAATTTGAATTTGATTTGAATAGAAAACCAATTTGATTTGAATTGATTAGAAAACGAATTTGATTTGAATTGAATAGAAAACGAATTTGAATTGAATTGAAAAGAAGATGAATTCGAATCGAATTAAAATCGATTTGAATTGAAATCAAATAGAAATGAAAGTAAGAAGGATTTATAATATAAAATTCAATTTTTGATTTGAATTTGAAATAAAGGTTGAAATTGTTTTTAAAACGAACTCAAAACTATTTATAAAATTCATTTTAAATAGAAATCGACGAAATATATTATATATATTATATATATAATATAATGGCCTAAATAGAACGCGCCGCGCCGCGGCAGTTCGTGAAATTCGACCATTGATTTCAAATGGACATTACGAGAGATCCGACCATCGGATTCTCTTGAAACCGGAACCGTTGGGTTCGTATCGAAAAGAGCTTTCTAACGAATATTAGAGATTTGAAATCTAACGGTTGGATTTGGAATTATGTCCAAATCAAATTTGGAAAAGGTCGCTGTAAGTGCAGTTCGATGGCCGTTGTTGGAAATCGACTGTACGGGCCTTGATAAAATTATTAAAAATATCAATAATTTGTATAAAATCATAAGAAATGATTTGTGAATAATTGGGATGAAAAACTCCATATTTGAAAAGATAAAAATAGATTTTTATCGAAATGAACTAGTTTTGAACTAAAATTAAAACCCATTTATTTTTAAATAAATAAATTGGATTTGAAATGGGTTTTAAATAGAATTGATTTTTGGGTTTGTCGTGAACTGTGTTTTAAATGACATTAGTTCTTTAACCCAGTAAAAGGAGTTTTAATGAATCTGCAATTAGATTGAAATGTGTATTGATAATCTAAATTATCAAATTTGAAAAATAAGCGAGAATGGAGTATCACCAGTTTTGCTCCAAAGCGATAGTTAAATCTTTAATTAGATTTGAACGGGAAATGGTAATTAATTTTACCGATAACACAGTGATGTTAGATATGGAGTATTACCAGTTTTGCGTCATGGGACGAATAGGTTGGGATTGGTAAATAAAATAAATAATTACTTCGGAGTGGTTCGCTAATCTCGACTAGTTGGAAAAACAATAATTTTGTTTGAAATGACATCCAAAGGAAGATTAAAGGATAAATTTTAAAGAATTTATCTTGGATAAAATTAATGAGAACCTTTCCCTAAGAATATTCTGAATGGGAATGAGGCGTATGTTGTGTTTGTGTAACATTTGTTTTTAATATACGCGGGTTGTTCGGAAAGGCCGGGTTTATACCCATTCTGAATAACCGATTCGACGATATGTCAAAGATGAAGACGGTGGTCGAAGACCGGAAGTCTTCACATCGTTTGGATAATTACTGACGATCCTGATTGGGCTGTACACCCAAGAGGATGGAAATAGTTGGTGGTCGTCCATACGTACCTGGAGATCGATGGATATGCGAGGAAAGTGCCTCCGGTTTCGTTCAGACCCAGAACGAACTTGTAAATGGATTGTGTGTCTGACATTGGATTTTATTCTGTGTTGATTGATTTCTGTTAAATATATATATCTGTTTGGCGGCGGAGAATTTATTCTTTTGCTTAACGCCCTTCTTTGAGACGTACGAGCTTAGAGGTTATATATCGATAGATGTCAATCGCATGGCATGAATTGCCTGTGTGGCACGCTGAGTTGCATAGATCAAGGCTTCTGTTGAAAAGCAAAGTCTTGTGGTTGATGATAAAAGCACGACCTTTGTGGCGTAGCTTTGTGTATAACGTGAATTCGCGAGCCTCACACCTCGGTATGAGTTAAAAACGGGATACGGACTGCAGGGAGAGCACGACGTTTCTTTCTAGCTTTGGTGGTGTCAGTGACTTACCAGCCCTGACATTTATATACTTTTCACCTATGTTGTTGTTGGATGAGGCACCTCGATTTTAGGTCTGTAAGGACCGGGAAACGTGTGTTCAGGAATAAATAATCCTCTAACGTAAGTGAGGACCGGCCCTGAAGATCCAGGATTGCCCAGAGTGTGTAGTCCTGAGACATTTTCTAGAGTGTCTCGAAAGCGGAGAGGAGCTTGCCCCTTGCCTCGACTCATGACGGAAATCCAATTTCCAATACGTGTATTGCGGTTTTAATTGTAGAACTAGTATGGCGACATAGTAGCATGGGATGCTATGCCGTCTATGATTTATATTTATGATTGAAATTGTTTTGACACTATACACTTATTATAGTATCAAATGATTTGTTTTAAACGTATCAAGCATGTTTGGCTGTTATAAAGGAAAACCCTATCCTCCGGCTTGCGTTGCATTGTGTGATGGGACCTGGGTCTTATAATAGCTTCATTTTTCGAAAAAGCATTGCGTTGTTTATTCTATGCACTGGTATTCTTGGGATGAAACCCGTTCCGTGTTATACGGCGTGGTCCCTTAAATTACTCTCTTTTAAAGTAAAGTTTTAAATAACTGATTTAGTTCTCACGCCAGTCACATGACTGACCTGGAGTTTATTGTTTTAACCTAAACTCTGGGTGCCCTTATTTTCGACACGGGCAGCTAGTAGTTTTGGTTTTGCAGATTTATATTCGCAGGATCCTGGTTTACAGCTGGAATGATATCCGGAAAGCTCTCTATTCGTATATCACCTTCAGTTGTGCTTTGTATTATTTTCCGCTGCTATGTAATTTATTGTAATCTCTGATATTTATCGAATGTAATTTATTCATTTATACTCTGTATATTCTTGTATCAGATGGAATTGTTGTAATAGCAATGAAATGTTCTTCCATCTGCGTTCTGTTTTGTCCTGTTCTCGAAACGATCAGGGGTTTCGAACGGTCTAGATCGGTTTACCGACTGATTCAGATCGAGCGAAATTCCCGGCCGTCACAAAAGTTTATTTAGTAAATTAAATAAATGTTTAATCGATAAAATTAAATTAAATAAATGTAGGTGCAAATAAATTTATTCGAAATAACTCGACTAGAGTTGTAGCCGCAAAGATACAACGATTCATTGGATATCCAGAAATGGAAAATCAGGTGAGTAAATATCACTTAAAATTTATTTTTATCATAAAAATGATTTGTTTGCTGCTTGGTTGCATTTATAATTTATTTATCAGTCTTGGTTATTATATATGTTAGTAATATTAGGCTTGGTGATTGTGGCTATTACTATATATATTGGATTTTCCCCCAGTACCATTAGCGGATGCCCGCAACATCATTAGCAGATGACCCTACGCCCACGTATATAAGTGGATCCCCTTTTATATCGCGATATCCTGCCTTGAAGCAGGATTGGTATTATTTATGTGACTAACATCTGTGGATGCAGGAAAAACAGGTTGGAGGGATCCAACTGGATTCCTCAAATTTATTTATTACTATTTACATACTTATATGCGTGTGATGTGTTGAATTGGATTGTTGGTTTGCTTATTTGGGGATTTAAATATCACTGGCCCTAGAGGTTGACATTTAAAGATATCATAAAAGGGATTTTTAGATTTAAAAAGGAAAAATATATTTTTTTTGGAATAGAAATTGAATTTAAGATTTGGCTAGGAAAATACTAACTTGTTTTTCTTAGAAATAAAAACAAGTAGTTGAATTTATGAACGATGTTTATAATTGAGTAGAAAAATTATCATTGGATAAATTTTGGAATGCAAACTCAAGTGTAATTTGGAAAAGGAAATTTATTTTTCGAAAGTAAAAATGGTATTTGAAACCGGAAACTTGTTTTAATATTTAAAACAAGAAGTGTTATTTATAAATGATTTTTTTAAATAAAAGAAGGGAATTTTATTGGATAATTTATTTAAATCCAGGTATGAACTTAAAAGGGATTTTTAAATGAAAAAAAAGGGAAATTTTACTTTTCGAAATAGAAATGGTATTTCAAATAAATTGAGAAATATTAGCTTGTTTTTAAAATAAAAACAAGTTTCTGAAATTATAAACGTTGTTTATAAATGGAAAGAAATATTATCATTTGATAATATTAAACTTTAATTTCAAGTAAGGGATTTAAAGAAGGAAATTTATCTTTCGAAGTGGAAATTTGGTTTCAAATGGAATATGAAATACAAGCTTATTTTAAATATTAAAACAAGAAGTAAAATTTATAAACGATGTTTATAAATAGAAGGGGATAATTATCATGGGATGATTTGGGTATTTAAATTCAAATATGAATTTAAAAAGAGATTTATAACTTGAAATCGTTTCAAAAAGAAACGATGAAATTTATTCCGATATTCGGAATGTAAACTGAATTTAAACAAATCCACACGGATTTGTAAAATAAAATTATATTTTAGAAGATATTAAAATTGTATTAAATGAAAATAGATCATGTAAATATAAGTTATGGTAATTAAGTATTTTCAAATAAACTTGAGATTCAAAGGGGAATCAAATATTCAAAAATCAGAAATCAAGTTTCAATAGATTATTTAAATGGAAGTTGAATCTAATAAAGAAGTGAATTTTTAAGGTTTATATATGTGATGAAGTAATTTTCATCGAGCAATTTGGAAATAAATTTCCAAATGAAAGAAATGGAATTGAAGGTGAGATTTAAATCAAGTTTTGATATTACAATCTTTTATTCATCTCAAGATAAAAACGTCGTCGATCAAGGTCCGAGAGGTAATTAAAATACCCCAACTTGAACGACTTCACTCTTATCAAGAGATGATATTAGTTTGTAATGGTGAAGGATGCTGAATTTATGGATTATTTCCGTAAAGGGAGATTTAATATTTGAATTTGATTATATTGAACTTCAATAAAATAATTTATGGAAATTGGACTTGAATATAGAAATTTGAGTTTTAAACTGAGTTATGGATATGGAATAAAATAATCGATAAGTTTGGAAAATCGGGGAAAATCGGGATTTTTAACTTTAGATTCGGATAATTGGTTTATTTTCAAAAATATTTAAAGTGGAATCGAGATTTATTTATTAAACGATGTTTTTAAACGTTACATATAAATTATAATTAAAACGAACTCGCCGCGGTGCAGTAGTTCGTAATTTGACGATTCGAACTTCAATTGAGTATACATAACTCAATTATAAGTCAGAATTTGATGAAACAAGAAACGCCCAGACTGACTGAACGATAGTTTTCTAATAGGAGAGAAAAATAGGGATTTCGTTTTATAGATTTTGAGTTATATCAAAATCAAAATTTCAGAAAAACATCGCCAAAATCGTTTATAAACCATAACGGTTTATTAAATATGATATAAGGATTTTAAGTCAATAAAATCCGAATCCGTATTTAAAAATCCAGATTTGAGTCATCAAATATACACGAACTCAAGTAGAGTGAATGAAGTATAAAAAATCATATTTTTAATTAGTGAATGAAGTTAATTAAGTTCAAAGTAAACTAGATAATGTAGTTTGAATCGATCTTAACTTGGTTTGAGGGAATATAAATTGTTAACTAGAATTGAAAAGTTAAATATGGAACTCGAGTCAGAAATGAAATTCGAATTGTGTAGAATCGAAAGTGCATTAGGCAAAAGAACAAATTTAAGAAGCGGTTAACAGATTTTGGGTTAAAAAGGATTGGGTTGATTTGAAATGAGTTGGAAATTGACATATATATGTAAACAGGTGTGGGATGAAGAGTATGAAGAGAATGAAGAATATAGTTAAGTGCTCGACAAAAAGGTACATGTTTAATTTTCCATATGAGGTTTTATGCACCGAATTGACAAGCCGCTTGGCTTTTTTAATTTTCTTTTTGAATGGAAAGGGCCTAGAGAGGCGAGTTGAGGTTTGAACTATTGGCCGGTACAAAGGAGGTTATGGCGAAATTTTCTGAAAATTTAAGAAGCTAGAATATTTTTAAGAAATTTTGATAATAGAAATCGATATAACAATATATATAGGATTCGCTAAGAAAATGAATTAAATGAAATATTAGAAAGGGCCAGCGATTGTGAAATTGTGTGACAGAAAGGAATTTCGCTTGATCCGAATCAGTCGCTAAACCGATCTAGACCGTTCGAAACGCCTGATCGTTTTGAGAACACGACAGAATAGAACGCAGACGGAAGGACATTTCATTGTTTATTACAACAATTCCATCAGAATACAAGAATATACAGAGTATAAACAAATATTACACAGAAATATCAGAGATTTAAATTACATTTAAATACATAGCAGCGGAAAATAATACAATATACAACTAGAAGAGATATACGGATACAAAGCTTTTCGGATATCATTCCAGCTGTAAACCAGGATCCTGTGAATATAAATCTGCAAAACCAAAACTACTAGCTGCCCGTGTCAAAATAAGGGCACCCAGAGTTTAGGTTAAAACAATAAACTCCAGGCCAGTCATGGGACTGGTGTGAGAACTAAAACAATTATTTAAAACTTTACTTTAAATCAGATATATCAAGGGACCCCGCCTTATAACACGGAACGGGTTTCCTCCCAAGAATACCAGTGCATATAACAAAACAGCGCAATGCTTTATGAAAAAATGAAGCTATTATAAGACCCAAGTCCTATCACACAATGCAACGCAAGCCGAGGGATAGGGTTTTCGCTTATAATAGCCAAACATGCTTAGTACGTTTTAAACAAATCATTTGATACTATTATAAGTGCATAGTGTATAAAACAACTTCAAATCATAAGTATCAATCATAGACGGCATAGGTACCATATATCATGTCACCATACTAGTTCTACAATTAAAACCGCAAATCACGTATTTGGAAATTGGATTTCCATCTATGAACCAAGGAAAAAGAGAGTCCTCAACCGACTCGAGACTCTCTAGCCCGAGCCTCAGGCAAGTACTCAGTCAAGCCTTTGGATCGTCAGGGCCGGTCCACCGATGTGGATTAAAATTCCTGAACACTGCGTTTCCCCGCCCTATGGGGCGTAAGTGAGCCAACGAATGACTCTATCAGACCCGGATCGTCCGATCAAACCGAGGCGCCTCACAACAGCAACAACCACATAAGTCAAACTCGTCAGGGCGTGTAAAACCACTGACGCCACTTCTAACTAGAAAGAAATGCATGCCCTCCCTGAGGTCCTTCTCCCGTTTTTGGTTCATACCGGGTGTGAAACTAGCGAAGTAAACGTTACACAAAGCTACGCCACAAAGGCCGTGCTTCGATCATCAACCACAAGACTTTGCTTTTCAACAGAAGCCTTGATCATTCGCCACTTAGGCATGCCACACAGGCAATTCACTCTATGCGTTTGATATCCATCAGTATATAACCCCTGAGCTCGTACGTCTCAGAGAAGGGTGTTAAGCAAGAGAATAAATTCTCCGCCGCCAAACAGATATATATTTAATAGAAGTCAATCACACAGACTAAAATTCAATGTCAGACACACAGTCCATTTACAAGTTCGTTCTGGGTCTGAACGAAACCGGAGGCACCTAGTACCCCGCATATCCATCGATCTCCAAGTACATCTGGACGATCACCAACTGTTTCCATCTTCTTGGGTGTACAGCCCAATCAAGATCATCAGTAATCACCCAAACGACATGAAGACCTCCGGTCTTCGACCACCGTCTTCATCTTCGACTTATCGTCGTATCAGTTATTCAGAATGGGATAAACCCGGTCTTTCCGAATAACTCACATATATTATAAACAAGTGTTACACAAACACAACATACGCCTCATTCCAATTCATCAGTCACTAACCGTAAATTAACAAGAGAATAATTCCCCAAATATTAATCCCGAAGGCCGAAACCAACATCAGATCAATATCTAGAAAACCATTCTGCTTAGCTAACCGATAGTTAGTTTCTAAATTTCACATTCATAGGTAAAGGTTCCCATTAATTTTATCAAAGATAAATTCCTTGAATTTATTCTTTAATCTTCTTTTGAATATCGATTCAACTAGACGGGATTAACGAACCTTACAAAAGTAATCATTTGTTTTAATTTCCCAATCCCAACCTATTCAACCCATGAAGTAAAACTGGTAATACTTCATATCTAACACCACGGTGTTATCGGTAAATTCAATTACCATTTCACGTTCAAATCTAATTAAAGATTTAATTATCGCCTGGAGCAAAACTGGTGATACTCCATTCTCGATCTTTTCAATCTAATTAAAGATTCATTAAAACTCCACTTAGTTTTAATCTGTGACTGGGTTAAAGAATCAGTATCATTTAAAACACGGTTCACGATAAACCCAAAATCACATCACATTTCAATCAGTCCCTAACCGTAAATTAGCAAGTGAGCAGTTCCCTAAGTATTAACCCCGGAGGCCGAAACCAACATCAGATCAATACCTCTGAAACCATTCAACTTAACTAATCTCCAGTTAGTTTCTGATTTTCTTAACTCCTTTAGGTCTAAGAACCGTATTATTGAAGATACCGTTCACGACAACCCAAAATCACATTCCATTAATTATCGGGTTAAAGAACAGGTATTATTTAAAACACTGTTCACGATAAACCCAAAAATCAATACCAATTAAATATTATTTAATTGGTACACTTCATTAAATCTAAATAAAAAGATTTAATCTTTTTCTCAACTGGGTTCAAGAACAATGTTAATGAAGACACCATTCACGACAAACCCAAATCACATTTGATATTAAATACAAGGCTCTGAATAGAAAATATATCGACTTATATTCAATATCAAATTCTACGACTAACAAATGTCGTATTGGAAATAACGATATAAATATATATCTTTCAAATTTCCATAACAACATCTGTGTAATCACGAAATCCAATCATCGAAATAATCCGAAGGCAATTTCGATTCAAATCCATTCCAATATAATTATTGGAAATTCTGGTTATTTTCAAAACCATTTCAAATCCAATTTATTTATTTAAAAATAAATAGAATTATAATTCTAGTTCAAAACTAGTACTTTCGATAAAAATCTATTTTTATCTTTTCAAATATGGGATTTTTTTCATCCCAGTTCTTTACAAATCATTTCTTATGATTTTACACAAATTATTACTATTTTTAATAATTTTATTAAGGCCCGTACAGTCGATTTCCATCAATGGCCATCGAACTGCACTTACAGCGACCTTTTCCAAATTTGATTTGGACATAATTCCAAATCCAACCGTTAGATTTCTAATTTCTTATATTCGTTAGAAAGCTCTTCTCGATACGAACTCAACGGTTCCGGTTTTAGGAGAATCCGACGGTCGGATCTCCCGTAATATCCGTTCGAAGACAATGGTCGAAATTCACGAACTGCTGCGGCGCGGCGCATTCTATTCAGGCCATTATATTATATATATAATATATATAATATATACTTCGTCGCTTCCCTTTTTAAAACGTATTTAATAAATCATTTTAAATTCATTTTCAAAACGATTTCAACTTCCTTTTCAAATTCAAATCAAAACTGAATTTTCCCTTACAAATTCGTTTTAAATTCATTTCAAATTGATTTCAATTCAAATCAATTTTGAATTCACTTTCAATTCGTTTTCAATTCAATTCAATTTCAATTCAATTTCAATTCGAATTCATTTATATTCAATTTCAATTCGAATTCATTTCTATTCAATTTCAATTCGAATTCATTTCTATTCAATTTCAATTCGAATTCATTTCTATTCAATTTCAATTCTATTCAATTTCAATTCGAATTCATTTCTATTCAATTTCAATTCGATTCAATTTCAATTCGAATTCATTTCTATTCAATTTCAATTCGAATTTCAATTCTTTCCAAAATATCAAATTTTGAAATCACTTTCGATATTCATTATAAAATGAATAAAATCGATATAAATTTCGTTCACGTCAAAATGGCGTCAATCTAATCAACACGACTTCATATATTTCTATTTTCAAATATTCTATTTCAAATATTTCTTTTTCAAATATTTCTATTTCAAAACTGGAATGAGGCCCAATCAATTACCATATAATGTTAATTATATGGATTTTCTACCACACGTATATAACAACAACGATAAATCATCAACCATCATCCAAAGTACATTCTACACTGTATAAGCATCAAATATAAATATTCAACGCTTATAACAGTCTGTCAATCAATCGATCGACATACGATTAAACAATCGGGATTAGTGTACGTAAAATATCATCCCAATACCCGTGTGGGGTTTCAAACAATCAAACACAGATTTTATTTGTGCAGTTGGGCGATGTGTAAAATTTATCGTCCCAATCAATATCAGTCAAATGTCTGTATATAAACAAATCGTCCGATCTGTTTATTTTTATTTCATTTCATATACACGTTAAAAATTCTATTTTTAACTATAAAATATTTTCCACTATAAAATATTTTCCACTATAAAATATTTTATTTCATCTATATAAATATTTTATTTCATTTCACATCACATCACACAATCAACTACACATCAAAATCAAACAAACAAGCATACAAGCCGTCCATGGTCTGTGGACGACGGGTGTCAGGTGCTACTAAACACCGTCTGCATCCTAGTATATATTTTAACTAGAAAATTAAATTAAAAGGTGAGAAGTTCTCACAGAATTGCTAATCCAATCCCACGACTCTTCTTATGTAGAAATCTTCGCCGTTCTTGCCTCTTGTCACTTTCTTTGCCCGTATTCTCCACATATGTAAAAATCACATTTTTACTTCGCTATTCAATATATAAAAATCGAATTTTTACTTCGCTATTCAATATATAAAAATTGAATTTTTACTTTGCTATTCAATATATAAAAATCGAATTTTTACTTTGTTATTCAATATATAAAAATCGAATTTTTATTTCGCTATTCAATATATAAAAATCGAATTTTTACTTTGCTATTCAATATATAAAAATCGAATTTTTACTTTGCTATTCAATATATAAAAATCGAATTTTTACTTTGCTATTCAATATATAAAAATCGAACCTTCCTTTATGATAAAAATATAATTTTTTTTATATTTAGAAATCATGTCCTTTCTTATTTAAAAAAAAATCATAGCTTTTCAAATTAAAATAAATAAGTTTTCAGCTTATATATTCCTATGTTTTCAGTTTTAAAATAACAAGATAAATGAATAAAGTGGAAGCTTACTGCGAGAGAGGGGGGGTGGTCTGTCATTGCTGCTCGCAGTCTTCAGAAGGGAGAGGGCTTGTTGCTGATGGAGGCGCTCGCGGTGGCTCGAGCTCGGCCAGCAAGCGGTTGCTGCTGATGAGAGAGGGAGAGATTGGGGAAATGAAGATAGGGAGGGGGGTTTATGAAAAGAAATTATTTATATATTTATTTAATTATCTTTACCTTCTAAAAAGTTGACTTTTCTTATGAACCCCAAACGAGGCCCAACGACTGTCGCCCTAGCTAATTACCCCCATTCCGAACACAATGGGATATGTATCATAAGCTGATTCGGTCGTTTCGATCAGTTTCCGTCAAAATCAACATATAACTCTATATATTGAATTTGAACGCGCATTTCAATTTACTGGGGCCACATACGAACTCTAAAAATTCCAGAAAAATATTTTCTACCTTCGTATTGATGATACGGTCCTAACAAAACTAATTTCGTCGAATTCTGCGACCGTTGAAAATATGGCCATTTTCCAGTCGATTAAAATCAACTGAAACTGGTCAAACGCGTTTTCCTTCGCCACGCTCACATATTGATTCGAAAAATTATGAAATTTGAAACTTAGCAATAATTTGACATCGCGGATCCAACAAAAGTGGTTTCATTGAAATCCGAGGTCATTTGCAAAATGGCTATTTTTAAGGGCCTGAATTTCATAGCGACTATTCAGAATTTTCAACTGGACATATCTTTTGATCCCCGCTATGAAATTTCAATTTTTCGGATTCGTTGGAAAGATATTCTCAAATAGATCCTACTGTTTTTGGTTTCATTAAAATCCGGTTTATTTTGCACCCGGTACATTCATTTGAATTTTGAAATCGAATTATCGAACTACCGCGCCATTTTCAATTCCTTTTATAAATATAAATAAATATTTATATTCTATCGTCGATTCAAATGAATATATACGTTCGAATTATATTCAAAATAAATTTCTCGTCGATATTATTTAAAATAATTCATTTTAAATAATCAAAATTCGCTAAAATTGCCAAAATAAAAATTTTAAACTGGCCCAGATTTCCGGGTTATTACAAATTGTTTGATGGATGTTTATTTTTCCTTTGATAGTTAAAACATCGGCTATCAAAGATTTTTGACCATCGTTGTCAATACAGAGAGACCAGTTGGATTTAATATCCCAAAAAAACCACTCCGCATAGACATAGGCGTTGCAAATTAGATTATGCTGAAGATAATCGAAGACGGAGTGAAATTCAAGAGCTGTTATGTTTGTGTAGTCCCAGGACAACTTGTATGGACGAATGTCTGACAGAGTATTCCTAACGGTCACATAGGGCGAACTTTTCAAGGTATTACGTCTAGTGGCGGAGAAATTCGTTTCTCTTAGCTTGTATACCCGTAATATTTTTGGGAAGATCAACTAGTGATTTGATGGGTTTGACAATGTGGCATTCAAAGTGTATTGTGGCCAGATGTTCTAAAAGATAGATGTAGCCTCAAGCTTCACAACCGGGAAATGGAAAAAATCGGGCAGGCAGCATGGCTATGTGAGTCGTTCCCATTAGGGTGTATAATCACCTATCTAGATAAATTCCTTTTACTTCTTTAATATATTTCGATGCTGTCCCTTTTCGGGAAACGGTGGTTTGAGCCCACTCGTTGGTGATATACATTCGATACACTCAAGAGAAAAGAGTGGTCGGTCATGCGTGGGTCGGGTTGCAAGTCGTTCTTGTTGAACCCAATGTATTCCTCTCTAGAGATACACTATCAGCAGGTGGTCCCATACCTTGTCATAGTTGGAATCCAATCCCCAATAAGCGCCTTGCGGGTTTTTGATTTTATGCTATATATGTAGAACGTGAGATGCAAGCGTTCTACTATTTGGTTATTTATTTGATTAGACATTATTATAATATCACTGGATTTTGATATCAAAAATGGTTTGGGTTATAGTAAGGTAAAAACCGTCCGTGTTTATGTGTGGGCTGGTCTTACTATTATCCTTTTCTTTCAAAAGATTTTTTTTGAAGTTAAACCATATGGTTGGAGTTTACATACACCAGTCCCATGACTGACCCATAGTTTATTTTTTTTTTGTTTTTTCCCCAAACTCTTTGGTGCCCAATATTTGTACGGGCAGTCAAGTGTTTCAGGCTCTATAGATACACTTGGAGGAGGTTGAAGCAGGAGGCTTCACCGCCGGTTATTTTAGAGTTATTTCTGCTGTATCAAATATTGTATTGTGCTCTAATGATGGTATGTATATATGGTATAAAAGTTTGTATTTAGAGTTATGTTATATAATATATTTTATCTGTTCCACTATGAGGTTCTGTATTGTTATTTCTGTTCTTCTTCTATCTTTTCTATTCTCTTTAACCCTAATGACTCGTATTTCTGTATTATCTAAGTTGGACGTGTGTTGTATTAGTCAGCTCAGATAATATGGATTTTTCGGGCCGTTACATGTACCAATCACTATGTCTCTTCGTGCGAAACTAAATGGTCGACCACTGTACCAAATGTGATCAGCCAAGCACGAACACGTGGAAATTGATGACTTTCACGTGTTGATTACCTGTTTTTGAATGTACCAAACCAGAATTTTGCGAAGTGCCAAATTTTGATGCTGTGAGTCACGCAAGCCTTTTTCATGATTGTGCCATGCCGATCAGCTGTTTTTGTGTGCGCGACGCTGCTTTTTACCAAAATCCATATATTTTTCGACAAGTTTCCCCCACTTGGTCAGACCGACGCGCTCAAGCATTTTGAACTGATCGGACCGAGTTGATCATGTATTTTTACTGTGCCAGTTTTTCGAAGTTCATTAACGACGATTTATGAATCGACTTTATTTCCAACCTTTTCTGAACACGTCGTGACTTCGACCAAATCACGTTGTGTTTTCTGACGATGTTCTTGAGACTTGAGCGCACCTTTAACCAAAATCTTCACGCGTGACAGCTTTAACCAAAAAGTGTGCCAACAAGTAGGGAATGGAGTAAAGAGAAATAGGTTGGGTTTGGAGCATATTTATAATAAATTTAGGGGATTTAGGTTCGTTGGATTTTAGGTTCAAAACTTAGGCCGTCAGATTAAAGAATCTTCCAGAAAATGCATCCCAAAAGCTAGCCAAATCGATCGACAACGTGCGCATCAGGCTGCATACGTGCCCAGGTGGGTCGACCCATCCAATAGGTAGGTTATGTTGGATCCAGAGTAACCCTAGAGGGGGGGGTTGAATAGGGTTTATTGAAATTTTATGAAATATTAAAATTATCACAACATAGATTTCAATAGAGAAAATAAATGTAGAAAGTAAATGACACAATTTTTACATAGCTTCAGCAAACCCTACCTTCTGTTGCATTCCCCAAGATTTCTACTAGGTATTAAAACAAATCCTACTTACAAAACCCTATAAACTCGCAGACCGTGCTCCTGTTCTAATCCTATGCTCGAAACCCTACATTGATCTTTATATCCAAAATTAGATTTTCCCCGAGTTACAGACCCATAACTCGTAAACACTAGCTACAATCCTGTAACAAGAAAACCCTATTTTTATAAAAAAACTAGAAAACAGATTGAATCGGTTACAAGAGAAAAAATTAAACAATACAATATGAAATAAAAGCCAAAACTCCTTAAGCCCTTAATAAGTAAAATATTGGCCTCCCTTCTTTATTTCTTTTGAAAAGTTTTGGTTCCAAAACAATGTCGACCGATCCAAATTAGGGTTTTATGAATCCCCAAATCGCGACGCTCTCGTTTGCTCCCAAATTTGTTCTTTGATGCATCAATTGATTGATTCTCCTTGTTAAGCGGCTTGGGACTTGCAAGTATTATGAATTTATTTTTCTTTGAGCTCTCGAATTTATGTTATTTGTTTTTCGATAATGTTAGCCGATGATGAACTAGTGTTAAATAGGGTATAGAAAACACTGACTCTGAATAAGATAAGAATTGTTCCGCCTGAACATGTTAAGAATTGTTCCCCCTGCCGCATGTGTGAGGGAATTGACATTTGCCAAAAGCTGTTAAGTGACGACCAAAATGAAGTGTTAACGAATAATGACTTTATAGCACTTGATGGTCAGGAATTAAGTGTCAAAAAGAGTGTCGAGAGCATTAATGAAAACATTAATATTTACCAAAAGTTGTTAAGTGACATGAGTACTAGTGAATTTCTCTTGCATGAATATGTCAAAGGAAGTAAAAATAAGTAAATATGGTGCACGAGTCTGATAAAGATGGAAGATTTGGGAGAATAGAGCCTAATCAATATGAAGCTGGTAACAAATATGGTTTATTGTTGGCTATATATGATGTCGTGAATATGAAGCAGACTTTGTTTTCAAGCTGTATGTTATTAGTAATGCTTGCTTTATGGATTACTTTATCCATATTTTACTCAAGTCTAGCAAGACATCGAAAGGTTCCAATGTTACTCAGTTGTCTTCAGATCATGCTAAAGACGAACAGGGGGAACAATTCTTATCTTGTTCTAGTAAGTGAAAGACAATGAGATGATTGCGGTCTCGAAGCAAGACTGATACAAAGCACCAGAGTTATAGAAAATGAAGAAATGCAACTCGAGGACGGATGTGTAGGCATTTGGCATTCGACTATTAGAGATTCTGATAGAGAAGAAACCAGGAAAAGGGAGCGAAGGTTGCAGCTGTTGGTTATGGTTGTAGCTGGAGACTAAGGCACCAATGTAATCGTGTCGAGATCGAGAAGAGGCATTGGCCGATGGCGCTGGATTGACTAGTGTATGGCCAGAGATGGATTTCAGGTGCACATAGGTAGGCGAGGCAGTGTTATCATTTTTTTTAAAAAGAAGAAAAAAAAGGAAAAAACTCTGCTAAACAGGTTAGCAGGTGAATGAGATCAATATAGGAAGGGACCCTCCAAACTTGGGATTAATTAATAATAATCCAAACTTTGGATTAATATGGGAAGACACGTGAAACTTCAGATTATTCATGTCAAGTTATCCTAAATTTAGTGATTTGGTTTAATTGACACCCAACCATTTCCTTTTGCATTCAATCCTATCAAAAGGTTTCAAATCTTACAAAAAGATCGTTAGTCGTAAGCATTGTAGATTATGCCTAAATTGTGGAGTTGACATATTTCAAATTATAAGAAATATATGTAAATATATAATTTGGAATAATTGATGCAAATTACGCATAAATATGTATATTATATTTATACATACATTTACACCACTTTTCCCTTTTTGATCTTTTTTCATACCTCTTGTGATTTCTAAATAATGTCTTTTTATTCGAATAGAGGAAAACGACATGTTTACAGTAATTAAGCCAAAACCCAACAATATTGAATAAAAACAGGCATACTTCTTTTAATGTTACAATCACATAATTTACCGGTCGAATCTTTTTACCCAGTTTCACATAATTTATTATTCAACACTGAACCAAAGATATAGAATGTAACTACATCTAAATCATGTTTAATGAGACTAATTTTCAGATCTATAGTGCTTTACAACAACCACAATATATTTTACAACATAACCGTAGGAATATGTGTAAAAATGTTTTAAGAATCCTACAATTAATATTATGCATAACCACAATTTGCAATTCACAAGTTTTGATAATTTTTACAATCAGATATGACAGGTGCTAATTCCATTACAATGATATCATGAGCAAATCTGATGAAAATAGGCATAAATTTTGAGATCTGTTACAAACGAGACAAATACATTATTATAAATGTAAATATAAACTTCGCACTCGCCTACAAGCATCCAAATCCAAAATATGAATCTTTTGGGTCAATAATTCCCAAATTCTTATAAATCTACAAATTATCTAAAAAGGGGATGATTTTAGGTATGTAGAGACATAAGAAAATAGAAAGAGAGGGGGAGAATCTACTATTGAGCGTCAATTTGCATTCTTTTCCATTGGATCCGATAATCCTCACAATCCTATGCGATTTTGATTTGATTTGTTGTATAAGAATATATTTTTAATTAATAAATTAGGTTTGAGGAAGGAGGAAAAATGGCAGAGCTTCGCTGCTGCCCACAAATTTGTGTAGAAAAGAGCCTTACCCCTTTATTTATAGGAATGGAATTGGCCTTGAACCATTAGATTCATTTTAATTAACATCCGTCCATCCATATATAATTTTATATACTTAAAACCCTAGCCATCACTAACTGGCTCGACCAAGCGGTCGACCGCTTGGTCGACCTGGCAGTGAGGTGGCTAGGGGAAGATTTATTTCTATATATGTATTATTCTATTTTATTTATTATCTGACCGTTTTCATATTTCATCCGTAACTTTTTCATACGGGCTCCGTTCGTGAAACTCCAAACATGAAAGTTAACCAGAATTCCGAGACGAACGCATCAGTTAAAGTTTCATGGTCAAATTCCATCATTTGCAGAGATTCCTATTTTTGAGATTTTAATTAAATAACTAATTATTGTCAATAAATTTTTAAAACACTTTTGAAACACTTCACATGTATGCAAGATGATTATAAACAGGCCCTCTACATGTATGCAACAAATTTTTAAAACACTTGAAAACATGATGCAAAATATCCTCAATATACTGGCAGTTCAATATAAATGCAAATTTTAAAAATTCATTTTTCATCCATTACTTTTACACAATTACGAATAAAAGTGTGAAGCAACCAATTTTGCATCCAAACCCTACCACCGTAAACGTCACAAAATCTAATCGTTTCCTATCTAATTTCCCCTAAACCAAAAATAGGAAATTAAAGCGAAGAATTTTAACATTTCCTCCGCTTACATTCCATTTCCCAGCCTACAGTGGAATTTTCACTTCAGTTACCTAAAATACTCCAAAAATTTCCATCTGTAGACTGTAAAGGAGCCTTAAAACAGGCTCTAAAACATAAAACGAGTTGATTTATAACCTGCATCGCTGACAAGGTATGGAAACAATGTTTCCAAGGCTAAAAAGTCTTTTCGATTCATATGAAAAATCAAAATTTCGGTAACGTGCGTTGTGCCATTCAAATCGTCCATTTTAATGTAAAACAGACATTTAAATATGCACAAATTGTTTTATCCAAATTTTTCGTTTTTGCGCAAATCGAAATAGAAGAAATTAATTTAGTAAAAATTTAAAAATGATAAAGTTCTTTATTCAAACGACGTTTTCCAAGAACTTCAAAAATGTATTTTGCGGAAACTTAAACGATTCAAGTCACATGTTGGCAAAAAAGTAAGTCAATCATGCCAAAAATTCGAAAATTGAAATCACACAAAAGACCAAGATAAATTTAATCTTTAATAAGGAACAATGATTTATTTTTTTATATACCCTTGACGCAGAACCGGTCTTTTACTAAAATTTATCCAACACAGAATTCTATTCTTTCCGGCTCTAGGACAACTGTTAGTTTAAATAAGAAAAATGAGAATTCATTCGAACAAATATACGTGAATGACATAAACATTCCAAAGACAAAAATCTCATTAACCTAAGTCGTGCGATTTAAACAACTAACAGTTACAAGCACAAATCACCACCAAGCCAAGAACCTGATGCTGGAAAGGAAAAACAACAAAGACGATGAAAAACAACAACGCCGAAACTCCCAAAACAATAGCTATAAACATTGAGATGTCTTGCTCTACGGCTGGGACCCAAACGAATTTTTTTTATGATTTTTTCTTAATCATATCATGACAGCAAAATGCTCAGTCTCGTGTTACAAACACTGCTGGTGTTGTTGGAGGTTTCCACATCGCCACTTCTTCCAAGAGAGAATTGATGAGAAAGGAAACCTACCACAGAACTGATCCTCATGGAAATCCAACTAATATTGTCTAAGGAAAAAAATGGATAGGCGAAATTACAGAAAGTAACTCATGAGACAACGCAAGAATAACAAGCCGAATTGAATATGATGCGCGGTACTAAATGATAGTTACACCATCGATGTAACAACCCGTAAAATCTGAACCAATTAAAAAAATTTTAAATTGGCTATTTTAGTGGATTTTAACTATTTAAAATAAATATTTTAAATAATAACGATGCAAAGTAAGTTTGAATCGACGTTTGAAAATAAATATAATTAATTCTAATTATAAACAAGGCCTGAAATGGCGCGGTAGTTTAAAATTTTGAATTCAAACTTTGGCTAACTGTACCGGGTGCAAAAGAAAATGGATTTGAGTGAAACCAAAAATATTTAAATCTGTTAGTGAATATCTTTCTAATGAATCTGAAAAATCGAAGTTTAATAGCGGGAAGCAAAAGTTATGGTCAAATGAATTTTCAGAAAGGTCGCTATAGAATTTATATAGCCTGTGAAAATGGCCATTTTGCAAACGACCTCGGAATTCGACGAAACCACATTTGTTGGATCCAGGATGTTAAATTATTGCTAGGTTTCAAATTTCATAATTTTTGAAGCTAGTATGTGAGCGTGGCAAAGGAAAATGTGTTTGATCGATTTCTATTAAATTGGATCGACCAGAAAATGGCCATTTTTCAAACGGTCTCAGAATTCGATGAAACTAATTTTGTTGGGAACGTATCGTCAAAACATAGCTAGATTTATTTTTCTGGAATTTCTTGAATCAGTTTGTGACCCCGACAAATTGAAATATACGTTCAAATTAAATATTGAATGTTTTATATTTTAATTTGAAGAAAAACTAACTGAAACAGTCGAATGGGCCTTCAAAACATATCCCATTGTGTCCGGGATGGGGGTATTTAGCTAGGGGCGACAGTCGTTGCGTTTGAATTGGCGTCCATGTGGAGAAACACAATTTTGAAATTAATAAATTCATGGGCCAATAGAATTTCTCCTTCATAATTTTTAAAAAATAAAAAAAATCAAGAAAAACCCCCGTCCCATCGATTTTAACGGCGGAAGCTGCTCAGACTTTCCCTACCAGATCGTCGCCGCCTCAGCCAACGTCAGCCTCCGCCACCACCCAGAATCGGAAGCCCATCCTCCCCTCTTCAAATTCGCCCAACCCCCGACCTTCCTCTCCTCGCCAGCGTCGAGCTTTCCTCCTCCAAACTTACGACCTTCCGACCGCCGATTCTCCTCAGCCCCGCCATCGATCTGAGGGAGGCCACCATCACCGTGAAGCCTGTTCCAAGGCCAAGGTCGTGGCGCTAGCGGATCGTGATATCATGCATCGATTCGCGTGAAAATTGAAAACCTAGTTTTGAAGTTTAAACGAGGTAAAGGGTTTTGAATTTCTGAATGGAAAATAACACTTTAGAGTGTTGCAAAACTTTGAAAAATCATATCTTTATCATGTATTAACGAAATTCGATGAAACAGGAAACATCATGACCGTGAGGACGTCTTCTACATTTTAGAAGAGACCGCATATTTTTCTGAGCCTTCTGCTATTTTTGGTGGAGTGGAACCCAATGTGAGATTTCTAATTTATAAACGATATGGAAAACAACGATGTATAAATTATATAGTCGATGTGTGAGTTATATAAGCGTTGTACACCTCATGTATAAGCGTTGTATAAGTTGTATGTTCGATGTATAAGTTATATATGCGTTGTAAAAATTATATTGGCGTTGAAATGAATTGAAGTGAATCGAAATATATTTATATACGTGTATATATATATGTATATATATATATACACACTCCCCTCGTCCACGAACCATGGACGATATTTATTGGTTGTGATTGGTGTGAAAATTGGTTGATAGCGAATGGTTGATTAGAATTGTTTGTGGTTGAAATTGATTGATTGTGGTTGAAAAATACCCATCTGAGGTTGAAAACAAAATTAGAATAGATTGTGGAAATGAAAATAAAACATGCCGCCTGCGTTTGAACTAGATGCATGAATCCCCATTGTCAAAAACCGCGAGGTTTTAAGGTAGAGCGAGGAGCCGTACTAGGGACGGTCCCGGTTTTAACTACCCTGCCGTTATGCTGCCGAAATTTTCAATAATATTCATGTGTTAGAATTATTTTCATGTGTTGAAACTATATTCCTGTGTTGGATAGAAATTCATGTGTTGAAAAATAGTCGTGTTTTGAAATAAATTGTTTTATAATAAAAATCACATTTTTTTTATATACATGAATTGTTAAAAATAGTGAAGTGTTGAAATAAATGTCTGTTGGATAAAATATTGTTTTTATCAAATCTATAAAGTGGATATGGTTTTGAAATCGATGAAAGAATTATATTTATATATATTTATATAAATATAATCAAAATATAGTGAATAACGAAGCTGCAGTTTGTGTTTTAAAATAGTGGATGACCTTCTATACCGCAATATCCTACCTCGAAGCAGGATGGGTATTATTTATGTTGGCTAACGTCTGTGGATGCAGGGAAACAGGTTGGAGGAATCCAACTGGATTCCTCAAAAATATTATTATTTGTTTGCTTTCACATATATTATCATATATGATGTGTTGATTGATAATTGAGTGGTTTGATTGTTTAAATATTACTGGGGCTAATATGTTAATTTATTAAAATAGTGTGAAAAGAGATTTGGAGATTTAAAAGGAAAATTCTATTTTTTTAAATAGAATTTGGATTTAGAATGTGCTAAAAATATTTACTTGTTTTAAACAAATAAAACAAGTATTGAATTTATAAACGATGTTTATAAATTGAATAATGTAGGGAATTGAAATAAATTTATAAACGGTGTTTATATATAGAAGTGGGGAAAAATTATCATTTGATAATTTGAATATTTAAATTCAAATGTGAATTTAAAAATAAAAATGGGGAAATCATTTTAAAGAAACAAACGATGGAATTTATTCTGATGTTCAGAATATTAATTCAACTAAAATAATTCCGTAAGGATTTATGATTTGAATTCGATTAATTCAAATTTATTTAAATAGAAGTTAAATTGAATATGAAAATAAATTGGGTGTTATATATATATATATATAAGTTATTATAAATAGAAATTTCCAAAATAAGATTTTGGTTGTAAATAAATTTCTAAATGGAACTTGTTTAAATATACAAAACAAGGAAATTTAGAAATAATGTTTATAAATATGATGAATTAATTATCAAGAGATAATTTGAAATATTAAATTCAGATATGAATTTAAAAGTATAAACTGAAATCATTTCGGGAAAAAGGAAATGATAGTTTTTTTTTCCCGAAATTCGGAATATAAAAGAGATTGGGTTTCAAATAGGCATTTGAAAGGAAAGCTTGTTTTAATTTTTAAACAAGAAAATTAATTTATAAACAATGTTTATAAAAATAGGGAAATAAATTGTCGTTGGATAATTTAGAAGTTTAAATTCAAGAAAGAATTTAAAGTGTGAAATTGGAAAATGTGTTGAAAATAAAATAATTGATTATATTCGGGGACTTGGAACTTAAACTGAATTGAGAAATTCCAAAGGAGTTATAATTGGAATTCGATTATACCGAATTTTATAATTTATTTATAAAAGGAATTGGGATTTAAAATAACAAATCGAGTATAAATAAATGTATAACCGAGTAAGGAAAAATCAGCGATTACAAATAATCAGAATTATTGAGTTGAATTAGGAAAAGTGGTTTGATATATATTAAAAATATATTAGAATGGAGTTGAATTTATTTTAAATGAAGTTTAAATGTTTATATATATGAATATAATTAAAACGAACTCGCCGCAGCGCGGTAGTTTGTAATTTTGTGTTTCGAACTCCAATTGAATGTATAGAACTCAACTTAAGTCGGAATTCTTTGAAACAAGAATCGTCAGGACCGTTGGAATAATAGTTTTCTAATGAAAGAGAAAAATATAGATTTCGTCGTATAGATTTTGAGTTATGTCAAAATCAAATTTTTATAAAAACAACGCCAGGACCATTATAAAACCATAACGATTTATTTAAATAAATGAAAGGGTTTTAAGTAAATAAAATCCGAATTTCCATTAGAAAAATGCAAACTGGAGATATAAAATAATATGAACTTCAGTGAAGTAAGTGAAATGATTTTTGAAACAAAAATCAGATTTTTGTTATTGAATAGAACTGACTAATCTGAATAATAGTTAGTCAATTGAAAGTTGATGCAAAATTGGGCTTTGAACAAGTAAAAGGTGATTTGTGAAATTATATTCAAAATCGAAAAGGAAACTTGAGTTTGAAAATGGAATTCAATTCATTTATAAGAAAGTAAATATTTTATTTGAACATGTTATGTTCAAACAAAGAAGTAAAATAGGCAAGATAGCTAATTAGAAAATAAATTAGCGAACTGGGTTAAGACGAATGGATTGAGTTAAAACCAAATGGAAATATTTGCATATGTGTTAGACGGGTATGGAATGAAGTATACGAAGTGTATGAAGTTTATCGATTTAGTGCACGACAAAAAGGTACATGTTTAAATTCCATATGAGTTTTTATGCGCCGAATCGGCAAGCCACTTGTCTTTTTGATTTTCTTTTTGAATGGAAAGGGCATAGAGAGGCGAGTTGTGGTTTGAACTATCGACCGATACAAAGGAGGTTATGGCGAAATTTTCTGGAAATTTAAGGAGTTAGAATATTTTTAAGATAATTTGATAATTAGAAATCTATATATCACTATATATAGAATCTGTTAAGGGAACAAACTTAAAAATAGAATTTTATAAACAAGAGGAAAATCGAAAATTTGGTAATAGAAAGAGAAATATATATACGTTTTAGAAATGAATAAGTTGGTTTTATGATGTTGATTGTTTGAGGTAAGTGGTCTTGTACTCCGTTTCGAAGTTAAGTATATTTTCAGTCAAGGTCTGAGAGGTAGTTATACCCCAACTTGATTGATTTCTTTTTTAACTGATAAATAGCAAGATCCAGTCTCGAAGAGAAATGTTTTAATAAGAGTTAGTTGAATGCAGTATTTTGGGTTGTTGTAACGATGTTTTACACAACATTCATTTTAACCTAAGTAAGTGGGAATTTAGAAATATAACAAATAACTATTTCCTGAGTGTAGAAATGAACGAGAATGAAAGAGACAAGTAATTGGAATGTTTCCAATTATAAATAGAAGATATTTTCTACATATAGAAAATAAAAGGAGGCGATATATGGAAATGTTTTCCAAATAGCGAAAAAGACCAAGATGATTGTTGAAAATATTTGGTTAAAAAATATTGATAAGGAAATGGAGTAGTGATTTAATTAATGTAATATTAATTAAGGGCCCAGTGATGGTCTGATTCTTTGAATGGATGTTTGTTTTCTTCGATAGTTAAATAACCGACTATCGAAGTGTTTGCCAATATCATTGTCAATATGGAGAGACCGGTTGGATTATTATCCGTGAATCACTCCGTATTGGCTGTAGCATTGCGAATCAGATTATATGAAGATAATCAAAGAAGGAGTAAAGTGCAAGGCTTTTTCTATTAATGGAAATTGTGCCTTCGGTTTCGTTCAGTCCTAGAACGAAGTGTATAGATGAATGTCTGACAGAGTATTTCCAATGATCGCATATGTTGGTTTGTATGTATATATATATATATATATATATATATGGTGACGGAGGATTTATTCCCTTAACATAATATCCAAAATATATTTGTGCAAATCAATTAAGGATTTATGGATCTGACAATGTGGCATTCAGAATGATTGTGCTATCAATGAATGTTAAGAAATCGTAGCCTCAGGCCTCAACAACCGGGAAATGACAAAAATCGGGCTGGCAGCATGGCTATGTGGGTTGCTCCCATTAGGGTGTATGATCACATATCTTGAGAAATTCCATTTGCTTCTTTAATCTATTGATGCTGTCCCTTTTGGGAAACGGTTGCTGATCCCAACCGTTGGTGATATACATTCGATACACTCAAGACAAATGAGTGGACGGTCATGTGTGGGCCGGGTTGCAAGATGTTCTTATTGAACCCCAGTGTATCCCCTCTACAGTACACTGATCGGAAGGTGGTTCCATACCTTGTCATGTTGGAAATCCAATCTCCAATAAGCGCCATGCGATTTTTGATTTCATATTATATATGGAGCGTGAGATGCAAGCGTTCTACTAGATTCTATTTATTTGATGTAGACATTATTATAATATCACTGGATTTGATATCAAAAATATTTTAGGTTATCGTAAGGTAAAAAACCGTCCATGTTTATGTGTGGGCTGGTCTTACTATTATCCTTTCTTTCAAAAGGATTTTGAAAGCTAAACAAATGGTTGGATTTTACTCACACTAGTCCCATGACTGACCCAAAGTTTATCTTGTTTGTTTTCCCTAAACTCTTGGGTGTCTAAATTTGTATGGGCAGTCAATTAGTCGGGATTTTACAGATTCACTTGGAGGAGTTGGAAGCAGGAGGCTTCACCAGTTAGCTATAGACTATCATATATTCTGTTGCGTACCATGTTTCTATCTGGAAATAGGTGTTAATAACTGTTCCAGAAATAGCTGTTATGCTCTGATAATAGTATGTGTATTCAAAACATAATTGTATTTCAAAAGTTATGTTATTTAATATATTTTATTCAATCCGATGTGAGTTTGTGATCTTCGTTTTTCTTCTATTCTAATATTTCTTTCTTTCTATTCCTCATCCTATAACTTCTTTCGAATAATGATTCGTATTTCTGTGCAATTTGGGTTGGACGTGTGGTGTTATTAGTCAACTCAGGTAGTACGGATTTGCAAGCCATTACAATTTGAATGCTTTAAACTGACCTCAAAGTCGAACTTTGGTCGTGATTCAGACCTAAGTTTGAATTTCCGGAGTGAAAACAGCGCCAAGACCTAACTTTGTGGTTCTATATCTCCTTCGTTATCTATCCGTTTTGAGTGGTTCTTTTTGTATTATGAATTTTGGGATCTTGTCTATGTGCTTCAAATTTTG
The DNA here is from genome assembly GCA_030737875.1 of Allium sativum. Classification (NCBI taxonomy): domain Eukaryota; kingdom Viridiplantae; phylum Streptophyta; class Magnoliopsida; order Asparagales; family Amaryllidaceae; genus Allium; species Allium sativum. The sequence goes on from CM060920.1 coordinate 628,559,969, forward strand.
TTGGTCAGTTCGAGATAGTTTGGCTGTTCAAACCTAGTTACTAAGTTGGACCAAGAAGTGATTTCAGCCCAACTGAAATTCAGTCCAAAGTCTAAGTTTGGAGCACCATATCTTTTTCATGCGATGTCGCAATTCAGTGAATCTTTTTTCATCTAAAATCTAGGTCTTTCTAGTTTGTTCCTATAATTTTAGACAATTCGGAGGTCGTTTGTTCATTTGAAACTATTCTGAAAGTTGCAACCTTGATTGATTTTTTTTGCATATTTCATGCCCAAGTGTAAATTTGGGCGTCTTCCCTTAAATGTTTTTATGCTTTTCTTGATCTACTTTTAAACCATGCTTTTTGTGTTATGTTTAGGATTACTTTATTAATAGAGAATCCTAAATTATCACTAATGCATAATTTGGTTTTTATTTATTTAGTGATGAGTTTTGATAAGTTTTGAGCACACATTGCACGATTTAAACTAGTTTTCTTGTATATATATAAATTAAGTTTTCATTATAGTTTTGAGGCTAAATGAGACTTACAATTTTAGTTTTTACACAAAGTGGCCTCGAAACAATAGTAGAAAAACCTATCTTCAAATCTATAGCTTTCCAAGAAATAAAACTATTGGTTTTGTAAAATATTTCATAACTTGTATGGAAATCAAGTATTTTCTTATCCATATAAATTACACAACCTTGCACCCTTCAAGATAACGTATTGGATTTTAAACGACATCATACACTCTGTGGTATGGGACACGGAAGTATACGAAGTCGGTTAATTACGGTATAGTTAGATTGAAGCTGATGTCTTATGAATGATGATTTGGTGTTTTCTATATTTTCCAATGCGGAGTTGACGAGCGGTGAGTAAACCAAGCAGTGAGAACGTGTGGTATGGGATGCACTGTTATCACTATATGGATTACTAATTGGGAGTCAATGACGCATTCCATGGATGTTAAGCCAATACTAGCTTCGGGATGAAGCCGAGACTCAGGATGGGTCTTATATACGTATTCGCTTGATCGAGATGGTCAAGATACACTCGACTGGAGTAGTCGCAGTGAGAGGCGCCTAAATTTGAATACGTATAAGTACTTGGCTATTGCTCGGGGTGGGCAATACTATAGCTTGGGGTGGGCTATGATTAACTTAACAGCATGTGCACATTATTCAATGATTTCACATTATGATTTGATGTTGATATTTTTCATTTGCTAATATTTGGCTATTGCTCGGGATGAGCAACATTATAGCTCGGGATGGACTTTGTTATCATGGCATGTGCACATTTCTTATGATTTCTTTTATGAGTGGAGTTTGATGATTTTGACTCGATCGGAATGATCGTACATTTGCAAAGTGCATATGGATTTCTAATCCATCATATTTTGAAATTTAGATGTTTTGGAGCGAGGTACTCCCTTTATTGATAAATTAACTCGTTTGAGATGTATATGATAATTATGATGATTTTGGTGTTATGTTTCAATTGTGGCATGAGAATGGTGATATACTTAGCCTAGATCTAGTCCTCGAGCTTAGGTGCCATTTGATTTTCCAACTGGGCAGTTTAAGTTTGCGTCTGCGTCGGACGCGTCTGACGCGTCAACAGTGGGACCCATGCATTTTCCCTTTCAAGCTAAACGGCTGAAAAATTAGTTTTCGCGTCGGATGCTTCGAACGCATCCGATGCACGTCCGACGCGATAGATATTTTTTTGCTCCCATCTCTTCCCTCTCCCTATATATGTTCCACCCATTTCAACACTACATCACCATACTTACTTTTCATTTTCCTCCAGTTCTTCAAGAAATTATGGCAGATAGTGATGAATCTGATTGTGAAGATTTGGAAGATTTGCAATATTTGCTCTGTTTGATTTTTAAGTGGAGTGAAAGTGCTTTCTCAGGTGGATTTTGGCTACTGGGTTTCACTAGCTGAGGGTAGCGGAAGAGAGTGCCTTGTTGACAACCTTTCTTACAACATACGGATCATACGAACGGATAGTTATGTCATTTGGATTGATAAAAGCTATAAATTTCTTTGTGGATTTGATAAATCAAATATTTCAAGAATATTAGGCAAATGTGTGTTGGTCTTTCAGGTGTCAAATATTTCGAGAATATTTGACAAACGCTATATGTAACGACCCGTATTCTACGCATCATAGGATCGTGGAATATTTATTTCTTTCACATATGAAGTCGTATGGTCATGTAACTTTGGGTGACGATTATTGGGGTCATTTCCCATGTTCATGATTTTTGTCGATTTTTAAATGACCGTTTTGCCCCTAGTTAGTACTGTTTTGGCCATAACTTTTGATTGGAAAGGGGTTTTGACCTGTAACCACTTCCATTGGATTCGAATGATGGTTTCTCTTTCCGTAGAGTGGTTACATTAGCCAAACGGACTTACCGTTTGGGAGATATGGCTGAAACAAGGTTTGATAGGTGAAAAACTGCTTAACCGGGCCAAATAGGGTGATTAGTGGATAGGCCCATAACCCATTTCGGGATTAGGGTTATGGGGAGGCTGAAATGAGTTAGAGAATCATTTTCATTTCAGTTTTGAGCCGCCACTTTCCTCCTTGAAACCCTAGTAATGGCCTCCACCTTCTAATTTCATCCCAAATCATCTCTAATCACTTTCTAATCAAGTTTTGGCCTAATCTACCTCAAATCAAAGAAGATCTTCACCAAATCAGCGAGAGAGCTGCTGGAACACGTAGGGATTGGATCCAAATCAGAGATTATTTCAGATCTAAAGTTTGTTTGTGACTAAGGTGAGAGATTTGCATTGTTTTTCACTAATTACGACTAATTAGGGTAATTAGCGAAGATTAGCGAAATTATGGCTCAGAAAAATCTAGAAAAATTCCTAAAATTCTAAAACATCATTTTATGCCTCTGACATGAATTTGGGTTAATTTCGACTAATTTTGTTATTCCCGGAATTTGGGGGATTAAGGGATGATTAGTGATAATTAGCGAAATTATGCATGCTAAAATTCTGGAAAAATATGTATAAATTCATAGATATTATTTCAGGCCTCTGATAAAAATTTGGGTTAATTTGGTTAAGTTTTGCTAATCCTATTCTCAGTTTTGCTTAAACATGCTTAAGGGGAAAATGAGGGTTTTTGGGTATGTTTGATCCATTTTGATATGTCATATTGTTGTTTTGGTGTTTGTGGTTGGTTCCCTATGTTCCTATGATTGTATGGTATGCTTTGTGATTGATTAGAAGTGTTAGATTGGTCGAAAACGCCGTCGAAAGGCGAAAATAGCTTGCTGGAATGGTGCAGGTTTGAGGACCAGGGAACAACCGACCAGGGGAAGGTTTCGGACCGACCAGAGGAGCTTCGACCGACCATGTTCTGGTCCGACCATGTTTTGGACCGACCAGAGGAGCTTAGACCGACCATGTTTTGGACCGACCAGAGGAGCTTCGACCGACCAGGTTCAGGACTGACCAGGGGAGTTTCGAACGACCAGGATTGAGGCGATGAAACCGACCAGGATCGAGATGAGGGAAAAACCGACCAGGGTGTTTTGACCGACCAGGCGGAGGAACTCAGCACGACCGATCCGAACCGGAAGCTGAAGGTTGACCGAGCTGAACTGATGACGTTTGATCGATCCGAAGCAAGTGAAGTAAAGTGAAGAAGACCGATCTGGTGAAGACCAACAACCCGAGATGCAAAGGTAGTCCAAATGGAAGTTAGAGCTACATACCAATGAAGTGAGGTCACTTGAAAGGTTTGGACGTGATCTCACGAAGTTAGGCCTGGTAATGGGTTCACTTCGTGATTGGGCTTTGCTACGGGACGTGTGCAAAGGGGTTGTCGGTATTCATAACTTTGGTTCACCACTGGGAGATGGATAGTGGGCTTGTAGTGATAGTTACACGGGATTGGATTCCGTCATGGCCCAAAGTATTAGGTGACTAAAGTAGTGGATATCGTATTCTTTACGCACTGAGTGAGGGATGTGAGGATGATTGCTATGCTTGATTGTTTGACACCACTATGACATGCACACCCCCACCCCTGTATCTCTTACACAGTATGTTAGTGGCACCTTAGAGTATTGTACGGTATGTAGTGCTAACTCTTTGGTTGCAGGTCCAGGTTCAGGTATGATTGGATTATAACTGTTATTGTTTTTTTTAGATGCTTATCGCTCATACCAGGCTTTATGTCTGACCCAGAGTTTTATGTCTCCTCTTATTACTCTGGGTGCTCACACGAGCAGACTAGAGACAGGTTATGGTTAGCTGGTGATGCGCGAGTAGCTGATTCGGAGGCGAGCAGGAGGCTTCCACGTATGATATATAGATATTCTCCATGTGTCGTTGGTGGTCACTACTTGGGCATTAGTAGTGTACCTTCTGTAATAACCCGGAAAATCTGGGCCAGTTTAAAATTTTTATTTTGGCGAGTTTTGAACATTTAAAATGAATTATTTTAAGTAATATCGACGAGAAATTTATTTTGAATGGAATTAGAACGTATATATTATATACGCCGTCGTTAGAATATATATATATTTATATATAATTATAAATAGAATTGAAGATGGCGCGGTAGTTCGATAATTCGATTTCAAACTTCAATTGAATGTACCGGGTGCAAAACAATCCGGATATTAGTGAAACCAAAAACATTAGGATCTAATTGATGATATCTTTCCAACGAATCCGAAAATTTGAAATTTCATAGCGGGAATCAAAAGATATGTCCAGTTGAAAATTCTGAATAGTCGCTATGGAATTCAGGCCCTTAAAAATGGGAATTTTGCAAACGACCTCGGATTTTGACGAAACCACTTTTGTTGGATCCGTGATGTCAAATTATTGCTAGGTTTCAAATTTCATAATTTTTGAAGCTAGTATGTGAGCGTGGCAAAGAAAAATGTATTTGGTCGATTTCTATTAAATTGGATCGACCAGAAAAGGGTCATTTTTCAAACGGTCTCAGAATTCGACGAAACTAGTTTTGTTGGGACCGTATATTCAAAACAAAGCTAGAAATAATTTTTCTGGAATTTTTAGAAGTAGTATGTGGCCCCAGCAAATTAAAATGTACGTTCAAAACAGAATTTGAATGTTTTATACTTTAATTTGAAAAATAACTGATCGTAACAGTCAAATTGGCTCACGATACATATCCCATTATGTTCGAAATGGAGGTATTATGCTAGGGGCGACAGTCGTTGGGTTCGATTTGGGGTTCGTGACGGTTTTGACTTTTAAAAACAAATTAAAATAATAATAAATAAATATTATATTATATATTGTCACTCAAAACCCTAGTCCCCGTTATAACCTTTCAGCGCCGCTGCTTATTCAAACGAAAGGTGATTTTCGTTCGAAATTAAAACCTCTTCAATCTCTAAATCCGTTCAACGAATCTTCAACCAACCAAAGGCAAAATCAAAGTCCTATGTGAGATCTAAAAGCTAAACGGATGAGATCGATTTTTATTTAGAGATTTGCCCAAAATCGAAGCTCAAAGAGCTGGAATTCGCACGCAGTTTGGGGGGCACAGGCAAGCTCGAGTTTCGAGGCAAGGTTGGAGAAGGAGGGCGACGTGAAGACCTTGGACGGGGTAGCCTTGGATCGACGGCGGAGGGCTAGGGTTGGCGTGCGGTTCAAGGAAATCGGAGGGAGTATAGGTTGCGATGTTGAAGTCGTTGCCTGTAGAAGATGAAGTAAGGGTAAATATTAATTAGGGTTTTAATTAATTACTTAATTAAGTAAATTATATATTAATTTGTTTAAATGTTGAAACAGCCATATCTTTTTCATATGGCAACCGAATCGCTCGAAACCACTTGCGTTAGAACCGTCGTGAAGAGCACTACAACGCAGAACATACCAAACTCAAAAAGGAGCAAATCCGAATTAGTGGCGATTTTAAATCCAAACAGAATCAGAAATCAGAAATAAAACCGAAGGAGTGGATCCTACTGTGAGAATTCTCTCACTTTAAATATTTTTTTTGTACAGTTATTTATTTAGTAACTGCATATATGAACTGTTCCCCGTCGTCCACAGACCATGGACGACTTGTTTGATTGTATTCTGGGTGAAAATTGATCGTGGTGTGAAAATGAATTATATATATATGAAAAGTGAAATATATATATATATATATATATATTTAAATTGAAAATATCGTATATATGAAAAATGAAAATATCGTATATATGAAAAGTAAAACTATCGCATATACTGAAAATGAAATATCGTATATATGAAAAATGAAAATATCGCATATATGAAAAGTAAAAATATCGCATATACTGAAAATGAAATATCGTATATATGAAAAGTGAAAATATCGTATATATGAAAAGTGAAAATATCGTATATATGAAAAGTAAAAATATCATATATATGAAAAGTGAAAATATCGTATATATTGAAAGTAAAAATATCGTATATATGAAAAGTGAAAATATCGAATATATTGAAGGTGAAAATATCGAATATATTGAAAGTGAAAATATCGTATATATTGAAAGTGAAAATATCGTACATATTGAAAGTGAAAATATCGTATATATTGAAAGTGAAATGAATTCGAATTGAACTGAATAGAAAATGAATTCGAATTGAATTGAATAGAAAATGAATCCGAATTGAATTGAATAGAAAATGAATTCGAATTGAATTGAATAGAAAATGAATCCGAATTGAATTGAATAGAAAATGAATCCGAATTGAATTGAATAGAAAATGAATCCGAATTGAATTGAATAGAAAATGAATCCGAATTGAATGGAATAGAAAATGAATCCGAATTGAATTGAATAGAAAATGAATCCGAATTGAATTGAAAAGAAAATGAATCTGAATCGAATTAAAATCGATTTGAATTGAAATCAAATAGAAATGGAAGTAAAAAGGATTTATAATAGAAAATTCAATTTTGATTTGAATTTGAAATAAGAAGTTGAAATCGATTTGAAAAGGAATTTAAAACGATTTATAAAATTGATTTTAAATAGAAATCGACGAAATATATATTATATATATAATATATAATGGCCTGAATAGAACGCGCCGCGCTGCGGCAGTTCGCGAATTTCGACCATTGACTTCGAATGGACATTACGGGAGATCCGACCGTCGGATTCTCCTTAAACCGGAACCGTTGGGTTCGTATCGAAAAGAGCTTTCTAACGAATATTAGAAATTCAAAATCTAACGGTTGGATTTGGAGATACGTCCAAATCAAATTTGAAAAAGGTCGTTGTAAGTGCAGTTCGATGGCCGTTGATGGAAATCGACTGTACGGGCCTTGATAAAATTATTAAAAATATCGATAAATTGTGTAAAATCATAAGAAATGATTTGTGAAGAATTGGGATGAAAAACTCCATATTTGAACAGATAATATATTTTTATCGAAATGAACTAGTTATTAACTAGAAAAATAATCCAATGGTTATAAATAAATAAATTGGAGTAGATTTAAATTGAAATTATCTTTGGATATTTTCGATATTGGATTCCGTGATTATACAGATATTGTGATGGGAATTTGGAAGATATCGATATCGTTATCCCCGATATGATATCTGTTGGTTTCAGGATTTGATGTTGAATATATGTCGATACTATCTCTATTCAAAACCTTATATTTAATGTCAAATTTGATTGGTTGATGGTTTGGATTGTGCTCGACCAGTTTATGAGCAAAATATGCTTTTACATTTAGCATTGGGTTGGGTTGAAAATATCTGTGTGCTAACGCCTTGTGAAACACTTCACGATTTGACGATAAGGTGTTTAGCGATGTTGTGTTCATTTCAAATTTAATGAATGATTGTGAAATGATATTTTTCTTAAGTGAAAAGAAATGTATTCCCGATTTTGGACAGGGAATGTTTTATAAAAATGTTTTATAAAACAGAAAAGATTTCGAGGCCCAAAACCCGATGATTTCTAAAATGATTTAGAAATGTATTATATGTTACATTGTGGTTCATGGTGTATTCGATTAGTTACTATTGATGATATATCTGTTTGGTGGCGGAGAATTTATTCTCTTGCTTAACACCCTTCTTTGAGACGTACGAGCTCAAAGGTTATGTGATTAATAGTGACTGATCATATGCGTGAATTACTGATGTGAAGTACTATATTTTGAAAGTACTTGTGATTATTACATTGTGAAATGATTTTCCCTACTTCGGGATATGAAATGATTTAGTATGTGGCTAAAGAATCGGGTAACCCTGAGACTAAAAGTATGGGTGAGAGGGCGGTGTATGCTCTCCATGTGTGGGAGGTGCATCGTCGGTGTAGCCTACTCCTACGTGGGGTAGGTGCACATTTATATATCGAGTTGCGAGGTGCGTACCCTTTGCCTTGTCGATGGGGAGCACGATATTTGGTTGCATACTTGTTTGTATGCATTGTTATGTTTTGGAATTCACATTTCCAAACGATTTGATTTGAGATCCCGAAGTGAAATCTACTTTGATATAGAAAGTTAGATATGTATTTCAAATGATTTGAAATAAGAAATCGGGAATAAAATCCAAAGGAATAATTTCTGTAAATTGAATTGGATTTGGAAAATCTAAGTGTAGTGATTAATCTAAGTGGGTAGATTGGGATATTGCATGTTGATTGATGCATAGTAGATCCATATATCTATATTGATTGTTGTTTATACACTGGTATTCATGGGGGTAAACCCGTTCCGCGTCAGCAGCGTGGTCCTGTGATATACCATATTATCAAATAAGTTAATCATAACTGTTAGAGTTTCTCACACCAGTCCCATGACTGACCTGTAGTTTGCTTTTCCCTTGCGAACTCGGGTGCCCCTATTTTCCACACGGGCAGTCGAGTAGTTTTATTTTGCAGATGTTTTGAGTAGGATTCTGGATTGAAGCTTTAAGCTGTGTCCAGACATTTATAGTCTTCCGCTGTGTAGTTTATATTTCCGCTGTGCATTGTATTACATTTATGTAAATTTATCTTCCGCTGTGTATTATTTTCGATATACTCTGATATTCTGTACTCTGATGTAACATTATTATGATGTTTATTGAAGTCTTCTGTTATTTGTTCTGATGTGTTGTATACCCAAAGTTAGCGTATGCGGGATTCGAACGGTCTTGGTCGGTTTAGCGATCGATTAGGTCCGGGCGAAATCCGTGTCGTTACACCTTCTTTATCTTGCTTTTGCTTTAGAGAAAGTATTTTAAAAGTTGTAATAAGCTGTATTTTGGATTTCCGCTGCTATGATGTTAGTTGTTTCAGCTTATGCACTGTCTCACCTGTCTTATGTCAAGTATGTTATTATCATATTTTATTCTATGCGCTATGAGACATATTACAGGTTCCTTGTAGTTCATTTCCTTCTTCCTTTTCCTTCTGACGACCCGTTCCGTGCTAACTGGACATGTGTACAGCGCACTATTGGAGTAAATGTCGGTTGGTGCGGGGCGGGCCGTCACACTATAGCTTTTTTTGTGCATGAGACTCACCTTCGGATGGTGCTAGAGATTCTGCGAAAGCACTAATTAAAGGCCAAGTATTTTAAGTGTTGGTTTTAAGAAAGGAAAATTAATTTCCTTGGTCACATGGTTTCAGGAGAACGACTAACATTAAATCCAGCTAGCTTTGATACTATCGTTGGGTTTGGAAGAGGCCCGAACGTGTTACGGAAGTCGGAAGCTTTCTAGGATTGGCTGGATACTATCGAAGGTTTATTAAGAACTTTTCATTGATAGCAACACTGCTCACTAGGCTAATAGGAAGGGTGCTAAGTTCGTTTGGTCTGATAGGTGTGAGGAAGCCTTCCAAGATTTGATGTCATGTTGACCAATGCTCCGGTATTAGTGGTGCAGTAAGAAATCAGGATTTAGCTGTTTACACGGATGCTTGCGGAACATGATTAGGTATTGTTATTATGTAGAAGGAGATAGTTATTGCTTATGCTTTCCGATTGTTAAGACCTCTTGACATCTGATACCTAACACATGGTCTTGAGTTAGCTGCTATTGTTTTTTCCTTGGAGATTTGGGAGCATTACTTAATGGGTCAAAGGTCCGAGTTGTCCACAGATCTTAAGTCCTTGAGATATTTGTTTTCTCAGAAGGAATTGAATCTGTGATGGCAGAGATGGTTAAAGTTCTTGACGACGTATGATTTTGGCATAGAGTATACTCCTTGAAAAGGGAATAAAGTTATTGATGCTCACATAAGGGATGGTGTTAGAGAAGTTGAATGAATGGAAGGATTTGGAAGCTTCAGTCACATGTAATGTAAGGATCACGTCTATAGTCAGTTCAAGTGGAAGCACACAAATGGTGTCGTGCTAAGAGGTCAGACTAGCTTTGATAGAGAAGATTGCTTATTGGCTAGAAGATGATCCTTTGTTGGATGGAAGGATCAGAGAGCTCAAAGCCAAAATAGAAGGGAGTAGCTTTGGAGAGTCCACTCTTGACTGGAATGGTTGCTTACGAAGGAACAGAATGTTATGCGTTCCAAAGTTTGGTGATCTGAGAAAGGAAACTCCTAGAGAGTGTCATCATTATAAGTTCAAAATAAATCCTGAAGGAACCAAGATGTACCCCGAGATGAAGAGAAACTTGTAACACCCCACGTCCATTAATGTCACTCACGAAGGGAATGCATTAACTTCCATGGAGGTTATAAGTGAATATAGAACAGAAAAATTACAACAAGACAGATAATAAATAGTACTTGGAAATCTAAAACTTCATTTTATTACAACGGAAATTAAACATGTTTGTTACATCATAAAACCATAGATCATAACCAAGTACAATATCCATCTTCATAAAAACAAAATACATAATCCCATTACATAAATAGCCATTAAAAAGATAACAAGCTGGACTTTACTTCAACGGTCCAAGCTTTCCAAAGAGAGATGAAGCAATTCAATCAAACTCCACTAGAGCTGGGCCCAACCTGAGGACCTGAAGGGGGAAAGAGGATAGAAATAGAGGGGGTCAGACATAAAGTCTGGCGAGTATGATAATTCTAACAATACTATTATCAAAATAACTAGACTAAGGCATAAGCTGGAAGACAAGTAAATGTCTATGAACTCTTAGGAAGACAAAAAAAAAGCGTTTAAGATAACGTTAAAGATAACGGTAAAGGCACACCTAATTACTAAAGAATGATTACTACACTGCACCGCACATTACTACACTGCACCACACCAGTCACCCTATTGTTTGATCCCACTTGCTTCACACAGAAACTTTATAAATAGCCTTACGTACCCCTAGCTGAATACATAGGTGCCGTCTGCCCCTATCTCCACTAGGTGTACCCCACTACCCACTTTCGATCGGCTCCCTACTCGTAGATACCCGTGCTGGCCCCACAGTGGGGTGTATCACTCCCCTAAAGTGGAAACCCGATACAACTTGAGAATGCACGGCTTATACCTACACGATGCAACAACGTCTTACCTACCAGCCCGGGTCCACACACGCATACGAAACCCGTTGGACTTGCATTGCCACCGCTCCCCGTTTTGGCCTCTTACAGTCGAACCCAGCATGCGTGTCCCGTTCTCGACTTGGGTCGAGCCCATAAAGATACGTTTGGGATACTGGTTGAAATGGGCCCCCACAAGCTACCCACCTAAGCTTGTCACTAGTATATCCCACTTAACCCTCTTAGTTATGTTCATTTACATGTGTGTTTGGTTAAGTCTTACTAATCGTATTTCACATGCCACTAAGGGCACCCCTAGATTCCTCATGCCAACCAAGGCACCTACTTAACACCCATGTCCCACCTTACATGTTTATCTGGTTAAGTATTTCTTAATTCATTCAGGCCATAACCTCATAAAGACCTCTCACATTAGACTGGCATTTATGGCAGCTGGATTTGTCGGGCGGGTCCGGGCAGTCTTACACCATAAAAGATTCTAACCTCGTGCCTTTACAACCGTTATGCTTTAGTTTAGGCCTAGGACCTCTCACATTGGGCTGACATTTGTGACCACTGGATTTGCCGGGCGGGTCCGGGCAGGTTTACGTCGCAAACGAGTCCAACCTCGTGTCTTAAGCATTGATTAATACTTAAAATCTTTTACCCCAGTTTTAATAATTCCCTATTCAAATTATTAATTAAGTCAACTTTTAATGATGTCCATAATTGACTCAATTATGGCCATCCACTTATGGCATGCAAAATCATATCAATTGCACCCCAACTTTTTAATATTAAATCCTTAATATTACCCCTACCCCACGTTTATACGCTCGCTTATTCAACGCATAATATAAGCTAGACTTGTATAGTCTAACACCTAGCACAAAGATAAATTATCACAACATATAGACAATTAAAATAAATACAATCATAATAGGGGTGGAACTTGCATAAACTACACATGTTAAGGATCAAAAGGTGTCAACTTGTTAAATGTCTCAATTTACATGATATGATCATAGCCCAAATCTATACATAAACTTGCATATGGGGTTTTTAGGCAACATAATGATGGTGTGAACTAGCATAGGATATCACATATGTCATAGCATAATTCTAGATGTCATAATAGATGTCTTGGCATATGTTCATAACTTTTCTAATCAATCTAACTTGCATATGTGACTTGTCATATAGATCAACATAACCCAAACATGATGATTTAATTAATATGAACTAACTAGCATAGATGGTAACATCATGGACTTTTTAACATGTATGATTCATCATAACTTAGCATAGAAACTTTCAACATACATAACATCATCATAGCATGATTTACAACATATAAGATATCATCATCACATAACATTGGATTTACAATATATATGATAGCAAAAGGGGTTTACAACAACATATATGATAATTCACATCATCTACTCATAATCCATTCATAACTCAACCTAATTAAAATGATAATAATCTTGGTAAGATCATCATACTCACAATTTAGAGAAGAAAAGAGAGTTTTGCTTTGCTTTAGGGTTGAGAGAATTAGAATTGAATTTTCTTTTCTTCTTTCTTAGTTGGCGGCGGCTCCATTGATTTCCATGGCGACGGTATGACGGTAACTATTCTATTTTAATTAGGTTTAGGGTTAGCATTAGGATGTATTTATAGGTGTAGGAAGTTATTTAGGACCATTAGATTAACCCTGAACCATGAGAACCAATCAAATGCAAAATCTGCATTTGAGCGAATCGGCCCACGGGTTGACAGCCAAACACCCAGGATTAACCCCTAGTCGACCCAGCGAGGCTCGGGTCGACCTCAAAAATGGGCCGGTTCGGTTATTTCCCCTCCCAATTCGCTATTTTGAACTTTTTCGCATATTTATTTATTTAATTTTTAAATTTTTATCAATATATATATTTCTCTGCGCAACTCATTTCACTTAATTCTTTTCTAAAAATTAAGTATACTTTAATTTGTGAATTTTAATGTAATAAAATTACGGGGTGTTACAAAACTTCTTTTGGGTAGGCATGGAAACGGATGTTGGCTTATGTGTGATATAGTATATGTGTTGGATCTAGATTAACCCTAGAGGGGGGGTGAATAGGGATTATCACAGTTTTTAACTGAATTAAAATTCTAACGAGATATTAAAATAATAAATAGATCACAGATTATAGCAGAAACAGAAATGCAGAAAATAAATCACACACAGATATACCCAGCTTCGGCATAACCCTGCCTACTACTGCATTTCTAAGGTTTCTACTAGGTGATAGAACAGATCCCGCATACAAGACCATGTACACTTGCAAACCCTGCTCCTATTCTAACCCTACGCTCAAATCCCTAGATTGATCGATATCCCCTCGATCAGATTTCCCGTATTACAAACCAGTAACACGTAACCTAGATTTACAGACTCTAGTGGACTGCCAATCAACACCCTGACTGGAACCCTAGAAATTTTGCAGACTTCTAGAAACTGTTCGATGGTTTTTACAAAGCAAAATAGAAAGTACAAGACCAGTAAAAAAAAGAAAACCCTAGGAAATTAAGAAAAGAGGGTCATCCCCTTTAATTAGACAATTCAAAAACCCTTTCATCTTGACCGGCCCATTCACAAATTGGTTGCCCACTTATTTTGACCCGATCACTTTGTCTCTGAGAATTAAAAATGGCGGCTGCGATTTCTAGGGTTTCACTAAATCTTCCCCAAATCGATTTCAACTTCGATGGCTTTCTGGAATTGATGGAATAGCTTCTCTGATGCTTGATTCTTTGTGGCTTTGCTCGTCTGATTTGGGATTGCTTTCTGGTTCGATCGAAATTGTGAGTTTTCTGAAATTTCTTGCTTTGAAAATGCTTGAAATGAGTTTGTGTGTTTTCGATCAATTCGCCAGTGATGAAATGGTGATGTTAAATAGGGATATAATCGAACCCTAATAACTCTGATTTCAAAAAAAAACGGCTTGCTCTGATTTTTCCCGATTTGTTGAATTTCCCTTTTTGGTTCCTTGTTTTTAAAATCCTCGCGTGTAATATAGGGTAAAATAAAAACACCCTAATTGCTCTGATTTCAGAAAGAGATTCGATCTGATTGCTTGCTTTCCTATTTTGGGTGTCGGTTTCAATTGATTTGTGTTTGTGAAAATTTTGTGTCACCCTTGAAAAATTCCCCTTGATGAATTGATTACTTGCTCGATATAAATCTCCTTGAAATCTGATTGAAACATTTCTGGAAATGAATTGGTCCTTGTGAGATTTCGGCCATGTCATGAATAATTTATCTGATCCCAAATATGATTTCTGGAATGCCTTAAAATAAACTTGCCAAAGATGAATACTCGAAATCTGGAAATAATTTTCTTGCACTTAAACAGTTACCAGATTTGTTGTGATGATTTTGAATTGCTGCTTTGATTGAATTTGGCCGAGGATACAGGAAATAAATTCTTTGTCCCTTTTAAATTTTTTTTTTCAAAAATAATTATTGAAAAAAAAAAACTGGAAACAATTTTCCATCTGAAAACTGATTTCTGGCCAAAACAAATCATTGCTTATGCTCATTAAAACAGTGATGACAGGATAAAAAAAATGGTTTAAAATCTTGCCAAAAATAATGTTGCAATATCTGGAATCTGTTTAAAAACTTGCCAAACAGATTTTCAGGAGAGACAAAATAAAACTTGTCAAATGTAGATCACTGATTTATAGAGGCTTGTTCATGCCTTGATTTGAGTTCACACCATTTTCTGCTTGATACTTGACTTGCCTTGTGCTTGACTGTTTTCACATATGCACCATATTTGTGCTATCACCATTGACATGAATAAGTCCACTGTATTACCTAGTGTTGAGTCTGCATTGCCAGAGTAAATCCAACTGTTCTTCGATTCAACCTGTCATTTTGAAATTTCTCTTGTGTGATCATTTCTGGAAAGGTTGAACAATTTCTTGTCATCATTGACTTGCATTTTACTTGCTTGCTATTATTGTGACCATTTGTTCATGCTGTAGCACACCATGCTATTGGGCTGCCTATATATGTATTGCTGGAAAAACATTTCATGCCATTAAACATGTCTTGCATGATTTCTGTTCAAATGTCCAAAAGAAAAAAAAAACTTTTGCATGATTAACTATAAAGATTTTTTTTTTGACTGAAACTTCACTTGAACCATATTTGTTGGACATGCTTGCTAGTGGCCTTACTGTGAGCATTTGTCTAGACTTCATGTACCACTGTCTTGCTATATTGATCAGTAATATGTATAGGTCCACTTGAAAAATACTCCATGCATATTGACCATTTGTCATGCTTCACCATGTTTGAAAAAACCGAGCTTTTTTCTTGTCTACACTGTTGAATACTTTGAGCACTTAAAAAAAATGTCTTGACACACTCAGCTGCTTGCATGTAGTTGCACCATTCATTTATACTTCTTGCTTTCTGAACAGCTTGTGACATTGAAACTGATGCCTTGTTTGCATGTACACAATGCTGAACTGAACTTGTACATATTGATCTGAATTACTTTAAAAAAATGTCACCACATTGCTTGTGACTCCTCTGAACTTGATCATCACTGCTTTGTCACTGTTACTCTATTGCACCATGTAATTTCATGTTGGCTTGTGCCATTCTTCTCTGCTATTTGCATTTGCACTGCACTTGCTAGTTTTGGCATAGCAATTTCACTTAAGCCCTATCTTGATCCATGCGTCATGCATGTTTTGATGATGTTTCATGCTTGATTGCTCCATTTGTGCTCCATGTTGATCTGTCTCGACAATTTCCTTGCTGGTTTGCCATTTGATCATGATGCTGAGTTGTTCTTTGACCATATCTCGACCATGCATTTGCTTTTGCTCGATGACATGCACTTATCACTTGAAAGTTTGATTTTCCCACGCTACTTTGATAAAGTATATTGTTTTCATTCATGTTTGCTCGACTACTTTAATATGTGTTGACTATGTTGACATGTGCACTGAGTCGAGAAAGTCCATGTGGCTACTCCTCAGTTGCACCCTGAATTGGCGTGGCAGTGCACACGTGTATATCTATACACATGTGTATATGCAGTCATTCAGAAAATTTCCTGTCCCTGTACATATACAAACTGTCAGCTAGACACAGATGAATCAGATCAAGTCATGAAAAATGATGAGAAACACACCAGAAAACTGAGGCAAATAGAATTTTAAAAAAAAATTATATTTGCATGTGTTCAGTTTTATTTCTATTGCAGTGTACTGTGTGTTTTCTATTTCATGTGACAGGTAAGCAAACGGTGACTGGACTGACAGTGAAGATGCTGTGAAGACAGAAGACTGAAGACAAGAACAGTGTGAAAAAGTGTATATGTATACGAGTCTGTATAAAAGAATGAATGAGTGAAACTGTGACTGAAAGATAGAGTGTTGTAGTGGAGAACACTGTATATGGAATCTTATCTGATATGTAATACAGTGATGTACAAATAGTGGAGTTAAAAAAAAAAAAATTTGTACTGTTTGAATATTGAAATAAAATATTATATTTAAATAAAACACTGTGAATGTTTGAATTTCTGTACAGTCGTATTTTATTTAAATATAAATATTATATTCCAGTCTGTGATTTACAATAACAGTACAATATCAAACACATTAAAATAATATTTATTTGGTTGTTATCATCAAACAAAAATCATATAATTGTGTATACAACACCGTTATATACAACAATCTCCCCCTTTTGATGATGACAAACAAATAAAAGATTTTGTATACAATAGATGTGTTTGACAGTGAATATTGAACTCCCCCTATTTATTAGCTCCCCCTACAACAGACAGCTCCCCCTATAACTGTGCATGAGTGAAATGTATGAATAATAATAAATTTTCAAAATTGAAAATATTTATAAAATATTCACTCATAAATCAAAATCTCTATCCATTCTCCCGCTTTTGTTATCATCAAAAGGATACAGAGTTTAAAATACAAATGAAAAATGACTAGAGATATAATTTCAGCTTAAGAGGAAGAACGAACATCATATATCTCAATCAGTCAAACAAAAATCATAATATTCTGAGAACAGGTGGCATATTTCACATTGTAGAAAATGATGGATTTACCAATGAAAATGGGGAGAAAAAAAATTTATTCCAATTATTTTCCAAAAAAAATGAGGTTCTAAAACAGAGATTGAATTTGGACTATAATTAATAATTCAATTTAAATGACAAAATCGAATAATCTCAAATTCCAATACCTATCAATCAACAAATCATAATATGTCATAAAATTTCAACACATTTCACAGATTAGAAAGTGGATTGATAGGCTAGTTAATATACACCAAGGAGAATTTCACATAAAAATTTATTTATTGCAAATTGTTTTCTTTTCTTTTTCTTTTGATTTAAGAGCACCCTGACCACGCATAACCAGAGCTTGGATTTTTAAATGAGGTCAGTCGCAGCTTAAATTATAAGTTGTCTCATAACCATGCATGACCAGAGCTTGGATTTTTAAATGAGGTTAGAGACACACTTATGTATTAATTAAATATTTATCGTTTTCAGCTTTAAATAGGAAAACTCCTCGGTATATACAACTAATATGAATGACAGAAATGTGGTAGGTACAGAAATGGACTGCGAAATAAATTAATAATATTATGAAATATGACCAACTGTACCGGGATTATTGAAAATTTTCAAATATCACTAATTCTGAATAAATAATATAGTCCCATTTCTATCACAAATTCCCACTGTTTATTAAATATATATATATATATATATATATATTTTAAAAATATTAACTCTCCACATTAATATAAAATCATGATGGATGGCAGAATGATGATAGATAAAGAAAATGATCCTGAAATAATTGCCAGTTCAAAGATATTATAATAAATATTCAACCATCATGAAAATCCAAATAAAATCTCCTCTTATTATGAAATATATTACAGTCATAATTCATCACAGTTTCAAAATCTGATAATAATTTTGATGAATTATAAATACAGTTCAATTGGATATTGATTTCAATTTCTAAATGAATAATCAACAAATAATTTTAAAGTTGAAAATTAATTACAAGAGTGATATACACAGATTTATACAGAGGGAAAAAAAAACGTATTTATATAGGGTGATAGTTCAAAACAGGTGAGTGGAAAAAAAAAAAGGATTGATACTACTTGTAGTCTCTTTCTCAAAGATTTTATTCACACCCAAAATATCTTAGATTGAAGAAATTTCAAACACAAAGCCCAAACGGACAATATTACAACTTTGGCACAAATATTAGAGCAGCAAGCAGATTAAAACAGACAGTTATTTGAAAATAGTATCAGAGCTGCACAAAAATAGTTTCAGAAACAAACTTGTCAGAGTGATGGTCACATAAGATGGTCCATGATCCAAGATTAAAAATACCATTTATTTTAAATCATTTGATGAATATGAAATACTCTAGATTCAATGAATCGATTACACCAAATTATTAATTCAGATTCAAGATATGTGTGTGATTCAATAAATCAATAATTTCAAATGATTTTAAACAAATAAATATTTAAATCAATTAATCATGAAATATCAATGATTTTCAAAGACCATTTTCAAAAAGAACTTTTCAAGAATTTCTCAAAAACTATTTCTTACAAGCCCAATAGAAATATCAGATCATTTACATCAAATCTGAGAGGTATTCTTGATTAAAAAAATAATTTATTTGAAATCACTTGAATCAATGTTAAGTTTGAGATATAATGAATCAGTCACACAAGGTTGATCATTTCAAATTTAGGAGGTGTGTGATTATCCAGAATATCAATAGTTTCAGATGATTTCAAACAAACAAATTTTAACTATAATGATCATGACTAACTATGATTTTCAAGATGTATCACTGGTTCAAGCCAATCCAAAAAAATACTGGAATTGTCACAACTGATAAATAACAAAGTGCTATAATGAGTATAATATTTTGAGCTTTTCTAAAATGAATTAGAATAAACTCAGAATAGCAAACGTGTGTGAAATTCCATCAATTTTCAGATCTTCAAAAATTTAGAATTCAAATTAATTAACAGTGTTCAAGATATGACATGAATACAACAACACCGTTATGAATTCAGAATTAGGGAAATAAACTTCAAAACAATTGCAGATATTTACACAAATAAATTCAAGATCTGGAAATGATTACAAACACGAGAGTTTTCTACAAATAAAATGAATTTCCAGACAAATATGAGTTTTGCAATTGGAAGTTAATGGAGCACAGAATAAACAAAGATATGGCAGTGACAAATCAAGTAAAGACAAATAGAAGAAAATAAAATAGAAAGGGGTAGAAGAAGCAGGAATAAACAATAAAAAATATTTACAAGGTTGAGATCAGAAATCATACCTGATTCACAGAAGACGTTGTGGATCTCTAACTCGTCAGACTTTGCTAAGGAACAGTAGATGATTCAATGATGTGAAGCAGTTTGAATCAGTTTCTCTTTTCAGCACAGTTGTTCCTCAGCCTCCTTTGGTAGCTAACTGTTTAGAGGATTGAGTGGTCTAACAATGGCAGTAAAACCACTCACAGTTGTATTTGTTCGTTTTGGTACCCAAACCTGTTTATATAACAAACCATCAGAATAAACCTTTGTACCCTTAGGAACCCAAATCTGTTTGAATTTCACGAAGTTTAGTTTATTTCCTTTTGGGATCCAGGATTGTTTAGAAGGATTATTATAAAACAATTTCTCATTTTGATTTTGACTCAAAAAA
Organism: Allium sativum; assembly: GCA_030737875.1. NCBI lineage: Eukaryota > Viridiplantae > Streptophyta > Magnoliopsida > Asparagales > Amaryllidaceae > Allium > Allium sativum. Next base: position 628,580,227 of record CM060920.1, read on the forward strand.
CCTTTGAAATTATAAGAGTTCAAATTTTCAAATTGATTCTTTTCAAGGTTGTTTGAAGGATTTTTCACATCATTCGTAATTCGTCTTTCAAAAACATTATTTTTCTCAAACCCAAGTCCACGTTTATTTTGAACAGAAAATTTGTTTTTCAACAACATATTCAAAGATTTTTCACCGTCTGAAAAATTAGACAAGATTGTTTCAATTTGTTGAATTTCAGTTTTAAGATCACCATTTTCTTTCAATAAATCTGAACAACGATTTTTAGTGATCTCACATCTTTTGAAATCAGATTTCAAAACCAAATTTTCATCTTTGAGTAACTTTATTTTGGTTTGGGACTCAGCAATCTCAGCCTCAAAATGTTTTCGACTTTCAGACTCAAATTTCTTGAAATTTTCAATCTCGTTTTCAAGTTCTTTCAAAATCGAATTTGATTTCAACAAATTTTCCTTTTCTGCATTTTCAAGTTTGGAATGAATATTAGTTTTAAACATTTCAAATTCCTTTTGCAGATGATTGTTCAAATTTGATAACTCAATCTTGTTTGCTTTTAAGACCAAAATTTCATCTTCAAACTTTTGAATATTTTTATTGAGATGAACAAGATTGGTTTTCAATTTCAAACAATTTTTACAATCTGAATCTGAAAGGTTTTTAAAATATTCAAGCTATGATTCCAAATCATCAATTTTGCTGTTCAACTCAGAATTCCTAGATTTTAGAGTTTTGTTTTTAGATTTGAGTTTATCAACAGATTTAGTTAAATCAACACACATATAAACCAAATCTTCGTATGAGAAATTTTCAACTTCAGCGTCCGTTGATTCTCCATCATCCGATCCTTCTGAATTCTCATTTGTAAATCCTATTAAACAGAATTCTGAATCTAAATTGACAATCTGGGGTTTTGAGCTGGAGTTGTCAATTTGACCATACTTCGTATTTAGAGCTGTCCAAATTTTCTGCGCAGTTAAACAATGGGAAATCAGACTGTATTGATTATCATCAAGATGAGAATAAAGAATATGTGTAGCACGAGAATTAAAAACTTTATCTACCATATCGTACACATTGATAACAACATCCCAACATTTAATATTAACAGATTTTAAATAAAATTCCATTTTGGATTTCCAGTTTAAAAAATCTGTTTCAGTGAAAATAGTTGGAGATGAACTGGACTGACTCTCGCTAGACAGACAACTAGGGTTACCCATGACTCTAGAGTTAAAAAAAATTACCTGCTCTGATACCACTTGTTGGATCTAGATTAACCCTAGAGGGGGGGTGAATAGGGTTTATCACAGTTTTTAACTGAATTAAAATTCTAACGAGATATTAAAATAATAAATAGATCACAGATTATAGCAGAAACAGAAATGCAGAAAATAAATCACACACAGATATACCCAGCTTCGGCATAACCCTGCCTACTGCTGCATTTCTAAGGTTTCTACTAGGTGATAGAACAGATCCCGCATACAAGACCATGTACACTTGCAAACCCTGCTCCTATTCTAACCCTACGCTCAAATCCCTAGATTGATCGATATCCCCTCGATCAGATTTCCCGTATTACAAACCAGTAACACGTAACCTAGATTTACAGACTCTAGTGGACTGCCAATCAACACCCTGACTGGAACCCTAGAAATTTTGCAGACTTCTAGAAACTGTTCGATGGTTTTTACAAAGCAAAATAGAAAGTACAAGACCAGTAAAAAAAAGAAAACCCTAGGAAATTAAGAAAAGAGGGTCATCCCCTTTAATTAGACAATTCAAAAACCCTTTCAACTTGACCGACCCATTCACAAATTGGTTGCCCACTTATTTTGACCCGATCACTTTGTCTCTGAGAATTAAAAATGGCGGCTGCGATTTCTAGGGTTTCACTAAATCTTCCCCAAATCGATTTCAACTTCGATGGCTTTCTGGAATTGATGGAATAGCTTCTCTGATGCTTGATTCTTTGTGGCTTTGCTCGTCTGATTTGGGATTGCTTTCTGGTTCGATCGAAATTGTGAGTTTTCTGAAATTTCTTGCTTTGAAAATGCTTGAAATGAGTTTGTGTGTTTTCAATCAATTCGCCAGTGATGAAATGGTGATGTTAAATAGGGATATAATCGAACCCTAATAACTCTGATTTCAAAAAAAAAACGGCTTGCTCTGATTTTTCCCGATTTGTTGAATTTCCCTTTTTGGTTCCTTGTTTTTAAAATCCTTGCGTGTAATATAGGGTAAAATAAAAACACCCTAATTGCTCTGATTTCAGAAAGAGATTCGATCTGATTGCTTGCTTTCCTATTTTGGGTGTCGGTTTCAATTGATTTGTGTTTGTGAAAATTTTGTGTCACCCTTGAAAAATTCCCCTTGATGAATTGATTACTTGCTCGATATAAATCTCCTTGAAATCTGATTGAAACATTTTTGGAAATGAATTGGTCCTTGTGAGATTTCGGCCATGTCATGAATAATTTATCTGATCCCAAATATGATTTCTGGAATGCCTTAAAATAAACTTGCCAAAGATGAATACTCGAAATCTGGAAATAATTTTCTTGCACTTAAACAGTTACCAGATTTGTTGTGATGATTTTGAATTGCTGCTTTGATTGAATTTGGCCGAGGATACAGGAAATAAATTCTTTGTCCCTTTTAAAATTTTTTTTTTCAAAAATAATTATTGAAAAAAAAAAACTGGAAACAATTTTCCATCTGAAAACTGATTTCTGGCCAAAACAAATCATTGCTTATGCTCATTAAAACAGTGATGACAGGATAAAAAAAATGGTTTAAAATCTTGCCAAAAATAATGTTGTAATATCTGGAATCTGTTTAAAAACTTGCCAAACAGATTTTCAGGAGAGACAAAATAAAACTTGTCAAATGTAGATCACTGATTTATAGAGGCTTGTTCATGCCTTGATTTGAGTTCACACCATTTTCTGCTTGATACTTGACTTGCCTTGTGCTTGACTGTTTTCACATATGCACCATATTTGTGCTATCACCATTGACATGAATAAGTCCACTGTATTACCTAGTGTTGAGTCTGCATTGCCAGAGTAAATCCAACTGTTCTTCGATTCAACCTGTCATTTTGAAATTTCTCTTGTGTGATCATTTCTGGAAAGGTTGAACAATTTCTTGTCATCATTGACTTGCATTTTACTTGCTTGCTATTATTGTGACCATTTGTTCATGCTGTAGCACACCATGCTATTGGGCTGCCTATATATGTATTGCTGGAAAAACATTTCATGCCAATAAACATGTCTTGCATGATTTCTGTTCAAATGTCCAAAAGAAAAAAAAACTTTTGCATGATTAACTATAAGATTTTTTTTTTTTTGACTGAAACTTCACTTGAACCATATTTGTTGGACATGCTTGCTAGTGGCCTTACTGTGAGCATTTGTCTAGACTTCATGTACCACTGTCTTGCTATATTGATCAGTAATATGTATAGGTCCACTTGAAAAATACTCCATGTATATTGACCATTTGTCATGCTTCACCATGTTTGAAAAAACTGAGCTTTTTGCTTGTCTACACTGTTGAATACTTTGAGCACTTAAAAAAAAAATGTCTAAACACACTCAGCTGCTTGCATGTAGTTGCACCATTCATTTATACTTCTTGCTTTCTGAACAGCTTGTGACATTGAAACTGATGCCTTGTTTGCATGTACACAATGCTGAACTAAACTTGTACATATTGATCTGAATTATTTTAAAAAAATGTCACCACATTGCTTGTGACTCCTCTGAACTTGATCATCACTGCTTTGTCACTGTTACTCTATTGCACCATGTAATTTCATGTTGGCTTGTGCCATTCTTCTCTGCTATTTGCATTTGCACTGCACTTGCTAGTTTTGGCATAGCAATTTCACTTAAGCCCTGTCTTGATCCATGCGTCATGCATGTTTTGATGATGTTTCATGCTTGATTGCTCCATTTGTGCTCCATGTTGATCTGTCTCGACAATTTCCTTGCTGGTTTTCCATTTGATCATGATGCTGAGTTGTTCTTTGACCATATCTCGACCATGCATTTGCTTTTGCTCGATGACATGCACTTATCACTTGAAAGTTTGATTTTCCCACGCTGCTTTGATAAAGTATATTGTTTTCATTCATGTTTGCTCGACTACTTTGATATGTGTTTACTATGTTGACATGTGCACTGAGTCGAGAAAGTCCATGTGGCTACTCCTCAGTTGCACCCTGAATTGGCGTGGCAGTGCACACGTGTATATCTATACACATGTGTATATGCAGTCATTCAGAAAATTTCCTGTCCCTGTACATATACAAACTGTCTGCTAAACACAGATGAATCAGATCAAGTCATGAAAAATGATGAGAAACACACCAGAAAACTGAGGCAAATAGAATTTAAAAAAAATAAATTATATTTGCATGTGTTCAGTTTTATTTCTATTGCAGTGTACTGTGTGTTTTCTGTTTCATGTGACAGGTAAGCAAACGGTGACTGGACTGACAGTGAAGATGCTGTGAAGACAGAAGACTGAAGACAAGAACAGTGTGAAAAAGTGTATATGTATACGAGTCTGTATAAAAGAATGAATGAGTGAAACTGTGACTGAAAGATAGAGTGTTGTAGTGGAGAACACTGTATATGGAATTTTATTTGATATGTAATACAGTGATGTACAAATAGTGGAGTTAAAAAAAAATGTACTGTTTGAATATTGAAATAAAATATTATATTTAAATAAAACACTGTGAATGTTTGAATTTCTGTACAGTCGTATTTTATTTAAATATAAATATTATATTCCAGTCTGTGATTTACAATAACAGTACAATATCAAACACATTAAAATAATATTTATTTGGTTGTTATCATCAAACAAAAATCATATAATTGTGTATACAACACCGTTATATACAACAATATGAACACCCAGCAAGTGGAAATCGAGCACCAGAAGCCTAATAGCTTGTTTCAACCATTAATTATTCCAGTTTGGAAATGAGATTCAATATCCATGGAGTCATCGATGGACAGCCGAGATCAAGAAGAAGGAAGTAAGCATTTAGGTTGTCGTGGATAGACTATGCTTATTTTATTCTTGTAAATCCTACTAGGATAACACTGTTTTTGGCTAAGTTATTCATGAATAATATAGCGAGGCTTCATAAAATTTCTAGTAGAATCATAAGCGACAAGGGTCCATTGTTTACGAGTCATTTTTGGAAAAGTTTGCAAAAGATAACGGGAATGAAACTCAAGATGAGTACAACTTATCATCCATAAATGGATGGGCAAACCGAAAGGGTGAACAAAACACTAGAAGATTTTTTGAGAGATTCTGTTCTGGACTTTGTTGTTTATTGGGAGGACCTTTTGCACTTAGTGGATTTTTCCTATAATAACAACTTTCAGACTACTATAGGAATGACGCCTTTCGCAGCTTTATACGGAAGACCATGTAAATCGCCATTGTGTTGGCTAGAGACAGACAACATGCTAGTTCTTGATCTAGAGTTAGCGGGAGAAGCCAGTGAGAAGATTGAAATCGTTCGAGGTCGGATGAAGGAAGCTCAATCCAGACAAAAGTGCCATATAGATAAAAGGAGTAATTTATATTTCTCTGTTCGAAAAACGGTTTTCATCAAGGTATCAAAGACGAATGGCATTGTTTCATTTCAGAAAAGCAGAGGAGATTGCACCAAGGTTTGTTAGTCCCTTTTTGGTACTGGAAAAAATTGGAAAGCTTGCTATTAAGTGAAGCAATCGATAGAATAACGGAAGTCCATAATGTGTTCCATGTATTGCACTTATAGAAGTATGTACATGAATCTGATGCTATAATTGATTCGAAGACATTGGAGGAGTTAGTAGTAGAACCTTATATGACCAACGTGGGGTAATCGGATAGTGTTTTGGATAGATACAAAAGGAAGTTAAGAACCGAAACAATTACACTGGTGAAAATTCAGTGGATCGATGATGAAAGAGATTGTACTTGGGAGATAGAAGACATGATTAGTGGTGTTTTCCTTTTAGTATGATCTATATTGTTTTGTTGATTAGTTACTAGTAGGCTATGATAGTATATGATTGTGATAGAATTTTTTGCTAGTTTATTATGATTGCTTTGCTTATTTTAGTCCTTGACTGAATTTCGAGAACGAAATTTTGATTTAAGGAGAGGATGATGTAATTCCCCTAAATTAGATAACATTATTCATAAATTTAATCGATTAAATTATATGGGAGTAATGTGGTTAATGAGGAAATGAGAGTTGTGTTTAATAATTTAATTGGTAGGTTGTCCTTAGAAACAAATTAACTAAGATGTGCATAAAGATGAGCATATAATAGGGGCAAAGTGGTAAACTTTTGGCCTTTATATGTATCTCTTATCCTAACACCTTTTTTCAACTCTCATTCATCTTCTAAAATCCAAAAGAAACTAAAGAGGTCAGTCATTAAAGCTAGGATAGTAGAGGAAGAAAAGAAAGCTAGGATTTAAGAGCTTGGAAAACCATATTAACAAATCTCACAACCTCTATTAATCAAAGTGAATAATATTCTTACCTTTCTGTTTTGGTTATAGGGTTATATTTTAAAGTGTTGCATGAGTTCATGATGGATTTTCATGATAGAAATGATGATACTTGGTGCTTAATCAATAACTATGTCTGATATGATTTACATGGATAATATACATGAAAATGGATAGGTTTTATGTCAAAACCTATAATTAGATATCTCTGAATGCCATGGAATTTTTGTAGTTGTTTGTTACATGATTTTGGAGATAGGTTTCAAATTTCAATACTTGCCATGATTGAATGAATTAGTTATGAGTTTTCTAAGTTTGAAATGATTAGGAAAAGCTTATATATTTATTAAAATGATTAATATATCCATATAAAAATTTATACTTGGCTCATAGAAAGTACTGTAAAAAGAATGTATACATACAAAATTTATTTTATAAGCTAATAAGAATTCGACAAATATGGTAGAATGGGTATAAAGTATCACTACCAAGGAAATAAGTCATTTTTACCAGTATTTACTGTCATTGCTACTGCCTTATCCTAAATCAACGTTTTGATACTTTCGGTAGCGCTAGATACTTGAAATATCACAAGTATGGTATATGAAGTATTTAGGCTTCCACCTCTTAAAAGGCTTTCACCTCCACTCTTTCTGTAGAGACGAAGGGGTAATTTTTATAAGAAAAGTGCCATTTTGTATAAAGAACTTTACACCTTTCGGAGGAATCGGAAGGGAGTCTTATCTCTTATACGACAGATCTTGATTTACATGTTTATTCCATAGATCTGGAAGGGGTACCTTTTGGAGGAATTGTGTAGTGCCAAAGAGGTTTGCCTTTGGAGTAAATGAATGTTTTCTTATGGAGCCGGAAGGGTTTCCTTTCGAAAATGAATGATTATTGAGTCTGGTAAGACACCATTGAAAGTTGCAAATGTTATTTGATGGGAAATCATGGTCACGATATTTACATTTATGTTAACATTAAGAAACTAATAGGTAAAATAAATTGGGGGAACCAATTTACTAAAATGATGAACCTTCAGTCATGTTGTTAATGAGAGGTTACCTCAAAAGCACAGAAGCATGGTCGGAAGGAGAAATAGTTTCATTGCTTAGCAAGGGTTACCTTGAGTTGAGTAGTGCGAACACCAAAAGAAAGAAGTAAATTTAGTGTTACCAAATTAACTTAAACATAAGGCGATGGCATTTGGACTGTTTGCTTTGCGCAATATTGGAAGTGCGTCGGTTTCGAATGTTTGGAGGGGGTACCTTGAGAAATATGGTGGGGAAACCAAAATAAAAAAATGAAAATGATAGGATATCATTAGAAACCGTTATAACGGGAAGTCAGAAATAACGAGGCCAGGGAATCCACTGTGTGTTGCATATTTATATAGTCGCTTAGATTATTGTGGATTTAGCAGTAACCATTGAAATGCAGTAGTTCCGCGAGTGGTTCAGGAGGTAGCTTGATAGTAGAGCGGGGAACCCATTTCGTTGTGCAGCGTGGTCCTGCTAGATATCTATGTGTCATGTATAAAGGATTATTATTCACACTAGTCTTTGGACTGACCCGAAGTTTTTTGCTTTTCCTTTTATCTTTTGGGTGCTCATTTGAGTATGCCAAGGGTTGAGCCCATTTAGGTATCTTCTTCGAATGAGCTTCTAGAGGCATACCAGAGGCTTTAGCTATTTAGGAGTTTCGTTGTTTGTTTTTTCTTTTGTTGTATGTATCGACAAAGTTGTAGTTGCCTATATATTTAGACTCTGATCATGCATGAGGGCATAATCATATGTCGCTCTCAGAATTTATTTTGTAATAACTTATAATTCCTCTAAACGGGTTATACACAAGAGATGTATGAATGAAATGGTTATTAATGAATGTTCTGTGAAGTTTTCTATATTCCCATGTCTTTTGATGTTATGGTTTATTAACATCCAGTTTTCTTTCACTAAAATATGACACTAGAGATGACTGCATCATTTGTAGAGTTGAGCTTCCAGTCTTAGAGAATAGGGTATTAAGATTTCGTATCTTCCGTCAATTCTTTATATTCAAACTGAGATTCTGGGATAGATAAAGAATTCGATTATAACCTATTCTAACTATAACAATTCTATCATAAATTGCATTTTGGACTGAAACCTAAACTCGAGGCGGCCCGGTTTGGTCTATTAAACGACGACTCGCGCGTGTATGGTCATACAAGACCCCCCTACGATCCTCACAACAAAGAAAACGTTAGGTGCCTATAGGGTCCAACCCTTCTCATGAAATACTGTATTTAAGTAAATATAGTTCTCATTATTTCAACTTGTGGGACAATTTACACTTCTCATTCTTTTTCTCTCATTCTCATTCAAAACGAAATACACACAAAAAGTTTTGATAAAATTTCACAATAATCTGTAACAACCCAACTTTTTCGTACCGTTTAAGATGGCATTTAACCACATATGCCCAACTCAAAAGGCATAGGAAAGCGGACAATTAGGAGAAAGAAGTTAGAGGGTAAGAAGAAGAAAGAAATGTTGAAAAGAAGAAGAAGAAGAACATCAACACTACAGAGTTAGAGTATAATAAAATCTCATATCAGAACGAATAAAATATAATACATCAATACTCTTTACACAAATAGAAAACTCTGTGTGTGTGTGTGTATATATATATATATATGATTATACAATCAGAGTACACAACTAAATCAGTACAATGTTGATCTATACAACACACACTTCGAAAATAAATTAATAACAAAAAATACGGGAATATGTCTTAACTCTGGCTCCTCTCCTGAAGATCTAAGAAAATCCAATTCAACTTGGAAAATATACCCAGTCTGACCCGAGCGCATTTTAAGGGAAGGAAAATCACTTGGATCAGTCTAGAATACTTTTAGTGATAAAAGTCACATCACAAACAACTTGCTTAAAATTTAGAAATCCTTTAAAAGAATGAAACTTTCGTAAGACACGACCCAACATAAACATGACACACGTTTTTCCCTTACGATAACCAAATCACTTTTTATATGAAATCTAGTTATATTATAATAATGTCTAACAATCCACAAATAAAATAGGAATATAGGCGAAAAGCTTGCATCTCACTTTTCGACATAATTGGTTTACATTTAAAAATGTACGGCTTGTATTGGAGTTTGGATTTCCAGACATGAATAGGTAAGGAACTACCTTCCGATCAGTGCCCTCTAAAGATAAAACACCGGGGTTCAATAATAACATCTTGCAACTCGACCACACAGAACCAGTCACACATTCAGCTTGAGTGACCGAATATATCACCACCACAGTTGGGATCATCAACCGTATCATTCCGAAGCATATAAAAAAGGGACAACTGATTTTTCTAGACCAGGTGATGATATACCTTAATGGGTATAACCCACATAGCCCTGCTACCTGCCCGATTTCATTCATTTCCTTGTAGATGAGGGTTGAGGTCACAATTATCTTTTCGGAATATCACATCAGACTTTGAATACCACGTTGTGATCCGCCAAACCACTAATCGATTTGCACAAAGATACTCTGGGTGTTAAGCCAAAAGAAGTTGCCTTCTCCACCATAATACTTGGTATATTTGTAAAAACCAATGTACGTAATTTTACGAAATACTCTATCAGGCATTTGTCCATACATGTTCTTTCTAGGACTGAACGAAACCGAAGACACACCGAAACGTAGGATTACTACTACAAGTTTAATCATGTAGTTAACCAGAGACATCAACGAGTATCCCTCTTGCTCCAAAGGTCTAGGCATTCATATCATCTTCATACACACAAACATCCCTACAAATTAATTTTCAAACACAAAGTCAGTTAGAAGTGGAATTGGGTCTAGTTCCCATCTCGATCTTCTCAAACTAGCACATCGATAGTCAAATGGGAATTCATTGATAGTCGGATATTTGACTATTAACTCAAATAGTACATTTAAGTACATCAGCAGCTCATGCCGTTCAATTGAAAACATTCATTTAAACCTATTTCATCGATGTAACGACCCACTTTTTCCGTACAGTTTAAGCCAACATCCAACAACCCATGTCAACTCAAATTGCACAGAAAAGTAGATTATTTGGAGAAAGAAATTAAAGGGTAAGAAATGAAAGAAGGAAATATTAGAATAGAAGAATAAGAAGAATAGAGTCTCACAGCGGAATGGAAAAAATATAATATCAAATGCTTTATACAAAAAGGAAACTGTATATTACAACATCATAGTATACATACATTTCAATACAACATACTACGGAATAATTAGTACTATAAAATATGGATGTAAATCTCGAATTTAACTTCTCTTCCGGAAAACTCCAAGCGATCCTAACCTGGAAATATACCCGATTTGACCCGAGCACATTTGAAGCAAAGCATAATTCCCCCAGATTAGTCTGGAATACTTTCAGTGATAAATTCACATAGCAAACAACTTGTTGAACTTTAGAAAATCCTTTTGAAAGAAAGGATAACAGTAAGACCAACCCACACATAAACACAGACGGTTTTCATCTTACTATAACCCAAAACATTTTTTTGATATATCAAAATCTAATGATACTATAATAGTGTCTATCAAATAACAAATAAATAACCATCTAGCAGAACGCTTGCATCTCACGCTCTACATATTCATTATATAATTCAAAACCGAAGGCACTTATTAGAGATTGGATTCCAACTATGATAAGGTATAGGACTACCTTCCGATCAGTGTACTCTAGAGGGGATACACTGCGGTTCAAAGAACAACTTGCAACTTGACCACACATAACTGACCACTCATTCAGCTTGAATGTATCAAATATATTGTCACCAACGGTTGCTAGCAACATAACCATTCCCGGGAGATACAGAAACGAAAAAAGAAAAAAATGAATTTTCTCTAGATCAGTGACAAATATACCATGCTTGGGAATGGCCCACCTAGCCATGCTGCTTGCCCGATTTATGTCATTTTCCGGTTGATGATGCTTGAGGTCATGTTTACTTTTTCAGGACATCACATCATCATTTACTTCGAATGTCACATCGTCAGATCTATCAAATCAATAATTGATGTCCACAAGTATACTCTAGGTGTTAAGCAAGAGAATTTCTCCACCACCAAACCTGGTATATTTGTAAAAATCAATGTATGTGACCCTCAGGAAATACTCTGTAAGACATTTGTCCATACAACTCGTCCAGGAACAGGATGAACCGAAGGCACCCTCCTACTGCATTCTAGGAATCACCCTATATATCAGTAGTGAGTAGTCCTTGCAATCCATATATTTCAACCATGATAGAACCACAATTTATCTCCGGGAGCGACCTAGAGATTATAAGTAGTTCTTCTGTTTAACGAAGATCTACGATCTTCAATTACTCCATCTTCATTTGCTGTAAGTTAGTTTCGTACGCAACGTTGATTCGAGATGGTTTTTGGGTCTAGTTCCCATCCCGGTCTCTTCGAAACAACACGACAAAGGGTCCAAGAAAATATTAGATTGATAGTTTGGTGTTTTAACTATCAGTCTCAAACAGTACGGCCCAGTATATTGGCAGCTCCGGTCATTTTACTTAGATTCATTTATCAAAGAAATTTCATTGATTCTTAGAAATTGATTTCATATTCTTATTTCAAATCCAATTGTTTTTATTACCTTGAAAACAATAACATATCTTTATTTACCAAACTCCATTACTTCACTTTGAAATATCACTATATTCACCAAATCCTTTATTTCCTTTAATTTGAAAAAATCACCATATATATATAATTATAATTCCAAAGTATAAATATATTCACACTTCAAACTAGAGTGAAACCATGTTTATTTGTACATCATTTTATTTTAAACAAATAGTTTCAAAATTAACATTGCAATATACTCTTATAAACTAATAAACCGACTTCCAACTGTTACAAACTAATATCATCCCTTGATAATAGTGAAGTCATTCAAGTTGGGGTATTTTAATTACCTCTCAGACCTTGACCGACAACGTTCTTATCTCGGGATAGATAAAAGTTTGAAACACAAAACCTATTATTTCCATTTACCATTTTATTTCAAAATATGGTTTTAATAACCATTCCTTGCATATGGAAAATATAAATCTCTTTAACCTTTATGCCACTTAAAAACCTATTAAAACTTGGCATTCACTTACCAATCTCCTCTTCACTTTACTTAACTTGAATTCAAATCCTAAATCTTCTTATGGAATCCATTTATCATTTCCTTTTTGAAATCATATTTCACTTTATTTTACCTAATTAAAAAATTAAGTAAAAACAGATCTTATTGAAATCTTTGCATTACACATCTCTTCATTAACTTCCAATTATAAATTGGAATTTACTATCCAATATCTTATGGAAATATTTTTCAAATTCCCTTGCTTATACTTAATTCAATCATTAAGTAATAATTACTCAAAAGAAGAATATTAGCTTCACATATTTTATAACTCTGGTATAACATCGCTTTTAACATGATTCATTTTTAAACTCCATCCTTCTTAATTCCCATCCATTTAAGAAGTGAATTACTTTAGTCATTATTAATTACAATAATAAATTTCATTATTAACTGAAGTGAAATAGTTTAATTCATTAAAATATAGATCATCTAATCACTTATCGATATTATTAAATGATAAATACATCATTAATGATTTATCAATCAATAAGCAATAATAAATATCATTAAATAAATAAATAAATAATATTTAATAAATATTATTAAATTAAAATCGATTATTCGTTAAACCATTTCCATTAGATTAATCGGAGACTGATTAATCTAATTAAACAGTGGACATCATCAACTTAAACATCAATTATTTGTTAACTAAATTCAACTTATCCTTACCCTTAGATTAATACAATTAATCTAAAAATATCGCTTAACTGTTTTACTTAAACAATTATTTTCACAACAATAACCCATAGGTTAAGTTCTGGCTTTTACACTTATAAAATTCATTAAAATTGCTACAAAATATTATATAACTGTTTTTATAAAAACCATTTATAAATATGTCTTATTTTAAAAAGAAATAAATTTTAAAACTTCACTTAAATTATAAAAATAAATTTTACAACTTCAATTACGTCAATTCTTGTAACGTCCCAGAAATTTTGACAAGTGGAATAGGAAATTAATTGAAGATTTAATTATTTAGGATCATTTTTATGTTAATACTGGAATTAGAAATTTAAATCAAATGTATTGTGTGTGTATAAAGTTAATTTAATATCTAATTCAGAGTGGACTATTGGAAATCAAATATTTATTTTTGAATATTGAATTGAATATGATTTGGAAATATAAATGGTTGAGTTTAAAAATAAGCTGTAATTTGACGTTGAACGAATTGAAAAAAAATATTTTTGGAATATATATGTGGAAAATCGGATTGAATATGTATGTATTTGAAATTAACGTTTCATGTTTGGAATGAAGCGGAGTTATTGGTAAACAAACAGGATAGAATCAATGAAACGATAAATAATTTAAAAATAAAAATAATGTAGTATAGACGGTATTAGATTACAAATAAAATAATTTTATTCAATTCAGAACATTGAAAGAAAGGGTATACATAATTTTAGTTACATTCGGAGACCGTGTTGGCAGTGCAAAAGTGGAGTGTCCTTGGTATTCAGGGTATAAATTAATGTTAAAAATTTAACAGGTATAACTACCTTAGAAAATATAAAGCAGACCTATCGTCTGAAATCTGCGCACTACCCTACCCTATTGAAAATACATCGTTTTTATCCTCAATTTCTTTCTTCTATAAATCATGCCCTGCATTCCCATTTCTTCAGCAAGGGAAATGTTTCCCTTTTCAATGTTAATGGCCACCAAATATAGCTCTGAACTCCTCTTTCCCTTTGATTCTTAAATCAACTGAAGCCCTAGCCGTTTGTCCCAAAATCAAAACCGAATCTCCACCCCAATTGAGTTCTAGTAGATCGAAAACCTAGCTTTCCTTGGGTCAAAGGTTGCTCCCTTATTAGATCGAAGTTCAACATCGGTGTAGTTCACCACAATCGTAGTCAACCCAGTCTCGTGCCACTACCATGACCATTGCCAGGTGACCGGGGAGCCTCTTTTATTCCAGTCCGTTTTGAGGCTAGGAATCATTGTTGTTTTCATCTTGCCATCACCAAAGGTGAGCATCTCACTCACGATTAACTCATGTTTTCAAGTATTTTAACTTCAATATTTAAACTGAATTGATTTGGTGATTTTGTGTGATTTGGCGCTTGCGTGATTTGGGTCCTTGGTTGATTTTCTGTAAATGATTAGAATTGACCACTTGCCTTGAATAAAATGTGTTCTATTCAAACTGGAGTACTTACGCAAATTTGCTATGGTTTAGAACCTAAAATAACTTAGTTGCACTCTTGATGTCTATTAACAAGCAATGCTTACTGAAATTCTGATAGTACTTACTGTAAAGTTGCACCCATACATACACCTTTGATTTGAAATGCACCATATGTATTGAATTCTATCCGATCCTTTTTAACTGAAAATTTGCTAGCCGTATGTCTTGAACATTGAGTATCTGCTGTTTTGGAACCTGAATGTTATCTCTATTGTAAAATGAAACACCTGATCATATTTGAATAATCAGAATACACTGTTAGAATAGTAAATATTCCCCTATTTTTCTTTGTTAAAATACTTTGCTTTCCCAAGAATACACTGTTCTGTAAAAGCATGCAAGTAAAAGCTATACATTGGATTTTCACTGCTTATTCATTGGTCCAAAGTACGTGAACCATCTTGAGCGTAACTTAAGGGCATTATGAAAATAGAGAATTTTTATGGAAAGTTGATCATGGAAATATTACTGAACTTGAAGCATTAACACCGAGGGTTTGCAGCACAGCTCAATGAGTTAAAAGATTTAACTTCAGACTTGACAAATGAATTCATTTGCATCTTCCTATAAAAACTGAAGTACAATAAATTAATGATGTGCATCTCGAAATGTTTTTTTAAAGCCACACCACAGATGTATACTTCGCGGCTTTCTACTTTAACTTAGTTTTGATTCTTTAGTAGTGTTGTTTTGGCATGACCGTATTTCTTATCACCGTGAGTTGAGTCACATACCATTAAGTTATCTAATGTTGTCATGTATATGTGTATGACAAACAACAATGCATGCTACTTTAAGGACCATCCACAAAGCATGCACTCCTTTTGAATTAACGCTGGAGTGTAGTTTATGCTTTCATCAGTACAACTGGAGTCGTGGTTCCGGTTATTTTCTTACTCCCATAATTGTAATGACTTTTCTAGCACTTTTAAACTTCATCATTAGTTTTAAACCATCATTCCTTTAATTGTTTAGGACCAACAAACATTGTTTTGTTTGTAAAATTTAATTATCTTCATAACACAAATGTCAAAATTTTTAGTAGAGTTAAACTGTTGGTATTCTCTTAGAGTAGTGTTAAACCTGGATTTTTTTGAGAAAATGCACACCTGTATGCGAGTAAATGTTGACTGCTGAGTTAATCCCTTCACTAGCCAGATTTTCTTAAATAACTTTGTTTAGTTATCTCTGAAATCTGCAGTATAAATTGAGTCACCCACTACAAGAAAAATACCCTATTGCAACTAGCTATTTGCAACAGGCGACAAAAGACAGTTGTAGTAAATAATATTTAGCAACAGACCTATTATAGCAGTTGCAATAGATAAGATTTTGCAACAAGACTTTTATTTCTGTTGCAAAAACATACTTTTAGCATCTATGCTTTCATAATTGTTGCAACAAATGTATTATTTGCAACTGCACTTCCAAGCCAGTTGCGAATAAAGACCTTTAGCAATTGTTTTCGCCAGTTGCAATAACTGTATTTTTTATAATAGGTAAAGCCAGTTGCCAAAAACGTACTAAAAATAAGTATATAAGCTTTTAATAATTAATTTTAAGTAGTTACTATTAAATGATTAACTACTAGTAATTATATAATAGTTAAGATTAATATTTAATAATTATTGACTAATAATAAAATTTAAGTATTATAAAGTGATATTTATAACTGATAATTAAATAATAAAAATAATTAACAAATATTAATAAATAGCGTTTAAAAAATAATAAAATAAATAAATAATTATTGAATAATAATAAAAAAACAAATGAATAATAATAAATTATTAATTTGAAATATGAATATGTTTAAATACTAAATAAGTAATAAATAATTAATAAATCCATAATAAATAAATAAACGTAAATTGATTAATATTACTATTAAGGAGTAATTAATCATTATTAATATTATTATTTGTGAATTAATTTATAATTTATGTTTGAAAGAGGTACTTTTGTGAATTAATTAATTGTTATTAGCAACTATTGATATTGTCGTTACTAATTTTTTTAAGTTTTTTATATTTATATTAATTAATGCTTAAATTGAAAAATGTAAAATATTTATTTGTTAATTCATTCCTCTATAGCATACTGTTCTTCCCTAAAAATATTATTCTTTCAGTGTATTATTCTCTTCTAATGGATATATATATATATATATATATATCTATATCTCTGAAACATATGCATGTCTCCAAAATAGATAAAGGCGGACCAATATAAAGTATTTTATATTTAATACAAAATTATAAGTGATATCTACTATTTAATATAAATTTAAAAAAACATTCATATTCTAAGAAAGTATTACAAAATATCTTAGCTTTTAAAAATATTAACATTTCGTTGTTAGTTGTTACTTTTATTCTATAACTATTTTCTTTAATACGCGCTAAGTTTTTGACTTTAAGCAGCAAAAACATTGGTTTCAATCCTAAACTACCCGCCAATTTGATAATTTTGGCTCCAACCCGAATTTTTTTGGCTCCATTCCGAAAATTCCAGATAGTCTCCGAAATACAAAACACGTCCCTTCATCTCTCTCAAAGCATTTAGTTTCAGATCTAATTTCATCTATTCCAAACCATCTCGAACCACAGACGTCTCCATGGTGATAATCTCATCTCTACCTAATAATCTCTTCGCTCCACAGTCGCGTTTTTTTCAAGGCTTCTCAGATTCAAATTGTTGATTCCTCCATTGTATTTTTTTAGTTATCATTTTTCCTGTTTTTAACTTTAAAACATAGCAGCAGTTTTTAGTTATCATTTTTCTATTTTTTTAGTTATCATTTTTCCTGTTTTAACTTTGAAAACATAGCAGCAGTTTTTAGTTATCATTTTTCTGTTTTTCTGGTTATCATTTTTAGTGTAACTTCTGTGTTATGTTTATATGCATCTTTTTTTTACCTACAATATTAAAAAACTGATATCCATGAACTGTTTTTAGTTATCATTTTTCCTGTTTTAACTTTAAAAACATAGCAGCAGTTTTTAGTTATTATTTTTCTATTTTTCTGGTTATCATTTTTAGTGTAACTTCTGTGTTATGTTTATATGCATCTTTTTTTTACCTACAATATTAAAAAACTGATATCCATGAACTGTGAATATGAGAAAAACTTTAGCTTAGCCCTACCAACTTATAAAACTGATAACAGAATAAAAAATCACATGAAAAAACAATTAACATAGTTAAAATAGTAAAACTGATATGTAAGAAAATAGGAAACTTATACCTAAAACCTGATTCAATGTTTTGAAGTAAAAGTAATGGAAAAAATGTTTACTTCAAAGTTTGATTGAATAAAATGAAATTAGTTCGACTTAGTTACAAAGTTAATGCAATAGTACAACTGCAAAATTAACACAACAACAAAATCACATGAAAAAAACACATAACACAGTTAAAACATGAAAACTGATAATTAAAAAAATTGAAAACTGATACCTACAAACTGCATCAATGTTGTAAAGAAAAACTAATGAAAAAAATGTTTACATCACAGTTTGATTGTATAAAATTAAATAAATTCGACTGAGTTAAAAAGTTGATGCAACAATATAACTTCAAAATTAACACAGTAATAAAATCACATGAAAACAACACATAACATAGCTAAAACAGTAAAAATGATACCTAAAATATTAGAAAAATGATACCTAAATACTGATGCAATGCTTTGAAGATTAAAAAATGAAAAAAATATATATCACAGTTTGATTGATTAAATTGAAATAAGTTTGACTTAGTTTCAAAGCTGATACAACAATATAACTTCAAAATTAACACAGCAACCAAAATATCATGAAAAAAACATATAACACAGTTAAAACATGAAAAATAATAACTAGAAAAATAGAAAAATGATACCTAAAAACTGCTGCTATGTATTACAGTTAAAATAGAAAAAATGATAACTAGAAAAATAGAAAAATGATAACTAAAAACTGCTGCTATGTTTTAAAATTAAAAACAGAAAAAACGATAACTACAAAAATACAAAAATGATAATTACGAACTGCTGTACTGGTAAAATGAAAAAAAAAAAACATTTCCAATCTAAAAAAATTGATTCAACAATTTCGACTTCTTCAATTGTGGTTTCCATCGTTTGAAAAATATTTTTATTCAATTCACTTGTGATTTCCACTGGATTTTGTTGATCGACATTTTTTTTAATTTTTTAGGGTTTCGAATGATTTTCTTCTCGATTTTGATTTCGTGATGTTTTCCTTATATTTCGATTTTCGATTTTATTATTTTCTGAAATTCGTAATATCGCGTTTTCTGATTTTGTGATTTCGTGATTTAAGATGAAAAAGAGAACGACGTGAGAGAAGGAGATGTTGAAAGTAGCGGCCGACGTGAGAGAGGGAGAAGATAAAAGTAGCGGCTAGAATTATTTTTGAATGTATTGTCCTTCTGAGTAAAATTTTAGTGGGCTGTCCTTATGGATAAAAAGGCCTTCAGTTTTGTCCTTGTAAATATTTTCCTGTTCTTATATACCGTGCTTTTTTAAAGTTGCTAACGAATAAAAAATTTCAAGGATTTTGTTACAAAACAAAGTAAACTTATTTTTTTTTTTAAAAAAAGTTGTTTGATTTGGAAGTATATCAGAAGTTATTTTCATTGCTATGTACATGTTACATAATGTGCATACAGATTATGACAATTGCTATTCATTGCATATATTTGCTGACATGATTTCATATTTGAACGTTTAATTCCCAACATTCTCAAAATTTTGTTTTGTTAGTATAGAACTATAGAAGGAAGCTTAATGCATTGTCTCTTGAGTTGCAGGGAAATATTTTCGATAAGTTGGAGCCATAGATGATAATAGGAGTAAGAGTCGAGTGTGCAAATATTTTTATGAGGTCTCTTACTTCTGTTCAATGTTAGGTTTAAATTTTGCTTTTTTATATTATGACTAATAAAACACTTTTAAGTTGTATCATCCTAAGAATACATGAGCTATTGAATAGAACTGTAATAGTCTTACAGTTTAGAAGTGGGAATTTTTCAGAAAATCATTGCATAAAACATTTTCTTCCAATTAAGTTAATTATTAACATGGATTCAACCTACTTAGATATTTATATTTGTGGATACTTCAATTTTCAAAGCTAGGAAAGTTTCAAACTCAATATATTGATTAGGAATTGGGAGAGTAATTATCCTCTAGAGAAGCCAATCAGTTTCTTTTTATGGTTTCTGTTTGCATTCCCTTTGGCTCTTGTTGTGTTATCTTCCTATTTGGATAAGGCACATTTGAATAGAGAACTGGAATTCTTAGTTAGGTATTCACATTTTACAACCAGAAATCTGGAAACAGATGTATATTTATCATGTCCTATTTGTTTGGTAAGTCCAATGGTCTTAGCAGAAAAAATGGTGCATGTTGAATATGATAATTTAGTGCTTGGTAGTATGATTTCATCCAGTTTTGATATTTCGAAAGATGTCCCAAGTGATTCGAATGGAGATAGGAACGGTCATGTTAAGGCTACTTCTGTTGTCAGATTCAATGTTTGTTTGAGCTTGACTTTTGAGCTGATTTGATGTTAGGGCTATTTCTAGTCATAAGTCAAGACAAAATGAAGAACATCCAGTTAGTCTCCACAGAATTACAAATCATAATTCAGTTGTTGTACAAAGCAAAAATTGCGTTGGAAAAGCAATTAGAATTTTTTGTATTACAATATTATTTTTTAGTTTTTTTTAATGTCCCTTCTTTCTGGTATATTAATACCATTTCAGGGGCTTTGTTGTCTTAGTGCTCAGCTTGTGTTTAGCCTAGGGATTCTTTTGAAACTAAATAATTATTGGTTTGTAACGTACCACATTCTTCACTAACACTATTTTATTTTCTACATAACATGTCTTTTGAATTACCATGTATGAAAAGTCCCAAAGCTCTAAATCAGACTTTTTCATTCTAGGTCCCTTATTTCTCAAAAAATCTAACCTCTGAAAAGTCCCAAAGCTTGACATGTTGCATGGAAAAAATGATGCAGGGAAAAAATGTCAGGAGATTACTAAAAGAGCAGCCTAAACACTAGTATAGACCTAGCCAGTACAGTGAAGCAAGCTGAGAACCTAAACAATTCTCCTGTTATAGTATATGTATGATAGAGTAGAAATATGATTAGAAAATATTATACTCGAAAAAAATGTGTTGTGTGAGAAAAGAAATTGTTATATATGAGTGGTGTATGAAAATTGTAGAATTTTTTGTTGTAATTGTTTATACTATTAAAACTTTGTTAAAATAAAATTTTTATTTGTTTATTTTATTTTGTAATATACACTATTTAGTAAAACGAATACATTTAATATGTAATATTTATAAGTTGTAATTTTTTTTAACAGATTTATGGATCTGTTGCAACAGGCATATATTGTCGCAAAATGATCTGTTGCAACAGCAAAAGCTTGTTGCAAAAAAGTATACCGCAACATCTTATTGCAATAGGCGTAAAATATTGCAGACATTTTGCAACTTCGGCTATATTAACAGGCGCAGGCCTGTTGCAATAGGTCTACTGCAACAAATATTGTTTGTTGCAAAAAGTGTTTTTTGTTGTAGTGACCCTCCACTATCTTGTTGTATACTGGAACGTGTGCCCAGTAAAATTAGGTAATTCTAATCTTAAATGTTTAGGGAATTAGGGGTTCACACAAACACCTTATTTGTAAGTTGAAGCCACTGCTGAAGGCACTCATATATGCCCAGTTATGCACGTCCTATGTGTGTTTCCATCATTTTTATACCGGAACAAATATTGACATAATTAAAAGTATGCTTGGACCTATAACTTCATTTTAGCAACTGATACACACATAGATATACTTGCATGTCTTGATTTATTTGCATTCCCTATTGGAAATGTGCTTTTTGTTACAGCAAATGGTCTCAGGCATTTAACTAAGTATGCTTCCTTTCCCGTGTCTGTTTATTTAACAAGTTCTCATGGGTTAGTGTACCCAGAATTTGATAAATTGTAGGATTATATACTTATGCCTTGGACGAAGATTGAACATGTAGTGCATTTAAAGTAGTATATATATGGTCTGAACATGTAAGTGCATTTAATTTCTAAAACATGTAGTGCATTTAAATTAGGACTACCAGAGAATGTTTCCTGTTTCTTGGTATAGTTTTTATTTGATCTTTTGGAGTGATGAAGCTGTGTGATGATATTTAGTGGTGGTTAATATAGTAATGATAGCCACTTGAGTAATGGTTTGATATAGTTCATGCATATTGTAGTAACAGTATATTTCTTTGGCATAACATAAGTAAATCTTGAAGCTAAAGATGACAGCAATTTTCTTTCAGCTTATTGTCATTCTTAGTTTAGTGAGTTTTTGTATAGTGAGTAATGGAATGCTTCTATGGTCATTAGGAGGGTATATTTTGGGTTACTTAATGATTGTTTATTCTCGAGTCTGTATCCCGAACTTCTTGTTGATAATAAAATTGTGCTTAACTTTTAAATATATATATATATATATATATATATATATATATATATATATATGGTCTAACTGGAAACGTATACGCAACATATGGTCTAAATTGGTTAGTATTCAGTTATTCTCCCATACTTGATATAGTCATTTTGATATGAACAGATCCTATTCTTGATATCGTCATGGTTGATATGAACAGATTCCATACTTGATATAGTCGTTGATATGTAATTGATATGAGCAGATGCCACATTTGATCTTGTCATTGATATAAAATTGATACGGATAGATACTACACAACTTTCATTTTTTGTATAACTAGGAAGATGGGATCAACCGTTATATTTTAGTTTATATTGAAGTTTATTTACTTGAACTATGATATAATCCTGACTCGAGTGTTTTATATTTTGCATAGAACGCTCGGGTCAGATCCGAGCAGTACAGATCTTAAAGATTACATCTTAGGATTCGAAGATTGGCGAAGCTGGGATTCTGAAGGCGTGCGCACTCTGAGATTTCAAACAGTAAATATTTTCTTATATTCAAAAGATATTTTCATTCTATTGTACAAAGAAAAATCCTTGTATTCAACTATTCTGATTAATATATAAAAGTTTATTTTGTTGTTCTATACTGTGTTTATTTATTTTTCGTTTTCTGTATCTGTTCGTCACTTTAAACTCGGTAAGCTAAATAACGACCCGTCGTTTTGGACGTCTTAAATTGGTTTAATTACTAATTTGAAGCGGTCTAAATGGCGGGATGTTACAATTCTCCTGACGGTGAATTAACATCTTTAAAACAACATTTTAGATCATTTGTTGTCAATAACTTAATCAATACCGTTTATTGATTAAAACAACATATTGACGTTGAATTTCAATTAAACGTTCAATATCTAATCAACCATCAACATCCAATCATTATATAACGTTATTTGGGGGTAAACAGTTCATATCTAAATAATATGATAAATAAACAACATACAAAATATTTGAGGAAACTGATCAAATCCCTCCAACCTGTTCTTTCCTGCATCACAGATAATAATAATATATGAAACAAACATTTAAAACAAATCATCCAATACGACATAGTATAAATGTCGATAATCGTTAAACATCCAATACACAACCAAGGCATCCAATCATCCAATCATTATCAATGATAAGCTATATTTTTATATGAATTTAATATACCATAGAATTCTAGAAAAGTGTAAGAGTTAACTCACCATTTGTTTTTGATTGATGGTCATTTCATGTAATTTTAAACGAACATTTAAAATTAAGTGAAATTCCGAATAGTTCCAATCCATTCCGAATCAGCTCAACCACGTAGCCTTTGATGATACGATTCCATCAAATCCAATTTCACTTGGTTCTGCTAAGGTATGACCAAGATATCGTGATTGCAACTTTAGATTTAATTAAAATAATTTCAACTTTTAATAATATCAATTAATTAACCCAAATTGCTGATTACCATTAATGGCCTTGTCACATTGTCCTTTAACATGCATTTTCTATTGTTCCAGGTCTGCAAGCCCGATCCCTTCCTGAAGCCATCTCAATGCTCCCCTTTTTCACTGAATTCTCATTCCAGCTTTCGAAATACTTATATATATATTATTTATTTTAAGGCCTAAATCCCCGAACCCCCATGCAAAGCCCACGTCCTTTTCCCTTATATACTTCTCCTGAAACTTTCCATCCCCACCACGCAAGCTTTAGACATTCCCCTCCTCCTTATTTATTTTTTAATCCGATGTGGTGACTCAACTAAAGCATCCCCCTTTGCTGTCACAAACCATCACCCCAGACCTTATCACGAACGGAATACACACCATCGCCCGTCACTATTTGAGCACATCTCCCCTTACCCCATCTTCTGTATTTGTTGCACCCAGCAGCGTCATTACTCCAGAAAAACCCTCTCGTGTCCTACTTCACTATATTTCGAAACCCATACCACCAACCTGTAGAGAGCAATAAACTGCTTTGCTGACCCTATAAGCAACATGTTCAACAACATAGAAGTAAAGCAAGTAAATACATTTGTTGCTACCATTATATCCTTATGCACTGAACTTTAGTCCATTCTCTGCATATAATCATCGAAAGGATCAGGGACTGGAAGTGAAATCCACTCGTAATGGTCATTCACCTAGCTTAGTTCACCTCCTTCTACTGCCATGCCACCTTGAACACACACCGCACCACACATCTACCATTCATGCTACCTATATTTTCCGCGTCGTCGGAGACTTCCACCTCTGTTGTTTCGCCATTCAGGTATACAAACCTCGCGAAAACATCATTGGCCAAAAAATCGATCGATACACTCCCACTCTCTGGCGCCATCGGTCACAGTCCCGGTCGGCCAGCAATGATCATGAAACTCGGATGCTTCTATTTTTTTGTCAAACTAGAGAGGGGGAAAATAAAGGTTTTGAAGTTTTGAAAGGGACTGGTGTAACAACCCGAATTTTAACAACGTGTTAATACAAGAATCAAGGCAGAATTAAATTATAAAATCTGAATTAGGATAAACAGGTTGCGCCATTGCGTTCGTCTCCGAAAAATAAGCGAAATAGAGTCCGAAATTTCGTAAATCGGAGTCCGTATGACCCATTTAAGGCCCAACGAAGTTTCACGAAAATTCAAATCCGAAAACAGATTTGAAATTCAGCCCAGAAAGAGAAGGCCGGAAAATTCCCGCCAGACACACAGGGTGTCGACCCCTGGATCGACCCCCCCTCCAGGGGGTCGACATGGGTGTCGACACCGGGGTCGACCCCCCTCCAGGGGGTCGACATGGGTGTCGTCCCCTGGGTCGACCCCCCCTGGTCGAACCAGCAACCTGGTGCACCTGCTTGTCATGTTGGCTCAGTTTTGGAGGCTTGTGACGATTTTTGAGGGTTCAGATCTATCCTCGGGTTTATCCTACGGCCTAAACTACTCCTAATCTCTATAAAAAGACCCCTAAGCCTACCCTAAACCCTCACAAATCACTCATGCCACGAAGTGCTGCCTAAATGCCAAGTGATCATGGCCTCCATCTCCAACTCCAAGAGACTATGCATGCAAATCGGATCCGAATCGAAAGGTGCAAGCTTGCTACACCAAATCGAGGCTCGATCAACGTTGCTACGCAAATTCCATGACGATTCTTCGACAAAGGAGCCACCTTTCTTCATCAAGACGGATCATGCTCATTCCCTAAGCCTCGCTATGTAAGTTCTAGCTACTTGTAGATTCTAACGGTGGTTCTAATGTGACATGGGATAAAATGCGATGAAACATAAGTATGCTAGCTTATGTGAACCTAAATTTGCCCCTTTTCTATGATCTATGACCTTGGGCTAAGTTGTAGCGACTTAATCATGCCATTCATGTTATGTTTAACCTAGTATATCTTGCAAGTTTGAATCTTTATCTATGAAATGTTGCATGAACCTTTGGGAACCACTTGACTTGTGAAACATGGGCAAAGACTTGACTTTGGGGCTTATGCATGTTTGTGGCCAAATTCACTTATGGTACTATGCATATTTGTGGCCAAATTCCCTTATGACACTATGCATGTTTATGGCCAAATCCCCTTATGAAACTATGCATTCTTGTGGCCAAATTTCCTTATGATACTATGCATGTTTATGGCCAAATTTCCTTATGATACTATGCATGTTTGTGGCCAATAGGTTGGCATAATACCCTACTATGTGACTCGCTTCCACTTGGGTTGGAAATAATTTTGGGTAGTTTAGGAAGAACGTGGGTATGACATGAAAAACTTGACATGGGGTTTACATGAGAACATGACATTCATAATACACTTAAATATGGTCATGACACGTGGGAAAACATGGAACTTGAACTAGACATGGGTGGGTCGTAAGTGTAATAAGACACTAGACCAAACATGAAAGTGACCAACTCGAGGTTGGGTTGAGTTTGTAGCATAAATCTACCCGGACCCGCCCGGCTTAACTAGTGGCTACAAACAATAGGATCCAATGTGAGAAGTTGGTCATGTCGCGCTTAAGACCCGAGGTTAGACTAGGTTGTGGTGTAAAACTACCCGGACCCGCCCGGCTTAACTAGTAACCACAGCAAGGTTTAATGTGAGAGGTTGAGAGTGCATTAATTAAATTAATGCCACATGATAAGGTTAAGTAAATTTGACTAATGACACTTAACCGATATGACACGAATGGGTAGGTTAAGTGGGACCGGGCTTGATTTCTTAATGACACTTAACCATACAAGACAATTAGGGGATGGGGTGAAGTAATTTACGCTTAACTAATCCGACTTGGTAATTAAATGGGGTTAAGTAATTCACACTTAACTAATCCGACTCGGTAATTAGATGGGGTTAAGTAATTTAGACTTAACTAATCTAAACACGGTAATTAGATGGGGTTAAGTAACCTATACTTAACTAATCTAAACACGGTAATTTGATGGGGTTAAGTTAAACACTTAACCAATCTAAACTTGGTAATTCAATGAGGTTAAGTAACCAATACTTAACCAATTTAACATGTTAATTTAATGGGGTTAAGTAACTTATACTTAACCAATTATACATGATGACTTGATGAGGTTAAGTAACCTACACTTAACCAATCTAATATGTGGACCTGGTAGGGTTAAGTCACAAGGCCTTTTAAATTAGGCTTAACCATTGTAATACGATTAGTGGATAGGGGTAAGTTAACCTATACTTAACCAATCCGACTCGATAATCTAATGGGATTAAGATAGTCTATGCTTAATCAATCTAACATGATAATCTGATAGGGTTAAGACAAATAAATACTTAACCAATTTGACTTGATAGGGTTAAGTCATGAGCTTCTTGGTATACTTAACCAACTTGTAGGGCTAAACCTTGAACTTAAATACTTAGCCAATCTTGACATGATTCGTAGGCGGGCTAAGTCATGAACCTGAATAACAACACGTAACCCAATAGACAAAAACCTAGTGAGAGGAACTAGGTAGAAAATCGTGGTTAATCAAGGGTAACGGGGAAAAGAAGCTAAGTGGTAAACCTTAGTTAAGTATAACTAAGTAATAATTCTTAGCCAAGGACATGGGACTAGTTCATGAATGGATGAGTAACCCGATATGGTAGGTCATCGCTTAAACACACGAGGGGGAGCAAATTATCCGACTTGGATAAGGGCTCCAACGAACTGGGTAGCGAAGCGGTAGCTTCGGGGGACGTGAGGGTACTTTTGGTATCCCTCTGTGAGGTGGTAGGTGGTCCATGAAACCCGGCCTCACAGAGGTTAAGGTCTGCGGTAGAAGAGCCAAGAGTATGCCTTGGTTGCTATGCGAGCGACCTAAAGACTGGGATGGATTAGCGTGGAGTCGACGATACTTGATTTTGCCCTGGATAGCACGTCGCCGACTACCTACCATCTTTAGTCAATCGTGTACGAACGGAAAGGCAGAGAACTCCCAACAGACCATGTTCTTGCTATCGAGTCATGGGTGAGGTTGGCCCATAGGAAAGTGGGGCTATAGGGGGGCCGGGATGTAGTTCTCATACATGACTTTTCTTGGATTGCCTTTCAGTAGTTGAGGGAGGGGTCATGTGGGACCATAGCCACGGATACAAAAACAGACCTTGATATCTGCATCAGCAGACGACTTAAAGCTCCCGACCGAGTTCCGTATTTCTCGATTTGCCCTGGCACGGAACTCGGATGGCACATTGGGATACATGTGCGTCTAGACATAGAAAACGGTTCACGATACATACGTGGGATAAAAGGGCGCGGTTGACGGGTGGCATAATCCCTAGTGGTCCTAGGTGGCCAAAACCCAAACCGAGACACGGAAACTTTCATTAGTTAGCATAATCCCTAGTGGTCCTAGGTGGCATAAATCCTAAGTGAACACGCGATAGTTCATGTTAAGAAAACATAACTTGATCAAGGGTAGCAGTCCAAAACAACTTCAAGGATAAAATGGTACTACGTTGAAGTGGTATAGATTTACATAGGAAAGCCCGTACGGCCTACGACAAGGGACTGAACTTATACATGGAAAGAAACATACGAGTTGGGAAAACCTACATATGCTATATATTAGGTTGACATGGACCATTACATGACATTGGGCAAGGGACATTCATAGTTAACACATGACGCAGGTTGGGATACTAGTACGAGAGGTGCAGAGCAAATATACATGTTAGAACCATGAGAAATATACATGATAGATACCGTGGGATGTTATACAGGATAGATACCTTGGGATAGTATACTTGATAGAAACCTGACGATGTGATACCTTGATTTATCATGACACCGTAGTTTATCATGATATCTTAGTTTACCTTGCTACAGTAGTTCAGCCTGTTACCCTGGTTTAGTTTATCTATCTTGTCGTCATCCTTATGTTTACTTTCAGTTTATGCATGTCATGTTACCTTTACCTGTTTTTATACTGGAAGTAGATAGGACTTACCAGTCTTTATGACTGACCCCGTTTTGTTTCGCCTCTTTGTCTTCCGTTCCCCCCCAGGTTTCAGGGAGGAAACACTGTTATCTAGTTTGGACTTCTTCTGCTTGAAGGTCATCATGCATGGCTTGGACTTTTCTTGGCTATGGCTACTTTACTGTTTTACTTGGGGAATAATTTATGAAATGGTTTTATGCTTCTTTACTATTGCAAGACAGGTTTTGATGTATTCTGATGTAAAAGGCTTTAGACCTTATTTTATAAGGTAATGAAATTTGTTTTACTTCCGCTGTTTTATATATGTTCTGTCTTGTAATATTTCTGTGCATGTTTACCTCGATAATGCTTCACCAAACCTAGTGCATTCCCTTTGTGAGTGACCCTAGCGGAGGTGGGGTGTTACATTTGGTATCAGAGCAGAAGGTTACCAGACTGGGAAAAAGTTTTTAAAACCTTCTGAAAACTATTTGAGAAACCGTTTTACAAAGAAGCATTTTTCAAGAAAAGTTTGTTTTAAAAGGCCATTCCCTAAAGGCCATTAGCATTATCCTTTGATTCCTCGATTGAATCTCTTTTCCTTTCTTTCCTCCATCTGTGGTCACAGTAGTTCTAACTGTGACTAATCATTGTCTAGCCACGTAGGTGTTTCCCGTACGATGGAGGTGGTTCTCGAGAGACCTGTTGCCGTGGTACAAGGAAGGATAATAAGAGTAAGGATAAAGGACGCGAGCTTAAGGATAAGCAACTGTTGGTATGGCTTAGTCCATCAAGGAGGACAAGGACAAGATCATCGGAGAGGGCAATTGTACGCTCCCATTTCTAGGGTACCTAAAAGAAATGGTGCCGTTTCTGGTAAAGGTTTAGTCGTTCTTTTCTATCATCCCGTCCAGACTTTGTCTTGATCATCGTATCATTTAAGTCTGCTTGGATAGTTGAGTCTCCACACCTTAGTACTAGCAGGGTAAAGGATCCCAGTTTTTGTCCCAAAAATCTGGTTGGAGAGTTGGTCCATTTCTTCATAAATTGTTTGGATTGGAGAATGACATGTCTCGGCTACGGATGGATTCTAGGGATAAAGTGGACACCCAATAAGGGGTGCCATTCTCGGTTTTGGAAAGAGGGTAGTTAGACTCTCGACTCACCTTGGTGATACCCTCGAAGTCTCAAGTAACCTTTTGGGTTCTGTCATGGTTAGTTACCTAGAATCTCGGGATGCAGTTGTTGGTAATCCGTTCGAATAGAATTCGCCGCTGAGGCGGATGGTTCGTTTCGCTTATGCACGAGTTATGGGAATCACCCTAGTAAGTACTCTTGGCAACATGGATTGGCATCGGCAAACGAGATCCAGAATTCCCTAGTGAATTTTGGAGAGCTTGCATGAGTAAGTGGATACGTTTGAGACAAGTATACTAGGGAAATGATAAGTGAGAGTGGAATAAGAGGCGACAATGAAATGAGTTCTAACTCATATCTTGGAAATAGGAATCAAGGAGCTACGAAATCATGGAGTTAAAAAGATGGTCAAGGCACTGAGGAATTAAGCTCAAAGAAACGTGACTTAGAAGACGTAAGGCTTGACACGCGCATCGTACCTCTTTTTAAAGAGTGTATCCTTGATCCCTGGTTTTTCCTGTAGAGCTTGCTCGCATGTTATCTTTTGGTGAATATCCTCTCGATCCTGTTTCTGTCCTCGATCCTATCGTGAGAACCTTAGGTAGAATCCTATGGATGTAAACATGTATTTGAAACATGTTATGATTGATATGGTTGCAAATGGTTGCAAGTGGTTGCTCGTGGATGCGCGAATACACATTAGATACTAGATTGAAGCGGTCACGTTTCATGTTGCATATGCACGAGTATTTATACTTGTTTATGGATGAAATTGAATGTGTTATCATGTGGATGTTGCATATGAATGAATGTTTGTGCACGCATATAGTACTTATATGACTAGGACTATTTGCATACATGTTGGACTCATGGCACTAAACATATTTTGCATTAGAAAGATCATTCAGGCCTGATCATTAGCATTAGCTAAGGAGCATATACAAACACGTTTTGCATATGTTCATATGGCATTAGAAATCGTTTAAGGACAATGTTTGCCTATGGATGATGTTATGAGTAGATGGATGGTAGGATGCGTTCTTCCTAACTTGGAGATTTCGGGGACGAAATCGTTAAAGGAGGGGAGAATGTAACAACCCGAATTTTAACAACGTGTTAAGACAAGAATCAAGGAAGAATTAAATTATAAAATCTGAATCGAGATAAACGGGTTGCGCCATTCCGTTCGTCTCGGAAAAATACGCGAAATAGAGTCCGAAATTTCGTAAATCGGAGTCCGTATGACCCAGTTAAGGCCCAACGAAATTTCACGAAAATTCAAATCCGAAAACAGATTTGAAATTCAGCCCAGAAAGAGAAGGCGGGAAAATTCCCGCCAGACACACAGGGTGTCGACCCCTGGGTCGACCACCCCTCCAGGGGGTCGACATGGGTGTCGACCCCTGGGTCGACCCCCCCTGGTCGAACCAGCGACCTGGTGCACCTGCTTGTCATGTTGGCTCGGTTTTGGAGGCTTGTGACGATTTTTGAGGGTTCAGATCTATCCTAGGGTTTATCCTATGGCCTAAACTACTCATAATCTCTATAAAAAGACCCCTAAGCCTACCCTAAACCCTCACAAATCACTCATGCCACGAAGTGCTGCCCAAATGCCTAGTGATCATGGCCTCCATCTCCAACTCCAAGAGACTATGCATGCAAATCGGATCCGAATCGAAAGGTGCAAGCTTGCTACACCAAATCGAGGCTCGATCAACGTTGCTATGCAAATTCCATGACGATTCTTCGAAAAAGGAGCCACCTTTCTTCATCAAGACGGATCATGCTCATTCCCTAAGCCTCTCTATGTAAGTTCTAGCTACTTGTAGATTCTAACGGTGGTTCTAATGTGACATGGGATAAAATGCGATGAAACATAAGTATGCTAGCTTATGTGAACCTAAATTTTCCCCTTTTCTATGATCTATGACCTTGGCTAAGTTGTAGCGACTTAATCATGCCATTCATGTTATGTTTAACCTAGTATATCTTGCAAGTTTGAATCTTTATCTATGAAATGTTGCATGAACCTTTGGGAACCACTTGACTTGTGAAACATGGGCAAAGACTTGACTTTGGGGCTTATGCATGTTTGTGGCCAAATTCACTTATGGTACTATGCATATTTGTAGCCAAATTCCCTTATGACACTATGCATGTTTATGGCCAAATCCTCTTATGAAACTATGCATGCTTGTGGCCAAATTTCCTTATGATACTATGCATGTTTATGGCCAAATTTCCTTATGATACTATGCATGTTTGTGGCCAATAGGTTGGCATAATACCCTACTATGTGACTCGCTTCCACTTGGGTTGGAAATAAGTTTGGGTAGTTTAGGAAGAACGTGGGTATGACATGAAAAACTTGACATGGGGTTTACATGAGAACATGACATTCATGATACACTTAAATATGGTCATGACACGTGGGAAAACATGGAACTTGAACTAGACATGGGTGGGTTGTAAGTGTAATAAGACACTAGACCAAACATGAAAGTGGCCAACTCGAGGTTGGGTTGAGTTTGTAGCATAAATCTACCCGGACCCGCCCGGCTTAACTAGTGGCTACAAACAATAGGATCCAATGTGAGAAGTTGGTCATGTCGCGCTTAAGACCCGAGGTTAGACTAGGTTGTGGTGTAAAACTACCCGGACCCGCCCGGCTTAACTAGTAACCACAACAAGGTCTAATGTGAGAGGTTGAGAGTGCATTAATTAAATTAATGCCACATGATAAGGTTAAGTAAATTTGACTAATGACACTTAACCGATATGACACGAATGGGTAGGTTAAGTGGGACCGGGCTTGATTTCTTAATGGCACTTAACCATACAAGACAATTAGGGGATGGGGTTAAGTAATTTACGCTTAACTAATCCGACTTGGTAATTAAATGGGGTTAAGTAATTCACACTTAACTAATCCGACTCGTTAATTAGATGGGGTTAAGTAATTTAGACTTAACTAATCTAAACACGGTAATTAGATGGGGTTAAGTAACCTATACTTAACTAATCTAAACATGGTAATTTGATGGGGTTAAGTTAAACACTTAACCAATCTAAACTTGGTAATTCAATGAGGTTAAGTAACCAATACTTTACCAATTTAACATGTTAATTTAATGGGGTTAAGTAACTTATACTTAACCAATTATACATGATGACTTGATGAGGTTAAGTAACCTACACTTAACCAATCTAATATGTGTACCTGGTAGGGTTAAGTCACAAGACCTTTTAAATTAGGCTTAACCATTGTAATACGATTAGTGGATAGGGGTAAGTTAACCTATACTTAACCAATCCGACTCGATAATCTGATGGGATTAAGATAGTCTATGCTTAATCAATCTAACATGATAATCTGATAGGGTTAAGACAAATAAATACTTAACCAATTTGACTTGATAGGGTTAAGTCATGAGCTTCTTGGTATACTTAACCAACTTGTAGGGCTAAACCTTGAACTTAAATACTTAGCCAATCTTGACATGATTCGTAGGCGGGCTAAGTCATGAACCTGAATAACAACACGTAACCCAATAGACAAAACCCTAGTGAGAGGAACTAGGTAGAAAATCGTGGTTAATCAAGGGTAACGGGGAAAGAAGC
The DNA here is from genome assembly GCA_030737875.1 of Allium sativum. Lineage (NCBI taxonomy): Eukaryota > Viridiplantae > Streptophyta > Magnoliopsida > Asparagales > Amaryllidaceae > Allium > Allium sativum. The sequence goes on from CM060920.1 coordinate 628,613,899, forward strand.
TAAGTGGTAAACCTTAGTTAAGTATAACTAAGTAATAATTCTTAGCCAAGGACATGAGACTAGTTCATGAATGGATGAGTAACCTATGGTAGGTCATCGCTTAAACACACGAGGGGGAGCAAATTATCCGACTTGGATAAGGGCTCCAACGAACTGGGTAGCGAAGCGGTAGCTTCGGGGGACGTGAGGGCACTCTTGGTATCCCTCTGTGAGGTGGCAGGTGGTCCATGAAACCAGGCCTCACAGAGGTTAAGGTCTGTGGTAGAAGAGCCAAGAGTATGCCTTGGTTGCTATGCGAGCGACCTAAAGACTGGGATGGATTAGCGTGGAGTCGACGATACTTGATTTTGCCCTGGATAGCACGTCGCCGACTACCTACCATCTTTAGTCAATCGTGTACGAACGGAAAGGCAGAGAACTCCCAACAGACCATGTTCTTGCTATCGATTCATGGGTGAGGTTGGCCCATAGGAAAGTGGGGCTATAGGGGGGCCGGGATGTAGTTCTCATACATGACTTTTCTTGGATTACCTTTCAGTAGTTGAGGGAGGGGTCACATGGGACCATAGCCATGGATACAAAAACAGACCTTGATATCTACATCAGCAGACGACTTAAAGCTCCCGACCGAGTTCCGTATTTCTCGATTTGCCCTGGCACGGAACTCGGATGGCACATTGGGATACATGTGCGTCTAGACATGGAAAACGGTTCACGATACATACGTGGGATAAAAGGGCGCGGTTGACGGGTGGCATAATCCCTAGTGGTCCTAGGTGGCCAAAACCCAAACCGAGACACGGAAACGTTCATTAGGTAGCATAATCCCTAGTGGTCCTAGGTGGCATAAATCCTAAGTGAACACACGATAGTTCATGGTAAGAAAACATAACTTGATCAAGGGTAGCAGTCCAAAACAACTTCAAGGATAAAATGGTACTACGTTGAAGTGGTATAGATTTACATAGGAAAGCCCGTACGGCCTACGGCAAGGGACTGAACTTATACATGGAAAGAAACATACGAGTTGGGAAAACCTACATATGCTATATATTAGGTTGACATGGACCATTACATGACATTGGGCAAGGGACATTCATAGTTAACACATGACGCGGGTTGGGATACTAGTACGAGAGGTGCAGAGCAAATATACATGTTAGAACCATGAGAAATATACATGATAGATACCGTGGGATGTTATACAGGATAGATACCTTAGGATAGTATACTTGATAGAAACCTGACGATGTGATACCTTGATTTATCATGACACCGTAGTTTATCATGATATCTTAGTTTACCTTGCTACAGTAGTTCAGCCTGTTACCCTGGTTTAGTTTATCTATCTTGTCGTCATCCTTATGTTTACTTTCAGTTTATGCATGTCATGTTACCTTTACCTGTTTTTATACTGGAAGTAGATAGGACTTACCAGTCTTTATGACTGACCCCGTTTTGTTTCGCCTCTTTGTCTTCCGTTACCCCCCAGGTTTCAGGGAGGAAACACTGTTATCTAGTTCGTACTTCTTCTGCTTGAAGGTCATCACGCATGGCTTGGACTTTTCTTGGCTATGGCTACTTCACTGTTTTACTTGGGGAATAATTTATGAAATGGTTTTATGCTTCTTTACTATTGCAAGACAGGTTTTGATGTATTCTGATGTAAAAGGCTTTAGACCTTATTTTATAAGGTAATGAAATTTGTTTTACTTCCGCTGTTTTATATATGTTCTGTCTTGTAATATTTCTGTGCATGTTTACCTCGATAATGCTTCACCAAACCTAGTGCATTCCCTTTGTGAGTGACCCTAGCGGAGGTGGGGTGTTACAACTGGAGTTTTCAAACAGGAAGAAGAAACAGATGAAGAAAAATTATTTTAATTTGTGTAGGGAATAAACAACGTAGGCTTTTGTTTTGCAGAGAAAACGCTGGGTATGAAAATATACAGATGAGGCAAGGGGTTCGGAATGCGCATAAGAGAATTCGGAAAAGGATGCTGACATTTTTATTTTATTTTATTTGATGAGACTAACGATTTCTATTTGACGTTGACCAACGATAATTTTTTCGTGTCTAACGCCATTTTCATATGATGTTTATTGGCTTGTACGCTCGCATACAAACTTCATTCGTGATGAGAATGAACGTCATGGTATAATTCGACATTTCAGAACTGACGAAACTTGTTTCATCGAATTACTAATCCGTTTGCTCAAATAGCACTTGTTTAAGTCCAAACAGTTCATCTATTTGCATTAAATATTGCTACGCTCACAGAATAACTCCAATCGATGCGAAACTTGAAATTTAGCAATAATAAGCCATTACAGTCTTAATAAAAATTTCTTCGTTGAAAACGAAGGTCGTTTATTATTTCAAATTAGCGAGTATTTGAAAATTTGATTTGGACATAAAACAAAATCTACAACATGAAAACTCAATTTTTTTCTTTATTAGAAAATTATTATCTAATAGATTCAGACGTTTCTTGTTTCGAAGAAATCCGACTTATATTGGATCTTGTTTAACCAATTGAAGTTCAAAACGTTATATTACGAACTACCACTTCGCTGCAGCTCGTTTATAATTAAATTATAAATTAAACTTTCAAACATTGTTTAATATACAAATCATTAATTGTTGACCAGCTTTTTGACGAAAAGCCATTCTAACCTATAAACGAAGCCATAACCAGATATCGGCCCATTCCAGACCTTAAGGGATGACTGTCATCTTAGGTCGACCAACTATAAGCCGACCCGAAGCCATAGCAACATCCTCCCAAAGAAATCAAACTAATCGACCAAGCCATCAACAGACCGACCGAGCTGCTCCTGAAAGATTGGATCAGAGCAGAAATTTCTAAGTAGAATTATCTCCTACAGTATCAGATCAACATAATTATTGGAGCAAGTTAAACGCTATCGAACAGAGTCCTATTCGCAAGGCCTGAAGCAGTGGATATGTTTGACCAGCTCTTCTTTTTACACGCCATATACTTGATGCCATGCAAGCCCACCAATTTCGAGGAAGAACTATTCATGAGCAATACCGGGTCCCGCCATCTACAGTTACTCAACCGGATCGAGCTCCAAGTGTTAAAGCCTCATAAAATTGTATGCCACGCCGCATGCAAGTCTGGCCCACTGGCTCGCCTATAAATACATATACTTCCCGAAGTGGAAGGGGATTCTGAAATCTCCGGAAAACCTCTTGCTCGGCTTACCCAAAGAAGCATACCGTAATCTCTAGATTCAATACAAGGATTTTGTGTTTAAGTCATCTCTCTCTTCACTTTCTTCCACTAAAAACCTATTGTAACCTGTAATAGACGGTATAAACAAAGATTATAAGTGGACGTAGGCTCCGATATTAGCCGAACCACTATAAAATATTATGTCTTTCTTGTTCATTTACATTTTCTGTGATTATTTATCATGTGATTCTGTCACACGTTGGGGGTTGATCGTCACTAGACCAACTTTTAACGTCAACGCTTTGGTGCGCCAGGAAGAGGGATGTAGACATACCCTACGACCTTCGGCAAACCTTAAGGAAGCAACGAAAAAGCAGAAGAAGGACACAGAACCTTCTCACTCTCAATTTGGACCTACTGACACAGCAGGAGCAACAACAACGGAGGTAAGCCATGAGGCTTCCTCTGATGAAGACTCGTCCCATTACTTCACTAGGGACGACATGGATAAATGTCTGAGTTCAAAAATCAGTTGGCATCTCAGGGTGAACTTCTCAAACATTAGCAGGAAGTGATGAACAACCTTCTCGCTTGGATGGAGAAGCGACCTCGCATTCCAGTATCATTTCCTGCACTGCGTGAAGCTGGGGCAACAACTGATCTTTGGTATGCGGAAATCCAGGCCCCATATCGGTCCATACCTTTGCTTCCTCTTGGCGTAACTTCACTTCCCAATCTGCAAGTTCCAGGATCATCACTTTCAACATTAAATGGAGCCTTGGTAGCTGCAGATTCTCAGGTCGACCTTGGCCAAGTTCAGAACCAGTCGACCAGCCTGCCTCCAGTTTAGGGATCGACTCAGCTCCCTGGACAAACAGCTCTTGATCCAGTGCAACCTTTGGGTTGGCCAGAACCAGGAACGTTGTTACCTCTAGTTCGACCCAACGTCAGACTGCAAACCTACTTATGCAGCCTCGCCCACAGCTTTCTCAGCTTGCTGATCCAAGAAGAGATAGGGGCAGCAAGCCTTCGTGTCATTAAGACTACTCTACCATACCAGTCCCCAACATGACACAGGGAGACGCTACTGTAAACCACTCTAACATCGCTCCGGGTGGGGGCAATACCAAGCTCGAGATGGATACCACTCACCTGGAACGCTTTGATCCAACCGTCATGGGTATAGTTCAGACTAATACTCAGTTTAATCAAGTGGCTCCAATTATTCCCAAATCACGGCTCAGGGCTAAGGATCACCTTCACTCAATTATCGGAGCTCGAACCGAATCGACCCCAAGGGCTCGAGGCATGCTTTCTCCCAAGCCTAACATTGGGATTCTCACCAATATACCCAATGCAGAATTGGATTCATGATAACAAATCCTCGGAGATGGAAGCCAGCTTGCAAGCATCATTAAATGCTTCATCAAAGGAACCTCTTCTCGGCAGGATGTAGATGACATCCACCGCAGTCCGTTCACATGGAAAACTAGAAATTCCTGAAATCCTCCAGACTTCAAGCTTCCGGTCCTAGAGCTCTACAGATCCAGGACCGACCGAACCATCCATCTCATGTGATGCATGTGTCACATGGAAGTACTTTCTACATCGACCAATGCGTTACATGTGTCACATGGAAGTACTTTCTATATCGACCAATGTCATGGCCAAGTGCTTCCCTCTCTTTCTCACCGACATAGTTGGCATGTGGTTCCGGCAGTTAAGAACTGAGTCGATCAACAACTAGATTATGTTGGTTACCCGCTTCATCGAGCAGTTCAGAATTCACATCTCTCGACCAAAGAGCGTCATGTTCCTTACCCCCATCAAGCAGTGGTCCGGCGAGACCCTCCGCTCCTTTATAGAAAGATTCAGCGCAGTCGTAGCATCAGTCGATCGACCCAAGCCATCGATGGTGCTTATGGCCGCCATAGATGGTGTTCAGAAACGATCAGAATTCAGAATCTCTTTAACCAGAGATCCCTCAAGGACATTGAAAACTTCTATGCCGAAACCGATAGAGTCCTCCGCCAAGAGGATGCCAGCATTAAGACGGAAAACCTCAAGGTGCTTGCAACCAAGGACGGAGTTCCATCAAACACCAATGGCCACAACAAAGGAAGAAGAAAAGCCTAGGAAAAGAACGATCGGAACGTACGATCCCGAAGAGAAGAAAAGTACGACCGATACACCGAGCTCAACTCATCCCTGATTGACATCTACCTTGACATACGAGGTCTCTACCTTTCCCTAAACCTCCTTAAAGGAAGACAACTCAAAAAGAACTTGAATCAGGAAAGCACTGCATGTATCACAACATGGCAGGTCACAACACTAGTAAGTGCAATCATTTAGGCGATCTCATTGAGGATAGGGTTAGGCGTGGGGAACTACCCGAGTACGTTAAGAAACCTGCACTGGCCACGCCGCCACAAACTTCTGCCCAAGCTCCTCAGGTCGGTCTCCGAGCTCCTTGGGACGGAAAGGACCCTGAGCCCAGCAATCGTGGCATTATCATTAACTGATATAGTTTATATCATCGTGGACTCTACTCATTTCTTAGGATATAAGAAATGTACTTTTTTATTATTTTCAATAATGTGGTTATGTTGAAGTACACATGTATAGAGTTAGGACGTAACTATTAGGCGTGCTCTGTATTCAACTTTCACCCTCTGAGGATTTGTTTTTATGTAATAGATCCTTAGCAACGATAAACTCTATTTCTCGAACAGGGATTATGTTTGATCGACTTAAAGAATCTTGTCAGGATTTGGCGGGACCTTTAATCTAAGCCGGGTATTGTTAATACTTGCCAGGTATGGTTAGAGCTAGCCACCATCTCTAAACCGAGTATGGTCAACGCCATCCAATATACTTAAACAAACTCTTTAAGATAAGTATGATTAATACTTGCCAATTCCTTAAGCTGATTATGGTTAATACTCTCCAATTCCTTAAGCCGAGTATGGTTAATACTCGCTAATTCGTTAAGCTGAGTATGGTTAATACTCGCCAATTCCTTAAGCTAAGTATGGTTTATACTCGCCAACTTACAAAACCGAGCATGGATTATGCTCCTCCCTCAGGTATGGACAAAACTCAAACCAAACGTTAACACGATTTGGCAAGTAAAAACTATCAAATCTAGAATACGGTTTATACTCAAACCTTATGAATATGATTAACTTTTGACCTTCAGAACCCTGGAATAGCATACTATACCGTCTCACCAGGCAAACCGATATGGTTAGTACTCGCCAACTCTATAAACCGAGTATGGCTGATACTCGCTAACTTCACAAAACCAAGCATGGTTTGTGCCCGTATCCCAGTTCTTTGCAGGTATCATTTAATAGAAAGGATCCTGGTTCCACTGCTTCTACCAAGATCGACTCAAAATGGTCAACTTATGTTATGGCATTCACAATTTTTCGGCCTTAATACGATCGTTAATGATTGTCGGTTTTTTCGGCCTTAATACGATCCTCAGCGGTCGTGACTTTTGGGCTTAATACGATCATTGCTGATCATCAGTTTTCTAGCCTTAACATGGTTCGACGTGACCATGGTTTCCTAGAGTTATGCTATTTAACATCTTCTTGAAGATCTAGAACACATCTCCTTTGCTTAAGAAGATGTGTTCTGGAAGGCAAAGTGTTGACCAACTTTTTGGGGCAAAGTCGTTTCAATCTATAGACGAAGCCATAACCAGATATTGGCCCATTCCAGACCTTAAAGAATGATTGCCTTCTTAGGTCGACCAACTATAAGCCGACCCGAAGCCACGATAACATCATCCAAAAGAGATCAAACTAATCGGCCGAGTCATCAACAGACCGACCGACCGAGCTGCTCCTGAAAGATCGGATCAGAGCAGAAATATCTAAGTAGAATTATCTGCTATAGTATCATATCTACATAATTATCGAAATGTTAAACACTATCATACGGAGTCTTGTTCGCAAGGCATGAAGCAGTAGATAAGTTTGACCAACTCTTCTTTTTACATGCCGTATACTTGATTCCAAGCAAGCCCGCCAATTTCGAGGAAAAACTATTCATGAGCCGTACTGGGTCCCGCCGCCTGCAACTACTCAGTCGGATCGAGCTCCACGTGTTAAAGCCCCAGAAAATTGTATGCCATGCCACACGCAAATCTGGCCCACTAGCTCGCCTATAAATACATCTACTTCCCGAAGTGGAAGCGGATTCTGAAATCTTCGAAAAACCTCTTGCTCGACTTACCCGAAGTAGCATACCGTATTCTCTAGATTCCACACAAGGATTTTGTGTTTAAGTCATCTTTCTCTCTCTTTACTTTCTTCTACTTAAAAAACACTATAACCTGTAATCGACTGTATAAACAAAGATTATAAGTGGATTAGGCTCTGATATTAGCCGAACCACTATAAAATACCGTGTCTTTCTTATTCATTTACATTTTCTATGATTATTTATTGTGTGATTCTATCACACGTTGGGGTTGATCGTCACTAGACCAACTTTTGACGTCAACATTAATAAAATTAAATATAATCATAAATAAATTCTCTTATATTACCAAATCATACAATATTGCAAATTCAGGCAATTTCGACTATTTCGAAGTTAAATTAGTATTTAAACAAAAAAATAGTCAAAATTATTAAAATTTTAAATATTAAATTAAACGGTTAAAAGTATGGGCAGTTACAGTCAATTTAAAAATCGATCTCATGTTCTTATCCCAACTAAATAATTATATTCTCAAATCTCTCGTGTTTCCTTTACTTCAAAACCCATAACCATACACTTATCTCTTCAGAATAAGCATATTTTCAGAAACCCCTCCTTATTTCCTTTACTTCAAAAATATTGCTATATATATAGCCAAATGGTATAGGTCTAATTACGTAATCTTATATGGATCAAAACGATGTAATTCAATCATTATTTATTATATAAACCCAAGCGATTTTATTTAACTTTAAAACTCTGCCAATAATAATTAGATTTCCCTTTCAAACCAATATAACCTCCTATTTCATTCCAATATAGCCTCTTGTTTCATTTTCCCAAAACCCTAGCCATTTACTTATTTCTTGAAATAATTGTATTCACAAAATAAAACTATTTTCACTACTTAGAAAATAGTGCTATATACTCAACCAAATGGTATAAGTATAATCACCTGGGCTAAACAATGTTAAGTGATACATTGTTGACATATAAAACCCAATAGTTTTATTAAAAAGGAAATTTGCTTTAAGGGCTCCTAATCGCGTCTTCATTTTTTACTAGGACACGGTCTTTAAATAATTAGTTTGCGGGACAGAAAACATAGCAACCCGTTTTCTTTTTAAAAACTATCGATCTCTTCAAATAAATCAGGCGCGCTAATCATTATATCTCAAATTCATTTTTCCATCGTTAATTCTTTAAGGTGAGTTTTATAACTCGACATAAATTTTTAAATTCGCCATATTTTTTTTATAATTCTACATAAATTTGTTAAATTCTTGATATTTAAAAGGCAATTTTTTTTGTTTATTTTTATATCACGTGATTTTTATAGTTTTTAATTGAATCGTGGATTATATTTTTACCGAGTGATTTTGAATTTTTAACTGAATATGAAATTGAGGTATATGATATAGAAATGTGCTAATTTGTTCTTAATTTTTGTGGACTATATAGTTTAATCAATGGAAGAGCAAACTCAAACCTCAAGTTTTCCTTTAGTTGAGCAAGCTGCTGAAAGGTATGGTGTAATTTAATTAAAAAATTTATATGACATGGGAAATGTGCTTTTTATGTTTGTTTATTAGTGAAATTAATTGTAGTTTTTGTGTAGTTATGGTAGTTTTTTTCATTAACTAAACAGAAGTGAAAAAGATAAGTCGTTTTATCTTTTTTTTTAAATATGCTTTCAAATAAAAAGATAAGTGGTTATTTGGGCTTAAATGGCAAATATCAATAATTTGTTATAGTTAATTTAAAAAAATGGTTATATTGTGCAACAGTTATGTTTTATATATAATTCAAATGAATAATAATTATATGTTAAGATAACACAATATTTATAATACAATTATGTTTTAAAATCATTTATGTTATTTCAAATTTTTTGTATAATTCTTTATTTTATTCAATATCATAACAATATAAAAAAGATAACTGGTTTTATCTTTTTGTAAAATGGTTTATAAAAATGTTTAAATTGTATAGTTATTTACTTATTTATGTTTTGAATTGCAAGTCTGATATATCTATGATGGTTGTATTTGATTTTAATAAGAATTCATTTACTATTCATCTTGGTTTGTATGCATCAATTAGTTATATAAGAAGTAAGGTTTGTGAGGAGTGGAATACATTTACTCCTTTATGTTTTGATGTATTCTATGTTCAAGAATCTAAAACTACTTACATTGAGATGGATAGTGATCTATAAGCTATATTGTGCTCGTCATGGTTTAAAAAGGAGGATTTCTTGGTATTTTTTATATGCTTAAAGAATAATTCAAATGATGTTGCTGTTGACAGTAGTAAATCAGTCTCAGTTGTTGGTGTTGGAGAACCAAGTAGTAATTTGATTGAATATAATGATGATCTAGATTCTGCTTATTGCTAAGAAATAAAGTTAAAGGAATTGTTGAAGAAAAATTCAAATTTAGAATTTTTTACTGGTGTTGGACAAATATTTGACTCAGCTATTGGATTTCGTAGAATGGTTACTGCATATTATTCGAAAAATAGATTTAAAGTACAATATGTTAAGAATTGTAAGGAGCGGGTGACAGTTCGATGTGTTGTAGATGGTTGTTCGTTTAGAATTTATGCTTCTTGAAAATTGAAGCAATTGGATCAGTTGATTGTTAAAAATATTCAGCTAAGTCATTCATGCAGAGGTGGTTTTAGATCAGTTAGTAGTCCAGTTATTAATAGTGATGTTGTAAAAGCTTTGATTATTAATCAAATATGTGATGAGCCGAAAAGGAAAACAAAGGATATTGTGAAATGTTTTAGGAGAGATTATGATGTGGATCTAAGTTATCATTATGCTTATAAAGGTAGGAAATTGGCTATTAGTGATATATATGTTGATGAAAAAAAAAATCGTATAATGATTTAGTATGGTATCTGAAGGCAATTGAGAAATATAATCCGAAAAGTTATACAAGTATGGATGTGGATGAAGAGGCTAATCAATTTGAGAGAGTATTTGTTTGCTATGAGGCTTGTATATTTGGATTTAGGTATTGTCGACCTATGATTTTTTTGGATACAACATTTTTAAAAGGTCGAAGTGGTATTTTGATGGCTGCTACTGCTAATAATGGGAATCAAGGTACGTAATGTTATTTATTATTTTCCTATTGTACATAATTAGATATTGATAATCAAGTTATTGTATTATAGTTTCAAGATGCAGTAAATAGGAGCTTGTAATTTAATTGAAGAAAACGATAGAACAATATTTATTTTTTATGCAGATCATTAATTTTATCATGTTCTGTAGTAAACTGAAAATTTTAATTTGTATTGTTGGAAAATGTTATTTAGAATAATTGTTGTTGATGTTTTCTGTTCTAGGTTTTTTCCACTGGCAATGGCTCTTGTGTGTAAAGAAAATGAAGAGTGTTGGAGTTGGTTTTTGACCCACTTAAGAGATGCTCTTAGGTTTGTTGGACCATTGACTTTTTAAAGTGATAGACATTGGGGTTTGTTTTAAGTATTCCTAAAAAAATTCCAAATAGCCATCATTCTTACTGTCTACGTCATATGCAAAGTAATATTGTTGGTATTGTTAAAAGTGGGAGGGGTGCTTGGGTAGGTCATTTGCTAGAACAATGTGCATTAGCTTCAAATGCCTATGCATTTGAAAAAGCTATGGCTAAATTTAAGAGTTTCAATTCATGGATCTTAGATGAAAGAAGTCTTCCTGTTACTGCATGTCTTGATGGTATTCTGATTAAGCTTATGTTGCAAATGTCCAATCGAAGAGAAGAGGCAGCTAAGTGGAATAATGTTCTTTGTCCAAAAATGGAAGCTTGTTTGTTGGAATTGAAGGAAGAAGGGTTTGGGTGGAGTGTTACTAAATCATCTAGGTATTTTTTTTTGGATTATGATGTAAATAGTTAAAAAAGATTTATTTTTTGGTGCAAACTGATTCTTAAAAGATATGTGCATTTATCTTTTTAATATTTTGATCATTAAGTTAATGAAAAAGATGAATGAGAAATATGTAACAATAGGATAATTTGAGTATTATGTAACTTTGTACTATAAATTTAAGGATTTATGTATTTGTAGTGTGATATTATGTAATGCATGAAAGTAATGCTTATTATGCAGATATCAGGATATTAAACACATTATGTACGATTAGATGTTAATGTGGGAATTTTTTTTAACTGTAATAATGTTATTTATTTACATATAACTTATTTTGAATTTTGTAGATTTATTTATGAAGTTCATTCCCCAACCTCGCAAAATATAGATTTTAAAAATCGCATTTGCAGCTGCAATCAATGGAAAGCGAAGGGTTTGCCTTATGCCCATGCTTTGAAGTGTATATATTTGTCTAAAAATTCTGTTTATAATTACATTGAGCCATACTTCACTGTTGAGTATTATCAAGTTGTTTATTCACATGCAATAAACCCAATTCTAACTTTTGATAAAGAAGCAATTGAAGCTGGAGAATCGTGTATTGTTCTTCCTCCTAAAGCTCTTTGTGGAGCTGCTAGGCCTAGAGTGAATAGAATTGAAGATGTTGATTTTCATGCTAAACAAAACAAATGTGGAAATTGTAAAAAACTAGGGCATAATAGTAGAAGTTGTTCTTTGAATGATTGAATTTTTGTTTAAAATTCATTGTATTTGAATGATTATTTTAAATTCAGTTTTTCAGTTCAATAATATGGTAAAATGAAAGTTTGGTTTTATGGATGTGATGAATATTGATTTTTAGGAGTAATTAATGTTAAGAACTGATTGAAATTCTGTAAGTTTTCTTTTATGTTTTGTTATATGATGCGGTTAGTTTAATAAAAAAGATATTCAGTATTGTCTTTTTATTTTATATTATGCAACTAGTTCTTTTGTTGAATGATTATTTTCTTATTTGGCCTTCTTAAACTTATGTTGTGTTATGTTGAATGATAATTTGATTTTTTTTTTCTGGACAACAAAGTTTTGAAAAGATAACTGCATTTGTATTTTCATGTAAATCCAATAATTTAAGTATGTTGTTTGTACTAAATTTAATAGGTTCATGTTATCTGAGTATCTGTGTCCTATAAGATAATTTTGTTTCAATACATTATTAAATAATTGCACTATGATTTCACTGTTAAATTTATTACGTTGTGGTTTATAGGATGAGAAAGATAAATATTTTTAACTTTTTGTTTTATAAATTTCAACTAACAGCAATGAATTAATAATTGAAATGATTACAATTCTGATATCAATTAATCATACAAACTAACAAAATCCACCAATTAATCATACACACTAAAAAAATTTAGCAATTAATCATAAACAATAAAAAAAAAGTGGGATATTAATGAAAAGATAAATATATTTATCTTTTTGTTAAAAGACGCTTGTTATGTCAGTATATTTTTTTTTTTTTGGAAATTGCATAAAGATTGTATATTAGCGTTAAATTTAATAACAATGATAAATGTAATGGCCCGCAAATCTGTAATATCAGAGTTGACTACATACACCATACATCCAACCCAAATATCACGAAAATATGAATCATTTTTTTAGAAGAAAAACAGAAATAACAACACAGAATCTTGCATCGCAGCGGAACAAAATATAATATATCATAACTTTTGAAATACAAAATTTTAATTGTATAACATATCATTATCAGAGTATAACACTTACAACACAGCGGAAATAACAATAACTAGATAACGCTGAAACCTCCTACTTCCAGCTCCTCCAAGTAAATCTGTAAAATCCTGAACTACTTGACTGCCCGTACAAATTTGGGTACCCAAGAGTTCAGGTAAAACAAAATAAAATAAACTCCGGGTCATTCATGGGACTGGTATGAGTAAACAATTTAAAATAGTTTCAGAAACTAAACGATATCTCATAAGACCACGCTGTATAACACAGAATGGGTTTGTTCGCTTATGAGTATCCAAAATGATCTTTATATCAAAACTCTTTTGATATTATAATAGTGCCTAAATCAAATAAATAGAATCTTAGTGGAACGCTTGCATCTCACGTTCCACATACATAAATACAATCAAAACCACGGGCGCTTATTGGGTAATGAATTTCCAACTATGACAAGGTATGGAACCACCTTCCGCTAGTGTATCTCTAGAGGAGAATACACCGAGTTCAACAAGAACATCTTGTAACCCGGCCACACATGACCGACCACTCATTTCGCTTGAATGTATCGAATGTATATCACCAACGGTTGGGATTAGCAACCGTTTCCCGAATGGGACAGCATCGAATAGAATAAGGAATTAAATGAATCTCTAGATAGGTGATAATACACCCTAATGGGAGCTAACCACATAGCCTTGCTGCCTGCCCGATTTTGGTCATTTCCCGGTTGTTGAGGCCAGAGGCTACGCTTACTTGCCATTCATTGATAACACAATCACTTTGAATGCCACATTGTCAGATTCGTTAATCATTTATTGATTTGCACAAATATATTCTGGATATTATGCTAAGGGAATAAATCCGTTGCCACCATATATATTCATACAGACCAACATATTCGATCATTGGAAATACTTTGTCAGACATTCGTCCATATAAGTTCGTTCTGGGATTGAACGAAACTGAAGGCACAATTTCTATTAATAGAAAAAGCCCTTACACTTTTACTCCGTCTTCAATATATTCAGCATACTTGGTTTGCACCACTTATGCCAATACGGAGTGGTTCTTCGGATAATAATCCAACCAGTCTCTCCATATTAACAACGTTAAAATGGTCAAAAACTTTGATTGTCGGTGATTTAACTATCAAATGAAAAATGTCCACGTACACACAACGATCTTATTTCCAAATGGAATTATCGATCAAATCCTCAAACATATATATATATATATGTATGTATGTATGTATGTATTCATATTTCCTTATTTTCTATATTAAGAAAATATATGTTATTAACTCTGGAAAACATTCCCATTGCATATTTACATATCACTATTCTTCCACATCGATCAGACTCTAATTGTAAACTAGTAAGAGAACAACTTCCTAAGTATAAACCCCGAAGGCCGAAACCAACATCAGATCAATACTCAAAAAGTCGTTCAACTCGACTAATTTCCAGTCAGTTTCTAATTCTGCTTAACTCTATTTCTTTAACTCCATTTGATTAACTTCTTATCAACACGATCATTTTAAATATGCAAATCATTTTCTTTTAAATCATCGTTCACTTTAAAACGTATATCCCCCAGAATTTTATTTATAAAATTCCATTTCGTTTATAATGTTCCATTTTAAGTTCATTTAATTATCGAATTCTAGTTTATCAAATCATCTTTAAAAATATTCTAACTCCTTAAATTTTCAGAAAAATTCGCCATAACCTCCTTTGTACAGGGTTACCAGAAAAAGTCAAACCTTGCCACACAGGCCTCTCCATTCAAAAAGAAAATCAAAAACCCAAGCGACTAGCCGATACGGTGCATAAAATCTCATATTCAATTTAAATACGTACTTTTTTGTCGAGCATTATATTTATACTCTTTCATTTCTTCATTTCTATACCTGCTTAACACATATTTAATCATTCTAATTCATTACAACATAATACACTTGTTTTAAATCAACTCGTTAATTAATTCGTTAATCAACTCTTTTGCCTATTTCACTTTCATATTTGAATATGACATGTTCAAATATATTTTAACTTACTTATAAACCAATCCAATTCCACTTTTCAAACTCAGGTTTCATATTCGATTTGAATATGAATTCACAAGTTTAATTTACTTATTCAAAGTTGAACTCAAATCTTAAACTTAATTAACTAATTTTCCTTTTGCTTAGTTAATTCTATTCAACAATCAAAAATATGATTTTATTTCAGAAATCATTCCATTTACTTTACTTGGATACATATTCATGTTATCCAATTTATGATTTTTCCTTTTTATTTACAAACCCCATTTATTTTACTTGTTTATATATTTAGACAAGTCTCGATTTCAAATTTCATTTGAAATAAATATTTCTACTTTGTAAAAATAAATCTCCCTTTTCAAATTAACACTTGTATTTATATTTTTTTTCCTGATTTATCCAATTATAATTCATTTCACTTCATTTATAAACTTCGTTTATAAATGAACTGCTTGTTTCCATTATTCAAAACAAGTTAATATATCAAGTCCATTCAAAACTCAAATTCTATTATAGAAAAATAGAATTTCCCTTTTAAATCTCTAAATTCCTTTTCATGATATTTTTAAATATCAACCTTTAGGCCCAGTGGCATTTAACACACAAAACACCTAATTTAACAATCACAGGTTTTTAACATAGCATATATGATGATATATATGAAAGAAAAAATAAATAAATTTGAGGGATCCAGTTGGATCCCTCCAACCTGTTTTCCTGCATCCACAAATGTTAGCACATAAATAATACCATCCTGCTTCGAGGAAGGATATCGCGGTATAGAAGGTCATCCACTAATATATATTTGCGGGGCGCATAGGGAAATCATCCGCTAATGATACCGCGGGCGTCCGCTAATGAGACTACGGGAACAATCCAACCACCAAACCAATATATATAATAGTCAAGCCTAAGTAACTATATATATATATATATATATATATATATATATATATATATATTTAAACATGCACAATAATATCTATATGCAACCAAACAACCAACAAATTATTTTTAACGATAAAAATAATTTAAATAAAATTCTTGAGTGAAAATTACTCATCGTTTTATTTCTCAAATATCCAGTAAATTTTGTATCGTCTCAGCTAGCCTCTACTTGAATCATTTCAAATGAATTCATCGTACCCCTTTATCCATTACTACTACAAATGGCTTTAAACTCTTGCACCATCCACTCCGACCTTACATCGAACACCACACCTCCATTACCAAAACTGTTGCACAACCTCAATTTCAGCTATCCCTCAAAACAAACTGCTCCAACACTGCTCAGACATCACCACCAGATGACACACCATTCACGTCCTTGCGTCCCTTTACCAAAACACAGATTGAACCCCTCTAGAGTTAGATTTCCAGACTCGCATTCCTCTTCCCCCTGTCCTACGACTTCATCTTGTCGAATACCAGTACTCCCCAAAATCCAATGTGATCGCGATTGGCTCCATGAACTCAACTAAATTCGAGAATCCCTTCATCACTTTCTTTGTTGTGGAGGTGCAACCCTAAATTGACATTTCGAAGTCGACTCTTCAATTTCTCTGTCGCACACTCCAGCAACCGCACACACCAGGGTTATCAGCAGCACCATCAAGTTCATCGAGCTCCAACTGAACTCAACACAAGCCTTATCGCACCCCAGAAGACATCACGAGTCAGCCCTAACCGCGACTTTGGTTTTTGGCACCGCCAGTAACATCGCGACTCCCTGACTTCGATCCCATCAGAATCGTGAACGCCTTTGGTCATCGTTCGAGTTCCCGAGTTCCAGGAATAAATCGATTTCATTTTGGTTTGAGGAAACGGAAAAGGAAATGGTCGACTTTGATTTAAACAGAGGAGCGATTTAATTTCTGGGGAGTGGAAATGAAAAGGAACGGGGAAGTTCATTCGATTTATAAAAGGAAGGGTGTGGCTTTAAAAAGAACAGCATGGCCATTTTTAGTCTACAGCTTTCGGATTTTGTTTGTGGCAGAAAAGGAACGTACGAAGCTTTTTAATGGGATCCCCTTTTTTATTCTTATTCATTTATATTATCAACTTTTAATATTTATAACGATATTAAATATTAAAAATTAACTTGATAGAAATCTGGGACATTACAATAAATCTAAATAAATACATAAAAAATTACTGTTGTGGTTCTTTAACCATCAAATAAAAGCAATTGACTTTTCAAACAAAAGATAACAGCATTTAGCTTTTGATTGATAACATTATACACAGAGCACTACATCAGCAGTTTGTAATTAATCTCCAAACTCATATATAATCCCTAACAACAACGATCAAATCAGTATGAGCTATTACACATTAAACAACAATTTCAATATCTATTTGTTAACATTAGCATTTACATTTTTAAAAACATCGTTCGTGATCAACAGCGTTTTAAAGATTTCACCCAGGGCTGCATTACTTCTCAAGCTTCCAACAGTATGGTTCGTCAGTAAGTACTTAGTTTTGTTGAAGTTTGCATTCCTTGAGTTATTTTTTACACGAACATCATTATAAATATTCCACAATCGTACCTGCATTCGTTGTACTTATTATTACGATAATGTAAACAAGCATTACTTTATACAAAAATCAATTTGTAGCTACAATCAGCAATTGATAAATACATTTATCTTTTCTAGTAAATCAAGTTACTAGTAAATTTTAATAATTAAATAAAGTTCTAGATCACTTGTGTAATGGTTTAAAATATCTTAATTTAAATTAAAACTGTTGACATAACCTTGATACATTTCATATTATGTATTAGCTTAGTTCTGTCGAAAAGATAAAACCATTTATATCTTCTAGAATTTAATGTTATCATTTACTCATAATGGTCAAATTTCTTCCAAATTGTTTACAGTTAGACTTATATAACATTTTACATATATGATTATTACGAAATTTTAATTATCTAATTGAATTTCTAAAAATTACCCGGTATTTTTTTGAGCACAGTCAACATTATTTATCACTGAATATTTTTTTAGAATGTTTTTCTGTCCTTCATCTTGTAACTCTCTATTTAGTGTGTTGACTGCTGCTTTTTGCAAAAATTGAAAATAATTAATAATAAATATAAGCACATTTATCTTTTTACTTTTTTTTATTTGCACTTACCAAATTGTTTGCAAATCGTGCATGACCATTTCTCCTAGTTTTTGATCTTGTTGTTAAGTGTAGAGAGTCATAGTGATTCCAGGTGCAACCTCCAACAACTAGTTCTAGCAAGCTCCAATGTTCATTTCCATGTATGGGAAACAATATGTTGGAACATAATGGATTTAAACGTGTATTTTTCATGAATGGAATGAACATTTGTTTCTTGATTTTTTTCTAGGTTTCCATCATTTTCACTTTTCTGTTAAAATTATGTTTTAGATTTTTTATTTAAAAAATGTTAATTTGATAATATGCTCCACTTACGGTCATTGTTGTATTCACATAGACAATGTTGTTGCTTTCTTCTTGCAGCTTTGTTTTCCGGAACTAGAACCAATCGATGACCTACATTTGAAAAATATTATTAATAAAATGAAATTTGTATTGATGGAAAGTATATTTTGTTGTACTTACTTGACCACAAATACTATATTGATATTTCTATCATGCATTTTGCTATGATGATGAAATTTTCATCATCACAACTGAATGCTATATTGCTGTAAAGTTAAACGATTGTTGATAAAATAAATTTAGTTTGTGTGAATATAAAGTAGGTTAATTACTTACTTATTTCCCTCTGAAATTTTAAAAAACTTTTTTACAACTTCTTGTTGTTCTTCACTAAGATGTTATAGCAGTGGACATTTTTCAATATTTTTTGGTTTCATCTTCTTCTTTTCTTCTTTAGGACTACATTCAACCTCAATGGTAATTGCTATTTCATCAACGAATTTCTCCGTACTTTGTTTGTTGTTTTCATATGTTAAACTTTCTTCAGTTTCTAAAATGAAATCTTCATTGTTTATCAAATTAAAGCATAGAAATTTAGTAGTCCTATTTATATTTGTCATCCCAACTGTTTTTTGTTTATTTTTTTGTTATCTTTAGTATCATCAGTCTTTTCTTCCACAATTCGTAATTCTATGACATCACGCCCTTCACACTTTTGAATCTTCATTTCTAGAATTTGGATTCTTTTTTTAGCTGCTTCACGTAAAGCTCTTTCTTCGTTTAATTGCTCCCCATAAATTTTCAACTCATTACTCAAAAAGTTGAATTTTGTATCCATCTCATTCAAACTTTTTTTAAAACTTTGAACTTCCATTTTGTCATCAAATTTCCTTTTTTTACAATTCTCCTCATCTGTAACAACCCGTATTTTCAATAACCTGTTATAACGTAAATCGAGGCAGAATTTAATTTATAAATCTGAATCAAGGGAAACGGGCTATGCCATTGCGTTCGTCTCGGAAAAATACGCGAAATAGAGTCCGAGATTTCGAAAATCGGAGTCTTTATGACCCGATTAAGGCCCAATGAAGTTTTCAGAAAATTTCAAGTTCAAAACAGATTTCGAATTTCGGGTTCAAAATTCGAAAAACGGTCAGATTGGGCCAGGCGGGTAAATTCCCGCCAGAGCACCCAAGTCGACAGCCCTGTCGACTTGGGAGTCGACTTGGTTGGACCCAAGTCGAAGCCCTGTCGACTTGGCTGTCGACTTGGTTCAGCCGGGTAGTTTTGCCTGGTGCACCATTTTGGGATCTTGGTTAGGTTTTTGGGCCAGATTCGGTTTTGAGGGCTGAGATTGGAACTAGGGTTTAATCCTAAGGCTAAAACTAATCCTAATCTCTATAAATAAGACCCTAACCTAACCCTAAATCATCATTATTCATTCATACAACTAAACTATGGCAAAATCATTCCTCTCATGGCGTCCACTCTCTTCATAAAATTCCTAAATAAATTTCTATGAGAGATTTTCCATGCATACAAGTGTTTTCAAGCTTGTATGAGTGTCATTAGCTTGCATTCCAGTCAAGTTTCCATATTTACATCATAAAGCAAGAGTTTTGATCATTTTTGCTCAAGGGTTTTTCTATTGGAGCTTGCATTTTGGGTTTATTTGATTGCATAAGGGCTTTGTCTCAATCTATATATATTTTTGTGCCTTCATAAGCATTGTAAGCCCTTTTCTACTTTCATATTTAAACTTTAAAGTTAAATGAATGATGCAAGTTGGGTTGATCATTATGATATGCAAGTTTACTATGTCATGTTATGCAAGTTTGATATGTTATGATATGCAAGTTTACTATGTCATGTTATGCAAGTTTGATATGTTATGATATGCAAGTTTGCCATGTTATGTTATGCAAGTTGTCATGTTATGATATGCAAGTTGTCATGTTATGTATGCAAGTTTGGGTGGATCATTTACTCATGTTATCATGTCATGCAAGCTTACCTTGAGTATATGAACATAAAGCTTCAAGCTTTATGCTAAAGGTTGCATTTTGGCAACATGTAAGTTATCATATCTCTTATGATAACTTGCATGTGAGGCTAAATGCGAACTTATGGCCATTTCTACATGTCATTTATCACTATGTATCACCAATATGCTAAGTTTGGTTTTATGCATGCTTTTGAGGCCTAAAAATGTAATATGCAAGTATATGAACATATGTACATTTCATATGCCACCATGTTAAACTTGTGGCTTCAACACCTTTATGTCATGATTATGCCAAGTTCCCTCTTTCTATCCTTTATGCGCTATTGCGATATGTAAGCGATGGGATTGCGTTTGGGGTTGGGTAAACTTAAAAGACATAAAAATATAAGATTGGGAATTTACCTATTAAGTTAGGTCTACCCAAATGCTTGAAAACTTGTAATATGTTTTGTAAACATAATGGACATGACACTTAGAAAATATAAGTGTGACCAACTCGAGGTTGGGTTGAGTTTGTAGCGTAAACCTACCCGGAACCGACCGGCTTAACTAGTTGCTACAAACAATAGGACCCAATGTGAGAAGTTGGTCATGTTGTACCTTGAACCCGAGGTTAGACCAAGTTGTGGTGTAAAGCTACCCGGAACCGACCGGCTTAACTAGTAACCGCAACAAAGTCTAATGTGAGAGGTTAAGGCACATTAATTAAATAATGCCTCATGATTAGGGTTAAGTCATGGTCCACTTAATACTTAACCAATTTGGGCTTGGTAGATTAATCAGGGTTAAGTCGTGAACTCATCGTTACACTTAACCAAGTTAATCCATGATTAGCAAGAGGGTTAAACCGTACTTAACCCACTAGAAAATCCTAGCAATAGGGGTCCACTCCAGCAGTAATCCCAAGTTTGTATCATTATGACCCTAGGGACTAGGCTAGGGTGGGGCACGATTACTGGACTTGAGGTAAGTGACCAAAAACGACGGCAGAGTGGTACGTCGGTGTAGTTCCGGACGGACTATGGTCGTGCACATAGTCCGTAGCCGGAGAAAACATGCACGGGTACCAGTAGATCGAGACTGTGCACTTATGTTTATGGTGTCCAGGGGTTTACACCCTAGGGCTTGATACACCCGAAGGGTGGACCCGGCACAGTCCGACTACAATTATGTTTGGGCCGTATTGACACCAATACGTGACGAGTTAGGCTTAGGGAGCCGATCGATTAGACCGTTGGTTGGACCTCGTATTAGGGTCACTTCATGTTATTGGACCTCGTATTAGGGTCACTTCATGTTATTGGACCTCGTATTAGGGTCACTTCATGTTATTGGACCTCGTATTAGGGTCATTTCATGTTATTGGGTCAAAGCTTGGGCCAAGGGATCAATACGTGTTTATTCAAGTCATGTTAGTTTGCTAGTACACCTGTGGTGCAAAACCTTAAACCTGATTATGCGATGACACCTTTATCTACCTTGTTAGTTAATCATCATGCTAGTATGTTGTTATCCTTATGTTCATCCCTGCTTCTCATGTCAGTTAACTTTATCAGTTTACATTGATTGTAGTAGGGCTTACTCAGTCTTTTTGACTGACCTGTTTTCTTTCGCCTCTTTTCTTCCGTTCCCCCCCCCCCAGGTTCTCAGGGTGGGAATATTGGAGCTTAGCTTGGATTTCTGATCGCTTGCTTGTGGGATTTAGCTCATGTACGGTTTGACATGAAGCTAGCTATGGTTATCACTTATTTTGGGGATAGTACTTATGTATTTCAGTTTTTTTCTGTTGATGTTGTTTTTATCTAGACTTGTTTATTTGGAAAGTTGACATTATGCTGTACCAGACTTGTTTTGAAATGGTTTGAAATCTTCCGCTGTTTTATCTATGTTATTTACTCTGTTTACATATATACATATGCTCTTGTTCTGCCTTGATATATCATTATGCATGTTTACCCGATTCAAATGCCCCTCCAAAGTCAGAGTGCTTGCAAGAGACACCCTGGCGGAGGTGGGGTGTTACATTTGGTATCAGAGCATATGGTTTACAAGAAGGAACAAAAAGGTTTTTAAAACTTTTGGAAAACTATTTTCAAAACCAAGTATAAAGTATTTTCCAAAGAAAAGTCTAGTTTATTTTAAAGGCTATTCCCCAAAAAGCCATTAGCAAAATTCCTTCGTTTTTCTCCATTTTGAATCTGTCTTTTTCTTCATTTTCAGTATGGCCGATAACTTTGCTATTCCGGAGGGAGTACACGTACCTGTTTGGTATAGGAGACTTTTGGAGGCTAGGGCGACCGAAGCCGGCCCCGCAGATGTTCCTCCCCCTCCTCCTCCGGTAGTTAATGTTCCTCCTCCTCTTGTCGCTGAGGTTCCTCTTCCTCCTCCCCCTCAGCATCCTCAAGCTGACTTCGCAAAGACTTGCAAAGATTTCAAAGCAATAGGTGGCAAGAACTTTCAAGGCACTGAGACTTTTGTAGAGGCCAGAAATTGGTTGAAAGAGACCGAGGATTTATTTGCTATCTTTGGGTTAGACGATCAGAGGAAGATCTTGTTGGCGGTTTGGCTTATGAAGGATGAAGCCGCTTATTGGTGGGAAGTCACCAATGGTACTAGGCCTGTTGAGACTTGGGCCGATTTCAGGGCAAGGTTCATGCTTAAGTTTCTATCTTCTGCTGAGGAGAATCTGCAAATGGAGAGGTTCATAACTTTGAAACAAGGAGATATGTCTGTCAAAGAATATGTGAACAAGTTCAATCAGTTAGCTCGTTTTGGCTTGGATATGGTGAGTACTCCTCAGAAGAAGGCTCTTCGTTTTGCTAGAGGATTGAATGAGCCGTTGCAGGGATTGGCTATGTCACATATTCCCCATGGGGCCACGTTTGAGAGCTTGGTTGATATGGCGTTAATTCAGGGAGATGTCAAGAAAGAGATCAAGATGAATGATACTCAAGCCAAGAAGACTGATTCCCAGTGGAAAGGAAATCAGGGTAATCCAAGTGGTCAGAGCAGTCAAGGCAATCAGAACAAGAACAAGAACAAGAGTCAAGGCAACAAGGGGAACAACAACAAGGGCAATAACAAAAAGGGGAAGTGCCATTATTGCGGTTCAGTTGGGCATCTTATTAAGGATTGTAAGTAGAGGAAAAGGAAGAATGGTGAATGCTTTTTCTGCGGTGAGACTGGACATTTCAGTAAGGATTTCCCGAAGAAGCAAGGGCAAGGCCAGGGTCAGACTCAGCGTGCTGGACCTTCAGGAGGGCAAGTTCATACTCTCAATGTCGCTCCAGTTCCCGATCGAGGTAGTATTTCTGTTGAGAGCCTTGTATATATTTCTGATTTTCCAGTTCGTACCTTGTTTGATTCTGGTGCATCGCATAGCTTTATCTCATCTGATCTTGTTGATAGTTTGCACCTTAGTACTAGCTTGGTAGATGATCCCGTCTGTGTCTCAAATCCTATTGGGGGTTCCGCCCATCTGTCTATGATATGTGGGGATTAGAGGATCTCTATACTGAGTGTATAGTTCTTGTGTAGTTCTTATGTTATTGGTTTTAGGGGATACGGATTGATATTGGGCATGGATTGGTTGTCCAGATATGGAGCCATCCTTGATTGTGAGCATAGGGTTGTGAGGCTCGTGACTCGCCTCGGAAACACCCTAGAAATTTCTTGTAATCCGAGAGGTCCCGTCATGTTGTGCTATCTTGAATCACTCGACTCGTCAATGGAAACTCTTCAGTCTGTGAGAGTGGTTCGAGAGTATCCGGATGTTTTCGATGAAGTTAGGGGGTTGCCCCCTAAGCGAGAGATTGATTTCCGCATTTATCTGGTGGATAATGCAAAGCCGGTTTCTTTGCCCGTTCGGCACATGGCTCCGCGTGAAAGGCGGGAGCTAAGTAAGAAAGTGAAGGAGTTGCTTGAGAAGAACTTTATTAGACGAAGTATATCTGAATGGGGAGCGCCTGTGGTATTTGCTACCAAGGCAGATGGTTCTCTCCGACTTTGTGTTGACTATCGAGAGTTGAATAAGCTGACTAAGAAGAACAGACACCCGTTACCGAGGATTGATGATCTCTTTGACCAGCTTATCGGTGCTTCTGTTTTCTCTCAGCTTGATCTTGCTACTGGATTCCATCAGCTCAGGGTAGCTGAAGATAGTATAGACAAGACTGCGTTCAGAACGCCAGATGGATTCTTCGAATGGCTTGTCATGCCGTTCGGCTTGACTAATGCACCCGCATATTTCGTGGACTTGATGAGTAGGGTGTTCAGGGAGTTCTTGAACAAGTTTGTCGTGGTCTTCGTAAATGATATTCTGATCTTCTCTAAGGATGAGGAAGAGCACGCAAGGCATCTCGTGGAGGTGATGGATACGCTTAGAGCGCATCAGTTGAAGGCCAAGTTCTCCAAGTGTCACTTTTGGAGAAGGGAAGTTAGATTCCTTGGGCATATAGTATCTAAGCAAGGCTTAGCGGTGGATCCCGCTAAGGTAGTTGCAGTTCAGGATTGGAAGACTCCAAGGAATGCAACCGAAGTGAGAAGTTTTCTAGGTCTTGCAGGCTTTTACCGGAAGTTCATCAAGGACTTCGCGAAGATTTCCGCTCCTCTCACTAAATTGACGAAGAAGAATTTAGTTTTTGCTTGGAGCATAGAATGCGAGCTTGCTTATCAGAGGCTCAAGAGAGCTCTCACATCAGCACCTGTTCTAGCTTTGCCCGATGGAGGGAAGTTATTTACAGTATATACCGATGCATGTGGCACGGGGTTAGGAGCTGTTCTGATGCAAGAAGGAAGGGTGATATGCTTTGGCGGTAGACAACTCAAAGTGCATGAGAAGAATTATCCCACTCATGACTTAGAGTTGGCAGCAATAGTATATGCACTCAAGGCTTGGCGCCATTATCTTCTGGGAGAAAGATTTGAGCTTTATACCGATCACAAGTCATTGAAGTATCTCTTTTCTCAGAAGGATCTGAATCTGAGGCAACAAAGATGGATGGAATTCTTGGCGTCCTACGATTTTGAGATAGCTTATACCCCTGGCAAGGGGAATGTGGTAGCAGATGCATTGAGTAGAAAAAGGTTGGCTCTGAGTCCTCTATTCGTTGAGATGAAGAATTTAGAGTATGTGGCAACCTTTGATTTCTCTTTGGCGATTGAGTCGATGACCGGTTCTTTAGCATCTCTGGAACTCAGACCTACCCTTCTTGATCAAGTTGGGGCTTCGCAGAGAGAAGACCCTCAGATAGTTGAGATTATGGATAAGCTGATTCGAGGAGAGGCGTCTAGTCATCTCGCTCGATATTCTATTGATGACAAGGGTTGGTTGAGGAGAGACGGAAGGTTATGTGTTCCAATGGTAGGAGATTTAGTAAGAAAAGTTTTTGAGGAAGCGCATCGTTCTAAGTTGACAATACATCCGGGCGGAGATAAGATGTATAAAGATATGAAGCGCATTTTCTTTTGGCCTGGGATGAAGAAGGATGTGGCAGAGTTTGTCTCTAGATGTATCATTTGCCAGCAAGTTAAGGCCGAGTCGAAGAAGCCCGGTGGGCTATTGCATCCTCTAGACGTTCCACTATGGAAGTGGGAGAGTATTTCCATGGATTTTATCGATGGGCTACCAAGGTCAAGGAAAGGGAATACGAGCATTTGGGTTATTGTGGATAGACTTACGAAGAGTGCTCATTTCATTCCGGTGAAGAGCAAGAGGACCGCATCTTGGCTAGCATCTGTATATCTTCGTGAGATTGGGAGACTACATGGAGTCCCTTCTAGTATAGTCAGTGACCGTGACCCAATCTTTACAAGTCAATTCTGGAATAGCTTGCAAGAAGCTATGGGCACGAGGTTGAATCTAAGTACGGCTTATCACCCACAGACGGACGGTCAAACCGAAAGGGTGAATAGGGTACTCGAGGATCTGTTGAGGCTTTGTATTCTGGATTTTGGTGGTACTTGGGAAGACCATCTTCCTCTTGTTGAGTTTGCATATAATAACAGTTATCAGGCAAGCATAGGGATGGCACCATTTGAAGCTTTATATGGGAGACCGTGCATGTCGCCTACATGTTGGTGGGAGACTACAGATGAGCTTATACTTGGGCCTGATATGATCAGAGATACATCCGAGAAGGTCGAGTTGATTCGGAGACGGATGAAAGCGGCCCAAGACCGACAGAAATCCTATGCTGATAAGCGAAGAACTGATTTGGAGTTTGATGTTGGGGATATGGTTTTCGTGAAGGTTTCTCCTTTGCGGAATGTGGTCCGATTTGGAGCCGTTGGGAAGTTAGCACCGAGGTTTGTTGGACCATTCCCTATTATAGAGAGGATCGGGCAGATGGCTTATAGAGTGGAGTTGCCCGAGAAGCTTGCCGGAGTACACGATGTTTTTCATGTCTCGCATCTCCGGAAGTGTTTACATGAATCAGCAGAGGTTGTTGAGCCAAGTGTTCTGAAAGATGTGGAAGTGGAGAAAGAGGCTACCTTGAGGAGAGCTCCGATTCGTATCTTGGGGACGGAGACTAAGAAGCTAAGGAATCGAGAGGTCAAGTTGGTGAAGGTTCAATGGGGTGAAGCGGAAGAAGACGCAACTTGGGAAACCGAGGAGAAGATGCGTGGGCTTTATCCATTCCTTTTTGAGGGTACACTCTCAACCTCTTTTCTTTGTTAGCATATCTTTCTCTTTGCTATCCATATTTCTCTAGTTTATCGTGTTAATCTCGTCATGAGAACCTTAGGTAGAAACCCTTTGGATGAAACATGTGTTTGAAACATGTTATGCTTGATGTTTGCAAGTGGTTGCAAGTGTTTGCAAGTGGTTACTCGTGGATGCATTATACACATTAGGCACTAGATCGGCTCACACACTCCTCATATTGCATATGCATGAGTGTTTACGCTTATTCATGGATGAAAATTTTTTGTGTTATCACATGGATGTTGCATATGGATGTATGTTATATGCACACATATAGATGTTATACATTATGTTAGGAATTGCATACATATGGATTCATTTCACTAACATAATTTGCATTGATGATATTTGCATTAGATAAGTACATATACACACACCTTTGCATATGTTCATACAACATTTAGAATCCTGTAAGGACAATGATTGCTCGTGGATGATGTTTTGAGTAGATGGATGTTGGATGGTAGGATACGTTCTTCCTAACTTGAAGATTTCGGGGACGAAATCCTTTAAGGAGGGGAGAACGTAACAACCCGTATTTTCAATAACCTGTTATAACGTAAATCGAGGCAGAATTTAATTTATAAATCTGAATCAAGGGAAACGGGCTTTGCCATTGCGTTCGTCTCGGAAAAATACGCGAAATAGAGTCCGAGTTTTCGAAAATCGGAGTCCGTATGACCCGATTAAGGCCTAATGAAGTTTTCAGAAAATTTCAAGTTCAAAACAGATTTCGAATTTCGGGTTCAAAATTCGAAAAACGGTCAGATTGGGCCAAGCGGGTAAATTCTCGCCAGAGCACCCAAGTCGACAGCCCTGTCGACTTGGGAGTCGACTTGGTTGGACCCAAGTCGACAGCCCTGTCGACTTGGTTCAGCCGGGCAGTTTTGCCTGGTGCACCATTTTGGGATCTTGGTTAGTTTTGGGGCCAGATTCGGTTTTGAGGGCTGAGATTGGAACTAGGGTTTAATCCTAAGGCTAAAACTAATCCTAATCTCTATAAATAAGACCCTAACCTAACCCTAAATCATCATTATTCATTCATACAACTAAACTATGGCAAAATCATTCCTCTCATGGCGTCCACTCTCTTCATAAAATTCCTAAATAAATTTCTATGAGAGATTTTCCATGCATACAAGTGTTTTCAGCTTGTACGAGTGTCATTAGCTTGCATTCAAGTCAAGTTTCCATATTTACATCATAAAGCAAGAGTTTTGATCATTTTTGCTCAAGGGTTTTTCTATTGGAGCTTGCATTTTGGGTTTATTTGATTGCATAAGGGCTTTGTCTCAATCTATATATATTTTTGTGCCTTCATAAGCATTGTATGCCCTTTTCTACTTTCATATTTAAACTCTAAAGTTAAATGAATGATGCAAGTTGGGTTGATCATTATGATATGCAAGTTTGCCATGATATGCAAGTTTACTATGTCATGTTATGCAAGTTTGATATGTTATGATATGCAAGTTTACTATGTCATGTTATGCAAGTTTGATATGTTATGATATGCAAGTTTGCCATGTTATATTATGCAAGTTGCCATGTTATGATATGCAAGTTGTCATGTTATGTATGCAAGTTTGGGTGGATCATTTACTCATGTTATCATGTTATGCAAGCTTACCTTGAGTATATGAACATAAAGATTCAAGCTTTATGCTAAAGGTTGCATTTTGGCAACATGTAAGTTATCATATCTCTTATGATAACTTGCATGTGAGGCTAAATGCGAACTTATGGCCATTTCTACATGTCATTTATCACCATGTATCACCAATATGCTAAGTTTGGTTTTATGCATGCTTTTGAGGCCTAAAAATGTAATATGCAAGTATATGAACATATGTACATTTCATATGCCACCATGTTAAACTTGTGGCTTCAACACCTTTATGTCATGATTATGCCAAGTTCCCTTTTTCTATCCTTTATGTGCTATTGCGATATGTAAGCGATGGGATTGCGTTTGGGGTTGGGTAAACTTAAAAGACATAAAAATATAAGATTGGGAATTTACCTATTAAGTTAGGTCTACCCATTGGGAATTTACCTATTAAGTTAGGTCTACCCAAATGCTTGAAAACTTGTAATATGTTTTGTAAACATAATGGACATGACACTTAGAAAATATAAGTGTGACCAACTCGAGGTTGGGTTGAGTTTGTAGCGTAAACCTACCCGGAACCGACCGGCTTAACTAGTTGCTACAAACAATAGGACCCAATGTGAGAAGTTGGTCATGTTGTACCTTGAACCCGAGGTTAGACCAAGTTGTGGTGTAAAGCTACCCGGAACCGACCGGCTTAACTAGTAACCGCAACAAAGTCTAATGTGAGAGGTTAAGGCACATTAATTAATTAATGCCTCGTGATTAGGGTTAAGTCATGGTCCACTTAATACTTAACCAATTTGGGCTTGGTAGATTAATCAGGGTTAAGTCGTGAACTCATCGTTACACTTAACCAAGTTAATCCATGATTAGCAAGAGGGTTAAACCGTACTTAACCCACTAGAAAATCCTAGTAATGGGGGTCCACTCCAGCAGTAATCCCAAGTTTGTATCATTATGACCCTAGGGACTAGGCTAGGGTGGGGCACGATTACTGGACTTGAGGTAAGTGACCAAAAACGAAGGCAGAGTGGTACGCCGGTGTAGTTCCGGACGGACTATGGTCGTGCACATAGTCCGTAGCCGGAGAAAACATGCACGGGTACCAGTAGATCGAGACTGTGCACTTATGTTTATGGTGTCCAGGGGTTTACACCCTAGGGCTTGATACACCCAAAGGGTGGACCCGGCACAGTCCGACTACAATTATGTTTGGGCCGTATTGACACCAACACATGACGAGTTAGGCTTAGGGAGCCGATCGATTAGACCGTTGGTTGGACCTCGTATTAGGGTCACTTCATGTTATTGGACCTCGTATTAGGGTCACTTCATGTTATTGGACCTCGTATTAGGGTCACTTCATGTTATTGGACCTCGTATTAGGGTCATTTCATGTTATTGGGTCAAAGCTTGGGCCAAGGGATCAATACGTGTTTACTCAAGTCATGTTAGTTTGCTAGTACACCTGTGGTGCAAAACCTTAAACCTGATTATGCGATGACACCTTTATCTACCTTGTTAGTTAATCATCGTGCTAGTATGTTGTTATCCTTATGTTCATCCCTGCTTCTCATGTCAGTTAACTTTATCAGTTTACATTGATTGTAGTAGGGCTTACTCAGTTTTTTTTACTGACCTGTTTTCTTTCGCCTCTTTTCTTCCGTTCCCCCCCCCCAGGTTCTCAGGGTGGGAATATTGGAGCTTAGCTTGGATTTCTGATCGCTTGCTTGTGGGATTTAGCTCATGTACGGTTTGACATGAAGCTAGCTATGGTTATCACTTATTTTGGGGATAGTACTTATGTATTTCAGTTTTTTTCTGTTGATGTTGTTTTTATCTAGACTTGTTTATTTGGAAAGTTGACATTATGCTGTACCAGACTTGTTTTGAAATGGTTTGAAATCTTCCGCTGTTTTATCTATGTTATTTACTCTGTTTACATATATACATATGCTCTTGTTCTGCCTTGATATATCATTATGCATGTTTACCCGATTCAAACGCCCCTCCAAAGGCAGAGTGCTTGCAAGAGACACCCTGGCGGAGGTGGGGTGTTACATCATCATCTTCAACTGGTTTAATTTTTTGTGATAAAAGATCCTTCTCCTCTTTTGTAACATCTGAAAAGAAATTTAAAATCTACAAGAAAATTAAAAAAAATAGTCAGATTAACTATTCATCACTATTACACAAAAGCTGCATTGGGCAAGACAATCATTACTGTATATGCAATTCTTATTAGCTTGAATCTATGCAGAAGAGGTATAAATTGAAATTGTAGTCTATGTAGAAATTATTTTTATTTTTTTTACTTGAAATTGTAGTCTATGCAGAGGAGGTAAACTGCAAAAATATGTTACACAATTCATGCATACAATACCAAGACTTATATTAGAACTTGTAAATGATAAATGCATTTATCTTTTCTATATTATGTTTATATCATTTGTACACCTTATGTAGGAACCTCAAATCATGAAAAAAATGAAAAATAGGTTTAATATGTATTCGGAAGTAGTATATATAATTACAATATAATATATTATTTATTTATTAATCTGAAAAGATAAATGCATTTATGTTTTCTATATGTTGTTTAAGTCATTTATATATCTTATGTAAGAATTTCAAATCATGTTAAAAATGATAAATTTATTTATCATGTAGAAGTAACTGTGATATTTAAATACAGATTAATTTGTTATTTATTAATCAATATGAAAAGAGAAAAGCATTTATCATTTTAATTGATCTATGTAGTAACATGTAGTATAATATTGAACTTCATTTGAAACAGTTCTATAGAGCATTAGAATAATTATTTG
Source organism: Allium sativum (assembly GCA_030737875.1). NCBI lineage: Eukaryota > Viridiplantae > Streptophyta > Magnoliopsida > Asparagales > Amaryllidaceae > Allium > Allium sativum. The sequence goes on from CM060920.1 coordinate 628,645,575, forward strand.
AAAATAATGAAGTATGTACAAAAGAAAATTCAGTTGAACAATCATTTAAAGAAACAGTACTATAGTACTGAAATTTATAAGAAGAAACTAATGCAAACATTTAACTAAATTAAATTACAAAAGTAAAAATTTATGAACAGGATACCTTGTTATCATCAACTTCTACTAAGTCAATGTCCTTTAGTTTCGATAAATCCCATTTCCTCATTCTTGGGATTTTGTCTTCAACGCCTTCTTTTTGATCAATGAATTGAGTTCTTTCACAGAACCAGTACTGGAAGAAAAAGATAAAAGTATTTATATTTTTATAATAAATATAATATTCAGTGAATTTTTATTAAGAAAATATTATAAACACATACCAACAAAACCATAGTGCAACCCCGTGTATTCCTTGGATCAGCATGGTATCTCTTAACAAGTTTTAAAACATTTTGACAAATTGCTCGCGACCAAGAGATTGAATTCATTTTATGAAGATTTAACAATTTACCCAAAAAAAACCATGACAAATAACATTGATTGTTGGGAAAAAGGAATTTTATGATAAGTAGTAATAACAATAACTTTACTAGATTTTTATCTCCTTTTTCCTTTTTAATCAATGAATTCAACCTGCTTGTCACTATTTTACTACTTACTGCATTTTCTTCATTGAAATTGGAACTTAAAAAGTCTGAAAAACATTCCATGTCTGAAGCTATGCTTGAATCCGAAATAGGAAATAATTCCTCTCCAGCTAGCGGCATTCCAAATATAAGACCCACTTCTTTGGGAGTTATTTTTAAAATTTTGTTTCCCACTTTAAAAGCATTTTCGGTAACATCGAAAGCAGTAATTATATCATCTAGATTTGAAGCACATTTCCTTATATCTTGTCTTGATATTGAATCGTTGAGAAAAAATTCGAAAATATTTTTAAAAGGTGTTTTCTCTATGAAATCTTTTGCTTCCTATGAAAGAATTTTTTTCCTTTTTACTTACTGACATCACTTTATACATTGCATCTAAATTGCATCTATATGTGCCAGTGTACTGTTGCTTTTTTTCTTTTTCTCCCTGTTTCCACAATTTCATACTTGTTTACATCATCCAAGTCGGTATTTGTTTCCTCACTTTGGTTATCTGCATCATCCAAGTTAGTATTTGTTTCCTCGGTTTGGTTATCTGACTTTGTATTTTCTTCATCAGACTCTCTTTCTATTTCTGTATTACTTGGTTCATACTGTTCATGTTCATATTGTTCTTGCATTCATCAAAATCTAATTATTAGTTTAGGATGTTTAAGATATTATTTTTTATGAAAACAATACTGAACAGAAATTAAATGCTATATCATCCAAACAATAACATGCATACACAATAAAATGTACAAAAAGATAATATGATATATCTTTTTGACAAAGTTTGGAAACTAGGTGTATAAGGAGTGTAATAATTGGAAATAATTATTAAAATATTAAACTAGAGTAACATATATCACTTATTTTCAAATCATAGTATAAATAAACATTATTGAAATTGTAATGTTTATAACTATTTGTTAAAAATATAAATTCGTTTATCTTTTATTGATATTATATTGTATCACTTTCTTTTATTGACAGCATGTTGTATAACTTTCATATTGATGTGCATAAAAATCAAAACAGATCATTATTGTACACACAATTTAAGTAAAAAAAGGTTACCAGTGGTGTTTTTGACAATGATTTTGTTTGACCGTGTTCTTCACAGTAAGGAGAAGAAATTGATTTACTATTTATGCATTGAATTCCTTTGTGCATGAAGATGCATGTAGCATCTTTAAATACAACTTGTTTTCTTTTTGACCTTGTCTCCATTTTTATCCTGGATAAATATACATAGTTATTCAATTTTTGAACTAAACCAAAACGCAAAGCAGTAAAAAAGATATATGAATTTATATTTTTCTGAAAACTAACAACTTTGAGTATCAAATTAATCAAATAATCATTTCAAAATATTCGAAGGAGAAATCAATTAAAAAAATCACATTACGTAAATAATGACAAATCAATTTTAAAGGCACTTTTCAGGGAAAGAGATAACCATTTATCTTTTGCAAAATAGAAAATTATTAGTAACTTGTAATATATGAGTATTATTTCTTAACAAAAGAATATGCGTGGTTGTATTTTTAATCACTAACTAGTAATTATCCTCGTTCAATTCAAGCAATATCATCAACAAACACGAACAAGTAATTATCGTTGACCGATTCATAATAAAAGAGTTTGCAGGACTAAACACTGATTAGCAATTAAAATCGATCGATTACAGCAATATGATCAACAAATAGCAAATAATTATCTAATAATAGACAACATTTAGAAAAAAAATTATACTTACTATTCATTAATTGTGAATTAAACTTACTTTTATAGTAGATGTTTGATCTATGAACATGGCGAAGATCGATTTCGTCGAAATGATGTTTTGGTAAAATTAGAAAGTAATGATTCGACTAATTTAGTAATTCGGTTTTATTAAAGTAACTAGAAGCGGGAAATGAAAAATGTCCTGGAAAGTAATTATTGGCAACCCGTGTCCTAGAAATTAAATATATAAGGTAAATAAGCCTTTATAGTAAAATCCCCCTTTATTAAATTTTTAAACCTTGTAAAATAAGGTTGTAATATTCCTTAAGGAAATGAATAAATTATTCCAACACCACTACCATTTCAAACTAGTATCATCCTTTAGATAATAATGAAGTCATTCAAGTTAGGGTATTTTATTTACCTCTCAGACCTTGACTCGACAACGTTTCTATCTTAAGATAGATAAAAGCCTGTAACTTAAAATTGATATTAATTATAATATCACATCAATTTTATTTATTATTCCATTTTAATATGGTTTTATAAATCATTTCTTGCATTTGAAAATCTCCTTCCACTTATAATCATTTTTACTTAACTCGTTTATTAAGTAAACACTTATTTAAACACAAACCATTACCTTTAAACCTTTTAATACACTTCATTTACAACTTGGATTTCATTACAAAATCCGTTCACCAAATCCTTTTTCACAAATCCTGTAACAACCCGGAAAATCAGAACCAATTTAAAATTTTTATTTTGGCAATTTTAATGAATTTCGAATATTTAGAATGATTTATTTTAAATAATAACGACAAGAATTTAGTTTGAATAGAATTAGAATGTATATATCTATTTGAATCGTCGTTAGAATATAAAATTTTATTTTAATTAAGAAAGGAATTGAAAATGGCACGGTAGTTTGAAATTTCGATTTCAAATTTCAAATGAATGTACATGATTCAAAATAAACCGGATTTTATCGGAACCAAAAATATTAGAATCTATTTGAAGATATCTTTCCAAAGAATCCGAAAAATCAAAATTTCATAGCGGGAATAAAAAGTTACGTCCAATTGAAAATTCAGAATAGTCGCTATTGAAATATAACCCTTAAATATAGCGATTTTGCAAACGACCTTCGTTTTCAACGAGACGACTTTTGATGGATCCGGAATATCAAATTATTGTAGATTCCAATTTTCATAATTTTTGGAATCAATATGTGAGTGTGGTGAATTTAAACGTGTTTGACCAATTTCAGTTGAATTTAATCGACTGGAAAATGGCCACTTTTCAAACGATCTCCAAATTCGACGAAATTAGTTTTGTTAGGACTGTATCGTCAAAATAAAACCATATTTATTTTTCTGGAATTTTTGGAGTCAGTACGTGGCCCCGGTAAATTGAAATGTACATTTAAAATTCAGTATAATGATTTATATTTTAATTTAAACGGAAACTGATCGAAACAGTCGAATTGGCTTGCGAAACATATCCCATTGTGTTCAGAATGAGGGTAATTAGTTGGGAGCGACCGTCGGTGGGTTCGATTTAGAGTTCGAATAAAAAGTTGCTTTTTAGAATTAAATTAAATATATATATATATATATATATTATAGGAAGTCAACCCTACCTTCAATCTCCAATCAGATTTTTTTCCCCCAAAATAAAAAAATGGCGACAGTCGATCGCCGATACCCCATCGCCTCCACCATCGCTGCCGCCTCCGTTATCGTCTTCCCTCCCCTCCCCCTCCCCCCCCCCCTCGGTTCTTTCTGCTCCGCCTCCTCCTTCTTCCCGCTCTCCCAAACCAAATGCAAACCCCACCGTCCTGATCCGCGCGAGCCACGACCGCCAACCCCCATACCCACGCGATCCACAATCGTGGCCATCCCTTGGCGAGCCTCCGACCGCCGCGCCCTCCTCTAACCTCCACAGCCGATCAGCAGCAGCACACCCCCTCCTCGATTTCCGCGACGTGCAGCTCCCCCCCCCCTCTGAAAATGCAATGTGAGTTTTTTATTCAATTTCCTTTTCAGTTTTTTAGTCATATTATTTTATTTAATATTCATGTGTTGAAGAAAATAAATATTCATGTGTTGAATAAAATAAATATTCAGGTGTTGAAAAGAATATCCATGTGTTGAATAAAATATTTAAACAATAAAAATATCATTTTTATTGAATGTATAAACCGTCATAAATATTCATGTGTTGAATAAAAGCCGGGTTAATTAGATATGCGTCATTTTGACGCGAACGATATTTATATCGATTTTATTCATTTCTATAATGAATATCGAAAAGGAAATTATTTCAAAATTTAATATTTTGGAAATATCATCATTTATATATCAATGATATGGAATATTCAATTTTGGTTTGAAATTGAATATGAAGTTGAAATCGTTTTGAAAACGAATTTAAAACAATTTATAAAATACGTTTTAAATGGTAATCGACAAAATATAATATATATATATATTATATATTATATATTTAATGGCCTGAATAGAACGGGCCGCGCCGTGGTAGTTCGTGAATTTCGACCATTGACTTCGAATTGACGTTATGGGAGATCCGCCCATTGGATTCTCCTAAAAATCGGAACCGTTGGGTTCGTATCGAAGAGATCTTTCCAACGAATATAAGGAATTTGAAATCTAACGGTTGGATTTGGAAATATGTCCGAATCAAATTTGGAAAAGGTTGTTGTAAGTGCAGTTCCATGACCGATTATAGAAATCGACTGTACGGGCCTTGATAAAATTATTAAAAATATCAATAATTTGTGTAAAATCATAATAAATGATTTGGAAAGAATTGGGATGAAAAATTCCATATTTGAAAAGATAAAAATATATTTTTATTGAAATGAACTAGTTATGAACTAGAACTATAATCCCATATTTTTAAATAAATAAATTGGATTTGAAATGGTTTTTAAAAAAAATAACCAGAGTTTTCAATATATGAATTGGAATGGATGAGAATCGAAATTATTTTCAAAATATTTCGATATTGGATTTCGTGATTATACGGATATTGTGGAGGAATTTGGAAGATATATATATCGTTATTCCAATACGATATTTGTTGATTTTAGAATTTGATATTGAATATAAGCCGATATATTTTCTATTCAGAGTCATGTATTTAATATCGAATTGGATTTTGGGTTTGTCGTGAATGATATCTTTAATAATACTGTTATTAAACCTAATGGAGTTAAGAAAATTAGAAACTGACTAGAGATTAGCTAAGTTAAATGGTTTCCTGGGTATTGATCTGATGTTGGTTTCGGCCTTCGAGGTTAATACTTAGGGAATTATTCTCTTACTAATTTACGGTTAGAGACTGATGGGATTTTGGGTTTGTTGTGAACCGTGTTTTTAACGATATTTGTTCTTTAACCCGATTTACAGTGAAATGGGATTTGGAATTTATAAATCTTTTTATTAAGATTTAACGGGAATTTTCCGAAGTAAAATTTTCCAATTTAATATATTAAATTGGAATTGAATGGAATTCGATTGATAATAATCGAAATGAACTTCTGTCAAGGAAGACTGTTAATACATATGGAATTTAAAAGGCTTTGTCGTTATTCCATTTATATTATTAGTCGGATATGGAAATTGATATCGATTATATATTGATTTTTTTTTCCGTGAAGATTCCATAATTAATGGAATGTGATTTGGGTTTATCGTGAACTGTGTTTTAAAGATATTAGTTCTTTAACCCATTTAAAGGCAGGATTACATATCTTCCATTGTATTTCGAACTATATAGTTGATCTCTGTTAAATATATATTTGTTTGGTGGCGGAGAATTTATTCTCTTGCTTAACACCCTTCTCTGAGATGCACGAGCTTAGAGGTTATATATTGGCAGAAATTAATAGTACGGTGTAGATTGTCGATGCGACATGTTTGTGTTTCCAAAGTTAAATAATTATTAATATTGATTTTTGGGAAGATTAAAACTAAATGGAGTTTTAATGAATCTTTAAATAGATTGAAAAAGGGAATGTGATAATTTAAATTATCAAATTTGGGAAATGATCGAGAATGGAGTATCGCCAGTTTTGCTCCTAGCGATAGTTAAATCTTTTATTAGATTTGAATGGGAAATGGTCATTAATTTTACCGATAAGACCAAGATGTTAGTTATAGTGTATTACCAATTTTGCTCCATAGGATGAATAGGTTGGGATAGGGAAATTAAACAAATGATTACTTCGGTAAGGTGCGCTAATCCCGACTAGTTTGGAAAACCGTAACATGGTTTGAATTGACATCCAAAGGAAGATTAAAGAATAAATTTAAAAGAATTTATCTTTGATAAAATTAATGGGAACCTATTCCCTAATGATGTGAATATTTAAATAAAATAATATTCTGGATTGGAATGAGGCGTATGTTGTGTTTGTGTAACACTTGTTTATTATATACGCGAGTTATCCGGAAAGGTCGGGTTTATACACATTCTGAATAACTGATTCGATGATATGTCGACGATGAAGATGGTGGTTAAAGACCGGAGGTCTTCACATCGTTTCGATGATTACGGATGTCTTGATTGGGCTGTACACCCAAGACGAGGTAATAAGTGGTAATCGTCCAGACGTACTTGGAGATCGACAGATATGCGAGGACATCTCTCCTGTATTGGACATATGGGACGAGGAATAAGGTGCCTTCGGTTTCGTTTAGACCCAGAATGAACTTGTAAATGGTCTGTGTGTCTGACACTGGATTTTATTCTGTGTTGATTGATCTCTATTAAATATATATCTGTTTAGTGGCAGAGAATTTATTCTCTTGCTTAACGCCCTTCTCTGAGACGTACGAGCTCGGAGGTTATATATCGATAGACATCAGTCGCATGGCGTGAATTGCCTGTGTGGCATGTTGAGATGCAAATGATCAAGGCTCCTACTGAAAAGCAGAGTCTTGTGGTTGATGAACAAAGCACGACATGCGTGGCATAGCTTTGTGTATAGCGTTAATTCGTGAGCCTCACACCTCGGTATGAGTCAAATACGGGATCATGACTACAGGGAATGCACGATATTTCTTTCTAGCTATGGGTGGTGTCAGCGTTTTACAAGCCCTGACATTTATATTATTTTTACCTGTGTGGTTGTTGGAATGCGAGGCGCCTCGGATATATCAGTATCTACGGAGCCGATGGATATGTCCTATAGGACCGGGAAACGTGTGTTCAGGTATAATTAATCCTCTATGTGTGGACCGGCCCTGAAGATCCAAGCGTTCACCAGCGGGCGAACCCTATGGCATTTGCTAGAGTGTCTCGAAGTGGTGAGGAGCCATACCCTGCCTCGACTCGTGACGAAAATCCAATTTCCAATACATGACATTTCGGTTTTGATTGTAGAGCCTAGTATTGGCGACAAAGTATCATGGGATACCATGTCGTCTATGATTGATACATTTATATTTGAAGTTGTTTTCATACAGTTTACACTATAATAGTATCAAAATGATTTGTTTTAAAAGTACCAAGCATGTTTAGCTATTATAAGGTAAAACTCTATCCTCCGGCTTGCGTTGCATCGTGTGATGGGATTCGAATCTTATAATAGCTTCATTTTTCCAAAAAGCATTGCGCTTTTTGTTTATGCACTAGTATTCTTGGGAGGAAACTCGTTCCGTGTTATACGGCGTGGTCCCTCGGTTTACTTTATTTTTAAAGTAAAAATTTAATAACTGTTTTAGTTCTCACAGCAATCATGTGACTGACCTGGAGTTTATTGTTTTATCCTAAACTCCGGGTGCCCCTATTTTCCACATGGGCATCTGGTAGTTTTGGTTTTACAGATTTATATTCACAGGATCCTGGTTTACAGCTGGAACGATACTCGAAAAGCTCTGTATCCGTGTATTACTTTCAGTTGTGTTTTTGTATTATTTTTCAGCTGCTATGTAATGTATTTTAATCTCTGATATTTATCAAATGTATTTTATTTGTTCATACTCTGTATATTCTTGTATTCTGATGGAATTGTTGTAATAAGCAATGAAATGTTCTTCTGTTTGTGTTCTGATTAGTCTTGTCCTCAAAGCAATCCGGTCTTTCCTTTACGGGGAGGTTTGGGTCGTCACACGTGGTACCAGAGCTTTGGTTTACAGAGCTCGAGAACAAGGCACATAAGAACCAAACGAAAGAATTCATTAGAGATTGTATTAGTAATATCCAAGGAGAACGACTCGTTAGAGATGGGATCAATAGTATCCTAGAACGAGTGTGAAGAGTATATTTTTAAAATATAAACAAATTTTGTTTTAAAAATTTAAACCAATTTATACGTATTTGAATTTGGACAATCCAATATATAAAGATTTTGCATATACGCCTTGCAAACGTGTATTCGAAGTTTGAATATACTGGATAGATATAGAATCACACTCTAGTCGCCCGGAGATGAAACTACTGACGAGTGTACAGCATCAGTCGTTTGTGTTCAAGTTTCGAAGGTGGGATATCTATATATTTCCAATTGACTGGTGTGAGAACCAAAACTAGATAGGGATTATTGTTGTGATTTGGCATCAAAAATATAATTTTTGAATATATATACTAAAGTTATGTGTTTGAAATGATAATCAACTAATTGATAGATGATTGTGTTGTGTGATTATTCATTTAAACATACATAAAGATGTATGGTAAATTTGGGCCGAATTGTATCAAATTTTGAACTGAATTGAAATTTGTTAGAATTGCATGCATATACATGTATATACATTGAACAGGTCATAGCAAGAAGGCTAGAGAAGAGGGATAAAATTGTATGCCCGACAAATAGGTACATGTTAACTAATTTCTGGGGTGATGATGATTTTATGAGCCGATTGTCTAGCCGCTTGGCCTTTTCTTTTTATTTTTGAGATGAGAGAGCCTGTGTGGAGGTTTGGGGATTTTCCTGGTGCTACCCATACAAAGGAGGTTATGGAGAAATTTTTCGAAAATTTAGGATGTTAGCCAAATTTTTGAAGAACTGGAAAATTCTTAGAGACTGAAAAGTTGAAGAATGAAAGCCAAAGTGTAACACCCCACCTCCGCCAGGGTGGCTCTTGCAAGCACTCTGACTTTGGAGGGGCGTTTGAATCAGGTAAACATGCATAATGATATATCAAGGCAGAACAAGAACATATGTATATATGTAAACAGAGTAAATAAGATAAATAAAACAGCGGAAGATTTCAAACTATTTCAAAACAAGTCTGGTACAACATAATGTTAACTTTCCAACTACACAAGTCTAGATAAAAACAACATCAACTGAAAAACTGAAATACATAAGTACTATCCCCAAAATAAGTGATAACCATGGCTAGCTTCATGTCAAGACCGTACATGAGCTAAAATCCCACAAGTAAGCGATCAGAAAGCCAAGCTAAGCTCCAATATTCCCACCCTGAGAACCTGGGGGGGGGGAACGGAAGAAAAGAGGAGAAAGAAAACAGGTCAGTCAAAAAGACTGAGTAAGCCCTACTACAATCAATGTAAACTGATAAAGTTAACTGGCATGAGAAGCAGGGATGAACATAAGGATAATTACATACTAGCATGGTGAATATCTAACAGATAGTTCAAAGGGGTCATCACATAATCAAGGTGAAGTTTTTCACCACAGGTGTACCAACATTCTAACAAGTCATGTATAAACAAGAATTTATCCCTTGGCCTAAACTTGGCCCAATATCAGGTGTTGGCCTAAGTCAAGATCCAACTTCTTAGTACCAATACTAGTATAAATGGATTAGGTGTTACCCTAATGTCTACGTCGAAACAGGACGGAACAGAATGGTCCATAGATAAAGTTCGGGAAAAATGGGCTTTTACCACCCTAACAGAACAGAGTACAGAAACGGAATACTACAATTAGGTGTACACTAGTAGTGGGCCTAACAAAACAGACGGTACCACGCAGACACAGACGGGTGTTACCACCCAACAAAACAGACGGTACCAACAGAATCAGACAGAGCTAAGTGTACCCTAAATCCTACCCAAGCGATCGGCTCCCTAATACATAAATACCCTATGTCGGCCCCACGATAGGGTGTATCACTCCCTAAAGTGGCAACCAATTGGCACAGGCATATTTACAGATGTCACGGAGTCTTACATCCTCAGAAGCAGGCCGGGATCCATGCACGCACATGACCCGGTTGGAACGCACCATCAACACCCATCGCCATTATCAGAATGAACCACTTATAATTAGTTCAGTAAGCGTGCCCGGACCCTACCTACAGTTGGGTCAAAGTTTTGATACCAGAAAGGGTTACTGACTAATATGGGTCCCAAACAACAGATGACACAAGTATTCCCCCTTGTGTCCCCAGACTATCAGATTCAGATTAACTTATTAACAGAGTTCAGACATACCAGGTTCAGACGATCAGTTTTCAGACTAACGGATCAGATAACAGATTTACAAACTTGCCTAACTTGGTGTGGGTCCTACAGATCCGCAAAACAGGTTCGTTTAATTTATCAATCAAGTTAGTTTATCCAGACCAGGTATCAAATCGGTTCTCAGCCTTATCAAATTACTGAGTTGGATTGGTTAAGTATAGTTCAACTTAACCCCGTTAAATTACCGAGTTCAGATTGGTTAAGTGTAGATTAACTTAACCCTAACCACTAGTCGTATTTTACGGTTAAGTGTCATTAGGAAATCAAGCCCGGATTCACTTAACCTACCCATTCATGTCAAATTGGTTAAGTGTCATAAATCAAATTTACTTAACCTTATTATGTAGCATTAATTAATTTAATGCACCTTAACCTCTCACATTAGACCTCGTTGTGGTTACTAGTTAAGCCGGGCGGGTCCGGGTAGCTTTACACCACAACCTAGTCTAACCTCGGGTTCAAGCACAACTTGACCAACTTCTCACATTGGGTCCTATTGTTTGTAGCCACTAGTTAAGCCGGTTGGTTCCGGGTAGATTTATGCTACAAACTCAACCCAACCTCGAGTTGGCCACACTTATATTTTCTAAGTGTCATGTCCATTATGTTTCCAAAACATATTACACGTTTTTTCAAGAATTTGGGTAGACCTAACTTAATAGGTAAATTCCCAATCTTATGTTTTTATGTCTTTTAAGTTTACCCAACCCCAAACGCAATCCCATCGCTTACATATCGCAATAGCGCATAAAGGATAGAAAGAGGGAACTTGGCATAATCATGACATAAAGGTGTTGAAGCCACAAGTTCAACATGGTGGCATATGAAATGTACATGTGTTCATATACTTGCATATTACATTTTTAGGCCTCAAAAGCATGCATAAAACCAAACTTAGCATATTGGTGATACATGGTGATAAATGACATGTAGAAATGGCCATAAGTTCGCATTTAGCCTCACATGCAAGTTATCATAAGAGATATGATAACTTACATGTTGCCAAAATGCAACCTTTAGCATAAAGCTTGAAGCTTTAAGCTCATAAACCCAAGATAAGCTTGCATAACATGATAACATGAACAAAAGGATCAACCCAAACTTGCATAACATAACTTGCATATCATATGACAAACTTGCATATCAAACTTTCATAACATAACTTGCATATCATATGACAAACTTGCATATCAAACTTGCATAACATAACTTGCATATCATATGACAGACTTGCATATCAAACTTGCATAACATAACTTGCATATCATAACATGGCATACTTGCATAACATAACATCATAAACTTGCATATCATAACATATCAAACTTGCATATCATACATTTAACTTTAGAGTTTAAGTATGAAAGTAGAATAGGGCTTACAATGCTTATGAAGACACAAAAATATGACAAAGCCCTTATGCAATCATAAAACCCAAATATGAAGCTCCAAATCAATAAAAACCCTTGCTTTATGATGTAAAGATTGTAACTTGACTTGAATGCAAGCTAATAATGCTCATTTAAACTTGAAATCACTAGAATGAACATGAATCTCTCATAGGAATAAGCTTAGAGATTTTTAAGAGAGAGTGGAGGCCATGAGAGGAATAATTTTGCCATAGTTTAGTTGCATGAATGAATATTAATGATTTAGGGGTAGGTTAGGGGCTTATTTATAGAGATTAGGATTAGTTTTAGACCCTTAGATTAACCCTAGGTTAGTTTAGGTCCGTCAGATTTCGTCCCAAGCCCTCCAACCCAGCCCAAAACTCAACCAGGTGCACCCAGGCCAGAATCAGCCGACAGGGCAAGTCGACAGCCCTATCGACTGCCAAGTCGACAGGCATGTCGACAGGCAAGTCGACAGCCAAGTCGACTTGGCTGGGCGGGAGTTTTCCCGCCTAGCCCCATTTCTGCATGTTTCAAAATTCAAATTTCCCGAAAACTTCTTTGGGCCTTAACCGGGTCATACGGACTCCGATTTACAAAATTTCGGACTCTATTTCGCGTATTTTTCCGAGACGAACGCAATGGCATAGCCCGTTTCCCTTGATTCAGATTTATAAATTAAATTCTGCCTCGATTTACGTTATAATAGGTTATCAGAAATACGGTTTGTTACATTCTCCCCTCCTTAAAGGATTTCGTCCTCGAAATCTTCAAGTTAGGAAGAACGCATCCTACCATCCATCATCCATCTACTCAAATCATCATTCACGAGCAATCATTGTCCTTAAAGATTCTAATGCAGTATGAACATATGCAAAAGGTGTGTGTATATGTTCTTATCTAATGCAAAGATCCTCAATGCAAAGTATGTTAGTGAAATGAATCCATTATGTATGCAAATAGTCCTAATCATATAATACTATATGTGTGCACAAACATTCATCCATATGCAACATCCATGTGCCGAATTAACCATCTTGCAACCATAAGAATTGAAAATGTACACACGTCCATATGCAATATGAGAGTGTATTTCAAGCCGATCTAGTGCCTAGTGTGTGTTTATGCATCCACGAGCAACCACTAGCAACCACTTGCATCCACTTGCAACCATCAAACATAACATGTCTCAAACACATGTTTACATCCATAGGATTCCTATCTCAACAAGATACAGTCGAGTGATGGAAGCGAGTACAGATAAAACAAAAACTTGGTACATACACTTACAGACTACTAGTACAGATCAGATTTTTCCCAAATGATTCTTAGGAAACTAAGCATGGTAGAAACCCAGAATGTATTCATCATAGTCACCCTCATGCCCAACACAGATACTCTCAAACCCCAATTTATCACAAACAGATGAGTTATAACTCTCAGGGAGTTTGAGACTATTACCAGATCAGAAGCAAGACTAGCATTAAAGTACCGAGTTTCCATTACAGAATCAAAATACCAGAAAAAGAGTTTCAAACTGAAAATCAGACAAGGAAAATTAAACATCCTACAGACAAATTATTCTAGCCCTAATTTATTCACTCGCCATGCGAGTATTCACCGTTCCTTCCGATGTAGTCCCTTTCTTCTTCGGGCAGTCCCTAGTGAAGTGTCCCATCTCTCCACAGTTAAAGCAAGTGCCCTTCCTCTTTCTGCAATCCTTGTTTAGATGAGTTGAGCTTCCACAAGTAATGCACTTCTTTTCCTTCTTATCTTCAGACTTCTCCTCCTTCTTTTGCATTTCCTTTTTGGGCCCCGTTTTCTTGTTTTGAGACTCATTCACCTTGACCTCCTTCTTTGCACTCTTGTTCTCTTCATTGAGTAGGGCCATATCTACCAAACTCTCAAACGTGGCCCCCATGGGCACATGAGACATAGCTAACTCCTGTAACGGCTCATTCAATCCTCTAGCAAAACAAAGAGCCTTCTTCTGAGTAGTACTCACCATATCCAAGCCAAAACGAGCTAACTGATTGAACTTGTTCACATATTCTTTGACAGACATGTCTCCTTGCTTCAAAGCAATAAACCTCTCCATTTGCAAATTCTCTTCAGCAGAAGACAGAAACTTAAGCCCGAATCTTGTCCTGAAATCGGCCCAAGTCTCAACAGGCCTAGTCGCGGTGGTGATCTCCCACCAATAAGCGGCTTCATCCTTCATAAGCCAAACCGCCAACAAGATCTTTCTCTGATCATCTAATCCAAAGATAGCGAATAAATCCTCGGTCTCTTTCAACCAATTCCGGGTCTCTACAAAAGTCTCGGTACCTAGAAAGTTCTTGCCACCCATTGCTTTGAAGTCCTTGCAAATCTTCGTGAACTCTACTGGAGGGTGCTGAGGGGGAGGAGGAGGAGGAACCTCAGCGACAGGAGGAGGAGGAACATTAACCACCGGAGGAGGAGTAACATTTGCGGGGCCGACTTCGGTCGCCCTAGCCTCCATAAGTCTCCTATACCAAACAGGAACTTGCACTCCCTCTGGGATAACAAAGTTATCTGTCATACTGAAACGAAGGAAAAGATAGATTCAGAACGAGGGAACTAAGAATAGATAACTAAGGATTGTGCTAATGGCTTTTTGGGGAATAGCCTTTAAAATAAACTAGACTTTTCTTTGGAAAATACTTTATACTTGGTTTTGAAACTAGTTTTCCAAAAGTTTTAAAAACCTTTTTGTTCCTTCTCGTAAACCATATGCTCTGATACCAAATGTAACACCCCACCTCCGCCAGGGTGGCTCTTGCAAGCACTCTGACTTTGGAGGGGCGTTTGAATCATGTAAACATGCATAATGATATATCAAGGCAGAACAAGAACATATGTATATATGTAAACAGAGTAAATAAGATAAATAAAATAGCGGAAGATTTCAAACTATTTCAAAACAAGTCTGGTACAACATAATGTTAACTTTCCAAATACACAAGTCTAGATAAAAACAACATCAACTGAAAAACTGAAATACATAAGTACTATCCCCAAAATAAGTGATAACCATGGCTAGCTTCATGTCAAGACCGTACATGAGCTAAAATCCCACAAGAAAGCGATCAGAAAGCCAAGCTAAGCTCCAATATTCCCACCCTGAGAACCTGGGGGGGAAACGGAAGAAAAGAGGTGAAAGAAAACATGTCAGTCAAAAAGACTGAGTAAGCCCTACTACAATCAATGTAAACTGATAAAGTTAACTGGCATGAGAAGCAGGGATGAACATAAGGATAATTACATACTAGCATGGTGAATATCTAACAGATAGTTCAAAGGGGTCATCACATAATCAAGGTGAAGTTTTTCACCATAGGTGTACCAGCATTCTAACAAGTCATGTATAAACAAGAATTTATCCCTTGGCCTAAACTTGGCCCAATATCAGGTGTTGGCTGTTAGACCCAAATGTGGTTCTAACACCCAAATTGATTAGAAACAAGATAAAATAAAGCAGAAATAAAAAAGAACACACAAGGTTTATAGTGGTTCGGCGAAGAAATGCCTACGTCCACTTAGTTTTCACTATATTCAGGAATTCAATTACAAATACAATGTAAGATTCGCTCACAACTCACTTTTGTTCACTCAGAAAGATAAAAACAAGAAATAAAAGATGGTTTGGATTTTCCGGGAGTGAAGGAATTCGGATGATGGAAGTACTTGGATTCTCAAAAGTGCTGAAAAAGATCCTTCTCTTTGTCTCTAGTTGGGGTATTTATAGGTGTGAATTTGCCTGAAATGCAATCCGGGTCGGAACACGTGTCATCCATCGCCCTCTCTTCGGGTTCGGATGGGCCATCAAGCAGACAACGCATCAATGAGATGGACGTTAGGGGTAGGAATTGGTCACATCCGGTCCGGTTCTCCAGGCGGCTTTATAGGAGATTTTTCTGGATCATGGGTACGGGTCGGAGACATGAAGGTTGGAGGGTTCGGATCGGAATACCCGACCCGAACCGGAGTAGCTTGGACGTCTCTTCTTCTCTGATCCTACTCCGCTCCGCTCCGAAGTCGTGGCAAGCAGACGGCTTTCCGATCCACCTGAGATTCATTGGCCTTCCGATCCGATCAGGTATGCTTTACCAATTTATCCAGTAAGAGATATCCGATCCGAACAGAGAACTTTACCCGATCCGAACCGATACGCTGCTATTAATCTGAACTGTGGAGCTTCCCTCCGATCCGAACCGAAGTCACATAACTTGAAATATTCTTCAACAGTTGGTTTCTTGACTTTGTGTTGCCTAGTTCACAAAGTAGGCTAACATTTTGCCCCCTCAAAGGATGCTTTCGTTGTACGAAGCATGCTTTGATGTTGCTTTAACTGCTAGTCCTTGAATCAGAACAGTCAGGTGGGACGCACAGATTTCTCATTCGGTTCGGGTGTTAGAAGAACGCACATTCTCTTCATTCCTGAGCAAATTTGGAAATCTTTTCTTGACATATAATGCTTCTTGCAGGCGTACTCTACCTTTGTTCTTCTTCTTTTGAATTCAATTCGAGTTAGATGCTAAACTAACGTGTAAAATCTGCTCGGTTCGGATGCCGATCCGAAACGCTTTCATGGGTTTGGCTTTTTGACGTTGGGCCTTCAGTGAGAGTTGCGCTTCTGGGCTTCCACTCCGGTCCGAGCGGGTGAGTTAAAAAAGGGAGACGAGGAGTCAACACTATTCTCTATATAAACACCTCGCCGCCTTCATTCCTTCCTTCTTCGTTTCCATCGCCGCTCCCAACCTTAACATTGAAAACGTCAGAAACTCGAAAATTCTCAAACTATTTCCTGTAGACTTCCCGAATCAGACATATAGGTAGCTTTTCTAATCTCAAATAATCCTGTTGTAACCGTTCTCGATTTCGATTAGTGTTGGGTTAGGATGTTTTGGCCATAAGCATCATTCGAACCCTCCGCCGTTGCTGCTGGACGCGCCATCGCTCCGGGACGTTGCGAAGTTGAAGAGAGCGCGCATTTGTTCTTCATAGCGGCTTCGGTGATAAAATGGATTCATCTGTGAGTAGATGGGAAAGAAGAAAAGAGATAAAGAGTGGGATGACAAGCTGGAGTTGGCTCGGGTGGAAGACGAAGGAGCAGAAAGGAAAAGGAGGGAAAGGGGATCGGCTCGGGTTTCGTTCTTTGGAAAGATGGAAAGGAAAGAAAAAGTCGGTTCGGGTCGGAAAAGTAAATGGGATAAGGAGCTGAAGTAAACGGTTCGGTCAGGTGGTGCTGATTCGGATCGGATCGGGTCACCCGATCCGATCGGATCAGTTCTGCTTCCGAACCCACCGTTCCTATTGTCTTGAACTAGCCTTGCCTTACCGAAGCACCCGAACCGAATGTCTTCTGTATTGAGCCAATCATCACATGCATATCCGAACCGAACCGAACATATTGAACTTGACACATAAAGACCACCCAACTAACTCAACTAACACTTATTCTAGACGAATATGCCTCGCGGACAGTTAGGATAGTGCCTTGTGAACATAAATGAGAATCAAGGACAACTCGGACTATTACTTTCTCTTTAAAGCTTCGTCTTATATTGCTGTACTTTTATTTTGCACTTCCCGCATTTGTTGCACACACTTTAGTTCACACACATACACAAAAAGGGGACACGGGATAATTCACTCTAATTCGTGCTGTTGCTTCTTCAATAGTTCCATGACAATGAGACCCAGACGCTCTTCTCGTCTAGCTGAGAGGAAAGAAGCTCCAGAAACTTCCAACAAAACCTCTCTCGAGGATATATCTTCTTCATCCGACCCAGAATGGGATAGCGAGGGTCCGGATTACGAAGTTGGTCATCGGGAAAACGATGAAATGTCTTCAGAAAATGAAGTTTCTCTAGGCTTTGAGGAGGAAGGAGGGATTGGTGACAACCGCGCACCCGATGAATTTGACTCAGCCATTATATTGGAATCACCTCCAGATTCCGTAGAATCAACAATTGACAATGACCGACTTGTGAGAATCTGCTTGAAGTATGGAATAATGAAGAGAGATACTCTAGTGCCTTCACGCTCTGATCGTCCACATAACCCTCCAGAAGGATATATGACGGTCACTCGTCTGATGTGCATGGTTGGCGCTATTCCTCCTTTCTCGCCTTTCATTGTCGACTTCTTAAGACAAATGCGGATTGCCCCCATGCAGCTACATCCCAATTCATACGCCTATCTGCATACCTTATTCATAGCATATCGTGAAGTTCTAGGCGTAGAACTTACGTTTGACGACGTTCATTTCTTCTATAATTTCAAACATCGGACTAGGGAAACCCCTTCTTTCTGTTACTTTGAGTCGGTCCCAAAGAGGAAGATAATCTCTACGCCGTTTAGCAGCAAGGCTGGAGATTCCAGACTGGAGTGGTTCTATATAAAGCAACAGTCTGGATGTGCCAGAAGATGGACAAAATCAAGTAAAGCACTGATTTCCTGACCCTGGACTTTATGCACTTGAATCGTCACCCTGACCTGTTTTTCCTTTTTATTTGCAGTTGATAATCCCAAACAGGTATCGGACCAAGTGTTCTTTGATCGAATGCACCGTCTCCTCAATGGCGACCAAAAATTCCTTACTATTGACGAGGTTCTTAAAGATGAGTACCTTCATTCTCACGGGCTGCTATCCGTCTACCGTAGCATCGGTCATGGGACAGTCCCTTATGCATATATTCCTCCGGTGGAAACAGTGCCAGAAATAGGTGAAGGCTCGGGAATTCCTGCAGCTTCTCTTCAAACTTCACCCTCTCCCTCTTCCACTCAAGACGATGAGCTGGCTAATCTGGCCAAAAAACATCGTGAAGGGTATGTTGCCCCCGAGGAAACTACCTCGGTAGACAAATCAAAATCTCCCCAAGGGTCGCCACTTCACGCTTCCGAAGGGGATGTTCCTAGCGCCGACGAGCACATATTTCAGGGTTTGGGGGATCTCCCTTTACCCGAGACTATATACACTTCGGAAGATTTCAGAAAGGACCCTCTAGTCTTCACCTCTTCTGAGGAGACCACTCCTGCTAAGGCCAAAGAGCCTGCCCGCACCACTTTAGCTTCAGATTCGGGTTGGTTGGGGGGACACGTACACCACATAGGATGCACTTTGCACCGTAGCACTAGCACTCATCACACTTTTTTTTTTTCATGGATCCGCTGATTCTAAACTTCGTTTAACTTATCGTGCAGGTACAATGACTCGATCCTCTTATGACATAAGAAAGCTTCGCCGCAGCATGTCTAATCCTCCCCAGGATGCCGAATATAACCGCCGGGATGACCGCGGCAGGGAGGAAAGGAGACCCTATGATCCTTATCGATCCCGATCCTCACGCTCCCGCTCACCTGTCCGACCGGAACAGGAAAAATACAAAAGCTATCAAGGTCGCAGGGAGGAGGATAGACCACAATCTAGGGATTCCACTTCCTCCCATGAAAAGCGAAGCAGAGAGAAAACACCTCCAAAGGAAACTGGGTCTAGAAGTAAGCAAAAAGTCCCTGCTACTAAGCGACCTCGGACAGATAAGGGCTCTACAGAATCTTCTTCGGGAAGGGACGCTGAACTAACAATCCTAGCCCCTCCTCCATCAGATGCGGGAACCGCCGTAAGGCTGGCATACTTAAAGGAGCAGTTTCCCGAGCACTACTTCGAGACTCTGACCTTTCTACCTTCACTTGAACCTATTTCTTCTAATTGGGCAGAGGAGGCCAGAGCAAAGATTGATTTGGTGGAAAAACAATACACCGAAATGTTCAAGTATTCCCGCACTCTTTCCAGAATCATTCGCACACTACTGACAAATGCTGACTCAATGCACAAAACTGCAGAAGAAGATGCTAAAGCCCTAAAAACCTTAGGAAAAAATTTAGAAGATACTCAAGCTCAACTAGCTATCGCTCAAAAGAACGCTTCTAACTTCAAACAACAGTTTGAGGACATGCAAAGGCGCTATCATGATTTGCTAGAATCCCACACTCAGGAACGCTCCGAGTTGAAGAAGCAAGCCGACGAAGCCAAATCAGAGGCTACGAAGGCACGTCTTGCTTATGTTGAGCTTGAGCAGAAAAATGCCGAGTTAGCGAAAAGGAGCGCCGAGTTAGAAAAGAAAAACGCTGATTTGGCTTCAAAATTGTTAGAGGCGGAAAACAGGGCTGCTCTGGCTGAGGGCAACGTTGAATGCGCTATTAAGTCTGCGGAGGAAACCCGCAAACAGCTATCAGAGGCGGAGGCCGATATTCAGGGCTTCAGTGAGCTAATGATCGAGTTCTTCGCGCACATCATTCGTCGTCGAAACATTTCCTGGATCGAGGACTATCCATCCACTTTGGTTCATGTGTGGAATCAAATCGTCGAGTGGGAAAAAGAAGAGCTTAAGGTCGATTCCCTCGATGAAGATAAGTTGATGGAGAAGTACTTGAGAGACGACGAGCCGGAGCGCCTAGCTGAAGGTCGCCGTCTAATTGCCGAGGCCATGGAAGAAGAGAGGCAGAAGTCTAAACAGAAAACCATTCCTGAAGCTGGCTCCTCTTCTTCTGCTCCTGTAACTCCTGAAGTGGAAGGGTATGATCCCGAAAACCCAGGAATTTCCCGAACAACTTTGCTATCTCCCATTCCTGAAACAACTCCAGAGGTAGTAGTCACCCCCGCTGAGAAGTCTTCAGAAGGTATCCCTGTCTTTTCTCCTCAACTTGTCAAGGCTACTACTACCTTTGGCTACACGATTGAATGTTCAATGAGAAATCCTTTGCTCTCGCCTGAGTTGATAACCGATGTTTCTCATTTTGTAGGCGTTGAATCCTCCGCGAAGACAGATGTAGTTCAAGGAGCTACCACTGGGACAAAGCCCGCTGATAAGGTCAAAGAAGGAGAAGACAAGGCTGCTTCCACAGACTTAGGGGAAAGGAGTGAATCAACTAAGGTGACTACTCCCCATGACGAAGAAATGATTGCAGCGTTAAAAGACGACGGAGGAGACGAGGGGCATGATGAGGAACCAGAAGTTACCATAACCGGGGAGTCGAAAAGCGCTGAGGACATTACCTTGGCTGCCATGAAGGCTGATCAAGACAAGCACTTGCAATTAAAGGCTGAGGAATTAGACCCTGAGGTCCTCAAGCCCCTTGCAGTTGTGGATGCAGGTTCAAGGTTAGTTGTTAAGCTTTCCACTAGATCTATTACCGAAGAACTTGCTAAAAAATCTTCTCTCGATTCCAGTGCCCCGCCCTCCGGGAAGAAGTCTGCTGGCCCCAGTACTACGTCTTCAGGGAAAAAGAAACCAAAGCGGATCTTGACTGAAGCCGAGAAGGAAGCAAAAGATGCAGAAAAAGCTGTCAAGAAATCAAAGGCTCATTCCAAGCCCAAATAGTGGGTTCTCCTGTGTCCTTTTAGCATCTTTGTAAATCAATAAGTGCTGCCACAACAGCAGCTCCCGCATTTCCTTTTTTAGTCATTTCCCTGTACAAATTTATTCATTAGTAAATAAAAATAATTCACTTTTTGCAATGTTTATCTGTTAGCAGCTCTGCACTTATGTAAAAATGCATATCTATAGTTATGAAACAAAGTTGTGGAGAGGGGAGATATGTGTATATATATGTGTCCCCAGTCAATCTCCATAAGTTATTCAGCGCTTAACCAGGCAATCTGAATATTCCCGATTCTCTAACGGGATAGCATTTCCTGTATCACCAACTTCTGTTGTTTTTCCTGGCATTCCTTTTATACTCTCTCTCATTTTCTCGAGAGTTAGAGTTCGAGTTCAGCTATTTGTTTATTCCCCGGTCGTTCAACGGGAAAAGATTTCTTTCTCGGCGCTCGGTCAGGGACGCCTTTATACTCTCTTTCTCTCTGGAAAGTTAAAGTTCGAAGTTGAACCTTTTTCTCAGCGCTCAGTCGGAGACGCTTTTATACTCTCTCTCTTTCTCTGGAGAGTTAGAGTTCGAAATAAAATTTCTTTTTCAGCGCTCAGTCGGAGACGCTTTTATACTCTCTCTCTTTCTCTGGAGAGTTAGAGTTAGAAATGTCGTTTTCTCATTCTGTCACATCCTATCGCACAAATAATCATTGTGCTTCTTTTCATGTCCAGACTGTTTTCAACCTTCTTTAGGCTCTCAGTTGTCCTGTATTTTATAATCACAACAGAACAACTAATGAATGTAAATGCATAAAAGTAAATAACACACAATATTTTTATAGTGGTTCGGCTAAATCATAGCCTACATCCACTTTATAGTTCTTTATTCATATCACCGGATTTTCCCAAGGCAAGTCGTGCCTTATTACAGAGTTTACAGGAAGAACAGCAAAAAGTATAGCATTTCTAATCCAAATATCGCATTAAGTGTTGGGCATTCCATGTTCGAGGGACTTCTTCGCCATCTACGGTCGTTAACTTGAATGTTCCCTTATCAAGTTTCCGTTGGATGACAAAGGGTCCTTCCCATTTTGGGCCGAGGTGAGGAAGAGATGGAAAAACTCTCTTTAGCACCAAATCTCCTGGTTCAAAAGTTCTGAGGCGAACTTTTTTGTCATAATAGTGCGCCATCTGACGCCGATGTCTTGCTGCACGCAAGTCTGCTTCATCTCTTTTCTCTTCGACTTCATCAAGAGACTCAAGTAAAAGTGCCCGATTCGTCATCGGGTCATAATATGTCACCCTGTGGGAAGGAACTTCCAGTTCAACTGGAATTACTGCTTCTGAACCAAAGGAGAGGGAGAAAGGGGTATGACCAGTAGCCGTTTTAAACGTTGTTCGATATGCCCACAAAGCTAGGGGCAATTCATCAACCCATTTTGCCTTTGCACGCTCTAATCGCTTTTTGAGGATGGATTTTATTACCTTGTTTATTGCCTCTACTTGCCCATTAGATTGTGGATAGGCAACTGCAGTATATCGTTTATCTATCTTATATTTCTGGCAAAAGTTTCTGAATTCAGTGCTATCAAATTGGGTCCCGTTGTCGGTAATAATTGTTCTTGGGATTCCGAATCGGCATATAATATTTCGGACCACAAAACTTATCACCTTTCTTGTGGTGATCTTAGTCAAGGGTTCAGCTTCCACCCACTTCGTGAAATAATCCACGGCTACTATGGCATACTTAGCTCCCCCTTTAGCAATTGGTAAAACCCCAATGATATCGATTCCCCATGTGGCAAATGGCCAAGGACTCACCATCGATTTAAGCTGGGTTGAGGGTGCCCTGGGGATTTTGGCGAATCTCTGGCACTTATCGCAGCGTCGTGAATAATCAGCTGCATCTTTGTTAATCGTAGGCCAGAAGTATCCGTATCGCAATATTTTCTTCGCTAAAGTTTGACCTCCTGTATGATCTCCACACTCACCTTCGTGCACTTCTCTCAGTACACGCTTGATGTCGTCGTGTGCGATACATCGTAACAGGGGCATAGAAAATCCTTGTCTATAGAGAATATCGTCTTGTATAACATATCTGGTAGCTCTGCGCACTACAGCTCTCTTTTCACTCTTCTTTAATGGGAGTGTCCCATTCTTAAGAAAATTCTTGATTGGAGTCATCCATGATTCCTTCTCTGGTTCCGCTTCAAGAACGAATTCCATGTCCATTGACTCAAAGCTTGGCGACTCCAACGTTTCAATTGGAATTACCTCGGTCCCCTCTGGATTGTCAGAACTAGCTAATTTTGCTAGTCTATCCGCTTTCTGGTTTTCTTCTCTGGGAATATGTGTTATGTTGTACCGCTCTAGGCTACTTAATAGCTCTTTCACTTTCTTAAGGTAAGCGACAAGTCGAGGTCCTCGAGCCGCGAACTCCTCTCTCACCTGACAAACAACAATCTTAGAGTCACAAAATATATCCATCACTTTTACTCCAAGGTCTTTAGCGAGTTTCAGCCCGGCAATCAGGGCTTCATACTCAGAGTCGTTGTTTGTTGCCGAAAATTCTAATCGCAGAGCGTAATATAACGACCGTCCCTCCGGAGTGACTAAGACAATTCCAGCTCCGGATCTTCGGTCATTTTTAGCTCCATCTGTATATAATTCCCACGGATTCATCTTTAGCTCATCCTCGGATTTAACCACTCGGTCATTGATTATTTCTTCCTCTGGAATGGTGAATTCCGCAATAAAGTCTGCTAGAGCTTGCCCCCTGATTGACTTTCGTGGTTGAAAATTCAAATCAAACTGGCTTAGTTCTATGTTCCATTTAATCAACCTTCCCGACGCTTCGGGTCTCTGCAACACTTGTCTTAACGGCTGATCGGTGTATATGGTTATTGGATGGGCTTGGAAGTAGTGACGAAGCTTTCGGGATGCAATCAGGAGGCTATAAGCAAGCTTCTCGATCTTTGGGTAGTTGCGCTCTGCCGCTGCTAATTTCTTACTCACATAGTATACTGGCCTTTGTACTTTGTCCTCCTCTCGAACCAGAACTGTGCTGACAGCGTGAGCCGAGACTGCTAGATAAACAAATAGTTCTTCATGGTCTACGGGCTTTGATAAGATTGGCGGTTTTTCTAACAGTTCTAACAGATTTTGAAAAGCCTCGACACAATCGGGAGTCCACTGGAAGTTCTTCTTTCCCCTTTTTATCAAATCAAAGAATGGAACACATTTATCGGTGGCTTTGGAGATGAATCTACTTAGCGCCGCTACCTTTCCTGCCAGACTTTGGACGTCTTTAATTTTCCTTGGTTCTTCGATATTTCTAATCGCCGCTATCTGGCTAGGGTTGATCTCAATTCCTCGGGAACTCACAATGAAGCCAAGGAACTTTCCCGACGCCACTCCAAATGAACATTTTAAAGGATTCAATTTCATACGGTATTTCCGCAAGATACCAAACATTTCTGCTAAGTCTTGCGTATGACTGGAGGACTGCTTTGATTTAACCAGCATATCATCCACATAAACTTCCATGGTTTTTCCTATCTGATCGTAAAACATTCTATTTACCAACCGCTGATAAGTAGCTCCAGCGTTTTTTAATCCGAATGGCATTACAACATAACAATATAGTCCCAGATTCGTAATGAAACTTGTATGCTCTTGGTCTGGTACATGCATAGGAATTTGATTGTATCCAGAATATGCATCCATGAAAGAGAGAAGTTCATGACCTGCTGTCGAGTCTACAAGCTGGTCAATCCTGGGAAGCGGGAAACTATCTTTTGGGCAAGCCTTATTTAAATCTGAAAAGTCAATACAAGTTCGCCACTTTCCGTTTGGCTTCTTTACCAGAACGGGATTCGATATCCAGTCGGGATAGGTCGAATCTCGAATAAATCCATTTTGCTTCAACTTCTCTACTTCCTCTTTGAGGGCAGCCGACCTCTCTGGGCCCAGCATGCGTCTCTTTTGCTTTACAGGCGGATGCTTCAGATTTACATTCAATTTGTGACTGATAACGGAAGGCGATATCCCACACATGTCAGCATGGGTCCAGGCGAACACATCTAAGTTCGCTTTTAAGAAGTTCGTCAGCTCTTCAGCACGACGTGGATCCAATTGGGAACCAATCTTCAAAACTTTCGTCGGATCAGCTTTATCAACAGGTATTTCCACTGTTGCTTCATTAGGAGTTGCATTCCTAGCCTCTGGTTCCTCATCTTTTCTAGGATCCAGGTCTTCAGGTGTTCCTTTTCGCAACTCCCTTGGGTTCAACCTCTCTAATTGCTATGCTGAGTCCCCCTTTGAGGGAGATGAGGCCTCCTTATTCTCAGCACTAACTCCTTTCATCAACATCTTCAGTTCGGCCACATAGCAGGCCCGTCCAGAAACCTGATCCCCTCTTATTACTCCAGTCCCGGCTTCGGTTGGGAACTTTAGTAACAAGCACCAAGGGGCGATACAAATTCTAAACTCAGCGAGGGCAGGCCTCCCTAAAAATGCGTTATATGGCGAATCTACGTCCAGTACTACAAACTGGAGCATTCGCACTCTTCTACGTTCTCCTTGCCCTAGGGTCACAGGCAACTCTATATATCCCATAGGAGCTGTCGTCGCTCCGTTGAAACCTCTAATCCATCCTTCACAAGGTTTCAGATCTTCAGGCTCAAGCTTCATCTGATCAAATGACTTCTTGAACAAAATATTAACGGAACTTCCGTTGTCTACTAATACCTTATGGACCAACGCTGGCCCAATAGCGGTAGTAATAACCAACGGATCATTGGTGGGAGATTGTATTCCCGTGTTGTCTCGGCTGCGAAACACCACGTCATCGAACATGGTTTTTTGTTGTTTGATGGGGGTGGTATCTTCCAACTCGTCACCTTCATTCACATCTAGATGTTTGGCGGCATTCACATATTGGTCCATTGACCTAAAGCTTCGAATTGCCGGGTGAGGTCCGCCTACTATGGAGTTGATGACGATCCCTTTACCTTTCTGCTGCGCGGTAGGCTTAGGAGCAGGTAGGATTTGCTTTGGAGCCTGCTCTCCTTGCCCCCTATCCCTCGGGGCAACCTTGTACTCATCCAACTTTCCCTCACGCAGCAGCTTTTCAATTACATCCCTCAAATGTCGACACTCATTGGTCGAATGTCCATGCGTTCCGTGAAACAAGCAAAATTTCCCTGTCGCCATTTCTTTTTCGGTCGAATCACGAGGTGGCGGTCTTTTGTATTGCAACACGTTATACGTGTCCAGGTAAATATTTTCCAACGTGTCATTCAGTGGTGTGTAGTTCTCGTAGTTCTGGAATCGGGGCCTTTTGTTTGGGTCGCTTCCCCTATTTCTGTTTCTCCTGTTACCGTTCGAATTACGGTTGTTGTTGTTTCCCCCGCTTCCAGTATTGCTGTTTCCACCCTTGTTTCCTACATTTACTTCAACCTTGCCAGAGCTTTCCCCAGACTGCTTCACTGCAATATTACTCTGCACATTCTCCTTTGAAGCTGTCTCAGACTTTCTTTTCCGGTTTGCCCGGGCCTCCTCTCGTCTTAGATAAATATCGGCTTTTTCGTAGAATATCGCCCTTGTGGGGGGTGTCTTCCCAGAAAGGTAGTCTCCAAACTCAGATTCGGGATCGACTCCTTCCTTCAATGCCATCAGAATTGTGGGCTCATGCGGGTCACTGACCTCAGTTACAGCTTGGTTAAAACGATCTAAATATGCCCTTAAAGATTCTCCTGGTGCCTGTTTGATCCTTGACAATTCAATAACGCTCTTGGACTTTCGAGCATGTAGTCGGAACTGGTTCATGAAACGCTCGCTTAGTTCTTTGTAATTAGAAATTGAACGAGGAGGAAGTCGGGTAAACCAAAATAAAGCCACATCTTCTAGGTAGATTGGGAACGCTTTGCATTTTACTTCATCGGGGGCAGCAGCGGCATTCATAAGCCACGAATACCGCATCAAGTGCTGTCCTGGGTCAGTCCTTCCGTTATATTTATCCATCTGTGGCAAATTAAAGCGTCGGGGGAACTGGAAGTCTAGGATGTCGTCAGTGAACGGAGTATGGCTTCGCTCTATGCCGTAGTCTTCATTTGTATAATTCCGGCTCTCGGACATAATTCGACGAACCATCGCCTGCACATCGGCACTAGTTAGGGGCTGCTCAGGTTCCCTGGCCCTAGTGTCCGAGTTCCTCCGGGGCTCTTGCTCAGGAGACACCCTTCTTCTTCGTGCTGCCTCTGCTCGATTCCTTTCCCCGCGTTCCCGGTCGATCTCGGGAAGAGGGGATTGGAGTCTTTGCCCCCGAGATGGGCTATCGTTTCTTAATGCTCGTGCGATATCCTCGCGAGATCCCAAAGATCCAAACGTTAGCTGCTCCACGTTCTGAGGTCGTTCGAGTGGCCTTCGCTCACGGGGCCTCTCTTCCTCAGAAGATGAAGATTGATCTACTGGGGTATGACGAACTGGCGACGGAGTTCTTTGCCGGCGGAGCTCACTGATTTCCCGACTCATGAGCCTCATATTTTCCTGCATCATGAGGTTGGTACGCTCATGAACTCTCATAGCTTCCCTCGTGCTCTCAAGCATATTGAGCAAGCGCGAGAAATCTCCTTGAGTGATGGGAGCAGATGGATTGGCCTGGTCTCCAACCCTGGCAGCTGGAATTGGAGCATTCGCGGGGACTCGAGTAGATGTTCCAGCTTCACCAAGCATCGGGTCGGATCGGAGGTAGGAAGTCGGGTCGGATCGGAGCTGGGGTCCCTGGTCGGATCGGTGTGCAGCGAGCAAGTCGGGTCGGTTCAGACTGGGGGAGTGCACTGCTTCAGAGTCTCCTACCCGGTTCGGATCGGAGCTTTCCCCTTGCTGTCGGTTCGGATTTCCTGCATTGACTCTCCCTGCTGCTGAACTCTGCCCCCTAGACCTTGTTACAACAGCATGTTGCTGATCTTCATCAGCTCCATTTCCTTGAACAGACTGGACTTCCTTGCCTTTTCCTCGGGCCATGAGTCTTTGACAATTACTTCAACGAATGTAAGAAAGTGGAGACACTTATGGATTCACTTCTTCGAACTCAACGGTCCAAAAAGTAGAAAGAGATCCCGGAAAATAAAGAATTTAGATGAGGATTCTCAGTGAAAGCACCAAAATGTTAGACCCAAATGTGGTTCTAACACCCAAATTGATTAGAAACAAGATAAAATAAAGCAGAAATAAAAAAGAACACACAAGGTTTATAGTGGTTCGGCGAAGAAATGCCTACGTCCACTTAGTTTTCACTATATTCAGGAATTCAATTACAAATACAATGTAAGATTCGCTCACAACTCACTTTTGTTCACTCAGAAAGATAAAAACAAGAAATAAAAGATGGTTTGGATTTTCCGGGAGTGAAGGAATTCGGATGATGGAAGTACTTGGATTCTCAAAAGTGCTGAAAAAGATCCTTCTCTTTGTCTCTAGTTGGGGTATTTATAGGTGTGAATTTGCCTGAAATGCAATCCGGGTCGGAACACGTGTCATCCATCGCCCTCTCTTCGGGTTCGGATGGGCCATCAAGCAGACAACGCATCAATGAGATGGACGTTAGGGGTAGGAATTGGTCACATCCGGTCCGGTTCTCCAGGCGGCTTTATAGGAGATTTTTCTGGATCATGGGTACGGGTCGGAGACATGAAGGTTGGAGGGTTCGGATCGGAATACCCGACCCGAACCGGAGTAGCTTGGACGTCTCTTCTTCTCTGATCCTACTCCGCTCCGCTCCGAAGTCGTGGCAAGCAGACGGCTTTCCGATCCACCTGAGATTCATTGGCCTTCCGATCCGATCAGGTATGCTTTACCAATTTATCCAGTAAGAGATATCCGATCCGAACAGAGAACTTTACCCGATCCGAACCGATACGCTGCTATTAATCTGAACTGTGGAGCTTCCCTCCGATCCGAACCGAAGTCACATAACTTGAAATATTCTTCAACAGTTGGTTTCTTGACTTTGTGTTGCCTAGTTCACAAAGTAGGCTAACATTGGCCTAAGTCAAGATTCAACTTCTTAGTACCAATACTAGTATAACAGGATTAGGTGTTACCCTAATGTCTACGTCGAAACAGGATGGAACATAATGGTCCATAGATAAAGTTCGGGAAAATAGGCTTTTACCACCCTAACAGAACAGAGTACAGAAACGGAATACTACAATTAGGTGTACACTAGTAGTGGGCCTAACAAAACAGACGGTACCACGCAGACACAGACGGGTGTTACCACCCAACAAAACAGACGGTACCAACAGAATCAGACAGAGCTAAGTGTACCCTAAATCCTACCCAAGCGATCGGCTCCCTAATACATAAATACCCTATGTCGGCCCCACGATAGGGTGTATCACTCCCTAAAGTGGCAACCAATTGGCACAGGCATATTTACAGATGTCACGGCGTCTTACATCCTCAGAAGCAGGCCGGGATCCATGCACGCACATGACCCGGTTGGAACGCACCATCAACACCCATCGCCATTATCAGAATGAACCACTTATAATTAGTTCAGTAAGCGTGCCCGGACCCTACCTACAGTTGGGTCAAAGTTTTGATACCAGAAAGGGTTACTGACTAATATGGGTCCCAAACAACAGATGACACAAGTATTCCCCCTTGTGTCCCCAGACTATCAGATTCAGATTAACTTATTAACAGAGTTCAGACATACCAGGTTCATACGATCAGTTTTCAGACTAACGGATCAGATAACAGATTTACAAACTTGCCTAACTTGGTGTGGGTCCTACAGATCCGCAAAACAGGTTCGTTTAATTTATCAATCAAGTTAGTTTATCCAGACCAGGTATCAAATCGGTTCTCATCCTTATCAAATTACTGAATTGGATTGGTTAAGTATAGTTCAACTTAACCCCGTTAAATTACCGAGTTCAGATTGGTTAAGTGTAGATTAACTTAACCCTAACCACTAGTCGTATTTTACGGTTAAGTGTCATTAAGAAATCAAGCCCGGATTCACTTAACCTACCCATTCATGTCAAATTGGTTAAGTGTCATAAATCAAATTTACTTAACCTTATCATGTAGCATTAATTAATTTAATGCACCTTAACCTCTTACATTAGACCTCGTTGTGGTTACTAGTTAAGCCGGGCGGGTCCGGGTAGCTTTACACCACAACCTAGTCTAACCTCGGGTTCAAGCACAACTTGACCAACTTCTCACATTGGGTCCTATTGTTTGTAGCCACTAGTTAAGCCGGTTGGTTCCGGGTAGATTTATGCTACAAACTCAACCCAACCTCGAGTTGGCCACACTTATATTTTCTAAGTGTCATGTCCATTATGTTTCCAAAACATATTACACGTTTTTTCAAGAATTTGGGTAGACCTAACTTAATAGGTAAATTCCCAATCTTATTGCAACGATCCCAAAACCCCGTGACACGGTGTTAAGGATAATCATTGGAATATAACACATTAATCATCATTAGTAGATCACAGATAATAGCATAAACAGAAAGTAGAATAATTTACACACATATGACAGCGGAATCATATAGATATCATCACATCAGAGAAGCACAGTACAGGATACAACTTAGTGCATAATGATACATAATCAGTCACCATCGCCTGAGGCGGAATCATACATAAAGAGTACACAAAAGGAATATTAGTCTACATCGCCTGTGGCGGAATCATAATATAGATACAATAATGGCGAAGAAAATCCAAGTCAGCACGGTGTAGTCAAGCCTCGCCATGTGCCAAAAGGTGCGTCAGAAACCTGTAACTAGGCTGCCCGTGTGAAAATGAGGGCACCCGAGTTTGCAAGGTGAAACAAACTACGAGTCAGTCATGGGACTGGTATGAGAAATCTATTCAACTTATTAACAACAATAATAAGGCAAATCAAAGGACCACGCCACTTTCGCGGAACGGGTTTACTCCAATGAGTGCTAGTGCATGAAATAAAATAAATGATTAAATCAACGCAATGCTTTTTATAAAATGAAGTCATTATAAGACTCAGGTCCCATCACACAATGCAACGCAAGCCGGAGGATAGAGTTTTTACCTTATAATGGCCAAAGATGCTTCATACGAATAAAACAAAAGTGCTTGATATTATTACTAGTGCATATATGTTTCAAAAGCGATTTCAATCATAAATATCAATCATAGGCGGCATAAATGACCCATACCACTATGTCGCCATACTAGTAATACAATCACAACCGCATATTTCGTATTGGAAATTGGATTCCTTCATGAGTCGAGGCAAGGGGCAAGCTCCTCTCCGATTCGAGACACTTTAGCAAATGCCTCGGGACCGCACACAGCAATCCCCTGGATCCTCCAAGGCCGGTTCTCTCTTACTTTTGAGGATTGGCAATTCCTGAACACACGTTTCCCGGTCCTTACAGACCTATAATCGAGGCGCCTCGTATTCCAACAACCACACAGGTGAAAAGTAGATATAAATGTCAGGGCTGGGAGGTCACTGACACCACCATAGCTAGAAAAAAACGTCATGCACTCCTTTGGTCCTTCTCCCGTTTTTGACTCATACCGGGGTGTGAGGCTCGCGAATTCACGTTATACACAAAGCTGCGTCACACAGACCATGCTTTGATCACCAACCACAAGACTTTGGTTCGCAACAGAAGCCTTGATCATATGCCACTTAGGCGTGCCACACAGGCAATCCACTCCATGCGACTGATTTCCGTCAATACATAACCTCTGAGCTCATACGTCTCAGAGAAGGGCGTTAAGCAAGAGAATAAATTCTCTGCCACCAAACAGATATATATTTAACAGAGATCAATCAACACAGAACAAAAATCCAATGTCAGACACACAGTCCATTTACAAGTCCGTTCTGGGTCTGAACGAAACCGGAGGCACCAATTCCTCGCATATCCGCACAATCAACAGTATGTTTGGACGGCTACTACTTCAATTCCTTCATGGTAGCTACTCCAGTCACGAGTATCAGTAGCGCCCATCCATCCAATGTGGAGATCGTCGGTCTTCAACCGTCTTCGACTCTTCGACTTCTCAACGTCGATCGATTATTTGAAATGAGATAAACTCGGCCTTTTCAAATAATCCACGTATATTTAGATTTTCAAACCAATTAATCGCATGGTTGAACTATTCAACATTCACATTTCAGTTATTTAGTTAAAATTTTCATGTCAAATACATTCAACCATCACATATCAAGCAAACACAACAAAATTGGTTTATTTTCACTCTATATCGTCTATAGTACTTTATAACGATATATCGCCATTTTTATTTCATTTAAAACGGCCATATTTAATTAAACGACGTTTCAGGTCGTGTCGATGCACTGGCGCTGCTTTCCACTAATATTGTTTTACACATATATGAAAATCTAACCGTTGGATCTTCACAAATTTTACATCATTAGGAAGGTCATTTCAAAACGAATCCAACGGTTTCAGTTTTGGGAAAATCCGACGGTCGGATCTTCCACACCAACCATTTGAAGTTACGATTTTAATTTACGAACTACAGCGTCGTTATTCGATTTAATTTAATTATATTTATATATATATATAAATATAGTCGTTTTTGGCGCTGTTTTTCTTTAGTTTTGAATTAAACATTCCAGACAATCCAACCGTCGGATCTTCACAAAGTTGGTGCCGTTGGAAAGATATTTCCAAGGCGAACCCAACGGTTGAGGTTTCGGGAAAATCCAATGGTCGGATCTTCCGCACTAGTCATTTGAAATCACGGTTTCAAAATATGAACTGCACGGCCACGTTTCGTTTTAATTCTATTTATATTTATATATTTATATAAATATAGTTCATTCAAAAATTCTAATATCGTTTCCACTTCAATTATTTCACTAACGCCTTTAAATTTTGGAAAATTTCGCCATAACCTCCTTTGTACGGGAGGGTCTGGGAAAATTCCCAAATAGCCACACGGGCGTCTCATATCAAAAAGAAAAAGAAAAAGCCAAGCGGATAGCCAACAGGCTCATAAAATCATCACCCAAACAAAGCGGTAAATGTGTACCTATTTGTCGGGCACAAAATTCTTTTTCTCTTCTCTAGCCCCTTTTGCTTTAACCTGTTCAATAGATATGCATGTACATATATACAATTTCTAACATTTATCATTTTCCGTTCAATTTCATATTTGATTTGCTTTGGTTTAAAAACACCATTCATTCCAATGTTGCATGCATAGGTTAAAATCATATCATTAGCTAGTAATGTATATTTCAACTCATGCACGTTTATTTGAACAAGTGGCTATTTTTAACACTTCACATTTCAAAGATGATAATTTTGGCGAACTAAAATAGATTTCAACACATGACTATTATACTTAGTTCATATGCATGTTAAAAATAATATTTCTATCACAAATATTTATTTCAACGTCCGCATATCCTTAGCATATCACACATATGATAAAAATGATATTTTTATCGTTCAAAATATTTATTCGACAAATAGATGTTTCAACACTTCATAATTTCTATAAAAATGTAATTTTTGTTGTTCGATCTTTTTATTCAACATATGAACTTTTCCACTATACACACTTCTCAACAAATGAGTATTTCCACACATGGACATTTTATTTATGTTGTTCATATTAGAAAGATGAAATTTTGATTGTTGAAACTATTTATATAAGGCGAATATTTTGCATACTTCATATATATATAAAAATGTGATTTTTATTGTTTAACCACTTCATTCATTCACAAATGAATTTAATTTTCACCCAACACTTTTCAACACATGAACAATTTCCACACATGGATATAGTTTCAATATATGGCTTTAATTTCAATGCATGTAAAATAATTCCAACATATGAAAATAATTCTAACGCACAAAGATTATTCAAAATTTCGGCAGCATAACGGCAGGGTAGTTAAAACCGGCACCGTCCCTAGTACGGCTCCTCGCTCTACCTTAAAACCTCGCGGTTTTTGACAATGGGGATTCATGCATCTAATTCGCACGCAGGCGGCATGTTTATTTTTATTTCCACAAATATTTCCAATTCATTTCAATCACCAATGGGTATTTTTCAACCACAACCAAACCATATCAACCACAAACAATTATTCAACCATTCGTATTTTTCATCCAATATTTCACACCAATTCACCACAATAAATATCGTCCATGGTTTGTGGACGAGGGGAGTATATATATATATATATATATATATATATATACATATACATAATATATTTTACTTGCATTTCAACACATATATCAATTATTCTATGCATGTAAAAATTCATACTTCGCTTATATAGCTTACACTACGCATGTACATGAGGTATACAACACGTATGTAATTTATATTTCGCTTATATAAATTATACACGACATTTCCCATTCAATTTCACGTTAATTTAGGTTTCTCACCTTGGTTTTCTGAGCGCTAAAAATCGATACGATGTCAGAAAAATCCGCAGCTTCTTCTATTGGGTAGAGAGCTTCCTTGCGGTCTCGATGTTTCCTGTTTCATCGAATTTCGTCAACACACCAAAAATATATGATTTTTCAAAGTTTTGCAACACTTAAGAGTGTTTAAAACAGTTCAAATCAATACAACCCGTACCTCGTTATATGGTCCAAAACTAGGTCTGCAAAAATCGCGAGATCCGTTGATCGTTGAGACGATCGGCCTGCACCACCTCGTCGGCCTTGGAGAGGGCTTTCCGTCGATGGTCACCACTGGCGGCAGGAAGGCAGGGCGGCGCTCGACAGGGTCGGACTTTGGAGGCTCGATCTGCACGCAACACGAGATGTTAGGAGGCGAGGTTGGTATGGATTTGAAGGTGGAGGGAAGGGCTGTCGTTTTTGGGTAGTGGCGGCGTCTGAAAGTGGCGGAGGCGGCGGCGATCTGGTCTGGAACGGGGAAGCACGAGTCGCCGTTGAACGGGGGGGGGGGGTCTTTTTTATTTTTATTTTTATTTTTAAAATTTATGAAAGGAAAAATATGATTGGCCGAGACTATATTAAATTTTTAAATAGTGTTTTCTTAAACGAACTCCTTTTTAAACCCAACGACTGTCGCCCTTAGCTAAATTCCCCCATTCCGGACACAATGGGATATGTTTCGTAGGCCAATTCGACTGTCACAGTCAGTTATTTTTCAAATTAAAGTATGAAACATTTAATTTTTAACTCTGAACTCACATTTCAATTTGCCAGGGCCACAAACTGATTCGAAAAATTCCAGAAAAATAAATCTAGCTATGTTTTGACGCTACGGTCCCAACAAAACTAGTTTCGTCGAATTCTGAGGTCGTTTGAAAAATGGCCATTTTCTGGTCGATCCAATTTAACAAAAATCGACCAAACACATTTTCTTTTGCCACGCTCACATACTAGCTTCAAAAATTATGAAATTTGAAACCTAGCAATAGTTTGACATCCCGGACCCAACAAAAGTGGTTTCGTCGAATTCCGAGGTCGTATGCAAAATATCAATTTTCCAGGCCTATATATTCTATATACCGACCCTTCTGAAAATTCATTCGGCCACAACTTTTGATTCCCGTTATGAAACTTCGATTTTTCAGATTCGTTAGAAAGGTATTGACTAACAGATTTAAATATTTTTGGTTTCGCTAAAATCCGTTATATTTTCCACCCTGCACAGTCAGTCAAAGTTCGAATTCAAATTTTCAAACTGACTCACTATTTCTAATTCACTATTTTATTGAAATATTCTATTTCAATTATTCAAATTCTTTTGAAATAATCAATTTAAAAATTTTAAATTGGCTCGTATTTTCCGGGTTATTACAATCTCCCCTACTTAAAACTTTTCGTCCTCGAAATGGAAACAACAGTAAAGTAGGAAATAAAATGTAAATGCAAAGTATGGTAAAGGTACCTTGCACCGGAGTTAGTCAGAGATATCCACTCTGCATTTGGGGTAAGCTTGCTTAATGCTCTCCTCAGTTTCCCAAGTACAGTCTCTAGGATCACTGCTCCACTGCACTTTAACTAAATGAACCTTTTTGCTTCTGAGTTCTCTAGTTTCTTTGCCAACAATTTTTAATGGCTCTCTTTTGAGTGCTAATTCTGGAGTTATCTCCACATCCCGTTGCGCTGCTTCTTCTACAACAAGATCCGGATCATGCACATGTCTCCTAAGTTGAGATACATGAAATACATTGTGCACTCCAGGCAACCAATCTGGTAATTGAACCCTATAAGCAAGAGTTCCAATTCGCTCAAGTATAGGAAAATGACCAATAAATCTCGGAGCCAACTTCCCAATCTTTCCAAATCTGATTACTCCTCTCATCGGAGAAACCTTTAGGTAAACACGATCACCAACAGCAAATGTCAAATCTCTCCTTCTAGAGTCTGCTTAACTTTTCTGTCGGCTTTGGGCGGTTTTCAATCGCTTCTTGATGAAGTCCACTTTATCAGATGCTTCTCTGATCATATCGGGTCCTAGTACAAGTCTGTTGCCAGGTTCTACCCAACATGCTGGAGATCTGCAGGGTCTGCCATATAATGCTTCAAATGGTGACATTCTCAAACTTGCTTGATAGCTATTGTTATATGAGAATTCTGCCAGATGCAAATGATTTTCCCATGACCCACCAAAATCGATTATACAAGCCCGCAATAAATCTTCTAGAATTCTATTCACCCGCTCAGTTTGGCCATCTGTTTGAGGGTGATAAGCGGTGCTCATATTCAGTTTTGTTCCCAATTCTGTCTGGAAAGCCTCCCAGAACTTGCTAGTAAATAGGGGATCTCTATCACTGACTATGCTGATGGGAATTCCATGCAGCTTAACAATTTCTTTGAGATATATCTGTGCTAGACTTTGGGCAGTTCTATTGGATCTGACAGGTATAAAATGGGCAGTCTTCGTGAAGCGATCTACGATTACCCAAATGCTGTCATTACCTTTCTTGGTTCGCGGCAAACCATCTATGAAATCCATGGAAATCTGTTCCCATTTCCAGCCTAGGACTTCCAACGGTTGTAACAGTCCCGCAGGTTCTGTTGGTCACTCTTGACCAATTGACAAGTAGGGCACCTGCTAACATACAAAGAAATATCTCTTTTCATTGCCTTCCACCAGAAAGTGCGTTTGATATCGTTGTACATTTTACTCACCCCAGGATGGATGCAAAATTTGGATTTATGGCATTCATCTAGCACTTCTCTTTTAAGCTCGGGAATGTCGGGAACACATATTCTTCTATTCAGCCTCATAACTCCTTCTGTATCCACTTGGAAACTGGAGCCTTCGCCCCTTTGAATCCTTTTTACCATCTCTTTCACAAAATTGTCACTATTCTGAAGAACAGATATCCTATCAATCAATCCAGGTGTAATTATAAGATTGGCAATGATTGCGGTTTTCCTACTAAGTGCATCCGCTACCACGTTAGCCTTCCCCGGCGTATACAAGATATCAAGATCATACGCCGCAAGAAATTCTAGCCAACGCTGCTGTCTCAGATTCAGATCTTTCTGGGTATATAAATACTTCAACGATTGGTGATCTGTGTACAGTATAAATTTCTCGCCCAATAAGTAATATCTCCAGATTTTCAAGGCAAAAACGATGGCTAGCAACTCAAGATCATGAGTCACATAATTCTTCTCATGCGGTTTCAATTGGCGGCTTGCATAAGCGACTACTTGGCCTCTCTGCATTAACACTGCACCAAGACCTCTAATAGAAGCATCTGTCCAAACCGTTAAATCCTGATTGCCATCAATAATTGTTAACACTGGAGCGGTGGTCAGCTTTGATTTCAATTCCTGGAAAGCTTCTTCACAGTCTGAAGTCCACTTAAACTTCTCATGTTTCTTTGTGAGCTTCATTAACGGACCGGATATCTTCGAAAAATCCTTAACGAACTTTCGATAATAACTAGCCAACCCCATAAAACTTCTAACTTCTGTGGGAGTAGTGGGTTGTTTCCAGTCTTGAATCGCTGTTATTTTGCTTGGGTCTACAGAAATTCCTTTCTCTGACACGACATGGCCAAGAAATTTAACTTCTTCCTGCCAGAAGACACATTTGGAGAATTTGGCTTTGAAGACGTTCTTCCTTAGAATCTCCAATACTTGTTCTAAGTGTTTTTCATGCTTGGGTTTTGATTTGGAGTAGATTAAAATATCATCGATGAATACGAGGACAAATTTATTCAGAACTCCCCTGAACACTCTATTCATTAGATCGACAAAGTATGCTGGAGCGTTGCATAGGCCAAACGGCATTACTAACCATTCATAAAATATGTCTGGACCTCTGAAAGCGGTCAAAGGAACACACTCTTCTGCTATTCTCAATTGATGAAAACCTGTAGCTAGGTCCATTCTGGAAAATACCTTCGCCCCATTCAATTGGTCTAGCAAATCATCAATGCGGGGTAATGGATATTTGTTTTTAAGCGTCTGTTTGTTAAGGTCTCGGTAATCAACACATAATCTAAGAGTACCGTCTGACTTTGGGACAAACACGACAGCTGCACCCCAATTAGAAAAACTAGGTCTGATTAGACCCTTCCACAATAGTTGACGAGTTTGATCGCCTAATTCTTCTTTTTCTTTCGGAGTCATTCTACGAATTGGATGCACCACTGGTCTGGCATTGGGAATTAGATCGATTCGGAATTCTATTTCTCTTTGCGGAGGTAAGTTTCCAACTTCTTCAAACACATCCGCATAGTTGCTAACAATCGGAATCTTTTCTATGGAAGTGGGAATAAGTTCTAATGCTGACCAAAATTCTTCTCTATTCGGATTCGAACCATGACAGGGAATATATATATGTCCAAGCTCCGTTCGGATTTTAACAATTCTTTCCGCACACTTCACTTCGGCTTCATATTTCGTTAACCAATCCAGCCCGAGAATAATATCGAATTCGGGAAAATCCATAACGATTAAATCAAAAGGAAATTTGTAGAAAGAATAGGAGATTGGCACTCTACAATATAAACCGAGAGTAACAGGACCCCCTATCGGGTTATGAACTTCAACCGATTCTTTAAGCTTTCGCTGTTTTAACTTTAATTTGTGCACTGTGTTTTTAGCAATAAAACTACGCGATGCACCTGTGTCAAACAATACAGAAACAGGAATATTTTTAATTGTAAGGGTACCTCCCAAAACATCGGGTTTACCTGCTCCGTCGGAAGCAGCTGGCGGGCTAGACCCGTCATAGACGTGAGCTACTGTAGCTTTCTTCATCAAAGGACAATCTTTGGCCAGATGATCGGTCTTGCGACAATTGAAGCACGAGCGAGGGTTCTGAGAGCCTTGGCTCGAGCCTTGAGAATTTGTTTTCTGCCTCTTCGGAGCTGTGCAGACGTTTGAGTAGTGCCCCGGCTTACCACAGTTAAAGCAATTTCATCTTGGCGGCTTGCCAGTCTGAGGCTTTGAAGATGCTGCTTGGCTTGACTCGCCCTGATTTACAGCAGGCTTGCGCTTGTTTCCGGCTTGGCTTCTAGCGCGATCCTGATCCAGATGCCTTTGATCAAGGTCTTCATAATTGCATGTCATTTCCACCAGTTCGTTGAAATCCAGCTTGACATGGGCCATGACTCTATCATGATATTGTCGTCTTAGTCCAAAGATAAACCTCTTATTTTTGGATTTCGCAGTGGCAACGAGCTCTGGAGCATAGGGCGACAACATTGTAAATTTGTTCAGATAATGTTGCACGGAAAGATCCCCTTGCTGGAGATTGGCGAAGTCATCGTGCATTCTTTCTAGAGCTTGTTCTGGGACATATTTCTCCTTGAAGAGTTCTTTAAATCCATCCCATGTTCTTCCAGCTTCTCTATTCCCGGCGGTAAGAGATTCCCACCATAATTCAGCTTGTTCCTGCATAAGCCAGGCGCCCATTATAGCTTTGTCTTCGTCTCCAAGCCTTAGGCCTTCAAGAATTTTCTCGCATGTTTTGAGCCATGCAAGGGCCTCTATTACGGTGCTAGTTCCCGAGAAGGTCTTGCCTCCTAAGTTCTTATATCTCTTAGCTACACGGTCGAGCTCGAAGTATTGAGCTACCGGAGGTTGTATCAAAGGTCCTTCTTGAGCTGGGATTTCTCCCCTTCCTCGGCCTCGGCCGGCACGGCCTCCTCTAGCGGCGGCTGCTCTGGTAGCCATTTGTCAAATTCTGTATAAGCAACGAAAAAGGTCAGCTATCAAAAATGATAATCTATTGCATAGTTAAGCAGAAATTCCTACGGAAAAATAACGATGGACTGATCAATTGTTTTCGCTATTCTGCTCAGCTCATTCTAGGACCTTACTAGTCCTATCTCTAATGAGCGACTCGCCTTAGAATACTACTGATTCTATTTTGACGAAGTGTTTAATGTGTTAGACTCCAGAACTAAGGTTAACCAAAGCTCCGATACCAGCTGTGACGATCCCAAAACCCCGTGACACGGTGTTAAGGATAATCATTGGAATATAACACATTAATCATCATTAGCAGATCACAGATAATAGCATAAACAGAAAGTAGAATAATTTACACACATATGACAGCGGAATCATATAGATATCATCACATCAGAGAAGCACAGTACAGGATACAACTTAGTGCATAATGATACATAATCAGTCACCATCGCCTGAGGCAGAATCATACATAAAGAGTACACAAAAGGAATATCAGTCTACATCGCCTGTGGCGGAATCATAATATAGATACAATAATGGCGGAGAAAATCCAAGTCAGCACGGTGTAGTCAAGCCTCGCCATGACCCAAAAGGTGCGTCAGAAACCTGTAACTAGGCTGCCCGTGTGAAAATGAGGACACCTGAGTTTGCAAGGTGAAACAAACTACGAGTCAGTCATGGGACTGGTATGAGAAATCTATTCAACTTATTAACAACAATAATAAGGCAAATCAAAGGACCACGCCACTTTCGCGGAACGGGTTTACTCCAATGAGTGCTAGTGCATGAAATAAAATAAATGATTAAATCAACGCAATGCTTTTTATAAAATGAAGTCATTATAAGACTCAGGTCCCATCACACAATGCAACGCAAGCCGGAGGATAGAGTTTTTACCTTATAATGGCCAAAGATGCTTCATACAAATAAAACAAAAGTGCTTGATATTATTACTAGTGCATATATGTTTCAAAAGCGATTTCAATCATAAATATCAATCATAGGCGGCATAAATGACCCATATCACTATGTCGCCATACTAGTAATACAATCACAACCGCATATTTCGTATTGGAAATTGGATTCCTTCATGAGTCGAGGCAAGGGGCAAGCTCCTCTCCGATTCGAGACACTCTAGCAAATGCCTCAGGACCGCACACATCAATCCCCTGGATCCTCCAAGGCCGGTCCTCTCTTACTTTTGAGGATTGGCAATTCCTGAACACACGTTTCCCGGTACTTACAGACCTATAATCGAGGCGCCTCGTATTCCAACAACCACACAGGTGAAAAGTAGATATAAATGTCAGGGCTGGGAGGTCACTGACACCACCATAGCTAGAAAGAAACGTCGTGCACTCCTTGGGTCCTTCTCCCGTTTTTGACTCATACCGGGGTGTGAGGCTCGCGAATTCACGTTATACACAAAGCTGCGTCACACAGACCATGCTTTGATCACCAACCACAAGACTTTGGTTCGCAACAGAAGCCTTGATCATATGCCACTTAGGCGTGCCACACAGGCAATCCACTCCATGCGACTGATTTCCGTCAATACATAACCTCTGAGCTCATACGTCTCAGAGAAGGGCGTTAAGCAAGAGAATAAATTCTCTGCCGCCAAACAGATATATATTTAACAGAGATCAATCAACACAGAACAAAAATCCAATGTCAGACACACAGTCCATTTACAAGTCCGTTCTGGGTCTGAACGAAACCGGAGGCACCAATTCCTCGCATATCCGCATAATCAACAGTATGTTTGGACGGCTACTACTTCAATTCCTTCATGGTAGCTACTCCAGTCACGAGTATCAGTAGCGCCCATCCATCCAATGTGGAGATCGTCGGTCTTCAACCGTCTTCGACTCTTCGACTCTTCGACTTCTCAACGTCGATCGATTATTTGAAATGAGATAAACTCGGCCTTTTCAAATAATCCACGTATATTTAGATTTTCAAACCAATTAATCACATGGTTGAACTATTCAACATTCACATTTCAGTTATTTAGTTAAAATTTTCATGTCAAATACATTCAACCATCACATATCAAGCAAACACAACAAAATTGGTTTATTTTCACTCTATATCGTCTATAGTACTTTATAACGATATATCGCCATTTTTATTTCATTTAAAACGGCCATATTTAATTAAACGACGTTTCAGGTCGTGTCGATGCACTGGCGCTGCTATCCACTAATTTTGTTTTACAAATATATGAAAATCTAACCGTTGGATCTTCACAAATTTTACATCATTAGGAAGGTCATTTCAAAACGAATCCAACGGTTTCAGTTTTGGGAAAATCCGACGGTCGGATCTTCCACACCAACCATTTGAAGTTACGATTTTAATTTACGAACTGCAGCGTCGTTATTCGATTTAATTTAATTATATTTATTTATATATATATATATATAAATATAGTCGTTTCTGGCGCTGTTTTTCTTCAGTTTTGAATTAAACATTCCAGACAATCCAACCGTCGGATCTTCACAAAGTTGGTGCCGTTGGAAAGATATTTCCCAGGCGAACCCAACGGTTGAGGTTTCGGGAAAATCCAATGGTCGGATCTTCCGCACTAGTCATTTGAAATCACAGTTTCAAAATATGAACTGCACGGCCACGTTTCGTTTTAATTCTATTTATATTTATATATTTATATAAATATAGTTCATTCAAAAATTCTAATATCGTTTCCACTTCAATTATTTCACTAACGCCTTTAAATTTTGGAAAATTTCGCCATAACCTCCTTTGTACGGGAGGGTCTGGGAAAATTCCCAAATAACCACACGGGCGTCTCATATCAAAAAGAAAAAGAAAAAGCCAAGCGGCTAGCCAACAGGCTCATAAAATCATCACCCAAACAAAGCGGTAAATGTGTACCTATTTGTCGGGCACAAAATTCTATTTCTCTTCTCTAGCCCCTTTTGCTTTAACCTGTTCAATAGATATGCATGTACATATATACAATTTCTAACATTTATCATTTTCCGTTCAATTTCATATTTGATTTGCTTTGGTTTAAAAACACCATTCATTCCAATGTTGCATGCATAGGTTAAAATCATATCATTAGCTAGTAATGTATATTTCAACTCATGCACGTTTATTTGAACAAGTGGCTATTTTTAACACTTCACATTTCAAAGATGAAAATTTTGGCGAACTAAAATAGATTTCAACACATGACTATTATACTTAGTTCATATGCATGTTAAAAATAATATTTCTATCACAAATATTTATTTCAACGTCCGCATATCCTTAGCATATCACACATATGATAAAAATGATATTTTTATCGTTCAAAATATTTATTCGAAAAATAGATGTTT
The DNA here is from genome assembly GCA_030737875.1 of Allium sativum. Taxonomy (NCBI): domain Eukaryota; kingdom Viridiplantae; phylum Streptophyta; class Magnoliopsida; order Asparagales; family Amaryllidaceae; genus Allium; species Allium sativum. The sequence goes on from CM060920.1 coordinate 628,689,732, forward strand.
CAACACTTCATAATTTCTATAAAAATGTAATTTTTGTTGTTCGATCTTTTTATTCAACACATGAACTTTTCCACTACACACACTTCTCAACAAATGAGTATTTCCACACATGGACATTTTATTTATGTTGTTCATATCAGAAAGATGAAATTTTGATTGTTGAAACTATTTATATAAGGCGAATATTTTGCATACTTCATATATATATAAAAATGTGATTTTTATTGTTTAACCACTTCATTCATTCACAAATGAATTTAATTTTCACCCGACACTTTTCAACACATGAACAATTTCCACACATGGATATAGTTTCAATATATGGCTTTAATTTCAATGCATGTAAAATAATTCCAACATATGAAAATAATTCTAACGCACAAAGATTATTCAAAATTTCGGCAGCATAACGGCAGGGTAGTTAAAACCGGCACCGTCCCTAGTACGGCTCCTCGCTCTACCTTAAAACCTCGCGGTTTTTGACAATGGGGATTCATGCATCTAATTCGCACACAGGCGGCATGTTTATTTTTATTTCCACAAATATTTCCAATTCATTTCAATCACCAATGGGTATTTTTCAACCACAACCAAACCATATCAACCACAAACAATTATTCAACCATTCGTATTTTTCATCCAATATTTCACACCAATTCACCACAATAAATATCGTCCATGGTTTGTGGACGAGGGGAGTATATATATATATATATACATAATATATTTTACTTGCATTTCAACACATATATCAATTATTCTATGCATGTAAAAATTCATACTTCGCTTATATAGCTTACACTACGCATGTACATGAGGTATACAACACGTATGTAATTTATATTTCGCTTATATAAATTATACACGACATTTCCCATTCAATTTCACGTTAATTTAGATTTCTCACCTTGGTTTTCTGAGCGCTAAAAATCGATACGATGTCAGAAAAATCCGCAGCTTCTTCTATTGGGTAGAGAGCTTCCTTGCGGTCTCGATGTTTCCTGTTTCATCGAATTTCGTCAACACACCAAAAAGATATGATTTTTCAAAGTTTTGCAACACTTAAGAGTGTTTAAAACAGTTCAAATCAATACAACCCGTACCTCGTTATATGGTCCAAAACTAGGTTTGCAAAAATCGCGAGATCCGTTGATCGTTGAGACGATCGGCCTGCACCACCTCGTCGGCCTTGGAGAGGGCTTTCCGTCGATGGTCACCACCCTCAGTTCGATGGCGGCAGGAAGGCAGGGCGGCGCTCGACAGGGTCGGACTTTGGAGGCTCGATCTGCACGCAACACGAGATGTTAGGAGGCGAGGTTGGTATGGATTTGAAGGTGGAGGGAAGGGCTGTCGTTTTTGGGTAGTGGCGGCGTCTGAAAGTGGCGGAGGCGGCGGCGATCTGGTCTGGAACGGGGAAGCACGAGTCGCCGTTGAACGGGGGGGTCTTTTTTATTTTTATTTATTTTTAAAATTTATGAAAGGAAAAATATGATTGGCCGAGACTATATTAAATTTTTAAATAGTGTTTTCTTAAACGAACTCCTTTTTAAACCCAACGACTGTCGCCCCTAGCTAAATACCCCCATTCCGGACACAATGGGATATGTTTCGTAGGCCAATTCAACTGTTACAGTCAGTTATTTTTCAAATTAAAGTATGAAACATTTAATTTTTAACTCTGAACTCACATTTCAATTTGCCAGGGCCACAAACTGATTCGAAAAATTCCAGAAAAATAAATCTAGCTATGTTTTGATGCTACGGTCCCAACAAAACTAGTTTCGTCGAATTCTGAGGTTGTTTGAAAAATGGCCATTTTCTGGTCGATCCAATTTAACAGAAATCGACCAAACACATTTTCTTTTGCCACGCTCACATACTAGCTTCAAAAATTATGAAATTTGAAACCTAGCAATAGTTTGACATCCCGGACCCAACAAAAGTGGTTTCGTCGAATTCCGAGGTCGTATGCAAAATATCAATTTTCCAGGCCTATATATTCTATATACCGACCCTTCTGAAAATTCATTCGGCCACAACTTTTGATTCCCGTTATGAAACTTCGATTTTTCAGATTCGTTAGAAAGGTATTGACTAACAGATTTAAATATTTTTGGTTTCGCTAAAATCCGTTATATTTTCCACCCTGCACAGTCAGTCAAAGTTCGAATTCAAATTTTCAAACTGACTCACTATTTCTAATTCACTATTTTATTGAAATATTCTATTTCAAGTATTCAAATTCTTTTGAAATAATCAATTTAAAAATTTTAAATTGGCTCGTATTTTCCGGGTTATTACACTTATGTTTTTATGTCTTTTAAGTTTACCCAACCCCAAACGCAATCCCATCGCTTACATATCGCAATAGCGCATAAAGGATAGAAAGAGGGAACTTGGCATAATCATGATATAAAGGTGTTGAAGCCACAAGTTCAACATGGTGGCATATGAAATTTACATGTGTTCATATACTTGCATATTACATTTTTAGGCCTCAAAAGCATGCATAAAACCAAACTTAGCATATTGGTGATACATGGTGATAAATGACATGTAGAAATGGCCATAAGTTCGCATTTAGCCTCACATGCAAGTTATCATAAGAGATATGATAACTTACATGTTGCCAAAATGCAACCTTTAGCATAAAGCTTGAAGCTTTAAGCTCATAAACCCAAGATAAGCTTGCATAACATGATAACATGAACAAAAGGATCAACCCAAACTTGCATAACATAACTTGCATATCATATGACAAACTTGCATATCAAACTTGCATAACATAACTTGCATATCATATGACAAACTTGCATATCAAACTTGCATATCATATGACAAACTTGCATATCAAACTTGCATAACATAACTTGCATATCATAACATGGCATACTTGCATAACATAACATCATAAACTTGCATATCATAACATATCAAACTTGCATATCATACATTTAACTTTAGAGTTTAAGTATGAAAGTAGAATAGGGCTTACAATGCTTATGAAGACACAAAAATATGACAAAGCCCTTATGCAATCATAAAACCCAAATATGAAGCTCCAAATCAATAAAAACCCTTGCTTTATGATGTAAAGATTGTAACTTGACTTGAATGCAAGCTAATAATGCTCATTTAAACTTGAAATCACTAGAATGAACATGAATCTCTCATAGGAATAAGCTTAGAGATTTTTAAGAGAGAGTGGAGGCCATGAGAGGAATAATTTTGCCATAGTTTAGTTGCATGAATGAATATTAATGATTTAGGGGTAGGTTAGGGGCTTATTTATAGAGATTAGGATTAGTTTTAGACCCTTAGATTAACCCTAGGTTAGTTTAGGTCCGTCAGATTTCGTCCCAAGCCCTCCAACCCAGCCCAAAACTCAACCAGGTGCACCCAGGCCAGAATCAGCCGATAGGGCAAGTCGACAGCCCTGTCGACTGCCAAGTCGACAGGCATGTCAACAGGCAAGTCGACAGCCCTGTCGACAGCCAAGTCGACTTGGCTGGGCGGGAGTTTTCCCGCCTGGCCCCATTTCTGCATGTTTCGAAATTCAAATTTCCCGAAAACTTCTTTGGGCCTTAACCGGGTCATACGGACTCCGATTTACAAAATTTCGGACTCAATTTCACGTATTTTTCCGAGACGAACGCAATGGCATAGCCCGTTTCCCTTGATTCAGATTTATAAATTAAATTCTGCCTCGATTTACGTTATAACAGGTTATCAGAAATACGGGTTGTTACACAAACTGAAAGTTGAGTTGATTAGTAAAACAACTTTCAGCTCCGTTCCTTTTCGAGCACGAAAAGATTTTTAGTGGGGGAGATTGTAACAACCCGGAAAATCAGAACCAATTTCAAACTTTTATTTTGGCAATTTTAATGAATTTTGAATATTTAAAATGATTTATTTTAAATAATAACAATGAGAAATTTAGTTTGAATAGAATTAGAATGTATATATCTATTTGAATCGTCATTAGAATATAAATATTTATTTTAATTATGAAAGGAATCGAAAATGGCGCGGTAGTTCGAAATTTCAATTTCAAATTTCAAATGAATGTATAGGATTCAAAATAAACCGGATTTTAGCGGAATAAAAAATATTAGAATCTATTTAAAGATATCTTTCCAACGAATCCGAAAAATAGAAATTTCATAGCAGGAATAAAAAGTTACGCCCAGTTGAAAATTTAGATTAGTCGCTATGAAAATATAGCCCATAAAAATAGCGATTTTGCAAACGACCTCCATTTTCGACGAGACCACTTTTGTTGGTCCGGAATATCAAATTATAGCTAGATTCCAATTTTCATAATTTTTGGGATCAATATGTGAGCGTGGTGAATTTAAACGCGTTTGACCAATTTTAATTGAATTTAATCGACTGGAAAATGACCATTTTTCAAACGGTCTCCAAATTCGACGAAATTAGATTTGTTAGGACTGTATCATCAAAACATAGCCAGATTTATTTTTCTGGAATTTTTGGAGTCAGTACATGGCCCCAGTAAATTGAAATGTACATTTAAAATTCAATATAATGATTTATATTTTAATTTAAGCGAAAACTGATTGTAACAGTCGAATTGGCTTGTGAAACATATCCCATTGTGTTCGGGATGGGGGTAATTAGTTCGGGGTGATAGTCGATGGGTTCGAATTAAAAAGTTGCTTTTTAGAATTAAATTAGATATATATATAATATATATTATATATTATAGGAAGTCAACCCTACCTTTATTCTCCAATTAGATTTTTTCCCCTAAAATATAAAAAATGGCGATAGTCGATCGCCGATACCTCGTCGCCCCCACCATCGTTGCCGCCTCCGTCACCCTCTCCCTCTCCCGTTCTTTCTGCTCCGCCTCCTCTGTGACGACCGCCCATAACCCCTATACTAAACAAGAGGAATAATGCGCTGAAAGGCGTGCCAGGCTGCTATGGACGATCATCATAGTAAGTGAACACATCGAAACCTGTCGTAGAACTCACAGCGCAAGGATAAAATATAATAGAACATATACAACAGGTGATAGTAATGAGGTATCATATAGCAAACTTTTGAAACTCTTTCAACATCCAGAAAGATTATCCAACTGATATCCAAGTTTGTACATAAGGCCTCACTACAACTCTCAAGCAACTCAAACAGCGGAAACAGAAATACTAGATAGAATAAAACTGGTACGCCAGCCTCCTGCTCGTCATCGCTCAGCTTCCTCGTATCACTAAGCTCCATTACCTGTAACCTTCTACTTAGTCTGCCCATCCACAACCGGATGAACAGCCCAAGGTAATAAGAGGAGACATAAAACCTTGAGTCAGACAATAGTCTTAGTGAGCGATAATACAGCTAACAAACTTCAACAAGAAAGCATATGAGAATGGGTAAATGAACAACTTATCTACCCAGATCACCAGAGAAGAACTCAACCTTATCTTCCCCACATCGGACAGTGATAGCCTTTACACCAAGCATTTCAACCATTCATCCATAGAAACCAGAACACCCATTCAATCATAGAGAACACACATAACATCCAGATTATATAAGTCTCACACAGACAACCCTAATCGAGTTTAACATTCCTCAAGTACCCTCGCCAGAGGCCTAAACCAATATCACTTAAGCACTCAAAGAACATCTCCCTCGACTTTGGATAATCTATGTGAGATAGTACAAACAGAACAAACAATCATCCATAACCGACTCTGGCTATCACCGCCAATCCTGCTTCGAAATCATCATTATCGTATGACGGCCAACCTTGCCATATGTCAAGGGCTAATGATAACCCCAGTTCTAGCATGAACTCCATATGCCCAACCTTGGCAATGTCCAACCTTGACACTAGGCCTTTCCCCAACCAGAAAGACCCAGGGTACTCGACCAACAACCGGTCTTTTGGGCCTTTCAACGATACCCATCGTACACCTGCTTTGAGCCTGCTAGAACTTATGACAACGATGACTTCTCGGCCTTCGCATCTCTAATCGTCCAACCTTGACGATGTTTCATAGCTCAAGCAACCTTCTCGAGCAGCCATTATCCACCAACTCACGACCTTTGAGTTGTCTCCGCATTCGTTGTTCCACCTTGATCAACGAACACATTCATCACTTCGAGTCTTCCTACTTGAACCACCTCGAAGTTACGTCATCACTAGAAGTGTCCGATCAGAAATTTCCACTAGAAATGCCGACCAGACCCATTCTGAACCGACCAGACCTCTTCCGGTACTTCTGGACCGATCAGACCCCCTGGACCGACCAGACCTCCCTTTGCTCCTCCTGGACCGACCAGGACCCTCCTGAGCCGACTAGACTCCCTCCTCAGCCTTCTGGACCGATCAAACCGACCAGCTCCAAGACCCAGTCAAAACCGACCAGAATTGCTCCAGAACGACCAGTCAAAACCGACCAGCATTGCTCCAGAACGACCAATCAAAACCAACCAGCATTGCTCCAGAACGACCCGCCTCCATGCAGCTTTGGATCGACTCGACCTCCTTGCAGCTTTGGATCGACTCGACCTCCTTGGGACCGACCAGCTTTGGATCGACCCCGTCAAGACCGACCAGATTTTGCTCCACCTGACCGACCAGCTCCTTCAGAGCAACCAGGATTTGCTTCCAGTAAAAACCAACCAGAATGCCACCATCTGAAACCGACCAGAAACACTTCTTCTCCTTCTGGACCGACCAGCTTAAACCGACCAGCTCCCTGACTTGCTTCCCAAGCCATACTATGACCGACCACCTCATTCCAGACCGACCCGACCAACTCCAGGACGACCAGAAACCTGCACATCTCCAATTCGACTCCGATTTCGACCAAAACTTCGCCAAACGACGAATCCGACGAAACCAGCTTATCCGATTCATCCAAACGCAATCACAAACATGTTATGCAACCAACAATATCATCAATCTAACAATTTCCATCAAAACACATAAATTTCCCAAAACATGATAAGTGAATCATATGAACATAAAAACGGATCTAACTTGCATAATCTTGAGAAAAATCATAAAATTAACCATTTGAATTATCTAGATCAGATCCTAAGGTGATTCATATATAAAATGGACTTAGCATGGTGTGGATCTAAGGAAAATAACATGGAAATGATGAAATTAACATCCTAAAACCCATATACTTGCATGAATCCGAATGAGAGATGTAAATCACTCACCAATTATCCAAATCTAAGCAAAAGCAATGAAAATTCAATCCGGACAGCGAACACTTCGAATCAAACTCTTCAATCCGATGAATTCGCCCTTGAGACGATGTAGATCTAGCCTCTCATGGTGTAGATCTTCGATTTCCCTCCTTGGATTTTGGAATTTTAATGGTGGAAAGATGTTAGAGGAAGAAGGAGATCAAAGCCTCCCCATAAGAGAATGGAAAATGCCAACCTTTCTCCATACCCCTTACCCCCTATTTATAGTCTCCACCCACCCTCTAATGGGCCTTTTCCAAATCAGCCAATTAGCCTCCCAAAACTTGAACAGCCAACTGAAAAACCTTAAAACAGCGATTTCTCCCAAACCGCTGAACCAAATCCTTAATGTAACCACTCTACGGAAAGGGAATCATCAATTCCTTTCCAATGGCACAGGTCTCACCCTCTGATTCGACCTGAGTCAAAAGTTATGCCCAGTACAAGACTGACAGGGGCAAAATGGTCACAAACAAAATCGGTAAAAATGATGGATATGTCACACATCCCCATAAGCAACATATCAAAAGATGAGAATGATCCAACCCTCAGGGAATAAAAAAATATATTTCACGATCTTCCGATACGTAAAATGCGGGCTGTTACATTCTCCCCCCCCCCCCCCCCCCTTAAGAATTTCGCCCCCGAAATTCCAAGCAAACACAAGCAACCACAACAATTCCGCATGCCTATCATCCATGTGAAGCCAATTCTATCATCCAAACTAGCAACCATCAAGCCATGCATCCATAGCCTTATCCTAGCACGCGGAATTCTACCACACAACAACAAGATACAACGACACAACGAAGATACGATATCAAAGGGTCCTACCGACGAAGAGTTCTGGATGAGTCGCCCTCATGCTCTCTTTCCATGTACAATCGTCGCCATCTTCACTCCATTGTACCTTGACTAGCTTAACCGTCTTCCTCCTAAGCTGTTTTGTATCATTTCCCACAACACGAAGTGGCCTACGAGGTTTCGCAACTGCGGTCTGGACTTCTAAATCTTCATACTGTTCTGGAGATACCACCACATTCGAGTCGTGCAAAAACTTCCGTAGAAACGACACATGGAAAACATTATGCATACTCGACATCTTCTCGGGTAACTCCAACCTATATGCGAGCTTTCCTATTCGCTCGACTATCGGACATGGTCCAACAAACCTAGGAGCCAACTTCCCTTTACTTCCGAATCAAACCATATGCTTTAACGGTGAAATCTTCACAAAAACCATATCACCTACGTCGAATTCTAAATCCTTACGACGCTTATCGGCGTAACTCTTTTGACGATCTTGGGCCGCTTTCATTCGTTGCCGAACAATTTTGATACAACCCGAGGTTTCTCTAATCATCTCGGGCCCAAGTACCAACTTATCTCCAGTTTCTAACCAACAAGCTGGAGAATTGCACGGCCTTCCATACAACGCCTCGTATGGTGCCATCCCAATACTCGACTGGTAGCTATTATTATACGCAAACTCAACCAGATGCAGATGGTCTTCCCATGATCCTCTGAAGTCTATCACACAAGCCCTCAGGAGATCTTCTAAAACTCGGTTGACTCTCTCGGTCTGACCATCAGTTTGGGGATGATATGCCGTACTTAAGCACAATTCGGTTCCCAAAGATTCTTGCAAACTTTTCCAAAATCCACTTGTGAACAATGGATCCCGGTCACTTACTATACTCTTTGGGACACCATGGAATCGAACTATCCATTTCACATAAAGCTCAGCCAATTTTGACGTTGTCCTAGTCGTCTTGACAGGAATAAATCCCGCACTTTTGGTCAAACGATCCACAATGACCCAAATCCCTTCATTCCCTGCCCTAGTTCTAGGTAGTCCATCGATAAAATCCATCGATATCTGCTCCCACTTCCACGTAGGAACCTATAATGGCTGAAGTAAACCACTCGGCTTCTTCTGTTCAGCTTTCACTAATTGACAGTTCATACACTTGGAAATGAATTTTCCAATATCTCTTTTCATCCCTTCCCAGTAGTAGACTCACTTCATGTCCTGATACATTTTATTACCACCGGGATGAATCGTTAGCTTCGAGTGATGACATTCTCTCAGAACCTCATCCCTCAATCCGTCGACATCAGGAACAACTAATCGTCCTTCCTTTCGAAGCCAGCCTTCTCGGTCGACCTCGAACTCCTTATCCTCTGGTTTCAGTTTCTGAATGGACTCGACAAGCTTCGCATCTTTCTTTTGGCCCTCGCCAATCCTTTCGATAAGAGTAGGCCTTATCGACAAGCTTGCCAATATTTCAGGTTCCAACTCACACCTTGGCCTGAAATTGAACCTTGCCAAATACTCGAGGCCCTTCCATTCCGAAAACATCGCTCCCAAACTTGTGTGTCTTCGACTCAATGCACCTGCAACTGCATTGCCTTTGCCAGGAGTATAGGCTATCCCAAAATCATACGATGCCAGAAACTCTAGCCATCATTGCTACCGAAGATTCAAATCCTTTTGGGAGAAAAGATACTTCAACGACTTGTGATCCGTAAACAACTCGAATCGTACTCCCAACAGGTAATGTCTCCACATCTTCAGAGCAAACACAATCGCTGCCAACTCCAAATCATGAGTTGGATAGTTTCTCTCATGTGGCATTAGCTGTCGACTTGCGTAAGCCACTACTTTATCCTTCTGCATTAGCACTGCTCCAAGTCCAGTACCACATGCATCAGTATATACCACCATCTCTTCATTCCCACTTGGAATGGTCAACACAGGTGCACTCGTCAATCTCTCCTTTAAGATTTCGAACGCTTGTTCACACTTCGCATCCCATGCGAACACTTGGTTCTTCTTCGTCAATCCTGTTAATGGTGCAGCCATCTTAGAGAAATCCTTGATAAACCTTCGGTAATAACCAGCCAATCCAAGGAAACTCCGAACATCCGTTGCATTCTTAGGTCTATCCCAGTCCTGGATCGCTGCAACTTTAGCGGGGTCAACCGCTATACCTTTTCCAGAAACAACATGACCTAAGAACCTCACTTCATCCTTCCAGAAGTGACACCTTGAGAACTTAGCTTTAAGCTGATGCTTTCGCAAGATCTCTAACACAACTCTCAAGTGCGTCCTATGTTCTTCCACATTTCTGGAGTAAACCAGTATATCATCCACGAACACAAGCACGAACTTATTCAACTGATCTCTGAACACTCTATTCATAAGATCCACAAAATACGCTGGCGCGTTAGTCAACTCGAATGGCATCACCATCCACTCGAAAAATCCGGACGGTGTCCAAAAAGCAGTCTTTGGCACACTATCCTTAGCTACTCTCAACTGGTGAAATCCCGTTGCCAAATCCATCTGAGAAAACACTTTGGCTTCGTGAAGCTGATCGAACAAGTCATCAATCCTTGGCAATGGATACTTGTTCTTCTTAGTCACCTTGTTCAGCTCACGATAGTCCACACACAACCTTAACGAGCCATCTGCTTTAGTTGCAAACACGACTGGTGCACCCCACTCGGAAACACTCCTCAGAATGAAACCTTTTCCCAAAAGGTCTCTAACTTGCACCTCCAACTCTCACTGTTCCTTAGGCGCCATCCGCCTAAGTGGCATAACAATTGGTCCCGCACCCTCGACCAAATCGATCCTAAACTCGATCTCGCGATGCGGCGGCAACCCTTTGACCTCGTCAAAGACATCTACATACTCATTAGCGATCAGCACTGATGATATGTCTTCCTGTGGAATCCCAAGCGAATATAGATAACTCACGAAGACCCCGTCTTCGCGCTTACATCTAATCAACACCTTTCGCCCTTCCACATCCCCGACCCTCACCTCTAGCTTCTCGCAATTCACCCTTGCCGCATACTTCTTGAGCCAATCCATGCCCAAGATGATCCCATACCCAGCGAAGTTAAGAACAAAGCAATCACACATAAAAGAGCAACCATGACTCGATAATACTAGACCACGGCAAATCATGCACAAACTGGACGAACCCCCAACTGGATTAGTCACGATCAATGGTCTATCACAAATCTCGGGTTCCAAACCCAAGCGATACACAAGCTCATTGCAGATGAATGAAGGTGATGCTCCAGTATCAAACAACACTCGAACTGAAACACCGTTAACGGAAAAAAAAGTACCTTGCACCATGAAATCTCCTCTTCCGGAGTCTCGAGTATAACAGAATTCCACCATTCCATGGCCCTGCTTTGCAACTGCCTTGATGCAAGCTTTCTCTTCATTGCATCTTCAATACCCAAGTCTCCAAAGATTCGAACACATGAATCCATCCACCTCTTAACCTCTTCAGTTGGTTCAGTTCCCTTGAATGGTTTCCCTCCTAGAGATATAGAGTCCTTGCACATCTTGCAAAATCTATTCTAGGAACTCGCACCCCTACATCTACCGTGGCCTCCACTGGAGCGGGTACCCTTCGCATAATTGCTTCTGCCATGGCTTCAAACATGGCCGGGTAATCTGGCTTACCACCATTTCCCCCTCCAGTATTAGCTCTCCTAGCAGCGTGCCTTGATGGTCGTCTACTCATTCTAAATCTGAAATTTAGAATAGTTAGCCACTTCCAAGAAAACTGCTAAAAGAATACAACCGCTACTACTATATATGCTAATATATATAGTAACATCCAACTGAAATCTACAAATACGTCCCTCATACGCAATTACGTCTTTGAACTTTGGCCAAAATCGTTGACCAGAGCTCTGATACCAAATGTGACGACCGCCCATAACCCCCGCACTAAATAAAAGGAATAATGTGCTGAAAGGCGTGTCAGGCTGCTATGGACGATCATCATAGTAAGTGAACACATCGAAACCTGTCGTAGAACTCACAGCGCAAGGATAAAATATAATAGAACATATACAACAGGTGATAGTAATGAGGTATCATATAGCAAACTTTTGAAACTCTTTCAACATCCAGAAAGATTATCCAACTGATATCCAAGTTTGTACATAAGGCCTCACTACAACTCTCAAGCAACTCAAACAGCGGAAACAGAAATACTAGATAGAATAAAACTGGTACGCCAGCCTCCTGCTCGTCATCGCTCAACTTCCTCGTATCACTAAGCTCCATTACCTGTAACCTGCTACTTAGTCTGCCCATCCACAACCGGATGAACAGCCCAAGGTAATAAGAGGAGACATTAAACCTTGAGTCAGACAATAGTCTTAGTGAGCGATAATACAGCTAACAAACTTCAACAAGAAAGCATATGAGAATGGGTAAATGAACAACTTATCTACCCACATCACCAGAGAAGAACTCAACCATATCTTCCCCACATCGGACAGTGATAGCCTTTACACCAAGCATTTCAACCATTCATCCATAGAAACCAGAACACCCATTTAATCATAGAGAACACACATAACATCCAGATTATATAAGTCTCACACAGACAACCCTAATCGAGTTTAACATTCCTCAAGTACCCTCGCCAGAGGCCTAAACCAATATCACTTAAGCACTCAAAGAACATCTCCCTCGACTTTGGATAATCTATGTGAGATAGTACAAATAGAACAAACAATCATCCATAACCGACTCTGGCTATCACCGCCAATCCTGCTTCGAAATCATCATTATCGTATGACGGCCAACCTTGCCATATGTCAAGGGCTAATGATAACCCCAGTTCTAGCATGAACTCCATATGCCCAACCTTGGCAATGTCCAACCTTGACACTAGGCCTTTCCCCAACCAGAAAGACCCAGGGTACTCGACCAACAACCGGTCTTTTGGGCCTTTCAACGATACCCATCGTACCCCTGCTTTGAGCCTGCTAGAACTTACGACAACGATGACTTCTCGGCCTTCGCATCTCTAATCGTCCAACCTTGACGATGTTTCATAGCTCAAGCAACCTTCTCGAGCAGCCATTATCCACCAACTCACGACCTTTGAGTTGTCTCCGCATTCGTTGTTCCACCTTGATCAACGAACACATTCATCACTTCGAGTCTTCCTACTTGAACCACCTCGAAGTTACGTCATCACTAAAAGTGTCCGATCAGAAATTTCCACTAGAAATGCCGACCAGACCCATTATGAACCGACCAGACCTCTTCCGGTACTTCTGGACCGATCAGACCCCCTGGACCGACCAGACCTCCCTTTGCTCCTCCTGGACCGACCAGGACCCTCCTGAGCCGACCAGACTCCCTCCTCAGCCTTCTGGACCGATCAAACCGACCAGCTCCAAGACCCAGTCAAAACCGACCAGAATTGCTCCAGAACGACCAGTCAAAACCGACCAGCATTGCTCCAGAACGACCAATCAAAACCAACCAGCATTGCTCCAGAACGACCCGCCTCCATGCAGCTTTGGATCGACTCGACCTCCTTGCAGCTTTGGATCGACTCGACCTCCTTGGGACCGACCAGCTTTGGATCGACCCCGTCAAGACCGACCAGATTTTGCTCCACCTGACCGACCAGCTCCTTCAGAGCAACCAGGATTTGCTTCCAGTAAAAACCAACCAGAATGCCACCATCTGAAACCGACCAGAAACACTTCTTCTCCTTCTGGACCGACCAGCTTAAACCGACCAGCTCCCTGACTTGCTTCCCAAGCCATACTATGACCGACCACCTCATTCCAGACCGACCCGACCAACTCCAGGACGACCAGAAACCTGCACATCTCCAATTCGACTCCGATTTCGACCAAAACTTCGCCAAACGACGAATCCGACGAAACTAGCTTATCCGATTCATCCAAACGCAATCACAAACGTGTTATGCAACCAATAATATCATCAATCTAACAATTTCCATCAAAACACATAAATTTCCCAAAACATGATAAGTGAATCATATGAACATAAAAACGGATCTAACTTGCATAATCTTGAGAAAAATCATAAAATTAACCATTTGAATTATCTAGATCAGATCCTAAGGTGATTCATATATAAAATGGACTTAGCATGGTGTGGATCTAAGGAAAATAACATGGAAATGATGAAATTAACATCCTAAAACCCATATACTTGCATGAATCCGAATGAGAGATGTAAATCACTCACCAATTATCCAAATCTAAGCAAAAGCAATGAAAATGCAATCCGGACAGCGAACACTTCGAATCAAACTCTTCAATCCGATGAATTCGCCCTTGAGACGATGTAGATCTAGCCTCTCATGGTGTAGATCTTCGATTTCCCTCCTTGGATTTTGGAATTTTAATGGTGGAAAGATGTTAGAGGAAGAAGGAGATCAAAGCCTCCCCATAAGAGAATGGAAAATGCCAACCTTTCTCCATACCCCTTACCCCCTATTTATAGTCTCCACCCACCCTCTAATGGGCCTTTTCCAAATCAGCCCATTAGCCTCCAAAAACATGAACAGCCAACTGAAAAACCTTAAAACAGCGATTTCTCCCAAACCGCTGAACCAAATCCTTAATGTAACCACTCTACGGAAAGGGAATCATCAATTCCTTTCCAATGGCACAGGTCTCACCCTCTGATTCAACCTGAGTCAAAAGTTATGCCCAGTACAAGACTGACAGGGGCAAAATGGTCACAAACAAAATCGGTAAAAATTATGGATATGTCACACATCCCCATAAGCAACATATCAAAAGATGAGAATGATCCAACCCTCAGGGAATAAAATAAAAATATTTCACGATCTTCCGATACGTAAAATGCGGGCTGTTACATCCTCCTTCTTCCCGCTCCCCCAAATCAAACGCGAACCCCACCCTCCTGAGCCACACGAGCCACGACCGTCAACCCCCAAACCCACGAGATCCGCAATCGCAGTCATCCTCGGGCGAGCCTCCGGCCGCCGCGCCCTCCTTCCACCTCCACAACCGATTAGCAATACCTCACTCCTCGATTTCCACAACGAGCAGCTTCCCCCCCCCCCCTCTGAAAATGCAATGTGAGTTTTTTATTATTTTATTTAATTTCCTTTTCAGTTTTTTTTAGTTATATTATAAAGAGAAAGTTTTGGTTTTTATTTTTAAATGATAATTTTTTTATTTTTCTTATGATAAAGATTGATTTTTAAAGTGATTTTTTTAATAAAAAGAAGTGATAAATAGAAAATAGAAAGATTGGATTTTTGATAATGAAAAAGGTTATATTTTTAAAAGAGAAAAGATTATATTTTTAGAATAGAAAAGAGCAAGATAAAAATATGATCTTTTATATGTATGTAACGGCATGAAGATTTGAATTTTATTTATATGTATAACATAAAAAGATCAGATTTTTATATATAAATTAGCGATAGAAAAATATATGAAGCATAATGGAAAGATGAGACTTTTAGAAATATAAAAATTCGATTTTTATATATAAAAAGTACCGATGTAAAAATATGATTTTTATATATAAAACATCGTATTAAAAAATATGATTTTTACTATGAACAGCGTGAAGAAGATGGCGTTGGAATTTTGAACAGAATCGAAACCATCATCCATTAAAGAATGGTAGAGTGGATCCCAAAGGTTAGAACTTCTCACTTTACTTTTATTTTCTAATTAAAATATATACAAGGATGCAGACGGTGCTTAGCAGCACCCGATACCCGTCGTCCAAAAACCATGGACGACTTGTTTGATTTGATTGTGTTGTGAAAATTGGTTGTGATATGGAATGGAATAAATAAAATATTCATGTGTTGAAATAAATATTTTATAGTTAAAAATATAATTTTTAACGTGTATATGAATAAAATAAATATTCATTTACAAATCGGACGATTTGTTTATGTACACCCATTTTACTGATATGGATTGGGACGATAAATTTTACACATCGCCCAACTGCACAAATAAAATTCTGTATTTGTTGGTTGAAACCCCACACGGGTATTGAGATGATATTTGACATACACTAATCCCAATTGTTTAGCTGTATATGAATCGATGGTTTGACAGACTATTGTAGGCGTAAATTATTTATATTCAATGCTTATACAGTTGTGAAATGCACTTTGGATGATGGATGATTGTTTATCTTTGTTATGATATACATGTGTTGTATGGAATCCATGTAACTAACATTATATGGTAATTGATTGGGTTTCATTCCAATTTGGAAAATAAAGAATATTTTAAAATAAGATTCAGAAAAGGAATAAAATAAATAATCATGTATTGAATAAAATAAATATTCATGTGTTGAATAAAATAAATATTCATGTGTTGAAAAGAATATTCATGTGTTGAACAAAATATTTAAACAATAAAAATTATCATTTTTATTGAATGTATAAACCGTTATAAATATTCATGTGTCGAATAAAAGCCGTGTTGATTAGATATGCGTCATTTTGACGCGAACGATATTTATATCGATTTTATTCATTTCTATAAAGAATATCGAAAACGAAATGATTTCAAAATATAATATTTGAAAATATTATCATTTATATATTAATGATATGGAATATTCAATTATGATTTGAAATTGAATATGTGTAACGACCCTGGAAATCTGAACCAATTAAAAATTTTTAAATTGGCTAAAATAATGGATTTTAAATATTTAAAATAAATATTTTCAATAATAGAGATGAAAACTGAGTTTGAATCGACAATTGAAAACGATTATAATTAATTATAATTATAAACAGGGCTTGAAAAGGCGCTGCAGTTTCAAAAATTGAATTCAAACTTTGTCGGACTGTACCGGGTGCAAAACAATCCGGATTTTAGTAAAACCAAAAATATTTAAATCTGTTAGTGAATACCTTTCTAACGAATCTGAAAAATCGAATTTTCATAGCGGAAAGCAAAAGTTATGGCCGAATGAATTTTCAGAACGGTCGCTATGGAATTTATATAGGCCGTGAAATTGGATATTTTGCATACGACCTCGGAATTCGACGAAACCACTTTTGTTGGATCCGGGATGTGAAGTTATCGCTAGGTTTCAAATTTCATAATTTTTGAAGCTAGTATGTGAGCGTGGCAAAGGAAAATGTGTTTTGGTCAATTACAGTTAAATTGGATCGACCAGAAATGGGCCTTTTTGCAAACAGTCTCAGAATTCAACGAAACTAGTTTTGTTGGGACCGTATCGTCAAAACATAGCTAGATTTATTTTTCTGGAATTTTTCGAATCAGTCTGTGGCCTTGGCAAATTGAAATGTACGTTCAAATTGAATATTGAATGTTTTATATTTTAATTTGAAGAATAAATGACTGAAACAGTCGAATGAGCCTACGAAACATATCCCATTGTGTTCGGAATAGGAGTAAAACGCTAGGGACGACAGTCATTGGATTTGGATTGGTGTTCGTGTGTGACAAGGGTATTTTCGGATTTTAAAACTTTATAAATAAAAAAAATGATTGGGCCACGTCAGAAACCCCCCCCCCCCCCCCGCTTTTCACTCTCCCCGACACGAACGTAAGGCGGAAACCGCTCGTTTCTTCCCGGCCGAATTCCAATCGCCTCCGTCCACCGTTGATCGCGCCACCACACTCCCTCGACAGCACTCCTCCTCCCCTTCAAATCAAACCCCACCTCGACCTCCACCTCCTCGCCGTTGTCGAGAACGAGCACCCTGAAGTCTGCCGCCGTCGACCCCATCAGCGCCTCCATCGCCAGTTCGAGTTCATCGTGCCTTACCTCACCGGAAAGCCCTCTCCAAGCCCTACACGGTGGTGTTGGCCGATCACCCCCTAGCTTCACGGATTGGGAGAAAAACCACGACCTAGTTTTGAACCAAACGGGCAGGTAACGGCTGTGTTAAATTTGAACTGATTTTAACACTTTAAAGTGTTGCAAACTTTGAAAAATCATATCTTTATCATATGTTAACAAAATTCGATGAAACAGGAAACATCGTGACCGTGTGGACGCCTTCTACATTTTAGAAGAGACCGCATATTTTTCTGAACCTTCTGCTATTTTTGGTGGAGTGGAACCCAATGTGAGATTTCTAATTTATAAACGATATGGTAAACGACGATGTATAAATTATATAGTCGATGTATGAGTTATATAAGCGTTGTACACCTCTTGTATAAGCGTTGTATAAGTTGTACGTTCGATGTATAAGTTGTATATGCGTTGTAAAAATTATATATGTGTTGAAATAAAAGTGAATTGCTATATATATATATATATATATATATATATATATATATATATATATATATACGCCCCTCGTCCATAAACCATGGACGATATTTATTGATTGTGATTGGTGTGAAAATTGATTGATAGCGAATGGTTGTTTGGGATTGTTTGTGGTTGATATTGATTGATTGTGGTTGAAAAATACCCGTTTGTGGTTGAAAAATATTTGGTTGAAACCACATAGGATTAGTTTGTGGAAATGAAATAAATATATACATGCCGCCTGCGTGCGAACTAGATGCATGATTCCCATTGTCAAAAACCGCGAGGTTTTAAGGTAGAGCGAGGAGACGTACTAGGGACGGTCCCGGTTTTAACTACCCTGCCGTTATGCTGCCGAAATTTTGAATAATATTCGTGTGTTTGAATTATTTTCATTTGCTTAAACTATATTTATTCATTGAATAGAAAACCTTCATGTGTTGAATCGATATTCATTCGTTGATTAGAAATTCATGTGTAATAACCTGGAAAATGTGAACCAGTTTAACATTTTTAAATTAGGTCATTACCAAGAAATTTGAATAATTTAAATAGCCTATTTCAATAAAATATAGAATTTGGTATAATATTGCAGTTTGAAATTTTGATTACAAACTTTGTCTGACTGTACCGGGTGGAATATATAACAGATTTTAACGAAACTGAAAATATTTAAATCTGTTTATCAATACCTTTCTAATGAATCTGAAAAATCGAAATTTCATAGCGGAAATCAAAAGTTATGGCCAAATGAATTTTCAGAAAGGTCGCTATATAGTATATATAGCCCTCGAAAATTGAGATTTTGCATACGACCTCGGAATTCGACGAAACCACTTTTGTTGGGTCCGGGATGTCAAATTATTGCTAGGTTTCAAATTTCATAATTTTTGAAGCTAGTATGTGAGCGGGGCAAAAGATAACGTGTTTGGTCAAATTCTGTTAAAATGGGTCGACCTAAAAATGGTCGTTTTTCAAACGAGCTCAGAATTCGACGAGACTGGTTTTGTTAGGACCGTATCGTCAAAACAAAGCTAGATTTATTTTTCTAGAATTTTTCGATTCAGTTTGTGGCCCTGGCAAATTGAAATGTACGTTTAAATTAAATATCGAATGTTTTATATTTTAATTTGAAAAATAACTGACTGTAACAATCGAAATGGCCAACGAAACATATCCCATTGTGTTCGGAATGGGGGTATTTAGCTAGGGGCGACAGTCGTTGGGTTTGATTTAGAGGTCGTTTGTAGAAGGGGGTATTTTTGGAATTAAATAAATTAAAAATTAAAATAAAAAGGGCATGGGCCAATCAGAATTCATCTTCTCCATCGAAACCCCTGTCGCGACGCGGAATTGAATCCGAATCTTCTCTCTTCAATTTCTCCACAACCACTCAACGAAATCAAGCAAACTCAGATCCATTTTGAAGAGCAATCAGAGATCTTCAAATCCATAGTAATTTCACGAATTATCATTGAGTATTGGGGGAGTTATAGCGTCGGGAAACACCGACCTTTGCGCCGCCGCCGTGCCCTCTAGGAGGCGTCGAGCTGACCATCTCAGGTAGCTTTGGAAAGCTCTCTCCTTCCTCTTCGACGTAGCGCTGGCCGTTCGTCCTAAAGCTTCGTGGTTTTGCCGAAAAATTTAACCCTAGCTTTCGAATCAAAAAGGGGTATACGGCTGAAACTATTTTCCACTGATTTTTACACTTTAAAGCGTTGCAAACTTGTAAAAATCATATCTTTTTGCTATGTTAACGAAATTCGATGAAACAGGAGACACCGTGACCCCAAGGAGGCTCTCTACATTCTAGAAGAAGCCGCGGATTTTTCTGACCTTCCTACGATTTTTAGCACCGCAATAACCAATGTGAGGAATCTAAACTATTTGTGTGAATGTAATCGCGTTGTATAAATTATATAAGCGAAGTGTAAATTATATACGCATCGTATACCTCATGTACATGTGTTATATAAGTTATATTAGCGATGTATAAATTATACAAGCGTTGTTTGAAACATATATGCTTTGAATTGTGATGAAATGCAAGTGAATTATTATACTATATATATATATATATACACACTCCCCTCGTCCACAAACCATGGACGATATTTATTGCTTGTGATTGACGTGATATTATATGGTATGACGAATGGTTGGAAATAATTGTTTGTGGTTGATATTATGGTTGAAAAATACCTTTATGGTTGAAAAATACCTTTGTGGTTGAAAAATACCCTCTTGTGATTGAAACAAAATAGAATAGGATTGTGGAATTGAAAATAAAACATGCCGCCTGCGTGCGAACTAGATGCATGATCCCCATTGTCAAAAACCGCGAGGTTTTAAGGTAGAGCGAGGAGCCGTACTAGGGACGGTCCCGGTTTTAACTACCCTGCCGTTATGCTGCCGAAATTTTCTGAAATAATTATGTGTTAGAATAATTTTCATTCATTGAAATTATACACAAACTATATCGAATATTCATGTGTTGAGTTGCAATTCATTCGTTGAGTTGAAATTCATGTGTTGAATATTATTCAAATTTAAACAAATGGCTTTAGCAATAAAAATCACATTTATATATATACAAACTATATCGAATATTCATGTGTTGAGTTGCAATTCATTCGTTGAGTTGAAATTCATGTGTTGAATATTATTCGAATTTAAACAAATGGCTTTAGCAATAAAAATCACATTTTTATATATATACAAACTATATTGAATATTCATGTGTTGAGTTGCAATTCATTCGTTGAGTTGAAATTCATGTGTTGAATATTATTCGAATTTAAACAAATGGCTTTAGCAATAAAAATCACAATTTTATATATATACAAACTATATCGAATATTCATGTGTTGAGTAGCAATTCATTCGTTGAATTGAAGTTCATGTGTTGAATGTCATCATCTTTTAAAAATAAAATGAATCGACATTGAAAACTATATTTTATCATGAATATGAAGAGTTAAAAATACATATGTGTCGAATAAATATTTTTGATGATAAAAATATTCCTTTTATCAAGTATACGCCTAGTTAAAAATACACATGTGTCGAATAAATATTTTTGATGATAAAAATATTCCTTTTATCAAGTATACGCCTAGTTAATAATACACATGTGTCGAATAAATATTTTTGATGATAAAAATATTCCTTTTATCAAGTATACGCCTAGTTAAAAATACACATGTGTCGAATAAATATTTTTGATGATAAAAATATTCCTTTTATCAAGTATACGCCGAGTTAAAAATACACATGTGTCGAATAAATATTTTTGATGATAAAAATATTCCTTTTATCAAGTATACGCCTAGTTAAAAATACACAATTGTCGAATAAATATTTTTGATGATAAAAATATTCCTTTTATCAAGTATACGCCTAGTTAAAAATACACATGTGTCGAATAAATATTTTTGATGATAAAAATATTCCTTTTATCATGTATATGCTTAGTTAAAAATACACACGTGTTGAAATAAATAATAGTTTGCTAGAAATATTATTATTAGCTTTGTTCTGCATATATATACATGTGTGGAACAGGAAAAGTGGATTAGCTGTAGAGTAAAGAAATTATTTGCGTGCCCGACAAATAGGTAAACCTTGATGAGTTGGCTGCGCAATTTTATTTATATATCAACTCCTATGAATGCCATTGGATGCGGAGTGCTGGTTTTTCTGTGTGAAATAATAAACAACGCCATAGGATAGTAACAATTAATTTTGAACTACACTACATGGCATACTTCTTGACGATAGGCATACTTCATCATATTCCACATAAGCAATTGGAGCTTGTGTGACGAGGTGGAAGATTTACCATACAAGTAAGAGGCTTGTATGGCGATGACTATGTACTACAGGTTGAACTGATGACTGATATGGACTATATAAATTATAACGATAAATTGCCAGATTAATAAAAACCCCACACGGGTCTAGAGTTGACAATAATCACGTCGCTCTAGTTATTAGATACGACACATGGACTATTTATTTCCACACGAAAACGGGGTGACGGGAATTTATTCTCTGGAGTGATTATCAGTACATGCTCCCCCGTAAACACCAGAATATATCACTATAAATATGTGAATGTTTTTTTAGGATTTATTGGGTACCTAATACGGCCCAATAAATTTCCAAACCCCTCCCCGTACAAAGGAGGTTATGGCGAAATTTTTCGAAATATTAAGGCGTTAGTGAAATATTTGAAGTGAAAACGAAGTTGAAAATATAGAATGAGCTATAGTTGAAATTATAGATTGAACTATATTTATATATATAAATATAATTAAAAGGAATAGAGGCCGTGCAGTTCGCGTTTCGGAATCGTAATTTGAAACGATTAGTACGAGAAATCCGACCATCGGATTTTCCCGAAACCGCAACCGCTGGGTTCGCCTTGGAAATACCTTTCCAACGGCAACAACCTTGTAAAAATCCAACGGTTGGATTGTCCGGAATGTTTAATTCAAATCTAAAGAAAAACAGCGCCAGAATCGTTTATATTTATATATAAATATAATTAAATTAAATCGAATAACGACGCTGCAGTTCGAATTTTGAAACCGTAACTTCAAACAACTAGTGTGGAAGATCCGACCGTCGGATTCTCACGAAACTGGAACCGTTGGGTTCGCTTTGGGAATATCTTCCCATTGATATAGACTTTGTAGAAATCCAACGGTTAGATTTTCCGATATGGGTAAAACAAATTAGAAGAAAAACAGCGCCAGTGCCACGACACGACCTGAAACGTCGTTTAATTAAATATGGCCATTTTTAAATAAATAAAAATGGCGAAAAATCGTTATAAAATATTATAAGCAACATAGGTTGCAAATAAACCAATTGGGCTTGAATTGTTTGATATTTGATGGTTGTATGTGTATGACATGAAAATAACACTAAATAACTGAAAGATGGATGTCGAATAATATAACCATATAAAAAAATCGATTTAAATTCTAATGACGTGAATTATTTGAAAAGGCCGAGCTAACCCTCATTTCAAATAATTCATCGAGCGATTCGAATTGGAAAATGCAAAGACGATTCAAGACCGACGATCTTCGTATCGGTTGGATGGGCGCTACTGAGGTTCCTAACCGGAGTAGCTACCGGAAGGGGACGGAAGTAGTAGCCGTCTGAACGTATGTGTTGATTGTACGGATTTGCGAGGAATTTGACGCCTCCGGTTTCGTTCAGACCCAGGACGGACTTGTAAATGGACTGTGTGTCTGACATTGGATTTTGTTCTGTACTGATTAATCTCTGTTAAATATATATCTGTTTGGCGGTTGAGAATTTATTCTTTTGCTTAACTCCCTTCTCTGAGACGTACGAGCTCAGGGGTTATATATCGATAGAAATCAATCGTATGGAGTGGATTGCCTATGTGGCATGCCAAGATGCTGTGATCAAGGCTTCTGTTGCAAAGCAAAGTCTTGTGGATGATGATCAAAGCAAGGTCTACGTGACCTAGCTTTGCGTATTTCGTAGCTTCGCGAACCTCACACCCCGGTATGAGTTAAAAACGGGATAAGGACCCAAGGAGGTCATGACGTTTCTTTCTAGCTATGGTGGTGTCAGTGACTTACCAGCCCTGACATATATATCTACTTTTCACCTTTGTGGTTGTTGGAATGCGAGGCGCCTCGATTATAGGTCTGTAAGGACCGGGAAACGTGTGTTCAGGCATAATTAATCCTCTAACGTAAGTGAGGACCTGCCTTGGAGAATCCAGGGGTTACCCAGAGTGCGTAGTCCCGAGGCATTTGCTAGAGTGTCTCGAAACGGAGAGGAGCTTGCCCCTTGCCTCGACTCATGACGGAAATCCAATTTCCAATACGAGATAACGGATTTGATTGTAGAACTAGTATGGAGACATAGTAGATGGTAGCTATGCCGCCTATGATTGATATTTATGATGCTATTCGTTTTGAAACATATATGCACTAGTAATAATATCAAATGATTTTGCTTTATACGTATTAAGCATATTTGGCCCTTATAAGGTAAAACTCTATCCTCCGGCTTGCGTTGCATTGTGTGATGGGACCTGAGTCTTATAATGGCTTCATTCTTTCTAAAAGCACTGCGTTGTTTTAAAAGAATTTACTTTGTTTTAAATGCACTAGCAATCACTGGAGTAAACCCGTTCCGCGAAAGTGGCGTGGTCCTATGATTTGCTATTTACTGTTGTTTAACTGTTAAATAGATTCCTCATACCAGTCCCCATGACTGACTCGTTGTTTGTTTCACTTTGCAAACGCGGGTGCCCTTATTTTCACACGGGCAGCCTGGTACACAGGTGACAGGTGGTTTTTGGTTCTGCACTGCTGCATAGAGTGCACTTTTGGCTCATGGCGAGGCTAACTTCATAGAGATGACTTTGATATTTTCCGCCATTACTGTATACATATTATGATTCCGCCACTGGCGATGCAGACTGATTTACTTTCCGTATTTCTCACTATATGTATATGTATTCCGCCTTCGGCGATGTAGACTGATACCCTTATTATGTCTCACTGCATGTATGTATTCCACCTCTGGCGATGATGACTGATCACTTTCCTTTTATTTACTAAGTATATCCCACGTTATGCTATTCTGATATTCCTACATGTTGTGATTCCGCTGTCATATCCATGTAAAATTGTTTTATTTATTGTTTCTGCTATTATCTGTACTCTGCTATGATGATTAATGTGTTATTTCCCAATGATTATCCTTAATACCGCCCCTCGGATTTTAGGATTGTCACAGTTGGTATCAGAGCTTTGGTTAACCTTAGTTCCGGGATCTAACACATTAAACACCTCGTCAGAATAGAATCAGTAGAGTTCTAATGCGAGTAGCTCATTAGAGATAGGATTAGCAATGTCCTAGAATGAGCTAAGCAGATTAGCAAAACAATTTGATCAGTACATCATCATTATTTTTCCTTGTATTCCCTTGCTTTATCATTTATGAAAATTATCAAATCTGTGAGCTTGACTCCTTTCTTGCTTATACAGTATTATCTTAGATGGCTACACGAGCAGCAGCAGCTAGAGGAGGCCGTGGAGGCCGAGGAGTGGCAGCAGGAGGACGGGGGAATATCCCCGTAGCTGTGGAAATCCCTATTGTTCAGCCACCAGCACCAGAAGACTTTGAGCTAGATAAAGTGGCAAAGAGATACAGAAATCTTGGGGGTAAACCTTTTACTGGCACTGGCACTGGCACAGTGACCGAGGCAATAGCTTGGCTGAAAACCTGTGAGAAAATCTTCGAAGGTATGGGTATGGGAACCAACAATAAAGCAAGACTTGGCATTTGGCTCCTTCAGGAGGAAGCAGAGCTGTGGTGGGATGCCATTACCTCTGAAGATGCAGCTGGTACTATCCGGACTTGGGAGCAATTTAAAGCTTTGTTCAATGAGAAGTTTGTACCGGAACAAGCTCTAGAGAGGATGAGAGAGCAGTTTGCTAATCTCCAGCAGGGAGACCTCTCTATTCAGGATTATCTAAATAAGTTCACCCAGCTATCGCGCTATGCTCCAGAGCTGATTATGTCAAACAAAGCAAAGAATAAGAGATTCATATTTGGGCTGAAGCGCAAGTATCACGATAGAGCTATGAGCAACATCAAACTCTCCTTTACAGAACTAGTAGAGATGGCTTGCAACTACGAAGACATGGATGAGAGACATGCTAGCCAAGACCGCGCTAAAAGCCAAGCAGGGAATAAGCGCAAGGCTTCAACAGACCAACCCGAATCTAGCATTACCGCGGCCGCTACTCAAAAACCCGCAAAGATCCCGAAAGGAAACTGCTACAATTGCGGGAAGCCCGGTCATTTCTCTAATGTATGCAAAGCCCCAAGGAAGCCGAAGGCAAATGACTCAGCCGAATGCTACAACTGCCACAAGAAGGGGCACTATAGCAAGAATTGTCCTTTGAAGAAGAGCGCACAAGTGGCCCATGTCTATGATGGGAAGACCCCGCCAGCTATCACCGATGGATCAGGTAAACCCGATGTCTTGGGAGGTACCCTTACTATCAAAAATATTCCTGTTTCTGTACTTTTTGATACTGGTGCATCACGTAGCTTCATTTCTGGTAAAATTGTTCACAAGTTAAAATTGAATCAAAGAATTCTAAAGGAACCAATTAAAGTTCAAAATCCGATAGGAGGTTCTGTTAGTCTCAGTTCATACTGTAGAGTGCCTATCTCCTATTCCTTCTACAAGTTTCCTATCAACTTAATAATCATGAATCTGTTGGAATTTGATGTTATTCTCGGTTTGGAATGGTTAACAAAGTATAAGGTCGAAGTTAGATGTGCCGAGAGGATCGTTAAAGTCGAAACGAAGCTTGGGCCTATATGTATACCATGTCAAGGCTCAGAAATCAATAGAACAGAATTTTGGTCTTCTTTAGAAATTACTCCCCCTTCATTAGAAAAGATACCGGTCGTGAAAAACTATGCGGATGTGTTTGAAGAAGTAGAAAACCTACCACCGCAAAGAGAAATTGAATTTAGAATAGATTTAACTCCTAACGCCCGACCAGTAGTACATCCAATACGAAGAATGGCCCCGAGAGAAAAAGAAGAGCTAAGTAGTCAAACCCGAGAATTGCTTTGGAAAGGTCTGATCAGACCAAGCTTTTCAGCATGGGGAGCCGTAGTAGTATTTGTCCCGAAATCAGACGGTACTCTAAGACTTTGCGTCGATTACAGGGATCTCAATAAACAGACACTGAAGAACAAATATCCTTTGCCCCGAATAGACGATCTGTTAGATCAATTAAATGGAGCAACCGTATTCTCCAGAATGGACCTAGCTACAGGTTTCCACCAATTGCGTATAGCCGAAGACTGTGTTCCTTTGACAGCCTTCAGGGGTCCCGGTTTATTCTACGAATGGTTAGTAATGCCGTTCGGTTTGTGCAACGCTCCGGCATACTTCGTTGATCTTATGAACAGAGTGTTCCGT
Source organism: Allium sativum (assembly GCA_030737875.1). Taxonomy (NCBI): domain Eukaryota; kingdom Viridiplantae; phylum Streptophyta; class Magnoliopsida; order Asparagales; family Amaryllidaceae; genus Allium; species Allium sativum. The sequence continues at coordinate 628,717,097 of CM060920.1, forward strand.
GGTGTGTTGAATAAATTTGTTCTAGTCTTCATCGATGACATTCTAATCTACTCTAAGTCGGAAGAAGAGCATGCAAAACATTTAGAACAAGTGTTGAAAATTCTAAGGAGAAACGTCTTAAAAGCTAAATTTTCTAAGTGTGTCTTCTGGCAGAATGAAGTTAAATTCCTTGGCCATGTCGTGTCAAAGGAAGGAATTGCTGTAGATCCAAGCAAAATTACAGCGATTCAGAACTGGAAACAACCTACTACCCCCACGTAAGTTCGAAGTTTCCTTGGATGGGCTAGTTATTATCGGAAATTCGTTCAGGATTTTTCAAAGATATCAGGAGTATTGACAAAGCTTACGAAGAAGCATGAGAAATTCAAATGGACTCCCGAATGTGAAGAAGCTTTCCAGGAGCTGAAAATGAAGTTGACAACTGCTCCCGTATTGACCATTATAGAAGGCAACCAAGACTTGACTGTATGGACAGATGCTTCTATTAGAGGGCTAGGCCCAGTGTTAATGCAAAAAGGCCAAGTGATCGCTTATGCCAGCCGTCAACTAAAGCCGCATGAAAGAAACTATGCTACTCATGATCTTGAGTTATTAGCTATCGTGTTCGCTTTAAGAATATGGAGGCATTATTTATTGGGCGAGAAATTCGAACTATACACCGATCATCAATCCTTGAAATACCTGTTCACCCAGAAAGATCTAAATTTGAGACAACAGCGTTGGTTAGAGTTCCTTGCAGCATACGATTTTGAAATTCTATACACTCCAGGGAAAGCCAATGTTGTAGCAGATGCGCTCAGCAGAAAGAATGAAATCATCGCCAGTTTTGTCATCACGTCTTCATTAATAGACAGGATCTCGACTCTTCAGAAAGACGATGAATTTATTCAAAGAATCAGTCAAAGAATCAAAGGAGGTGAATCCACAAGTTTTCGACTCGATGACAAAGGGGTTCTAAGATTAAAGGGTAGAATCTGCATCCCAAACCTTCCCGAGCTCAGAAGAGAAATACTTGATGAGTGCCACAAATCCAAATTAAGTATCCATCCCGGTGTGAGCAAAATGTATAACGATATCAAACGCACATTCTGGTGGAGAGCTATGAAAAGAGATATCTCATTATATGTTAGCAGATGCCCCACTTGTCAGCTAGTTAAGAGTGATCAGCAGAAATTGGCTGGATTATTACAACCATTAGAAGTTCCAGGATGGAAGTGGGAACAAATTTCGATGGACTTCATCGATGGCTTGCCTCGAACTAGAAAAGGAAACGACAGTATATGGGTAATCGTAGATCGCTTCACGAAGACTGCCCATTTCATCCCTGTCCGATCCAACAGAACGGCTCAAAGTCTAGCACAGATTTACTTCAGAGAAATAGTTAAACTACATGGAGTGCCACTCAATATAGTCAGCGATAGAGATCCCCTATTCACTAGCAAATTCTGGTAAGCATTCCAGGAAGAATTGGGGACCAAATTGAATCTAAGCACCGCTTATCACCCTCAGACAGACGGCCAAACTGAGAGGGTGAATAGAATTTTAGAAGATCTATTGCGGGCTTACGTTATTGATTTTGGAGGTTCATGGGAAGATCATTTACATTTAGCAGAATTCTCTTACAACAATAGCTATCAAGCAAGTTTCGGAATGTCTCCATTTGAAGCATTATACGGTAGACCGTGCAGATCTCCCGCATGTTGGGTAGAACCTGGCAACAGACTAGTGTTAGGGCCCGATATGATTCGAGAAGCATCGGATAAAGTCGATTTCATTAAGAAGCGATTAAAAACCGCACAGAGCCGACAGAAAAGTTATGCTGATGTGAGAAGAAGGGATATATCGTTTGCCGTTGGCGATTATGTTTATTTAAGAGTTTCTCCAATGCGAGGAGTAATCAGATTTGGCAAGACTGGGAAGTTGGCACCGAGATTTATTGGTCCCTTTCCTATACTTGAACGGATTGGAACTCTTGCATATAGGGTTTCATTACCTAATTGGTTGCCTGGTATACATGATGTGTTCCACGTGTCTCAACTCAGAAAACATGTTCATGATCCAGACCTTATTGTGGAAGAAACAGCACAACATGATATTGACATAACTCCAGAATTAGCACTCAAGAGAGAGCCATTAAAAATAGTTGGCAAAGAAACTAGAGAGCTAAGGAGGAAAAAGATTCATCTAGTCAAAGTGCAGTGGAGTAGTGATCCTAGAGACTGTACTTGGGAGACTGAGGAAAGCATTAAACAAGCCTATCCCAAATGCAGAGTGGACATCTCTGACTAACTCCGGTGCAAGGTACCTTTACAATACTTTGCATTTACATTTTATTTCCTGCTTAACTATTATTTCCTTTTCGAGGACGAAAAGTTTTAAGTGGGGGAGATTGTAATAACCCGGAAAATGCAAACCAGTTTAAAATTTTTAAATTAGGTCATTACCAAGAAATTTGAATAAATTAAATAGCCTATTTCAATAAAATATAGAATTTGGTATAATATTGCAGTTTGAAATTTTGATTACAAACTTTGTCTGACTGTACCGGGTGAAAAATATAACAGATTTTAACGAAACTGAAAATATTTAAATCTGTTTATCAATACCTTTCTAACGAATCTGAAAAATCGAAATTTCATAGCGGAAATCAAAAGTTATGGCCAAATGAATTTTCAGAAAGGTCGCTATATAGTATATATAGCCCTCGAAAATTGAGATTTTGCATACGACCTCGGAATTCGACGAAACCACTTTTGTTAGGTCCGGGATGTCAAATTATTGCTAGGTTTCAAATTTCATAATTTTTGAAGCTAGTATGTGAGCGGGGGCAAAAGATAACGTGTTTGGTCAAATTCTGTTAAAATGGGTCGACCTAAAAATGGCCGTTTTTCAAACGAGCTCAGAATTCGACGAGACTGGTTTTGTTAGGACCGTATCGTCAAAACAAAGCTAGATTTATTTTTCTGGAATTTTTCGATTCAGTTTATGGCCCTGGCAAATTGAAATGTACGTTTAAATTAAATATCGAATGTTTTATATTTTAATTTGAAAAATAACTGACTGTAACAGTCGAAATGGCCAACGAAACATATCCCATTGTGTTCGAAATGGGGGTATTTAGCTAGGGGCGACAGTCGTTGGGTTTGATTTAGAGGTCGTTTGTAGAAGGGGGTATTTTTGGAATTAAATAAATTAAAAATTAAAATAAAAAGGGCATGGGCCAATCAGAATTCATCTTCTCCATCGAAACCCCTGTCGCGACGCGGAATTGAATCCGAATCTTCTCTCTTCAATTTCTCCACAACCACTCAACGAAATCAAGCAAACTCAGATCCATTTTGAAGAGCGTTCAGAGATCTTCAAATCCATAGTAATTTCACGAATTATCATTGAGTATTGGGGGAGTTATAGCGTCGGGAAACTCCGACCTTTGCGCCGCCGCCGTGCCCTCTAGGAGGCGTCGAGCTGACCATCTCAGGTAGCTTTGGAAAGCTCTCTCCTTCCTCTTCGACGTAGCGCTGGCCGTTCGTCCTAAAGCTTCGTGGTTTTGCCGAAAAATTCAACCCTAGCTTTCGAATCAAAAAGGGGTATACGGCTGAAACTATTTTCCACTGATTTTTACACTTTAAAGCATTGCAAACTTGTAAAAATCATATCTTTTTGCTATGTTAACGAAATTCGATGAAACAGGAGACACCGTGACCGCAAGGAGGCTCTCTACATTCTAGAAGAAGCCGCGGATTTTTCTGACCTTCCTACGATTTTTAGCACCGCAATAACCAATGTGAGGAATCTAAACTATTTGTGTGAATGTAATCGCGTTGTATAAATTATATAAGCGAAGTGTAAATTATATACGCATCGTATACCTCATGTACATGTGTTGTATAAGTTATATTAGCGATGTATAAATTATACAAGCGTTGTTTGAAACATATATGCTTTGAATTGTGATGAAATGCAAGTGAATTATTATACTATATATATATATATATATATATATATATATATATATATATATACACTCCCCTCGTCCACAAACCATGGACGATATTTATTGCTTGTGATTGACGTGATATTATATGGTATGACGAATGGTTGGAAATAATTGTTTGTGGTTGATATTATGGTTGAAAAATACCTTTATGGTTGAAAAATACCTTTGTGGTTGAAAAATACCCTCTTGTGATTGAAACAAAATAGAATAGGATTGTGGAATTGAAAATAAAACATGCCGCCTGCGTGCGAACTAGATGCATGATCCCCATTGTCAAAAACCGCGAGGTTTTAAGGTAGAGCGAGGAGCCGTACTAGGGACGGTCCCGGTTTTAACTACCCTGCCGTTATGCTGCCGAAATTTTCTGAAATAATTATGTGTTAGAATAATTTTCATTCATTGAAATTATACACAAACTATATTGAATATTCATGTGTTGAGTTGCAATTCATTCGTTGAGTTGAAATTCATGTGTTGAATATTATTCGAATTTAAACAAATGGCTTTAGCAATAAAAATCACATTTATATATATATATACAAACTATATCGAATATTCATGTGTTGAGTTGCAATTCATTCGTTGAGTTGAAATTCATGTGTTGAATATTATTCGAATTTAAACAAATGGCTTTAGCAATAAAAATCACATTTTTATATATATACAAACTATATCGAATATTCATGTGTTGAGTTGCAATTCATTCGTTGAGTTGAAATTCATGTGTTGAATATTATTCGAATTTAAACAAATGGCTTTAGCAATAAAAATCACATTTTTATATATATACAAACTATATCGAATATTCATGTGTTGAGTTGCAATTCATTCGTTGAGTTGAAATTCATGTGTTGAGTAGCAATTCATTCATTGAATTGAAGTTCATGTGTTGAATGTCATCATCTTTTAAAAATAAAATGAATCGACATTGAAAACTATATTTTATCATGAATATGAAGAGTTAAAAATACACATGTGTCGAATAAATATTTTTGATGATAAAAATATTCCTTTTATCAAGTATACGCCTAGTTAAAAATACACATGTGTCGAATAAATATTTTTGATGATAAAAATATTCCTTTTATCAAGTATACGCCTAGTTAAAAATACTCATGTGTCGAATAAATATTTTTGATGATAAAAATATTCCTTTTATCAAGTATACGCCTAGTTAAAAATACACATGTGTCGAATAAATATTTTTGATGATAAAAATATTCCTTTTATCAAGTATACGCCTAGTTAAAAATACACATGTGTCGAATAAATATTTTTGATGATAAAAATATTCCTTTTATCATGTATACGCTTAGTTAAAAATACACACGTGTTGAAATAAATAATAGTTTGCTAGAAATATTATTATTAGCTTTGTTCTGCATATATATACATGTGTTGAACAGGAAAAATGGATTAGCTGTAGAGTAAAGAAATTATTTGCGTGCCCGACAAATAGGTAAACCTTGATGAGTTGGCTGCGCAATTTTATTTATATATCAACTCCTGTGAATGCCATTAGATGCGGAGTGCTGGTTTTTCTGTGTGAAATAATAAACAATGCCATAGGATAGTAACAATTAATTTTGAACTACACTACATGGCATACTTCTTGACGATAGGCATACTTCATCATATTCCACATAAGCAATTGGAGCTTGTGTGACGAGGTGGAAGATTTACCATACAAGTAAGAGGCTTGTATGGCGATGACTATGTACTACAGGTTGAACTGATGACTGATATGGACTATATAAATTATAACGATTAATTGCCAGATTAATAAAAACCCCACACGGGTCTAGAGTTGACAATAATCACGTCGCTCTAGTTATTAGATACGACACATGGACTATTTATTTCCACACGGAAACGGGGTGACGGGAATTTATTCTCTGGAGTGATTATCAGTACATGCTGCCCCGTAAACACCAGAATATATCACTATAAATATGTGAATGTTTTTTAGGATTTATTGGGTACCTAATACGGCCCAATAAATTTCCAAACCCCTCCCCGTACAAAGGAGGTTATGGCGAAATTTTTCGAAATATTAAGGCGTTAGTGAAATATTTGAAGTGAAAACGAAGTTGAAAATATAGAATGAGCTATAGTTGAAATTATAGATTGAACTATATTTATATATATAAATATAATTAAAAGGAATAGAGGTCGTGCAGTTCGCGTTTCGGAATCGTAATTTGAAACGATTAGTACGAGAAATCCGACCATCGGATTTTCCCGAAACCGCAACCGCTGGGTTCGCCTTGGAAATACCTTTCCAACGGCACCAACCTTGTAAAAATCCAACGGTTGGATTGTCCGGAATGTTTAATTCAATCTAAAGAAAAACAGCGCCAGAATCGTTTATATTTATATATATATATAAATATAATTAAATTAAATCGAATAACGACGCTGCAGTTCGAATTTTGAAACCGTAACTTCAAACGACTAGTGTGGAAGATCCGACCGTCGGATTCTCACGAAACTGGAACCGTTGGGTTTGCTTTGGGAATATCTTCCCACTGATATAGACTTTGTAGAAATCCAACGGTTAGATTTTCCGATATGGGAAAAACAAATTAGAAGAAAAATAGCGCCAGTGCCACGACACGACCTGAAACGTCGTTTAATTAAATATGGCCATTTTTAAATAAATAAAAATGGCGAAAAATCGTTATAAAATATTGTAAGCAACATAGGTTGCAAATAAACCAATTGGGCTTGAATTGTTAGATATTTGATGGTTGTATGTGTATGACATGAAAATAACACTAAATAACTGAAAGATGGATGTCGAATAATATAACCATATAAAAAAAATCGATTTAAATTCTAATGACGTGAATTATTTGAAAAGGCCGAGCTAACCCTCATTTCCAATAATTCATCGAGCGATTCGAATTAGAAAATGCAAAAACGATTCAAGACCGACGATCTTCATATCGGTTGGATGGGCGCTACTGAGGTTCCTAACCGGAGTAGCTACCGGAAGGGGACGGAAGTAGTAGCCGTCTGAACGTATGTGTTGATTGTACGGATTTGCGAGGAATTTGACGCCTCCGGTTTCGTTCAGACCCAGGACGGACTTGTAAATGGACTGTGTGTCTGACATTGGATTTTGTTCTGTACTGATTAATCTCTGTTAAATATATATCTGTTTGGCGGCGGAGAATTTATTCTTTTGCTTAACGCCCTTCTCTGAGACGTACGAGCTCAGGGGTTATATATCGATAGAAATCAATCGTATGGAGTGGATTGCCTATGTGGCATGCCAAGATGCTGTGATCAAGGCTTCTGTTGCAAAGCAAAGTCTTGTGGATGATGATCAAAGCAAGGTCTACGTGACCTAGCTTTGCGTATTTCGTAGCTTCGCGAACCTCACACCCCGGTATGAGTTAAAAATGGGATAAGGACCCAAGGAGGTCATGACGTTTCTTTCTAGCTATGGTGGTGTCAGTGACTTACCAGCCCTGACATATATATCTACTTTTCACCTTTGTGGTTGTTGGAATGCGAGGCGCGTCGATTATAGGTCTGTAAGGACTGGGAAACGTGTGTTCAGGCATAATTAATCCTCTAACGTAAGTGAGGACCGGCCTTGGAGGATCCAGGGGTTACCCAGAGTGCGTAGTCCCGAGGCATTTGCTAGAGTGTCTCGAAACGGAGAGGAGCTTGCCCCTTGCCTCGACTCATGACGGAAATCCAATTTCCAATACGAGATAACGGATTTGATTGTAGAACTAGTATGGAGACATAGTAGATGGTAGCTATGCCGCCTATGATTGATATTTATGATGCTATTCGTTTTGAAACATATATGCACTAGTAATAATATCAAATGATTTTGCTTTATACGTATTAAGCAAATTTGGCCCTTATAAGGTAAAACTCTATCCTCCGGCTTGCGTTGCATTGTGTGATGGGACCTGAGTCTTATAATGGCTTCATTCTTTCTAAAAGCACTGCGTTGTTTTAAAAGAATTTACTTTGTTTTAAATGCACTAGCAATCACTGGAGTAAACCCGTTCCGCGAAAGTGGCGTGGTCCTATGATTTACTATTTACTGTTGTTTAACTGTTAAATAGATTCCTCATACCAGTCCCCATGACTGACTCGTTGTTTGTTTCACTTTGCAAACGCGGGTGCCCTTATTTTCACACGGGCAGCCTAGTACACAGGTGACAGGTGGTTTTTGGTTCTGCACTGCTGCATATAGTGCACTTTTGGCTCATGGCGAGGCTAACTTCATAGAGATGACTTTGATATTTATCGCCATTACTGTATACATATTATGATTCCGCCACTGGCGATGCAGACTGATTTACTTTCCGTATTTCTCACTATATGTATATGTATTCCGCCTTCGGCGATGTAGACTGATACCCTTATTATGTCTCACTACATGTATGTATTCCGCCTCTGGCGATGATGACTGGTCACTTTCCTTTTATTTACTAAGTATATCCCACGTTATGCTATTATGATATTCCTACATATTGTGATTCCGCTGTCATATCCATGTAAAATTGTTTTATTTATTGTTTCTGCTATTATCTGTACTCTGCTATGATGATTAATGTGTTATTTCCCAATGATTATCCTTAATACCGCCCCTCGGATTTTGGGATTGTCACATCATGTGTTGAATGGTATTCGCGTTTTAAATATAAAAATCACGTTTTTATCTATATATAGAAACTATAGAAAACCTTCATGTGTTGAATCGATATTCATTCGTTGACTAGAAATTCATGTGTTGAATGGTATTCGCATTTTAAATATAAAAATCACATTTTTATCTATATATAGAAACTATAGAAAACCTTCATGTGTTGAATCGATATTCATTCGTTGATTAGAAATTCATGTGTTGAATGGTATTCGCGTTTTAAATATAAAAATCACATTTTTATCTATATATAGAAACTATAGAAAACCTTCATGTGTTGAATCGATATTCATTCGTTGATTAGAAATTCATGTGTTGAATGGTATTCGCGTTTTAAATACAAAAATCACATTTCTATCTATATATAGAAACTATAGAAAACCTTCATGTGTTGAATCGATATTCATTCGTTGATTAGAAATTCATGTGTTGAATGGTATTCATATTTTGAAATAAATTGTTGGATAATAAAAATCACCTTTTATCGACTATATGAACTGTGTAAAATAATCTCGTTTTGAAAGAAATTGTTTTATAAGAAAAATCCTATTTTTATCACCGATATAAACTATATAAAATAATAGTGTTTTGAAATGAATTGTTTTACAATAAAAATCACATTTTTATTATATGCATGAAACGTTGAAATGTGAAGTGTTAAAAATAGCCACTCGTTCAAATAAATATATGTGAGTTGAAATATTCATTAATTAGCTAATGATATGATTTTTGCCTATACATGCAACGTTAGAATGAATGGTGTTTTTAAACCAAATAGAAATCGAATATGAAGTTGAATAGAAAATGATAAATGATAAGAACTGTATATATGTACATGCATATTTATTGAACAAGTTATAGCGAAGGGGCTAGAGAAGAGGAATAAAATTTTGTGCCCGACAAATAGGTACACATTTACTGTTTTGTTTGGGTGATGATTTTATGAGCCTGTTGGCTAGCCGCTTGGCTTTTTCTTTTTCTTTTTGACATGAGACGCCCATGTGGCTATTTGGGAATTTTCCCAGCCCTCCCGTACAAAGGAGGTTATGGCGAAATTTTCCAAAATTTTAAGGCGTTATTGAAATATTTGAAGTGAAAACGATATTGAAATTGTTGAATGAACTCTATTTATATAAATATATAAATATAAATAAAATTAAAACGAAACGAGGCCGTGCAGTTCGTATTTTGAAACCGTGATTTCAAACAACTAGTGCGGGAAATCCGACCATTGGATTTTCCCGAAACCGCAACCGTCGGGTTCGCCTTGGAAATATCTTTCCAACGGCACCAACTTTGTAAAAATCCAACGGTTTGATGGTTTGGAATGTTTAATTCAAATCTGAAGAAAAACAGTGCCAGAAACGATTATATTTATATATATATATAATTATATTAAATCGAATAACGACGCTGCAGTTCGTATTTTGAAATCGAAAATTCAAACGATTGTACCGGGAGATCCGACCGTCGGATTTTCCCGAAACTGGAACCGTTGGATTCGTTTTGAAAAGACCTTTCTAATGATGTAAATTGTGTGAAGATCCAACGGTTAGATTTCCATATATGTGTAAATCAAATCTGAAGAAAAACAGCGCTACGGCCGCGTTATGGCCTGAAGCGTCGTTTTGAATAAATTGGCTATTTTAAAATAAATAAAAATAGCGATAAATCGATATAAAATATCATAAACGATATGGAATGGAAATAAACTGAATTTGCTCGATTTATGTGGCTTTTGATGGTTGAATCTGTTTGGTGTGAAAATTACATTAAAGAACAAAATTGGTGTTGTCGAATGATTTAACCATTGAAATAAATTGATGTGAAATTCTAAATATACGTGAATTATTTGAAAAGGCCGAGTTAATTCTCATTTCGAATAATTGACCGACGATTGAAATTCGAAGATGAAGACGGTGGTCGAAGACCGGAGATCTTCACCTCGTCTGGATGGTAACCGAGGTCCTGATTGGGAGGCATCCCGAAATATGGATAATGAGTGGTGATCGTCCAGGTGTACGTGGTGATCGATGGGTTTGCGAGGTATTTAGTGCCTCCCGTTTCGTTCAGACCCAGAGCGGACTTATAAATGGACTGTGTGTCTGACATTGGATTTTATTCTGTGTAGATTGATCTCTATTAAATATACATCTGTTTGGCGGCGGAGAATTTATTCTTTTGCTTAACGCCCTTCTCTGAAACGCACGAGCTCAGAGGTTGTATATCGATGAACATCAGTCGCATGGCATGAATTGCCTGTGTGGCATGCTAAGATGCAGTGATCAGGGCTTCTGTTGAAAAGCAAAGTCTTGTGGTGATGATCAAAGCACCGCCGGTGTGGCGTAGCTTTGTGTATAATGTAAAATCGCGAGCCTCACAACCCGGTATGAACCAGAAACGGGAGAGGACATCAGGGAGGGCCTGCGTTTCTTTCTAGCTAGGGTGGTGTCAGTGACCTACCAGCCCTGACATTTATATACTTTTCACCTGTGTGGTTGTTGCTGTTGCGAGGCGCCTCGGTTTGATCGGACTATCCGGGTCCGATGGAGTCATTCGTTGGCTCATTTACGCCCCAAAGGGTGGGGAGACGTAGTGTTCAGGCATAATAATCCACATCGGTGGACCGTCCCTGACGATCTAAAGGCTTGCCTGCGCGCTTGCCTGTGGCTCAGGCTAGAGAGTCACGAATTCGGTAAGGACTATCTTTTGCCTTGGTTCATGACGGAAATCCAACTTCCAAATACGACATCGTGCGGTTTTGATTGTATACCTATATATGGCGACATAGTGGTATGGGGCATTAATGCCTCCTATGATTGATAGTTATGATTTGAAATTGTTTTCAAAACATATAAACACTAGTAATAATATCAAATGCCTTTGTTTTATTCGTATCAAGCATATTTTGGCCGTTATAAGGTAAAAACTCTATCCTCCGGTTTGCGTTGCATTGTGTGATGGGAACTGAGTCTTATAACGGCTTCATTTTACAAAAAGCATAGCGATGTTTAAAAGAAAGATTTGTTTTAAAGCACTGGCAATCCAATGGAGTAAGCCCGTTCCACGAAAGTGGCGTGGTCCTGTGATTAGCCATATTATATATGTGTTGAATGGATTTCTCATACCAGTCCCATGACTGACTCGTAGTTTGTTTCACTTTCAAACTCGGGTGCCCCTTTTTCTACACGGGCAGCCTTGTATTCAGGTTTAGCTGGTTCTTTCGGGATAGCTGGAGCTGAAGATGGATTCTATCATTTATCTCTTTTTATGCTGTTCAGCTCCTATTGTACATATTTTGTTTGTTTTCCGCTGTAGACATTTATGTATAGCTGAATCGTATTTGTACTAAGTAAGATCCTGTATACTGTGTAACTCTGATGATTACTTTTATCCAGTATATTCTATTGTTCATTATCTGGTGTATTTATTTAATTCTGTTCTGCTATTATATGTTTCTGTGTTATATTCCAAAGATAACCCTTGTTTCCGTCTAAACGGGATTTCGGGTCGTCACAACGTGGTATCAGAGCTTTGGTTAAGCTTAGTTCTGGAATATAACATTTGAACGAACTCGTCAGAAATAGAACCAGTAGTGTTCTAGGACGGGTAACTCAATACAGATAGGATCAGTAATATCCTAGTATGAGTAAAGCGGAATGAAATTACACCTAGATAGACACATTTACATTCAAGTATTTGTCTCTATATTTTAAATTATCTTTTCTGTGACCTGACACTTGATCTGCTGTTTGCAGAAGTACTAGAAAATGAGTGTCAGAAACAGAAGGAATGCAGAACCGGATATTGAGGCCCTATTAATCAAATATCGAAATATGGGTGGAATACCGTTCTCTGGTGAAGAATCTATTATGAAGACACAAGCTTGGATTTGTTCGGCTGAGAAAATCTTCGAAGCATTAAAGCTTAGGGATGACCAGAAAAGATTACTGGCCTCCTGGGCACTCAAAGATGAAGCTTTGTTCTGGTGGGATTCTGTTGTTAAGGATAATCCAGAAGGTGATATCACCTGGGATAAATTCAAAGTGATTTTCCTAGAAAGATTTACTCCTCCAGAAGCGATTGAGCGATTATGTGATGAATTTTCTTATCTGATACAAGGAGATATGACCATTCCCGAATATCATAAGAAATTCAGTGAACTTTCTCACTTTGCCCCTCATCTAATTCAAAATCTGAAGAGGAAGAATTTGAGATTTATCAATGGGCTTCAAAGGAAATACCAGAATAAAGTATTGGGGCATGTGAAGCTTCATTTTTCAGAAATGATTTATATGGCTTATCAATATGAAGATCTAGATAAGAAAGGTATGTTACAGTACGAAGAGGAAGTCAGCTCTAGTAATAAAATTGAGTCTGAAACTGATCATCCTGAGGCAAGTACAACGTCTGAGGTCAGTAAGGAGCCCGGTTCCAAGAGGAAAAGGGCCAAATCTGAGAAGAAATCAGTAACGACAACTGTATGCTCTAACTGCAATAAGCAAGGACATCTCTCGATAAGTTGCCGATCTCTAAAGAAACCAAAAAGGGATGAATCTAAATCCAAGAATAAGTTTCAAGTGACCCGAGAGTGCAATCTTTGTCATAAGACTGGTCATATAAAGAGAGACTGTTGGATGTTGAAAAAGACCAAAACGGTTCAAGTAAATGAAGTAGCAGAAACCTCAGCACCCTCAGATAGTCAGGGAAGGTCTGATGTTTTAGAAGGCACGCTTAATGTCAAAATATTCCAGTTAAAGTATTGTTTGACATCGGCGCGTCACGAAGCTTTATTTCAAAGAATGCAGCGAAGAAGTTAGATTTGAAATTGAGGAAGCTCAAAGAACCAATGACTGTCCAAAATCCAGTGGGGGGTTCCATCAATCTCAGTTGGATTTGTGCAGTGCCTGTCTCTTTTTCCTGCTATAAATTCCCTATTATCTCTATCGTCATGAATTTCAATGAATTCGATCTTATTCTTGGATTGGATTGGCTGACCAAGTATAAAGCTGAGGTTAAATGCGCCGACAGAGTCGTTAAGGCTAAGATAAAATCGGGGAATTATGTAACCATTCCGTGTGAAGGCCCGACATCAAATAGAAAAGACTTTTGGGCAGCTTTAAATGTTTCTCCAGCCCAAATAGAAAATAGCCCTGAAGTTACTGAGAATATTCCTGACCTCATTAAAGACATTCCTGTCGTCGAGAACTATGCGGATGTATTCGAAGAAGTTGTTCGCTTACCTCCGCAGAGAGAAATAGATTTCAAGATTGCTTTGATTCCGAATGCAAGGTCGGTAGTTCACGCTGTTAGAAGAATGTCCTTGAAAGAGAAAGAAGAATTAGACAATCAAACACGACAGCTAGTATGGAAGGGCCTGATCAGGCCTAGTTTCTCTGACTGGGGTGCAGCAGTGGTGTTTGTCCCAAATTCTGACGGTACCCTACGGCTATGTGTGGATTATCGTGATCTGAACAAGCAGACCATAAAGAACAAATATCCCTTACCGCGGATTGATGATTTGTTGGATCGATTAAATGGCACACAAGTATTTTCACGAATGGACCTAGCTACAGGTTTCCATCAACTTCGAATTGCCGAAGAGTGTGTTCCAATGACAGCGTTCAGAGGTCCCGACTTATTCTACGAGTGGTTGGTAATGCCGTTCGGCTTATGTAACGCTCCTGCCTATTTCGTCGATCTGATGAACAGAGTGTTCAGAGGAGTATTGAATAAATTTGTTCTAGTTTTTATTGATGATATTCTAATCTTCTCTAAATCAAAGGCTGAACATGAAAAGCATTTGGAACAGGTGTTAGAAATTCTCAGAAGGAATGTATTGAAAGCAAAGTTTTCCAAATGTATCTTCTGGCAAGATGAAGTAAAATTTCTAGGCCACGTCGTATCAAAAGAAGGAATCGTTGTGGATCCAAGTAAAATCACAGCTATTCGGAACTGGAAACAGCCCAGTACCCCCATTGAAGTCCGCAGTTTTCTCGGATTGGCTAGCTATTACCGAAAGTTCGTTAAAGACTTTTCGAAGATATCTGGTCACTTAACGAAGCTTACAAAGAAGCACTCTAAATTCAAATGGACTCCAGAAAGTGAGGAGGCTTTCGAAGAGCTAAAATTAAGACTACCGACAGCTCCAGTGTTAACCATCATCGATGGCAACCAAGATTTAAAAGTCTGGACTGACGCTTCTAGAGAAGGCCTTGGCGCAGTGTTAATGCAGAGGGGCCAAGTGATTGCTTATGCTAGCCGTCAACTGAAGCCGCACGAAAAGAACTACGTAACTCATGATCTTGAGTTATTGGCTATAGTATTCGCTTTGAAAATCTGGAGGCACTATCTTCTGGGTGAGAGATTTGAACTGTTTACAGATCACCAGTCGTTAAAGTATCTGTTCACTCAGAAGGACCTGAATTTGAGGCAGAAATGTTGGTTGGAGTTTCTTGCAGCATATGACTTTGAAATTATATATACTCCAGGGAAAGCCAATGTCGTGGCCGATGCGCTGAGCCGAAAGAATGTAATGATCGCCAGCTTTATTATCACGACTTCCTTGATTGACAAAATATCTATTCTTCAGAAGGAGGATAACTTTATTAAGGATATGATTAAAAGGATTCAAAAAGGCGAACCCTCATGTTTTCAAATAGATAACGATGAGACCTTGAGGTTGAAAGGAAGGATTTGTGTTCCTGATATCCCAGAGTTAAAAAGGGAAGTGTTAGACGAGTGTCACAAGTCCATGCTGAGTATCCATCCTGGTGTGGCCAAAATGTACAACGATCTCAAACGAACATTCTGGTGGAAGGCTATGAAAAGAGACGTTTCAATATACGTTAGCCGATGCCCTATTTGCCAGCTGGGCAAAAGCGACCAACAGAAATTGGCTGGATTGTTACAACCACTAGAAGTTCCTGGTTGGAAGTGGGAACATATTTCTATGGATCTCATCGATGGTCTGCCCAGAACAAGAAAAGGGAATGACAGTATTTGGGTGATCGTAGATCGCTTCACGAAGACCGCCCATTTTATACCTGTCAGATCAAACAGAACCGCTCAGAGTCTGGCGCAGATATACTTCAGGGAAATAGTTAGACTACATGGAGTGCCGCTCAGTATAGTCAGTGATAGAGATACAATATTCACTAGCAAATTCTGGGAAGCATTTCAAGTCGAGCTGGGAACGAAGTTGAACTTAAGCACCGCTTATCATCCTTAGACAGACGGTCAGACTGAGAGGGTGAATCGTATTTTGGAAGATCTATTGCGGGCTTGTGTTATAGATTTCGGTGGATCTTGGGAAGACAATCTGCATTTGGCTGAATTCTCTTATAACAACAGCTACCAGGCGAGTCTGACAATGTCGCCATTCGAAGCATTGTATGGTAGACCGTGCCGATCTCCTGCTTGTTAGGTCGAACCCGGTAATAGACTTGTGTTGGGTCCTGATATGATTCAAGAAGCTGCCGACAAAGTCGATTTTATTAAGAAGCGATTACTCGCCGCTCAAAGCCGACAAAAGAGCTATGCCGATAGGAGAAGGAGAGATATATCCTTTGCTGTTGGCGACTATGTATATTTGAAAGTATCGCCGATGAGAGGAGTTATCCGGTTCGGTAAAACTGGGAAGTTAGCGCCCAAATTCATTGGTCCGTTTCCTATTCTGGAACGGATCGGAACTCTCGCTTATAGGGTCAAACTACCTGATTGGTTGCCTGGAGTTCATGATGTATTTCATATATCTCAACTTCGAAAGCACGTTCATGATCCAGACTTGATCGTGGAAGAAGCAGCTCAATAGGATATAGAAATTACTCCAGAATTAGCTGTGAGAAGGGAGCCGCTAAAGATTATTGGCAAGGAAACCAAAGAGCTGAGGAACAAGAAGGTTCACTTAGTCAAAGTGCAATGGAGTGGAGTTCCGCGAGATTGTACTTGGGAAACTAAGGAGAGCATTCAGAAAGCCTATCCCAGATGCCGAATAGATATCTCTGATTGACTCCGGTGCAAGGTACATGTACCGTACTTTACATTACCATTTAACTCTCTATTCTGTTGCTATTTTCTTCCCATGGATGTGCACTATTTATTCTATACTCTGAATGATTTTTAAAGGAATATAGGATTTGATTAGTATATTTTTGGAAGGTTAAAAACAAATTGGTTGTCGTGTTGTTTGATTGTAGATTTATCAAACCACTTTCGACTTTGTTCCTTTTCGGGGACGAAAAGTTTTAAGTGGGGGAGATTGTAACGACCCAGGAAATCTGAACCAATTTAAAATTTTTAAATTGGCTAAAATAATGGATTTTAAATATTTAAAATAAATATTTTCAATAATAGAGATGAAAACTGAGTTTGAATCGACAATTGAAAACGATTATAATTAATTATAATTATAAACAGGGCTTGAAAAGGCGCTGTAGTTTCAAAAATTGAATTCAAACTTTGTCGGACTGTACCGGGTGCAAAACAATCCGGATTTTAGTAAAACCAAAAATATTTAAATCTGTTAGTGAATACCTTTCTAACGAATCTGAAAAATCAAATTTTCATAGCGGAAAGCAAAAGTTATGGCCGAATGAATTTTCAGAACGGTCGCTATGGAATTTATATAGGCCGTGAAATTGGATATTTTGCATACGACCTCGGAATTCGACGAAACCACTTTTGATGGATCCAGGATGTGAAGTTATCGCTAGGTTTCAAATTTCATAATTTTTGAAGCTAGTATGTGAGCGTGGCAAAGGAAAATGTGTTTTGGTCAATTACAGTTAAATTGGATCGACCAGAAATGGGCCTTTTTGCAAACAGTCTCAGAATTCAACGAAACTAGTTTTGTTGGGACCATATCGTCAAAACATAGCTAGATTTATTTTTCTGGAATTTTTCGAATCAGTCTGTGGCCCTGGCAAATTGAAATGTACGTTCAAATTGAATATTGAATGTTTTATATTTTAATTTGAAGAATAAATGACTGAAACAGTCGAATGGGCCTACGAAACATATCCCATTGTGTTCGGAATAGGGGTAAAACGCTAGGGACGACAGTCGTTGGACTTGGATTGGTGTTCGTGTGTGACAAGGGGTATTTTCGGATTTTAAAACTTTATAAATAAATAAAAAAAATATGATTGGGCCACGTCAGAACCCCCCACCCCACCCCCCCCCCCCCCCCCCCCGCCCGCTTTTCTCTCTCCCCGACACAAACGTAAGGCGGAAACCGCTCGTTTCTTCCCGGCCGAATTCCAATCGCCTCCGTCCACCGTTGATCGCGCCACCACACTCCCTCGACAGCACTCCTCCTCCCCTTTAAATCAAACCCCACCTCCACCTCCTCGCCGTTGTCGAGAACGAGCACCCTGAAGTCCGCCGCCGTCGACCCCATCAGCGCCTCCATCGCCAGTTCGAGTTCATCGTGCCTTACCTCACCGGAAAGCCCTCTCCAAGCCCTACACGGTGGTGCTGGCCGATCACCCCCTAGCTTCACGGATTGGGAGAAAAACCACGACCTAGTTTTGAACCAAACGGGCAGGTAACGGCTGTGTTAAATTTGAACTGATTTTAACACTTTAAAGTGTTGCAAACTTTGAAAAATCATATCTTTATCATATGTTAACAAAATTCGATGAAACAGGAAACATCGTGACCGTGTGGACGCCTTCTACATTTTAGAAGAGACCGCATATTTTTCTGAGCCTTCTGCAATTTTTGGTGGAGTGGAACCCAATGTGAGATTTCTAATTTATAAACGATATGGAAAACGACGATGTATAAATTATATAGTCGATGTATGAGTTATATAAGCGTTGTACACCTCTTGTATAAGCGTTGTATAAGTTGTACGTTCGATGTATAAGTTGTATATGCGTTGTAAAAATTATATATGTGTTGAAATAAAAGTGAATTGCTATATATATATATATATATATATATATATATATATATATATATATATATATATACGCCCCTCGTCCACAAACCATGGACGATATTTATTCATTGTGATTGGTGTGAAAATTGATTGATAGCGAATGGTTGTTTTGGATTGTTTGTGGTTGATATTGATTGATTATGGTTGAAAAATACCCGTTTGTGGTTGAAAAATATTTGGTTGAAACCACATAGGATTAGTTTGTGGAAATGAAATAAATATATACATGCCGCCTGCGTGCGAACTAGATGCATGATTCCCATTGTCAAAAACCACGAGGTTTTAAGGTAGAGCGAGGAGCCGTACTAGGGACTGTCCCGGTTTTAACTACCCTGCCGTTATGCTACCGAAATTTTGAATAATATTCGTGTGTTTGAATTATTTTCATTTGCTTAAACTATATTTATTCATTGAATAGAAAACCTTCATGTGTTGAATCGATATTCTTTCGTTGATTAGAAATTCATGTGTTGAATGGTATTCGCGTTTTAAATATAAAAATCACATTTTTATCTATATATAGAAACTATAGAAAACCTTCATGTGTTGAATCGATATTCATTCGTTGATTAGAAATTCATGTGTTGAATGGTATTCGCGTTTTAAATATAAAAATCACATTTCTATCTATATATAGAAACTATAGAAAACCTTCATGTGTTGAATCGATATTCATTCGTTGATTAGAAATTCATGTGTTGAATGGTATTCATATTTTGAAATAAATTGTTGGATAATAAAAATCACCTTTTATCGACTATATGAACTGTGTAAAATAATCTCATTTTGAAAGAAATTGTTTTATAAGAAAAATCCTATTTTTATCACCGATATAAACTATATAAAATAATAGTGTTTTGAAATGAATTGTTTTACAATAAAAATCACATTTTTATTATATGCATGAAACGTTGAAATGTGAAGTGTTAAAAATAGCCACTCGTTCAAATAAATATATGTGAGTTGAAATATTCATTAATTAGCTAATGATATGATTTTTGCCTATACATGCAACGTTAGAATGAATGGTGTTTTTAAACCAAATAGAAATCGAATATGAAGTTGAATAGAAAATGATAAATGATAAGAACTGTATATATGTACATGCATATTTATTGAACATGTTATAGCGAAGGGGCTAGAGAAGAGGAATAAAATTTTGTGCCCGACAAATAGGTACACATTTACTGTTTTGTTTGGGTGATGATTTTATGAGCCTGTTGGCTAGCCGCTTGGCTTTTTCTTTTTCTTTTTGACATGAGACGCCCGTGTGGCTATTTGGGAATTTTCCCAGCCCTCCCGTACAAAGGAGGTTATGGCGAAATTTTCCAAAATTTTAAGGCGTTAGTGAAATATTTGAAGTGAAAACGATATTGAAATTGTTGAATGAACTATATTTATATAAATATATAAATATAAATAAAATTAAAACGAAACGAGGCCGTGCAGTTCGTATTTTGAAACCGTGATTTCAAACAACTAGTGCGGGAAATCCGACCATTGGATTTTCCCGAAACCGCAACCGTCGGGTTCGCCTTGGAAATATCTTTCCAACGGCACCAACTTTGTAAAAATCCAACGGTTGGATGGTCTGGAATGTTTAATTCAAATCTAAAGAAAAACAGCGCCAGAAACGATTATATTTATATATATATATATAAATATAAATATAATTATATTAAATCGAATAACGACGCTGCAGTTCGTATTTTGAAATCGAAAATTCAAACGATTGTACCGGGATATCCGACCGTCGGATTTCCCCGAAACTGGAACCATTGGATTCGTTTTGAAAAGACCTTTCTAATGATGTAAATTGTGTGAAGATCCAACGGTTAGATTTCCATATATGTGTAAATCAAATCTGAAGAAAAACAGCGCCACGGCCGCGTTATGGCCCGAAGCGTCTTTTTGAATAAATTGGCTATTTCAAAATAAATAAAAATAGCGATAAATCGATATAAAATATCATAAACGACATGGAATGGAAATAAACTGAATTTGCTCGATTTATGTGGCTTTTGATGGTTGAATGTGTTTGGTGTGAAAATTACATTAAAGAACAAAATTGGTGTTGTCGAATGATTTAACCATTGAAATAAATTGATGTGAAATTCTAAATATATGTGAATTATTTGAAAAGGCCGAGTTAATTCTCATTTCGAATAATTGACCGACGGTTGAAATTCGAAGATGAAGACAGTGGTCGAAGACCGGAGATCTTCACCTCGTCTGGATGGTAACCGAGGTCCTGATTGGGAGGCATCCCGAAATATGGATAATGAGTGGTGATCGTCCAGGTATACGTGGTGATCGATGGGTTTGCGAGGTATTTAGTGCCTCCCATTTCGTTCAGACCCAGAACGGACTTGTAAATGGACTGTGTGTCTGACATTGGATTTTATTCTGTGTAGATTGATCTCTATTAAATATACATCTGTTTGGCGGCGGAGAATTTATTCTTTTGCTTAACGCCCTTCTCTGAAACGCACGAGCTCAGAGGTTGTATATCGATGGACATCAGTCGCATGGCATGAATTTCCTGTGTGGCATGCTAAGATGCAGTGATCAGGGCTTCTGTTGAAAAGCAAAGTCTTGTGGTGATGATCAAAGCACCGCCGGTGTGGCGTAGCTTTGTGTATAACGTAAAATCGCGAGCCTCACAACCCGGTATGAACCAGAAACGGGAGAGGACATCAGGGAGGGCCTGCGTTTCTTTCTAGCTAGGGTGGTGTCAGTGACCTACCAGCCCTGACATTTATATACTTTTCACCTGTGTGGTTGTTGCTGTTGCGAGGCGCCTCGGTTTGATCGGACAATCCGGGTCCGATGGAGTCATTCGTTGGCTCGTTTACGCCCCAAAGGGCGGGGAGACGTAGTGTTCAGGCATAATAATCCACATCGGTGGACCGGCCCTGACGATCTAAAGGCTTGCCTGTGGCTCGGGCTAGAGAGTCACGAATTCGGTAAGGACTATCTTTTGCCTTGGTTCATGACGGAAATCCAACTTCCAAATACGACATCGTGCGGTTTTGATTGTATACCTATATATGGCGACATAGTGGTATGGGGCATTAATGCCGCATATGATTGATAGTTATGATTTGAAATTGTTTTCAAAACATATAAACACTAGTAATAATATCAAATGCCTTTGTTTTATTCATATCAAGCATATTTTGGCCGTTATAAGGTAAAAACTCTATCCTCCGGTTTGCGTTGCATTGTGTGATGGGAACTGAGTCTTATAACGACTTCATTTTACAAAAAGCATAGCGATGTTTAAAAGAAAGATTTGTTTTAAAGCACTGGCAATCCAATGGAGTAAGCCCGTTCCACGAAAGTGGCGTGGTCCTGTGATTAGCCATATTATATGTAGTGACCCGAAAATCCGGTAGAATTTGAGCTGACCAAAAACACAAGTCCAACCCCAAATATCACGGAAATTCGAACCATTAATAGAAAGAAGTTAGAGGGTGAGGATAGATAAGATAGAAACTTAGAATAGAAGAAGAAGAAGAACACAACATCAGAGTGACACGAATCTCACAGCGGAACGAATAACATATAATATATATAACATAACTTGAAATATACATCTGTACTTGAATATACATCAATATCAAAGTACATCACTTACAACACAGCAGAAATAACTATAGCTATATGATCCTGAAGCCTCCTGCTCCAAGCTCTTCCAGTATATCTGTAAATTCCCGACTACTTGACTGCCCGTACAAATTTAGGCACCCAAGAGTTTAGGGAAAACAACAAAGTAAACTCCAGGTCAGTCATGGGACTGGTATGAGTAAACAGTTTAAAACAGTTTCAGAAAAACTAAATGATATCTCATAAGACCACGCCGTATAACACGGAACGGGTTTTTCCCTTATGAGAATCCAAACACTTGATTTATCTTTATATCAAAACTCTTTTGATATTATAATAATGTCTAAATCAAGTAAATAACAATCTAGTGGAACGTTTGCATCCCACGTTCCACATATATATACAATCAAACCCGCAAGCACGTATTGGGTAATGGATTTCCAACTATGACAAGGTATGGAACCACCTTCCGCTGGTATATCTCTAGAGGAGAATACACCGAGTTCAACAAGAACATCTTGCAACTCAGCCACACATGACCGACCACTCATTTCGCTTGAGTGTATCGAATGTACATCACCAACGGTTGGGATCAGCAACCGTTTCCCGAATGGGACAACATCGACAATAGATTTTTAGAAGTAAATGAAACTCTAGATCAGGTGATTATACACCCTAATAGGTGCGACCTACATAGCCATGTTGCCTGCCCGATTTCTGTCATTTATCGGTTGATGAGGCTAGAAGCTACGCTTTATCATCACGCCATATTCACTTCGAATGTCACATCGTCAAATCCATCAAATCACCGATTGACGTCCTCAACAGTACATTACGTGTTAGCTAAAAGAAGTTTCCTTCTCCGCTTCCACTCTTGGTACGATTGGAGAAATCAATATACGTGATCGTCTGGAAATACTCTGTCAGACATTCATCCATACAAGTCACCCAGGAACAGGATGAACCGAAGGCACAATTTCTATTAATAGAAAAAGTCCTTGCACTCTACTCCGTCTTCGATTATCTTTATATAATCTGATTCGCACGCTACTGCCGATATGGAGTGGTTCTTCAGATAATAATTCAACCGGTCTCTCCATATTGACAACGATGGTCAAAACTTCGATAGTCTATGATTTAACTATCGAATAAAAACAAGTGTTACGATAGTCGATGATTTAACTATCGAATAAAACAAGTGTTCATCCAAACATCCAACAATCACTGAACCTTTAATTAATATTCCATTAATTAAACCACTTCTCTATTTCTTTATCAATATTTGTTAACCAAATATTTTCAATAACCATATTGGCCTTATACGTTCTTTGGAAAACATTTCCATATATCGCCTTCTTATTATTTTCTAAACTTTAGAAAATATATGCTAGTTATAATTGGAAAATATTCCAATTAATTATCTCTTTTCCAATCTCGTTTATTCCTATACTTAGGAAACGTTCATTATTCTATTTCCAAGCTTTGCACATATTTGGGTTAAAACAGATGTTGTGTAAAACATCGTTACGACAACCCAAATACAGTATTTAACTAATTCTTATTCCACATTGATCTTCGAGCCTGAATCTTGCTACTTATCGGTATATCATGAAATCAACCAAGTTGGGGTATAATTACCTCTCAGACCTTGACTGAATAACATTTAACGTCAAAACAGACAAGACTACTTACTCGAATAATCAATACCATACAACTGATTATTCACCTTTAAACACATATACACTTTCTCTTTCTATTCCTACGAGATTTTATTCTTATACTTCCCTTTTTGATTATACTATTCTATTTCTACGTTCGTTTTTTTATCGACATCTATATATTTCGATACGTTGATTTCTAACTATCAAATTATCTTAAAAATATTCTATCTCCTTAAATTCCCGGAAAAATTCGCCATAACCTCCTTTGTACCGGGAGCATCGGGAAATTTCAAACAGCTTTCCCGGTCCTTCTCATCTCAAAAAGAAAAAGAAAAAGCCAAGCGGCTAGCCGATACGGCGCATAAAATCTCATATATGAATTAACTACGTACCTTTTTGTTGGGCAATCTATATATATGCCTTCTAACACTTTATTCCAAACCTGTCTCCTGTATATATACCTGCCCAATCTATTTAACTATACCAAATCGTTTTAACTCAATTTGTTAATTATCTCTTTAGTCCATTTCTCTTTTAATATTTGAATTCTATATTCAAACTCCAATTCGCTTCTATTATTCAAATTCCATAGTTTAAAGTCCGTTTGAATTTCTATATTCAAATCTATAGTTTAAAGTCCATTTGAATTTCTATATTCAAATCTATAGTTTAAAGTCCATTTGAATTTCTATATTCAAATCTATAGTTTAAAGTCCATTTGAATTTCTATATTCAAATCTATAGTTTAAAGTCCATTTGAATTCTCGGCATTATTTATAAACAACGTTTATAACTTCAATTCAAATCCCACCTTTCCATTTATAAACAACGTTTATAAATTCGATTCTAATCCCATATTTTCATTTATAAACAAAGTTTATAAATTCGATTCAAATCTCATCTTTCATTTATAAACAAAGTTTATAAATTCGATTCAAATCTCATCTTTCATTTATAAACAAAGTTTATAAATTTGATTCAAATCCCATATTTTCAGTTATAAACAAAGTTTATAAATTCGATCACTTGTTTTATATACCTTTAAAACAAGTTAATATTTTCTATAGTTTTATTAAACATTCAAATTCTATTTATAAAAATAGAATTCCCTTTTTAAATATCAAATACCCTTTTCGATATTTAAATAAATCCATATTCAAGCCCCAGGGATATTTTAAACAATCAAATCAACCAATTTTCAATCATTTGATTTTTAACACATCATATATGAATATATATGAAATCAAACAAACAACAGATAATATATATTTTAAGGAATCCAGTTGGATTCCTCCAACCTGTTTTCCTGCATCCACAGACGTTAGTCAACATAGTAATACCCATCCTGCTTCGAGGCAGGATATCGCGGTATGAAGGTCATCCACTAATCATAGCGTGGGGCGTATAGGGTAATCATCCGCTATGAAACTGCGGGCATCCGCTAATGAAACTGCGGGAATCCAACCAATCATCAACCCAATATATATATATATAATAGTCCTAAATAACTAATATATATTTTAAATCAACCAAACAATATTCAAACAAGCATAGCAATTATTTTTAACAACTAGAAATAATTCTAATTAAATGGTGAGTGAGGTTTACTCACCGTGATATTTTATCTTCGAATATCCATCTTTTTGAATTGTCTTGGCTAGCCTCTACTTGAATCATCTCAAATGAATTTATCGTACACCTATTTTATATTTATCGATCAATGATTTTTCGATTATATTAACTACTATACCAAACAAATTAATTATGAACTAAATAATTTATTTAATTACCTTATTGATTATTACTGCAAACAGCTTTAAACTCTTGCACCATACACTTCGACATTACATCGAACACCTCATGGTCGATCTCCAAATTTCGTTGTCGTTCATTCTTATGGCCACCAACTCCTGGACTGACCCCTCCGACGTGCCTCCAGGTTGACGTCGACCTTCCCAGACCTTCCAGAAACCTGCGTCGCCCCATCCCCTGAAATCACACATCGAGCTACAGGAGGAATCTCAGCATCGAAATCCACAGTGTCTGAAACGCTCGATGCTACCCTCCTGCCATTTTCCGTCCATCATACGCGAGCTACAGCTAGCTATCGACGAATTTCCAGATTGAAGTTTCCTCCCAAATCGAACGCCTTGCCATCGGTCACATGCTGGTGATGGCCTCGCCCCTTGTCACCCCCAAAGTCGTGCTCCAGGAATACAGATCGACCCCTAACTCGCGATAGTACCCAAACCCAAATCGACTTCAACGTCGAACTCGAAGACCGGTATCGCACAAAAATAGTAGCATACGAGATCGAAGATTTTAACAGTAGCAGCCATTGTTGTTTGATTTGGAAGCTCCGACCCCTTTTAGTTTTAGCAGAAGAAAGAAAATGAAAGTAGACATAAGAGGGAAGTAGCGATAAAAAGAAGTGGAAGGGAAAGGTCCATCGGCCATTTTGGTCTGTGGAGATAAAAGGAGGCCACGCTCTGTTATAATTTATGGTGAGGAAAGGAGACACGAATTCCCATTTGAAAGGAGAAGAAAAAGCCACAGCATATTTTGTTTCCATCCACAACTATTTTATTTAAATTTATTTTAATTAAAAACTGTACCCTTACCAATTTAATAACCCTTGACTCCGAACTCCTTTCTGAACCCAACAACTATCAATCTTAGGGTAATACCCTATTCCGGACACACTGGTATAGGTTACGAAGTCTGATTTGATCGCCTGTGGAAGATATTAATTTTAAACCAATATAAATCAAATTCGAAACAATTTATTTCCTTGATAATAAATAAATATTATTATCGTTAAAATTTCATATTAATTATTTGAACTGTTTTCAATTCAAATAAAAATTTAAATTCAACTAAATCCATTTTCTTATTCTGATAATTTAATATTTTCAATATTAAATTGAAATTGATTTTTAAATCGATAACTCCCTATAAAAATTGATTTATTTACTTAACTCAATATTTAAATCCATATTAAATATTTTAAAATTAACCCCTACGAGTCCGGGTCATTACATTATATATGTGTTGAATGGATTTCTCATACCAGTCCCATGATTGACTCGTAGTTTATTTCACTTTCAAACTCGGGTGCCCCTTTTTCTACACGGGCAGCCTTGTATTCAGGTTTAGCTAGTTCTTTCGGGATAGCTGGAGCTGAAGATGGATTCTATCATTTATCTCTTTTTATGTTGTTCAGCTCCTATTGTACATATTTTGTTTGTTTTCCGCTGTAGACATTTATGTATAGCTGAACCGTATTTGTACTAAGTAAGATCCTGTATACTGTGTAACTCTGATGATTACTTTTATCCAGTATATTCTATTGTTCATTATCTGGTGTATTTATTTAATTCTGTTCGGCTATTATATGTTTCTGTGTTATATTCCAAAGATAACCCTTGTTTCCGTCTGAACGGGATTTCGGGTCGTCACAATATGAAATTGAAATCGTTTTGAAAACGAATTTAAAACGATTTATAAAATACATTTTAGATGGTAATCGATGAAATATATAATATACTTACATATATATATATATATATTATATTAATGGCCTGAATAGAACGCGTCGCGCCGCGGTAATTCGCGAATTTCGACCATTGACTTCGAATTGACGTTACTTGAGATCCGACCGTCGGATTCTCCTAAAACCGAAGCCGTTTGGTTTGTACCGAAAATAGCTTTCCAACGAATATAAGGAATTTGAAATCTAACGGTTGGATTTGGAATTTTGTCCAAATCAAATTTGGAAAAGGTCGGTGTAAGTGCAGTTCGATGACCGTTTATGGAAATCGATTGTACGGGCCTTGATAAAATTATTAAAAATATCAATAATTTGTGTAAAATCATAATAAATGATTTGGAAAGAATTAGGATGAAAAATTCCATATTTGAAAAGATAAAAAAATATTTTTATCGAAATGATCTAGTTATGAACTAGAATTATAATCCCATATTTTTAAATAAATAAATTGGATTTGAAATATGGTTTTTAAAAAAAATAATCAGAGTTTCCAATATATGAATTGGAATGTTTCGAAATCGAAATTATCTTCAGAATATTTCGGTATTGGATTTCGTGATTATACGGATATTGTGGAGGAATTTGGAAGATATATATATCGTTATTCCAATACGATATTTGTTGGTTTCAGAATTTGATATTGAATATAAGTCGATATATTTTCTATTCAGAGCCATGTATTTAATATCAAATTGGATTTTGGGATTTTCGTCAATGGTATTTTTAATAATATTGTTCTTAAACCTAATGGAGTTAAGAAAATTAGAAACTGACTGGAGATTAGCTAAGTTGAATGATTTCCTGGGTATTGATCTGATGTTGGTTTCGGCC
This sequence comes from Allium sativum, assembly GCA_030737875.1. NCBI lineage: Eukaryota > Viridiplantae > Streptophyta > Magnoliopsida > Asparagales > Amaryllidaceae > Allium > Allium sativum. The sequence continues at coordinate 628,745,366 of CM060920.1, forward strand.
TTCGGGGTTAATACTTAGGGAAATGTTCTCTTACTAATTTATTGTTAGAGACTGATGGGATTTTGGGTTTGTTGTGAACTGTGTTTTTAACGACATTCGTTCTTTAACCTGATTTACAGTGAAATGGGATTTGGAATTTATAAATCTTTTTATTAAGATTTAACGGGAATTTTCCAAAGTAAAGTTTTCCAATTTAATATATTAAATTGGAATTGAATGGAATTCAATTGATAATAATCGAAATGAACTTCTATGGAGGAAGACTGTTAATACATATGGAATTCAAAAGGCGTTGTCATTATTTCATTTATATTATTAGTCGGATATGGAAATTGATATTGATTATATATTGATTTGTTTTTCCGTGAAGATTCCATAATTAATGAAATGTGATTTGGGTTTATTGTGAATTGTGTTTTAATGACATTAGTTCTTTAACCCTGTTAAAGGCAGGATTACATGACTGTCATTGTATTTCGAACTGTACGGTTGATCCCTGCTAAATATATATTTGTTTGGTGGCGGAGAATTTATTCTCTTGCTTAACACCCTTCTATGAGATGCATGAGCTTAGAGGTTATATATTGGCAGAAATCAATAGTACAGTGTAGATTGTCGATGCGACATATTTGTGTTTCCAAAGTTAAATAATCATTAATATTGATTTTCGGGAAGATTAAAACTAAGTGGAGTTTTAATGAATCTTTAAATAGATTGAAAAAGGGAATGTGATAATTTAAATTGTCAAATTTGGGAAATGATCGAGAATGGAGTATCGCCAGTTTTGCTCCTAGCGATAGTTAAATCTTTAATTAGATTTGAACGGAAAATGGTAATTAATTTTACCGATAAGACCGAGGTGTTAGTTATGGAGTATTACCAGTTTTGCTCCATAGGATGAAAAGGTTGGGATTGGGAAATTAAATAAATGATTACTTCGGTAAGGTGTGCTAATCCCGACTAGTTTGGAAAACCGTAACATGGTTTGAATTGACATCCAAAGGAAGATTAAAAAATAAATTTAAAAGAATTTATCTTTGATAAAATTAATGGGAACCTATTCCCTAATGATGTGAATATTTAAATAAAATAATATTCTGGATTGGAATGAGGCGAATGTTGTGTTTGTGTAACACTTGTTTATTATATACGCGAGTTATTCGAAAAGGTCGGGTTTACACCTATTCTGAATAACTGATTCGATGATATGTGGAAGATGAAGACGGTGGTTGAAGACCGGAGGTCTTCACATCGTTTGGATGATTACTGATGTCTTGATTGGACTGTACACCCAAGACGATGTAATAAGTGGTGATCGTCCATACGTACTTGGAGATCGACGGATATGCGAGGACCTCTCTCCTATATTGAACATATGGGACGAGGAATAAGGTGCCTCCGGTTTTGTTCAGACCTAGAACGAACTTGTAAATGGACCGTGTCTCTGATATTGGATTTTATTCTGTGTTGATTGATCTCTATTAAATATATATCTGTTTGGCGGCGGAGAATTTATTCTCTTGCTTAACGCCCTTCTCTGAGACGTACGAGCCCAGAGGTTATATATCGATAGACATCAGTCGCATGACGTGAATTTCCTATGAGGCATGCTGAAATGCAAATGATCAAGGCTCCTATTGAAAAGAAGAGTCTTGTGGTTGATGATCAAAGCACGGCCTGTGTGGCATAGCTTTGTGTATAGCATTAATTCGCGAGCCTCACCCCTCGGTATGAGTCAAAAACAGGATCGTGCTGCAGGGAGTGCACGATGTTTCTTTCTAGCTATAGGTGGTATCAGCATTTCACAAGCCATGACATTTATATTATTTTTACCTGTGTAGTTGTTGGAATGCTAGGCACTACGGATATATCGGTCTCTACGGAGCCGATGGATAGGTCCTATAGGACCGGGAAACATGTGTTCAGGTATAACTAATCCGCTATGTGTGGACCGGCCCTGAAGATCAAAGGGTTCGCCAACGTCCAAACCCTGAGGCATTAGCTAGAGTGTCTCGAAGCAGTGAGGAGCCATCCCTTGCCTCGACTCATGATGGAAATCCAATTTCCAATACGTGACATTTCGGTTTTGATTGTAGAGACTAGTATTGGCGACATAGTAGCATGTGATACTATGCCGTCTATGATTAATACATTTATATTTGAAGTTGTTTTCATACACTTTACACTATAATAGTATCAAAATGATTTGTTTTAAACGTACCAAGCATGTTTGGCTATTATAAGGTAAATCTCTATCGTCCGGCTTGCGTTGCATCGTGTGATGGGACCTGAATCTTATAATAGCTTCATTTTTCCAAAAAGCATTGCGTTGTCTGTTTTATGCACTAGTATTCTTGGGAGGAAACCCGTTCTGTGTTATACGGCGTGGTCCCTCGATTTACTTTATTTTTAAAGTAAAGATTTAATAACTGTTTTAGTTCTCACACCAGTCACGTGACTGACCTGGAGTTTATTGTTTTAACCTAAACTCTGGTTGCCCCTATTTTCCACACGGGCAGCTAGTAGTTTTGGTTTTGCAGATTTATATTCACAGGATCCTGGTTTATAGCTGGAACGATACTCGGAAAGCTCTGTGTCTGTGTATTACTTTCAGTTGTGTTTTTGTATTATTTTTCCGCTGCTATGTAATGTATTTTAATCTCTGATATTTATCAAATGTATTTTATTTGTTCATACTCTGTATATTCTTGTATTCTGATGGAATTGTTGTAATAAGCAATGAAATGTTCTTCTGTTTGTGTTCTGATTAGTCTTGTCCTCAAAGCAGTCCGGGTTTTCCTTTACGGGGAGGTTCGGGTCGTCACACGTGGTATCAGAGCTTTGGTTTACAGAGATCGAGAACAAGGCACATTAGAACCAAATGAAAGAATTCATCAGAGATTGGATTAGTAATATCCAAGGAGAACGACTCGTTAGAGATGGGATCAGCAGTATCCTAGAACGAGTGTGAAAAGTATATTTTTAAAATAAAAACAAATTTTGTTTTAAAATTTAAACCAATTTATACGTATTTGAATATTTATTTGTATTGAATTTGGACAATCCAGTGTATAAAGATTTTGCATATACGCCTTGCAAACGTGTATTCGAAGTTTGAATATACTGGATAGATATAGAATCACACTCTAGTCGCCCGGAGATGAAACTTTTGACGATTGTACAGCATCACTTACTTGTGTTCGAGTTTCGAAGGTGGGATATCTATATATTTCCAATTGACTGGTGTGAGAACCAAAACTAGATTGGGCTTATTGGTGTGATTTGGCATCAAAAATATGATTTTTGAATATATATATACTAAAGTTATGTGTTTGAAATGATAATCAACTAATTGATAGATGATTGTGTTGTGTGATTATTCATTTAAACCAACATATAGATGTATGGTAAATTTGGGCCGAATTGTATCAAATTTTGAACTGAATTGAAATTTATTAGAATAGCATGCATATACATGTATATACATTGAACAGGTCATAGCAAGGAGGCTAGAGAAGAGGAATAAAATTATATGCCCGACAAATAGGTACATGTTAACTTATTTTTTGGGTGATGATGATTTTATGAGCTGATTGGCTAGCCGCTTGGCTTTTTCTTTTTCTTTTTCAGATGAGCGGGCCTGTGTGACGGTTTGGGGATTTTCCTGGTGCTACCTGTACAAAGGAGGTTATGGCGAAATTTTTCGAAAATTTAGGGTGTTAGACAAATTTTTGAAGAATTGGAAAATTCTTAGAGACTGAAAAGTTGAAGAATGAAAGTCAAACTGAAAGTTGAGTTTATTAGTGAAAAAACTTTCAGATTCGTTCCTTTTCGAGCACGAAAAGATTTTAAGTGGGGGAGATTGTAACAACCCGGAAAATCAGAACCAATTTCAAATTTTTATTTCGACAACTTTAATGAATTTTGAATATTTAAAATGATTTATTTTAAATAATAACAATGAGAAATTTAGTTTGAATAGAATTAGAATGTATATATCTATTTGAATCGTCATTAGAATATAAATATTTATTTTAATTATGAAAGGAATTGAAAATGGCGCGGTAGTTTGAAATTTCGATTTCAAATGAATGTACAGGATTCAAAATAAACCGGATTTTAGCGGAACCAAAAATATTAGAATCTATTTAAAGATATCTTTCCAACGAATCCGAAAAATCGAAATTTCGTAGCGGAAATAAAAAGTTACGCCCAGTTGAAAATTCAGAATAGTCGCTATGGAAATATAGCCCATAAAAATAGCGATTTTGCAAACGACATCCGTTTTCGACGAGACCACTTTTGTTGGATCCGGAATGTCAAATTATAGCTAGATTGCAATTTTCATAATTTTTGGAATCAATACGTGAGCGTGGCGAATTTAAACGCGTTTGACCAATTTCTGTTGAATTTAATCGACTGGAAAATGACCATTTTTCAAACGGTCTCCAAATTCGACGAAATTAGTTTTGTTAGGACCGTATCGTTAAAATATAGCCAGATTTATTTTTTTGGAATTTTTGGAGTCAGTACGTGGCCCCAGTAAATTGAAATATACGTTTAAAATTCAATATAATGATTTATATTTTAATTCAAGCGGAAACTAATTGTAACAGTTGAGTTGGCTTGCGAAACATATCCCATTGTGTTCAGAATGGGGGTAATTAGTTCGGGGCGACAGTCGGTGGGTTCGATTTAGAGTTCGAATTAAAAAGTTGCATTTTAGAATTAAATTAGATATATATATATATATATATAATATATATTATATATTATAGGAAGTCCACCCTACCTTTATTCTCCAATTAGATTTTTTTTCCCCCAAAATAAAAAAAATATAAAAAATGGCGACAGTCGATCGCCGATACCCCGTCGCCCCCACCATCGTTGCTGCCTCCGTCATCGTCTCCCCCCTCCCGTTCTTTCTGCTCCGCCTCCTCCTTCTTCCCGCTCCCCCAAATCAAACGCGAACCCCACCCTCCTGAGCCGCACGAGCCACGACCGCCAACCCCCAAACCCACGAGATCCGCAATCGCAGTCATCCCCGGGCGAGCCTCCGACCGCCGCGCCCTCCTTCCACCTCCACAGCCGATTAGCAATACCCTACTCCTCGATTTCCGCGACGAGCAGCTTCCCCCCTCCTCTGAAAATGCAATGTGAGTTTTTTATTATTTTATTTAATTTCCTTTTCAGTTTTTTTTTAGCTATATTATAAAGAGAAAGTTTTGATTTTTATTTTTAAATGATAAAGTTTTGATTTTTCTTATGATAAAGATTGATTTTTAAAGTGATTTTTTTAATAAAAAGAAGTGATAAATAGAAAATAGAAAGATTGGATTTTTGATAATGAAAAAGGTTATTTTTTTAAAAGAAAAAAGATTATATTTTTTAGAATAGAAAAAGGGCGAGATAAAAATATGATCTTTTATATGTATGTAACGGCATGAAGATTTTAATTTTATTTACATGTATAACATAAAAAGATCAGATTTTTATATATAAATTAGCGATAGAAAAATATATGAAGCGTAATGGAAATACGAGACTTTTAGAAATATAAAAATTCAATTTGTATATATATATATATAAAGTAGCGATGTAAAAATATGATTTTTTATATATAAAACATCGTATTAAAATTATGATTTTTATTATGAACAGCGTGAAGAAGATGGTGTTGGAATTTTGAACAGAATCCAAACCATCATCCGTTAAAGAATGGAGGAGTGGATCCCAAAGGTGAGAACTTCTCACTCTGATTTTATTTTCTAATTAAAATATATACTAGGATGCAGACGGTGCTTAGCAGCACCCGACACCCGTCGTCCACAAACCATGGACGACTTGTTTGATTTGATTGTGTTGTGAAAATTGGTTGTGATGTGGAATGGATTAAATAATATATTCATGTGTTAAAATAAATATTTTATAGTTAAAAATATAATTTTTAACATGTATATGAATAAAATAAATATTCATTTACAAATCGGACGATTTGTTTATGTACACCCATTTTACTGATATGGATTGGGACGATAAATTTTACACATCGCCCAACTGCACAAATAAAATTCTGTATTTGTTGGTTGAAACCCTACACGGGTATTGGGATGATATTTGACATACACTAATCCCAATTGTTTACGTGTATGTTAATCGATGGGTTGACAGACTGTTGTAGGCATTAATTATTTATATTCAATGCTTATACAGTTGTGAAATGCACTTTGGATGATGGATGATTGTTTATCTTTGTTATGATATATATGTGTTGTATGGAATCCATGTAATTAACATTATATGGTAATTGATTGGGTCTCATTCCAATTTGGAAAATAAAGAATATTTTAAAATAAGATTCAGAAAAGGAATAAAATAAATATTCATGTGTTGAATAAAATAAATATTCATGTGTTGAATAAAATAAATATTCATGTGTTGAAAATAATATTCATGTGTTGAAAAAAATATTTAAACAATAAACATTATCATTTTTATTGAATGTATAAACCGTTATAAATATTCATGTGTTGAATAAAAGCCGTGTTGATTAGATATGCGTCATTTTGACGCGAACGATATTTATATCGATTTTATTCATTTCTATAAAGAATATCGAAACGGAAATGATTACAAAATATAATATTTTGAAAATATCATCATTTATATATTAATGATATGGAATATTCAATTTTGATTTGAAATTGAATATGAAGTTGAAATCGTTTTGAAAACGAATTTAAAACGATTTATAAAATACGATTTAAATCGTAATCGACGAAATATATAATATATATTATATATATATATATATATATTTAATGGCCTGAATAGAACGCGTCGCGCCTCGGTAGTTCGCGAATTTCGACCATTGACTTTGAATTAACGTTACGAGAGATCCGACCGTCGGATTCTCCTAAATCTGGAACCGTTTGGTTCGTATCGAAAATAGCTTTCCAACGAATATAAGGAATTAGAAATCTAACGAATGGATTTGGAATTTTGTCCAAATCAAATTTGGAAAAGGTCGGTTTAAGTGCAGTTCGATGACCGTTTATGGAAATCGATTGTACGGGCCTTGATAAAATTATTTAAAATATCAATAATTTGTGTAAAATCATAATAAATGATTTGGAAAGAATTGGGATGAAAAATTCCATATTTGAAAAGATAAAAATATATTTTTATCGAAATGAACTAGTTATGAACTAGAATTATAATCCCATTTTTTTAAATAAATAAATTGGATTTGAAATGTTTTTTATTAAATAACCAGAATTTCCAATATATGAATTGGAATGTATCGAAATTGAAATTATCTTCAGAATATTTCGATATTGGATTTCGTGATTATACGGATATTGTGGAGGAATTTGGAAGATATATATTTATCGTTATTCCAATATGATATTTGTTGGTTTCAGAATTTGATATTGAATATAAGCCGATATATTTTCTATTCGGAGCCATGTATTTAATATCAAATTGGATTTTGGGTTTTTCGTGAATGGTATCTTTAATAATATTGTTCTTAAACCTAATGGAGTTAAGAAAATTAGAAACTGACTGGAGATTAGCTAAGTTGAATGGTTTCCTGGGCATTGATCTGATGTTGGTTTCGGCCTTCGGGATTAATACTTAGGGAATTATTCTCTTACTAATTTACGGTTAGAGACTGATGGGATTTTGGGTTTGTTGTGAACTGTGTTTTTAACGATATTCGTTCTTTAACCCGATTTACAGTGAAATGGGATTTGGAATTTATAAATCTTTTTATTAAGATTTAACAGGAGTTTTCCAAAGTAAAGTTTTCCAATTTAATATATTAAATTGGAATTGAATGGAATTCGGTTGATAATTGTAACAACCCGAATTTTTACAACACGTTAAATCAAGAATCAAGACAGAATTAAATTATAAATTCTGAATCAAGTGAAACGGGCTATGCCATTGCGTTCGTCTCGGAAAAATACGCGAAATAGAGTCCGAGTTTTCGAGAATCGGAGTCCATATGACCCGTAAAAGGCCCAAAGAAGGTTTCTGGGAATTTGAATTTCGGAAACAGTTTTGGGAATCAGATCTGGGGGCTAGGCGGGAAGTTTCCCGCCTAGGCCATGTCGACAGGGCTGTCGACAGGCCTGTTGACTTGGGCCCAGACCAAGTCGACTGCCCTGTCGACTTGCCTGTCGACAGGGGGTGGCCGGGGAAAGTTGCCTGGCGCACCTGTTTGTCTCACCTGGTCTTGTTCTTGGGCTGGTTCTGGAAGCTTCCGAGATCTGATGGTCCTGATCTATCCTAGGGTTAATCTAAGGGCCTAAAACTATCCTAATCTCTATAAAAAGACCCTAAACCTAACCTAAATCCCTAAAAATCAAACCTAGCAACTTAGTGCTGCCAAAATCAATTTTGATCATGGCCTCCATCTCCAATCCCTAGAGCCTATGCATTCAAATCGGGTTCAAATCAAAAGATGCAAGCTTGCTACACCAAATAGAGGCAAAATCAACGTTGCTATGCGAGTTTCATGACGGATCTTCATCAAAGGAGCCACCTCTCTTCGTCAAAACGATTCATGCTCCTAGTCCTCTTGCCACGCTAAGTAAGTTCTAGCTACTTTTGGATCAAAACGGTATTTTTAATGTTGACATGGGCTAAAATGAGATAAAGCATAAGTATGCATGTATGTGAACCTAACTTTGTCCCTTTTCTATGATCTATGACCTTAGACTAAGATGTAGCAACTTAATCATGTCACTCATGTTATGTTTAGCCTAGTTTATCTTGCAAGTTTGGATCTTTGTCTATGGAAGATTTGCATGAACCTTTGGGAACCATTTGACTTGTGAAACATAGGCAAATACTTGACCTTGGGGCTTATGCATGCATATGAACACAAACCCCTTATGTTTCATGCATGTTTGTGGAAAAACCTCCTTATGATATTATGCAAGTTTGTGGCCAAATCCTATATGATAGTATGCATGCTTATGGTCAATCCCTATATGACTCTATCATGCATGTTTTAAGGCCAAACCCCCTTATGACGCCATGCATGTTTGGAGCCAATCCCCTTTGTGGCATCGTGCATGTTTTGGGGTCTACATGTAGCCATAGTATACCTACTATGTTGACTCGCTTTGCTTGCGTTGGGAAAACACGACTTTGGGTAGTTAGATAAACATGAACATGTCGCGAAATCTTAACTTGAATATGACATGTGTTTATACTTGAAAATATGACTTGAAAGATAACATGGAAGTTGACATGTAAGTATGCATAAAAACATGAGCTTGGGAATTTACCTATTAAGTTAGGTCTACCCTTTGGGAATTTACCTATTAAGTTAGGTCTACCCAAATGCTTGAAAAACTTGTAACATGTTTTGGAAACATGATGAACTTAGATAATATAAGTGTGGCCAACTCGAGGTTGGGTTGAGTTTGCAACGTAAAACTACCCGGAACCGACCGGCCTAACTAGTAGTTGCAAACAATAGGACCCAATGTGAGAAGTTGGTCATGTCGCGCTTAAGACCCGAGGTTAGACTAGGTTGTGGTGTAAATCTACCCGGACCCGCCCGGCTTAACTAGTAACCACAACAAGGTCTAATGTGAGAGGTTAAGAGTGCATTAATTAAATTAATGCCACATGATAAGGTTAAGCAAATTTGACTAATGACACTTAACCGATATGACACGAATGGGTAGGTTAAGTGGGACCGGGCTTGATTTCCTTAATGACACTTAACCAATTTAGACTTGGTAATTAGATGAGGTTAAGTAATTAAGACTTAACTAACCTAAACACGGTAATTAGACGGGGTTAGGTAATTGATACTTAACTAACCTAACCACGGTAATTAGATGGGGTTAAGTAATCCACACTTAACTAATCTAAACACGGTAATTCGATGGGGTTAAGTTAAACACTTAACCAATTTAAACTTGGTAATTCAATGAGGTTAAGTAACCAATACTTAACCAACTTAATGTGATAATTTAATGGGGTTAAGCAACTTATACTTAACCAATTATACATGATGATTTGATGTTGTTAAGTGACCTGAACTTAACCAATCTAACTCGTTAATTTGATGTGGTTAAGTGACCTAAACTTAACCAATCTAACTCGTTAATTTGATGTGGTTAAGTGACCTAAACTTAACCAATCTAACTCGTTAATTGGATGTGGTTAAGTGACCTATACTTAGCCAATCTAACTCGTGAATTTATGGAGGTTAAGTTAACCCATACTTAACCAATCTAATGTGAAAACATGATAAGGATAAGTCACGAATCACTTGAATATGCTTGACCGATTTGACTCGGTAATTTGACAAGGTCAAGTTAATTTATATAATTAACCAATCTAAAATGATAATTAGACGAGGTTAAGTTATGGATTGCTTAATATACTTAGCCAACTTGACACATGGTTTGTAGGGTTAAGTCTTGGACTTGGATACTTAGCCAATTTTGACATGGTTTGTAGACGGGCTAAGTTATGAACTTAAGTGACACTTAACCCATTAGATAAACCCTAATTCGGAGGATTAGGTAAATAACCATAGTTAACAAGGATTATGGAAATAAGGCTAAGTGGTAGACCTTAGTTAAGGGAAACTAAGTAATAATTCTTAGTCAAGGAAATTTGGACCATTTCTTAGATAGATTAGTAACCCGATACGTTAGGTCAACGTTTAAGTATGCGTGTAGGAGCAGGCTATCTAATTTAGATAAAGGCTCCAACGAACTGGGTAACGAAGCAGCGGCTTCGGGGAACGTGAGGATATTCTTGGGATCCCTCTGTGAGCTGCCAGGTCATTATACTAGGCTCACGAGAGGTTGAGGTCTGCGGTAGAAGAACCAAGAATATGCCTTGGTTGCTATGCGAGCGACCTAAAGACTAGGGTGGATAGCAGTGAGTCGACGAATACATAAGGTGCCCGAGATAGCAAGTTCGTCGATCATCTACCATCTTGAGTCAAGCGTGTACGTACGGAAAGGCAGGGAACACCCAACAGACCATAATTGCTATCTAATTATGGGTGAGGTAGGCCGTAGGATGTGGGCTGGCCGGAGTGTAGTTCTCATGCAAGATTTTCTCTTGTGTTGCCTTTCACTAGTTGCGGGAGGGGTCCGTGGGACCATAGCCACGTGTAGAAAAGCAGACCTTAGTATCTGCATCGGCAGATAAATCTAAAGCTCCCGACCGAGTCCTGTATTTCTTGTTTTGCCCTATGACAGGACTCGGATGGCACGATGTGATACATGTGCATACAGTTATAGAAAAACGATTCACGATGAATGCGTGGGAAAAAGGGCGCGGTTGAGGGTTAGCGTAATCCCTAGTGGCCTAGGTGGTTTAACCCAAACCGAAATACGAAAGCGTGCAATAGGTAAGCGTAATCCCTAGTGGCGCTAGGTGGCGTAAGTCCTAGTAGTTCAAACGATGATTCATATGGAAGAGCCTAGCTAGAACAAGGGTGACAGTCCAAACAATTTCAAGGATAATACGACATGAGGAAGCCCGTACGAGGTACGGCAAAGGACTGAACTTATATACATGGAAAGAAACATATGATTTGAGTAACCTATATATGCGATATATTAGGTTGACATGGACCATTACACGACTTTGAGCAAGGGACATTCATGGTTAACACATGACGCGGGTAGGGATACTAGTACGAGAGGTGCAGAGCAAATATACATGTTAGAACTAGGAAGAATATACATAATAGATACCGTGGGATGTTAGACGGGGTAGATACCTTGGGATAATGTACTCGATAGAAATCTGACGATGTGATACCTTGACTTATCATAACACCGTAGTTTATCATGATACCTTAGTTTACCTTGCCACAGTAGTTCAACCGGCTACCCTGGTTTATCTATCTTGTAGTTATCCTTATGTTTACTTTCAGTTTATGCATGTCATGTTACCTTTACCTGTTTTTATACTGGAAGTAGATAGGACTTACTCAGTCTTTTTGACTGACCCGTTTTGTTTCGCCCCTTTTCTTCCGTTCCCCCCCCCCCTCCCCCAGGTTTCAGGGAGGAAACAATGCTGTTTAGTTCGGACTTCTTCTGCTTGAAGGTCATCATGGATGGCTTGGACTTCTCTTGGCTATGGATACTTTACTGTTTTTACTTGGGGAATAATTTATTAAAAAGTCTTTATGCTTCTTTACTATTGCAAGACAGGTTTTGATGTACTCTGATGTAAAAGGCTTTAGACCTTAATTATTGAATTTATGAAAGTTCGATTTTACTTCCGCTATTTTATATGTTCTGTCTTGTGATATTTCTGTGCATGTTTACCAATAATGCCCCTCTAAAGCTAGTGCATTCCTTTGCGAGTGACCCTAGCAGAGGCGGGGTGTTACATTTGGTATCAGAGCAGAAGGTTACTAGACTGGGCAAAAGTTTTTAAAGACCTTCTGAAAATTATTTGAAAAACCGTTTACAAAGAAGCATTTCTCAAGAAAATTTTCTTTTAAAAAGAAAAAGGCTATTCCCCAAAGGCCATTAGCATTATCCTTGTTTCCTTGATTGAATCTCTTTTCCTTTCTTTCCTCCATCTGTAGTCACAGTGGTTTTGACTGCGACTAGTCTTTCTAGCTGCGTAAGTGTTTCCCGTACGATGGAGGTGGTTCTCGAGAGACCGTTGCAGAGTTATGCATGAAAGGATAGTAAGAACAAGGATAAAGGATACGAGCTCAGGGATAAGCAACATGTTGGTATGGCTGAGTCCTAAAAGGAGGGAGAAAGATGAACAATGAAACCCATGACGAGAGAGTACCTTTGGCATGGTGAAACGGGACGGATAGTTAAGTATCATGGAACATGGACAAGATCATTCGGAGGGCAATAGTATGCTCTCATTTCTAGGGTACCTCAGAAGGAGGGTAACGATCTTGTTAAAGGTTTAGCTTTTCTTCTCTATCATCCTGTCGGGACTTTGTTTTGATCACCGCATCTTTTAAGTCCGCTTCGATAGTTGAGTCTCTGCACCTTAGTACTAGCATAGTAGAGGATCCCATTTTTATCTCAAGTCCTATTGGAAGATCGGTCCATTTACTCATGGCTTGTTTGGATTTGAGAATGTCTATATCAAGTGTTGAGCTTGGAAATAATGCTTATGTTTATAAGTTGTGGATGGATTCTAGGGATGAAGTGGTTATCCAGTAAGGGGTGCCACTCTCGGTTTTAGAAGGAGGGTAGTTAGACTCTTGGCTTGCTTTGGTAATACCCTTGAAGTATCGCGTAACCTTTTGGGTTCTGTCATGATTAGTTACTTAGAATCCCTAGATGCCTTTGTTGGAAATTAGAAACCCGATCGAGTGGTGTTTGCTAGTAGGACGGATGGTCTACTTCACTTGTGCATGGGTTATGGGAATTACCCTAGTAAGTGCGCATGGCAACCTGTCTACTTTCAAGAGAAAGTTTTTCTACGTGAAATACCTTGTGGTACGAGGTCCAGGATTCACTAATGAAATTTTGGAAAGCTTGCGTGGAATCATGAGTACGCAGTCCTGTTTGCGCCAAGTGTTCTAGAAGGAGAATAAGTGCAAGTGGAACGAGAGGCGACGAGGAAATGAGTTCCAACTCATGTTATGGAAACAGGAAATAAGAAGCTGCGAAATCGTGAAGTAAAAGGGGCGGTCAAGGCACGATGGAACTAAGCTCAAGGTAATGCGACTCAGGAGACTGAAGACTAAATACGTGCATGATATCTCTTTTGGGAATATATCCTCGATCCCTGTTTTTTGTTGAGCTTGCTTGTAGGCTATCTTTTATGGATATCCTCTCGGTCCTGTCTCTGTTACAAATCCCGTAAGGAGTTTGTTTTGTTTATCTTCTCGACCCTGTTTCAGGGAATCTTAGGTAGAACCCTATGGATGTAAACATGTATTTGAGACATGTTATGGTTGATATGGTTGCAAATGGTTGCAAGTGGTTGCTCGTGGATGCGCGAATACACATTAGATACTAGCTCAACTCGGTTACATTTCATATTGCATATGCATGAGTATTTATACTTGCTTATGGATGAAATTGAATGTGTTATCATGCGGATGTTGCATATGAATGAATGATTGTGCACGCATATAGTATTTACATGACTAGGGCTATTTGCATACATGTTGGATTCATGGCACTAAACATACTTTGCATTAGAAAGATTTTTCAGGCCTGATCATTAGCATTAGCTAAGGAACATGTACACACACGTTTTGCATACATTCGTAAAGCATTAGAAGTCATCTAAGGACAATGGTTGCTTGTGGATGATGGTTTGAGTAGATGGATGATGGATGGTAGGATATGTTCTTCCTAACTTTGAGATTTCGGGGACGAAATCCTTTAAGAAGGGGAGAATGTAACAACCCGAATTTTTACAACACGTTAAATCAAGAATCAAGACAGAATTAAATTATAAATTCTGAATCAAGTGAAACGGGCTATTCCATTGCGTTCGTCTCGGAAAAATACACGAAATAGAGTCCGAGTTTTCGAGAATCGGAGTCCGTATGACCCGTAAAAGGCCCAAAGAAGGTTTCTGGGAATTTGAATTTCGGAAATAGTTTTGGGAATCAGATCTGGGGGCTAGGCGGGAAGTTTCCCGCCTAGGCCATGTCGACAGGCCTGTCGACTTGGGCCCAGACCAAGTCGACAGCCCTGTCGACTTGCCTGTCGACAGGGGGTGGTCGGGGCAAGTTGCCTGGCGCACCTGTTTGTCTCACCTGGTCTTGTTCTTGGGCTGGTTCTGGAAGCTTCCGAGATCTGATGGTCCTGATCTATCCTAGGGTTAATCTAAGGGCCTAAAACTATCCTAATCTCTATAAAAAGACCCTAAACCTAACCTAAATCCCTAAAAATCAAACCTAGCAACTAAGTGCTGCCAAAATCAATTTTGATCATGGCCTCCATCTCCAATCCCTAGAGCCTATGCATTCAAATCGGGTTCAAATCAAAAGATGCAAGCTTGCTACACCAAATAGAGGCAAAATCAACGTTGCTATGCGAGTTTCATGACGGATCTTCATCAAAGGAGCCACCTCTCTTCGTCAAAACGATTCATGCTCCTAGTCCTCTTGCCACGCTAAGTAAGTTCTAGCTACTTTTGGATCAAAACGGTATTTTTAATGTTGACATGGGATAAAATGAGATAAAGCATAAGTATGCATGTATGTGAACCTAACTTTGTCCCTTTTCTATGATCTATGACCTTAGACTAAGATGTAGCAACTTAATCATGTCACTTATGTTATGTTTAGCCTAGTTTATCTTGCAAGTTTGGATCTTTGTCTATGGAAGATTTGCATGAACCTTTGGGAACCATTTGACTTGTGAAACATAGGCAAATACTTGACCTTGGGGCTTATGCATGCATATGAACACAAACCCCTTATGTTTCATGCATGTTTGTGGCAAAACCTCCTTATGATATTATGCAAGTTTGTGGCCAAATCCTATATGATAGTATGCATGCTTATGGTCAATCCCTATATGACTCTATCATGCATGTTTTAAGGCCAAACCCCCTTATGACGCCATGCATGTTTGGAGCCAATCCCCTTTGTGGCATCGTGCATGTTTTGGGGTCTACATGTAGCCATAGTATACCTACTATGTTGACTCGCTTTGCTTGCGTTGGGAAAACACAATTTTGGGTAGTTAGATAAACATGAACATGTCGCGAAATCTTAACTTGAATATGACATGTGTTTATACTTGAAAATATGACTTGAAAGATAACATGGAAGTTGACATGTAAGTATGCATAAAAACATGAGCTTGGGAATTTACCTATTAAGTTAGGTCTACCCTTTGGGAATTTACCTATTAAGTTAGGTCTACCCAAATGCTTGAAAAACTTGTAACATGTTTTGGAAACATGATGAACTTAGATAATATAAGTGTGGCCAACTCGAGGTTGGGTTGAGTTTGCAACGTAAAACTACCCGGAACCGACCGGCCTAACTAGTAGTTGCAAACAATAGGACCCAATGTGAGAAGTTGGTCATGTCGCGCTTAAGACCCGAGGTTAGACTAGGTTGTGGTGTAAATCTACCCGGACCCGCCCGGCTTAACTAGTAACCACAACAAGGTCTAATGTGAGAGGTTAAGAGTGCATTAATTAAATTAATGCCACATGGTAAGGTTAAGCAAATTTGACTAATGACACTTAACCGATATGACACGAATGGGTAGGTTAAGTGGGACCGGGCTTGATTTCCTTAATGACACTTAACCAATTTAGACTTGGTAATTAGATGAGGTTAAGTAATTAAGACTTAACTAACCTAAACACGGTAATTAGACGGGGTTAGGTAATTGATACTTAACTAACCTAACCACGGTAATTAGATGGGGTTAAGTAATCCACACTTAACTAATCTAAACACGGTAATTCGATGGGGTTAAGTTAAACACTTAACCAATTTAAACTTGGTAATTCAATGAGGTTAAGTAACCAATACTTAACCAACTTAATGTGATAATTTAATGGGGTTAAGCAACTTATACTTAACCAATTATACATGATGATTTGATGTGGTTAAGTGACCTGAACTTAACCAATCTAACTCGTTAATTTGATGTGGTTAAGTGACCTAAACTTAACCAATATAACTCGTTAATTTGATGTGGTTAAGTGACCTAAACTTAACCAATCTAACTCGTTAATTGGATGTGGTTAAGTGACCTATACTTAGCCAATCTAACTCGTGAATTTATGGAGGTTAAGTTAACCCATACTTAACCAATCTAACGTGAAAACATGATAAGGCTAAGTCACGAATCACTTGAATACGCTTGACCGATTTGACTCGGTAATTTGACAAGGTCAAGTTAATTTATATAATTAACCAATCTAAAATGATAATTAGACGAGGTTAAGTTATGGATTGCTTAATATACTTAGCCAACTTGACACATGGTTTGTAGGGTTAAGTCTTGGACTTGGATACTTAGCCAATTTTGACATGGTTTGTAGACGGGCTAAGTTATGAACTTAAGTGACACTTAACCCATTAGATAAACCCTAATTTGGAGGATTAGGTAAATAACCATAGTTAACAAGGATTATGGAAATAAGGCTAAGTGGTAAACCTTAGTTAAGGGAAACTAAGTAATAATTCTTAGTCAAGGAAATTTGGACCATTTCTTAGATAGATTAGTAACCCGATACGTTAGGTCAACGTTTAAGTATGCGTGTAGGAGCAGGCTATCTGATTTAGATAAAGGCTCCAACGAACTGGGTAACGAAGCAGCAGCTTCGGGGAACGTGAGGATATTCTTGGGATCCCTCTGTGAGCTGCCAGGTCATTATACTAGGCTCACGAGAGGTTGAGGTCTGCGGTAGAAGAACCAAGAATATGCCTTGGTTGCTATGCGAGCGACCTAAAGACTGGGGTGGATAGCAGTGAGTCGACGAATACATAAGGTGCCCGAGATAGCAAGTTCGTCGATCATCTACCATCTTGAGTCAAGCGTGTACGTACGGAAAGGCAGGGAACACCCAACAGACCATAATTGCTATCTAATTATGGGTGAGGTAGGCCGTAGGATGTGGGCTGGCCGGAGTGTAGTTCTCATGCAAGATTTTCTCTTGTGTTGCCTTTCACTAGTTGAGGGAGGGGTCTCGTGGGACCATAGCCACGTGTAGAAAAGCAGACCTTAGTATCTGCATCGGCAGATAAATCTAAAGCTCCCGACCGAGTCCTGTATTTCTTGTTTTGCCCTGTGACAGGACTCGGATGGCACGATGTGATACATGTGCATACAGTTATAGAAAAACGATTCACGATGAATGCGTGGGAAAAAGGGCGCGGTTGAGGGTTAGCGTAATCCCTAGTGGCCTAGGTGGTTTAACCCAAACCGAAATACGAAAGCGTGCAATAGGTAAGCGTAATCCCTAGTGGTGCTAGGTGGCGTAAGTCCTAGTAGTTCAAACGATGATTCATATGGAAGAGCCTAGCTAGAACAAGGGTGACAGTCCAAACGATTTCAAGGATAATACGACATGAGGAAGCCCGTACGAGGTACGGCAAAGGACTGAACTTATATACATGGAAAGAAACATATGATTTGAGTAACCTATATATGCGATATATTAGGTTGACATGGACCATTACACGACTTTGAGCAAGGGACATTCATGGTTAACACATGACGCGGGTAGGGATACTAGTACGAGAGGTGCAGAGCAAATATACATGTTAGAACTAGGAAGAATATACATAATAGATACCGTGGGATGTTAGACGGGGTAGATACCTTGGGATATTGTACTTGATAGAAATCTGACGATGTGATACCTTGACTTATCATAACACCGTAGTTTATCATGATACCTTAGTTTACCTTGCCACAGTAGTTCAACCGGCTACCCTGGTTTATCTATCTTGTAGTTATCCTTATGTTTACTTTCAGTTTATGCATGTCATGTTACCTTTACCTGTTTTTATACTGGAAGTAGATAGGACTTACTCAGTCTTTTTGACTGACCCGTTTTGTTTCGCCCCTTTTCTTCCGTTCCCCCCCCCCTCCCCCAGGTTTCAGGGAGGAAACAATGCTGTTTAGTTCGGACTTCTTCTGCTTGAAGGTCATCATGGATGGCTTGGACTTCTCTTGGCTATGGCTACTTTACTGTTTTTACTTGGGGAATAATTTATTAAAAAGTCTTTATGCTTCTTTACTATTGCAAGACAGGTTTTGATGTACTCTGATGTAAAAGGCTTTAGACCTTAATTATTGAATTTATGAAAGTTCGATTTTACTTCCGCTATTTTATATGTTCTGTCTTGTGATATTTCTGTGCATGTTTACCAATAATGCCCCTCTAAAGCTAGTGCATTCCTTTGCGAGTGACCCTAGCAGAGGCGGGGTGTTACAATAATAATCGAAATGAACTTCTGTGGAGGAAGACTGTTTATACATATGGAATTTAAAAGGCTTTGCCGTTATTTCATTTATATTATTAGTCGGATATGGAAATTGATATCGATTATATATTGATTTGTTTTTCCGTGATGATTCCATAATTAATGGAATGTGATTTAGGTTTATTGTGAATTGTGTTTTAATGACATTAGTTCTTTAACCCAGTTAAAGGCAGGATTACATGTCTGTCATTGTATTTCGAACTGTTTGGTTGATCTTTGCTAAATATATATTTGTTTGGTGGCGGAGAATTTATTCTCTTGCTTAACACCCTTCTGTGAGACGTACGAGCTTAGAGGTTCTATTTTGGCAGAAATCAATAGTACGGTGTAGATTGTCGATGCGACATGTTTGTGTTTCCAAAGTTAAATAATCATTAATATTGATTTTTGGGAAGATTAAAACTAAGTGGAGTTTTAATGAATCTTTAAATAGATTGAGAAAGGGAATGTGATAATTTAAATTATCAAATTTGGGAAATGATCGAGAATGGAGTATCGCCAGTTTTGCTCCTAGCGATAGTTAAATCTTTAATTAGATTTGAATGGGAAATGGTCATTAATTTTACCAATAAGATCGAGATGTTAGTTATGGTGTATTACCAGTTTTGCTCCATAGGATGAGTAGGTTGGGATTGGGAAATTAAACAAATGATTACTTCGGTAAGGTGCGCTAATCCCGACTAGTTTGGTAAGGTGCGCTAATCCTGACATTTATATTATTTTTACCTGTGTGGTTGTTGCAATGCGAGGCACCTCGGATATATCGGTTTCTACGGAGCCGATGGATAGGTCCTATAGGACCGGGAAACGTGTTTTCAGGTATAACTAATCCGCTATGTGTGGACCGGCCCTGAAGATCCAAAGGTTCGCCAGTGTCCGAACCCTGAGGCATTTGCTAGAGTGTCTCGAAGAAGTGAGGGGCCATCCCTTGCCTCGACTCATGACGGAAATCCAATTTCCAATACGTGACATCTCGGTTTTGATTGTAGAGACTAGTATTGGCGAGATAGTAGTATGGGATACTATGTCGTCTATGATTAATACATTTATATTTGAAGTTGTTTTCATACACTTTACACTATAATAGTATCAAAATGATTTGTTTTAAACGTATCAAGCATGTTTGGCTATTATAAGGTAAAACTCTATCCTCCGGCTTGCGTTGCATCGCGTGATGGGACCTGAGTCTTATAATAGCTTCATTTTTCCAAAAAACATTGCGCTGTTTGTTTTATGCACTAGTATTCTTGGGAGAAACCCGTTCTGTGTTATACGGCGTGGTCCCTCGATTTACTTTATTTTTAAAGTAAAGATTTAATAACTGTTTTAGTTCTCACACCAGTCACGTGACTGACCTAGAGTTTATTGTTTTAACTTAAACTCTGGTTGCTCCTATTTTCCACACGGGCAGCTAGTAGTTTTGGTTTCGCAGATTTATATTCACAGGATCCTGGTTTATAGCTAGAACGATACTCGGAAAGCTCTGTATCCGTGTATTACTTTCAGTTGTGTTTTTATATTATTTTTCCGCTGCTATGTAATGTATTTTAATCTCTAATATTTATCAAATGTATTTTATTCGTTCATACTCTGTATGTTCTTGTATTCTGATGGAATTGTTGTAATAAGCAATGAAATGTTCTTCTGTTTGTGTTCTGATTAGTCTTGTCCTCAAAGTAATCCGGGCTTTCCTTTACGGGGAGGTCCGGGTCGTCACAAATCCATTACGCATCTTATTATAAAACTTAACATGGATTCATTTACAAAAAAATCAATTATCTAATCCTTTTACACAAATTTCTGAAAATTTCTGAAAATTTCTTTCCAATTAACATCATTTTTACTTTATTCAATTATTAAGTAAATACTGGTTTAAAATCATCGCATTATTTTTAAACTCCTTTTATAAACCTTGTTTATAAATCATGGTTTATTATAAAATCCCTTATAAACCATTTTCAAAGTTCAACTCAAAACTCATTACAAACTCTGTAACAACCCGTATTTTTGAATAACATGTTATAACATAAATGGAGGCAGAATTAAACTGTAAAATATGAATCAAGGGAAACGGGCTATGCCATTGCATTCGTCTCGGAAAAATACGCGAAATAGAGTCCGAGTTTTCGAAAATCGGAGTCCGTATGACCAAGATATGGCCTCGCGAAGTTTCACGAAAAATTCCCAAATTAAAGTATACTTAATTAAGTGAAATGGGTTGCGCAGAGAAATATATATATATTGATATATATATATATATAATTGAAAATTAAATAAATAAATATGCAAAAATGTTCAAAACAGCGAATTGGGAGAGGGGAATAACCGAACCGGCCGATTTTTGAGGTCGACCCGAGCCCGCTGGGTCGACTAGGGGTTAATCCAGGGTGTTTGGCTGTCAACCCGTGGGCCGATTCGCTCAAATGCAGATTTTGCATTTGAATGGTTCTCATGGTTCATCTTTAATCTAAAGGCCCTAGATGGTTCCTACACTTGACTTCCTCCCCAAGACATGCTTTGATGGCTTGGATTGAATCTAGGTTTAATCCTATGGCCTAAAACACTTGCCTAATCTATAAATAAGACCCTAACCTACCCTAAATCATCATTATTCATTCATACAACTAAACTATGGCAAAATCAATCCTCTCATGGCCTCCACTCTCTTCATAAAATTCCTAAATAAATTCCTAAGTGATTTTCCATGCATACAAGTGTTTTCAAACTTGTATGAGCATCATTAGCTTGCATTCAAGTCAAGTTTATATATTTGCATCATAAAGAAAGAGTCTTGATCATTTTGGCTCAAGGGTTTTGCTTGCATTTTGGGTTTAATTGATTTCATAAGGGCTTTGTCATGTTTTTGTGACTTCTTAAGCATTGTAAGCCCTATTCTACTTTCATACTTAAACTCTAAAGTTAAATGTATGATATGCAAGTTTATATGCAAGTTTATCATGTTGTGATATGCAAGTTTATCATGTTGTGATATGCAAGTATGCCAAGTTATGTTATGCAAGTTTGGGTTGAACATTTTGTTCATGCTATCATGTTATGCAAGCTTATTTTGGGTTTATGAACATAAAGCTTTAAGCTTTATGCCAAAGGTTGCATTTTAGCAACATGTAAGTTATCATATCTCTTATGATAACTTGCATGTGAGGCTAAATGCGAACTTATGGCTATCTCTACATGTCATTTAGCACCATGTATCACCAATATGCTAAGTTTTGTTTTATGCATGCTTTTGAGGCCTAAAAATGTAATATGCAAGTGTATGAACATATGAACATTTCATATGCCACCATGTTAAGCTTGTGGCTTCAATACCTTTATGTCATGATTATGCCAAGTTCCCTCTTTCTATCCTTTATGCGCTATTGCGATATGTAAGCGATGGGATTGCGTTTGGGGTTGGGTAAACTTAAAAGACATAAAACATAAGCTTGGGAATTTACCTATTAAGTTAGGTCTACCCATTGGGAATTTACCTATTAAGTTAGGTCTACCCAATTGCTTGAAAACTTGTAACATGTTTTGGAAACATGATGGACATGACACTTAGAAAAGATAAGTGTGGCCAACTCGAGGTTGGGTTGAGTTTGTAGCGTAAACCTACCCGGAACCGACCGGCTTAACTAGTTGCTACAAACAATAGGACCCAATGTGAGAAGTTGGTCATGTTGTACCTTGAACCCGAGGTTAGACCAAGTTGTGGTGTAAAGCTACCCGGACCCGCCCGGCTTAACTAGTAACCACAACAAGGTCTAATGTGAGAGGTTAAGGCGCATTAAATTAATTAATGCCTCGTGATTAGGGTTAAGTCATGGTCCACTTAATACTTAACCAATTTGGGCTTGGTAGATTAATCGGGGTTAAGTCGTGAACTCATCGTTACACTTAACCAAGTTAATCCAGGATTAGCAAGAGGGTTAAACCGTACTTAACCCACTAGAAAAATCCTAGCAATGGGGGCCCACTCCAGCAGTAATCCCAAGTTAGTATCATCATGACCCTATGGACTAGGCTAGGGTGGGGGCACGATTACTGGACTGGAGGTAAGTGACCAAAAGCGACGGCAGAGGGTACGCCGGTGTAGTTACGGGCGGACTCTGGTCGTGCACATAGTCCGTAGCCGGAGAAAACATGCACGGGTACCAGTAGATCGGGACTGTGCACTCATGTTCATGGTGTCCAGGGGTTGACACCCTAGGGCTTGATACACCCGAAGGGTGGACCCGGCACAGTTCGACTACAATTATGATTGGGCCGTATTGACACCAACACGTGACGAGTTAGGCTTAGGGAGCCGATCGACTAGACCGTTTGGTTGGACCTTGTATTAGGGTCATTTCATGTTATTGGGCCAAAGCTTGGGCCAAGGGATCAATACTTGTTTATTCAAGTCATGTTAGTTTGCTAGTACACCTGTGGTGCAAAACCTTAATCCTGATTATGCGATGACACCTTTATCTACCTTGTTAGTTAATCATCATGCTAGTATATTGTTATCCTTATGTTCATCCCTGCTGCTCATGCCAGTTAACTTTATCAGTTTACATTGATTGTAGTAGGGCTTACTCAGTCTTTTTGACTGACCTGTTTTCTTTCGCCTCTTTTCTTCCGTTCCCCCCCCCCCCTCAGGTTCTCAGGGAGGGAATACTGGAGCTTAGCTTGGATTTCGGATTGCTTGCTTGTGGGATTTCAGCTCATGTACGGTTTCGACATGAAGCTAGCTATGGTTACCACTTAATTGGGATAGCACTTATTTATTTCAGTTTTTCAGTTGATGTTGTTTTATCTAGACTTGTTTATTTGGAAAGCTATGTTGTACCAGACTTGTTTTGAAATGTTTTGAAATCTTCCGTTGTTTTATCTATGTTATTTACTATGTTTACATATATACATATGTTCTTGTTCTGCCTTGATATATCATTATGCATGTTTACCTGATTCAAACGCCCCTCCAAAGTCAGAGTGCTTGCAAGAGCCACCCTGGTGGAGGTGGGGTGTTACATTTGGTATCAGAGCATATGGTACGAGAAGGAACAAGAAGGCTTTTAGAAAACTTTTGGAAAACTATTTTCAAAACCAAGTATAAAGTATTTTCCAAAGAAAAGTCTAGTTTATTTTAAAGGCTATTCCCCAAAAAGCCATTAGCAAAATTCCTTCGTTTTTCTCCATTCTGAATCTGTCTTTTTCTTCGTTTTCAGTATGGCCGATAACTTTGCTATTCCGGAGGGAGTACACGTACCTGTTTGGTATAGGAGACTTTTGGAGGCTAGGGCGACCGAAGCCGGCCCCGCATATGTTCCTCCTCCTCCGGTAGTTAATGTTCCTCCTCCTCCTCTGGTGGTTAATGTTCCTCCTCCTCCTGTCGCTGAGGTTCCTCTTCCTCCTCCCCCTCAGCATCCTCAAGTGGACTTCGCAAAGACTTGCAAAGAATTCAAAGCAATGGGTGGCAAGAACTTTCAAGGCACTGAGACTTTTGTAGAGGCCAGAAATTGGTTGAAAGAGACCGAGGATTTGTTTGCTATCTTTGGGTTAGACGATCAGAGGAAGCTCTTGTTGGCGGTTTGGCTTATGAAGGATGAAGCCGCTTATTGGTGGGAAGTCACCAATGGTACTAGGCCTGTTGAGACTTGGGCCGATTTCAGGGCAAGGTTCATGCTTAAGTTTCTATCTTCTGCTGAGGAGAATCTGCAAATGGAGAGGTTCATAACTTTGAAACAAGGAGATATGTCTGTCAAAGAATATGTGAACAAGTTCAATCAGTTAGCTCGTTTTGGCTTGGATATGGTGAATACTCCTCAGAAGAAGGCTCTTCGTTTTGCTAGAGGATTGAATGAGCCGTTGCAGGGATTGGCTATGTCACATATTCCCCATGGGGCCACGTTTGAGAGTTTGGTTGATATGGCGTTACTTCAGGGAGATGTCAAGAAAGAAACCAAGATGAATGATACTCAAGCCAAGAAGACTGATTCTCAGGGAAAAGGAAATCAGGGTAATCCAAGTGGTCAGAGCAGTCAAGGCAATCAGAACAAGAACAAGAACAAGAGTCAAGGCAACAAGGGGAACAACAACAAGGGCAATAACAAAAAGGGGAAGTGCCATTATTGCGGTTCAGTTGGGCATCTTATTAAGGATTGTAAGAAGAGGAAAAGGAAGAATGGTGAATGCTTTTTCTGCGGTGAGACTGGACATTTCAGTAAGGATTGCCCGAGGAAGCAAGGGCAAGACCAGGGTCAGGCTCAGCGTGCTGGACCTTCAGGAGGGCAAGTTCATGCTCTCAATGTCGCTCCAGTTCCCGATCAAGGTAGTATTTCTGTTGAGAGCCTTGTATATATTTCTGATTTTCCAGTTCGTACCTTGTTTGATTCTGGTGCATCGCATAGCTTTATCTCATCTGATCTTGTTGATAGTTTGCACCTTAGTACTAGCTTGGTAGATGATCCCGTCTGTGTCTCAAATCCTATTGGGGGTTCCGCCCATTTGTCTATGATATGTGGGGATTTGAGGATCTCTATACTGAGTGTAGAGTTCTTGTGCAGTGCTTATGTTCTTGGTTTTAGGGGATACGGATTGATATTGGGCATGGATTGGCTGTCCAGATATGGAGCCATTCTTGATTGTGAGCATAGGGTTGTGAGGCTCGTGACTCGCCTCGGAAACACCCTAGAGATTTCTTGTGATCCGAGAGGTCCCGTCATGTTGTGCTATCTGGAATCACTCGACTCGTCAATGGAAACTCTTCAGTCTGTGAGAGTGGTTCGAGAGTATCCGAATGTTTTCGATGAAGTTAGGGGGTTGCCCCCTAAGCGAGAGATTGATTTCCGCATTTATCTGGTGGATAATGCAAAGCCTGTTTCTTTGCCCGTTCGGCACATGGCTCCGCGTGAAAGGTGGGAGCTAAGTAAGCAAGTGAAAGAGTTGCTTGAGAATAACTTCATTAGACGAAGTATATCTGAATGGGGAGCGCCTGTGGTATTTGTTACCAAGGCGGATGGTTCTCTCCGACTTTGCGTTGACTATCGAGAGTTGAATAAGCTGACTAAGAAGAACAGACACCCGTTACCGAGGATTGATGATCTCTTTGACCAGCTTGTCGGTGCTTCTGTTTTCTCCCAGCTTGATCTTGCTACGGGGTTCCATCAGCTCAGGGTAGCTGAAGATAGTATAGACAAGACTGCGTTCAGAACTCCAAATGGATTCTTCGAATGGCTTGTCATGCCGTTCGGCTTGACTAATGCACCCGCATATTTCGTGGACTTGATGAGTAGGGTGTTCAGGGAGTTCTTGAACAAGTTTGTCGTGGTCTTCGTAGATGATATTCTGATCTTCTCTAAGGATGAGGAAGAGCACGCAAGGCATCTCATGGAGGTGATGGATACGCTTAGAGCGCATCAGTTGAAGGCCAAGTTCTCCAAGTGTCACTTTTGGAGAAGGGAAGTAAGATTCCTTGGGCATATAGTATCTAAGCAAGGCTTAGCGGTGGATCCCGCTATGGTAGTGGCAGTTCAGGATTGGAAGACTCCAAGGAATGCAACCGAAGTGAGAAGTTTTCTAGGTCTTGCGGGTTTCTACCGGAAGTTCATCAAGGACTTCGCAAAGATATCCGCTCCTCTCACTAAATTGACGAAGAAGAATTTAGTTTTTGCTTGGAGCATAGAATGCGAGCTTGCTTTTCAGAAGCTCAAGAGAGCCCTCACATCAGCACCTGTTCTAGCTTTGCCCGATGGAGGGAAGTTATTTACCGTATACACCGATGCATGTGGCACGGGGTTAGGAGCTGTTATTATGCAAGAAGGAAGAGTGATATGCTTTGGCGGTAGACAACTCAAAGTGCATGAGAAGAATTATCCCACTCATGACTTAGAGTTGGCAGCAATAGTATATGCACTCAAGGCTTGGCGCCATTATCTTCTGGGAGAAAGATTTGAGCTTTATACCGATCACAAGTCATTGAAGTATCTCTTTTCTCAGAAGGATCTAAATATGAGGCAACAAAGATGGATGGAATTCTTGGCGTCCTACGATTTTGAGATAGCTTATACCCTTGGCAAGGGGAATGTGGTAGCAGATGCATTGAGTAGAAGAAGGTTGACCCTAAGTCCTCTATTCGTTGAGATGAAGAATTTAGAGTATGTGGCAACCTTTGATTTCTCTTTGGCGATTGAGTCGATGACCGGTTCTTTAGCATCTCTGGAACTCAGACCTACCCTTCTTGATCAAGTTGGGGCTTCGCAGAGAGAAGACCCTCAGATAGTTGAAATTATGGATAAGCTAATTCGAGGAGAGACGTCTAGTCATCTCGCTCGATATTCTATTGATGACAAGGGTTGGCTGAGGAGAGACGGAAGGTTATGTGTTCCAATGGTAGAAGATCTAGTAAGAAGAGTTCTTGAGGAAGCGCATACTATACATTCGGGCGGAGATAAGATGTATAAAGATATGAAGCGCATTTTCTTTTGGCCTGGGATGAAGAAGGATGTGGCAGAATTTGTCTCTAGATGTATCATTTGCCAGCAAGTTAAGGCCGAGTCGAAGAAGCCTGGTGGGCTATTGCATCCTCTAGACGTTCCACTATGGAAGTGGGAGAGTATTTCCATGGATTTTATCGATGGGCTACCAAGGTCAAGGAAAGGGAATACGAGCATTTGGGTTATTGTGGATAGACTTACGAAGAGTGCTCATTTCATTCCGGTGAAGAGCAAGAGGACCGCATCTTGGCTAGCGTCTGTATATCTTCGTGAGATTGTGAGACTACATGGAGTCCCTTCTAGTATAGTCAGTGACCGTGACCCAATCTTTACAAGTCAATTCTGGAATAGCTTGCAAGAAGCTGTGGGCACAAGGTTGAATCTATGTACGGCTTATCACCCACAGACGGACGGTCAAACCGAAAGGGTGAATAGGGTACTCGAGGATCTGTTGAGGCTTTGTATTCTGGATTTTGGTGGTACTTGGGAAGACCATCTTCCTCTTGTTGAGTTTGCATATAATAATAGTTATCAGGCGAGCATAGGGATGGCACCATTTGAAGCTTTATATGGGAGGCCGTGCAAGTCGCCTACATGTTGGTGGGAGACTACAGATGAGCTTATACTTGGGCCTGATATGATCAAAGATACATCCGAGAAGATCGAGTTGATTCGGAGACGGATGAAAGCGGCCCAAGACCGACAGAAATCCTATGCTGATAAGCGAAGAACGGATTTGGAGTTTGATGTTGGGGATATGGTTTTCGTGAAGGTTTCTCCTTTGCGGAATGTGGTCCGATTTGGAGCTGTTGGGAAGTTGGCACCGAGGTTTGTTGGACCATTCCCTATTATAGAGAGGATCGGGCAGATGGCTTATAGAGTGAAGTTGCCCGAGAAGCTTGCTGGAGTACACGATGTTTTTCATGTCTCGTATCTCCGGAAGTGTTTACATGAATCAGCAGAGGTTGTTGAGCCAAGTGTTCTAAAAGATGTAGAAGTGGAGAAAGAGGCTACCTTGAGGAGAGCTCCGATTCGTATCTTGAGGAATCGAGAGGTCAAATTGGTGAAGGTTCAATGGGGTGAAGCCGAAGAAGACGCAACTTGGGAAACCGAGGAGAAGATGCGTGGGCTTTATCCATTCCTTTTTGAGGGTACACTCTCAATCTCTTTTCTTTGTTATCATATCTTTCTCTTTGCTATCCATGTTTATCTAGTTTATCGTGTTAATCTTGTCATGAGAACCTTAGGTAGAAACCCTTTGGATGAAACATGTGTTTGAAACATGTTATGCTTGATGGTTGCAAGTGGTTGCAAGTGTTTGCAAGTGGATACTCGTGGATGCATAATACACGTTAGGCACTAAGATCGGCTCACACACTTTCATACCGCATATGCATGAGTGTTTATGCTTATTCATGGATGAAAACTTGTTATGATATCACGTGGATGTTGCATATGGATGAATGTTATGTGCACTCATGTAGAGATTATAAATTATGTTAGGAATTTGCATACATATGGACTCATTTCACTAACATATTTTGCATTAAGGGGGTTTACTGAATCAGTAACCTCCTGATTTTCGCATTAGATAAGTACATATACACACACCTTTGCATATGATCATATAGCATTTAGAACCTTTTAAGGACATTGATTGCTCGTGGATGATGTTTTGAGTAGATGGATGATGGATGGTAGGATACGTTCTTCCTAACTTGGAGATTTCGGGGACGAAATCCTTTAAGGAGGGAAGAACGTAACAACCCGTATTTTTGAATAACATGTTATAACATAAATGGAGGCAGAATTAAACTGTAAAATCTGAATCAAGGGAAACGGGCTATGCCATTGAGTTCGTCTCGGAAAAATACGCGAAATAGAGTCCGAGTTTTCGAAAATCGGAGTCCGTATGACCAAGATATGGCCTCGCGAAGTTTCACGAAAAATTCCCAAATTAAAGTATACTTAATTAAGTGAAATGGGTTGCGCAGAGAAATATATATATATATATTGATATATATATATATATATATAATTGAAAATTAAATAAATAAATATGCAAAAATGTTCAAAACAGCGAATTGGGAGAGGGGAATAACCGAACCGGCCGATTTTTGAGGTCGACCCGAGCTCGCTGGGTCGACTAGGGGTTAATCCAGGGTGTTTGGCTGTCAACCCGTGGGCCGATTCGCTCAAATGCAGATTTTGCATTTGAATGGTTCTCATGGTTCATCTTTAATCTAAAGGCCCTAGATGGTTCCTACACTTGACTTCCTCCCCAAGACATGCTTTGATGGCTTGGATTGAATCTAGGTTTAATCCTATGGCCTAAAACACTTGCCTAATCTATAAATAAGACTCTAACCTACCCTAAATCATCATTATTCATTCATACAACTAAACTATGGCAAAATCAATCCTCTCATGGCCTCCACTCTCTTCATAAAATTCCTAAATAAATTCCTAAGTGATTTTCCATGCATACAAGTGTTTTCAAACTTGTATGAGCATCATTAGCTTGCATTCAAGTCAAGTTTATATATTTGCATCATAAAGAAAGAGTCTTGATCATTTTGGCTCAAGGGTTTTGCTTGCATTTTGGGTTTAATTGATTTCATAAGGGCTTTGTCATATTTTTGTGACTTCTTAAGCATTGTAAGCCCTATTCTACTTTCATACTTAAACTCTAAAGTTAAATGTATGATATGCAAGTTTATATGCAAGTTTATCATGTTGTGATATGCAAGTTTATATGCAAGTTTATCATGTTGTGATATGCAAGTATGCCAAGTTATGTTATGCAAGTTTGGGTTGAACATTTTGTTCATGCTATCATGTTATGCAAGCTTATTTTGGGTTTATGAACATAAAGCTTTAAGCTTTATGCCAAAGGTTGCATTTTAGCA
Source organism: Allium sativum (assembly GCA_030737875.1). Taxonomy (NCBI): domain Eukaryota; kingdom Viridiplantae; phylum Streptophyta; class Magnoliopsida; order Asparagales; family Amaryllidaceae; genus Allium; species Allium sativum. The sequence goes on from CM060920.1 coordinate 628,775,713, forward strand.
ACATGTAAGTTATCATATCTCTTATGATAACTTGCATGTGAGGCTAAATGCGAACTTATGGCCATCTCTACATGTCATTTAGCACCATGTATCACCAATATGCTAAGTTTTGTTTTATGCATGCTTTTGAGGCCTAAAAATGTAATATGCAAGTGTATGAACATATGAACATTTCATATGCCACCATGTTAAGCTTGTGGCTTCAATACCTTTATGTCATGATTATGCCAAGTTCCCTCTTTCTATCCTTTATGCGCTATTGCGATATGTAAGCGATGGGATTGCGTTTGGGGTTGGGTAAACTTAAAAGACATAAAACATAAGCTTGGGAATTTACCTATTAAGTTAGGTCTACCCATTGGGAATTTACCTATTAAGTTAGGTCTACCCAATTGCTTGAAAACTTGTAACATGTTTTGGAAACATGATGGACATGACACTTAGAAAAGATAAGTGTGGCCAACTCGAGGTTGGGTTGAGTTTGTAGCGTAAACCTACCCGGAACCGACCGGCTTAACTAGTTGCTACAAACAATAGGACCCAATGTGAGAAGTTGGTCATGTTGTACCTTGAACCCGAGGTTAGACCAAGTTGTGGTGTAAAGCTACCCGGACCCGCCCGGCTTAACTAGTAACCACAACAAGGTCTAATGTGAGAGGTTAAGGCGCATTAAATTAATTAATGCCTCGTGATTAGGGTTAAGTCATGGTCCACTTAATACTTAACCAATTTGGGCTTGGTAGATTAATCGGGGTTAAGTCGTGAACTCATCGTTACACTTAACCAAGTTAATCCAGGATTAGCAAGAGGGTTAAACCGTACTTAACCCACTAGAAAAATCCTAGCAATGGGGGCCCACTCCAGCAGTAATCCCAAGTTAGTATCATCATGACCCTATGGACTAGGCTAGGGTGGGGGCACGATTACTGGACTGGAGGTAAGTGACCAAAAGCGACGGCAGAGGGTACGCCGGTGTAGTTACGGGCGGACTCTGGTCGTGCACATAGTCCGTAGCCGGAGAAAACATGCACGGGTACCAGTAGATCGGGACTGTGCACTCATGTTCATGGTGTCCAGGGGTTGACACCCTAGGGCTTGATACACCCGAAGGGTGGACCCGGCACAGTTCGACTACAATTATGATTGGGCCGTATTGACACCAACACGTGACGAGTTAGGCTTAGGGAGCCGATCGACTAGACCGTTTGGTTGGACCTTGTATTAGGGTCATTTCATGTTATTGGGCCAAAGCTTGGGCCAAGGGATCAATACTTGTTTATTCAAGTCATGTTAGTTTGCTAGTACACCTGTGGTGCAAAACCTTAATCCTGATTATGCGATGACACCTTTATCTACCTTGTTAGTTAATCATCATGCTAGTATATTGTTATCCTTATGTTCATCCCTGCTGCTCATGCCAGTTAACTTTATCAGTTTACATTGATTGTAGTAGGGCTTACTCAGTCTTTTTGACTGACCTGTTTTCTTTCGCCTCTTTTCTTCCGTTCCCCCCCCCCTCAGGTTCTCAGGGAGGGAATACTGGAGCTTAGCTTGGATTTCGGATTGCTTGCTTGTGGGATTTCAGCTCATGTACGGTTTCGACATGAAGCTAGCTATGGTTACCACTTAATTGGGATAGCACTTATTTATTTCAGTTTTTCAGTTGATGTTGTTTTATCTAGACTTGTTTATTTGGAAAGCTATGTTGTACCAGACTTGTTTTGAAATGTTTTGAAATCTTCCGTTGTTTTATCTATGTTATTTACTATGTTTACATATATACATATGTTCTTGTTCTGCCTTGATATATCATTATGCATGTTTACCTGATTCAAACGCCCCTCCAAAGTCAGAGTGCTTGCAAGAGCCACCCTGGTGGAGGTGGGGTGTTACATTTGGTATCAGAGCATATGGTACGAGAAGGAACAAGAAGGCTTTTAGAAAACTTTTGGAAAACTATTTTCAAAACCAAGTATAAAGTATTTTCCAAAGAAAAGTCTAGTTTATTTTAAAGGCTATTCCCCAAAAAGCCATTAGCAAAATTCCTTCGTTTTTCTCCATTCTGAATCTGTCTTTTTCTTCGTTTTCAGTATGGCCGATAACTTTGCTATTCCGGAGGGAGTACACGTACCTGTTTGGTATAGGAGACTTTTGGAGGCTAGGGCGACCGAAGCCGGCCCCGCATATGTTCCTCCTCCTCCTCCTCCGGTAGTTAATGTTCCTCCTCCTCCTCTGGTGGTTAATGTTCCTCCTCCTCCTGTCGCTGAGGTTCCTCTTCCTCCTCCCCCTCAGCATCCTCAAGTGGACTTCGCAAAGACTTGCAAAGAATTCAAAGCAATGGGTGGCAAGAACTTTCAAGGCACTGAGACTTTTGTAGAGGCCAGAAATTGGTTGAAAGAGACCGAGGATTTGTTTGCTATCTTTGGGTTAGACGATCAGAGGAAGCTCTTGTTGGCGGTTTGGCTTATGAAGGATGAAGCCGCTTATTGGTGGGAAGTCACCAATGGTACTAGGCCTGTTGAGACTTGGGCCGATTTCAGGGCAAGGTTCATGCTTAAGTTTCTATCTTCTGCTGAGGAGAATCTGCAAATGGAGAGGTTCATAACTTTGAAACAAGGAGATATGTCTGTCAAAGAATATGTGAACAAGTTCAATCAGTTAGCTCGTTTTGGCTTGGATATGGTGAATACTCCTCAGAAGAAGGCTCTTCGTTTTGCTAGAGGATTGAATGAGCCGTTGCAGGGATTGGCTATGTCACATATTCCCCATGGGGCCACGTTTGAGAGTTTGGTTGATATGGCGTTACTTCAGGGAGATGTCAAGAAAGAAACCAAGATGAATGATACTCAAGCCAAGAAGACTGATTCTCAGGGAAAAGGAAATCAGGGTAATCCAAGTGGTCAGAGCAGTCAAGGCAATCAGAACAAGAACAAGAACAAGAGTCAAGGCAACAAGGGGAACAACAACAAGGGCAATAACAAAAAGGGGAAGTGCCATTATTGCGGTTCAGTTGGGCATCTTATTAAGGATTGTAAGAAGAGGAAAAGGAAGAATGGTGAATGCTTTTTCTGCGGTGAGACTGGACATTTCAGTAAGGATTGCCCGAGGAAGCAAGGGCAAGACCAGGGTCAGGCTCAGCGTGCTGGACCTTCAGGAGGGCAAGTTCATGCTCTCAATGTCGCTCCAGTTCCCGATCAAGGTAGTATTTCTGTTGAGAGCCTTGTATATATTTCTGATTTTCCAGTTCGTACCTTGTTTGATTCTGGTGCATCGCATAGCTTTATCTCATCTGATCTTGTTGATAGTTTGCACCTTAGTACTAGCTTGGTAGATGATCCCGTCTGTGTCTCAAATCCTATTGGGGGTTCCGCCCATTTGTCTATGATATGTGGGGATTTGAGGATCTCTATACTGAGTGTAGAGTTCTTGTGCAGTGCTTATGTTCTTGGTTTTAGGGGATACGGATTGATATTGGGCATGGATTGGCTGTCCAGATATGGAGCCATTCTTGATTGTGAGCATAGGGTTGTGAGGCTCGTGACTCGCCTCGGAAACACCCTAGAGATTTCTTGTGATCCGAGAGGTCCCGTCATGTTGTGCTATCTGGAATCACTCGACTCGTCAATGGAAACTCTTCAGTCTGTGAGAGTGGTTCGAGAGTATCCGAATGTTTTCGATGAAGTTAGGGGGTTGCCCCCTAAGCGAGAGATTGATTTCCGCATTTATCTGGTGGATAATGCAAAGCCTGTTTCTTTGCCCGTTCGGCACATGGCTCCGCGTGAAAGGTGGGAGCTAAGTAAGCAAGTGAAAGAGTTGCTTGAGAATAACTTCATTAGACGAAGTATATCTGAATGGGGAGCGCCTGTGGTATTTGTTACCAAGGCGGATGGTTCTCTCCGACTTTGCGTTGACTATCGAGAGTTGAATAAGCTTGGGAATTTACCTATTAAGTTAGGTCTACCCATTGGGAATTTACCTATTAAGTTAGGTCTACCCAATTGCTTGAAAACTTGTAACATGTTTTGGAAACATGATGGACATGACACTTAGAAAAGATAAGTGTGGCCAACTCGAGGTTGGGTTGAGTTTGTAGCGTAAACCTACCCGGAACCGACCGGCTTAACTAGTTGCTACAAACAATAGGACCCAATGTGAGAAGTTGGTCATGTTGTACCTTGAACCCGAGGTTAGACCAAGTTGTGGTGTAAAGCTACCCGGACCCGCCCGGCTTAACTAGTAACCACAACAAGGTCTAATGTGAGAGGTTAAGGCGCATTAAATTAATTAATGCCTCGTGATTAGGGTTAAGTCATGGTCCACTTAATACTTAACCAATTTGGGCTTGGTAGATTAATCGGGGTTAAGTCGTGAACTCATCGTTACACTTAACCAAATTAATCCAGGATTAGCAAGAGGGTTAAACCGTACTTAACCCACTAGAAAAATCCTAGCAATGGGGGCCCACTCCAGCAGTAATCCCAAGTTAGTATCATCATGACCCTAGGGACTAGGCTAGGGTGGGGGCACGATTACTGGACTGGAGGTAAGTGACCAAAAGCGACGGCAGAGGGTACGCCGGTGTAGTTCTGGGTGGACTCTGGTCGTGCACATAGTCCGTAGCCGGAGAAAACATGCACGGGTACCAGTAGATCGGGACTGTGCACTCATGTTCATGGTGTCCAGGGGTTGACACCCTAGGGCTTGATACACCCGAAGGGTGGACCCGGCACAGTTCGACTACAATTATGATTGGGCCGTATTGACACCAACACGAGACGAGTTAGGCTTAGGGAGCCGATCGACTAGACCGTTTGGTTGGACCTTGTATGTAGCGAACCGGGATTTTCGACTCCGAAAATCAACATCAAACTACCATGTTGACCATTCAGACATCGAACATTCCAGATCATTAATAGAAAGAAGTTAGAGGGTGAGAATAGAAAGAAAGAAATATTAGAATAGAAGAAGGAGAAGAACACCACACAGAGTCTCACATCGCAGCGGAACAAAATATAATACAGAAATAACCTTTATTGAAAGCTTTTGAAATACTTACAATATCAGAGTACACATTTGGACAGTGATACTAATCTGTCCTCATATAGCACACAGCGGAATAGTAATATCATACGTCTGGACTCTTCCAGCTCATCTCTTCACAGCAGTCGATAACCTGAACCTGTACAACCCGGTCTAACCCGAGCATTTACAAAACACCGGGTCAGTCTGGTGAACCAGAGTGAGATAAACTCGCACAGTAATAAGGGTGAATCATCCAATCATGATTTTAAAGTTCAAAATCTTTTCAAAAGAAAAGAGTAATCGTAAGACCAAATCCACACATAAACACGGACGGTTTTTACCTTACGATAACCCAAAACAGTTTGAAACTAATATCTTGTCTGATATTATAATAATGTCTAAATACAAGTAAATAACAATCTAGGGGAACGCTTGCATCTCACGCTCCACATATATAGTATACAATCAAAAACCCGCAGGCGCTTATTGGAGATTGGATTCCAACTTGACAAGGTATGGGTCCACCTGCCGCACGTGTATCTCTAGAGACGAATACACTGGGTTCAACAAGAACTTCTTGCAACCCGGCCCTCACATGACCGACCACTCATTTCGCTTGAGTGTATCGAATGTATATCACCGACGGCTGGGATCAGCAACCGTCTCCCGACAAGGGACAGCATCGAAACATAGATTTAAGAAGCAAATAGGATTTCCTCTAAATAGGTGATTCTACACCCTAATGGGAGCGACCCACATAGCCATGCTGCCTGCCCGATTTTTGTCATTTCCCGGTTGATGAGGCTTGAGGCCAGAATTAACTCTGGAACATCTGGTCGTCATTCACTTTGAATGCCACATCGTCAGATCCGTCAGATATCACTACTTGATGTCCACAAAAATACTCTAGCTGAAAGCTAGAGAATGGCAATTCCCTGCCAACAACTATCGTACGTTTGAAGAAATCAACGTACGTGATCCTTTGGAAATACTCTGTTAGACATCCGTCCATACAAGTCACCCAGGAACAGGATGAACCGAAAGCACTCTCCTACCGCATCCATATAGGAATCACCCCATGGATCAGTAGCGAGAAGTCCTTGCACTCGTGGATTCCAACCACGACCGAACCACAGTTTATCTCTGGCCGCTAAACCAGAGATTCTTAGCAGTTCCTCCGCTTATGAAGATCCACGGTCTTCAATGCTCCATCTCGACCGTCTTCAAATATCTTCACGTATTTGTTGGTCGGAATGGTTTTCGAATGTAAATTCGATCCCGGTCTTTCCATACTAACAATCGTATTGGTCAGATTTGATAGTCGGTGTTTTAACTATCAAAATATACAGTGTTTCAATCATGACACTCAAATGAGTTCACTGGTTCAGTATTCAGCATCACTTGGCCTTTAACAAACTGATTCGCTTTTGTTAAATTAAAACTTCTAATTCTTTTAAATATTCAAAAATACGATATTTGAATAGCTCTAATTGATTTATTAACATTCGTCTTAACTCCATTCTCTTGACTCTAGATCACAGCGATCACAATGGTTACGCCTGATTCCCTCAGGAAAACATCCGACCGCCGTAGGCTATCTGCAGCCCTGCGAATTACGCTAGCAGTCGTACAAAATGGCAACTTAGCCGAATAATTATGTTTGGCTAATTCTATCTCGAATAACTATATTCAATTTCCCATTTTTGAAATCTCATTTAAAATTTTCCTTTTTACTTGATCTCGTTTAAAGTAACGTTAATGTAAAGTTAACGCTTTACACTTTAAATCTCACTTAAAACTCTGGTTTATAATAAACCCTTTTATCGTAATCTCCTTTCACTTAATTCATATAATTGAGTATGTTTATTTCCTTTCACCATTCAATTGACTTGCATCTCACATTCGGTAACTTTTTAAATGAATTCCCATTTAAATATATATTCCTAACTTTATCATTAATTAAAATAACTTATTTCAAACATGAACTACTAACTAAATCAAAGATTAAATCCCTTTTAAATCCTTATTTAAATTCAAACAATATTCATTTAGCTAATTTAGTCAAAGCACATTAACTTGATAAACAATTCTAATTCCAAACGGTCGATTTAATTAACACAAAAACTTGATTTTCTCATTAACCGATTACAACAATCCTCTTTTTGAATTAATCAAAATATAATTAATTTAGATAGATTCTAATTATTTGTTTTCTTTACAAAACAATCTTCCAAGGTTTAACCATTTAATCCATTTCTTATTCTTCAACTGATAAATCTGATTAACATCAGCATTTGCTTTGCAAAATAAATCCATAACAAATCAAAGTTTTAAACAAATAAAATATTTATTTATTTATTTTTCTTAAATAACTTCTATTCAAATAATATAATTCAAATCTAACTCTGGTTATAAAATAAATTTTATAACCTCAACTCTATCGATTCACCTGTCGGTGAATCAATATCTATAACTCGATTGGTTTTAAAGGCCATACTCTGCCAAACACTTAACCAATATCACCTATTGGTTCAAACCAAACAGATGTTGAACATTCAATTAATAATCAACCATCAAATCAATCACACAAATAGATCAGTTCATATATGAGCATATGAAAATAAATAATACATTTGAGGAATCCGGTTGGATCCCTCCAACCTGTTCTTCCCTGTATTCAAATGGTTATCTCAAATCAAACGGTTCAGTTTTGTTTAACTGATAAACTAAATAACGACCATTCAACATTAACCACAAGCAATTCAAACAATTCAACCATTTAAACACGTTTATAAATAAACGTGATCAACCAAGGTGAGTCACCTTTATTGGAATCAATCGTTAAAATAACGATTTGGTATTTCACTGAAATTAAACACAGTTTAATTTCTTCGGTTAAATCAAAAAAAACCAATGTATAACTAGCAAATAGGCAACCATCAGCAAGCAGAGCACACAAAATAAAAACACCCAATTTATATAAAATATAAAAAGGGTAACTGAGTGAGTTTAACTCACTTGATTCGTCTGCTGCGGAGACCTTTTGTTTTAATTAAATTAAACTGACGTTTAACTCAATTAAAATTCTAGTAGCTGCCAATTCTGATCAAATCAGCTCCACCCGGTTGTGCACGTCGATACGGTTCCGACGCCAATTGTTTTGTCTGATCCCGTTACTTGGTTTTTCCTCGGCCGTTTGAAATTATTTGATTTAATTAAATTATTGCTTCCATTTGTGACCAAACCCGCTCCATCATATCACTCCTATCAGTATGATTCCAGCGTCATCTGCTTGTCGCTCCGCTGTTTCCATCCTTCCATGTTGCAGACAACCACCGAGAACGTACTCTAAGTGAAAGAAACGCCGACAGTGCTCCACCATGCTTTGCTCCACATTATCTCCGTTGCGTCCCATCTACTGTGACGTAAGGCACCACCGACGTTCAACCCATTTCCCATTTTCTTTCGGTGTTGCCATGCCATCTTATTCCGCCTTACATGCCTGGACGTACACCCATTCATTTCTAGTCAGCTCGCCCTTTATGCGTATCGAAAAACCCAAGCTTACCCAAGGAAACCACATCTGAAACTTCCCATAATATTCTTCTACCTGCCATTATTCGGAAAACTCCTCACTGCTCAAGAAAAACAACGAGCCCAACCTTGTATAGTTCCCACTATTCCTTCTCCTATCAGACACTCACTCCCACTCGCCAGCTTCATTGTACTTTCCTTCATCTATTTACGCACCACAAACAAGCACATCGCACCACCGTTCAAAGCTCCGACGACCGATCAACGGCTACCAACATCAGCGGCTACACCCCCTCAACACGCGCCCAGCACCCCGTGAACCTCGCTCCCTTCGTTCGTTCGTAGCAAGCTCACGAATATTCATTTGACAAACAGGGACATAGGCTACATATATTCTCCACGTGACTCCATGCATGCAACAACAGTACGCCTCCCGCATGTCCTTTCCCACCACTTCATCCCTCCTTTCCCTAATCGATTACTGCTTCAACTCCAAGCCATCGGCACTTCATCCGAGATCAACGACGCCACCACTAGCATGTCTTTTCCCTCCTTCTATCATCTTACAAATCTTTGACCCCATTCCAGTTCGTTTCTCACCAACATTCTTGTGTTTGTATTAAATATTTCCCTTTTCTTTTTCTTTGATTTTTCTTCTTCCCTGAAAAAGAAAACAGAGGACTCTCTATTTATAGCATGTGATCCTTGGGTGGCACGGTACCCATTTTCTTGGCCATCACGTTCGATTGTTTGGAGAGCAAGTAATAGGGGAAAGTAGCTGTTGTGTATTATAGGTACCTGTTGCATTGGGGAATGGGATTTTCGAAAATGGCAAGCCTTGGTCGGCACGGTCTTGTAAGGGATTGGACACACGAAAGCAGGTGTGACTGAAAAGGAACAGGTAGGACTTTGTGGTGAATATTAAATTATAATGTGAAACTTCGTCGTGAAGTAACACGCAGAAACCACCACAACGATTTCGGTCTACTGATAGAAAAGTTATTCTTAGTGTAAAAACGTATTCCGGACCCAATGGGACAAGTTTCGTCGAAATCCGAGGTCGTATGAAAAAATTTCCTTTATGAAACCGGAAATGAACACGCATTTAATTTTTCTACGATTACCAGATAAATCGAATCAACTTGAAACTGCGAACATCGACAATAACTTTTCGATACGAACCCAACGGCACTAATTTCGTCGCATTCTGAGACTGTTGCCCCGGTAGGCTGTTTTTACCCTGAACCGCCTTACCCTTTTTAACACCAAATTTTCCGGTCTCTAAAAATAACAAATTATATACTTATTCTGACTCTAATCGACGATACGAATTCAACGGAACGGGTTTCGTGGCCTAACTCGATTGTCTGCTCAAGTTACACTCAAATATCCTTTTATTTAATTAAATGCGCGCTATAGAATTTGAACGGGCGTTTATAGCTACCGTGGTCACATACGACATCGGTTTTCCACGCAATTCACCACCGTACAATAATTTAACGATACGGTTCTAATGAAACTGATTTCATCGAAATCTGAGTCCGTTTGCAAAACGGCCATTTTAAAGGCCTATAATTAAAATAACGATTTTCCATAGCGACTATTTCAAAATTTGATTTAGCCATAACTTACTATCTATAACACGGAATCTGGATTTTTCGCTTTCATATGAAAGCTATCGTCAACACGCTCCCAACGTTTCTTGTTTCACAGAAATCCGACATATATCGAATCCTGTATGTCCAGTTGAAGTTCAAAACTCCAATTTACGAACTGCACGCCATTTTCAAGCTCGAATTTATATTATATATATAAATTATAACGTTCAGCTTCGTTCTAAATACCGAATTCAATATTAAATCTCATTAATATTCCCAATATAATATTTAAAACTATTTTAAATATTCATATTCAAATGGTCGAAAAACACGGGTCGTTACATTCTTCCCCCCTTAAAATAATTTCGTCCTCGAAATTGCTAAGGTAAGAAAGAACGTTATAAGCTCATTAATTTCAAATCTAATTTATTTTAAATCAATTCAATACTATAAATCAATATTTTGAAAATTTTCTAACACCTTAAATTTCCGAAAAATTTCGCCAGCACCTCCTCTGTACGGCTCAATCGGTACAACCACAACTTGCCTTTCTAGGCCTTCTTCACTTCAAAAGAAAATAAAACAGCCAAGCGGCTTGCCAAATAGGCTCACAAATCACCAAACCCATATAAAAATAAACGTGTACCTTTTTGTCGGGCATATCATTATATCCTTTTCATCTGCCACCCTGTCAGCATATATAATTGCATTCCCGAACAAAATTCCAATTTTATCATCAAACCCAAATCCTTCATGCATCCAAGCCGAATTCCATTCTTGACTCAATTTCCATCCATCATCAATTTCAACTCTTAGCTTACCAGTCCAATACCATTTCATATTCCTGTCTCTCAATTCCAAATTTGATTCCACTTGATATATTATATCTCGATTCAATTTCCAGTTAATTGGTTTCAGTTCATTTCATATTTGCTTCCCACATTTCTATTTAATTTTACTTTTGTTCAAACAATCTCCCTGGGATTTTTTTTTTTTTTTTTTTTAAATAGTTCAGCTCTTTCAGAAATCAAATGATCTTTTTCAAGATTCAAACAACTTGTCTTTCTCAAAGCAATTCAAAACAAAATCTTTGGTAGTAATCCGTCACTTACCACTCGAAAATGAACACCGATGATGTCCGGATCATCATCGGAATCTATTTTCCAGCTATCGAAGTGAGTTCAGTACTATATAACCATTCAAAATCATATTTAAACACCTCCATTTTGAAATTTATTTCAAAATATTATTCACAATGCTTGTAAACCAATTTAAAATCTCCCAGGATCTTAAATTTCTCATATATTCCATCTAAGTTCATTTGCAACACCTTTCCCACTTTTGGGAATTTTAATTCCAACCCTGATTTAGATTTCAGATTTAATTCATCCGATTCCATAGTATACGAATTCTAATTGGTTATTATTTATATAACCATTTCAATTATAATCAACCAACACATCCAATATACTATAATACTTCAAATATATATCATTCTTTTATATTAAAATATAATTTGGGTAAAATTATTTCATTTACCCTCTTTCAAAAACATACTGTGTCGAATTATTCTGTTCAAGAGTTTAGAAACACTTATCGACACAGTTTGCATTACTGTATCGACCAGAATTCATAAACTACTCGACAAACCAATCAACACAATATAACAGTTTTTATATCAATTTACAAATACGCGCTCATATATATACACTCAAACTCAATCTAGGGTATTGCTATCCCCATCTCTACTGAGTCACGCCACAGAGCCAAGGTAATTACTTAACCTTCAGCTCTGATACCACTGTAGCGAACCGGGATTTTCGACTCCGAAAATCAACATCAAACTACCATGTTGACCATTCAGACATCGAACATTCCAGATCATTAATAGAAAGAAGTTAGAGGGTGAGAATAGAAAGAAAGAAATATTAGAATAGAAGAAGGAGAAGAACACCACACAGAGTCTCACATCGCAGCGGAACAAAATATAATACAGAAATAACCTTTATTGAAAGCTTTTGAAATACTTACAATATCAGAGTACACATTTGGACAGTGATACTAATCTGTCCTCATATAGCACACAGCGGAATAGTAATATCATACGTCTGGACTCTTCCAGCTCATCTCTTCACAGCAGTCGATAACCTGAACCTGTACAACCCGGTCTAACCCGAGCATTTACAAAACACCGGGTCAGTCTGGTGAACCAGAGTGAGATAAACTCGCACAGTAATAAGGGTGAATCATCCAATCATGATTTTAAAGTTCAAAATCTTTTCAAAAGAAAAGAGTAATCGTAAGACCAAATCCACACATAAACACGGACGGTTTTTACCTTACGATAACCCAAAACAGTTTGAAACTAATATCTTGTCTGATATTATAATAATGTCTAAATACAAGTAAATAACAATCTAGGGGAACGCTTGCATCTCACGCTCCACATATATAGTATACAATCAAAAACCCGCAGGCGCTTATTGGAGATTGGATTCCAACTTGACAAGGTATGGGTCCACCTGCCGCACGTGTATCTCTAGAGACGAATACACTGGGTTCAACAAGAACTTCTTGCAACCCGGCCCTCACATGACCGACCACTCATTTCGCTTGAGTGTATCGAATGTATATCACCGACGGCTGGGATCAGCAACCGTCTCCCGACAAGGGACAGCATCGAAACATAGATTTAAGAAGCAAATAGGATTTCCTCTAGATAGGTGATTCTACACCCTAATGGGAGCGACCCACATAGCCATGCTGCCTGCCCGATTTTTGTCATTTCCCGGTTGATGAGGCTTGAGGCCAGAATTAACTCTGGAACATCTGGTCGTCATTCACTTTGAATGCCACATCGTCAGATCCGTCAGATATCACTACTTGATGTCCACAAAAATACTCTAGCTGAAAGCTAGAGAATGGCAATTCCCTGCCAACAACTATCGTACGTTTGAAGAAATCAACGTACGTGATCCTTTGGAAATACTCTGTTAGACATCCGTCCATACAAGTCACCCAGGAACAGGATGAACCGAAAGCACTCTCCTACCGCATCCATATAGGAATCACCCCATGGATCAGTAGCGAGAAGTCCTTGCACTCGTGGATTCCAACCACGACCGAACCACAGTTTATCTCTGGCCGCTAAACCAGAGATTCTTAGCAGTTCCTCCGCTTATGAAGATCCACGGTCTTCAATGCTCCATCTCGACCGTCTTCAAATATCTTCACGTATTTGTTGGTCGGAATGGTTTTCGAATGTAAATTCGATCCCGGTCTTTCCATACTAACAATCGTATTGGTCAGATTTGATAGTCGGTGTTTTAACTATCAAAATATACAGTGTTTCAATCATGACACTCAAATGAGTTCACTGGTTCAGTATTCAGCATCACTTGGCCTTTAACAAACTGATTCGCTTTTGTTAAATTAAAACTTCTAATTCTTTTAAATATTCAAAAATACGATATTTGAATAGCTCTAATTGATTTATTAACATTCGTCTTAACTCCATTCTCTTGACTCTAGATCACAGCGATCACAATGGTTACGCCTGATTCCCTCAGGAAAACATCCGACCGCCGTAGGCTATCTGCAGCCCTGCGAATTACGCTAGCAGTCGTACAAAATGGCAACTTAGCCGAATAATTATGTTTGGCTAATTCTATCTCGAATAACTATATTCAATTTCCCATTTTTGAAATCTCATTTAAAATTTTCCTTTTTACTTGATCTCGTTTAAAGTAACGTTAATGTAAAGTTAACGCTTTACACTTTAAATCTCACTTAAAACTCTGGTTTATAATAAACCCTTTTATCGTAATCTCCTTTCACTTAATTCATATAATTGAGTATGTTTATTTCCTTTCACCATTCAATTGACTTGCATCTCACATTCGGTAACTTTTTAAATGAATTCCCATTTAAATATATATTCCTAACTTTATCATTAATTAAAATAACTTATTTCAAACATGAACTACTAACTAAATCAAAGATTAAATCCCTTTTAAATCCTTATTTAAATTCAAACAATATTCATTTAGCTAATTTAGTCAAAGCACATTAACTTGATAAACAATTCTAATTCCAAACGGTCGATTTAATTAACACAAAAACTTGATTTTCTCATTAACCGATTACAACAATCCTCTTTTTGAATTAATCAAAATATAATTAATTTAGATAGATTCTAATTATTTGTTTTCTTTACAAAACAATCTTCCAAGGTTTAACCATTTAATCCATTTCTTATTCTTCAACTGATAAATCTGATTAACATCAGCATTTGCTTTGCAAAATAAATCCATAACAAATCAAAGTTTTAAACAAATAAAATATTTATTTATTTATTTTTCTTAAATAACTTCTATTCAAATAATATAATTCAAATCTAACTCTGGTTATAAAATAAATTTTATAACCTCAACTCTATCGATTCACCTGTCGGTGAATCAATATCTATAACTCGATTGGTTTTAAAGGCCATACTCTGCCAAACACTTAACCAATATCACCTATTGGTTCAAACCAAACAGATGTTGAACATTCAATTAATAATCAACCATCAAATCAATCACACAAATAGATCAGTTCATATATGAGCATATGAAAATAAATAATACATTTGAGGAATCCGGTTGGATCCCTCCAACCTGTTCTTCCCTGTATTCAAATGGTTATCTCAAATCAAACGGTTCAGTTTTGTTTAACTGATAAACTAAATAACGACCATTCAACATTAACCACAAGCAATTCAAACAATTCAACCATTTAAACACGTTTATAAATAAACGTGATCAACCAAGGTGAGTCACCTTTATTGGAATCAATCGTTAAAATAACGATTTGGTATTTCACTGAAATTAAACACAGTTTAATTTCTTCGGTTAAATCAAAAAAAAACCAATGTATAACTAGCAAATAGGCAACCATCAGCAAGCAGAGCACACAAAATAAAAACACCCAATTTATATAAAATATAAAAAGGGTAACTGAGTGAGTTTAACTCACTTGATTCGTCTGCTGCGGAGACCTTTTGTTTTAATTAAATTAAACTGACGTTTAACTCAATTAAAATTCTAGTAGCTGCCAATTCTGATCAAATCAGCTCCACCCGGTTGTGCACGTCGATACGGTTCCGACGCCAATTGTTTTGTCTGATCCCGTTACTTGGTTTTTCCTCGGCCGTTTGAAATTATTTGATTTAATTAAATTATTGCTTCCATTTGTGACCAAACCCGCTCCATCATATCACTCCTATCAGTATGATTCCAGCGTCATCTGCTTGTCGCTCCGCTGTTTCCATCCTTCCATGTTGCAGACAACCACCGAGAACGTACTCTAAGTGAAAGAAACGCCGACAGTGCTCCACCATGCTTTGCTCCACATTATCTCCGTTGCGTCCCATCTACTGTGACGTAAGGCACCACCGACGTTCAACCCATTTCCCATTTTCTTTCGGTGTTGCCATGCCATCTTATTCTGCCTTACATGCCTGGACGTACACCCATTCATTTCTAGTCAGCTCGCCCTTTATGCGTATCGAAAAACCCAAGCTTACCCAAGGAAACCACATCTGAAACTTCCCATAATATTCTTCTACCTGCCATTATTCGGAAAACTCCTCACTGCTCAAGAAAAACAACGAGCCCAACCTTGTATAGTTCCCACTATTCCTTCTCCTATCAGACACTCACTCCCACTCGCCAGCTTCATTGTCCTTTCCTTCATCTATTTACGCACCACAAACAAGCACATCGCACCACCATTCAGAGCTCCGACGACCGATCAACGGCTACCAACATCAGCGGCTACACCCCCTCAACACGCGCCCAGCACCCCGTGAACCTCGCTCCCTTCGTTCGTTCGTAGCAAGCTCACGAATATTCATTTGACAAACAGGGACATAGGCTACATATATTCTCCACGTGACTCCATGCATGCAACAACAGTACGCCTCCCGCATGTCCTTTCCCACCACTTCATCCCTCCTTTCCCTAATCGATTACTGCTTCAACTCCAAGCCATCGGCTCTTCATCCGAGATCAACGACGCCACCACTAGCATGTCTTTTCCCTCCTTCTATCATCTTACAAATCTTTGACCCCATTCCAGTTCGTTTCTCACCAACATTCTTGTGTTTGTATTAAATATTTCCCTTTTCTTTTTCTTTGATTTTTCTTCTTCCCTGAAAAAGAAAACAGAGGACTCTCTATTTATAGCATGTGATCCTTGGGTGGCACGGTACCCATTTTCTTGGCCATCACGTTCGATTGTTTGGAGAGCAAGTAATAGGGGAAAGTAGCTGTTGTGTATTATAGGTACCTGTTGCATTGGGGAATGGGATTTTCGAAAATGGCAAGCCTTGGTCGGCACGGTCTTGTAAGGGATTGGACACACGAAAGCAGGTGTGACTGAAAAGGAACAGGTAGGACTTTGTGGTGAATATTAAATTATAATGTGAAACTTCGTCGTGAAGTAACACGCAGAAACCACCACAACGATTTCGGTCTACTGATATAAAAGTTATTCTTAGTGTAAAAACGTATTCCGGACCCAATGGGACAAGTTTCGTCGAAATCCGAGGTCGTATGAAAAAATTTCCTTTATGAAACCGGAAATGAACACGCATTTAATTTTTCTACGATTACCAGATAAATCGAATCAACTTGAAACTGCGAACATCGACAATAACTTTTCGATACGAACCCAACGGCACTAATTTCGTCGCATTCTGAGACTGTTGCCCCGGTAGGCTGTTTTTACCCTGAACCGCCTTACCCTTTTTAACACCAAATTTTCCGGTCTCTAAAAATAACAAATTATATACTTATTCTGACTCTAATCGACGATACGAATTCAACGGAACGGGTTTCGTGGCCTAACTCGATTGTCTGCTCAAGTTACACTCAAATATCCTTTTATTTAATTAAATGCGCGCTATAGAATTTGAACGGGCGTTTATAGCTACCGTGGTCACATACGACATCGGTTTTCCACGCAATTCACCACCGTACAATAATTTAACGATACGGTTCTAATGAAACTGATTTCATCGAAATCTGAGTCCGTTTGCAAAACGGCCATTTTAAAGGCCTATAATTAAAATAACGATTTTCCATAGCGACTATTTCAAAATTTGATTTAACCATAACTTACTATCTATAACACGGAATCTGGATTTTTCGCTTTCATATGAAAGCTATCGTCAACACGCTCCCAACGTTTCTTGTTTCACAGAAATCCGACATATATCGAATCCTGTATGTCCAGTTGAAGTTCAAAACTCCAATTTACGAACTGCACGCCATTTTCAAGCTCGAATTTATATTATATATATAAATTATAACGTTCAGCTTCGTTCTAAATACCGAATTCAATATTAAATCTCATTAATATTCCCAATATAATATTTAAAACTATTTTAAATATTCATATTCAAATGGTCGAAAAACACGGGTCGTTACATTGTATTAGGGTCATTTCATGTTATTGGGCCAAAGCTTGGGCCAAGGGATCAATACTTGTTTATTCAAGTCATGTTAGTTTGCTAGTACACCTGTGGTGCAAAACCTTAATCCTGATTATGCGATGACACCTTTATCTACCTTGTTAGTTAATCATCATGCTAGTATATTGTTATCCTTATGTTCATCCCTGCTGCTCATGCCAGTTAACTTTATCAGTTTACATTGATTGTAGTAGGGCTTACTCAGTCTTTTTGACTGACCTGTTTTCTTTCGCCTCTTTTCTTCCGTCCCCCCCCCCCCCCCCCCCCCTAGGTTCTCAGGGAGGGAATACTGGAGCTTAGCTTGGATTTCGGATTGCTTGCTTGTGGGATTTCAGCTCATGTACGGTTTCGACATGAAGCTAGCTATGGTTACCACTTAATTGGGGATAGCACTTATTTATTTCAGTTTTTCAGTTGATGTTGTTTTATCTAGACTTGTTTATTTGGAAAGCTATGTTGTACCAGACTTGTTTTGAAATGTTTTGAAATCTTCCACTGTTTTATCTATGTTATTTACTCTGTTTACATATATACATATGTTCTTGTTCTGCCTTGATATATCATTATGCATGTTTACCTGATTCAAACGCCCCTCCAAAGTCAGAGTGCTTGCAAGAGCCACCCTGGTGGAGGTGGGGTGTTACAAACTCGATTACTTCCTTAAATGAATATTCATGCAAAAAGGTAATCACTTTAATTATTATTAATTAAAATACTAATTAACTTCAATGTCAACTGAAGTTAAAGTACTTTACTTCGTTATTAACTGAAAGAAAGTAATTAATCTCTATTAAAATAAGAATTAACTTTATTAATAATAAACAGCTCGATAATCACATTTAAAACATAATTAGTTAGTGGTTTAATTCGCTTTTAAGAAATCATTATTAAGTTAAACAATTTTTTGTCAAAACTATTTCTATTAGATTAATTTAAAACAACTTAATTTAATAATCAATTTCGATTAGAACAGTTGACTTAGTCAACTTAAAAACACAGTTAACTTGTTAACTGATTTTCACTAACCCTTCCCTTAAATTAATAAATAATATAATTAATTTAATAACTTCACACTTAATTGTTTCTTAAAAATAATTATCCCAAACTATTAACCTTTAGGTTAATTTCTTGACTTCCTTGCTTATAAAACTTATTAAAACATAAGAATGTACTATATAAATAATTTATAAATACCTTATAAAAATATCAATTTATAGATATCGATTTATTAAAAATAACTTTATTTACATAACTTATATAAAATATAATTTAAAATCTTGCTTCGGTTATAAAAATAAATTTTATAACTTCAAATCAGTTGATTAGCCTGACGACGAATCAACGTCTTAAAAGATGGATTTTAGGTCATCTTCTGCCAATCACTTAATCTACACTGATTATTGATTAATAATACATCAAATGTTTAATTTCAATTTAACAATCAACATCCAAACAATTTTAACGTAACTTGGATTAAATAGTTCATATATGAATAATATGGAAACAAGTGACATCCAAAATATTTGAGGAATCCAGTTGGATCCCTCCAACCTGTTTTTCCTACATCACGGCTTATAATATCATTTAATAAATGAATATGAAATAGAAATTTTAATCTAATACATTTAAGACGATGAAAATATAAATATTGTCAACCATCAAACAAACCATAAGCTTCTAAACACCCCATTTATACTAACAACGATAAATATTATTATTTGAATTTCATCACATCACATTATTTCATAAAGCGTGAGAATTAACTCACTTTCGTTGATTTATATAGTTTCAAAGTAGCATTTCAAATTATATAAAAATCCAGTGAGCTCCGATTCACACCATTTCAGCTCGTACGCGTAGGGATCGTCCAAACGATTCCAATGCTTTTTGTTTCATCGAAATCTGTTAACTTATGAATAAGATATACATGTTACAATATTTACGAGATTTAATTAAAATATTATTCACTAATGATGGTCATTAGTTTAATGCCTTCATTAGCTAATAAACCCTTATTAGCTTAAATCAAATCGTGCCCTAATCATCGTTGCACCTAGAACAAAATCGCGACTTCCTCCACTTCTTCACATCCACGCCGCCACGCCTATGGACACCCGGAGGGCACCCCGACTGTCTCACCACCTTCACGCCTTCGAGGTGCACCCAAGCCAGCGATTTGGGCCTACGACCTCGCCTCTTCGAGCCAGAAAACATCGATGAACAGATTTCGTTCATCTACAAAATCGATCGCCATAGGCAATCGTTTTCGACCGCACTGCCATCGCTAGATGCCCCTCCTCCTCGCCAACATCTTCTCTTCAGACCCATCCTCCACCGATCAACCATGCCACCCCAAATTGCCAAAATTCAAAAGTCGCCCTTCTCACGATCAACTAAATTTCCTGCCTCCACTGTTCATCTTCTCTCCAACTTTTCTTCAGACATCTCAGCTCCATTTGACACTAGTTCACCAGAAAACAGCCAAAACCACCGCAACTTCACGGTCAAATTCCAGCCACATCAGTGCACCGAGTGCCACCAGACTTCACCAGTAGATTGAGCTCTTCAAGTTCTACAACTTTCATGTTGGATATTTCTCCAAATTCTTACCGGTTTAAGAGATTAAATTTTAAAAAATAAGATCGAATGGTGGCGGCTATGAAATGAAATGAGAAGAATAGTCAGTAGGATTAGTGATGTTAAGGATGTATTTATAGTGTAGATTTATTATTATTTTATTCAATTATATTTGCGCTTGATGTTTTAAGCTCTTACACTCACATATATCGTCTGATTGAAACGAAATTCGAAATCCTACAATAATTTAATATTTCGGACCCGATGGAACTGGTTTCATTTAATTTTGAGACTATTTCAAAAATTCCTAATTTAATTTCAAAAGTAAATTGATACTCATTTATATCGCATATGATCACATAATAACTCAAATTGACTCGAAATTGGAAATCTTACAATAATGAACCATTACGGATTTTATAAAATAGGTTTCGTTGAAAACCGAGTTTGTTTGAAAAATGACTATGCTTACTTGTTAAATCAAATCGGTAAAACATAAATTGATTTTAAAACAATCAAATTCATCAATAATGAATTAATATTATCGTTCTGATTTAAATAGAATTTATATTAATGTTAGAATTGTTTTCGATTCATTTTTAACTTTGAATTTAATTGTTTCTCATTTTAGTATTACGATAATTCGATATATTCGAAATTGAATCGTATTCCGCTTATTAAATCGATAAATTTCATATAAAAATCTATTTATATTTCCAATTCAACATTTAAAATCATTTTAAATGTTCAAAGTTGAACGACTAAAAATTCAGGTCGTTACATTCCTTCCCTCTTAAAAGAATTTCATCCCCGAAATTACAAAGGCATGAAAAATGCTTCAACTCGTTAACTTTTCAAAAATTCGCTTAGTTGAAACCCGACACTTCGCATTTCTACAACTTTAGTTCACATAAAATCTTATAGTTTCCATGTAAATAATTAATTTTTCATTTTTTTAATTCAAAATCCTTCAATTTGTATCCAATTTAAAAATCATTCCTTTTATCTCACAAAATTTTTGAATTCCAACTCTCTAAATTTTAGATTTTTTTTTTTGGCAAAATCTCCCCTACATGGGGGAACTTTGGCAATATCGCAAGAGAGATAAGTATGTATATATCGACCCACACGGTCGGAAAACACAATTCCTATATCTTATTTTGTATTTTTGTATAGGCGTACCTTATATAAATGTTATTAAGCGAGTTCGCTTAGTGTTTATGCAATCTATGCAAGCAAAACCAAGTCATACAGCCTCATGTAACTGTGCTTACTCAATTTAAACACATAAGTCTCACAACATGAAGTTTAAATAATCATCCATTCTTTTAATTCGAATAAAACACACAACTTCCATGTTTTTTTAAATGCTATACATGTATATTTATAAGCAAATCTCGGGATTCCATCATTCAGTTATTCATTTCAATCTATCTATTTATCATTTTATTCAGTTTTTGACTGATTCACAATTAATATCTTTACATTCAATTCATATTCCACATACATACATTCACATTCATCCAAATTGATTCTAAATCAATTTATTCACTTTTAATTTATATGCTATGCAATTTAATTTCTTAAAATCCTTCCATTTTATTTAATAAATCGTTATTGCTTACCATACTGTTCAACGAATACTGCAAGATTCGATTTCTACCCACATTTCACCACCACTCAATCCAGGTATATTAACATTGTAGTCTACTCTTACATGTCATCCCATTTCTGTTAATTTTCAGTGGCTCTTGTTAAAATAGAAGCGCTTTTAAGTACCTAAACACAAGATATTTATTAATTAGCATTGGCTGTTTATTTTTTGTAGAAAAAATGAAAATGATTATATGTGGCTGTATTAAATCATGTGGCTAAGTTTATACAATGCGATGATAATGTGATGTAACGAAAAAGCTTACGGCTTACTTTACCATAATGCAATGGAGAATGATGATCGAGATAAGGAAGAAGGCCAAAATAGAGAAAGTGCAATCAATGCATATCAGCCCCCATGGATGCGTCCTGTTGCATGCACTCGAGAATGAATAGCAACGCAGCCATTGGTTTCTGCTTAAACCCGGCTGGTCAATTTTCTACATCTGTGTCGTTTGTTCAAATAATTGCAAGGAATTGCAATTGATTGAATCATTTTTCAGCAGGGGCCTAATGAGTCACGTGTTTAATTGTATTAGATGCTATAAGTGACATTCTTTTGTAGCTAATGTTTCTGGAAATTATAGACTGCTATGATATTAAACACTAGTGATCAACTGGTAAAGTAATGATGTAAAGATCAATGTTTTCATTTTTGTTTCTTGCCTGGTTATTGTACACAAGCATGATATTGTGAAAGTGAAGATTTACAGCTTTTATTATGAATATAGCTTTCATACAAATTTGATATATGACATAATTTTCTTGGCCGTTAAAAGGTGGAGTGTCATAAGCATGGACTGGGAGAAAATAAAATTGTTCTTTTATAAAAGATGTTGCACGAAACTCAGGTAATGTTGTGTATTCAGGGATTGCCATAGGTAATACTGGAACCAGTTGAACTTCAAGTTTGAATCAACCATCCTTTCCTTTTGAAGTCAAAGATAAAACAAAACTAGGGAGCACTAAAGCAACATATCAACCATTCAAAGAAAATCAACAGTACCATCCAGATACTTCAACTCATGATCCAAATCGTAAAACAAATTTGCATTGCTACAAACTCGTATATAAAATTGTTCATAAAAACAACTCACGAAAAGTCATAAAACAGTACACCGCTTTGTTTGAAAGTTAAACAAGATAGTTGTTTTGCTTATTCAAGGACAGTGTGATCCTAATCAAAAAAAGATTGCATAACAACAAATGGACTGGAATTGACTTCAATTTTCCCTTCTTCCAGAAGGAAACAAAATTGGCAACTCAATGAATGGTTTCACTTGGCCTGAGGATGAGAAGCAATGAAGTCTACAGCAAGATCAATAGAACTGATTTTATCTGCTTCGTTGTCGGGGATCTCAAATCCAAATTCTTCTTCTAATGCCATCACTACCTCGACAGTATCCAAGCTATCCAGACCAAGATCGTTTTGGAAATGAGCATTTGGTTTCACCTGCAGTCACACCCAGTAAAGGTAATAAGATACCAACACAGAGAAACGTAGACGATAATAAGATCCAGCATTGCATAATCTTAGTATTTTGCATCCGTATGTTCAATCAGTATGCATGTTTTTCCAGATTTGATCATAGCATTAGCAGGATGTAATCAAGGCATATAATTAGCCATGTTACCCTGAATGAAAGCATCAAGAGATGCGCTCTCTATCTTTCTACTCGCTTTCCTCGCTAGTTCACTTTTAAAGTCTTATTTTGAACTTGCGATTATCAACAAGCTGCAAACAGCATTTGCACATAAGAACATGTGAAAGTATGGCTTATAATCAGCCATCCACGCTTTACTATCACCTGAATATCAATCGTAGTGCCAGTTGAATGACATGGGTCGCTGGCCTGTTTGCATTCAACAGTAGAAGAAATTGACTGCTATCTGCAGACTGCAGTTATTTCCCAAATCTAGTGTGAAAAAAATAAACAATAAAACGCATGAATTGGCAGTTTATTTACTATGATGTCATTTTATCATGTTATAACTCATTAGTAGCATCAATGACTACTCCAATATTCTGATTTCTACATTTCTGTGAGTAAAACTAATTGGCTTGAATGATCATGAATTCATATTATTTTTTATACACCATTATAATTGCAAATATTCCTATCTAATTATGTCTGCATTTTAAACCGTACACTGAAAACAACACATTTTTTGATCCAGATGTTGTCGGTCAACATTAACCCTTCTAAATTCAATTCGAATCAGACTATCAAATAGTGACTTATATGTCGTGCTGACATCACAGAGGAGTGTTATTCATACCATCCAATTTTTACATCTGAGGTTGATTATTTATTCATACAATAAAAACTATAACATATGTTCTTATTATGCAAATCCACTACTCAGACCTTAACTGAGAATCGAAGGATTGATAAATGAAGTTTGAGCTGTTCTCCTGATCCATCACATGCACTGCAGCATTTTTTTTTTTTTTTTTTTTTTTTTTGTTAATACTTGAACAACAAAGCTTCATTTCAATTTATATATTATATTAAAATATAAATCACCCTCCCTTCACCCAGCGTAGTCTATAGCAAATAACCCAAGCTATGCGTTATAGCACGCACTATTTGGTTCATTTTTAAAAAAATTAATTGAGTACATATTGCCTAACTGATTTTTTTTTGGTGGCATGTTTTGCGCCATATCCGAATCGTTCAAGGCTCCAAATACAAGCGCTACCATACTACATGCGTGTATTAAATGTTTTTTGATGTAAATTATAATTATATTAGAAAAAAATAATGATTTTATATTGTACATTCAAAATAATTGATGGATATAATATATGTCTTATAGATTTAAAAATTACGCTTACATTTGTGAGTGACGATGAAATTTATTCGTATTTACGAGTTATGGTGAGATAAAACTCTAAAAATAAGGTACGAAAAATACACTTTTGCATGAAATAAAAAAGATTTCTAATGACAAGAACTAAGAAAAAAAGATATTAACAAAAAAAGCTATAAAGTGAAAATAAAATCAAGAAAAACAATAGCGCACTACTTAGGGCTATGCGCTATGATAAAGTAGCGTGCTACTTTTGTGCTACAGAGAACTCCTACTGACTCCTACACTATTATAAGTACAATAGCGCAAGTTCTACGCTACGCGCTATTTGTCGCTATAGCCGTGTTTTGACAACATTACCTTCACCAAGTTTGTTCTTATAATTCTTGGAAATATAGTACGGTTTTCTCCTAATTTTAGACTTACTTTTTGCACAAAAGTATAGCAATTTCACATCTACACAAAGTACCCCACCACCTAAAAATAATTCACCATTTTTACCTTTTATCTAATCAAAATTTGACATTTCACTTATTTTTTTGGTTTTTTCCAATGCTTTAGCTTAAATGAATTGCAGTGGTTGTTTTGTTCTCATGTTGTCAAAATCGATATTAATATTCAATTTATTAACACCTTAGTTTAAACTAGAAGTTTCATTCTTATTCATTTACCAATTATACAAAATTATGCCCTTTATTTTATGTCATTGTTGACGATTGTCACAAATATTTCTGATGGTTTTCCGGATACTCTGATTGATTTTTTATACAAATTAAGTAAAACAGTAGAACTTTGCCCTACTCAGGAGAAATAGAGCCAACACATTCAAGGTAATGTTAGAACCTTGCAATCAACCTTTTCTCGCTCTGGCATGTTATAAAAAATCAAATACAGTATATCTATTACCCATGTTGCATAAAACTTAGGCATGTTGATTAAAACGTTCGTATCATTCAAAATTATATCATGTCTCTCGGTATAATCATAATAAAATGGACCAAACTTTGCTAATATAGTGTCATTATCACCATATAGGCTTCATTAGGACTGTTATTGTAAAGGTTAATGTTAACCGTTACCGATTGACTGTGATATACCAATAAACTGGTAACCATTACATTGGTAATGGTAAATTACTAATTATCTAAAAAATCAGCGATTTGACATATATTCACTCTATATCGATGTTTTAATATACATTTTTTCATGTCGCTTAATAAAAGATATTAGTGAAAAATAAAAATAAAAAATGCATTTAACCTCATTTAAACTGAATTTCTTAATTAAATTCAATCATTTTCTTACTTCTAAATTCTAATTACCTATAACACAACATATTATATGAATATTCATGTATTGTAAACTGACTGGTACATTACTGTTACCGCTGGTTTTCGAAAGGTATTATCGATGTTTTACCGTAGAAAATGGTAAATTCACAGTTACAATAATGATTATACTGGTATACCAATGTTTCTCGAAAATGATAACCGATTATAATGGTAAATTTACCGTTACCGTAACAGCCCTAGGCTTCATAATAATGGTGGTACTTTAAAGACGAAATGAGTGTTTTGATTAAAGTTTAGGGATTCATTTTCCACTTTTTTTAACGTCCCTCCCTGTTTTGACCTATAAGCCGCAGCATTGAGATGATTTCAATTTGTGATTCAACCATCGTGATCGGTTATTTGTCAAAACAACTCTTTCCAATTAAATGCTCTTGATGATCGATACTCGTTCTACAGGCCTACAGCTTCATTTTCTTCCCAATAAGTTTTTCATTTACATGTTTATTAATCTACAATTATTATTTTGTAATTTTCTCAACCTATTTCTTCAAAATCTTACCCATATTTAAAAAACTCCTTATTTTTATCCTTTTTAAATGCCTCTTTTTCAATGTTTTGAAAATTCCTTGCTTATAGGTCCCATCAATTATCTACATGTAGACAATCTTTACTTATTGCATTCGATTATCAGTAAGGTTTATGTAACGATCCATATTTTTGATACATGAATGTTTAATTAATTTAAATACTAAAAAATTGGTTATAGGAAATAAAGCACCTAAATTTCAAAAATACAAGTAATGTAATATGTTTGAATAGGTAAATCTGTGGATTTAATGCAAAAATTATTTAAATATTTGGATTCTAAATTGAATATTAATTTAATGGATCAAAAGGTTTGACTTAATTCCTTTTAAATTAATAAATAATATATGTGATTTCAATTTGTAAATTTATTTACAGCTATAAACAGTTCAAATAAATAAATAAAACAATTGTTAATATTTCAACTCGATTTTGATTGATGTTTTTTTAGTTTAATTCATTTTATTTTCCATGATTTTTTTATATAGGAAACACTTATAATTAATTCAACGATTTTTCAACTAAATACCAATGTTTTTTTATTTTTCAAAATCCAGTAAGTAGTAGGTGGATGGATACCCAGTGCCAAAGGCTCTCGTACTCAAGCGCGAGAGGATTTCCTAGGTCAGTCTCTCATCCTAGTACTATTCTCACGGCTTTCCGGGCTCTGGGGGTGGTCGATTAGTGCGCACAACCTTTCCCTCGCATATGTGAAGAGGCCGGGACTCGAACATGCGCGCTCCCGATTACCAACCGGGTAACCTTACCGCTGCGTCAGGCACCACCTTTAAAATCCAGTAAGTAGTGTACATATTATTTTTAATTTAAGATCGTACTGGAATTCTGAGTGCTATGGTATTTTTGTCTTGTCGTTTGGAGCTCATACACGAATAATTCTTGTGCGACTAAATGCTACCAGATTGTTTTGAACCTAATCTAAAATCACAATATAGCATCTCGAATTGCTATTAGATGTTGTTTGAGTTTATTTTATATTCAAACTTATTGCAAGCACTTGTTCATAAGTGAATTGTTAAATAGGATTTAACTACGTTATTTAATTATAACATAGTTGATAAATCATATAATTGGTGTTACCAATTTGATCAAATAAACACTGTTTAAAAATTGGATAAGTTTATTTTTAAATGACACTGATTTAGCAAAAAAAGACTATGTTCTGCTATTATATTCATTTGAATATTTGTAAAAAATGCTAGTTATTTGATTTTGAAAATATGATATGAGTTTTTGATTGCTAATTGTTTATTCATTTACATATATGCATGCTTATGTAAATATTAGTATTATAATGGAAAGCTAAATTGAATAAACAATAGCTTATTAAGTACTGTTAACCCCTATCAAGAAAAAAAGTTGGTCCTTAATTATTTTGTTAAGGATGCTTCTAAAAATTAAATTTTATGTTAACATTTTTTGAAGTAAATTATTTTATTAAACATCATATAAAGGTTATTTATTGATATTGTTTGAATTCGATTAATTATTATATTAATGAAGTTTAAGAGCAAACGATAACTATTTATTTTAAAATAAACCAATTATTTCATCAATAAGATTTGAAGTTAATTAATCATCTTTAAAATAAGCCCCAAATTACAAATTTCAATTATCAACACAAAAAATTTGGCGAAAACACGGTAAGTCAATTAAGTCTACGGCGCTCAACGTCAAGTTAAGATAAGGTGGAAGAAGTAGTTACCATGCAAGACAGACAAGATTGATCGTCCACCGAAAAGGAATCAGGAGCAGAAATAATTTATCTTTATTTAATGTTGTCTTGGGAAAGTGGAGTTTGGAACATCAGCTCATTCACCACTGCATCTCATGTACTTCGATTTAGTACTTGTTCATGGATGTCACCAACATTCATCTAGATGAATTCAGCACTGAGCGGAATACAGTGTTTCACATTGTTGTGCACAACTCCAGATGCTTGTGGGACTCAAAACAAACCCTTCAGTTGCTAGGAAGATATTTTTCAACGGGACACACAGGTGATGATCTTTCAAATGGTAGGTGTGAGAAAGTTTCGTGAAGTGGTTGCTTCATGCATTAAATCTGCTGGCGGCTAATTTTGTAACAGTCAAAATGGCCCACGGTGATAGCAAAATGGGAGGGGAATGAAGACCAGTGCTTGGATCGAGTTACTTATCATAATTACTACCATACTCTTCTCACTCTAACATTTCTATGTGCAACATACACGATTATTATTATTGTGACTATGATTCAAATATATAAAGAACTATAGTTAATAAGAGATGAAACATACTAAATTGCTCTCGGAAATTAAATCCCCAAATGGTTAAGAAAATCTGTCCTAATTGTAAAATTTACACAACAAACGCTAAGAAAATTCGTTTTCGTAAATGGTCATAAAATGAACTCTACTCTTATTGCTTGCTGGTTTATTTCTTAAACTATCGAAGTTGAGTTTTCCAAAGTTTATTGATTGTCGCTTCTAAAAGACCGAAGTTGGATCTAGTTGTCCGGAAATCAATTCGATCCAGCCAAAGAGTCACGAACTGAAAATGTCTTAAGGTAGGATAATGAAGATGGAGTTATCCGACTTTGTTCCTAGAATGAACTTCAATGGATGAACGCTGGCACAGCATTTCTGCATTGAGGCAGCATTAGCATTGCAAGTAAATTTGCATTAAAAGGTTAAAACGTGACATTTAGCCTCGTCATCTAGCAAATGAATAAACCAAGAGAAAGTCGCAGGACTATGTGGATTGTTCACATTAGGGTACGATCATTTCATATCTAGCGTCAATGTATTTGTATGCTTCAAGGATCATTATGGTTGTTTATGTTGTTTATCAACCGATGTTGATCATATTCAGTGCTATCTAGTAAAGGATAGGTCCGGTCCTGTTTAGTTGAAATGCAAATTAACGCAACCTCCCGAACATTTTATCTAGAGATCAAAGAATTATATGGTAGACTTTTACCCTTTCATGGTTAGAGTTCATTCTCCAATACAAGCCTTCAGACTTGATTGTATACCTAGTATGTTGGGATGTGAGATGCAAATATCCAGGCTATGCTAATATATTTATTTTTGAATTTTAGACACTATTATAATATCATTGGATTTATAATAAAAATATTTTTGTTATCGTCAGATGAAAAATTGTCTGTGTTTATGTGTGGCATGATCTTACAAGATACATTTGATTTCAAATGTTTTTATAAGTTAAAGGAATCATTTGTGATTTAAGTTTTCTCCCACTAGTTTATCAGACTAATCCAGGTGTTATTTTATTATAAATCTTGAGTCAAACCAAGTATATTTCCAGATTAGACTGAAGGCCCAAGACATTCTCATGTATTTCTTTATTTGTTCGATGTGTTTGTTTATTGTATTCATTAGCATTTGTAAGGACATATTGTTATAACCATCAAAATTGGTTTATTAATTAATTCTCTAATGTACGTATTAGATTTACTGTTTCATTTCGATTAAAGGTCTTTTTATATTACAGATTATCCATTCCGTTCTGAGAATATGTTATGTCTCTTCTTTCTTTTCCCCAATAACCAGTCTTTGCTGAACTTAGCAGTTCGGCACGTGAATACCATGGATATATAATATATTAGTGTCGTCTTTTGATGATCAAAATAACGGATCATTACAACATGATAGCAAAGCTTTAGGTTAAGCGAACACCAAAGTTTTGGTGGAGATTACTCATTTGAGATAGGGCAAGCAAGACCTAAAGGTGAGTCTGAGTATACATACACATATATGAATGTGTATTTGTTGGTATATAAAAATGTTTTATATTGTATTTTTTTAATTTGTTAAGTCTAAATTTTGGAATTTGGATCAATATGAGTAATTAACATCGTTGATGAGGATTTCAAAACATTGAACAAATCCACTCACATAGTTGTTAAGGCACATGCGCAAGCTTTATGCCTCGTTGGTATTCGAGGTTCCTGGGCTAATGGACGCACATGTAAAGCGCGATTTTGGCGCTGTTTCTCGAGGCAATGAGGCTGAAATAAGCACAACTCGAGAAATAATTGATTTTACGTCAAGCCTAATTTCGTTTGGACCCGACCCGGACTCTCAACTCTCAAAGCTAAATAAAAATGTTCGAGGTTAGGGTTTTTCCTTTTGTTTTAACATTCGAACTTAAAAAAAAAAAAAAACTACTGATAGCTTTTTGTTTTTGTCACTGTGTTGTTTGTGACTTATAACTTTATGTTGTTTCTGGTGTAGAAACTTGAAGTTGTGATTGTTTTAGTTCCAGAATTGCATTTGTGACTTCGTACCTACTAATCTATATTATTTATCATTTTAGCAGCATTTTGTAGTGCATTTTTTCTTGCACAAGAAATCTACACTTGTATAAAAGTTGCAAAAAAAACTCAAGGCTCAAGTCTTGCGCTTTTTTGCGCCTTAACTATTATGTCACTCGACACAATATTGTTTTAAGAATTTGGTAAATGAAATAATTTTACTAAGATTTTATATTTTGTATATAAAAGAAATTTTCCATAAACTAAGTATGATAATTATTAATGTGTTAATTTAGGGAATGATAATATTAAATTATTACCATTTATTGTTTGAATAGTCATGCTCACCTAGATAAAACATTTATCGTTGTTTGTTACTTGCATTGTTTGTTTATTGAGCAGCGTACCCAACCAATTTATGGGTATTGACTATTTTATTTGATTAGCGGTTTTATCCTTTTTTATTGCATGAGTTGGGTAGACTGGTAATTGTGGAAACATTAACGACGAACACACTGAATTCAATTTCACAATTTGATTATAAGACGTCTGACGATAATGTTTGGGTTGGAATTTAATTTTAAAGCGGGTTGTTAAAAACAAATCCAAATAAGAGATTCACTTGTGAAATGGCCTTATACAATAAGTGAAATTATTGAAAAGTAAATTATAAACAGAAAGAGTTTAAATTGAAAATTTGAGAATTTAAAACCCAAAGCTATGAAAAAAGTTTTCAAAGATATAATAATGACAATATTTGATAAAATTTATAAGTGTGAGTGGATTTTAAAAGCACTGAACTCACTTGAATCACTGAAAAATTATTTTGATGATGACTACATCCATCATCGATTACATTTTCTAGTTTCTAAGTAAGGAATTGCTACCATGAGAATTTGTTTAGAAATTGTTTGGATAAAAGCAATTATTGTTTTTGGATTTCAAGAATATGATTTGATATATAAAATAATATATAATATTATATTTTTATTTCAAAATGGTTTGAAATAAAATTCGAGTGTTGAATTCAGGAATTATCAGTTATAATTTGGATGCATGTAGCATGTATATTAGAGTAAATTGGTTTGAATCTCATTTTGTTATGTTTTTTGTTAGTTTCCATTTACTAAAATATAATGGAGTTTCCAACGATTTTGGACAGTCGAAAATTTCTTAGTTAAATAGGAAAACAAAGCTAACAGTTGTTTGTGCAATATTCATGTTCTTACTCATTTCCTATACACTCATGTTTTGACTGCATGCAGAGGAGGAGCTAATAGAACTTACTATTTCACAATGGTTTAGAGTTAAGAGCTATAAACAAAATTATTTCTCTGTTTTCCATCATTTTCACAACAATAGATATTGAAGTGCACATAAAGGTCCAATCATAAAACCGTTGCCTACACGTAGGAATACAGAAAAACCAAGGTCAGCATGAATTAGAGGGGTCATGGACGAAATGAGGGATAGACGACAGAACAGATATGACCAATATGGTAAGTTAGGTCATAAGAGAAGAACGTGCAAAAAACGGTAGCTTGTTTATTTCCTTTTACTACTCATGCCATTCTAGTACTGTAGAACATCTACTTTTAACTCGTACTCAATTTTGGAATTTAACAGTCATGTTTTTCTTAAACTTTGATATTATTTGTTATGTTTTGTGAATGCAATTTATTTTGTATGCAATATTTCTTATAAGTATAGTTGAACAACAATATTGTAGTACGTCATCCATTACATAATCATTAAAACAATCAAGTAATACATCAACCAAGCAGTATACAACTATTTAAATTACTCGGCACTTCATCAAATTGATCTAATACATAACAATTGCAATCACAATTTCATCAGACCATTCTTCTAATTGGATTCGTGGGCTGTAACCACGAAGAATTCTATTTTCCCTTTTCAAACAATGGTTTTCGACTTATATACCTCGAGTATATTGAGCCCAATTCGTGATCGATCAATTAGTAGAATTCACATTAAGGAAGGCCGTTCCCGTTGAACTTTTCACCTCAATATCGAGCACATTCGTAATAACGATGTCCTGCATTTTTCTATTAAAACACACAATTTTTTGCATACATAACGTTATAGTGACAACTTGACGTAGATGACTGTCCTGGTCCATCGTACCATACCATTTCTTTTTTTCGGTCTATGATCTGATGAATCTAAATGAACCTAATTCTCTGAATCATTTTCAACAACGGAAATACTACTCTATGGAATTGGATTTGAGTTTCAAGGAAAATTCATGTTAATGTTCTCGTTGTTCACAATATTTCACCAAAACATCATCGATTTTTCAATTATTCATATTTGTTCGATTAGCGTAATTTGTAATGTATACAAATCAACACGGAAACACAAAAGAATTAAAAAAAATCTAAACTATGTTTTAGTTCATTACATTCCAATGATTGTTGTAGCTTTGTTGTACACGTATAAAGATGTACAAATAAGATGAAACTGAGTGAATTTGACAAAAAGAAAAAAAAATGATGATTGAGGTGTTTTGGGTTCGAAAGTGAGAAAGATGAACGATTGGTAAAGTTAGCGTGAGAGGGAGAGATGAAGTTGTTGACGTTTACATAGCATTATGCACGCAATTATGAGTTGTGCTAGCCTACTGTTAATATGGGCGCAACCATCATAATTGTGCCCTTTAAAACAGGGCATGCCGCAAAAGAAAATTAAAAAAGTTGGGCGCAACTCATAGTTGCGCCCAATCGAAGGCAGTTTTACAAACTGGTTGAGTTGGTCGTTGGCTAGGCAAAAACCAATATTGGTATGTAATAAATTGCATAACCGGTACCGATAGCAAAATTGTTTCAAAAACTAGCCTACTTCGAAATTTTGTCCAACTTAAAAATGTGTTTCTACTATTTGATGTGCCGTTCCACTATTTAAACATATATAATTATCTTTTTAACTATATCGAACATTTTGGAAATTAAATAATAATTTTCTCAAAACATTCAAAGTCTTAGCATTGCATTGCAAATGTACAGATATTGGTTGATTAGTTTATACAAAGTGGCAAGTTTGAAAGATGAAAACAAAGGGAATATAAAGACACTCAACTTGAAAGCTTTGTTTTGGTGCTACCAATGTATTAAAAAATGCGCCTGAGGCGCGCCTCGAGGCGAGGCGCTGCCTGAAACGCCTTCAGGCGTGCTTCAGAAGGCGGTTTCCTCCTGAGGCTCACGCCTCAGTGGCTTGAGGCGTTGAAATCGCGAAAAACGCACGCCTCAGAGCCTCAACTATCTGAGGCGTGCGTATATATTTATTTAAAAAAAAAAAACCTAACTTACCTTCACTTTCACGCTGCTTGTTTCACTTTCACTGCAAACTTCACACGTCGAAAAGAGGTAAAAAATTTGAATTTTCATCCTTAACAGGAATCGAAATCGATTCCTGTTTTAGAATCGAAATCGATGATAAAAGAGGCTTTTTTTTTTGGGTCTTTCTTTCTTTCTTTTTTCAGCTTGTGCAGTGTTTTTTTGTTCTGGTTTTTGCTTAGTAGTTGACGCTTAATGTTATTTCATATTAAAAATTAATGATATGTGTTGCGCTTTTTTTTCCCCCCGAAAGGCTTACGCCTCAACGCGTCGAGGCTTACGCCTCGCCTCACGGACCCGAAAACGCCTCGCGTACGCCTTTTGCGTTTTAAAACATTGGGTGTTACTATTGGTAACGTGCGCCCACACACACAAAAAACACATACAAAAAATCCCAGGTGAATGTGTTGTCTATATAAAAACAAGATACCTGCATAAAAGCAAGGAGAAGAACAGGGTACAGTTGAAACTAAACAAGTATAGTTATTTCTTCAATTTGATTTGTTGCTCACTTTTCGTAGCTTATTTTGATAGTGATACTAATGAAGGCATGCCAGACATTAGAAAACGAAATTTTCCTACAATCATAATTCGATGTGAAATTATATATTAGGTTATTATGTATATCACTTAGTTTTTAACCTTTTTCAGTTATATTAATGTCATTTAATCTGACATTTGACACATGTTTTGTTTACTTTATATATTTCACTTTATGTGCAATACACACACACACACACACATATGCAGCCACTAATGTGATATTCTTTTTGTTACAGAATTGAAATTGCCATTCACCAGAAACATGCTTCAAATTTTGGATTTTTACTACAAACCCAAGAGTAGTTTAAAGTTCCAAAAAGACAATACTGGATTTCTAAATTCTGTAGTTGAATTTGAATAGTACTGGCACACCATTCTGAACTGTAGATATTAAATACAAGTTGCATCATGAGCGTTTGAAATATTATCAGGTAATGGATTTCGATGTTTGATTTCACAATATCCGAGTGATAATCAAGCTTGAACTTAGCTTGTGGCAGTGATATGGACTGATGTTTGATTGTACTAATTCACCCTAGAGAATTTGAGCTATCCTATTTTTCTGACGTCAATAGTGAGTTTACTGCTGTGGTTTACAGTTTTGAACTCACAATTAAGTGAACATGTTGTCGGTGATTATATATGGCAGAAAATCAAACAATCATCACTAAGCAGTTAATGTCAAGACATAGGTATGCGTACCACGGATTCACACTAGCATGTGTAGTACCAACTTCAATACATAAATCTTTATTTTCGGTTATCATTAGAAATAAAGAAACATAGCAAACTAGTAGTCTAGTATTTTTAGCAATAGCTGGCTTAATATAACAACTTTCTTCATTACCTCCATATTTAAATCTCACAAACCAAATCCAGCTTGAAATTGAATCGCCTTAATTTTGATTGATTTTCAAAATCCAATTCAAGACTCAATTCAAATTGCAGCAGAGAAAATCATTCACTTATGAACAAAACAAAGACGGATTGTGAAGAAAATAAAATTTTAGACTTAGATGTAAATAGCCTAAGCATCAAAATCAATTTTATGAAATATTACTATAAAAAGGAATGAACCCTTAGAACCCACGATTAAAATATGAATAGTTTGTGTCCATGATTAAAATATGAATAGGTTGTGCTTACAAGCACATATATGCAATCCGTCGTACCCAGAATTCACGATATTAATTCAGTTTCGCTCCACAATTTGATCTTCACAATATATGGTTTGAATCTCATTTTGGAAACCTGCTTCTATTTCCAATGAAGTACACTAAATACACGTAACATTTCAGGGATTAATATCTAAACAAAATGTTTTGGAAAATTTGAATACTGTAAAAGAGAAATGACATGAAGCTAATTGATACAGGTCTGCTGGCTTGAGGGAAGATATGTGGTCTGTGGTGAAAACATGCTAGCTAAAGCCTAGAAAAAAATGGCACAAGAACATGAGAACGTGTTTCTGAACCCCGAACTATCCACAGGTAAGACATGTAAAGATAATTTCATACCAAAAAAGTTGGTTGGTTTGTAGGTAAAGGGAGATAGAAAAGTATGTAACTGAGAAAGGGATACAATGCAGCAATAGCATTCAAGGAGAAGGGAGATAGGCATGAAATAGGGATACGGTAAAGTATATGCAATGGCAATGGTCAGAAAATATATATGCAGAAACAACAGATGATGAAAACCAAAGCAAGTACTAAAAAAGGTTATATATAAACATGAAAAGGATCATATAACCTACAAAAGGGAAGACAGTCTACCAGCTTGCATCATGCAGACATGTACAAAATATAGTGGCCAATTATGTGATATGATAATTGTAACACAAGCATGAGCACACGTGCACACAATGAAGGATCAACATCACCCCTCCCTATGGACACACGCTCCTTTTGTATCATATTTTGAGTTTATAAATGCTATAAAACTTTGTGGACGTGTTCACATTATACCAAAAATTATCTCCAAAAAAGTTGGGCCCATATGAATATATCTTAATCTAATCTAATAAAATTGATATTTCTGGTTAGCAGTTGAAATGAATGTTTTCATGGTTTATGTTGATTTATATTTTGTAAATGCTACAATTTTCAAAAAGATATTAATTTTTCAAGGTATGATACTTGAATATTAAACATCTAAAAGATTTTATGGCATTTAGTATAGTGCAACTCAAAATATGAAGGGAATGGAGAGAAAAATTATAAAAGATCCAGAAAACAGGTAATATTATTTCTATAAAAATACACACAAGTGAAATGGTTTCAGAATAATGAAGGTACAAATAGTTATTCAAAACAACCTTTTAAGCTATAAGTATTTGGCTATGCTATTTTCCAATAAAAAATGGTTATTTTGAGTCAGTTTGTGCTTTTTTTAGACAGTAAGGGTCCCTATTCTATCCAAATCAAGGTTAAAAATCTGAGGAAAAAGCGCAAGCAATTACTTTCTTATATGGCAAGAGACAATGTTTACTTTTGCACTCGGTATAATACGCCAGTGGAAGTGCCACAAGTCCTGAAAGACACAATTGAACCGACTGTTTCAAATTATTCTTCAGAACCACTTCTTACTATGTGACGAGGTTCATGAAACATATCAATCGTAAACCTATAACTTTTTCATTGAATACATGCTGTGACGGCTACCGAACAGCAAGAAACAACAAGAATTTCTTGGTACCAAAACTACATGTACATGAGAAACCCTGATAAGGAAATCAGACTGTGATCATCAGGACAACAAATTCAAGTGTTGATCTCAGGCTGAATTTATCGATATCCAGTCAGCACTATAATTCCACTGTGCAGAAGCCAGACGGTGCTGCTCTGACAAATTTCAATGTTGCAACAGATAAATGAGATACAAGATAATTTGTCATAACAAAATATCTATTGTGTTTTTTCATTCACTTATTCATCTCCTAAGGTCACCAAGCATGTACAGAAGTAGCTAAATTGTAAAAACTTCCATAAAGCATATTTCAATTTAGGATTTGGCATTCAATTATCTGAAGCTTCTGAACTTCACAAATGTAGGCAAAGGTGCACTGTTGTGGCATTAAGACGGCAGTCGTCATTGCTACAAGACTGAAGGGACCCATTCCCTTTATATACTAAACAAACTATAATTAAACGAGCAAACAGGATATTTGAATGGTGAATAAATACTTGCTTACAAAAATTAAACCCTAAATTCGGAGCCAATCAACTGAATCTCAGATAGAAATAAATACCTTAGAAGGATCATTGATTTTCTCAAATCCCTTCACAACTTTAAGAACCCGTTCCGTAACCTCCGATTTGTCGAGGAAGGTTCCTTTGACTTCTTCCGACGACAAATAGCGCCGGAATAGGGATAGCCTCGTCGGCGATGCAGCGGATCGACATGGAGATATTTTCACTCTCAAGTGCTTCAGAAGAGCATTTCTTGCTGCTGCCGCTGCCATTGCTCGAGGTAGATCGTGTTAAAATGGGAGATGAGATACGAAAATTCTTGTAATTGAGGTTTTAGTTTCAGCGGCAGTCGAGTGCAACACGTGACAACCCGAGCTATCAAAAAGCGGGCATCGATTGACGGTTAAGGCCTTTCGGAAAATAGATTAACCGTTAGCCCATGTATTTTTTTTTTTGTGCTACAACAGAAGTAATTAAGTCCATTCCCAAGCTGATTTATTTCTATTTTCTTATTTAATTTTCTCATCCCATTCAAACATGACGGCTACTATTCACTCTCTGTTTTATACTTTCGGACACCTTGTTAAATTTAATACAAATGATTATTTTTTATATTCTTCTGACCACCATATATTATTCTTTCACTCGGTTATTCACCACCGTACTTCTCCTAAGAAAAACACGTACTTCGTTACAATTCAAACCCTAAACTCCAGCAAAAGTCGATATTCTTTTGTGCCTAATAGAGATGGGAGATGAAGATAGAACAGGTTGTTAGGTTTTTTTCTAATTGTTACGGTTTTTCATTGTGTTTTAGAATATATTTTTCTGTTCCGTTGGAAATTTCAAGCTTGAAGGACATTAAATTTGACGACGCTGTAGTGAAGAATGACAATGTAAGTTTTAACTTGTAGGGTTTTTATCCGTATAACTTACGTATCTTCTTTACAAATTGATGTATTAACTTTTTTTTGTCGTTTGATAGATGGAGTATTTGAATGATGATAAATTGGATGATAAATATAATGGTTGTGAAAATATGATGCAAGATTTTCGATCAAATGACTCAAAAGACGTAAATGCATGATGTAAGTGAGGAAGGGAGTGTTCGTGTAGAGGAAGGTGTTGGTAGTCTCTCCATTTTTATGTTATTAATCTAGACGATGACCAGTAGATGAAATTTAAAATATTTTGGGTGCTTTTAGTTTTGGTGGCCAAAAGTGTAAATCGGGGTGTGAATAGTAGCACTTTATCTTTAACTTTCAACTCAAACTTCAAACTCTCCCTTTAAACTGATTGGTCGTCATCTTTTATATTTTTATCGTCTGTCAATGCTTAGCTGGGTAGCGGTGAATGTTTAAAAGAGAAAGAATGTGAGGTTATATTTAATAGTTTCAATTAGGTTATATGTAAATGCAAATTTATCGTATACTGGTATGATATATGAATAGTTGTTTTCATCATTTGTGGTTGAATTTGGTTATATTTAATGGTTTGTATTGTTCATTGTTGTGTTATTGAATGGTATATGAGCACTTGTACATAACCGAAGTAGTTTGTTTGCTAGAAGTACTGAAATAAGGTTAAACAACATGGTTTATGGTTAAATGATGAACAACAGTGGTACATCATAACTTTACAAGTACGAATCAATACTATGCATGAATAACTCACATAATATTTTAATTGAATATTTTTAGAGTGGTTTTAATTATATCAAGGTGAATATACACTCTTGGATTGCAATTTTTTGCATTGCCTTTTCCTGGAATGCTATAACAGTCATTGAATGATAAATATGTTGAATCAACTCGCACAAAATATAACTAATTTTCTAGAGATAATGACATAATATAATAGAAAGTATCTTAACTATAAGTTATTCTAAATTTGGAAATATTATATTACTATGAATGTTAATTTTCTAAATGGAATTATTAACAATTAATTCCTTTTCGACAACTGCATGGTAATATCATTTCGTACTACAATTCGAATTGGGGATGAATTAGAGATTTAATTAGGTGGAGCTAATCGTGTTTATTCTAAATAAACTTAAAATTCCAAATTTGTTCAACATAATTTAAAATGTATGGTCAAGCGATATTAAATTTGTTTCAATTTATAAATGGTTATTGATATGTATAATAAATTCAGTGTTAACCAATATAAATTTGGGTACTAAGTAGAAATAAATATACCTTTATTCTTATATATATTGAAATAAGGATAATCGTGATAAACTTATTTGCTATATAAATTTTAAGTTTGAACTAATTTGGAAATAAGTACAGTTAATGCTAGTTAAAAATTGCAATTTATACCTTTTTTACTTACCTCGGTTTTAATTAGAGAAGCCCATCAATTTTAGAATTAATGCTATTTTTTAATTTTTTTAAAAGGAATTAAACCATTAATCATCATATTCATTGGATTTACTTAATATCGAAGGTTAAACAAAATGATAATATACATTTAAAAGGAAACTTTTGGCTTACATCCTTATGTTTTTAAAAAAAATCAAAATTATGTCTCTCCTAATTTTTTTTATACGTAACATCCTTATTTTTCAAAAAAGAAAAGGGGGCATTTGAGTAATTTTACCAATATTAAATTTCAATTTAGGACATGCGTCCATTTCATAACTGCCAAATACATGTTGGAGTGACCACTTTTAAAATTGAAAACGAGAGAAGAAAAAAATGAAAGAAATTCAAAAAAGAGGAATGTAGAAAATAGTTTTTAAAAGAAAAGGGCATAAAATAAATAAGTTGAGAGAAAGAGGACGTGTCTCTAATTTTTGTTATTTATAATAACATCAACAATTAAAACAAGAAATATAATTGTTATTAAAAATTTAAATTAACTAAATAATGCCCCTTATCTATTAAATTTCAAAAAAAAAAAAACTCTTAATCTAAGCATTAGTCTAGGATTAAAACACAAAATGAGTCAAAGTTAACATCATTTTCAAAAATTAAAAAATATATATGACATTTCCACTATTTGGTCTTTAGACACTCTATAGCTGGTTTATCATATATTAATTAATTAATGTATAGTAAAACATTGTTTGTGTGATGACTGCCTCATACCACCTACACCAAACAGCGTATCAAAGTGCTGCAACTGTGCTCAATCGATATGTGACGATTATCAGAGAAGAAACAAAAGGAAATAACATATCATATATCTCGCAGCTCATATAAAAAATATAACAAAACAAATACGCAACAGAATAGTGAGTCATACAAAATGAAAATATCATCTCCATTAAATCACCAAGTTATGTACAAATGTCATATGAACTATGTACAACAGTCCTCACTACGATGTCTCTTGAGATACAAAATAATAGAATAAGCAACATGGTCTGGTATCCACATTGCCACCAACAGAAACATCTTTAAATAGAAAACGATACGTCATAACTCATCCACGCTTGCCTCTAATTAGCTACTGTGTCACCAAGACCTATCGTATACTCCACTCACTTAAGGGCAATAAGAGATAATAAAAGCAAAAACATAAAAGCTTGGGTATGATAACACTCTAGAATTAGCGTAAATGACTATCAAAAGCTATACTAGAAAATATGGAATTAGATATAAGTATATAAGTCGTACATGCTATGTTCCTACAATCAAAGAGTCAACACATAATAATAAGATAAAATATGCTTAAAACACCGCACACCCCTTAATATCAACCATATGAGAATGCGTTAAGGTTTATGAAGCGCTTAGGTACAAAGTAACAACACAAAGACTAAAATTCACAAGATAGAAATATAAAACACAGCGGAAACTTTAAAACATTATTTAAATAAGCAAGTCAAATCACAATGCTTGTTACATTTCAAAATGCAGATAGTCATCATCATAAACCAAACATACTATCTCGTGGAAATTATCAAAGTGCATAAGTAAAACCATAAAACCATCCCTCTTATATGTTAATACAATGATCAGAAAACTAGAAGTGAACCAATACATGAATCTAGAAAGAGTCTGAATCAAAGTTGATGCGAATAATAAAGAATCACCGCTGAGACCCTCCACCCTGCGAACCTGGGGGGAGAGGGAGGAAGAAAGAAGAAGAAAACAAACTAGGTTAGACATACGTCTGGTGAGTTCTAGTAATTTCTAACATAAGCTTAAGTTAAGGAAGCATTTAGGCATATGAATAGTTCTAAGAGCAATAGACATAAAAACATAAATGAAACGGTAGGAAGATAAACACGAATAAAGATAAGCTTCTCAATCATATCCAAGATTGTTGCACCAACTACTAAGATATCACAATTAGGCTTTACCTAATTTTTACCCGCCGATCGGCTCCTATACTGTGAAAACCCGTAACTTCCCCGTGAAGGAAAGCGCGGATAGTTTGAGAACAAGCCACAACAGAACGCAGACGGAAGAACATTTCATTGCATATTTACAACAATCCATCAGAATACAAGAATATACAGAGTATAAATGAATATTACACAGAAATATCAGAGATTTAAATTACATTTAAGTACATAGCAGCGGAAAATAATACAATACACAACTAGAAGAGATATACGGATACAGAGCTTTCCGGATATCATTCCAGCTGTAAACCAGGATCCTGTGAATATAAATCTGCAAAACCAAAACTACTAGCTGCCCGTGTCAAAATAAGGGCACCCAGAGTTTAGGTTAAAACAATAAACTCCAGGTCAGTCATATGACTGGTGTGAGAACTAAACAGTTATTATTCTTTATTTTAAAGTTAGGTAAATCAAGGGACCACGCCGTATAACACGGAACGGGTTTCCTCCCAAGAATACCAGTGCATAAAACAAACAGCGCAATGCTAAATAAAGAAAAATGAAGCTATTATAAGACCCAGTTCCCATCACACAATGCAACGCAAGCCGGAGGATAGGGTTTTTACCTTATAATAGCCAAGAATGCTTGATACGTTGAAAACAAATCATTTGATACTATTATAAGTGCATAGTGTATAAAACAACTTCAAATCATAAGTATCAACCATAGGCGACATGAGCGTCCCATGCCACTCTGTCGCCATATATAGGTTTACAAATAAAACCGCAAATGGCACGTATTTGGAAATTGGATTTCCATCTATGAACCGAGGCAAAAGATA
Source organism: Allium sativum (assembly GCA_030737875.1). Taxonomy (NCBI): domain Eukaryota; kingdom Viridiplantae; phylum Streptophyta; class Magnoliopsida; order Asparagales; family Amaryllidaceae; genus Allium; species Allium sativum. Next base: position 628,818,808 of record CM060920.1, read on the forward strand.
GTCCTCAACCGATTCGAGACTCTCTAGCCCGAGCCTCAGGATCAGAGCTCGAGTGACCCTTGGATCGTCAGGGCCGGTCCACCGATGTGGATTAAAATGCCTGAACACTGCGTTTCCCCGCTCTTTGGGGCGTAAATGAGCCAACGAATGACTCCATCGGACCCGGATCGTCCGATCAAACCGAGGCGCCTCGCAACAGCAACAACCACACAGGTGAAAAGTATATAAATGTCAGGGCTGGTAGGTCACTGACACCACCCTAGCTAGAAAGAGACGCATGCCCTCCCTGAGGTCCTCTCCCGTTTTTGGTTCACAACCGGGGTGTGAGGCTCGCCAATTCACGTTACACAAAGCTGTGCCACGCAGGCTGTGCTTTGATCATCACCACAAGACTTTGCTTTTCAACAGAAGCCTCGCTCAATTGCCACTTAGGCATGCCACACAGGCAATTCACTCCATGCGTTTGATACCCATCAATATATAACACCTGAGCTCGTGCGTCTCAGAGAAGGGCGTTAAGCAAGAGAATAAATTCTCCGCCGCCAAACAGATATATATTTAACAGAAATCAATCACACGGACTAAAATCCAATGTTAGACACACGGTCCATTTACAAGTCCGTTCTGGGTCTGAACGAAACCGGAGGCACCTAGTACCCCGCACGTCCATCGATCTCCAAGTACGTCTGGACGATCACCAACTGTTTCCATCTTCTTGGGTGTACAGCCCAATCAAGATCATCAGTAATTACCCAAACGACGTGAAGACCTCCGGTCTTCAACCACCGTCTTCATCTTCGACACCACGTCGAATCAGTTATTCAGAATGGGATAAACCCGGTCTTTCCGAATAACTCGCGTATATTTTAAATAAGTGTTACACAAACACAACATACGCCTCATTCCAATTCATCAGTCACTAACCGTAAATTAATCAAGATAATAATTTCCCAAATATTAACCCCGAAGGCCGAAACCAACATCGGATCAATATCCAGAAAACCATTTTGCTTGGCTAACCGACAGTTAGTTTCTAAATTTCACATTCATAGGGAAAGGTTCCCATTAATTTTATCCAAGATAAATTCCTTGAATTTATTCTTTAATCATCTTTTGAATTTCGATTCAACTAGTCGGAATTAACGGACCTTACCGAAGTAATCATTTGTTTTAATTTCCCAATCCCAACCTATTCATCCTATGAAGTAAAACTGGTTATACTTCGTATCTTACACCACGGTGTTATCGATAAATTCAATTACCATTTCACGTTCAAATCTAATTAAAGATTTAACTAACGCCTGGAGCAAAACTGGTGATACTCCGTTTTCGATCATTTCAATCTAATTAAAGATTCATTAAAACTCCACTTAGTTTTAATCGCTAACTGGGTTAAAGAATCAGTGTCATTTAAAACACGGTTCACGATAAACCCAAAATCACATTCCATTAATTATCAGGTTAAAGAACGAGTGTTATTCAAAACACTGTCCACGATAAACCCAAAAATCAATATCAATTCAATTCCAATTAAATATTATTTAATTGGTACACTTCATTAAATCTAAATAAAAAGATTTAATCTTTTCTCAACTGGGTTCAAGAACAGTGTTAATGAAGACACCATTCACGACAAACCCAAATCACATTTGATATTAAATACAAGGCTCCGAATAGAAAATATACCGGCTTATATTCAATATCAAATTCTACGACGAACAAATATCGTATTGGAAATAACGATATCAATATATCTTTCAAATTCCCATAACAATATCTGTATCATCATGAAATCCAACATCGAAATATTCCGAAGACAATTTCGATTCGAATCCATTCCAATGCAATCATTGGAAATTCTGGTTATTTTCAAAACCATTTCAAATCCAATTTATTTATTTAAAAATAAATAGAATTATAATTCTAGTTCAAAACTAGTTCATTTCGATATAAATTTATTTTTATCTTTTCAAATATGCAGTTTTTCATCCCAATTCTTTCTAAATCATTTCTTATGATTTTACACAAATTATTACTATTTTTAATAATTTTATCAAGGCCCGTACAGTCGATTTCTATCAACGGCCATCGAACTGCACTTACAGCGATCTTTTTCAAATTTGATTTGGACATAATTCCAAATCCAACCGTTAGATTTCAAATTTCTAATATTCATTAGAAAGCTCTTTTCGGTACGAACCCAACGGTTCCGGTTTTAGGAGAATCCGACGGTCGGATCTCTCGCAATATCCATTCGAAGTCAATGGTCGAAATTCGCGAACTGCCGTGGCGTGGCGCGTTCTATTCAGGCCAATATATTATATATAATATATATATAATATATACTTCGTCGATTTTCTTTTCAAAACGATTTTTAATTCCATTTCCATTCGTTTTCAATTCAATTTGAATTTCAAATTAATTCAATTTCAATTCAAATTCATTTCTATTCAATTTCTATTCGAATTCATTTTAAAACGATTTCAATTCTATTCGAATTCAGCTCAAAACGATTTCAATTCTATTCGAATTCATTTTAAAACGATTTCAATTCTATTTGAATTCATTTCAAAACGATTTCAATTCTATTCGAATTCCAAACCCTTTCAGTTTATTTCGAATTTCAAATCAATTCAATTAAATTCGAATTTCAATTCACTTTAATATTCACTTCAATTTGAATAAAATCGATATAAATATCGTTCACGTCAAAATGGCGTCAATCTATCAACGCGGCTTCATATATTTCAATTTTCAAATATTCTACTTCAAATATTTCTTTTTCAAATATTTCTATTCAAATATTTCATTTCAAATATTTCTATTTCAAAACTGGAATGAGGCCCAATCAATTACCATATAATGTTAATTATATGGATTTTCTACAACACATGTATACAATAACAACGATGAATAATCGACCATCATCCAAAGTGCATTCTACACTGTATAAACATCAAATATAAATATTCAACGCTTATAACAGTCTGTTAATCAATCGATCGACATACAACTAAACAATCGGGATTAGTGTACGTCAAATATCATCCCAATACCCGTGTGGGGTTTCAAACAATCAAACACAGATTTTATTTGTGCAGTTGGGCGATGTGTAAAATTTATCGTCCCAATCAATGTCCTTCAAATAGGTGTACATAAACAAACCGTCCGGTTTGTAAATGAATATTTACTTATTCACATTCACGTTAAAAATTATATTTTTAACGATCCAACTATTTTATTCAACCTATGAATATTCTATTCGGTTTATTTATTAAATAAAATGTTATCTTTAATCTTCTAACTTATTTTTAGAAAATTTCGATGGCATAACGGCACGATACTAGAAACGGGACAAGGCCTAGCCTTATCCCCGGTCTAGTGAAGGCCCACGCCATTCACACATCAATCAAATCAATTTCATTTCACCAAACATTTCAATTCCAAACCAAATAATCTAACCAACTACACAACCAAACAATTAAACAAACAAGCCATCCATGGTCTGTGGATGACGGGTGTCGGGTGCTGCTAAGCACCGTCTGCATCCTAGTATATATATAACTAAGAAATTAAAGAGTGAGAAGTTCTCACCGATAGCTATCCCAACTTCACGACACTTCATTTATAGAAATCTTCGCCGTTCTCGCCTTTCGTCACTTTCGTTGCCCGTAGCCACTACATATGTAAAAATCGAATTTTTACTTTGCTATTTAATATATAAAAATCGAATTTTTACTTCGTTGTTCAATATATAAAAATCGAATTTTTACTATGCTATTCAATATATAAAAATCGAATTTTTACTTCGCTATTCAATATATAAAAATCGAATTTTTACTATGCTATTCAATATATAAAAATCGAATTTTACTTCACTATTCAATATATAAAAATCGAATTTTTATTTCGCTATTCAATGAATAAAAATCCTTCTTTTACTTTGCCACATATTCAAAAATCATGTTTTTTAATCCTTAACGCATATAAAGATCCTACTTTTAGTCATATACATGTATAAAAATCAGACCTTTAAGTTACACGAATAATTGAAAACGAAATTAAAACTCACGGTGGAGTTTGAAGTGGAGATGACGGCTTCGGAGACTGACGGGGCTAGAGGAGCTGCGCCAGTGGTCGAGGATGGAGCTGAGGGGGCTCGGCGGGGTTGGAGGAGGTCGAAGAGGGCTCGGCGGCACTGGAGGAGGTCGAAGGGGGCTCGGCGGCGCTTAGGGTTTGTGGGCTTTCAATGCAGCGAGGAGAGAGAGGATCACGAGGAAGAGGGGGGCGCCTGGGCGGATGCGGGGTGGCGACGCGGTGGGGCACCGCCGGCAGGAGCAGCGCGCGATGGCGCTTCTTTTTTTTCTTCTCTCGGGTCGATCTGAATGAAGAACGGGGGGGGGGGGGGGGGGGGCTGAGGAGTTTAAGGGGAGAGGAGAGAGATATTTTTTTTATTTAATTAATTTATTTTCAAAAAGCAACTTTTTCATACGACCTCTAAACGAGGCCCACCGCCTGTTGTCCATAGCTAATTATTCCATTCCGAACACAATGGGATATGTACCATAAGCTGATTCGACTGTTTCGATCAGTTTTCGTCAAAATCAATACATAACTCTATATATTGAATTTGAACGCGCATTTCAATTTACCGGGGTCACATACTAACTCGAAAAATTCCAGAAAAATATTTTATAGCTTCGTATTGACGATACGGTCCTAACAAAACTAATTTCGTCGAATTCTGAGACCGTATGAAAAATGGCCAATTTCCAGTCGATTAAAATCAATTGAAACTGGTCAAACACGTTTTCCTTTGCCACGCTCACATATTGATTCGAAAAATTATGAAATTTGGAATCTAGCAATAACTTTACATCGCGGATCCAACAAAAGTGGTTTCGTCGAAATCCGAGGTCGGTTGCAAAATTTCCATTTTTAAGGGCCTGAATTCCATAGCGACTATTCAGAATTTTCAACTGGACATATCTTTTGATTCTCGCTATGAAATTTTGATTTTTCGGATTCGTTGGAAAGATATTCTCAATTAGATCCCATTATTTTTTGTTTCACTAAAATCCGGATTGTTTTGCACCCGGTACATTCAATTGAAGTTTGAAATCGAATTATCGAACTACCGCGCCATTTTCAATTCTATTATAATTATATATATAATTATTTATATTCTAACGATGAACTATATAATATATACGTTCGAATTCGGTTCAAAATAAATTTCTCGATAATATTATTTAAAATAATTCATTTTAAATAATCAAAATTCGCTAAAATTGCCAAAAATAAAAAATTTAAACTGGCCCAGATTTTCGGGTTGTTACAATCTCCCCCACTTAAAACTTTTCGTCCCCGAAAAGGAACAAAGTCGAAAGTGGTTTGATTAATCAACTCTACATTCGATCTGGCTTTCATTCTCCAACTTTTCAGTTTCTGAGAATTTTCAAATTCTTCAAAAATTTGGCTAACACCCTAAATTTTCGAAAAATTTCGCCATAACCTCCCCTGCACCGGGAGCCACGGGAAAATCCCGAAATTGCCATATAGGCCCTCTGATCTCAAAAAGAAAAAGAAAAAGCCAAGCGGCTAGCCAATCGGCTCATAAAATCATCATCACCCAAACAAAACAGTAAATTATGATAAACATGTACCTATTTGTCAGGCAAACAAATTTTATTCTCTGCTCTAGCCTCCTTGCTATGACCTGTTCAATGTAAGTACAAGTATATGCAAGCAAATGCGACTAATTTTCAATACAATTCACTATTTGGTACAATTTGGCTAAATGGTTTAAATTTATCAAACAAATAAACAAACAACACAAACATCAATCAATTAGTGGATTAACGTTTCAAATGCATAACTTTGATATATAGTCAAAAATCAGATTTTTGATGCCAAATCACAACAATAGGCCCTATCTAATTTTGGTTCTCACACCAGTCAATAGGAAATATATAGAAATCTCACTTTCGTCACTCGAATATAAACACTGATGATGAGGCCTCATCATCAGAATCATCTCCGGGCGACTAGAGTGTGATTCTATATCTATCCAATATACTAAAATTTCGAACACACGTTTGCAAGACGTATATGCGAAATCTCTATATACCGGACTGTCCTAATCAATACAAATAAATAATCAAATACGAATACAACGATTTAAATTTTCAAAACAAAATTTGTTTTCGCTTTAAAAATATACTCTTCACACTCGTTCTAGGATACCACTGACCCTATCTCTAACGAGTCACTCTCGTTGGATATTACTAACCCAATATCTGATGAATTCTTTCGTACGGTTCTAACGTGTCTTGTTCTCTGAGCTCTGTAAACCAAAGCTCTGATACCAACTGTGAAAACCCGTAACTTCCCCGTGAAGGAAAGCGCGGATAGTTCGAGAACAAGCCACAATAGAACGCAGACGGAAGAACATTTCATTGCATATTTACAACAATCCATCAGAATACAAGAATATACAGAGTATAAATGAATATTACACAGAAATATCAGAGATTTAAATTACATTTAAGTACATAGCAGCGGAAAATAATACAATACACAACTAGAAGAGATATACAGATACAAAGCTTTCCGGATATCATTCCAGCTGTAAACCAAGATCCTGTGAATATAAATCTGCAAAACCAAAACTACTAGCTGCCCATGTCAAAATAAGGGCACCCAGAGTTTAGGTTAAAACAATAAACTCCAGGTCAGTCATATGACTGGTGTGAGAACTAAACAGTTATTATTCTTTATTTTAAAGTTAGGTAAATCAAGGGACCACGCCGTATAACACGGAACGGGTTTCCTCCCAAGAATACTAGTGCATAAAACAAACAGCGCAATGCCAAATAAAGAAAACTGAAGCTATTATAAGACCCGGTTCCCATCACACAATGCAACGCAAGCCGGAGGATAGGGTTTTTACCTTATAATAGCCAAGAATGCTTGATACGTTGAAAACAAATCATTTGATACTATTATAAGTGCATAGTGTATAAAACAACTTCAAATCATAAGTATCAACCATAGGCGACATGAGCATCCCATGCCACTATGTCGCCATATATAGGTTTACAAATAAAACCGCAAATGGCACGTATTTGGAAATTGGATTTCCATCTATGAACCGAGGCAAAAGATAGTCCTCAACCGATTCGAGACTCTCTAGCCCGAGCCTCAGGATCAGAGCTCGAGTGACCCTTGGATCGTCAGGGCGGTCCACCGATGTGGATTAAAATGCCTGAACACTGCGTTTCTCCGCCCTTTGGGGCGTAAATGAGCCAACGAATGACTCCATCGGACCCGGATCGTCCGATTAAACCGAGGCGCCTCGCAACAGCAACAACCACACAGGTGAAAAGTATATAAATGTCAGGGCTGGTAGGTCACTGACACCACCCTACCTAGAAAGAAACGCATGCCCTCCCTGAGGTCCTCTCCCGTTTTTGGTTCACAACCGGGGTGTGAGGCTCGCGAATTCACGTTACACAAAGCTGTGCCACGCAGGTTGTGCTTTGATCATCACCACAAGGCTTTGCTTTTCAACAGAAGCCTCGCTCAATTGCCACTTAGGCATGCCACACAGGCAATTCACTCCATGCGTATGATATCCATCAATATATAACCCCTGAGCTCGTGCGTCTCAGAGAAGGGCGTTAAGCAAGAGAATAAATTCTCCGCCCACACGGACTAAAATCCAATGTCAGACACACAGTCCATTTACAAGTCCGTTCTGGGTTTGAACGAAACCGGAGGCACCTAGTACCCCGCATGTCCATCGATCTCCAAGTACGTCTGGACGATCACCAACTGTTTCCATCTTCTTAGGTGTACAGCCCAATCAAGATCATCAGTAATTACCCAAACGACATGAAGACCTCCGGTCTTCAACCACCGTCTTCATCTTCGACACCATGTCGAATCAGTTATTCAGAATGGGATAAACCCGGTCTTTCCGAATAACTCGCGTATATTTTAAATAAGTGTTACACAAACACAAAATACGCCTCATTCCAATTCATCAGTCACTAACCGTAAATTAATCAAGAGAATAATTTCCCAAATATTAACCCCGAAGGCCGAAACCAACATCAGATCAATATCTAGAAAACCATTCTGCTTGGCTAACCGACAGTTAGTTTCTAAATTTCACATTCATAGGGAAAGGTTCCCATTAATTTTATCCAAGATAAATTCCTTGAATTTATTCTTTAATCATCTTTTGAATTTCGATTCAACTAGTCGGAATTAACGGACCTTACCGAAGTAATCATTTGTTTTAATTTCCCAATCCCAACCTATTCATCCCATGAAGTAAAACTGGTTATACTTCATATCTAACACCACGGTGTTATCGGTAAATTCAATTACCATTTCACGTTCAAATCTAATTAAAGATTTAACTAACGCCTGGAGCAAAACTGGTGATACTCCATTTTCGATCATTTCAATCTAATTAAAGATTCATTAAAACTCCACTTAGTTTTAATCGCTAACTGGGTTAAAGAATCAGTGTCATTTAAAACACGGTTCATGATAAACCCAAAATCACATTCCATTAATTATCGGGTTAAAGAATGAGTGTTATTTAAAACACTGTCCACGATAAACCAAAAATCAATATCAATTCAATTCCAATTAAATATTATTTAATTGGCACACTTCATTAAATCTAAATAAAAATATTTAATCTTTTCTCAACTGGGTTCAAGAACAGTGTTAATGAAGGCACCATTCACGACAAACCCAAATCACATTTGATATTAAATACAAGGCTCCGAATAGAAAATATACCGGCTTATATTCAATATCAAATTCTACGACGAACAAATATCGTATTGGAAATAACGATATCAATATATCTTTCAAATTCCCATAACAATATCTGTATCATCACAAAATCCAACATCGAAATATTCTGAAGACAATTTCGATTCGAATCCATTCCAATGCAATCATTGGAAATTCTGGTTATTTTCAAAACCATTTCAAATCGAATTTATTTATTTAAAAATAAATAGAATTATAATTCTAGTTCAAAACTAGTTCATTTCAATAAAAATCTATTTTTATCTTTCAAATATGCAGTTTTTCAACCCAATTCTTTCTAAATCATTTCTTATGATTTTACACAAATTATTACTATTTTTAATAATTTTATCAAGGCCCGTACGGTCGATTTCCATCAACGGCCATCGAAATGCACTTACAGCGACCTTTTTCAAATTTGATTTGGACATAATTCCAAATCTAACCGTTAGATTTCAAATTTCTAATATTCATTAGAAAGCTCTTTTCGGTACAAACCCAACGGTTCTGGTTTTAGGAGAATCCGACGGTCGGATCTCCCGCAATATCCGTTCGAAGTCAATGGTCGAAATTCGCAACTGCCGTGGCGCGGCGCGTTCTATTCAGGCCATTATATTATATATAATATATATATAATATATACTTCGTCGATTTTCTTTTCAAAACGATTTTTAATTCCATTTCCATTCGTTTTCAATTCAATTTGAATTTCAAATTAATTCAATTTCAATTCAAATTCATTTCTATTCAATTTCTATTCGAATTCATTTTAAAACGATTTCAATTCTATTTCAATTCTATTAGAATTCATTTCAAAACGATTTCAATTCTATTCGAATTCATTTTAAAACGATTTCAATTCTATTCGAATTCATTTCAAAACGATTTCAATTCTATTCGAATTCCAAACTCTTTCAGTTTATTTCGAATTTCAAATCAATTCAATTAAATTCGAATTTCAATTCACTTCAATTTGAATAAAATCGATATAAATATCGTTCACGTCAAAATGGCGTCAATCTATCAACGCGACTTCATATATTTCAATTTTCAAATATTCTACTTCAAATATTTCTTTTTCAAATATTTCTATTCAAATATTTCATTTCAAATATTTCTATTTCAAAACTGGAATGAGGCCCAATCAATTACCATATAATGTTAATTATATGGATTTTCTACAACACATGTATACAATAAAAACGATGAGTAATCGACCATCATCCAAAGTGCATTATACACTGTATAAGCATCAAATGTAAATATTCAATGCTTATAACAGTCTGTCAATCAATCGATCGACATACAACTAAACAATCGGGATTAGTGTACGTCAAATATCATCCCAATACCCGTGTGGGGTTTCAAACAATCAAACACAGATTTTATTTGTGCAGTTGGGCGATGCGTAAAATTTATCGTCCCAATCAATGTCCTTCAAATAGGTGTACATAAACAAACCGTCCGGTTTGTAAATGAATATTTACTTATTCACATTCACGTTAAAAATTATATTTTTAACGATCCAACTATTTTATTCAACCTATGAATATTCTATTCGGTTTATTTATTAAATAAAATGTTATCTTTAATTTTCTAACTTATTTTTAGAAAATTTCGACGGCATAACGGCACGATACTAGAAACGGGACAAGGCCTAGCCTTATCCCCGGTCTAGTGAAGGCCCACGCCATTCACACATCAATCAAATCAATTTCATTTCACCAAACAATTAAATTCCAAACCAAATAATCTAACCAACTACACAACCAAACAATTAAACAAACAAGCCATCCATGGTCTGTGGATGACGGGTGTCGGGTGCTGCTAAGCACCGTCTGCATCCTAGTATATATATAACTAGAAAAAGAAATTGAAAAGTGAGAAGTTCTCACCGATAGCTATCCCAACTTCACGACACTTCATTTATAGAAATCTTCGCCTTTCTCGCCTTTCGTCACTTTCGTTGCCCGTAGCCACTACATATGTAAAAATCGAATTTTTACTTTGCTATTTAATATATAAAAATCGAATTTTTACTTCGTTGTTCAATATATAAAAATCGAATTTTTACTATGCTATTCAATATATAAAAATCGAATTTTTACTTCGCTATTCAATATATAAAAATCGAATTTTTACTATGTTATTCAATATATAAAAATCGAATTTTTACTTCGCTATTCAATATATAAAAATCGAATTTTTACTTCACTATTCGATGAATAAAAATCCTTCTTTTACTTTGCAAATCAATGAATAAAAATCCTTCTTTTATTTTGCAAATCAATGAATAAAAATCCTTCTTTTACTTTGCCACATATTCAAAAATCATGTTTTTTTAATCCTTAATGCATATAAAGATCATACTTTTAGTCATATACATGTATAAAAATCAAACCTTTAAGTTACACGAATAATTGAAAACGAAATTAAAACTCACGGTGGAGTTTGAAGTGGAGATGACGGCTTCGGAGACTGACGGGGCTAGAGGAGCTGCGCCGGTGGTCGGGGATGGAGCTGAGGGGGCTCGGCGGGGTTGGAGGAGGTCGAAGAGGGCTCGGCGGCGCTGGAGGAGGTCGAAGGGGGCTCGGCGGCGCTTAGGGTTTGTGGGCTTTCAATGCAGCGAGGAGAGAGAGGATCACGAGGAAGAGGGGGGCGCCTGGGCGGATGCGGGGTGGCGACGCGGTGGGGCACCGCCGGCAGGAGTAGCGCGCGATGGCGTTTTTTTTCTCTCTCGGGTCGATCTGAATGAAGAACGGGGGGAGGGGGGCCTGAGGAGTTTAAGGGGAGAGGAGAGAGATATTTTTTTTATTTAATTAATTTATTTTCAAAAAGCAACTTTTTCATACGACCTCTAAACGAGGCCCACCGCCTGTCGTCCATAGCTAATTACCCCCATTCCGAACACAATGGGATATGTACCATAAGCTGATTCGACTGTTTCAATCAGTTTTCGTCAAAATCAACATATAACTCTATATATTGAATTTGAACGCGCATTTCAATTTACCGGGGTCACATACTAACTCGAAAAATTCCAGAAAAGTATTTTCTAGCTTCGTATTGACGATACGGTTCTAACAAAACTAGTTTCGTCGAATTCTGAGACCGTATGAAAAATGGCCAATTTCCACTCGATTAAAATCAACTAAAACTAGTCAAACATGTTTTCCTTTGTCACGCTCACATATTGATTCGAAAAATTATGAAATTTGGAATCTAGCAATAACTTTACATCGGGGATCCAACAAAAGTGGTTTCGTCGAAATCCGAGGTCGGTTGCAAAATTTCCATTTTTAAGGGCCTGAATTCCATAGCGACTATTCAGAATTTTCAACTGGACATATCTTTTGATTCCCGCTATGAAATTTTAATTTTTCGGATTCATTGGAAAGATATTCTCAATTAGATCCCATTAATTTTGGTTTCACTAAAATCCAGATTGTTTTGCACCCGGTACATTCAATTGAAGTTTGGAATCGAATTATCGAACTACCGCGCCATTTTCAATTCTATTATAATTATATATATATATATATAATTATTTATATTCTAACGATGAACTATATAATATATACGTTCGAATTCTATTCAAAATAAATTTCTTGATAAAATTATTTAAAATAATTCATTTTAAATAATCAAAATTCGCTAAAATTGCCAAAATAAAATTTTTAAACTGGCCCTCATTTTCGGGTTGTTACATATACCCATAATGTGAGAACATATGTCAGTTATGGAATTTGTGGCTATCAATCCCGAACCTATCAACTAAAAGGACATAGCTGTTAATCGCATGCATTACAGCGGCTTATCTTCCTGGTAATTGGAGAGGATAGAAGTAGAGAGTTTAGTTATTTTATCATTTAATTTGTTATTTACATATCGGGTTGCCTGTATATGAAAGCCTAGTTACCAAGTTTCGGCCATTCAGATGTTCAAGGCCACATTACTGTTTAAATATATTTTCCCTCTTGTTTCAAACCCTAAGGAAATAATATTCAAAATCAAAGGCGTCTGATATATTTTCCTTCATTTAATTTCATACTCATATCGATTACATGGTATCAGAGCCTTCGATCGAAAGTTGTAGAAATCCGAAATCCGACTGCGCGTTCTTTATTTTGTTTATTCTCTATTTCAATCTGCGTAAATCATGGCTGAAGCTAAGGGAGTCGATGTAATGTCAATGATGCCGAAAATCACATATTGGAAATTGAATAGTTCTATTTATCATGATTGGAGTAAGACGATTCGCCTATATGTTAAAAGTATGGATAAGATTGACCACCTGATCAATGAACCACCTTAATCAGATTCGAAGGATAAGGAAGATCAGAATTGGCTTTGCGATGATGCCTGTCTATTTTTGCAAAATTGAAATTTAGTAAAGAACGAAGTTATGTGTTTGATTAATCATTGTGAAACACTAAAGGAATTAATGGAATATTTGGAGTTTTGTATTTTGGCAAGGGAAATCTAACAAGAATGTATGATGTTTGTCAAGCATTATATAGGGCTAAAAAGAAGGACATGAGTTTAATGAATTATTTCATGAAATTTAAACAAACATATGAAGAACTCAATCTTCTGTTACCAATGAGTAATGACATCAAACTCCAACAAAGAAAAAGGGAACAAATTGCCATCATAAGATTTTTGGCTGGACTTTCACCTAAGTTTGAAGGTTTTAAATCACAAATTCTTGCAAGTACTGACATCACCACTTTACATTCACTACATCAAAATGACCATATTACAACGGTGGAAAACTGTTGTAATATACATTTTACAACTGTAGGCTAACCGTCGTGTATTAAGAAATTGCAATAGACTAAAATCTTTAACATCGTTTTTGCATCGTTGCAACACCATTGTAATATGTATATTTTACAACTTTTTTCCACCGTTGTAATAAACTTTATTGCAACAGTTGTGCATCGTTGTAGTAATATCTACTACAACAGTTATGGACCGTTGTGATTGACATTTGGGTTTTAAAAAAAATAGACAAACAATACACTAAATATAGCAATACTCCATAAGCAAATTAGATATTATAGTTATTTGCAAACTAATTTATTAAAATACTCAAATATTACAAACAATAAGTTTTTGTAACAACCCTGAATTTTGGGGTAAATTTAAAAATTTATTTTAACTAATTTTAATGGGTTTTGATATTTAAAATAATTTATTCTAAACAATAATGATTAAAAAATTATTTTAATTGAAGTTAAAACGAATAAATTTTATTTAATTATAAAAGGAGTTTGAAATAGCGCGGCAGTTCGATAATTCGATTTCTAATTTCAAATGAATATATAGAATTCAATATAAATCAGAATTGTAACGACACGCATTTTTGCCCGTCAAATATTTAATTTATTCAATTTAAATATTATATCGGGAATATTAATGGAATTTAATATTTAATTCGTTATTGAAACGAAGTTGAACATTATATATTTATATATAATATAAATTCGAGCTTGAAAATGGCGTGCAGTTCGTAAATTGGAGTTTTGAACTTCAACTGAGAATACAGGATTCGATATAAGTCGGATTTCTGTGAAACAAGACACTTGGAGCCGTATTGGCGATAGCTTTCATATGAAAGAGAAAAATCCAGATTTCGTGTTATAGTTTGATATTTATGGCCAAATCAAATTTTGAAATAGTCGCTGTAGAAATCGTTATTAAATTATAGGCCTTTAAAATAGCCGTTTTGCCAACGGACTCAGTTTTCGACGAAATCAGTTTCATTAGAACCGTATCGATAAATTATTGTTAGAAAATCAAACTGCATGGAAAACCGATATCGTATGTGACCACAGCAACCATAAACGCCCGTTCAAATTCTATAGCGCGCATTCAAATAAATAAAGGGACATTTGAGTATAACTTGAGCAGATGATCGAATTAGGCCACGAAACCAGTTCCGTTGAGTTCGTATCGTCGATTAGAGCCAGGATATGTATATAGTTTGTTATTTTTAGAGATCGAGAAATTTGGCGTTAAAAAGGGTAGGGCGGTTCAGGAGAAAAATAGCCTACCGGGGCAACAGTCTCAGAATGCGACGAAATTAGTGTCGTTGGGTTCGTATCGAAAAGTTATTATCGATGTTCGCAGTTTCAAGTTGATTTGATTTATCTGGTGACTGTGGAAAAATTAAACGCGTGTTCATTTCCGGTTTCATAAAGGAAATTTTTTCATACGATGTCGGATTTCGACGAAACTTGTCCTATTGGGTCCGGAATACCCTTTTACACTAAGATTAGTTTTTTTTATCAGAAAACGAAAATCGTACAAAAGGATTGTTTTGTGGAAAGCTTCGTGTAAGTGGGGATATATTAAAATAATAAAATCATGACCACATTCACCATTCTTGCGTTCACATTTCTTTCTGATTTCTTGCCCCGCAAACCTTTTATTTCTTCCTTGTCTGCCAAACTACTATACCTTGCCGACCAAGGGTTTGATTTCCAACCACCGTACACACTTATATCAGCTACTCTACAAAATTACTGCAAACCTATGATGTCTAAAACTTGGCTCCCACGGATCAATTCTCCTATAAATTAAATGTCCCTCTCCATTTTTCCTACAGGTATAGTAAAGAAAATCCAAAACTCTTCCGTTTTTATTATCTTTTACTTTCTTCCCAATGTCGAACAGATCGAACTCCTCTTTTCCAAATAAACCGAACACTTTTTCATGGGGGAGCTCAACTCCAGTTTGGGTAGCTGCGTCACGAACTGGGTAGGTGTGGTGGGAAGCTTGGTTTTAAAGCACGGTGGACGGTGGAGTTTGCATGGGGAAGATCGATAGAATTGTTGGGAAGAGGCCACGTGGAGAAGTGCGGTAGAAGCTGGGTTTTGTGATAACTGGAATAGTGGAGTTTCAAGAAGAATGGCATACGTGTGGAGGGGAGACGGCATCACGTGAAGAGAAGTGCGTGGGAACGGGGTATCTGTAGCATGCAGATTAAAACGAAACTGGAGAGGGGTTGTGAACGCGAAGGGAAGTAGCAGTTTTGAAAGTTATTTCAGGAGAAAAAAAATATATATAAAAACAGCACGTATGAAATGGGAGGAAGAAGATGGATGGGGGAGCGCAGGCATTGCATGGACGGGGACAGAAATGCATGGACGTGGGTAGCAGACTCTGAAAGTATGGGCTTTCATCAGGCTTTAAATAAAAGAAAGGAAATAAGGGGGAACACGTGAGCTTTGAAGGGATGAGCTTGGTTGCATGTTTCACCGGAGCGGGAATAAATTGAGGAGTACAGAAGTAAGTGGTAATGAACAGTAATACATTTTTGTCCATCATTACGTTCTAACCCTGTATTTAATAACCCAAACCGGTTTTATGAAATGCCTAACCCAATCGTACACCCTGCCTAATGGTGATTAAATAAATATTATTAGTTTAGATAAAACGAATTTGGTTTAAATTAAAGAATGAGATAAACAGTCATTTTAAGGTACTGGTTATAGTTTATACGTGGCCAATTCTTTTTATTTCAGACAACGGTTTATAAATGCCAAACCCTTTGATTACGTGGCCACCTAGTGATTTTAAGTACGCCTTATGGGAGTTAATTAATTAGGTTGATGGATTATTATTAAAGTTTTAAGGCTATTAATTTAATTGAGTAAACACCGCATCAAATTGATAGCGTTATCATACAGTGATGGTATTAACTGAAACAAGGGATGATGGGGCTGTACTAACAAACGTGATCTTTTGGTGCTAATTTGGACGGGGTTGAACGCATATGAAAGCTTGTAAATCAAACCGTTGTGACAACGACCAGATCAAGGTGAGTTAAACTCACTCAGTTACCCTTTTTATATTTTATAAATTGGGTGTTTTTATTTTGTGTGCTCTGCTTGCCAATGGTTGACTATTTTGCTAGTTATCTGCTTATCTGTTGATTTAACCGATGAAATTAAACTGTGTTTAATTTCAGTGAAATACCAAATCGTTATTTTTAACGATTGGTTCCAATAAAGGTGACTCACCTTGGTTGGTCACGTTTATTTTATAAACGTGTTTTAAATGGTTGAATTGTTTGCGTTGCTTGTGGTTGATGTTGAATGGTTGCTATTTAGTATTATCAGTTAAACAAAACTGAATGGTCTGATTTGAGATAACCATTTGAATACAGGGAAGAACAGGTTGGAGGGACCCAACCGGATTCCTTAAATGTATTATTTATTTTCATATGATCATATATGAACTGATCTGTTTGTGTGATTGATTTGATGGTTGATTATTGACTGGATATTCAACATCTGTTTGGTTTAAACCAATGGGCGATATTGGTTAAGTGTTTGGCAGAGTATGGCCTTTAAAAATCAATCGGGTTACAGATATTGATTCACCGTCAGGTGAATCGATAGAGATGCAGTTATAAAATTTATTTTATAACTAGAAATAGAATTTTGGAATATACTACTTTGAATAAAAGTTATATAAAGAGAAATAAATGAATAGTTTACTTATTTAAGACTTTGATTTATTATTAAGTGATTTTAGAAAGTTAATCAGATTGATAAGTACGGAAATAAGAAATAAGCTGAATGGTTTAGCTTGGGTAATTTTTTGATCAAGCGAAATGAGGAGTTCATGAATAGGTTTTATTTTAAACCTAAGTTTTTTTAACGAAGTTATAAAAGGAATTTTTAGCGAGAATAAGAGCTTGAATTAAATATTACTTAATCATTTGAATTAAGTCGAAGGAGATTTCGATAAAAGGGTTTAAGATAAACCAAAACATATAAATAAGTTTCAAAGTGTTAAGACGTTAATTTTACATTAACGTTATTTGAAAACGAGATCTAGTAAAAAGGAGAATTTTAAATAAGATTTCAAAATGGGAAATTGAATATAGTTATTCGAGATAGAATTAGCCAAACATAATTATTCGGCTAAGTTGTCATTTCGTACGACTGCTAGCGAAATTCGCAGGGCTGCAGATAGCCTACGGCGGTCGGATGTTTCCTGAGGAAATCAGGCGTAACCATTGTGATCGCTGTGATCTAGAGTCAAGCGAATGAATTTAAGTCGAGTATTAGTTAATCAATTAGAGTTAATCGATTAGAGTCAAATCGAATTAGAAGTATTCAAATATCGTATTTGAAAGAGTTAGAAGTTTTAATTTAACAAAAGTAAATCAGTTTGTTTAAGGCCAAGTGATGCTTAATACTAAATCAGTGAACTCATTGGAGTGTCATGATTGAAACACTGTATATTTTGATAGTTAAAACACCGACTATCAAACCCTCCCGATACGATTGTTGGTATGGAAAGACCGGGATCGAATTTATTCGAAAACCATTCCGACCAACAAATACGTGAAGATCTCAGAAGATGATTGAGATGGAGCATTGAAGACTGTGGATTTTCATACACGGAAGAACCACTAATATTCTCTGCCTGGCAAGCAGAGATAAACGGTGATTCTGTCGTAGTTGGATTCTACGGGTTGCAAGGACTTCTCGCTACTGATCCATGGGGTGATTCCTATATGGATGCGGTAGGAGAGTGCCTTCGGTTCATCCTGTTCCTGGATGACGTATATGGACGGATGTCTGACAAAGTATTTCCAAAGGATCACGTACGTTGATTTCTTCAAACGTGCTATGGTTGTTGGCAGGGAATTGCCATTCTCTAGCTTTCAGCTAGAGTATTTTTGTGGACGTCAATTAGTGATATCTGACGGATCTGACGATGTGGCATTCAAAGTGAATGGTGACCAGATGATCAGAAGTTAATTCTGGCCTCAAGCCTCATCAACCGGGAAATGACAAAAATCGGGCAGGCAGCATGGCTATGTGGGTCGCTCCCATTAGGGTGTATGATCACCTATCTAGAGAAATTCCTATATTGTTCTTAAATCTATGTTTCGATGCTGTCCCTTGTCGGGAGACGGTTGCTGATCCCAACCGTCGGTGATATACATTCGATACACTCAAGCGAAATGAGTGGTCGGTCATGTGAGGGTCGGGTTGCAAGAAGTTCTTGTTGAACCCAGTGTATTTGTCTCTAGAGATACACTATCGGAAGGTGGACCCATACCTTGTCAAGTTGGAATCCAATCTCCAATAAGCGCCTGCGGTTTTGTTTGTATACTATATATGTGGAGCGTGAGATGCAAGCGTTCCACTAGATTGTTATTTACTTGTATTTAGACATTATTATAATATCAGAAAAGATATTGTTTTCAAAACTGTTTTGGGTTATCGTAAGGTAAAAACCGTCCGTGTTTATGTGTGGATTTGGTCTTACGATTATCCTTTTCTTTTGAAAGGATGTTTGAACTTTAAAATCATGATTGGATGATTTACCCTTATCACTGTGCGAGTTTATCTCACTCTGGTTCACCAGACTGACCCGGTGTTTTGTAAATGCTCGGGTTAGGCCGGGTTGTACAGGTTCAGGTTATCGACTGTTGTGAAGAGACGAGCTGGAAGAGTCCAGACGTATGATATTACTACTATTCCGCTGTGTTTTACATGAGGACAGATTAGTATCACTGTCCAGATGTGTACTCTGATATTGTAAGTATTTTAAAAGTTCTCAATAAAGATTTATTTCTGTATTATATTTTGTTCCGCTGCGATGTGAGATTCTGTGATGTCGTGTTCTTCTTCTTCTATTCTGATATTTCTTTCTTATCTATTCTCACCCTCTAATTTCTTTCTATTAATGATCTGGAATGTTCGATGTCTGAATGGTCAACATGGTAGTTTGATGTTGATTTTCGGAGTCGAAAATCCCCGGTTCGTTACAGTGGTATCAGAGCTATTGGTTAAGTAATTGCCTTGGCTCTGTGGCGTGACTCAGTAGAGATGGGGTTAGCAGTACCCTAGATTGAGTTTTAGTGTATATATACGAGTGAACGTATTTGTAGATTTGATATAAAATTTGTTTTATATTGTGGAGATTTATCGGTTGAGTTGTTTATGAGTTCTGATCGATCAGTTTGATCCACTATATCGATAGGAGTTTATAAACACTCGAATACGATGGGTCGTCACGATATGTTTTGAAAGAGGGTAAATGAAATAATTTTACCCAAATTATATTTTAATATAAAAGAATGATATATATTTGAAGCATTATAGTATATTGGATGTGTTGGTTGATTATAATTGAAATAATTATATAAATAACAAATTAAAATTCGTATAATATGGAATCAGATGAATTAAATCTGAAATTAAAATCAGAATTGGAAATAAAATTACCAAATGTGGAAAGGTGTTGTAAATGGATTTGAATTGAAAATTTTAAAATCCTGGGAGATTTTAAATTGTTTACAAGCATCGTGAATTTTATTTTGAAATAGATTTCGAAATGAAAGTATTTAAAATTGGAGTTTTGAAATGATATAGTATTGAACTCACTTCGATAGCTGGAAAATAGATTCCGATGATGTGCGCGCCATTATCGGTGTTCATTTTCGAGTTCTAAGTGACGGATTACTCCCAAAAATCTTGTTTTGAACTGCTTTAAGAAAAAAAAACAAGTTGTTTTGAATCCTGAAAAGGAATATTTGATTTTTGAAAGAGCTAAACTGTTAAAAAAAAAACTCCCAGAGAAATTGTTTGAACAAAGGCAATATTAAATAGAAATTGGGAAGCAAATATGGATTGAATTGAAACCAATTAACTGGAAAATGGATCGCGATATAATATATCGAGTGGAATCAGATTTTGAATTGTGGAGGCAGGAATCTGAAATGGTGCTGGTCTGGTAAGTTAAGAGTTGAAATTGTTAATGGATGGAAATTGAATGGAGAGTGGGATTTGGCTTGGACGCGAAAAGGATTTGGGTTTGAGGATAAAGTTGGAATTTGGTTTGGAAATGCATTTGTATGTGCTGACAGGGCAGCAGATGGAGAGGATATAATGATAGGCCCGACAAAAAGGTACATGTTTATTTTCATATGGGTTTGGTGATTTATGAGCCTATTTGGCAAACCGCTTGGCTGTTTCATTTTCTTTTGAATTGAAGGAGGCTTAGAAAGGCGAGTTGTAGTTGTACCGATTGAGCCGTACAGAGGAGGTGCTGGTGAAATTTTTCGGAAATTTAAGGTGTTAGAAAATTTTCGATATTTTTAAAAATATTTATTCACAGTATTGAATTGGTTTCTAATTTAATATAAAATTAGATTTGAAAATGAATGAGTTTATAACGTTCTTTCTTACCTTAGCAATTTCGAGGACGAAATTATTTTAAGGGGGGAAGAATGTAACGACCCGCATTTTTGCCCGTCAAATATTTAATTTAATTTATTCAATTTAAATATTATATCGGGAATATTAATGGAATTTAATATTTAATTCGTTATTGAAACGAAGTTGAACATTATATATTTATATATAATATAAATTCGAGCTTGAAAATGGCGTGCAGTTCGTAAATTGGAGTTTTGAACTTCAACTGAGAATACAGGATTCGATATAAGTCGGATTTCTGTGAAACAAGACACTTGGAGCCGTATTGGCGATAGCTTTCATATGAAAGAGAAAAATCCAGATTTCGTGTTATAGTTTGATATTTATGGCCAAATCAAATTTTGAAATAGTAGCTGTAGAAATCGTTATTAAATTATAGGCCTTTAAAATAGCCGTTTTGCCAATGGACTCAGTTTTCGACGAAATCAATTTCATTAGAACCGTATCGATAAATTATTGTTAGAAAATCAAACTGCGTGGAAAACCGATATCGTATGTGACCACAGCAACCATAAACGCCCGTTCAAATTCTATAGCGCGCATTCAAATAAATAAAGGGACATTTGAGTATAACTTGAGCAGATGATCGAATTAGGCCACGAAACCAGTTCCGTTGAGTTCGTATCGTCGATTAAAGCCAGGATATGTATATAGTTTGTTATTTTTAGAGATCGAGAAATTTGGCGTTAAAAAGGGTAGGGCGGTTCAGGAGAAAAATAGCCTACCGGGGCAACAGTCTCAGAATGCGACGAAATTAGTGTCGTTGGGTTCGTATCGAAAAGTTATTATCGATGTTCGCAGTTTCAAGTTGATTTGATTTATCTGGTGACTGTGGAAAAATTAAACGCGTGTTCATTTCCGGTTTCATAAAGGAAATTTTTTCATACGATGTCGGATTTCGACGAAACTTGTCCTATTGGGTCCGGAATACCCTTTTACACTAAGATTAGTTTTTTTATCAGAAAACGAAAATCGTACAAAAGGATTGTTTTGTGGAAAGCTTCGTGTAAGTGGGGATATATTAAAATAATAAAATCATGACCACATTCACCATTCTTGCGTTCACATTTCTTTCTGATTTCTTGCCCCGCAAACCTTTTATTTCTTCCTTGTCTGCCAAACTACTATACCTTGCCGACCAAGGGTTTGATTTCCAACCACCGTACACACTTATATCAGCTACTCTACAAAATTACTGCAAACCTATGATGTCTAAAACTTGGCTCCCACGGATCAATTCTCCTATAAATTAAATGTCCGTCTCCATTTTTCCTACAGGTACAGTAAAGAAAATCCAAAACTCTTCCGTTTTTATTATCTTTTACTTTCTTCCCAATGTCGAACAGATCGAACTCCTCTTTTCCAAATAAACCGAACACTTTTTCATGGGGGAGCTCAACTCCAGTTTGGGTAGCTGCGTCACGAACTGGGTAGGTGTGGTGGGAAGCTTGGTTTTAAAGCACGGTGGACGGTGGAGTTTGCATGGGGAAGATCGATGGAATTGTTAGGAAGAGGCCACGTGGAGAAGTGCGGTAGAAGCTGGGTTTTGTGATAACTGGAATAGTGGAGTTTCAAGAAGAATGGCATACGTGTGGAGGGGAGACGGCATCACGTGAAGAGAAGTGCGTGGGAACGGGGTATCTGTAGCATGCGGATTAAAACGAAACTGGAGAGGGGTTGTGAACGCGAAGGGAAGTAGCAGTTTTAAAAGTTATTTCAGGAGAAAAAAATATATATATAAAAACAGCACGTATGAAATGGGAGGAAGAAGATGGATGGGGGAGCGCAGGCATTGCATGGACGGGGACAGAAATGCATGGACGTGGGTAGCAGGCTCTGAAAGTATGGGCTTTCATCAGGCTTTAAATAAAAGAAAGGAAATAAGGGGGAACACGTGAGCTTTGAAGGGATGAGCTTGGTTGCATGTTTCACCGGAGCGGGAATAAATTGAGGAGTACAGAAGTAAGTGGTAATGAACAGTAATACATTTTTGTCCATCATTACGTTCTAACCCTGTATTTAATAACCCAAACCGGTTTTATGAAATGCCTAACCCAATCGTACACCCTGCCTAATGGTGATTAAATAAATATTATTAGTTTAGATAAAACGAATTTGGTTTAAATTAAAGAATGAGATAAACAGTCATTTTAAGGTACTGGTTATAGTTTATACGTGGCCAATTCTTTTTATTTCAGACAACGGTTTATAAATGCCAAACCCTTTGATTACGTGGCCACCTAGTGATTTTAAGTACGCCTTATGGGAGTTAATTAATTAGGTTGATGGATTATTATTAAAGTTTTAAGGCTATTAATTTAATTGAGTAAACACCGCATCAAATTGATAGCGTTATCATACAGTGATGGTATTAACTGAAACAAGGGATGATGGGGCTGTACCAACAAACGTGATCTTTTGGTGCTAATTTGGACGGGGTTGAACGCATATGAAAGCTTGTAAATCAAACCGTTGTGACAACGACCAGATCAAGGTGAGTTAAACTCACTCAGTTACCCTTTTTATATTTTATAAATTGGGTGTTTTTATTTTGTGTGCTCTGCTTGCCAATGGTTGACTATTTTGCTAGTTATCTGCTTATCTGTTGATTTAACCGATGAAATTAAACTGTGTTTAATTTCAGTGAAATACCAAATCGTTATTTTTAACGATTGGTTCCAATAAAGGTGACTCACCTTGGTTGGTCACGTTTATTTTATAAACGTGTTTTAAATGGTTGAATTGTTTGCGTTGCTTGTGGTTGATGTTGAATGGTTGCTATTTAGTATTATCAGTTAAACAAAACTGAATGGTCTGATTTGAGATAACCATTTGAATACAGGGAAGAACAGGTTGGAGGGACCCAACCGGATTCCTCAAATGTATTATTTATTTTCATATGATCATATATGAACTGATCTGTTTGTGTGATTGATTTGATGGTTGATTATTGATTGGATATTCAACATCTGTTTGGTTTAAACCAATGGGCGATATTGGTTAAGTGTTTGGCAGAGTATGGCCTTTAAAAATCAACCGGGTTACAGATATTGATTCACCGTCAGGTGAATCGATAGAGATGCAGTTATAAAATTTATTTTATAACTAGAAATAGAATTTTGGAATATACTACTTTGAATAAAAGTTATATAAAGAGAAATAAATGAATAGTTTACTTATTTAAGACTTTGATTTATTATTAAGTGATTTTAGAAAGTTAATCAGATTGATAAGTACGGAAATAAGAAATAAACTGAATGGTTTAGCTTGGGTAATTTTTTGATCAAGCGAAATGAGGAGTTCATGAATAGGTTTTATTTTAAACCTAAGTTTTTTAACGAAGTTATAAAAGGAATTTTTAGCGAGAATAAGAGCTTGAATTAAATATTACTTAATCATTTGAATTAAGTCGAAGGAGATTTCGATAAAAGGGTTTAAGATAAACCAAAACATATAAATAAGTTTCAAAGTGTTAAGACGTTAATTTTACATTAACGTTATTTGAAAACGAGATCTAGTAAAAAGGAGAATTTTAAATAAGATTTCAAAATGGGAAATTGAATATAGTTATTCGAGATAGAATTAGCCAAACATAATTATTCGGCTAAGTTGTCATTTCGTACGACTGCTAGCGAAATTCGCAGGGCTGCAGATAGCCTACGGCGGTCGGATGTTTCCTGAGGAAATCAGGCGTAACCATTGTGATCGCTGTGATCTAGAGTCAAGCGAATGAATTTAAGTCGAGTATTAGTTAATCAATTAGAGTTAATCGATTAGAGTCAAATCGAATTAGAAGTATTCAAATATCGTATTTGAAAGAGTTAGAAGTTTTAATTTAACAAAAGTAAATCAGTTTGTTTAAGGCCAAGTGATGCTTAATACTGAATCAGTGAACTCATTGGAGTGTCATGATTGAAACACTGTATATTTTGATAGTTAAAACACCGACTATCAAACCCTCCCGATACGATTGTTGGTATGGAAAGACCGGGATCAAATTTATTCGAAAACCATTCCGACCAACAAATACGTGAAGATCTCAGAAGATGATTGAGATGGAGCATTGAAGACTGTGGATTTTCATACACGGAAGAACCACTAATATTCTCTGCCTGGCAAGCAGAGATAAACGGTGATTCTGTCGTAGTTGGATTCTACGGGTTGCAAGGACTTCTCGCTACTGATCCATGGGGTGATTCCTATATGGATGCGGTAGGAGAGTGCCTTCGGTTCATCCTGTTCCTGGATGACGTATATGGACGGATGTCTGACAAAGTATTTCCAAAGGATCACGTACGTTGATTTCTTCAAACGTGCTATGGTTGTTGGCAGGGAATTGCCATTCTCTAGCTTTCAGCTAGAGTATTTTTGTGGACGTCAATTAGTGATATCTGACGGATCTGACGATGTGGCATTCAAAGTGAATGGTGACCAGATGATCAGAAGTTAATTCTGGCCTCAAGCCTCATCAACCGGGAAATGACAAAAATCGGGCAGGCAGCATGGCTATGTGGGTCGCTTCCATTAGGGTGTATGATCACCTATCTAGAGAAATTCCTATATTGTTCTTAAATCTATGTTTCGATGCTGTCCCTTGTCGGGAGACGGTTGCTGATCCCAACCGTCGGTGATATACATTCGATACACTCAAGCGAAATGAGTGGTCGGTCATGTGAGGGCCGGGTTGCAAGAAGTTCTTGTTGAACCCAGTGTATTCGTCTCTAGAGATACACTATCGGAAGGTGGACCCATACCTTGTCAAGTTGGAATCCAATCTCCAATAAGCGCCTGCGGTTTTGTTTGTATACTATATATGTGGAGCGTGAGATGCAAGCGTTCCACTAGATTGTTATTTACTTGTATTTAGACATTATTATAATATCAGAAAAGATATTGTTTTCAAAACTGTTTTGGGTTATCGTAAGGTAAAAACCGTCCGTGTTTATGTGTGGATTTGGTCTTACGATTATCCTTTTCTTTTGAAAGGATGTTTGAACTTTAAAATCATGATTGGATGATTTACCCTTATCACTGTGCCAGTTTATCTCACTCTGGTTCACCAGACTGACCCGGTGTTTTGTAAATGCTCGGGTTAGGCCGGGTTGTACAGGTTCAGGTTATCGACTGTTGTGAAGAGACGAGCTGGAAGAGTCCAGACGTATGATATTACTACTATTCCGCTGTGTTTTACATGAGGACAGATTAGTATCACTGTCCAGATGTGTACTCTGATATTGTAAGTATTTTAAAAGTTCTCAATAAAGATTTATTTCTGTATTATATTTTGTTCCGCTGCGATGTGAGATTCTGTGATGTCGTGTTCTTCTTCTTCTATTCTGATATTTCTTTCTTATCTATTCTCACCCTCTAATTTCTTTCTATTAATGATCTGGAATGTTCGATGTCTGAATGGTCAACATGGTAGTTTGATGTTGATTTTCGGAGTCGAAAATCCCCGGTTCGTTACAAGAATTGAGCGAAACAAGAAATATTTAAATCTGTTTAACCATATCTTTCTAATGAATCTAAAAATTAAAATTTCATTTTAAAAATAAATAGTTATGTCCAGTTTAAAATTTGGAAAAGTCGCTGTAGAATTTATATATATTTTAATATAATATATGGCCCTTAAAAATAGACATTTTACAAACGACCTCTGTTTTCGACGAAATCACTTTTGTTGGATCCGGAATGTCAAAATATGGTTAAATTTAATTTTTCATAATTTTTCGAATTAATATAAGAGCGTGGCAAAAGAAAACGTGTTTGACCAATTTCAGTTGAATTTAATCGACCTGAAAATGGCCATTTTTCAAACAGTCTCAAAATTCAACGAAATTAGTTTCGTTAGGACCGTATCATCAAAACAAAGCCAAAAATATTTTTTCTGAAATTTTCTGAGTCCGTATGTGGCCCTGGTGAATTTAATTGTACGATAGAATTAATTTAATAAAGGATTTAAATATTAATTTAAATAATTCATGCCACAGACAGCCGTTTGGGCTGACGAGACCTAGCCCATTGGATCCGGTACGGGAGCTATTGGGTAGGGTAGATTTCTGTTGGACTGAAATTGGTTTGGTTTGAAACATATGGATTTATTTGCAATAATTACATTAAAATATTATAAAAAGAATGGAAAATCATTTCCAAACCCTACCACTAAACTCAGCCGCCGCCACTCTTAATATCGATGGCTATGGCGCTCCAAACTTCTTCCCTTTCTATCTCCTAAATTACTCAATGATTTTTAAAACTCCAAACACCAAATCGAAGTACTAGGAGTGCTCTTGCTATTCAACGGTCACGATGGGTTTTAGTGTTCTAAATTTCACGAATTTGGCCCCCAAACCCGCTGGCTTTGGGCGCGGATGATGAGGTAGGGGGCCCACCGAGTTGGGCGGCGGTCTGGGCATGGGGAAGGTCGAGGTCGGCGGTTCGAGTGGTGCGTTCTGATCGGCTCCGGAGTGTTTCGTTTGGCGTGCGCAGGTGGTTGGTTGAAGTCGATGTTGGGTTTCCTGTTACAGAAGAATGAACGTGGAGGAAGAACAATTAGTTGCAGTTAAGTGTAATTAATTAGTGATTAATTTAATTAATTATTTCTTTAAATTATCAAATACTTATTATAACATAATTTCTTCATACAGAAACGAAATCAAATGATTTCAGTTGCGTTGTAATCGTATGATCAAGATCTACCTCATGAAACTGACCGGATATGAAACACAACACTTTGGAGATTCAGGGAATTTCAGATCTGAATTAAAAGCGAGGTGAGAATTCTATTTATTTTATTTATTTATTTAAATTAAAAATAACCAATGGTGATTGTGAGTTTTCTCCTGATCCGTTGTTAAATTCAAATTAATTGTCATACGTGATTTGATTTGGAATTGTCACTGTATATATATCTATTGATTGGATGATTGTTGTGATGAAAATAAACATAACATGTTTGTTATTATATAATTGTTGATGTTTGTGTTGAATAAAACTATTGAAACAAGAATACCAATCTTTGTTGTAAAAGAATAATCGGATTAAAATTGTCGCTCTAGTTAAAGTGCAATTGTTGAATCAAATATGTCATTTTTGTTATTATAAAATAGTTGTAAACAAATGTATCATTGTTGTTATAATAAACTAGTTGTGAACAAATATGTCATTTTTGCTGAAAACAAATATATCATTTTGTCGTGACCAAAGTATTGAAAAACAAAATTATCAATTCTTGTTGTAACCAAATAGTGGAGCAAAATTATTTGTTTCTGTTGAAATATGAATCGTCAATATAAAATTGTCCTTTTTGTTGAAATATGAATCGTCAATATAAAATTGTCCTTTTTATTAAAATATGAGTTGACAATATAAGATTGTCCTTTTCGTTGAAATTAGAATTGACAATACAAAGTTGTCATTTTTTGTTAACTAAGAATTGACATAATAAATTTGTCATTTCATTGAATTAGAAATGTTGAAACCACAAACACCATTATTATTTAGAAATTATATGTTAGTTTAAACATGTCATTTTATTTAGAAATGTTATGATAGTTAAAACATGTTATTTTATTTAGAAATATCTTTTATGTTAGAATTGTCATATGAGAAAAAAAATCTTTTATGCTATAATTGCCACACTAGAACAAAAGTATCATTTTGATTAGACTTGTTAAATTATATCAAAAACATCATCTTATTTAGAAACGTTTATTTAAATTGGAAATAAACATTTTTATTGTCATAGAATTTTTTACAAGTAAAAACATTATTTTTTATTTGTTAGTGTATAGACTTGTTTACATAAAAACATTATTTTACATGACAAAAATAAATTTGTAAACAAATAAAAACCTTATTTTTGTTCGTCATGTTGATGTAAGAATTGTCGACAAAATATGATTTGTCGTATATTTGAACTAGGATTAAAAAAAAGAGTTAAACCAAGTTGTCGTATTTTGTTAATTTGGAATTGACAAAACCAAATTGTCATACTTTGGTGATATATAAAACAAAATGCTCATTTGTTAAATAGAAAAATGTTAAAGTGAGAAAAATAGCATTTTAATTAAAAAATGTTAAAGTGAGAAAAATAACATCTTAATTATAGAATGTTAAGTGAAGAAAAATAACATTTTAGTAAAGAAAAAAATAACATTTTATTTATAAGACGTTGAGTTGATAAAATATCACTTTTATATATGTCTTGTTGGAGTTAGGATTGTCAACAAATAAAATTTTCATTTTTATTTGTTAAGTTAAAATAGGAATTTGTATACAAATAAATTATCCTTTATTTGTCATTAGAATACATAGAAAATGTTAACGTAGAAAAATATCTTTTTTTTATGATGTTAGAATACATAGAAAATGTTAACATAGAAAAATATCTTTTATATGATATTAGAATACATAGGAATTTGTGAACATATAAAATATTCTTTTATATGTTATTAGAAAAAAAAGCATTTTATTCACATTTTAGATGTGAATAAAAACATGAGTTAAAAAGTACATTTTTATTTACATTTTGGACATAAATAAAAACATAGGAAGAAAAAGCACATTTTATTTACATTTTAGATGTAAGTAAAAACATAGAAATAAAAGTGAAAAATTAACATTTATCATGTAAATTAAGATAAAAGTAAGAAATTTACATTTTCATGTAATTAAGATTTAAAGTAAGAAATTTACATTTTCATGTAATTAGGATTTAAAGTAAGAAAATTACATTTTTATGTAATGAAAAGATTAGATTTTGACATTGCAAAATTATTTACATTCTTTTTATGTAAATTAGATTAAAAAGGGGGAAAGTCACAATTCTAATGCAGATTATATTAAAAAGAAAACTTTACAATTTTAAATGCGATAAAAAGAGTAGAAATGAAATGTATATTTTTATCGTCACGTTAGATGTGATAAAAGAATAGAATAAATATTATATATTTTTATCGTCATTTTAGAGACGGTAAAAAAAGAAGTTACATTTTTCAATGTAAATAGAAGAAAAATAGTAGGTTACAATGTTATATGTAATTAGAGAAATATAGAAATTTACATTTTCCAATGTAAACAGAAAATAAAATAAAAGTTTACATTTCTCAATGTAAATAAAATAGGAATAGAAAATGAAACGACCCAAACTTCCCAGTGAAGGAAAGCATGGATTGCTTTGAGAACAATACACATCAGAACACAAACTGAAGAACATTTTATTGCTGATTACAACATTTACATCATAGTACAAGAATATAACTGAGTATGAATTTATTACACAATAGAAATACAATGATATCAGAGATTTAAATTACATTTAAATAGCAGCGGAAAAATAATACAAATATACAACTGAAAGGAATACACGGATACAGAGCTTTCCGAATACCGCGTCAGCTGTAAACCAGGATCCTGTAAATATATCTGCAAAAGCTACTCGACTGCCCGTATGGAAAATATGGGCACCCGAGTTTGCCAGTGAAACAAACTACGGGCCAGTCATGGGACTGGTACGAGAAATCTTAACTTAACTATCTAATAATAAGGCTAATCATAGGACCACGCCGCTAACGCGGACCGGGTTTACTTCATTGGATTGCCAGTGCATAAATTAAAGTAAAACGTTAAACAACGCAATGCTTTTTAGAAAAATGAAACCATTATAAGACCCAAGTCCCATCACACAATGCAACGCAAACAGGAGGATAGGGTTTTACCTTATAATTGTCAAAAGATGCTTGATACGATAAAACGGATTTAATATTAGTGTGTATATATATGGGTATATATATAATAAACATTTCAATCATAATGTATCAATCATAGACGACATAGTACCCCATCCTACTATGTCGCCATACTAGTTCTACAATCAAAACCGCAAGGTCGTATTGGAAATTGGATTTCCATCATGAGTCGAGGCTAGGGGCAAGCTCCTCTCCGATTCGAGACACTCTAACAAATGCCTCAGGATCCCCCGCAGTGAACCCTTGAATGCGGTAGGGCCGGTCCCCGCATATCGGCAGTGGATTGGTTATGCCTGAACACACGTTTCCCGGTTCCTTTGAACCTATAATATGACTACTATCGGCCTACAAAAATCCGAGGCGCCTCAAAATCCATCATCCACATAAGTAAAATGCCAGGCCGTGTTAAAGCACTGACACTACCACTAGCTAGAAAGAAACGTGTGCACTCCCTATGGTCCATATCCCCTTTTTGACTCATACCGGGGTGTGAGGCTCGCGAAGTCACGATATACACAAAGCTATGCCGTAATAGGCTATGCTTTGATCATCCCACAAGGCCCTGCTTTTCAACAAAAGCCTTGATCATATGCATCTTGGCATGCCACATTGACAAATCACGCCATGCGATCAATCACTATTAATATATACCAGGGTGTTAAGTAGAGGATAAATCCTTTACCACCAAACAGACATACATTAACAGAAATCGATTTAATTCACATGGAACGAAATCCAATGTCAGACACGCATCCATTTACTAGCTTATGCTCTGGGTCTGAGCGAAAACCAAATCCGAACAATCAACAATAGTCCGGACGACCACCACTGAAGCCCCTTCAAGGTAGCTACTCCCATCAAGGGTCACTATAGCAACACATCCGTTCGATGTGAAGATCGTCGGTCTTCAACCATCGTCTTCATCTTCGACTCTTCATCGTCGTAGAAATTATTCGGAATGGGTTAAACCGGTCTTTCCGAATAACTCTCGTATTTTTATAATTAAAAATCGAGTACTATAAAAACACATACAACGTCTCATTCCAATTCAGAATATTCTTTTATAGAATATTCATAATAAAGGGAAAAGTTCCCATGAATTAAATCAAAGATAAATTCTTATAAATTTATTCTTTTTCTTAAACATTCATTAAATATCCAATTTGATTTTAATATCAAAATCATTATTTATGATTATTCCAATTTAAGAAATAATCTTATCTTTAATTGGGTTAAAGAATCAATGTCATTCAAAAACATAGTTCACAATAAACCCAAAGTCGTCTTTCATTAAATATGGAATTTTCATAGAAATCGAGTCAAAATATAATCGATATAAATTTCTGTATCAGATCAATAATATGTATGGAATAATGGCAAAGCGTTTTAAATTCCATCTATAGTATCAGTCTTCTTTTATAGAAGCCTATTTCGATTTTTATCAAACCGAATTTCTACTCAATTCCAATTTAATTAATATTAAATTGGAAAACTTTACTTTTAGAAAAATTCTTCTTAAATCTTAAAAATATTTATAATTTCTAAATCATATTTTTACTGTAAATTGGGTTAAAGAACAAATGTCGTTTAAAAACATAGTTCACAATAAACCCAATTCACATTATCATTTATTCCAATTTCTAAATATAATTGAACTCCAGAAATCTTAATTAAAAGATTTATTCTTAAATACAGGGTTTAAGCATAGTGTTATTTAAGACACCATTCACGATAACCCAAATTTCTAATTCTTTTATTTAATTTCAAATAAATATTAAATAAATTAAAAGACTTCATTAAATCTTAACTTAAAAGATTTATCCTAGTTACTAACTAGTTTACTTTAATAGAAATATATTTTCTATCTTTTGTCCATCCAAGAACGGACATAGAAATCATTATTTTATTCTTTGTTACATATTATCTTAAAATATTAGTTGTTTAAAAATTATTCTTTAAATAAAAAGATTCTTTATATAAAATATTCTTTATAGTATAATATTCTTTATTTTAAAAGATATTTATATTATAATGTTCTTTATTTCAAATATTCCTTATTTTTAAAGATATTCTTTATTTAAAAGAAATCATGGACTGGAATGTGACTCAATCAGTTACTATATAACTTTGTTCATACGGGTTTCACACATCGTATAAATATGACAACAAATGATACATAATTATCAAACATCCATTCACAATCAGAGTGAAGTTTATAACTGGGTGAGTATTAAAATGAAATAATAATACTCATCTCAGCCTGTCAATCTATCGATCGACATATAACAAAATATTGGGACTAGTTTATGACAATTCATCCCAACACCCGTGTGGGGTTTTCAGCCAACAACAGTTCATATAAATAAATGATTGGTTAAAGAATTTAACCAATTTAATACTATTAACATGTTGATGTAAATGAGGTAACAAGTTATTTATTTCTAATACCGAATAAAAATGTATTTTTATTCGTATAATTTCCCTATTCAATTCTAATGTATGTTTAACCCATAATATGATTCTTATATTTGAATATAACTTCAAATGTAAGTTTATAAATAAAGATTGATTTTTATTCTTACTTACAAATCCTACTACATGTTATGCAAATATATTTATTATATTTGCATATGAGTTCTAATCAAAATGCATATAAGATAATTATTTTTATTCTTTTTCATCACATTTTATTTGCAATGAAGGATGCAAATAAAAATGTGTTCTTTTTATATCATATTTTATTCGCATTGTGAATGTGGACAAAGAAAGTGAATTTAATTTTCAAAGTTTTATTCGCATTGTGAATGCGAACAAAGAAAGCAAATTTTATTTTCAAAGTTTTATTCGCATTGTGAATGCGAACAAAGAAAGCAAATTTTATTTTCAAAGTTTTATTCGCATTTTGATTGCGAACCAAAGAAAGTGAATTTTTATTTTTAATGGTTTGTTCGCATTTGTGGATGCGGACAAAAAGGTAAATTTTAATTTAAATGATTTGTTCGCATTTGTGGATGCGGACAAAAATGTAAATTTTAATTTAAATGATTTGTTCGCATTTGTGGATGCGAGCAAAAGATAGTGAGTTTTTAATTGTAATGGTTTGTTCGCATTGTAAATGCAAACAAAAAGTAAATTTTATTCTCAGGTTATATTTACTAAATAAAAAGGTAAATTTTAGTTTCAAGTTATATTTGTGTTTTAAGAACACAAATAAAAATATACATTTTGTTATCAAGTTATATTTGTGTTTTAAGAAAACAAATAAAGATGTAAGTTTGGTTTCAAGTTATAATTGTGTTTTGAGAACACAAATAAAAATGTGAGTTTTGGTTTCAAGATATATTGATATTTTAAAAAGTAAATTGTTGTTTCAAGTCATATTTACATTATAGAATGTAAAAAAAAAATTGTTTTCAAGTGATATTTACATTATAAAATGTAGATAAAAAGTAAGTTTTGTTTTATTTTCAAGTTTATTTGTGTTTTGAGAACACAAATAAAAATATAAGTTTTTAATGTAAATCTTTATTTTAACACTTTGTTCGCATCAAGGGATGCAAACAAAATATAATTCTCTTTTATTTTAAACATTTTGTTTGCATTGAGAAATGCAAACAAAATATAATTCTTTTTAATTTTAAATGTAAATCTCTATTTTGTCATTTTGTTCGCATCGAGGGATGCAAACAAAATACAATCTTTTTATTCCTTTGTACATTTCTGTTTGAGAAATGCGAACAAAATTCAATCCTCTTATTTTCAATATTGAATTGATAATTCACATCAATTCAAATAAAAAGATAATTTTCCTCTCTTTCTTTCTTTTTTTCTCTTTCATTTTCTATGTTGAATTGATAATTCTAGATCAATTCAATTTAAAAGATAAAAATTTTATTTCTACGTTAAATTGATTACATAGATCAATTCAAATAAAAACAAGAGCGATAACATAGGGGTAGCAAGCCATGTTTCTTTTATTATGAATGGATAAGTTAGATCCACTCAAATCAAACCAAAAGTGTTAACCATCAATTCAATCTAACACAAGTGATTATGTATAAATGGTGAAAATCTCATTCCCTTTTGTTTTGAATTGATAATTAGATCCGTTCAAATTTAATCAAAGTGATAACATAGGATAATATAAAATGATAATCATATGGATCTACACGAACTATGCAATCATAGAACAATCATCACCCAGTATGAACACACAAACAGATCTGAAACGTAATCATATGTATATTAACATCGCAATTTCAATAATTTAATTAATTATTAAATTTAAACAAAGAATCTCGCATTATTTTTGGCTGAAATTCAACTGTCTCTATTTCAGCTCTGGTTGGTGTCATCGCGAAGATCTCGACTTTGTGATTCCAACGCAATTTACGGTTTGTGAAACGGACCTCATATGAGAGAGATATTGGTTTTTAAAGATTGCATAAATTAAATATTAAATTAATAAAATAAATTAAAATATAGGTTTCTTCCCCGTCGTTATCTGTTACCGCCGAACCCATGCTTCCACGTTCCATCTTCTGCACGCACCTCCCCACGGCGCACCATTCGCCGATCAAACACCTCCAACTCGAAGCTCGTGCCACCACCTGCTCGCTCTACCAACCACCTGAAGCTCGGCCTCCCCAATCACCACGAAATCGAACCTAAACCGCTGGCCTTTAGGCTGAGAATTCGTGAAATCTGTGAACCAAAACCCGATCTTAACCGTATGGATGGAAAGGTCTCTCGAAGAGCTTCGATTTGGTATATCATACGTCGATTTTCGTTGAGCGGATCAAAAGATATTAGCATATCAATTTTGGATGATTTCAGCCTTCGAAAATAGGGCGGCGGCTGCCATGAATTAGGGTTTCGGATTTAATATTATTTTATTATTTAATCTCGAAAAATGTGCTTAAAAGGTGGATTTTCGGACTTTCTTCGATTTGGGCCTGCATGCTGTCGTTCTTAAGGTTTTGACACCTTCTGAGCGCAATGTGATAGGTGTCGGGACCCAATTCCGAAATTTGTATATATTTTATTTAAAATTCCATTAAAAATTAATTAATTAAATATTGACCGTACATTTAAATATGCCGGGGCCACATACGACCTCTAAAAATTACAGAAAAATTATTTTTCGCTTTCTTATGACGATACGGTTCTAACAAGACTAATTTTGTCGAATTCTGAGACTGTTTGAAAAATGACTATTTTTAAGGCCAATATATTTTAATATTAAAAATACATTTTTAAACAAATAAATTCTGAAAATCAAAATATATAAATGTCTATACTTTTTAAATGCAGAAACATCATTCCGGACTCAATGGAAGTGGTTTCGAGTCCAAATTCCTTCGTATGTGAAAAGTAGCCTTTTGGGCTATATATATTATATATATAAATTTTACAGCGACCTTTCTAAATTTTGAATTGGCCATAACTTTTGATTTTTAAAAAGAAATTTCAATTTTTCTTAGATTCGTTAGGAAGATATGATCAGATTTAAATATTTCTGGTTTCATTCAATTCTGATTTATTTTGAATCATGTACAATCAGTTAAAGTTCAAATTCAAATTTTCAAACTGCAGCGCTGTTTTAAACTCCTTTTTAAAATTAAACTAAATTTATTCATTTTAAAGCTAATTTTTAGTCTTTATTATTTAAAATAAATTATTTTAAATATTAAAGTCCATTAAAATTTCTAAAGTAAAAATTTTAAATTGGCCCAAAATTCCGTGTCGTTACAATCGCCCCCACTTAAAATCTTTTCGTCCTCGAAAAGGAACATAGCTAAGAGTTGTTTAATTTAACCAACTCAACTAGATTTTATTTATTGGTTTCAATTAATTATCATCCGAATATTTTAATTAGTTAAACTAATAATCAAACATCATAACCAGCAATCAATTAGGTGATTAACTTTTCAAATATATATCACTTTTATATATATAATCAAAAATCATATTTTTAGTGAAAATCATAGCAATGTGTACTAACTAAGTGTTGGTTCTCATACCAGTCAAATGGAAATATATAGAAATCCCACCTTCGAGACTCGAACATAAATACTGGTGAAGGTCGACCTATCACCAGAATTATCTCCGGGCGACTAGAGTGTGATTCTATATCTACCCAGTATATTAAAACTTCGAATATCCGTTAATTACTCGTATATTCGAAATCTTTATATACTCAATTGTCCACATTAAAATATAATATACTCAAATACGTATTTTAAGATAAAATTTTCAAAACTAAATTTGTTTTCATTTTTATTTAAAAGAAAATAATACTCTTCACACTCGTTCTAGGATACTACTGACCCCATCTCTAACGAGTTATTCTCATTGGATATTACTAATCCAATCTCTGATGAATTCTTTCGTTTGGTTCTAATGTGTCTTGTTCTCGAGCCCTGTAAACCAAAGCTCTGATACCAAATGAAACGACCCAAACTTCCCATAGAAGGAAAGCATTGATTGCTTTGAGAACAATACACATCAGAGCACAAACTGAAGAACATTTTATTGCTGATTACAACATTTACATCAGAGTACAAGAATATAACTGAGTATGAATTTATTACACAATAGAAATACAATGATATCAGAGATTTAAATTACATTTAAATAGCAGCGGAAAAATAATACAAATATACAACTGAAAGGAATACACGGATACAGAGCTTTCTGAATACCGCTTCAGCTGTAAAACAGGATCCTGTAAATATATCTGCAAAAGCTACTCGACTGCCCATGTGGAAAACATGGGCACCCGAGTTTGCCAGTGAAACAAACTACGGGTCAGTCATGGGACTGGTATGAGAAATCTTAACTTAACTATCTAATAATAAGGCTAATCACAGGACCACGCCACTAACGCGGACCGGGTTTACTCCATTGGATTGCCAGTGCATAAATTAAAGTAAAACATTAAACAACACAATGATTTTTAGAAAAATGAAACCATCATAAGACCCAAGTCCCATCGCACAATGCAACGCAAACCGGAGGATAGGGTTTTACCTTATAATGGTCAAAAGATGCTTGATACGATAAAACGAATTTAATACTAGTGTGTATACATATGGGTATATATATAATAAACATTTCAATCATAATGTATCAATCATAGACGGCATAGTACCCCATCCTACTATGTCGCCATACTAGTTCTACAATCAAAACCGCAAGGTCGTATTGGAAATTGGATTTCCATCATGAGTCGAGGCTAGGGGCAAGCTCCTCTCCGATTCGAGACACTCTAGCAAATGCCTCAGGATCCCCCGTAGTGAACCCTTGGATGCGGTAGGGCCGGTCCCCGCATATCGGCAGTGGATTGGTTATGCCTGAACACACGTTTCCCGGTTCCTTTGAACCTATAATATGACCACTATCGGCCTATAAAAATCTGAGACGCCTCAAAATCCATCATCCACATAAGTAAAATGCCAAGCCGTGTTAAAGCACTGACACTACCACTAGCAAGAAAGAAACGTGTGCACTCCCTACGGTCCATATCCCCTTTTTGACTCATACCGGGGTGTGAGGCTCGCGAAGTCACGATATACACAAAGCTATGCCGTAATAGGCTATGCTTTGATCATCCCACAAGGCCCTGCTTTTCAACAAAAGCCTTGATCATATGCATCTTCGCGTGCCACATTGACAAATCACGCCATGCGATCAATCACTATTAATATATACCAGGGTGTTAAGTAGAGGATAAATCCTTTACCACCAAACAGACATACATTAACAGAAATCGATTTAATTCACATGGAACGAAATCCAATGTCAGACACGCATCCATTTACTAGCTTATGCTCTGGGTCTGAGCGAAAACCAAATCCGAACAATCAACAATAGTCCGGACGGCCACCACTGAAGCCCCTTCAAGGTAGCTACTCCCATCAAGGGTCTCTGTAGCAACACATCCGTTCGATGTGAAGATCGTCGGTCTTCAACCATCGTCTTCATCTTCGACTCTTCATCGTCGTAGAAATTATTCGGAATGGGTTAAACCGGTCTTTCCGAATAACTCTCGTATTTTTATAATTAAAAATCGAGTACTATAAAAACACATCCAATGTCTCATTCCAATTCAGAATATTCTTTTATAGAATATTCATAATAAAGGGAAAAGTTCCCATGAATTAAATCAAAGATAAATTCTTATAAATTTATTCTTTTTCTTAAACATTCATTAAATATCCAATTTGATTTTAATATCAAAATCATTATTTATGATTATTCCAATTTAAGAAATAATCTTATCTTTAATTGGGTTAAAGAATCAATGTCATTCTAAAACATAGTTCACAATAAACCCAAAGTCGTCTTTCATTAAATATGGAATTTTCATAGAAATCGAGTCAAAATATAATCGACATAAATTTCTGTATCAGATCAATAATATGTATGGAATAACGGCAAAGCCTTTTAAATTCCATCTATAGTATCAGTCTTCTTTTACAGAAGCCTATTTCGATTTTTATCAAACCGAATTTCTACTCAATTCCAATTTAATTAATATTAAATTGGAAAACTTTACTTTTAGAAAAATTCTTTTTAAATCTTAATAAAATGATTTATAATTTCTAAATCATATTTTTACTGTAAATTGGGTTAAAGAACAAATGTCGTTTAAAAACATAGTTCACAACAAACCCAATTCACATTATCATTTATTCCAATTTCTAAATATAATTAAACTCTAGAAATCTTAATTAAAAGATTTATTCTTAAATACAGGGTTTAAGCATAGTGTTATTTAAGACACCATTCACGATCACCCGAATTTCTAATTCTTTTATTTAATTTCAAATAAATATTAAATAAATTAGAAGACTTCATTAAATCTTAACTTAAAAGATTTATCCTAGTTACTAACTAGTTTACTTTAATAGAAATATATTTTCTATCTTTTGTCCATTCAAGAACGGACATAGAAATCATTATTTTATTCTTTGTTAAATATTATCTTAAAATATTAGTTGTTTAAAAATTATTCTTTAAATAAAAAGATTCTTTATATAAAATATTCTTTATAGTATAATATTCTTAATATTAAAAGATATTTATATTATAATGTTCTTTATTTCAAATATTCCTTATTTTTAAAGATATTCTTTATTTAAAAGAAATCCTGGACTGGAATGTGACTCAATCAGTTACTATATAACTTTGGTCATACGGGTTTCACACATCGTATAAATATGACAACAAATGATACATAATTATCAAACATCCATTCACAATCAGAGTGAAGTTTATAACTGGGTGAGTATTAAAATGAAATAATAATACTCATCTCAGCCTGTCAATCTATCGATCGACATATAACTAAATATTGGGACTAGTGTATGACAATTCATCCCAACACCCGTGTGGGGTTTTCAGCCAACAACAGTTCATATAAATAAATGATTGGTTAACGAATTTAACCAATTTAATACTATTAACATGTTGATATAAATGAGGTAACATGTTATTTATTTCTAATACCGAATAAAAATGTATTTTTATTCGTATAATTTCCCTATTCAATTCTAATGTACGTTTAATCCATAATATGATTCTTATATTTGAATATAACTTCAAATGTAAGTTTATAAATAAAGATTGATTTTTATTCTTACTTACAAATCCTACTACATGTTATGCAAATATATTTATTATATTTGCATATGAGTTCTAGTCAAAATGCATATAAGACAATTATTTATATTCGTTTTCATCACATTTTATTTGCAATGAAGGATGCAAATAAGAATGTGTTCTTTTTAAATCATATTTTATTCGCATTGTGAATGCGGACAAAGAAAGTGAATTTAATTTTCAAAGTTTTATTCACATTGTGAATGCGAACAAAGAAAGAAAATTTTATTTTCAAAGTTTTATTCGCATTGTGAATGCGAACAAAGAAAGCAAATTTTATTTTCAAAGTTTTATTCGCATTGTGAATGCGAACAAAGAAAGCAAATTTTATTTTCAAAGTTTTATTCGCATTTTGAATGCGAACCAAAGAAAGTGAATTTTTATTTTTAATGGTTTGTTCGCATTTGTGGATGCGGACAAAAAGGTAAATTTTAATTTAAATGATTTGTTCGCATTTGTGGATGCGGACAAAAAGGTAAATTTTAATTTAAATGATTTGTTCGCATTTGTGGATGCGAGCAAAAGATAGTGAGATTTTAATTGTAATGGTTTGTTCGCATTGTAAATGCAAACAAAAAGTAAATTTTATTCTCAAGTTATATTTACTAAATAAAAAGGTAAATTTTTGTTTCAAGTTATATTTGTGTTTTAAGAACACAAATAAAAATATACGTTTTGTTCTCAAGTTATATTTGTGTTTTAAGAACACAAATAAAGATGTAAGTTTGGTTTCAAGTTATATTTGTGTTTTGAGAACACAAACAAAAATGTGAGTTTTGGTTTCAAGATATATTGATATTTTAAAAAGTAAATTTTTGTTTCAAGTCATATTTACATTATAGAATGTAAAAAAAAAAAAAAATTGTTTTCAAGTGATATTTACATTATAAAATGTAGATAAAAAGTAAGTTTTGTTTTATTTTCAAGTTTATTTGTGTTTTGGGAACACAAATAAAAATATAAGTTTTTAATGTAAATCTTTATTTTAACACTTTGTTCGCATCAAGGGATGCAAACAAAATATATTTCTCTTTTATTTTAAACATTTTGTTCGCATTGAGAAATGCAAACAAAATATAATTCTTTTTAAGTTTAAATGTAAATCTCTATTTTGTCATTTTGTTCGCATCGAGGGATGCAAACAAAATACAATCTTTTTATTCCTTTGTACATTTCTGTTTGAGAAATGCGAACAAAATTCAATCCTCTTATTTTCAATATTGAATTGATAATTCACATCAATTCAAATAAAAAGATAATTTTCCTCTCTTTCTTTCTTTTTTTCTCTTTATTTTCTATGTTGAATTGATAATTCTAGATCAATTCAATTTAAAAGACAAATTTTTTATTTCTACGTTAAATTGATTACATAGATCAATTCAAATAAAAACAAGAGCGATAACATAGGGGTAGCAAGCCATGTTTCTTTTATTATGAATGGATAAGTTAGATCCACTCAAATCAAACCAAAAGTGTTAACCATCAATTCAATCTAACACAAGTGATTATGTATAAATGGTGAAAATCTCATTCCCTTTTGTTTTGAATTGATAATTAGATCCATTCAAATTTAATCAAAGTGATAACATAGGATAATATAAAATGATAATCATATGGATCTACACGAACTATGCAATCATAGAACAATCATCACCCAATATGAACACACAAAAAGATCTGAAACATAATCATAAGTATATTAACATCGCGATTTAAATAATTTAATTAATTATTAAATTTAAACAAAGAATCTCATGTTATGAAAACTGCGCCTTTGCGGAAGCGTCCAGGATCTTATTCACCCAATTACTTAAAGATGATTTCTATGGAAACAAACACAGATATGAAATCACATGCGCAAACACAAGATATTCCACCCAACCACCCTCTTTATTGATTCACAAAAACAAATTTTGTTTACACTCAATGGTTCAACAACCAACAATAAACAAAATTACAAGAATCAATAACCTTATTGAGAAAGGGAAAGAATATCTAGATGACTACAACTTCTGTTGGAGGAGGAGAACAATGAAGAACGATGGCTAAGCCTTGGATTAACTGGAGGCACCAATCATATCAAGGGCCCCAAGCCCTAGAGGCACAGAGCCACCACTCTATTCGGTCATACAATAATCCAACACAATGTGCTGCTTTTATAGGAGAATAGAAGGCCTAGGAAAATATCCAATTTTCCTCTTAGAGATATATTAGGAATATATCCCCTCAATACTTGCAGAATAAGTCACAGAAAGACCGCGTCAAAATCTAGCAATAAATCCGCTCAAACGCCAAACTGCTCCTTCTAACCTTTTCTCTGTTGCTGCAACATCTCCTCTACCGCCAAGCACATCCACGCCTCGTCTCTATCAACATATGTGATTTTATGTCACAAATCACAACACTCCACCTTGATATGAAATCACATCAACAACAAGTCAACCGACTTCCATGGACATGTGAAATCACCGTCACAACGCTCTACCTTAATATGAAATCATATCAACACTCCAACAATCACTAAACAAGTCATCTAGCTCTTTCAACGACACCTTCTCTCAATTAGAACCAACCTCGATTTCCAGGCAACGAGATACACCCCACCTGTTCTGAGTACAGGGACTCAATTGATTTCAGGGCAACAATCACACCCAGTCGATTTGAAAGGACTACGACCACACCTCAATTACAAGCACAACCCACCACCTGCAAAAGATGCATCTACCATCTGAGCTGCACCGTGCATACACCAACGGTCTAAAAAATGCTTGCAATACCACAAGATTTCCATCGTCTTTGTGGATTTTAAACTCGACATCCGTCTTCCGTTTGACACGATCTCTTCATCTCCGGGATCCCTCGAGTATCATCAACATCTAGACCCTTGTCGATACCATGATCCTCCACCTTAGGACCATCAGCAGTGACCATATTAACCTCTCCACCTTGCTGTGGACTTGGTTCTTCAACCGTCACTCGCCTTCTACATCAACACCCGTCTACCACTTGACCTGAGCTCCTTCCTCGAGCATTATCAATGTGAAGACCCCTGTCGAAACATGAACCGAATCACCAAGGTACTAGCAAACCAAACCAATTGGCAACATCTTCGTCTTCTTCCATCTTCCCTCATCCACATCGGAGGGCTTCTCTTCATCTCCATCAACCAAACCATTGAGGCCTTCAAATCCCCAATCAAAATTAGTCATCACCAATAGCGCCATCATATCCAACATAAAAATCAATTTTTTTTCTCACAAAAAAATCAAATTTTTTTTTCCGAACAAAAATCAATTTTTTCCAGTCCAAAACCACTCTAAGCTTTGCGATGATCTAGCTCCGATACCAACTGTTATGAAAACTGCGCCTTTGCGGAAGCGTCCAGGATCTTATTCACCCAATTACTTAAAGATGATTTCTATGGAAACAAACACAGATATGAAATCACACGCGCAAACACAAGATATTCCACCCAACCACCCTCTTTATTGATTCACAAAAACAAATTTTGTTTACACTCAATGGTTCAACAACCAACAATAAACAAAATTACAAGAATCAATAACCTTATTGAGAAAGGGAAAGAATATCTAGATGACTACAACTTCTGTTGGAGGAGGAGAACAATGAAGAACGACGGCTAAGCCTTGGATTAACTGGAGGCACCAATCATCTCAAGGGCCCCAAGCCCTAAAGGCACAAAGCCACCACTCTATTCGGTCATACATTAATCCAACACAA
This sequence comes from Allium sativum, assembly GCA_030737875.1. Lineage (NCBI taxonomy): Eukaryota > Viridiplantae > Streptophyta > Magnoliopsida > Asparagales > Amaryllidaceae > Allium > Allium sativum. Next base: position 628,863,053 of record CM060920.1, read on the forward strand.
TGTGCTTCTTTTACAGGAGAATAGAAGGCCTAGGAAAATATCCAATTTTCCTCTTAGAGATATATTAGGAATATATTCCCTCAATACTTGCAGAATAAGTCACAGAAAGACCGGGTCAAAATCTAGCAATAAATCCGCTCAAACGCCAAACTGCTCCTTCTAACCTTTTCTCTGTTGCTGCAACATCTCCTCTACCGCCAAGCACATCCACGCCTCGTCTCTATCAACATATGTGATTTTATGTCACAAATCACAACATCTCACATTGATTTTTGGCTGAAATTCAACTGTCTCTATTTCAGCTCTGGTTGGTGTCATCGCGAAGATCTCGACTTTGTGATTCCAACGCAATTTACGGTTTGTGAAACGGACCTCATATGAGAGAGATATTGATTTTTAAAGATTGCATAAATTAAATATTAAATTAATAAAATAATATTAAAATATAGGTTTCTTCCCCGTCGTTACCTGTTACCGCCGAGCCCATGCTTCCACGTTCCATCTTCTGCACGCACCTCCCCACGGCGCACCGTTCGCCGATCAAACACCGTCAACTCGAAGCTCGTGCCACCACCTGCTCGCTCTACCAACCACCTGAAGCTCGGCCTCCCCAATCACCATGAAATCGAACCTAAACCGCTGGCCTTTAGGCTGAGAATTTGCGAAATCTGTGAACCAAAACCCGATCTTAACCGTATGGATGGAAAGGTCTCTCGAAGAGCTTCGATTTGGTATATCATACGTCGATTTTCGTTGAGCGGATCAAAAGATATTAGCATATCAATTTCGGATGATTTCAGCCTTTGAAAATAGGGCGGCGGCTGCCATGAATTAGTGTTTCGGGTTTAATATTATTTTATTATTTAATCTCGAAAAATGTGCTTAAAAGGTGGATTTTCGGACTTTCTCCGATTTGGGCCTGCATACTGCCGTTCTTAAGGTTATGACACCTTCTGAGCGCAATGGAATAGGTCTCGGGACCCAATTCCGAAATTTGTATATATTTTATTTAAAATTCCATTAAAAATTAATTAATTAAATATTGACCGTACATTTAAATATGCCGGGGCCACATACGACCTCTAAAAATTACAGAAAAATTATTTTTTGCTTTCTTATGACGATACGGTTCTAACAAGACTAATTTTGTTGAATTCTGAGACTGTTTGAAAAATGACTATTTTTAAGGCCAATATATTTTAATATTAAAAATACATTTTTAAACAAATAAATTCCGAAACTCAAAATATATAAATGTCTATACTTTTTAAATGCAGAAACATCATTCCGGACTCAATGGAAGTGGTTTCGAGTCCAAATTCCTTCGTATGTGAAAAGTAGCCTTTTGGGCCATATATATTATATATATAAATTTTACAGCGACCTTTCTAAATTTTGAATTGGCCATAACTTTTGATTTTTAAAACGAAATTTCAATTTTTTTTAGATTCGTTAGAAAGATATGATTAAATAGATTTAAATATTTCTGGTTCCATTCAATTCTGATTTATTTTGAATCCTGTACAATCAATTAAAGTTCAAATTTTCAAACTGCAGCGCTGTTTTAAACTCCTTTTTAAAATTAAACTAAATTTATTCATTTTAAAGCAAATTTTTAGTTGTTCTTATTTAAAATAAATTATTTTAAATATTAAAGTCCATTAAAATTTTTAAAATAAAAATTTTAAATTGGCCCAAAATTCCGGGTCGTTACAGAAAATTACATTTTTCAATGTAAATAAAAGGATTAGAAATTTATATTTTAATAAATTGATTTTCATTAAAAAGAATAAGGAAACAAAATATACATTTAGTGTAATTTGAAAGATGAAAGAAAAATGTACATTGTTGTGTATAGTATGTGAATGTGAATTATAATAAAAATAAAACATTATTATGTGTCATGTTATACCTTGATATTATATATACAAATAGGGATATTTGTTGTTAACAAAATATAGGGAAGAAGGAATTATATATAATTATATATATAGAAATTAAAATCAAACGAATCGAGCGTGGTAGTTCGCATTTTGGAATCGTGTCTTTAAATTATTATACCGAAAGATCCGACCGTCGGATTTTCCCAAAACTGAAACCGTTAGGTTCGCCTTGGGAAAATCTTTCCAACGATATGAATTGTGTTAAAATCCAACGGTTAGATTTAGAGAAATGTGTAAAACAAATTTGGGTGAGAACAGCGCCAAGGTCGCCTATTGATATGAAGTGTTGTTAAATAAAATTCAATTATTTTTATATAAATAAAAATAGAGATTAATCGTTATAAATTAATATTAACGATAAGAAATGATTTTAAATTATTAATATACGAAGATCATTTGAAAAGTCCGAGTTCAATCTCATTTCAAATGACTGTTCGTCGATCTAAGTCGAAGAGTTGAAGATGGTGATTGAAGACCCACGATCTTCACATCGAATGGATGAGGACTATTGATGCCCGTGATTGGAGTAGCCACCTTGAAAGGGGCTGCAGTGGTAATTGTCCGGACGTATTTGTTGATTGTTCGGATATGCGAGGAAAAAGGTGCCTCCAGTTTCGTTCATACCCAGAACGGACTTGAAAATGGATTGTATGTCTGACGTTGTATTCCTTTATATTGTATTCGTTGATCTCTGCTAAATATATATCTGTTTGGTGTTTAACACCCTTCTCTAAGACGTACGAGCTTAGAGGTTATATATTGGTAGGAATCAATGGTATGGTATAGATTGACAATGTGGCATGCTAAGATGCAAATGATCAAGGCTTTTGTTGAAAAGCAGGCCTTGTGGTTGATAATCAAAGCACATCCTGTTTAGGCGTAACTTTGTGTATAACGTAGCTTCATGAGCCTCACAACCCGGTTGAGTCTAAAACGGAGCAAGGGAACGCAAGGAGAGCAGCACGTTTCTTTCTAGCTAGAAGCGGTGTTCGGTTTTTACACGGCCCGACATTTTACTTATGTGGATGATGGAATGAGGCGCCTCGGATGATAGGTCTTATAGGAACGGGAAACGTGTGTTCAGGAATTGCCAATCAGCAAAATTGTATGTGCGGACCGGCCCTGCAGGATCCAAGGGTTCACTGCAGGGGATCCTGAGACTTTAGCTAGAGTGTCTCGAATCGGTAAGGAGATTGTTCCTAGCCTTGACTCATGATGGAAACCCAATTCCCAATACGACCCTATGGACTTGATTGTATTACTAGTATGGAGGCATAGTATATGGTAGCTATGCTTTCTAGGATTGATACATTTACTTTGAAATGTTTTTGAAACATTTATACACTAAAAATAATATCAAATTCGTTTTTATCGTACCAAGCATGTTTAATCATCATAAGGTAAAACTCTATCCTCTAGTTTGCATTGCATTGTGTGATGGGACTTGAGTCTTATGATGATTCCATTTTTCTAAAAAGCATTGTGTTGTTTAATGATTTACTTTAATTTATGCACCGACAATCCATTGGAATAAAACCCGTTCCGCGTTAGCGGCGTGGTCCTTGGATTTTCCTTATTGCTATTAGTTAAATTAGTTAAGAATTCTCACACCAGTCCCATGACTGACCCGTTGTTTGTTTCCACTTTTGCAAACCCGGGTGCCCTCTTTTCCACATGGGCAGTCGGGTAGCCTTTTGCAGATATTTATCTCTTGAGCAGGATTCTGGATCGAAGCCTAAAGTTGTGTCCAGAGCATAGAAGTCTTCCGCTATTTATTGTATTTAATTTATTGTAATTTATCTTCCGTTGTAATTTTATTCGATGTACTCTGATATTCTGTACTCTGATGTAACATTATTATGATGTTTTATAAAAGTCTGCTGTTGTTGCTCTGATGATGTTGTATTCCCAGAGTTAACGTGTTCGGGTTTTGAACGGTCTTGGTCGATCTAACGATCGATCGGGTTGGGCGAATCCTGGGGCCGTTACAGTTGGTATCAGAGCTCTGGTTAGCTCAAATCTTCGGGGTACAACTCGTTAGAACTGAACAAAAGACTCATCAGAGATTAGATTAGTAATATCCAATAGGAATACTCATTAGAGATAGGATCAGCAGTATCCTAGAATGAGAAAACTCATTAGAGATGGGGTTAGTAATGCCCTAGAATGAGTTGAGAGTGCCCAGTTTATAATTAACGTATTTTTGATTATATATAATCTGATCTTTGAAAATATGATTTTTGAATATATAAAGTTATATATTTTAAAAGTTAATCAACAAATAAAATTATTGAAATCAACAAAAGAATGAAAGATGAGATAGTTAATTAAATAACTTTTAGCTTCGTTCCTTTTCAAGGACGAAAAGTTCTTAAGTGGGGGAGACTGTAACAACCCTGAATTTTGGGTAAATCTAATTTTTTTTAACTAATTTTAATGGGTTTTGATATTTAAAATAATTTATTTTAAATAATAATGATTAAAAATTTATTTTAATTGAAGTTAAAACGAACAAATTTTATTTAATTATAAAAGGAGTTTGAAATGGCGCGGTAGTTCGATAATTCGATTTCAAATTTCAAATGAATATACAGAATTCAATATAAATCAAAATTGAGCGAAACAAGAAATATTTAAATCTGTTTAACCATATCTTTCTAACGAATCCAAAAAATTGAAATTGAATTTTAAAAATAAATAGTTATGTCCAGTTTAAAATTTGGAAAAGTCGCTGTAGAATTTATATATATTTTAATATAATATATGGCCCTTAAATAGCCATTTTACAAACGACCTCTGTTTTCGATGAAACCGCTTTTGTTGGATCTGGAATGTCAAAATATGGTTAAGTTTAATTTTTCATAATTTTTTGAATTAATATAAGAGCATGGCAAAAGAAAACGTGTTTGACCAATTTTAGTTGAATTTAATCGACCTGAAAATGGCCATTTTACAAACAGTCTCAAAATTCAACGAAATTAGTTTCGTTAGGACCGTATCGTCAAAACAAAGCCAGAAATATTTTTTCTGAAATTTTCTGAGTCCGTATGTGGCCCCGGTGAATTTAATTGTACGACAGAATTAATTTAATAAAGGATTTAAATATTAATTTAAATAATTCAGGCCACAGACAGCCGTCTGGGCTAACGGGACCTAGCCCACTGGATCCGAAACGGGGGCTGTTGGGTAGGGTAGACTTCTGTTGGACTGAAATTGGTTTAGTTTGAAACATATGGATTTATTTGCAATAATTACATTAAAATATTATAAAATGAATGGAAAATCATTTCCAAACCCTACCATTAAACTCAGCCACCGCCACTCTTAATATCGATGGCTATGGCGCTCCAAACTTCTTCCCTTTCTATCTCTTAAATTACTCAATGATTTTCAAAACTCCAAACACCAAATCGAAGTACTAGGAGTGCTCTTGCTATTCAACGGTCACGATGGGTTTTAGTGTCCTCGATTTCACGAATTTGGCTCCCAAACCCGCTGGCTTTGGGCACGGATGATGAGGTGGGGGGCCCACCGAGTTGGGCGGCGGTCTGGGCATGGGGAAGGTCGAGGTCAGTGGTTCGAGTGGTGCGTTCTAATCGGCTCCGGAGTACTTCGTTTGACGTGTGTAGGTGGTGGGTAGAAATCGATGTTGGGTTTCCTGTTACAGAAGAACGAACGTGGAGGAAGAACAATTAGTGGAGGCTAAGTGTAATTAATTAGTGATTAATTTAATTAATTATTTCTTTAAATTATCAAAAACTTATTATAACATAACTTCTTCATACAGAAACGAAATCAAATGAGTTCAGTTGCGTTGTAATCGTATGATCAAGATCTACCTCATGAAACTGACCGGATCTGAAAAAAAAGCATTTGGAGATTCAGGAAATTTCAGATTTGAATTAAAAGTGAGGTAAGAATTCTATTTATTATATATATATATTTAAATTAAAAATAACCAATGGTGATTGTGATTTTTCTCCTGATCCGTTGTTAAATTCAATTGATTGTCATACGTGATATGATTTGGAATTGTCACTGTATAGAGATCTATTTAGGAATGGCAATGGGGCGGGTTGGGGCGGGTTTCTCATGCCCCAGACCCGACCCGGACTTTTTAAACCCCGCCCCAGACCCGCCCCGTAGACCCGGTGCGGGTCTGGAATTTCGCCCCGTACCCGAAACCCGTACGGGTCAGGGTAGACCCGACCCGCCCCGCGACCCGGTGATATTATGTTCTAGTGTACACAAATTTATATATTTATATTTTTTATCACTAAATGATAAATTATATGCATATTATAATGTGTTCACAATGACAAGAGAATATTATAGAATGAGTTGTAAGATAATAGTTCAAAATATATGCATTTGTTATTGTATGATTATCATTGATGTAACTTAATACGATGAAAATTTTATAGTTTTCAATTAAAAGAATATAATATTCAAGTTATAACTATGTAAATCTAAGAAGATTAACAAGTAATAGTTATAGTTATAAAGAGTTTGAATGATGTTTCGATCATGCGGGTCGGGTTGGGGCGGGTTAGCCATGCCCCAGACCCGACCCTAGACCCGGACCTCCAAAAGCGGGTCGCGGGTCTACCCGCCCCAAAGACCCTATGGGGCGGGTCTAAATGGGTCAAAACAGGGGCGGGTCATGCGGGTTTGGACCCTAGACCCACCTCATTGCCATCCCTAGATCTATTGATTGGATGATTGATGTGATGAAAATAAACAAAACATGTTTGTTATTATAAAATTGTTGATGTTTGCGTTGAATAAAACTATTGAAACAAGAATACCAATCTTTGTTATAAAAGAATAAGCGGATTAAAATTGTTGCTCTAGTTAAAGTGCAATTGTTGAATCAAATATGTCATTTTTGTTATCATAAAATAGTTGTAAACAAATGTATCATTGTTGTTATAATAAACTAGTTGTGAACAAATATGTCATTTTTGCTGAAAACAAATATATCATTTTGTCGTGACCAAAGTATTGAAAAACAAAATTATCAATTTTTGTTGTAACCAAATAGTGGAGCAAACTTATTTGTTTCTGTTGAAATATGAATCGTCAATATAAAATTGTCATTTCTGTTGAAATATGAATCGTCAATATAAAATTGTCTTTTTTATTGAAATATGAGTTGACAATATAAGATTGTCCTTTTCGTTGAAATTATAATTGACAATACAAAGTTGTCATTTTTTGTTAATTAAGAATTGACATAATAAATTTATCATTTCATTGAATTAGAAATGTTGAAACCAAAAACACCATTATTATTTAGAAATGATATGTTAGTTTAAACATGTCATTTTATTTAGAAATGTTATGATAGATAAAACATGTTATTTTATTTCGAAATATCTTTTATGTTAGAATTGTCATATGAGAAAAAAAATCTTTTATGCTATAATTGCCATACTGGAACAAAAGTATCATTTTGATTAGACTTGTTAAATTAAATCAAAAACATCATCTTACTTAGAAATGTTTATTTAAATTGAAAATAAACATTTTTATTGTTATAGAATTTGTTACAATTAAAAATATTATTTTTTATTTGTTAGTGTATAGACTTGTTTACATAAAAACAGTATTTTACATGTCAAAAAATAAAATTGTAAACAAATAAAAACCTTATTTTTGTTCGTCATGTTGATGTAAGAGTTGTCGACAAAATATGATTTGTCATCTATTTGAACTAGGATTAAAAAAAAGAGTTAAACCAAGTTGTCGTATTTTGTTAATTTGGAATTGACAAAACCAAATTGTCATACTTCAGTGATATGTAAAACAAAATGCTCATTTGTTAAATAGAAAAATGTTAAAGTGAGAAAAGTAACATTTTAATCATAAAATGTTAAAGTGAGAAAAATAACATCTTAATTATAGAATGTTAAGTGAAGAAAAATAATATTTTAGTAAAGAAAAAAATAACATTTTATTTATAAGATGTTGAGTTGATAAAATATCACTTTTATATATGTCTTGTTGAAGTTAGGATTGTCAACAAATAAAATTTTCATTTTTATTTGTTAATTTAAAATAGGAATTTGTATACAAATAAATTATCCTTTATTTGTCATTAGAATACATAGAAAATGTTAACGTAGAAAAATATCTTTTTTTTATGATATTAGAATACATAGAAAATGTTAACATAGAAAAATATCTTTTATATGATATTAGAATACATAGGAATTTGTGAACATTTAAAATATTCTTTTATATGTTATTAGAAAAAAAGTATTTTATTCACATTTTAGATGTGAATAAAAACATGAGTTAAAAAGTACATTTTTATTTACATTTTAGACGTAAATAAAAATATAGGAAGAAAAAGCACATTTTATTTACATTTTAGATGTAAGTAAAAACATAGAAATAAAAGTGAAAAATTTACATTTATCATGTAAATTAAGATAAAAGTAAGAAAATTACATTTTCATGTAATTAAAATTTAAAGTAAGAAAATTACATTTTCATGTAATTAAGATTTAATGTAAGAAAATTACATTTTTATGTAATGAAAAGATTAGATTTTGACATTGCAAAATTATTTACATTCTTTTTATGTAAATTAGATTAAAAAGGGAAAAAGTCACATTTTTAATGCAGATTATATTAAAAAGAAAACTTTACAATTTTAGATGCGATAAAAAGAGTAGAAATGAAATGTATATTTTTAACGTCACGTTAGATGCGATAAAAGAATAGAATAAATATTATATATTTTTATCGTCATTTTAGAGACGTTTAAAAAAAGAAGTTACATTTTTCAATGTAAATAGAAGAAAAATAGTAAGTTACATTTTTATATATAATTAGAGAAATATAGAAATTTACATTTTCCAATGTAAATGGAAAATAAAATAAAAGTTTACATTTCTCAATGTAAATAAAATAGGAATAGAAAATTACATTTTTTTCAATGTAAATAAAAGGATTAGAAATTTATATTTTAATGAATGGATTTTCATTAAAAAGAATAAGAAAACAAAATATACATTTTGTGTAATTTGAAAGATGAAAGAAAAATGTACATTGTTGTGTATAGTATGTGAATGTGAATTATAATAAAAATAAAACATTATTGTGTGTCATGTTATACCTTGATATTATATATACAAATAGGGATATATTTGTTGTTAGCAAAATATATGGATGAAGGAATTATATATAATTATATATATATAGAAATTAAAATCAAACGAATCGAGCGTGGTAGTTCGCATTTTGGAATCATGTCTTTAAATTATTATACCGAAAGATCCGACCGTCGGATTTTCCCAAAACTGAAACCATTAGGTTCGCCTTGGGAAAATATTTCCAACGATATGAATTGTGTTAAAATCCAACGGTTAGATTTAGAGAAATGTGTAAAACAAATTTGGGTGAGAACAGCGCCAAGGTCGCCTATTTATATGAAGTGTTGTTAAATAAAATTCAGTTACTTTTATATAAATAAAAACAGAGATTAATCGTTATAAATTAATATTAATGATAAGAAATGATTTTAAATTATATATATATATACGAAGATCATTTGAAAAGTCCGAGTTCAATCTCATTTCAAATGACTATTCGTTGATCTAAGTCGAAGAGTTGAAGACGGTGATTGAAGACCGACGATCTTCACATCGAATGGATGAGGACTACTGATGCCCATGATTGGAGCAGCTACCTTGAAAGGTGCTGCAGTGGTAGTTGTCTGGACGTATTTGTTTATTGTTCGGATATGCGAGGAATAAGGTGCCTCCGATTTCGTTCAGACCCAGAACGGACATGAAAATGGATTGTATGTCTGACGTTGTATTCCTTTATCCGGTAATCGTTGATCTCTGCTAAATATATATATCTGTTTGATGTTTAACACCCTTCTCTAAGACATACGAGCTTAGAGGTTATATATTGGTAGGAATCAATGGTATGCTATGGATTGACAATGTGGCATGCTAAGATGCAAATGATCAAGGCTTTTGTTGAAAAGCAGGCCTTGTGGTTGATGATCAAAGCACAGCCTGTTTGGGCGTAGCTTTGTGTATATCGTAGCTTCACGAGCCTCACAACCAGGTTGAGTCTAAAACGGAGCAAGGGAACGCAGGGAGAGCAGCACATTTCTTTCTAGCTAGAAGTAGTGTTTGGTTTTTACACGACCCGACATTTTACTTATGTGGATGAAGGAATGTGGCGCCTCGGATGATAAGTCCTATAGGACCGGGAAACGTGTGTTCAGGAATTGCCAATCAGCAAAATCATATGTGCGGACCGGCCCTGCAGGATCCAAGGGTTCACTGCGGGGTATCCTAAGACATTAGCTAGAGTTTCTCGAATCAGTAAGGAGATCGTTCCTAGCCTTGACTCATGATGGAAACCCAATTTCCAATACGACCCTACGGACTTGATTGTATTACTAGTATGGAGGCATAGTATATGGTAGTTATGCTTTCTAGGATTAATACATTTACTTTGAAATGTTTTTGAAACATGTATACACTAATAATAATATCAAATTCGTTTTTATCGTACCAAGCATGTTTAATCATCATAAGGTAAAACTCTATCCTCTGGTTTGCGTTGCATTGTGTGATGGGACTTGAGTCTTATGATGATTCCATTTTTCTAAAAAGCATTGCGTTGTTTAACGATTTACTTTAATTTATGCACCGGCAATCCATTGGAATAAAACCCGTTCCGCGTTAGCGGCGTGGTCCTTGGATTTGCCTTATTGCTATTAGTTAAATTAGTTAAGAATTCTCACACCAGTCGTGACTGACCTGTTGTTTGTTTCCACCTTTGCAAACTCGGGTGCCCTCTTTTCCCCATGGGCAGTCGAGTAGCTTTTTGCAGATATTTATCTCTTGAGTAGGACTCTGGATCGAAGCCTAAAGCTGTGTCCAGAGCATAGAAGTATTCCGCTGTTTATTGTATTTAATTATTGTAATTTATCTTCTGCTGTAATTTTATTCGATGTATTCTATTATTCTGTACTCTGATGTAACATTATTATGATGTTTTATAAAAGTCTGCTGTTGTTATTCTGATGATGTTATATTCCCAGAGTTAACATGTTCGGGTTTTGAACGGCCTTGGTCGATCTAACGATCGATCGAGTCGGGCGAATCCCGGTGCGGTTACAGTTTTTGACCACATTTTGCTACATACTTGACTGTTCCAAAGCAACTTAGTACAAGCACAAGTTATCCACAAAAAATGCATATTCTACGGAAGTACACTAGTCGAAGACAACAAAATCTTTACGCCATTTTGGTGCAAGTTCACTGCAGTGATCAAACCTGTTGCATAAGAATATGTCTGTTGTTAGAAAAAAGAACAAAAAGTGTTTTTAAACCAACATTACCAAATCTTAATAACCTGTTGTTCAAGATTTATTTGTTGAGCTTGCTTCCTCGTTCTAGAACGTATAGCAGATTCGCGGTTCGAAATCATCCTTCAGTCAATATAATATAATTAATACCATGTTATTTGAATTAATAAACAAACATTTGACATATTTTGTTGAAGGTAAATAATAAGAAAATATATTATATACCTTCTCATGCGCTTTATGTTGATGATGTTAGGATCAGATAGTCCATTTTTGAATTCAAATAGTTCATCATCGTTGTCATCAGATTGGTCATCTGAACCGCTAGTAACTCTGCATCCATATGCCGTTTTCACTTTCTTTTCTCCTATCACTTTAGCTGGTGTAATAACCCGGAAAATCTGGGCCAGTTTAAAATTTTTATTTTGGCAATTTTAGCGAATTTTGATTATTTAAAATGAATTATTTTAAATAATATCGAAGAGAAATTTATTTTGAATATAATTAGAACGTATATATTATATATGTCGTCGTTAGAATATAAATATTTATATATAATTATAAACAGAATTGAAAATGGCGCGGTAGTTCGATAATTCGATTTCAAACTTCAATTGAATGTACCGGGTGCAAAACAATCCGGATTTTAGTGAAACCAAAAACATTAGGATCTAATTGATAATATCTTTCCAACGAATCCGACAAATCAAGATTTCATAGCGGGAATCAAAAGATATGTCCAGTTGAAAATTCTGAATAGTCGCTATGGAATTCAGGCCCATAGAAATAGACATTTTGCAAACGACCTCGGATTTCGACGAAACCAGTTTTGTTGGGTCCGTGATGTAAAGTTATTGCTAGGTTTCAAATTTCATAATTTTTCGAATCAATATGTGACCGTGGCAAAGGAAAACGCGTTTGACCAGTTTCAGTTGATTTTAATCAACTGGAAAATGGCCATTTTTCCAACGGTCTCGGAATTCGACGAAACTAGTTTTGTTAGGACCGTATCGTCAATACGAAGCTAGAAAATATTTTTATGGGATTTATAGAGTTAGTATGTGACCCCAGTAATTTGAAATGCGCGTTCAAAATTCAATATAATGATTTAAATGTAAATTAAACAGAAACTGATCGAAACAGTCGAATCAGCCTACAATACATATCCCATTGTGTTCGGAATGGGGGTAATTAGCTATGGACGACACGCGGTGGGCCTTGTTTCGAGGTCGTATGCAAAAGTCAACAAAATTGAAAATAAAATAAAATAATAAAAATAAAAATAAATAAATATCAGATCTTTCCACTCCTCCCCTTAAATTCTGCTGGCCCCCCCTTCTCCTTCATTCGATTCATAATATAAAAAAAAAGAGAGAGAGACGATGACGGAAGCGCGCAGCCCCCCCTCGTCATCGACGACGATGCCCCCACTCCTTCGCCACCGCGAACTCCAGACCTCGCCAACCTGCCGCCAACTTCGCAGCCGCCTCCAGGCTGAAGGGGGCCGGCGAGCTCGACACTGCGGAGGGGGAAGGCGCGCCTCGCGACGCCAGAGGAGGTAGCGTTCTCTGATTGGGCCCATGGTGACCGTGGCGACGGAAATCGCCAACCCTAGGCTGGAGCAGTATCGAACGACGTCGGCAAGAAGGTGAACAAATCGCTTTTATTAAATTTCAGTACTTTTTTTTTTGTAAATATAAATACATTTTAATTTCAAATTCTTTTTTTTTATATAATAACATGGTGAAATCAGTTTTAAAAATAAAAATGTGATTTTAATAACGAAATTGTTGGAATATATATATATAAATATATATATATATATATATGAGTTCGTATTTAAATAGAACATGAGTTTTAAAAATAAAATTAGAACTGATTTTGAGAAAGTAGAAATAGAATTGTTTTTGAAAATATAAAATACTTTGATTTGAAATAAAAATATGATTTTTTATGCTAGTATAAAGTAATGATGTTTATAGATAGAAAATATAATTTTTATATTATAGAAGTATTAAAATTTTGATCTTTATATAAGGAATAGTAATATAAAAATATAATTTTTAGTTGGAATAAAAATACGATTTTTATTCTATTTATAGCGATGAAGTAAAAATGTGATTTTTATATATTGAACATTGAAGTAAAAATGTGATTTTTATATATTGAACATTGAAGTAAAAATGTGATTTTTATATATTGAACATCAAAGTAAAAATGTGATTTTTATATATTGAACAGCGAAGTAAAAATTCGATTTTTCTATATTAAAAAGTGAAGTAAAAATATGATTTTTATATATTGAACTTCGAAATAGAAATATGATTTTTATATATGGAATAGCGAAGTAAAAATTCGATTTTTACATAGGTAGTGAAAGCGGACGACGAAGATGACGAAGATGCGATAACGATGAAGATTTCTATCAAGAGGAGTCAAGATGATTGGATAGCTATACGTGAGAATTTCTCACCTTTCAATTTCTTTTTTTCTAGTTATATATATATACTAGGATGCAGACGGTGCTTAGTAGCACCCGACACAATCGTCCACAGACCATGGACTTGTTTGTTTGGTTGCATAGATTAGTTATATGATGTGATTTGAATTTGGTTGTTTGGTGATTTTGATTAATGTGTGAATGGCGTGGGCCTTCACTAGACCGGGGATAAGGCTAGGCCTCGTCCCGTTTCTAGTATCGTGCCGTTATGCCACCGAAATTTTCTAAAATAAGTTAGAAAAATAAAAATATCATTTTATTTAAAGAATGAAATGAATAGAAATTCATATGTTAAAATAAAATGTTTTATCGTTAAAAATATAATTTTTTAACGTGAATAAGAATATGGTGAATGTGAATAAATAAAATATTCATTTACAAACCGGACGGTTTGTTTATGTACACCTATTTGAATGACATTGATTGGGACAATAAATTTTACACATCGCCCAACTGCACAACTAAAATCTGTGTTTGATGGTTTGAAACCCCACACGGGTGTTGGGATGAAATTTGAAGTTCACTCATCCTGATTGATTAAATATGTTGATCGATTGATTGACAGGCTGTTATAAGCGTTAGATATCTATGTTTGATGCTTATACAGTGTAGTGCACTTTGGTTGATGGTTGATTATTTTCAATGCTATTATATGTGTGTAATGTATGAAAATCCATATAATTAACATTATATGGTGATTGATTGGGCCTCATTCCAATTTAGAAAATAAAGAATAATATAAAATAAAGGTTCATGTGTTGACAGTACTCATCCATTGAGATTGGTCATGTGTTGAACGAAATATTTTAGTAATAAAATTTACATCTTTATCAATATAAAATAAAGGTTCATGTGTTGACAGTACTCATCCATTGAGATTGGTCATGTGTTGAACGAAATATTTTAGTAATAAAATTTACATCTTTATCAATATAAAATAAAGGTTCATGTGTTGACAGTACTCATCCATTGAGATTGGTCATGTGTTGAACGAAATATTTTAGTAATAAAATTTACATCTTTATCAATATAAAATAAAGGTTCATGTGTTGACAGTACTCATCCATTGAGATTGGTCATGTGTTGAACGAAATATTTTAGTAATAAAATTTACATCTTTATCAATATAAAATAAAGGTTCATGTGTTGACAGTACTCATCCATTGAGATTGGTCATGTGTTGAACGAAATATTTTAGTAATAAAATTTACATCTTTATCAATATAAAATAAAGGTTCATGTGTTGACAGTACTCATCCATTGAGATTGGTCATGTGTTGAACGAAATATTTTGATAATAACAACTATTTTGAAAAAGAAATATTTGAAATAGAATATTTGAAAATAGAAATTTATGAAGCCGTGTTGATTAGATTGACGCCATTTTGACGTGATCGATATTTACATCGATTTTATTCATTTTGAAATGAATTGAATTAAAAACGATTTTGAAATGAATTGAATTAAAAACGATTTCGAAATGAATTGAATTAAAAACGATTTCGAAATGAATTGAATTGAAAACGATTTCGAAATTGAATTAAAAACGATTTCGAAATGAATTGAATTGAAAACGATTTCGAAATGAATTGAATTAAAAACGATTTCGAAATGAATTGAATTGAAAACGATTTCGAAATGAATTGAATTAAAAAAGATTTCGAAATGAATTGAATTGAAAACGATTTCGAAATGAATTGAATTAAAAACGATTTCGAAATGAATTGAATTAAAAACGATTTCGAAATGGATTGAATTAAAAACGATTTCGAAATGAATTGAATTGAAAACGATTTTGAAATGAATTGAAAACGATTTCAAAATGAATTGAATTGAAAGAGAATTGAAATGAATTCAAATTGAATTGAAATTTGAATTGAATAGAAATGAATTTTAAAACGAATTTATAAAGAAGAACTCAATTTTGATTTGAATTGAAAAGGAAGTTGAAATTGCTTTTGAAACGAATTTAAAACTATTTATATAATTCGTTTTAAATATAAATCGACGATATATATATTATATATATAATATAATGGCCTGAATAGAACGCGCCGCGCCGCGGCAGTTCGCGAATTTCGACCATTTATTTCAAACAGACATTACGGGAGATCCGACCGTCGGATTCTCCTAAAACCGAAACCGTTGGGTTCGTATCGAAAAGAGCTTTCTAACGAATATTAGAGATTAGAAATCTAACGGTTGGATTTGGAATTATGTCCAAATCAAATTTGAAAAAGGTCGCTGTAAGTGCAGTTCGATAGCCGTTGATGGAAATCGACTGTACGGGCCTTGATAAAATTATTAAAAATAGTAATAATTTGTGTAAAATCATAAGAAATGATTTAGAAAGAATTGGGAGGAAAAACTCCATATTTGAAAAGATAAAAATAGATTTTTATCGAAATGAACTAGTTTTGAACTAGAATTATAATTCTATTTATTTTTAAGTAAACAAATTGAATTTGAAAAAGGGTTTTAAAAATAACCAGAATTTCCAATGATTGCATTGGAGTGGATTTGAATCAAAATTGTCTTCGGAATAATTCGATGTTGGAATCCGTGATTATACAGATGTTGTTATGGAAATTTGAAAGATATATATTTATATCGTTATTTCCAATACGACATTTGTTAGTCGTAGAATTTGATATTGAATATAAGCCGATATATTTTCTATTCAGAGCCTTGTATTGAATATCAAATGTGATTTGGGTTTGTCGTGAATGGTGTCTTCACTAACACTGTTCTTGAACCCAGTTGAGAAAAGATTAAATCTTTTTATTTTAGATTTAATGAAGTGTACCAATTAAATAATATTTAATTGAGATTGAATTGATATTGATTTTTGGGTTTATCGTGAACAGTGTTTTAAATAACACTTGTTCTTTAACCCGATAATTAATGGAATGATTTTTGGGTTTATCGTGAACGGTGTTTTTAAATAACACTCGTTCTTTAACCCGATAATTAATGAATGTGATTTTGGGTTTATCGTGAACCGTGTTTTAAATGACACTGATTCTTTAACCCAGTCGAAGATTAAAACTAAGTGGAGTTTTAATGAATCTTTAATTAGATTGAAATGATCGAAAATGGAGTATCACCAGTTTTTGCTCCAGGCGATAGTTAAATCTTTAATTAGATTTGAACGTGAAATGGTAATTGAATTTACCGATAACACTGTGGTGTTAGATATGAAGTATTACCAGTTTTACTTCATGGGATGAATAGGTTGGGATGGGGAAATTAAAATAAATAATTACTTCGTTAAGGTTCGCTAATCCCGACTAGTTTGAATTGAGATTCAAAAATAGAATAAAGAATAAATTCAAGGAATTTATCTTGGATAAAATTAATGGGAACCTTTCCCTATGAATGTGAAATTTAGAAACTAACTGTCGGTTAGCCAAGCAGAATGGTTTTCTGAATATTGATCTGATGTTGGTTTCGGCCTTCGGGGTTAATATTTGGGGAATTATTCTCTTGATTAATTTACGGTTAGTGACTGATAAATTGGAATGAGGCATATGTTGTGTTTGTGTAACACTTATTTAAAATATACACGAGTTATTCGGAAAGACCGGGTTTATCCCATTCTGAATAACTGATACGACGATAAGTCGAAGATGAAGACGGTGGTCGAAGACCAGAAGTCTTCACGTCGCTTGGGTGATTACTGATGATCTTGATTGGGCTGTACACCCAAGAAGATGGAAACAGTTGGTGATCGTCCAGACGTACTTGGAGATCGATGGATATGCGGGGTACTAGGTGCCTCCGGTTTCGTTCAGCCCCAGAACGGACTTGTAAATGGACTGTGTGTCTGACATTGGATTTTAGTCCGTTTGATTGATCTCTATTAAATATATATCTGTTTGGCAGCGGAGAATTTATTCTCTTGCTTAACGCCCTTCTCTGAGACGTACGAGCTCAGGGGTTATATATTGATGGATATCAATCGCATAGAGTGAATTGCCTGTGTGGCATGCCTAAGTGGCAAATAATCAAGGCTTCTGTTGAAAAGCAAAGTCTTGTGGTTGATGATCGAAGCAAGGCCTTTGTGGCGTAGCTTTGTGTAACGTTTACTTCGCGAGTTTCACACCCGGTATGAACCAAAAACGGGAGACGGACCTCAGGGGGACATGCGTTTTCTTTCTAGTTATGAGTGGCGTCAGTGCTTGAACTGGCTGACGAGTTTGACTCATGTGGATATTGCTTATTATTACTTGCTGAAAAGCGAGGCGCCTCGTGATATCGGTTTCGGCCGATGCTTCTGGTCGGCTGACGGGCCAGGCTTACGCCCCAAAGGGCGGAGAAACGTATTGTTCAGGCATTATAATCCACATTGGTGGACCGGCCCTGACGATCCAGGGGGCAGTTGCGGCTGTTCCTGAGACACGGACTAGAGCGTCTCGAATCGGTAGAGGATCTTGCCCCTAGCCTCGGTTCATACCATAAATGATAACCCAACTTCCAATACGACATTGCGGTTTTGATTGTGAACTTATATATGGCGACATAGTGTTATGGGGCATTCATGCCGCCTATGATTGATACTTATGATTTGAAGTTGTTTTATACACTATGCACTTATTATAGTATCAAATGATTTGTTTTAAACGTATCAAGCATTCTTTGGCTGTTATAAGGGAAAACCCTATCCTCGGCTGCGTTGCATTGTGTGATGGGACCTGGGTCTTATAATAGCTTCATTTTTAGAAAAGCATTGCGCTGTTTGTTTTATGCACTGGTATTCTTGGGAGGAAACCCGTTCCGTGTTATATGGCGTGGTCCCTTGATTTACCGAACTTTAAAATAAAGATTAATAACTGTTTTAGTTCTCACACCAGTCACATGACTGACCTGGAGTTTATTGTTTTAACCTAAACTCTGGGTGCCCTTATTTTGACATGGGCAGCTAGTAGTTTTGGTTTTGCAGATTTATATTCACAGGATCCTGGTTTACAGCTGGAACGATATCCAGAAAGCTTTGTATCCGCATATCTACTTCTAGTTGTGTATTGTATTATTTTCCGCTGCTATGTATTTAAATGTAATTTAAACCTCTGATATTTCTGTGTAATATTCATTTATACTCTGTATATTCTTGTAATCTGATGCATTGTTGTGTTATACAATGAAATGTTCTTTTATATGAGTTCTGTTGTGGCTTGTTCTCGAACTATCTGACGCTTTCCTTTACGGGGAAGCTACGGGTTTTCACAGCTGGCTTGCAGTTTACAGCTAATGTTATGTATTAAAAATGTATACATTCAAACAGAAAGATATACAGAAAAAAAATCATGTGTTAATTACGTTGTAACAAAGGATAATATGGACCGAAATCCGGATATATCAGTTGCTTTCTATGTTATACCACATACGAATTTGTGTGACATGCATGAACATAGAAATTAAATCATCCTTTACCATAATTAAAAAAAATCAAAAAAGAATTTATTAGCTTGTTTAGACAGCTATATCTTTCTGATCTAGAAGCCATGCCAACAGGACTCTTCTTTTGTTTTAAAATATAACAAATATCAACAAAAGAAAAAAGAGAAAACAGAGTAGATTTAAACAACAAAAAAGCTTGTATGTTCATACTAGGCATAGAAAACTGTGACTCCATTGTACCTGGAAGAAATAAATATTACAGGGAGAAGTTGTTCCCAATCTGCTTCACTTCTCTTTATTTTATTGCCTTATTTGTTATAAGGTAGGCAATTAGATAGAGTTGTAAAGTGAGTTTAGGTATGTTTATATATATGTTTGCGATCACAAATCAATCTGTGTATGATATTGATTTTTGATGTCCATTGTGCTAAGTAAACGCCCATAACATAACTTTACTGCTTTTCTTCTTTGAATTTTCCCCTTTATTCTAGCTTTTATTTTTGCGTGGTGGGATGAACATGTAGGTAATTTTAGATTATTGTTTCTTAACTTTACTAGTGTTCGTTTCATGCTTTGACAAAATGCTAATGGAATCTGATTGGGATTCCACTTCATACCAACAATATCATCGTCCTATCTGTCTATCTTTTGCCTTCTTTAATCTCTCTTTTATTATAATGTTTTTACTTTCTTCTGCTTAATCTCTTCTATTATTAAGTTATCTTCCTTCTGAAGCATACTTTTTTTTTGTCACATCAGCTTTGTGAATAAATAAGTAAAAAAGATATAAACGTTACTTTTAACACGATTTTTTTTAAGAAAAACAACAATAGAGGATTTCAAATTTGGTTTCTTGATGCTTCAAAAGAAAAGGAAAATGTGTATCGCACTTACATTTTAGCATATGAAAGCCATGGGCACTGTATCGCAAAATAAAGAAAAAGATGTTACTAACTAGCATCAAAATTATGCAGCATCAGGTTCGTAATAGGTTTCAAGAATCAAGCAAAGAAGTACTAATGACTAGTACATTTTTTACTTCCATTAAAGAATTAAAATGACACTGTTAACTTCTCTTTTCATCAAAGTTAAGCCACCCAGTAACGGCACACCAATATCAGAGGACTTAGTGCCAAAGGGAAAGGGGAAAATACACTCACCGTGGGTTTAATCTCAATTTTATCCCTTTTGAGATCTCCATTTGGCCGCGAGATCCTCCTAGACTCGCTGCTCTCACCCTCGAGTTCGTCTCCGTCACGAATCCGACTCCAAATCTAATGTGAGGCGTTTGAATGATCGATTTTCCCCCAATTTCCCATCGCTAGGGCTTCGACCATTATTGTTTTCTTTTATTTTGAACGAGATAAATGAAATATGATCGGCTCGTTTCTCCTTTGTTACAGTAACACGGCTAGGGTTATTTTCCTGCCAATTGACAACTTTGCCCCGAGGGTTTTATTGGGCTTTATAAACCTTAAGCCATTTTATAATACTTAAATCAACGTTTACAACACTTAGACAAATTTCCATGTCGCGCACACACACAATATACAAATTAGCATGTATATTTGTTCACAATTTAAAAAATGTACAATTTTTATATATTCAATATGTACATAAATAAATGATTTATTTATTTATTCATTTATCCACCCAAAATATATATACATAAATATATACATACATACATACATATATATATATATATATGTATATGTATATATTTAAT
This sequence comes from Allium sativum, assembly GCA_030737875.1. Classification (NCBI taxonomy): domain Eukaryota; kingdom Viridiplantae; phylum Streptophyta; class Magnoliopsida; order Asparagales; family Amaryllidaceae; genus Allium; species Allium sativum. The sequence goes on from CM060920.1 coordinate 628,883,968, forward strand.
TGAGATCAATATAATTTTAGGGTCATAATAACACAGTTTTCAAAATAACACAGTTGTTAAAAATAAGTTTATTACAACTTTTCTGAAAAAAAGTTGTAAAAAACATTATTACAACGATACTTTTACCACTGTTGTAAAATTAAAGTTGTAATATGGTGTTTTTGTTGTAGTGGTTAAGTGTACAACCGTCTACTTAGAACTGAAAATGTGTCAAATACCGGTAACTCAAGTAGTAATGCTGGTAACAGTGCATTTATTGGTAGTAGTGGGAGTTTGGCTTCAAATAACCAATCTGATATGAGTAAAGGAAGTGCACAATCACATGCACCAACTTGGAGGCCATAGAGACCACCTAATGCACAAGGGTGGAGACCACCAAGACAACCTGGAAGAGGGCAGAGATCACTATGGAGACCATCAGTGAATCAAAATAAAATGTGCAACTATTGTAAGAGAATTGGTCATGTGATGTCTGAGTGCGGAAGCTTGCAATGGAATCAAAGAAATACAAATCCTTCTAATATCAAAACTATGCTTATGACAACAAAAGAATTTGGCAAGTACTCCCTATAATTCAATGCATAACAATTCATCTGATTCTTCAACAACATCAGCAGTTACTTCAGTGGAAAATACTAGTATTGGCTCGTAAACATCTAAATGGATCACTGACTCAGGGGCATCAGATCACATGATAGGTAATTCAAATATTTCTACGAATTTGAAAGCAAGCAATGTGTCTCATAATATTACTCTAGCTGATGGATCACAATCATCAGTTAAAGGAATAGGTGAAGTGACTCCAAATTCATCTATACCTATGACATCAGTGTTATATTTACCATCTATATCATTTAACTTACTCTCGGTAAGCCAAATTACACACAATCTAAACTGCAGTGTCACTTTCTATCCTCATCATTGTGTGTTCCAAGATCTTGTGATGAAGCAGACTATTGGCAGAGGAAATGAGTCTGGTGGATTATACACTCTTGACACACTTTCCAAACCGGAAGCTTGTTCAATCATGGATCCAGCACTTAAAGTACATTGCCAACTTGGCCATCTATCTCTTATTTTATTCAAGCAACTTTGCCCTCAGTTTAATAACTTGTCGACAATAAATTGTGAAGCCTATCAGTATACAAAACATCATAGAAGCATCTCTCAACCTAGAGTTAATAAACGTGCAAGTAATCCATTTTCTTTAATTCATTCTGATTTTCAAGGACCGTTTTCAATTGTGTCTAAAACTGGTCATAGACATTTTGTAACTTTTGTTGATGATTACACTCGTATAACTTGGTTATTTTTGATGAAATCTCGAAATGAACTTTTTTCTATATTCTGTAAGTTCCATGCTGAAATTAGAACTCAGTTCAATGCTGCTATAAAAACACTCTGTAGTGATAATACAAAGGAGTATGTGTCCACTAAATTCAATAATTACCTAACTCAAAATGGTATCCTTCATGAAACCTCATGTGTTGATACCCCTTCTTAAAATGGGCTTGTTGAGAGGAAGAATCAACATCTACTAAAAACTACTAGGGCATTACTATTTCAAATGAATGTGCCAAAGGTGTTCTGGGCTGATGTTGTGGCAACAACATGTTTCCTTATCAACAAAATGCCATTAGTTGTGCTTAATAATGAGATTACCTATCAAGTTCTACACCCAAACAGACCCATGTTCCCAGTTAAACCTAGAATGTTTGGATGCACATGCTTTGTGAGGGATGTTAATCAACAATTAAGTAAACTTGATCACAAATCTCTGAAGTGTATTTTTGTGGGGGTATTCGAGACTTCAGAAAGGGTATATATGCAATTGTCCAAGTTTGCAAAAATACATTGTATCAACTGATGTAACCTTTATGGAAGACATACCTTTTTATAAAACCAGGACATCACAGGCTCAAGAAGATAATGAAGAATTCCTGGTGTATTCTACCATATCCAATGAAATATCTAATGTGGATAATGCTGAGGACACACGGGCAGAGGATATAAATGTAGATAATACAAACCTATTGCACTTAGAAAAGGAAAGAGGCAGTGTACCTACCCTATTTCTTCATGTGTGACCTATAATAAGCTACCACCTATCTCACATGTTTTCATTTCAGCATTGGATTTCATTATGACAAAGACTGTAGGAGAATAAATAACCTTACCAGAATGGTGTGAAGCAATGATAAAGGAAATAAGGGCTTTAGAACAAAATAAAACCTGGAACTTGGTAAACCAACCACCGAATAAGAAGGCAATAGGATGTAAATGGATATTCTCTGTCAAGATGAATGCAGATGGAACTGTGGCAAGACTCAAGGCTCGGTTGGTTGCTAAAGGCTATGCCCAAACATATGGCATTGACTATGTAGAGAGACCTTCTTTCCTGTAGCCAAAATGACATCCATTAGAATTTTTATTTCCATGGAAGCCAGATATAATTAGAAGCTTCATGGGACATTAAAAATGCTTTCTTGCATGGGGATTTATCTGAAGAGGTGTATATGGAGCAACCAGCAGGCTTTGTTGCCCGGGGGGGGGGGAGACAAACATGGTTTATAGACTAAAGAAATCACTATATGGACTTAAACAAAGTCCAAGAGCATGGTTTGGAAAATTTAGCTTGGCCGTAGAAAAGTTTGAAATCATCAGGAGTAAATCTGATCATTCTATATTCTATAAGGATTCTAATAAAGGTATAATATTATTAGTAGTGTATGTAGATGATATAATCATTACTAGGAGTGATGGAGTTGGTATTATTAATCTCAAGCACTTCATACGTACTCAGTTTCATACGAAAGACCTTGGAGAACTTAAGTATTTCTTGGGTGCTGAAATTACAAGAAGTAATGAAGGCATATACTTATCACGGAGAAAATATACACTTGACTTATTAAGAGAAACTAAGAAGCTAGCATCCAAGCCAAGCAGTACACCCATGATGCCAAATCATAGTTTGAGTCAAGACAGTGAACCCATTAAGGATCCATAAAGGTATAGACGTTTAGTAAGCAAGTTGAACTACCTATGTGTGACCAGGCCTGATATAGCTTATTCAGTGAGTGTTGTGAGTCAGTTCATGACACAACCCACTATGCAACACTGGACTACACTTAAGCAAATTATGTGTTACCTTAAAGGCATAACAAGTCAGGGGATTATATACACAAATAACGACTATATAAATATTGAAAGATTTAGTGATGCTGACTGGGCAGGATCAAAAGTAGATAGACGATCTACTTTTGGGTTTTGTGTGTCTATTGGAGGGAATCTTATTGGATCTAGATTAACCCTAGAGGGGGGTGACTAGGGTTCATTGGATTTTTACGAGATATTGAAAATTATCACAACACAGAACGCAGTAGAGAAAATAAATGCAGGAAGTAAATAACACAGATTTTACCTAGCTTTAGCAAACCCTGCCTACTTCTGCATTCCCAAGATTTCTACAATGAATTAGTCAACTATTACACGACAATTTCTAAACTAAATGTCCTAACCTTACGCTCAAAACTTATCCCCTAGTTTCTACTAGGAGCTATACATAGGCCTCACAATCTCGCTCTAGTTGCATTATTCCTACGCTCAAAACCCTAGACTGATTTATGTCCCCAAAACTAGATTTTCCTCTAGCTACAAACTTGTAGCTAGTAAATCCTAATTTTTTAGGAAAATTAGAAAACCTAAAATAGAAAATTACAAAATGAAAAGTACAATATAAATAAAAAAAAGTAGAAAAACCCCTTTACTAAAGAAAAACCAAAACGGCCCTTTATTTCTTTTACCCTTTCTTTTGAAAGTAGTGTCGACCGATGGAATAAAAACTAGGGCTTTGCAAAATCCCTTAAATTGTGATATGTAAATTTTCGAACTTTGTTCTTTGATGATTGATTGTTGTTGCTCCTCTTTGTTCGATTCTCTAATTTGGGATTTCCTTGCGATCGAAATTTTGTGAGTTGTTTATTTCGTGCTCTCGAGTTTTCTTTGTTGTTCAATTCCCATAGATCCCTGTGATGAATCGATAGTATATATAGGGTTATAAAAACCTTAATCACTTCTATAATTTCACGAATATGCCTTGGCCTGATTTTGTGTGTGATTCCCCTTTTGGTTTCCTTGATTTAATCGACCATGAATATGTGATTGTATGCCGTGAGAAACAAGTTGATTTCTGGAATGATTTGAATTGTTTCCTTGCCTTGAACCGTTCTTTGTGAATTCTCTAATTTAATTCTGGAAACAAAATAATTATTGGTTTGACTTGCGTGTGATTTCGTTGCCTTTGTTCACTGATGATTTCTGGAAAATAATTGTAATTTTGAAATTGATTTTTGCCCAAAAGCAATTGCGAAAATCTAGAAACAATTTGTACATGTGAAATAAACTCTTGCCAAAAATATTGTAACGACCCGCAAATCCGAGCTATCTGAGTTGACTAAATACACCACACGTCCAACCCAAATAACACAGAAATACGACTCATTATTAGAAAGAAATTAGAGGATGAGAAATAGAAAGAAAGAAATATTAGAATAGGAGAAAAACGAAGATCACAACTCACAGCGGAACGAATAAAATATATTATATAACATAAGCTTCGAAATACAAATCTGTTTTGTACATATATACATACCATCATCAGAGTACACATAACATTTGATTCAGCGGAAGTAACTCTAAATAACTAACGTTGAAGCCTCCAGCTTCAAGCTCCTCCAAGTGTATCTGTAAAAGCCTGAAACACTTGACTGCCCGTACAAATTTGGGCACCCAAGAGTTTAGGGAAAACAAAACAAAATAAACTCTGGGTCAGTCATGGGACTGGTGTGAGTAAACTCCAACCACTTGTTTAACTTTCAAAACTCTTTTCGAAAGAAAAGATAATAGTAAGACCAGTCCACACATAAACACGGACGGTTTTTACCTTACTATAACCCAAAACACTTTGATATCAAATCCAGTGATATTATAGTAATGTCTACATCAAGTAAATAACCAAATAGCAGAACGCTTGCATCTCACGTTCCACATATATAGCATAAAATCAAAAACCGCATGGCGCTTATTGGAGATTGGATTTCCAACATGACAAGGTATGGGACCACCTTCCGATGATGTATCTCTAGAGGCAAATACACCTGGGTTCAACAAGAACATCTTGTAACCCGGCCCACACATGACCGACCACTCATTTCGCTTGAGTGTATCGAATGTATATCACCAACGGTTGGACTCAAACCACCGTTTCCCGAATGGGCAGAATCGATAGATTTAGAAACAAAAGGAATTTCTCTAGATAGGTGATTATACACCCTAATGGGTGCGACCCACATAGCCATGCTGCCTGCCCGATTTTTGTCCTTTCCCGGTTGTTGAGGCCTGAGGCTACGCATACTTACCATTCATTAATAGCACAATCACTTTGAATGCCACATTGTCAGATCCGTTAATCACTAGTTGAGTTTGCACAAATATTCTGGATATTATGCTAAGGGATAAATCCGTTGCAACCATATATATTCATACAGACCAACCCAATTGATCATTGGAAATACTTTGTCAGACATTCGTCCATTTACGTTCGTTCTGGGATTGAACGAAACCGAAGGCACTATTTCTATTAATAGAAAAAGCCCTTGCACTTCACTCCGTCTTCAATATATTCAGCATACTTGGTTCGCAACGCTTATGCCGATACAGAGTGGTTCTTCGGATAATAATCCAACCGGTCTCTCCATATTGACAACGATGGTCAAAAACTTCGATAGTCTGTGATTTAACTATCGAATAAAAACAAGTGTTCAATCAACATATCAACAAATCACTGGGCTCTTTAATTAATATTTCATTAATTAAATCTCTTCTCCATTCTCTTATCCATATTTGTTAACCAAATATTTCAATAATCATCTCCGCCTCTTATGTCATTTGGAAAACGTTTCCAAATATCAACTTCTTTTATTTTCTATATATTAGAAAATATCTCTATTTGCAATTGAACAATTTCAATCACTTATCTCTATCCCTTTTTGTTTACAACATTCGATTTTTATTATTCACTTTACTATCGAATTCAATACGTCGCTACAATGATTTCAAATTTATCAAAATATCTTAAAAATATTCTAACTCCTTAAATTTCCGGAAAATTTTGCCATAACCTCCCCTGTATCGGGAGCATCGGGAAATTTCAAATAGCTTCCCGGTATCTTCTAATCTCAAAAAGAAAAAGGAAAAGCCAAGCGGCTTGCCGATACGGCGCATAAAATCTCATATATGAATTAAACATGTACCTTTTTGGTCGAGCACATAAATTTAAATCTTCATATACTCCATCCCATATCTGTTTAACACATGTTCACCTGTTTGTCTATACCTGTCCCATTTATTTCAACTTCGTACACTCGTTTGACTCAATTCGTTAAAGTAATTCTTTAACTAACTCTCTGCCTATCTCGCTTGTATATTTGAATATAACACGTTTCGAATATATTTCCACTTATCAATCAATTGAAATTCAAATTTCAATTTAAGTTCTATATTCGATTTCGAATATATATTTACAATCCCAAATTTCACTTTTCAAAATTCGACTTTAGTTCAAACTCAATTAACTAATTCTTCTTTAGTTAATTCTATTCAATAATAAAAATATGATTATTATTTCAAAAATCATCTTCTTTACTTCACTTGAGTCCATATTTATTTTCTAACTCAAGTCTAGATTTTTAAATGGAAATCCGGATTTTTATTTGCTTAAAAATCCCAATATTTATATATAAAATCCATTATGGTTTATAATGGTTTCTGGCGCTGCATTTTTGAAATTTTGATTTTGACATAACTCAAAATCTATACGACGAAATTCAGATTTTTCTCCTTCATTAGAAAACTATTATCGAATCGGTCCTGACGTTTTTCGTTTCAAAGAAATCCGACTTCAATTGAGTCCTGTATACTCGATTGAAGTTCGAATTGCCAATTTACGAACTGCAGCGCTGCGGCGAGTTCGTTTTAATTATATTTATAAAAATATATAAACTTTTAAACTTCTAAACTTCTCTAAATATAAATTCAACTCCATTTAACTCTGCTTGATTCAAATTCAAATCTCACTTTTATTTGAATTCTATATTCAAATTCCAATCCCTTTTCTATTCAAATTCAATACTTGAATTTCTATTTGAATTCCCTTATTCAAACTCTATGTTCGAATTCATTTGAATCCTTTTATTCAAACTCTAAATTCCATTTGAACTTTCTATATTCCAATTTCTATATTTGAATTCTATTGGAATTCCAATATTCAAACTTCTTTTTAAATTTTATATTCAAAATTTCATAGTTTAAACCCCATTTGAATTTCATATTCAAATCCCATAGATTAAATCATATTTGAATTCAATTTGAATCTCTTACATTCAAATTTCATTTTCCATTTGAATTCTAATATTCAAATTCGTTTCCAGCCCCATTTGAATTTCTAATATTCAAATTCATTAACACCATTTGAATTTCTAATATTCAAATTCATTTTCAACACCATTTGAATTTCTAATATTCAAATTCATTGGAATTTCCTTGAATTCAAATTCCATTTCAAAACTATTTGGATTTCCTATTTTGAAATCCTATTTTCAAATCCTACTTTGAAATCCTACTTTCAAAGTTTATTTCAAATTCTATTTTGAAATCTCATATTCAAATTTCTACTTGAATTCCTATATTCAATTTCATGTTCAAATTCAACTCTTGAATTTCTATTTCAATCTCTATTCAAATTTCATATTTAAATTCCATTCAAATCTCTATTCAAATTTCACATTTGAATTCTTCCTTGAAATACTATATTTCAAATTCTATTTAATTCTTCTTTGAAATTCTATATTTCAAATTCTATTTTGAAATTCTACATTCAAATCTCTTTTTGAATTTCTTTATTCGAATTCCTTTGAATTCAAATTTTATTTTAATTCTTTGGATTCAAATTCTATTTTTCATTCAAGTTTCGTCTATTCAAATTCTATTTGAACTTCTTATTTGAATTTCTAATATTCAATCTCCTCTTAAAAGTCAAATATTTAAACTCCCTTTGAAATTCAAATGTTATACTCAAATTTCATTTGAGTTATATATTTAAAAATTTCATCTTTCACACCTTATTTTGAAATTTCATTTCAAATCCCAATTTCACGCTTGTATTTCTATTTTTGAATTATCAATTGATAATTCTTTTCACTTCATTTATGACTTCGTTATAAAAGAACTATTTCTTAAACTTCGTTTAAAAAGAAACTACTTGTTTTATTTTTTTCAAAACAAGTTTATATTTTTATTCCCATTTAAAATTCAAATTCTATTTAAAAATAGAATTTTTCCTTTTAAATCTCAAATATCCTTCCACGATATTTTTAAATATCATTACTTAAGCCCAGTGATATTTAAACACACAAAGCAACGAATTATTTATTTTTCTAACACATCATATATAAAAATATATATGCAAACAAATAAACAAACAGATAATATATTTTTGAGGAATCCAGTTGGATTCCTCCAACCTGTTTTTCCTGCATCCACAGATGTTAGCACATAAATAATACCCATTCTGCTTCGTGGCAGAATATCGTGGTATAGAAGGTCATCCACTAATCATAGCGTGGGGCGTATAGGGTAATCATCCGCTATGAAACTGCGGGCATCCGCTAATGAGACTGCGGGAATCCAACCAATCAACAACCCAATATATATATATATAGCCTATATAACTAATATATATCAAACCACCAGAAAATATTCAAACGAGCAACAACAATTATTTTTAACAAAATAAAAATAATTAAATTAAAAGGTGAGTGAGATTTACTCACCAGGGATTTTCCTTTGTCGCATACTTATTTAACATTCTCCATCGTCTCGCCTTTCCGTCTTCTTGAATAAATTAATTTAGTACCTACCATTAATTTAATTCAACGGTTAAATGATTTTAATTTAAACTACCCTATCCTATAGATTAATTTATCCTATGTATTTTCAGACACTTAACCATATATATTTTCAATGCTTACCTAAATAAATAAACAACGACTTCAATTACCTTTTCCACTTCCTTTTACAAAAATTTAGATTTCCAATTATATAAACTAATTCCCATACCTTATTTAATTAAATTTTGAATTACTTAAATAAATAAATAAACCATTCTATGTATAATAACTTTCGTAAAAATATATATACCTTAATATTTGTTGTAAACTCCTCGATCCATCCACGAACATCGCCCAAGACTACAATCCACTTTGACAATCCATCGAACGCCTTCCTACTATCGCACCCAACCTCACAGTTTCATCCTCAAACACGTACCATTCCCAAACAACAGAGATCGAAACCCCATGGAACCGCACTTCAAATCTACCTCGTTCTCCACTACAGTGCATCGGACTCCACATGGTCCCCCTCATCGCGTTCACACTGTTCGACCTTCACCAAAATCACCGCCCTCCCAACAATCGCACCCTCAACCAACCCGTAACCAAATCAACCAAGGTCGGTCTCCTCCTGAGATCGCAGTGCCTTCCATACCTTATATCCCTTTTTGAACACCCAGGTCGCCCAAAACCAAAGTCCAAGACCCACGGTAACACCGCTTCGAACATCGCTAACCCATCGTCGCACCCCTTTCCGAAATCGCGATCTCCCCCTGGGTGGCTTCGAGCTTCTGAGGAGAAAACAAATCGCGGTTTGAGATTTTGCTTAGATTTCATTCTTCATTTTGATCGGAGGGTTTTATTCTTGACTGCGAATGAAAATGAAAGGTAGGGGGTCGAACTGATTTAGAGTGAGGAGATATGAAGGTTGCGGTTCATTATATAGGCGCAGGGAGGAACTAACAGTACTGAAGCCATTAATTTTCTGTTTCCTGGATTCTGAAACTTGGAGACAAAGGCGTTGGCTCGAGATGAATAAGTCTGCGCTGAGAAGGTGGAGGTCTGCGTGAAGGATAGGTCGGCTGAGGAACATTTGATTTAAACTTTGAAATGATTTTTATAAAATAAAATACTCTAAAATATCTTTTGGTCCATACTTAACATTTTGAACCGCTTTTTAATCGCATCGAACGGCATTCTCAGCGTTATTCGTTATCCTGAACTTAACGGGACGAGTTCTGAAATTAAGTTCAACTGTATAGAAGAGAACAATTTTAAACTAACACTAAATTTAAATTCGATATAAATAGATTTCAACGTTTACTTCCATCGATAATAAATTATTATCGTTTTAATTCAACCTAGAATTTATATTAATTGACCGAAGTGTTTCGATTCGGTATTAAATTCTGAATTCAATTATATTACGTTTTCGTATAACAACTATTCAATATATTCAAATTAGATTGTATATTGATTATTTAATCGATAACCCCATAAAATACCATTTATATTATAAATTCAATATTTAAAACTATATTAAATATTTAAAATAAATCGACGAAAAATCTGGGTCGTTACATTCTTCCCCCCTTAAAATAATTTCGTCCTCGAAATTGCTAAGGTAGGAAAAATGGTACAAACCTATTACTTTTCAACATCTCACTTACGTTGAAACTCAACTCCTCATATTTCTATGACTTTATTTTCAACCAAAACTTTTGGTTTCCTTTCATATGCCTTCACATTCAATTCATATTTATTTCAATAATTTATTTAAATTGATTCTAATCAATTCATTCACTTCGGCCCATTTAACTAACTTAAGTTAAGTTCCAATTCCAGCATCCAAGTCCCAGGATTTTCATTTCAAATCCTTTTGAAATCACTTAAATATATACATATATTTATTTTCATCTCAATTCAAAACATTTGAATTTTCAATCTACTTGTTTTCTTTCAAACAAATTCCCATCAAAAACTTTTTCTAAGGTAGCAATTCATCACTTAGAAACTCGGAAATGAACACTGATGATGTTGCAATCATCATCAGAATAATTTCCCAGCCACTGAAGTGAGTTCAGTGCTTTAACACTTTCAAAACCCATCTAAAATGATTTTCTTTTAAATCCTTTAAAACAAATCTATATTATTTTAATATACTTTGAAAAATATTTTTCAACTTCCCAGGATTTTGAATTCTTAACTCTGGTTTGAATTAAATTATAATTCATCTCATTTGTATATTTAATTTCTATACAAATTCTATTTGGTTATAAATACCCATTTTAAATTTTATAATCTCATTTGATTATAAAAACAACAACCAACACATCCAAAATATAATAATTTCAGAAAATTATTCTTTCTATATCAAAATAGAAATTTTGGGTAAAATTATTTCACCCACTTTAAAACAATATCGTGTTCAATCTTCTGTTCAAGCGTTTAGAAATTCCTATCGACTTCGTGGCGTCCCACGATTCGACCAGAATTCATAAACCACTCAACAGATTAGCCAACACAATATAAAACAACTTTTATATCAACTTACAAATACGCTCTCTCATATATACGCTCAACTCATTCTAGGGTATTACTGACCCTATCTCTAATGAGCACAACCCTATCAAGCCTAGGTATTCGCTCAACCTAAGCTCTGATACCAACTGTAACGACCCGCAAATCCGAGCTATCTGAGTTGACTAAATACACCACACGTCCAACCCAAATAACACAGAAATACGACTCATTATTAGAAAGAAATTAGAGGATGAGAAATAGAAAGAAAGAAATATTAGAATAGGAGAAAAACGAAGATCACAACTCACAGCGGAACGAATAAAATATATTATATAACATAAGCTTCGAAATACAAATCTGTTTTGTACATATATACATACCATCATCAGAGTACACATAACATTTGATTCAGCGGAAGTAACTCTAAATAACTAACGTTGAAGCCTCCAGCTTCAAGCTCCTCCAAGTGTATCTGTAAAAGCCTGAAACACTTGACTGCCCGTACAAATTTGGGCACCCAAGAGTTTAGGGAAAACAAAACAAAATAAACTCTGGGTCAGTCATGGGACTGGTGTGAGTAAACTCCAACCACTTGTTTAACTTTCAAAACTCTTTTCGAAAGAAAAGATAATAGTAAGACCAGTCCACACATAAACACGGACGGTTTTTACCTTACTATAACCCAAAACACTTTGATATCAAATCCAGTGATATTATAGTAATGTCTACATCAAGTAAATAACCAAATAGCAGAACGCTTGCATCTCACGTTCCACATATATAGCATAAAATCAAAAACCGCATGGCGCTTATTGGAGATTGGATTTCCAACATGACAAGGTATGGGACCACCTTCCGATGATGTATCTCTAGAGGCAAATACACCTGGGTTCAACAAGAACATCTTGTAACCCGGCCCACACATGACCGACCACTCATTTCGCTTGAGTGTATCGAATGTATATCACCAACGGTTGGACTCAAACCACCGTTTCCCGAATGGGAAGAATCGATAGATTTAGAAACAAAAGGAATTTCTCTAGATAGGTGATTATACACCCTAATGGGTGCGACCCACATAGCCATGCTGCCTGCCCGATTTTTGTCCTTTCCCGGTTGTTGAGGCCTGAGGCTACGCATACTTACCATTCATTAATAGCACAATCACTTTGAATGCCACATTGTCAGATCCGTTAATCACTAGTTGAGTTTGCACAAATATTCTGGATATTATGCTAAGGGATAAATCCGTTGCAACCATATATATTCATACAGACCAACCCAATTGATCATTGGAAATACTTTGTCAGACATTCGTCCATTTACGTTCGTTCTGGGATTGAACGAAACCGAAGGCACTATTTCTATTAATAGAAAAAGCCCTTGCACTTCACTCCGTCTTCAATATATTCAGCATACTTGGTTCGCAACGCTTATGCCGATACGGAGTGGTTCTTCGGATAATAATCCAACCGGTCTCTCCATATTGACAACGATGGTCAAAAACTTCGATAGTCTGTGATTTAACTATCGAATAAAAACAAGTGTTCAATCAACATATCAACAAATCACTGGGCTCTTTAATTAATATTTCATTAATTAAATCTCTTCTCCATTCTCTTATCCATATTTGTTAACCAAATATTTCAATAATCATCTCCGCCTCTTATGTCATTTGGAAAACGTTTCCAAATATCAACTTCTTTTATTTTCTATATATTAGAAAATATCTCTATTTGCAATTGAACAATTTCAATCACTTATCTCTATCCCTTTTTGTTTACAACATTCGATTTTTATTATTCACTTTACTATCGAATTCAATACGTCGCTACAATGATTTCAAATTTATCAAAATATCTTAAAAATATTCTAACTCCTTAAATTTCCGGAAAATTTTGCCATAACCTCCCCTGTATCGGGAGCATCGGGAAATTTCAAATAGCTTCCCGGTATCTTCTAATCTCAAAAAGAAAAAGGAAAAGCCAAGCGGCTTGCCGATACGGCGCATAAAATCTCATATATGAATTAAACATGTACCTTTTTGGTCGAGCACATAAATTTAAATCTTCATATACTCCATCCCATATCTGTTTAACACATGTTCACCTGTTTGTCTATACCTGTCCCATTTATTTCAACTTCGTACACTCGTTTGACTCAATTCGTTAAAGTAATTCTTTAACTAACTCTCTGCCTATCTCGCTTGTATATTTGAATATAACACGTTTCGAATATATTTCCACTTATCAATCAATTGAAATTCAAATTTCAATTTAAGTTCTATATTCGATTTCGAATATATATTTACAATCCCAAATTTCACTTTTCAAAATTCGACTTTAGTTCAAACTCAATTAACTAATTCTTCTTTAGTTAATTCTATTCAATAATCAAAATATGATTATTATTTCAAAAATCATCTTCTTTACTTCACTTGAGTCCATATTTATTTTCTAACTCAAGTCTAGATTTTTAAATGGAAATCCGGATTTTTATTTGCTTAAAAATCCCAATATTTATATATAAAATCCATTATGGTTTATAATGGTTTCTGGCGCTGCATTTTTGAAATTTTGATTTTGACATAACTCAAAATCTATACGACGAAATTCAGATTTTTCTCCTTCATTAGAAAACTATTATCGAATCGGTCCTGACGTTTTTCGTTTCAAAGAAATCCGACTTCAATTGAGTCCTGTATACTCGATTGAAGTTCGAATTGCCAATTTACGAACTGCAGCGCTGCGGCGAGTTCGTTTTAATTATATTTATAAAAATATATAAACTTTTAAACTTCTAAACTTCTCTAAATATAAATTCAACTCCATTTAACTCTGCTTGATTCAAATTCAAATCTCACTTTTATTTGAATTCTATATTCAAATTCCAATCCCTTTTCTATTCAAATTCAATACTTGAATTTCTATTTGAATTCCCTTATTCAAACTCTATGTTCGAATTCATTTGAATCCTTTTATTCAAACTCTAAATTCCATTTGAACTTTCTATATTCCAATTTCTATATTTGAATTCTATTGGAATTCCAATATTCAAACTTCTTTTTAAATTTTATATTCAAAATTTCATAGTTTAAACCCCATTTGAATTTCATATTCAAATCCCATAGATTAAATCATATTTGAATTCAATTTGAATCTCTTACATTCAAATTTCATTTTCCATTTGAATTCTAATATTCAAATTCGTTTCCAGCCCCATTTGAATTTCTAATATTCAAATTCATTAACACCATTTGAATTTCTAATATTCAAATTCATTTTCAACACCATTTGAATTTCTAATATTCAAATTCATTGGAATTTCCTTGAATTCAAATTCCATTTCAAAACTATTTGGATTTCCTATTTTGAAATCCTATTTTCAAATCCTACTTTGAAATCCTACTTTCAAAGTTTATTTCAAATTCTATTTTGAAATCTCATATTCAAATTTCTACTTGAATTCCTATATTCAATTTCATGTTCAAATTCAACTCTTGAATTTCTATTTCAATCTCTATTCAAATTTCATATTTAAATTCCATTCAAATCTCTATTCAAATTTCACATTTGAATTCTTCCTTGAAATACTATATTTCAAATTCTATTTAATTCTTCTTTGAAATTCTATATTTCAAATTCTATTTTGAAATTCTACATTCAAATCTCTTTTTGAATTTCTTTATTCGAATTCCTTTGAATTCAAATTTTATTTTAATTCTTTGGATTCAAATTCTATTTTTCATTCAAGTTTCGTCTATTCAAATTCTATTTGAACTTCTTATTTGAATTTCTAATATTCAATCTCCTCTTAAAAGTCAAATATTTAAACTCCCTTTGAAATTCAAATGTTATACTCAAATTTCATTTGAGTTATATATTTAAAAATTTCATCTTTCACACCTTATTTTGAAATTTCATTTCAAATCCCAATTTCACGCTTGTATTTCTATTTTTGAATTATCAATTGATAATTCTTTTCACTTCATTTATGACTTCGTTATAAAAGAACTATTTCTTAAACTTCGTTTAAAAAGAAACTACTTGTTTTATTTTTTTCAAAACAAGTTTATATTTTTATTCCCATTTAAAATTCAAATTCTATTTAAAAATAGAATTTTTCCTTTTAAATCTCAAATATCCTTCCACGATATTTTTAAATATCATTACTTAAGCCCAGTGATATTTAAACACACAAAGCAACGAATTATTTATTTTTCTAACACATCATATATAAAAATATATATGCAAACAAATAAACAAACAGATAATATATTTTTGAGGAATCCAGTTGGATTCCTCCAACCTGTTTTTCCTGCATCCACAGATGTTAGCACATAAATAATACCCATTCTGCTTCGTGGCAGAATATCGTGGTATAGAAGGTCATCCACTAATCATAGCGTGGGGCGTATAGGGTAATCATCCGCTATGAAACTGCGGGCATCCGCTAATGAGACTGCGGGAATCCAACCAATCAACAACCCAATATATATATATATAGCCTATATAACTAATATATATCAAACCACCAGAAAATATTCAAACGAGCAACAACAATTATTTTTAACAAAATAAAAATAATTAAATTAAAAGGTGAGTGAGATTTACTCACCAGGGATTTTCCTTTGTCGCATACTTATTTAACATTCTCCATCGTCTCGCCTTTCCGTCTTCTTGAATAAATTAATTTAGTACCTACCATTAATTTAATTCAACGGTTAAATGATTTTAATTTAAACTACCCTATCCTATAGATTAATTTATCCTATGTATTTTCAGACACTTAACCATATATATTTTCAATGCTTACCTAAATAAATAAACAACGACTTCAATTACCTTTTCCACTTCCTTTTACAAAAATTTAGATTTCCAATTATATAAACTAATTCCCATACCTTATTTAATTAAATTTTGAATTACTTAAATAAATAAATAAACCATTCTATGTATAATAACTTTCGTAAAAATATATATACCTTAATATTTGTTGTAAACTCCTCGATCCATCCACGAACATCGCCCAAGACTACAATCCACTTTGACAATCCATCAAACGCCTTCCTACTATCGCACCCAACCTCACAGTTTCATCCTCAAACACGTACCATTCCCAAACAACAGAGATCGAAACCCCATGGAACCGCACTTCAAATCTACCTCGTTCTCCACTACAGTGCATCGGACTCCACATGGTCCCCCTCATCGCGTTCACACTGTTCGGCCTTCACCAAAATCACCGCCCTCCCAACAATCGCACCCTCAACCAACCCGTAACCAAATCAACCAAGGTCGGTCTCCTCCTGAGATCGCAGTGCCTTCCATACCTCATATCCCTTTTTGAACACCCAGGTCGCCCAAAACCAAAGTCCAAGACCCACGGTAACACCGCTTCGAACATCGCTAACCCATCGTCGCACCCCTTTCCGAAATCGCGATCTCCCCCTGGGTGGCTTCGAGCTTCTGAGGAGAAAACAAATCGCGGTTTGAGATTTTGCTTAGATTTCATTCTTCATTTTGATCGGAGGGTTTTATTCTTGACTGCGAATGAAAATGAAAGGTAGGGGGTCGAACTGATTTAGAGTGAGGAGATATGAAGGTTGCGGTTCATTATATAGGCGCAGGGAGGAACTAACAGTACTGAAGCCATTAATTTTCTGTTTCCTGGATTCTGAAACTTGGAGACAAAGGCGTTGGCTCGAGATGAATAAGTCTGCGCTGAGAAGGTGGAGGTCTGCGTGAAGGATAGGTCGGCTGAGGAACATTTGATTTAAACTTTGAAATGATTTTTATAAAATAAAATACTCTAAAATATCTTTTGGTCCATACTTAACATTTTGAACCGCTTTTTAATCGCATCGAACGGCATTCTCAGCGTTATTCGTTATCCTGAACTTAACGGGACGAGTTCTGAAATTAAGTTCAACTGTATAGAAGAGAACAATTTTAAACTAACACTAAATTTAAATTCGATATAAATAGATTTCAACGTTTACTTCCATCGATAATAAATTATTATCGTTTTAATTCAACCTAGAATTTATATTAATTGACCGAAGTGTTTCGATTCGGTATTAAATTCTGAATTCAATTATATTACGTTTTCGTATAACAACTATTCAATATATTCAAATTAGATTGTATATTGATTATTTAATCGATAACCCCATAAAATACCATTTATATTATAAATTCAATATTTAAAACTATATTAAATATTTAAAATAAATCGACGAAAAATCTGGGTCGTTACAAATATGCATGTTGAATTCGACATTGCAAATTCTGTTTACTCTTGCATGAAAAAATATTTGCTCGCCAAATATAATTGATGTTCTTGACTTTCCAAAAATCAAATCAGATGTGGTATTTCTGGAAATCACTAATCGTTCTTGATTGTATTGTTTTCTGGAAAAAAAATCTTGCCAAATAATAATGTGATTTTCAGGAGTGATTTTCTGCCTTGTGTAAACAAGTATGTTTGTATACACAGACCCGTGGTTGTCATTGCGCCTAAGACATTTCCTCTTTAACTAGTTTGACTGCCTCACATACCTTGTGCCTTGCCACGCTGCTTTATATGCTGAGTAGTAGTTGAACCTTTCCTGGCTTGTGTATATACTGCCATGCTCCATTATTTCTGAAAATATTTGAAGTCCTGAATTCGACTTGTTTGTGTCACCTGTGACTTGCCAAATTTAAATACATTTCTGGAAACATTTGTCATTAGATTTAGCTCATGCAAGATTAAAAACTTTCATTCCTTTTTTACTACATTTCCAATATGCACCTGTGAATTCTTGTTGAGTTGATGTGTCCATTGTTGTGTTGTTGAGTTTGCAAACCATGTTGTTCCATGTATGTTGAACTATGCACTGAGATTTGAACCAGATTTTAACGTGATATTGAAAATGTCTTGATACTGGGTTGACATTATTTTGTTGCACACAAATTATTCTTGATGCTTGACTCGACTTGTCTTGTAATAGGCTTGACCATATTGAGATATACTTTTTATTTCACTTTGGATTGAAGATTTGCAGTGTATATGTCATAACTATGCAAGGCTTGCCTGCTTTTGTCACTTTAGGCTTGTATACATTGAGCTTGAATTGTATAAACTTGTATACAATGATGCATATGCTCATCATATATCTGTTGTACCCTCTTCGTTTTGTATGTTGTGTTCATGGCTTGACTCCATATATATGCCTACCACTGTCTTGCTTTTGACTTGAACACCTGATCTTGTTCATATTTGTTTGAACAATATATCATATGCATGTATGCATATGTGCACAAATGTGTAATGCATGCAGGGCATACGGTATGTTTTTCACTTGCTTGTGTTTTGACAAATTACCCTTGTTCATCCATGTTGCTGCAATGTGTATGCAAGTTCACCCATGTATATATATACACACAAACTTGTGTGTGTGTATATATATATATACACACACATATATATGTGTGTGTGTGTGTGTGTGTGCGCGTATGTGTGTGGCTTTGCTGAGCATATCAGACTTGATATATTTGTCCCTGCTGTTTTAATGAATGACCATATTTCCCTTGCACAGAAAACATATGTATATACATGCATATATATGTGTATACATGTATAATGCATGTGCAGAATATATATATATATATATATATATATATATATATATATATATATAAACACACACACACACACACACACACACACACACACATATATATATATATATATATATATATGCGAGCACTACAAACGATGTCTACCTTGTGGTATTTACAGTGAATCACTGTGAATATCACAAGTAGTCTAGACACAGATAGATGAGTATATAAATCAGATCAAGTCATGAAATATGAGAAACTCACCAAAATTCTAAGGAAAATAAATTTTTAAAATAAAAAT
Source organism: Allium sativum (assembly GCA_030737875.1). Taxonomy (NCBI): domain Eukaryota; kingdom Viridiplantae; phylum Streptophyta; class Magnoliopsida; order Asparagales; family Amaryllidaceae; genus Allium; species Allium sativum. Next base: position 628,903,347 of record CM060920.1, read on the forward strand.
TCTATCTGCTAGAATTTAAAAATATTTTGTTTCAGATTACTGAGTGTGTTTCTGTGATAGATAAGAAGAAGACTGGACTGACTGAAGCAGACAGAAGATCGATTGAAGACAATGCGAAGATAGAGTGTGAATCAGTAAATGTAAGAATATCTGTAACCGAGTGACTGAGAGAAATGTAGTGCGGCAACAATGTATATGAATGAGTGATTGTATAACTAAGTGAATGTTACTAAGTGTTGTAGTGAGGAGTAATGTAACAAATGAAATTGAAATTGAATGTACAATATTATAGTGAGATGTACAAATAGCAAAGCTATAAATTTGTATGATTCAAATATTGAAATAAAATATTATATTTAAATAAAATACTGTTTGAATATTTAAATTCTCGTGCAGTAGTTAAACACAAATAATAATTTTGTGCGTGATGTAGTAGAACAATATAATTGTAAACACATTTATAATAAATATATGTTTGTTATCATCAAACAAAAATCATAGAATTGTTAGATACAACAATCTCCCCCTTTTGATGATGACAAACAAATGATTAGATTTTGATTATAATAAATATGTTTGACAGTGAATGTTTGAACTCCCCTTATATGTATGCTCCCCCGACAACAGAATCCCCCTAAATATGTGCATGAGTGAAAAGAATAATCAAGTGAAATTTCAATATTAAAATATTTATAAAATATTCACTCATAAATCAATGACTTAACCCATTCTCCCCCTTTTTTTTTATCATCAAAAGGATATTGAAATTAAAATAGTGATGAAAAAATTGACTAGAAATAAACATCTGCTTAGGAGGAAGAACCTCATCATAAATCTCAATCAATCAAACAAAAATCATAATATTCTAAGAACTGGTAGCAAATTCACATTATAGAATGTTGGATTTACGATGAAATTTATATAAATGGAGAGATTTTTTAAAACAAATTATTTCTAATTATTTTCAAATAAAAAAATAAACACAAAATAGTGACGGATTTGAACAATGATTATAAATTCAACTTAAGTGACATAATCAAATAATCTCAAATCCCAATAATTATCAATACACAAATCATTATATATCATAAAATATTAACACATTTCACAAATTAGAAAATGGATTGATAGGCAAGTTTTACACACCAAGGAGGATTTCATATAAAATTTTATTTATATCAAATTATTTTCTTTTTATTTTCATTTAAGAGCACACTGACCACACATAACCAGATCTTGGATTTTTAAATGAAGTCAGTTGCAACTTAAATTATAAGTAATCTCATAACCGTGCATGACCAGAATTTGGATTTTTAAATGAGGTTAGAGAAACACTTATGTATATTACATTTTTATCATTTTCCTTAAAAAAACTTCTCAATATATAAGACCAATATGGATGATAGAAATATGGTAGGTACATAAATGATTGTGAAATAAATTTCTAAATTAATCATATTATGAAATATGCTCGACTATATCGGGATTTTTGAAAATTTTCAATTATCACTATTTCTAAAATGTAATACAATCACATTTCCATCACAAATTTTGAAGCAGTAAGTTTAAGATGATTTTAAAAAAATATTAAACTCTTCACATTAATATAAAATCATGATTGATGGCAGAATGATGATATATTAAGATGATTCAAAGATATTATAAGAGCTGTTCAATCATTATGAAAAAATTGAATAAAAATTCTCTTGTTGTGAAAAATACTATAGTCACAACTCATCACAATTTCAATAATCTGATAATAATTTTGATGATTTCTACATGCAGTTCAATTTGGTTATAGATTTCAATTTATGAATAAATAATCAATAAATGATTTTAAAATTGAAAAATCAATTATAAGAGTGATTCAGAAAAATTTCCAGAAGACAAGAGGGAAAAAAGATTTATACAGTTTGAAAATCTGTTTAAATCAGATCAGTTAAAAACAGATGAATGTGAAAAATATAAGACACCAAGACAGATACCACTTGTTATATCCATTAACGAGAATTTTAATACCACCCTAATGGCTAGCAAACGTATCTCAGACAACCAGCCCAAGCAAGAATATCAAATTAACAAAACCAAGCAGACAAATCCAACAAGACTGATTCTCTTATCAGAACAGTGGTAAACATTTGATACCAAATGAAGCAGTCATCAAAAAATGTTTACAAATCAATTCCTTTTTATCAGAGCAGCAGACAATGAGATTCAAAACAAGATTTTCAAAGAAAATTTAGGTTATTTGCATCAAGCCTAAGAAATGATTCATGATCCAAGATTAGAAACTGATAATTTGAAATCACTTGAAGGGATGTGAAATTTCAAGATTCAAAGAATCGATTACACAAGATTATAATTTCAAATCCAAGTGTGCGTGAGATTTAATATATCAACAATTTCAAATGATTTTGGACAATCAAATATTCAACCCAAATGATCATGGATAAAAATAAATTTCAAGATGCAACAAAATGATTCAAGCCAAATGTTTTTCAATTCAGATATATCCAAGCCAATCCAAAAAACAATGAAACTATCACAACTGAAAAATGATAGTTTGTTGTAATTAGTATAGTTTTTTTTTAATCTTTCCAAAATGAATTAGAAGAAACTCAAAACAGCAAAGATGTGTGAAATTTCAATTGTTTTTCAAATCTTCAAAAATTTAGAATTTAAATTAGCAGTGTTCAAGATGTAATAAGAATGCTTCATCACTGTTAGGAATTCAGAAAAAATAAACTTCAAAACAATTACATATGTTTACAAGTTTAAATTCAAGATCTAGAAATTATTAAAACATGATAGTTTTATACAAATGAACCACATTTCCAAAAAATAAAGAATTCTGCAATTTGAAGTCAAGAAACTCAAGAAGAGAAAAAAATGTGGTAGTGACAATATAAGTAAGGAAAATCAAAAGGAGGAATAAAAGGAAAAATAAAAGGGGGAAAGAGAAGAAAAAGATTAAAAAACAGAGAATATAAACAAAGATGAGTTTAGAGATCATACCTGAATTTTTCAAAAGAGTTTGTGGATTCCCTAACTCAAAACAGACTTGGTCAAGCAACGCTGAATGAACAATAATATGGAACAACTTGAATTCAATCTCTTTTTCACAAAGCAGTTCCTCAGCTATCTCCGGTACCTGAGAATTTAGGGGATCGAGTGGTCTGACAAAATTTGTAGAACCACTCTGAAATATGTTCACGACTTTCGGTACCCAAACGTGTTTGTATAAAAATCTGCCAGAATTTACCAAAGTGCCTCTAGTGACCCAAATCTGTTTCAATTTAGCCAAATTTGTTTTATTTTCCTTTTGGGGTCCAAAGATGTTTAATTGGATTGTTACAAAACAAGTTCTCGTCATGTTTATAATTGAAAAATCCTTTGAAATTATCAGAGTTCAAATTTTCAAAACGAACATTTCCAAAGCGATTGAAGGATTTTTAAAATCATTAGAATTCAGCTTTTCAACCGCATTGATTTTTCTAAAGCCAAGACCATATTTATTTCCAACTGAAATTTGGTTTTGCAACAACATATTCAATGATTTCTCCCCATTAGAGAATTTTTCGAAAAGTGATTCTAGTCGTTAAATTTTGTAGTTAAGATCACCGTTTTCTTTTATTAAATCTGAACAACAATTATTGGTGATCTTCCTTTTAGCATCTGTTTGCTTCAAAACCTAATTTTCATTTTTCAAGTATTTGATTTTGGCTTGGGACTTAGAGATTTCAAGATCAAAATGCTTTTTCTTTTAAAATTCGAGTTTTTCAAAACCTTTGGATCTCATAATTTCTTTTTCAAGTTCATTCATGATTGACTCAGTTTTTTGCAAATTTTGTCTTTCAAAAATATTATGTTTGAAACTAAGCTTATCCAACTCCTTTTGCAAGACATCATTTTTATAAATTTTCTCATCTTCATTTTGTTTTAAACTCATAATTTCATTTTCAAGATTCTGAAGATTTTTATTGAGATGAGCTAAATCATTTTTCAAATTGAAGCAATTCTTGCAATTAGAGTTTTCAATTTTTAATTTTAACATATTATATTTGCGGGTCAACTCATAATTTCCAGATTTTAGAAGTTTTTTTTCCGTTTGAGATTTCCAATAGACTAGATTAAATCAACACAAAAATGAATCAGATCTTCATATGAAAATTTTCTTATTTCATTGTCTGTTGAGTTCCATTGCTAAAATCATCTGATTCTTCATCAGTAACTTCTGTTAAGCATAGATCTGAGACTGAGTTGTCATTCTGGGGTTTTGAGATGTTGTTATTTCTTCCATACAATGTATTGAGGGTTACCCAAATTTCCTATGAATTTAAACAATGGGAGATAAGATTATATTGACTGTTTGCGAACAAATTATACAATTGTAAACAACTGTAAAATCCGTTCGGCTTTCCTAAACAACAAGGATTGTTGTATAGGGTGTCGAACTCTGGGACCAAAAATATTTTATTTAATAAATCCAATCAAGTTATTCCAGGATTTTGATTGATTGAAAACACAGAAAATAAAAGCAATTAAATAAAAAGAGAGATTGATATAAGAGACAGCAATTAGGGGATAATGACATAGATTAGATTCATACTCATCAATAGCCAACAAATAATTATAGATCTAATTCATGATTCTGTCACAAACATGAATCAATGATAATTAGGTTCTTAAAAACAAATAAGTAATAACGACAAGCATAGCCTATGCAGGAGCTGAGCTCTTAAACAACCATAGACTATCAGGACAGATTCATTAATTAATTTCTAAAACCCTAAAATTAGATCTAAATCTGATAATTGTTAGATCGAACACGAATATACCCTGTGAAGGAGCATAGCTCTTAAATGACACAGAATATGAAGGTTCAGATCTAACCCTTGATTCAGATCTAGATCTACATACATGAAGTTCTAATCTTTTTGGCTATGTGATTCATATTGAATCATATCTACTAGCGTCATCACCCCCTAATCAAAGGGGATTAGCTAGACATAGCTAAAGAAGAAGAGAAAAAGGAAATAACAGACATGAACATAAATAAAATAAAATAACAACTGAGAGAAAAGGGAGAAGAGTTTTATTCCAAGAAGAGAATTACAGAATAAAAACTAAGTGTGTTTTTACATGAATAAGATACAAGGTATTTATAGTTGTATTGGCCAAGGATACTTGGCAAATTCCACAATGTGGGACAAAAACCCCTTTTTCAAAATAACACATTAATCAAATAACTCAGTGTGAATGCGTGCAGCGCATGAACGAGAAGCCTTGCAAATTACATGATATGGGACAAATAACTTAGCCCAATTAGCAACTAGACCAATGTGAATGCATGCAGATGTCATGGAAAATAGGTTGCGGGCTTCAACTCCAATTGACTTGAGAATGAATAACAACTCCAAGTGATCGTTATGGAAAAGCATTGAATCTTGTCTTTGAAATATGCAGCAGAAGGAGATTGAATAGCAACTTTTCTTCAGGTCTTCAAGCTTTAATCCAGCTCTAAAATACAACACTCTTCTCGCACAAATTCTTCAAGCTTTTCAACAATTAAGTGCGTTAATCCATTCATCAAAAATAATCTGTAAACACAACTATAAATGCATAATATCAATTATTTAAAAGATAAAATAAGATAAATATGCGGATAAAATATACACATTTACGTGTATATCAAATACCCCCACACTTAACTTTTTATTCGTCCTTGAATAAACTAAACTAAGATATGTCACACTTTCGTAGGAAACACGATTGCATTTAGCGTATGCAACAAGCCGTTAAACCCCTAGGTGTCCCTAGTAGGACGAGTGTTGTCTCGTGAGGGTTTTCAGCGGATACTACCCACAAAATCCAAAGCGCCTTGTGTACGCGGATTAATCAAATAATATATTTAAGTTCTTTCATATTCCAAGGATTTCACCTAACTTCAATAATAACGGTTTAGCCCCAAATTGTCCATCCCATAATTAGTGCAAAAATGAATAAAAATTTTCAAGCTGAATCGTAATTCCTTGATAACACTATAATTGTCTTGAAGGTTAAGAGCGTGGTGTCAACCAAAGTTCTACACATCGACAATGTGCACCCAATCACTTCTTTTTTTTTTTAAAATAATTTTACACCAATGTAACTGTAATGTAATGGATATGAGTTATGCATAGATGAAGGAAAATTTTTGTAAGTTCTAAAAATATTATAAATAAGAGGGCAAGTATATTAGTTGAACTTCAAGCTACAAAAGATAAAGTAATACTAAGGCACATATGAACATTTTTATTTCCTTTCGTCTCCTCTACTACAATCCTCGCTTCCAAGTACGGTACGATGGATGTGGATGGAATGGAAATGAATGCTTTATAGTCAAGAATGATGAATGACTATTTTAATCAGAGAGACTCTCTCTTTATTTCATAATTTTTTTTTTCATATTTGCATGATGAATGATGAGCGGAAATGGAATGGAATGACACTGTATTATTTCATTTGATTCCTCCTTTACTAAGCGAATCATAACCAACACTTCATGAAAGGAAAGTTTTGTGCCCTAGTCACTCTACTTCTATAACTCTAATTCAACACACAAGTATGGATTGATGTTATACAAAAAGCTGAAAGGAATGATAAGCAAAGTTTCATAAGATAGTTAACCCATAAAAAATAAGATGTGGTATATGGTTATCCTACCTTAAAACAAGTACGGAATGGGTGGTGTAATATTGGTATAAAAAGCGATGTTTTTGACCTTTAAACAAAGGTTCTTGAGTATACCAATATAAGATAAACTTGTCGAAACATGGATGTAAATTGACTAAAACTTGGGTTTGAATAATGTGGGGTATCGAAGAAGAACGCTACAATGAGTCATTTCTCCTTAATTGGGCCAAGTGGAATTTAGAACTTACAAGTGTGAAAATTTGAGTGAGAAAAATATTATGCATGAAAACGAACTCAGAAAATCCAACATATGTAGGTGCAAACTCATTGTTTATTTGTTTTTTTTTGATCATTTTTACTTGCACATTCTAACATGTATAACAAGGGTTGACACGCTTACTCCAGAACACGACTAACGTCCGCACAGTCTCAAGCTAGCATCTTAAAAAGATACATTACAATTCAATGAATAAATAATGCTCATTCCCATCACCCAACAATTCAACTTATCAAACAAGAACCAAGGTGTTATTTATGAATTTAAGTTAATCCTTGTTCAATGAATGACCTAGTTCATAAAATTTGATTGCTGATGTAATGTAAACTCGCCCCCACACTTGAGTGTGACTGTGTCCTCATAGTCTTTAATCAGACATATCTTAGTGAAAGGGAAAAACAATTAAGAGAATATTTACATATGTACAAAAGAGGGTTAGTGCGTCTTACCGAATGTAATGTGGCTCATGGAGGACCATGAGCTCTTCCTCTTGGTTGGGTATTGGTTCCAAGTAAGGTTTAAGGCGTTGACCATTGACCTTATAAGACGATCCATCGGTTGGATTCTCAATTTCTACTGCACCATACGGAAAAACAGTCCGCACAGTGTAAGGTCCTATCCATCTAGATTTTAACTTACCCGGAAATAAATGCAATCTTGAGTCATACAACAGAACTTTTTGACCTGGCATGAAAGTTTTGAGTAAAATGGATTTATCATGAAAAACTTTTGTCTTGTCCTTGTAAATTCGTTCATTTTCATAAGCATCATTTCGAATTTCATCAAGTTCATTAAGTTGAAGCTTCCTATGTTCACCTGCTTGCTCTAAATCAAGATTCAAAGTTTTTATTGCCCATAACGCCCGATGTTCTAGTTCAACTGGTAAGTGACATGGCTTGCCAAAAATCAACCGATAAGGGGACATACCTAAGTTTGTTTTAAAAGCAGTGCGGTAAGCCCAAAGAGCGTCGGTTCGCTTTTGGGACCAATCTTTGCGATTTCGATTCACAGTTTTCTCAAGGATTTGTTTAATCTGCCTATTCGATACTTCAACCTGCCCACAAGTTTGAGGATGGTACGGAGTGGATAACTTGTGGGTTATCGAATACTTTCTCATGAGAGCTTCAAAAGAACGATTACAGAAATGTATCCCGTTATCACTGATTATTGTGCGAGGTGTGCCGAACCTAGAGAAGAAATTTTCTTTCAAGAAGCTCACAACAACCCTGTTATCGTTTGTTTTGCATGGAACAGCTTCTACCCATTTAGAAACATAATCGACGGCTAAGAGGATGTAAATGTTCCCAAAAGAATTAGGGAAGGGTCCCATGAAGTCTATACCCCAAACATCAAAAACTTCGACTTCTTGAATTGGATTTAGGGGCATTATATTCCATTTAGAAATTTTCCCTAATTATTGACATCGATCACAAGTTTTGCAGAATTCGTAAGCGTCCTTGAAAAGGTTGGGCCAGTAGAAACCCGATTGGAGAACCTTTTCGGCTGTCTTTTTGGGACCGAAGTGACCACCACAGGCTTGGTCATGACAGAAAGAGAGGACACTACGAGTTTCGGTGTCGGGATCACACCTTCGAATGATTTGATCTGGGCAGTATTTGAAAAGATAGGGGTCGTCCCAATAAAAATGTTTCACTTGGGAAAATAATTTGTGTTTATCCTGCTTAGAACAAAAAGAAGGGGTCTGCTTGGTGACTAAGTAGTTGACAATGTCAGCGAACCAGGGATCAGTGGATAGAGAAAATAACTGTTCATTAGGGAAATTATCATTGAACGGAAGAGAAGAAGACGGGGCATTTGGAAGACGAGACAAGTGGTCCGCAATAACGTTGTCAGATCCTTTTTTATCCTTAATGGTAAGGTCAAACTCTTGAAGTAAAAGGATCCAATGAATGAGACGAGCCTTAGCATCCTTTTTAGAGAAAAGGTACCTAAGTGCGGAATGATCAGTATGAACAGTGATGTGTGAGCCAACTAGATAAGGTCTGAATTTTTCTAAAGCGAAAACGACTGCCAAGAGTTCCTTTTCAGTGGTCGTATAATTGATTTGAGCGTCATTCAGAGTCTTACTCGCATAGTAAATGACGTGAAGAATCTTATCGATACGTTGTCCTAAGATAGCGCCAACAGCAAAGTTCGAGGTGTCACACATGATTTCAAAAGGCAGCTTCCAATTGGGAGAGCAGATGATAAGAGCAGTGACAAGTTCATTTTTGAGATGCTCAAAAGATGAAATACAATCAGAATTGAAGTCGAAAGGAACATCCTTACCAAGAAGCACTACTACAAAACATGTCAGTTGCATCGGTTGTTTACACCCCCTGTTGCATCAGTTCAGAAACCGATGCGTATGCAACCGATGCAATAAAATAAAAAATCTTGCATCGGTTTCAAAATAGGTGCAAAAAAACTATTTTTGCATCAGTTTTTAGTAATAACCAGTGCAAAAGAAAGATTTTCGTCTCAAAATTGCCAACTATATTACATCAGTTGACCGGTAACAACCGGTGAAAAAACTATAGTTTGCATCGCTTATTACTTCTATCAACCGATGCAATAGAGGGGACATTGGCTTTTCTTCCGTCCTTAATTTTGCATTGGTTGTTTCTAAAGGCAAATGCAAAAAGACTCTTCTCATAACCAAGAACTATTGTATGCAATATTATAATCATTTAAAATAAAATCAAATATATGAGAAAATGCGGATTGAATAAGATAATACAAATATATATATATATACACGTATTTCAATCATAGTACTCATAATCCATACAAAAAAGTGATCCATAAAATTCATTTTGGTATAATACTTCTACCATTTGATATGTACAATCATTAAGAAGCAATATAGCCTAGAATATGAAGTACCCTATTATAGCAACACTTCCAGCAACATTCTCACTTCGATCCAAAACAAAAACATGAGTTGAAATAATAGATATAATGTCATTAAATAGAAATGTATTTGAAACTTTGAAATAAAATATCAACTAATAATGACAGTCCCACTGTATTAGTATAACGATGTAAATGTTATACTGCGCATGAGGTATGGTGGAGTATCATTTCTTTATACAAACTGTGCATGAGGTGCAGTTATATGAATGCAAACTAAATGCAGAAATAATGTGAATATGAAGATTGCTGTGAATATGCAGAAATAATGAGAGAGAAATTATCCTAACCTGAATGCAGAAAATTCAATACTATTCAGTTCAAATGCAACTATAAATGATGAAGATTGTTATGCTTTTGTTGGAAGTTCTCAATTTCTTATCTTTTATTTGTCCGGTTAATTAAGTTCACACTTTGATAAACTCTATGTTTAATTAAGATAAAAAAATCAGAAATATTGTGAATAGTAATGCAAACTACAGCCATTGCATTTGCATTATGATCACTGCATTCACATTTCGTAAAGTGGTTTTCAGAAATAATATTTTGTGCCCAATATCTTTATGATGAACATATGCTTGCAATAACCAACCAGAAGATTCCAAGCCATCTTAAAATTACAAGGTGGATAGTTGCATTTATTCAGGGTATTTTCAAATAGGGAAACTATCCTTGTTAATCTGTATCTTTACATCCATTTGATTCCTGACCCCTTTTAATTAAAAACATTAAAAATTCTTCATTTTCTGCGATTCGAAAATAAAACATACCTTTACAATGACATGCCAAAAATTTCAAAATATAATATAAGTCAGCATACCCCAACATATCTCCTCTACTCATTTCATATTGTTATCCCTTTCCCGTGCTGCTCTATTCAAAAAAACCTGAAGAAAGAAAGAACAATTAATAATCTTGAGATTAAAAATTCAAAATCAATTGAAATAAAAGTCAATAAAATATAAAGGAGTGATATTTTGGTGTGTTTTGATGGGATCTACTAGGCTTTGAGTGATATAGTGGCTCAGCTTCATGTAAGTAGTAAATGACAGTAATATAATAAGGCAGTTTTAGACGGGGTTTGCTTTATTTTGTAGTATATGCAACAGGAGATCGTGATAGTGGATGCAATGGACACCTCAGGGAGAATTATGGTGATGCATGACTTTAGGTGATGAAGTGCATCAATTCTTGTCACATGCGCATATCTGCTTGATTCATTCAAATTTTAAAGCACTAATGGCCAAGAGTAGAAAAAGAAAAAAAACGTGTTGTTTATGTCAACAAAGCATTCTTTTCCACTTGCACCTAACAAGTTCTTAAAAACAATTTGTAGGCATTCAGACTAGAGATCAAAATTTGATGGCATTCAAACTAGAGATCTTAATGTACCTGATAAGCAGGTTGCTCAGATCAAAATTTCCAGTTGGAGAAGTAAATTGTCTAGATGGGGGTGATCTACATTTGCTTCATTCATCTATGAAATATCCTTCTCATGTGTTAGAGTGTGCTAGATTGTTTCCTACATATGATATTTTGGCACTGTTCTCAAGACTTCAATCAACTACTATATTCCATTTCATACTGGCAGAGTTCTTGGAGAGAGCAAACTCTCTTCAGATTACTTCATTGTTGATTATAAAGAAATTATGAAAGTTGCAGCTGTAGTTGACGACTTCCCACTTGGATTTATGACAAATACCTTTTCTGTATAAGCTCTGTTGACATGAATGATGATATTTATACTCAAGCTCTAAAGCAGTTTGTTGAAAACTATTCTAAGACAGGCATTGTTCGTCTGAGGGAAATCCTCACTCCATGGGTCTCTTGTGATTCCTAGAACACAAAACGAGCTTAAGGAGCTTGAGCCCATCCATAAGGTCCTTGATCTGTATGTGTGGTTGAGCTTCAGAATGGAAGAATCATTTCCAGATTGCAAGTTAGCTTCATCCCAAAAAGCAGCCTGCAGCTAATTAATTGAAGAATTTTTGGAAAGATTGGGATCTCAAAGATCAAGTCACAAGATGAACACAAAGCTATTAAAGAAGAAGTATCATGATGTCTTGAAGGTTACTCAGTCCACTATAAGTTATGATAAGGTCTGATAGTTAATCATTACCTCAAATGCTATTTTATCATAGATAATCATTTTATGCAGTTAATTGTACCATAGTTGCTGAGAGGTAAGCTTGCTACTGTCATAAGATAAAGAAATATGTTCCCGGACCTTTTCATAAAGAAAGTGTTTAAATGTACAATGGTAGAGTAATTAATTACTTTTGTCTGTGACTTATTTTTTTTACTCACCAGCAAATGTGTGTCCATTTATACCAGTTTTTGTCAGAATTATCAATGCTCATAAAATGATAATTCATAAGTTATAAATGATAAAAAAAATATGTACTTTGAAATTGCACTTGTAGAAAATTATGAATGTTTATGCATGTTTTCAAAACCAAGTGACACCTAAGGTTTATATTCTTAAATCTCAAATCATTCAAAACTCATGGAGCCTAAATTTAATACTCAAGCAAAAAAAAAAAAAAAAAAAAAAGAATTAATATTCAATACTAAACATATTTTTCAAACTCAAATTTCAATACTCAAGATAAAATAAAAAATTAATACTCATAACTAAACATATTCTCAAAAATGTCAATGTCATGTGTTGTTCAAAGCATACCTTTTTCAAAACTTACATGAATTTTCCTAAGATCTGACATAGATATACAAAATCTCATACATTTTGCAAAATCACCCATTAAAATTCGATAAGTGCATGCAAAACCTTATGTCCCTAAAATTCAAACATGTAAAGTACTGTCATATGGTAAGGAATATTTTTGTGTATAAAACTGTAAAGGGCGTAGATTTCTGTGTATAAAACTATGCATATTTGAAGTCATTGCAACCTTCCAAGTTTTATAATTAAAGATTCCTTCATCCGAAACTGTTTTTAGGCTGATTCATGTATTAAACAGATAAAGATCGTCATACACCCATTGGTATAAGTTTTAAAATAATTAAGGGCGTGTATTCTCAAGAATTAGTACAAATATCATATATAAGAAAACACAATGCATGATTAAAAAAGAATCTACTTAAAATCATACATTAAAAAGAATCTACTAATGGCCAAGAGTATAAACACACACTAGTTTCAGAACAACTTTGTGTTGCAAGTTTTAGGATTGGTTAAGTATCAAATTGCTAAACGAACACCAGCTTACTTACTATGCAGACATAACAATGGATTTTTACACAAATAGAAGCATATCTTAATCGTTGTTTCTAATCATTATAGTTTTAGCATTCCAAGCCAAAACATCTAGAAAAATTAGTAAATCATACTTAGTATTTGAGAAGCATGAGTCTTGGATGGCTCAGTATGGACGAGCTTACGTGTAGCGACCCGAACTTCCCCGGTCTCCGAAGAGATGGGAAAGAACGAATTACTGTGAGGACAAGACAAATCAGGACACAAACGGAAGAACATTTCATTGTTATTACAACAATTCCATCAGATACATGAATATACAGAGTATAAATGAATAAATTACATTCGATAAATATCAGAGATTACAATAAATTACATAGCAGCGGAAAAACAATATAGAGCACAACTGAAGGTGATATACGGATACAGAGCTTTCCGGATATCATTCCAGCTGTAAACCAGGATCCTGTGAATATAAATCTGCAAAACCAAAACTACTAGCTGCCCGTGTCGAAAATAGGGGCACACAGAGTTTAGGTTAAAACAATAAACTCCAGGTCAGTCATGTGACTGGTGTGAGAACTAAAACAGTTATTTAAAACTTTACTTTAAAAGAGAGTAATTCAAGGGACCACGCCGTATAACACGGAACGGGTTTCCTCCCAAGAATACCAGTGCATAGAAAAGACCACGCAATGCTTTTTTGAAAAATGAAGCTATTATAAGACCCAGGTCCCATCACACAATGTAACGCAAGCCGGAGGATAGGGTTTTCCCTTATAATAGCCAAACATGCTTGGTACGTTTAAAACAAATCATTTGATACTATAATAAGTGTATAGTGTCAAAACAATTTCAATCATAAATATCAATCATAGACGGCATGGGTACCATCTATCATGTCGCCATACTAGTTCTACAATTAAAACCGCAATACACGTATTGGAAATGGGATTTCCATCATGAGTCGAGGCAAGGGGCAAGCTCCTCTCCGCGTTCGAGACAATCTAGCAAATGCCTCAGGGCTACGCACTCTGGGCAACCCTAGATGCGGCTGGGCCGGTCCTCACTTACGTTAGAGGATTGGCAATTCCTGAACACACGTTTCCCGGTCCTTACAGACCTATAATCGAGGCGCCTCATTCCAACAACCACAAAGGTGAAAAGTATATAAATGTCAGGGCTGGTAAGTCACTGACACCACCAAAGCTGGAAAGAAACGTCGTGCTCTCCCAGCGGTCCGTATCCCGTTTTTAACTCATACCGAGGTGTGAGGCTCGCGAATTCACGCTATACACAAAGCTGCCACGTAGGCCGTGCTTTGATCATCAACCACAAGACTTTGCTTTTCAACAGAAGCCTTGATCCATGCAACTCAGCATGCCACACAGGCCATTCATGCCATGCGATTGATATCTATCGATATATAACCTCTAAGCTCGTACGTCTCAGAGAAGGGCGTTAAGCAAGAGAATAAGTTCTCCGCCGCCAAACAGATATATATTTAACAGAAATCAATCAACATAGAATAAAATCCAATGTCAGACACACAATCCATTTACAAGTTCGTTCTGGGTCTGAACGAAACTGGAGGCACTTTCCTCGCATATCCATCGATCTCCAAGTACGTCTGGACGGCCACCAACTATTTCCATCCTTTTGGGTGTACAGCCCAATCAGGATCGTCAGTAATTACCCAAACAATGTGAAGACTTCCGGTCTTCGACCACTGTCTTCATCGTCGACTTATCGTCGAATCGGTTATTCAGAATGGGTATAAACCCGGCCTTTCCGAATAACCCGCGTATATTAAAAACAAATGTTACACAAACAACAAACGCCTCATTCCAATTCAGAATATTCTTTTATTCACAAAATCACATTCTTAGGGAAAGGTTCCCATTAATTTTATCCAAGATAAATTCTTCTAAATTTATCCTATAATCTTCCTTTGGATGTCATTTCAAACCAGATTATGGTTTTTCGAACTAGTCGAGATTAGCGAACCACACCGAAGTAATTATTTATTTTATTTCCCAATCCCAACCTATTCATCCCATGAAGCAAAACTGGTAATACTCCATATCTAATACCACAATGTTGTCAGTAAAATTAATTACCATTTCACATTCAAATCTAATTAAAGATTTAACTATCGCTTTGGAGCAAAACTGGTGATACTCCATCCTCGCTCAATTTCTAAATTTGATAATTTAAATTATCTATTCACATTTCAATCTAATTATAGATTCGTTAAAACTCCTTTTATTGGGTTAAAGAACTAATGTCATTTAAAACACAGTTCACGACAAACCCAAATCACATTCTATTTATCATCGGGTTAAAGAACTAGTGTTGTTTAAAACACAGTTCACGATAAACCCACAAATCAATTCTAGTTCAATTCAAATCAAATATATTAGGAATTCCGATTATTTAAAACCCCTTTTTAAATCTAATTTATTTATTTAAAAAAAAAACGGGTTTTAAATTGAGTTCAAACTAGTTCATTTTGATAAAAATCTATTTTTATCTTTTCAAATATGGAGTTTTTCATCCCATATTTTCCCAAATCATTTCTTCTGATTTTACACAAATTATTGATATTTTTAATAATTTTATCAAGGCCCGTACAGTCGATTTCCATCAACGGCCATCGAACTGCACTTACAGCGACCTTTTCCAAATTTGATTTGGATGTATCTCCAAATCCAACCGTTAGATTTCAAATTTCTAATATTCGTTAGAAAGCTCTTTTCGATACGAACCCAACGGTTCTGGTTTTCAACTTCCATTTCAATTCATTTCGAAATCGTTTTATATTCAATTCATTTCGAAATCGTTTTATATTCAATTCATTTTGAAATCGTTTTATATTCAATTCATTTCGAAATCGCTTTTCAATGTTCATTTTATTTCGAAATCGTTTTCTATTCGAAATCGTTTTCAATTCAATTCATTTCGTTTCGAAATCGTTTTCAATTCAATTCATTTCGAAACCGTTTTCTATTCGATTCATTTTATTTTCTATTCAAATCAAATTCGTTATATATTCAATTCAAATCAAATTCTATATATATTCAAATCAAATTCATTTCCTATTCAAATCAAATTCAAATTCGTTTTCTATTCAATTCAAACTCATTTCGTTTTCTATTTGAATCAAATTCATTTCATTTTCTATTTGAATCAAATTCATTTCATATCCAATTGAAATCAAATTCATTTCATATCCAATTGAAATCAAATTTGTTTTATATTCAATTGAAATCAAATTCGTTTTCTTTTCAATTCAATTCGAATTCCATTTCAAAATATTCGATTTCGAAATCACTTTTCAATATTCATTTTAAAATGAATAATATCGATATAAATATCGTTCACGTCAAAATGGCGTCAATCTAATCAACACGGCTTCATATATTTCTATTTTCAAATATTCTATTTCAAATATTTCCTTTTTCAAATATTTCTATTTTAAATATTCTATTTCAAATATTTCTTATTTCAAATATTTCTTATTTCAAATATTTCTTATTATCAAAATATTTCGATTCAACACATGACTAATCTCAACGGATGAGTACAGTCAACACATGAACCTTTATTTTATAATATTCTTTATTTTCTAAATTGGAATGAAGCCCAATCAATCACCATATAATGTTAATTATATGGATTTTCATACATCACACGTATATAATAGCATTGAAAAATAATCAACCATCAACCAAAGTGCACTACACTGTATAAGCATCAAATATAGATATCTAACGCTTATAACAGTCTGTCAATCAATCGATCGACATATTTAACCAATCAGGATGAGTGAACTTCAAATTTCATCCCAACACCCGTGTGGGGTTTCAAACAATCAAACACAGATTTTAGTTGTGTAGTTGGGCGATGTGTAAAATTTATTGACCCAATCAATATCAGTCAAATAGGTGTACATAAACAAACCGTCCGGTTTGTAAATGAATATTTATTTATTCACATTCACTGTATTCGTATTCATGTTAAAAATTATATTTTTTAAAGAAAAAAAACATTTTATTTCAACATATGAATTTTTATTCAGTTCATTCTTTAAATAAAATGATATTTTTATTTTTCTAACATATTTAAGAAAATTTCGGCGGCATAACGGCACGATACTAGAAACGGGATGAGGCCTAGCCTTATCCCCGGTCTAGTGAAGGCCCACGCCATTCACATATCAACCAAATTCACCAAACAACCAAATTCAAATCAAATCATCTAACTAATCTATGCAACCAAACAAACAAGTCCATGGTCTGTGGACGATTGTGTCGGGTGCTACTAAACACCGTCTGCATCCTAGTATATATATAACTAGAAAAAAGGAAATTGAGTGAGAAGTTCTCACCGAAAGCTATCCCAACTTTACGACACTTCATTGATAGAAATCTTCATCGTTCTCGCCTTTTTGCCATCTTCATTGCCCGTATTCACTACATATGTAAAAATCACATTTTTATATTGCTATTCAATATATAAAAATCGAATTTTTTACTTCGCTATTCAATATATAAAAATCGAATTTTTACTTCGCTATTCAATATATACAAATCGAATTTTTACTTCGCTCTTCAATATATAAAAATCGAATTTTTACTTCGCTATTCAATATATAAAAATCGAATTTTTACTTCGCTATTCAATATATAAAAATCTCGCCTTTTCAAACATAACGATAAAACCTTTCTATAGAAAAATTATATTTTTCTTCATTATAAAAATCAAATTTTTATCTTGCTATCATATTTATAAAAATTCTATTTTTATTCTAGTGGTAACCTTATAAAGATCGCATCTTTACCCAAATGAAGACATCATAAAAAATCTTGTTTTCCCTTTGTAAAAATTTCAACTTTCCATTTGTAAAAATCTTAACTTTCTAATTTAAAAATCCTAACTCTATATATAAAATATCTGAACTTTATACAATAAACAGTTTTTACAAATTAAAATAAAAATAAATAAATAAATAAATAAATAAAACAAAGGAGAACTTACAGCGAATTGGGGGGGGGGGGGGGTATCTCGCCGGCGGCGGCCTGGGTGGCGTCGACGCCGGGTACAGGAGGTTGGGGGGTGCGAGGTGGCTTGGGTGGTCGTGGGTGTGCTGTGGGTGGCTGCGTCAGGGTTTGGGGGGGGGGGGGGAGGTTTCGATCGAGGCTGAGGAGGAGGAGCGGAGGAAAAGAGAGAGGGTGCGGGGTGGTCGTCGGTCGGCGCGCGCGCGGTGGTGGTCCCACCTGGAGGCGCGGTGGCGCGATTAGGTTCTAGGGGTTTTTTTTTCTTTTATTTTGTTTTCGATTATGAATCGGGGGGCCTGGAGAGTTAAAGGGGGAGAGAGTTATTTTATTTATTTATTTTATTATGAAAAAGTTGACTTTTACATATGACCTCTAAACGAGGCCCACCGCCTGTCGTCCATAGCGTATTACCCCCATTCCGAACACAATGGCATATGTATCGCAAGATGATTCGATCGTTTGAATCAGTTTTTGTCAAAACCAACATATAATTCTATATATTGAATTTGAACGCGCATTTCAATTTACCGGGGTCACATACTAACACGAAAATTCCAGAAAAATATTTTCTAGCTTCGTATTGACGATACGGTCCTAACAAAACTAGTTTCGTCGAATTCTGAGACCGTTGGAAAAATGGCCATTTTCCAGTCGATTAAAATCAAGTGAAAATTAGTGTCACATCCTTAAAATAAAACTTAATTAGGCTCACATCCTCTTGTTTCAAAACATATAAATTACATCCCTATTTTTAAACAGCGGCGAATATTTTTACAAAACTGCCCCTTTTCTTAATTCACGCCGTAATTACCTAGGTCGGATCTCATTACGTAATTAACTTTTTTTTTCAAGAAACCTATATTCCGTTCTCAATGGCGGCGCCGTCATGAATTTTCACTTTTGGGTGCGTTAATTATATCGAACGTAGATTTATTCGATGGATTGACGCCTTCCGTTTTGTCAGATCTAGGGTTGATCATTGATAGAGAGAAGAAGCGATTGAAATTTGCAGGGATTAAGATAATTACGGTTGGTTCAATGATGAGTCGCAATGGAAGTTTTGGGAAGCTGATGGTTGCAATTTTTCTGGTTATTGTGTATGGAGATTGCTGTAGAAAGTCGCAATTTTTGAGCAGTAGTCGATGATGTAATAGTGAGGAGATGTGAATGCAAGATTTGTGAAGGTGGAGAATTCTTTGATCATGGAATTAATGCAATTTTTGTATAAATTTTTTTGTTTTTTTGGATTATACAGTCGTATGTGTCATTTTTTCATTTTTTTTGATCTTATGTTCTTAATACATATTTCAGAATATGCAAATATTGTTAATATGAGCATATATGTATGCAACTTTTGTTAGAACTCGTGCATATATGTTTGGTTATATCCAGGAAAGTTGCGTATATGTATGCATATATGCTAGATATATGCATACAAATATGCATATTTTTTAAATATTTGTTTTTAGCATTTATGTTAAAAAGTTGCATTCAAATATGCATCTACTCTTGATATATGCATATCTGTATGCAACTTTATATCAAACATGCAGAAAATACCAGAATATAAAATATATGTATATTTGTATGCATATATCTAGAAAACTTGCATATAAATAGGCAGATATCAATGTTATTTTTCTAAATTGTACGTCTATATGTTTGTAGTTATTTTTTCTAATGTGGTTTCTACAAATTGTCAATTTCTCTGATATTTACTTATTTTTTCATCTTTTTTGATCTTATGTTCTTAATATGTGTTTCAGAATATGCAAATATTGTTAATATGAGCATATATGTATGCAACTTTTGTTAGAACTCGTGCATATATATTTGGTTATATCCAGGAAAGTTGCATATATGTATGCATATATTCTAGATATATGCATACAAATATGCATATATTTTAAATATTTCATAATATTTGCAAATAAATATGCAATTATTAAGAATAACTCTATACAAGTAAGAAAAATTTCATAATATCAATTAAAATCAGAAGAAATTAATTCAGTACATAAAACTCCCCAGAAATTCAGTCTAGAAACTACATAAATATCTTTGCACAAATTCAAAACTGTGAAATTCAGTTCATTTTTATTTGCGTTCGACTGTGCAAATAATGCGAAAACATGCACACATATGTGCAACAAATCTGCAGGCAAAACATTTGCTTAATTTCTTTTCTGCAAATATTGCATATAGGTATGCAACTATTGGCAAAATTTTCATATATATATGCAACTTTTTTTTTCCAATTTCCGTGGACTGCTGCGATTATTTTAAGATTTTAGAATTTTTTTTCTTGGCTGCCGCTTTTTTTTTGTTCAAAACTGAAGGAGGCGAAAGAAATAATGCAGCAGGCGGAAGCAATAAAGTAGGATGCGGATCCTACTTAATAGGACTGCTTAATTGATTGAGTCGTTGTTGGACATTTTTTCCGTTCGTAAGGTTATTTCCGGTATTTTTTGAGCGGAAATTCAAAAATAGGGATGTATCTCACGTTCTTTTTATCAGCGGTTTTTTTTTCTATTTTGAAAGTTAATAGGGACCTGTAAAAAACACACCCTAAAATCAACTAAAACCGGTCAAACGCGTTTTCCTTTTCCACGCTCACATACTGATTCGAAAAATTATGAAATTTGGAATCTAGCAATAATTTGACATCACGGATCCAACAAAAGTGGTTTCGTCGAAATCTGAGGTCGTTTGCAGAATTTCCATTTTTAAGGCCTGAATTCCATAGCGACTATTCAGAATTTTCAACTGGACATATCTTTTGATTCCCGCTATGAAATTTCAATTTTTCGGATTCGTTGGAAAGATATCATCAATTAGATCCTAATGTTTTTGGTTTCACTAAAACCCGGATTGTTTTGCACCCGGTACATTCAATTGAAGTTTGAAATCGAATTATCGAACTACCGCGCCATTTTCAATTCTATTTATAATTATATATAAATATTTATATTCTAACGACGACGCGTATAATATATACATTGAATTCTATTCAAAATAAATTTTTCGTCGATATTATTTAAAATAATCTATTTTAAATATTCAAAATTCGCTAAAATAGCCAAAATAAAAAATTTAAACTGGCCCAGATTTTCGGGTTATTACAGTCTCCCCCACTTAAAACTTTTCGTCCCCGAAAAGGAACAAAGTCGAAAGTGGTTTGATTAATCAGCTCTACGTTCGATCTGGCTTCCATTCCCCAACTTTTCAGTTTCTGAGAATTTTCAAATTTTCAAAAATTTGGCTAACACCCTAAATTTTCGAAAAATTTCGCCATAACCTCCCCAGCACCGGGAGCCACGGGAAAATCCCGAAATTGCCATATAGGCCTTCTGATCTCAAAAAGAAAAAGAAAAAGCCAAGCGGCTAGCCAATAGGCTCATAAAATCATCATCACCCAAACAAAATAGGAAATTATAGTAAACATGTACCTATTTGTTGGGCAAACAAATTTTATTCTCTGCTCTAGCCTCCTTGCTATGACCTGTTCAATGTAAGTACATGTATATGCAACCAAATGCGACTACTTTTCAATATAATACAATATTTGATGCAATTAGGCATAATGGTTCAAAATTAGCACACAAATAGACAAACAACTCAAACATCAATCAATTAGTGAATTAGAATTTCAAATTCATAATTTTGATATATATACAAAAAATCATGATTTTGATGCCAATTCACAACAATGTGTTCTAGCTATATAAGTTTTGGTTCTCACACCAGTCTAATGGAAATATATAGATATCACACCTTCGAAACACGAACATAAATATTGATGATGCCATGGTCATTATCAACATCATCTCCGGGCGACTAGAATGTGATTCTATATCTACCTAATATATTAAAACTTCGAATATACGTTCATGACGCGTATATGCAAAATCTTTATATATCGGATTGTCCATATTCAAAATAAATAAATATTCAAATACGTATAAAATGGTTTAAATTTTCAAAACAAAATTGTTTTCATTTGAAAAATATATTCTTCACACTCGTTCTAGGATACTACTAATCCTATCTCTAACGAGTCATTCTAATTGGATATTACTAATCCAATATCTGATGGATTCTTTCGTATGGTTCTAATCTGTCTTGTTCTCGAGCTCTGTAAACCAAATGTAGCGACCCGAACTTCCCCGGTCTCCGAAGAGATGGGAAAGAACGAATTACTGTGAGGACAAGAAAAATCAGGACACAAACGGAAGAACATTTCGTTGTTATTACAACAATTCCATCAGATACAAGAATATACAGAGTATAAATGAATAAATTACATTCGATAAATATCAGAGATTACAATAAATTACATAGCAGCGGAAAAACAATATAGAGCACAACCGAAGGTGATATACGGATACAGAGCTTTCCGGATATCATTCCAGCTGTAAACCAGGATCCTGTGAATATAAATCTGCAAAACCAAAACTACTAGCTGCCCGTGTCGAAAATAGGGGCACCCAGAGTTTAGGTTAAAACAATAAACTCCAGGTCAGTCATGTGACTGGTGTGAGAACTAAAACAGTTATTTAAAACTTTACTTTAAAAGAGAGTAATTCAAGGGACCACGGCGTATAACACGGAACGGGTTTCCTCCCAAGAATACCAGTGCATAGAAAAGACCACGCAATGCTTTTTCGAAAAATGAAGCTATTATAAGACCCAGGTCCCATCACACAATGTAACGCAAGCCGGAGGATAGGGTTTTCCCTTATAATAGCCAAACATGCTTGGTACGTTTAAAACAAATCATTTGATACTATAATAAGTGTATAGTGTCAAAACAATTTCAATCATAAATATCAATCATAGGCGGCATGGGTACCATCTATCATGTCACCATACTAGTTCTACAATTAAAACCGCAATACACGTATTGGAAATGGGATTTCCGTCATGAGTCGAGGCAAGGGGCAAGCTCCTCTCCGTGTTCGAGACACTCTAGCAAATGCCTCAGGGCTACGCACTCTGGGCAACCCTGGATGCGGCTGGGCCGGTCCTCACTTACGTTAGAGGATTGGCAATTCCTGAACACACGTTTCCCAGTCCTTACAGACCTATAATCGAGGCGCCTCATTCCAACAACCACAAAGGTGAAAAGTATATAAATGTCAGGGTTGGTAAGTCACTGACACCACCAAAGCTAGAAAGAAACGTCGTGCTCTCCCAGCGGTCCGTATCCCGTTTTTAACTCATACCGAGGTGTGAGGCTCGCGAATTCACGCTATACACAAAGCTGCTACGTAGGCCGTGCTTTGATCATCAACCACAAGACTTTGCTTCTCAACAGAAGCCTTGATCCATGCAACTCAGCATGCCACACAGGCCATTCATGCCATGCGATTGATATCTATCGATATATAACCTCTAAGCTCGTACGTCTCAGAGAAGGGCGTTAAGCAAGAGAATAAGTTCTCCGCCGCCAAACAGATATATATTTAACAAAAATCAATCAACACAGAATAAAATCCAATGTCAGATACACAATCCATTTACAAGTTCGTTCTGGGTCTGAACGAAACTGGAGGCACTTTCCTCGCATATCCATCGATCTCCAAGTACGTCTGGACGGCCACCAACTATTTCCATCCTTTTGGGTGTACAGCCCAATCAGGATCGTCGGTAATTACCCAAACAATGTGAAGACTTCCGGTCTTCGACCACTGTCTTCATCGTCGACTTATCGTCGAATCGGTTATTCAGAATGGGTATAAACCCGGCCTTTCCGAATAACCCGCGTATATTAAAAACAAATGTTACACAAACAACAAACGCCTCATTCCAATTCAAAATATTCTTTTATTCACAAAATCACATTCTTAGGGAAAGGTTCCCATTAATTTTATCCAAGATAAATTCTTCTAAATTTATCCTATAATCTTCCTTTGGATGTCATTTCAAACCAGATTATGGTTTTTCGAACTAGTCGAGATTAGCGAACCACACCGAAGTAATTATTTATTTTATTTCCCAATCCCAACCTATTCATCCCATGTAGCAAAACTGGTAATACTCCATATCTAACACCACAGTGTTGTCGGTAAAATTAATTACCATTTCACATTCAAATCTAATTAAAAATTTAACTATCGCTTTGGAGCAAAACTGGTGATACTCCATCCTCGCTCAATTTCTAAATTTGATAATTTAAATTATCTATTCACATTTCAATCTAATTACAGATTCGTTAAAACTCCTTTTATTGGGTTAAAGAACTAATGTCATTTAAAACACAGTTCACGACAAACCCAAATCACATTCTATTTATCATCGGTTTAAAGAACTAGTGTTGTTTAAAACACAGTTCACGATAAACCCACAAATCAATTCTAGTTCAATTCAAATCAAATATATTAGGAATTCCGATTATTTAAAACCCCTTTTTAAATCTAATTTATTTATTTAAAAAAAAAATCGGGTTTTGAATTGAGTTCAAACTAGTTCATTTTGATAAAAATCTATTTTTATCTTTTCAAATATGGAGTTTTCCATCCCATATTTTCCCAAATCATTTCTTCTGATTTTACACAAATTAGTGATATTTTTAATAATTTTATCAAGGCCCGTACGGTCGATTTCCATCAACAGCCATCGAACTGCACTTACAACGACCTTTTCCTAATTTGATTTGGACGTATCTCCGAATCCAACCGTTAGATTTCAAATTTCTAATATTCGTTAGAAAGATATTTTCGATACGAACCCAACGGTTCCGGTTTTAGGAGAATCCGACGGTCGGATCTCCCGTAATGTCCGTTTGAAATAAATGGTCGAAATTCACGAACTTCCGCGGCGCGGCGCGTTCTATTTAGGCCATTATATTATATATATAATATATATAATATATATTTCGTTGATTTCTATTTAGAACGAATTATATAAATAGTTTTGAATTCGTTTCAAAAACATTTTCAACTTCCATTTCAATTCATTTCGAAATCGTTTTTTATTCAATTCATTTCAAAATCGTTTTATATTCAATTCATTTCGAAATCGTTTTATATTCAATTCATTTCGAAATCATTCTATATTCAATTCATTTCGAAATCGCTTTTCAATATTCATTTTATTTCGAAATCGTTTTCTATTCGATTCAATTCGAAATCGTTTTCAATTCAATTCATTTCGTTTCGAAATCGTTTTCAATTCAATTCATTTCGAAATCGTTTTCTATTCGATTCATTTCATTTTCTATTCAAATAAAATTCGTTATATATTCAATTCAAATCAAATTCTATATATATTCAAATCAAATTCATTTCCTATTCAAATCAAATTCAAATTCGTTTTCTATTCAATTCAAATTCATTTCGTTTTCTATTTGAATCAAATTCATTTCATTTTCTATTTGAATCAAATTCATTTCGTTTTCTATTTGAATCAAATTCATTTCATATCCAATTGAAATCAAATTCATTTCATATCCAATTGAAATCAAATTCGTTTTATATTCAATTGAAATCAAATTCGTTTTTCTTTTCAATTCAATTCGAATTCCATTTCAAAATTTTCGATTTCGAAATCACTTTTCAATATTCATTTTAAAATGAATAAAATCGATATAAATATCGTTCACGTCAAAATGACGTCAATCTAATCAACACGGCTTCATATATTTCTATTTTCAAATATTCTATTTCAAATATTTCCTTTTTCAAATATTTCTATTTCAAATATTCTATTTCAAATATTTCTTATTTCAAATATTTCTTATTATCAAAATATTTCGATTCAACACATGACTAATCTCAACGGATGAGTACAGTCAACACATGAACCTTTATTTTATAATATTCTTTATTTTCTAAATTGGAATGAAGCCCAATCAATCACCATATAATGTTAATTATATGGATTTTCATACATCACACGTATATTATAGCATTGAAAAATAATCAACCATCAACCAAAGTGCACTACACTGTATAAGCATCAAATATAGATATCTAACGCTTATAACAGCCTGTCAATCAATCGATCGACATATTTAATCAATCAGGATGAGTGAACTTCAAATTTCATCCCAACACCCGTGTGGGGTTTCAAACAATCAAACACAGATTTTAGTTGTGCAGTTGGGCGATGTGTAAAATTTATCGACCCAATCAATATCAGTCAAATAGGTGTACATAAACAAACCGTCCGGTTTGTAAATGAATATTTATTTATTCACATTCACTGTATTCGTATTCACGTTAAAAATTATATTTTTAACGAAAAAAATCATTTTATTTCAACATATGAATTTTTATTCAGTTCATTCTTTAAATAAAATGATATTTTTATTTTTCTAACATATTTTAGAAAATTTCGGCGGCATAACGGCACGATACTAGAAACGGGAAGAGGCCTAGCCTTATCCCCGGTCTAGTGAAGGCCCACGCCATTCACACATCAATCAAATTCACCAAACAACCAAATTCAAATCAAATCATCTAACTAATCTATGCAACCAAACAAACAAGTCGATGGTCTGTGGACGATTGTGTCGGGTGCTACTAAACACCGTCTGCATCCTAGTATATATATAACTAGAAAAAAGGAAATTGAGTGAGAAGTTCTCACCGAAAGCTATCCCAACTTTACGACACTTCATTGATAGAAATCTTCATCGTTCTCGCCCTTTTGCCATCTTCGTTGCCCGTATTCACTACATATGTAAAAATCACATTTTTATATTGCTATTCAATATATAAAAATCGAATTTTTTTACTTCGCTATTCAATATATAAAAATTGAATTTTTACTTCGCTATTCAATATATAAAAATCGAATTTTTACTTCGCTATTCAATATATAAAAATTGAATTTTTACTTCGCTATTCAATATATAAAAATCGAATTTTTACTTCGTTATTCAATATATAAAAATCGATTTTTTACTTCGCTATTCAATATATAAAAATCGAATTTTTACTTCGCTATTCAATATATAAAAATCTCGCCTTTTCAAACATAACGATAAAACCTTTCTATAGAAAAATTATATTTTTCAAACATAACGATAAAACCTTTCTATAGAAAAATTATATTTTTCTTCATTATAAAAATCAAATTTTTATCTTGCTATCATATTTATAAAAATTCTATTTTTATTCTAGTGGTAACCTTATAAAGATCGCATCTTTACCCAAATGAAGACATCATAAAACATCTTGTTTTCCCTTTGTAAAAATTTCAACTTTCCATTTGTAAAAATCTTAACTTTCTAATTTAAAAATCCTAACTCTATATATAAAATATCTGAACTTTATACAATAAATAGATTTTACAAATAAAAATAAAAATAAATAAATAAATAAAAAACAAAGGAGAACTTACAACGAATTGGGGGGGTATCTCGCCGGCGGCGGCCTGGGTGGCGTCGACGCCGGGTACAGGAGGTTGGGGGGTGCGAGGTGGCTTGGGTGGTCGTTGGTGTGCTGTGGGTGGCAGCGTCAGGGTTTGGGGGGGGGGGAGGTTTCGATCGAGGCTGAGGAGGAGGAGCGGAGGAGAAGAGAGAGGGTGCGGGGTGGTCGTCGGCCGGCGCGCGCGCGGTGGTGGTCCCACCTGGAGGCGCGGTGGCGCGATTAGGTTCTAGGGGTTTTTTTTTTCTTTTATTTTGTTTTCGATTATGAATTGGGGGGCCTGGAGAGTTAAAGGGGGAGAGAGTTATTTTTTTTATTTATTTAATTATTTTATTATGAAAAAGTTGACTTTTACATATGACCTCTAAACGAGGCCCACCGCATGTCGTCCATAGCGTATTACCCCTATTCCGAACACAATGGGATATGTATCGCAAGCTGATTCGATCGTTTGAATCAGTTTTCGTCAAAACCAACATATAATTCTATATATTGAATTTGAACGCGCATTTCAATTTACCGGGGTCACATACTAACACGAAAAATTCCAGAAAAATATTTTCTAGCTTCGTATTGACGATACGTTCCTAACAAAACTAGTTTCGTCGAATTCTGAGACCGTTGGAAAAATGGCCATTTTCCAGTCGATTAAAATCAACTAAAACCGGTCAAACGCGTTTTCCTTTGCCACGCTCACATACTGATTCGAAAAATTGTGAAATTTGGAATCTAGCAATAATTTGACATCAAGGATCCAACAAAAGTGGTTTCGTCGAAATCCGAGGTCGTTTGCAGAATTTCCATTTTTAAGGCCTAAATTCCATAGCGACTATTCAGAATTTTCAACTGGACATATCTTTTGATTCCCGCTATGAAATTTCAATTTTTCGGATTCGTTGGAAAGATATCATCAATTAGATCCTAATGTTTTTGGTTTCACTAAAATCCGGATTGTTTTGCACCCGGTACATTCAATTGAAGTTTGAAATCGAATTATCGAACTACCGCGCCATTTTCAATTCTATTTATAATTATATATAAATATTTATATTCTAACGACGACGCGTATAATATATACGTCGAATTCTATTCAAAATAAATTTTTCGTCAATATTATTTAAAATAATCTATTTTAAATATTCAAAATTCGCTAAAATAGCCAAAATAAAAATTTTAAACTGGCCCAGATTTTCGGGTTATTACATTACGCTAACGATGCAGAGAAGGAGCATTGTCTTACCATGAACTTGGAGTTCATAGAATCATTTAATGCGGATAAAAGTCATAAATTCAAGCTTGGTACTAACCAGTTTGCAGATCTCACCAATGATGAATATAATGAGATTTCCAGCGGGTTTCATCCTCATTTGATGACTTCTATAGAAGCAAAAGATTTCATCTATGAAAATTCAAGCGATGCGCTTTTAAGCATTGACTGGAGAACGAAGGGTGCTGTTACTCCTGTCAAACATCAAGGACATTGCGTTAAGAATGATAGTAATCATGCTATGTGATTTTACAGTACAATATATGCAGTTAACATGTACATTTTTTTACATAATAAATCTACAAATAACAATAAGAAAATAGGCCAAGTAGCATTACAAGCATCCAAACATATAAAACATGTAAACGGAAGACGTAATAAACTGAAAATAAATCATTTCAGCATAGAATTGACCTAAAAATTACAGAACTATATGTATAAAATAATAGGAAATATCATAAAGTTATGAGCAAATCCCATACCATTTCAGCCTACTTTGGGTCTTGTGTAATTTCAGCCTGCTTGGGAATTTTCCTATTTTGATTTATATACTTGCCATACTTTCTCACGATTACCGGCTCCGTTAGAAAATCCCATACCTTTGCTCCTCCCTTCTTTCCACTAATTGCTAACAGGAAAGGAGGTCCTCAAAAAAGGATACTGAGTACGCACGACCCGATTTTGGATTAGTGGAAGCAAGACAAGAAGGTTAGTTGTTCGTTATGTCCCAGAGTTTCACCGTTTTATCAGTTGAACCCGTTGCAAGAAGATTTGGCACAACTGCGTTGTAAGAAATATAAGAAACAGGCTTATCGTGTGCATGAAGTGTAAAAGTCGGCTTTGAATCAGAATTGAGTCAGACGAAGCTGTTCTGACATCAAAACCCTGAACTGTGCCATCCTCAAGACTGACCGCAAAAGCATGTTCATTGTGTGGATCCCATGCCAAGCTCTCAACATCAGCACATATAGACTAAATGTAACTGGGCTTTTCAATGTTTCTGCAATCCATTGTCACTATATAAAAAACAGAAATATATTGCCGAAACCATAAGACAAATTGGAGTGCTCAAATTGAGATGTTAAGGGAGTCTACGTAGCATCTTAGCTAAATCATATCATATATAATTATTTTTGTACATAATATACAGTTGTTTATATCTCATTCATATATGCCTTATTTACATACATTAAATAGGTAAACAGTTCAAAGTTGAAGTATTTACCAACATCCTTCTTATAATTTAAAAGCATATTACAGTCAAACATTTTAAATATGGTTAAAATGTGTATTTTTGTGCATCAACAAATATGAATTCAAAGTGGATATTGGACGGTCATAACATGCCTATTTTACAGCTAATCCAGATAGCACGGTTTACAGGTTTAAAGTGCATGTTGTGTAGTGCACATGCAAAGCATGCAGCCACCCAATTGAAGTATGTCTCTTACATTGCTATTTTGAGACTTGTCTACCAACTTGGTTTGTGTAAAATGAGAGGAGGAGTAGATCAGTTCATGTCAAGGGCTCAAACTAAGAAAGGGATACAACCTATATTATTCGGTAATTGGCAATATCTATAAAAAAAAGCTGGATTCAATCTGATTAGTGAAACTCACCTTCCAGTTTGAGATAACTAATGTTCATATTGTGGCCAAACCACTAATAGTGTGTAGTTCAAAACATATTTTGAAGATGTAAATAATTTTACCCACAAGTAAAGTCGTAATGTACAATGCATTGTTGAATGCATGAAAAAGGAATACCAATAAATAATTGCATGCAAACATATAGGAAGGAATTTCAAAATACCCATTCCCATCAGAGATCCACTTGAATACGGAGTTCCAATACATGCATGAATCCTTATGGACTCCCGAAACAATGACTTCCATAATGATAAGAGCAGTTTCTATAGCCAAAAGGGTAAGCATAAAGGCTTGGATATCTCATATTGTATGGAGAGAATGGAATCCCTAAATTAGGAGAATTAATATAGATCGAAAATAAAGCAGCAACACCCATATAGCCACTAGCTAATTTACCATAAGATGATTAAGAGTAGGGAGCTTTTGAAGAAACTTCCTGTAATGAGAGAAATAATACTTGGCACATTAGTCAATTCATTCAAAGATAAAGAAACATCATCATTACTTTCACTACACATATTCGCAATAACACGTGTTAGATAAGTTCACGGTACAAACTATTTTGAACTACTTTGAATCACAGATGGGAAAATATTAGCATGTGTTCTTGGTTCCATAACATTTCACGGTACAAACATCTTCATTCTCATAGCCATTAATGAGCTTGTTTAGGTGACTGGCAATGTCATTTACATTACTGGAGCTTTTATTCATTTGGTTAAAAGCATTGGTTGCAGCCAACGCTTGTGCCACCTCATCGACTTTATCTGAATCATCAACATCCATTTCCTCATCATTGTTTTCTTCATCGCTGAATACATTAATTTCGTCAATTTGCTCTTCACTAGAAATTGGTTCAGTGGCCTCCTCGATCACAATTTTTGCCACCTCTTTAAGTACCCAACACACAACAGCGATCATCTTTTAACAGTAACTGCTCGACTAACAACTCCAACCAAACCCGAGCTGATTGTAAGTTAGAATAGATTCAACAATATCTAGAGAAATTCAATTTGAGTCAACGCAATTCCACTGAGATAAACTCATGAAACATATTGGAGCATTTGTATTAATCAACTCTTAAAACAAAAGGAGACAAGCATGGAAACAAAGGAAAAGCATTAGCTATTATCAACAAAACATGATTGTGCAGAACTTCAAAACACATGTCCAATATGACTAAAAATTCAGGCCTTCTTCTTGGTACAATATACAATACTCTCCGGATAAGTACCGTGTGCAATTATAAAATTAATAATCATTTCATCAAACACAATCAGTGCAGTACGTGAAAATCATTTGGCACAAACTACGCTTTTCTTTCTACTGTCTATGATGACCATTGCATAATACATTCATATAACTGATAAAACTAATAAAACCACCCAGTTAAACAATCAATTAATGAGTTTATAAGTGATATACTAATAAAAATAATGAAAATAAATGCATACAGGAACAACCCAACCTCTCCACAATAATTCAATCGAGCAAATGCCAGTACTAGAATCTCTACTTGACAGCGAAACAAATGTAAAACATCGAAAAAAAATAATAACTTAAAAAAGGAACATTAATTAGGTGAAATCCAAGCAACGAAATCATAATACCTGGCGTAGTCGAATCCAAGCGACGAAATCAAGTGCAAAGCTAATTAGGTGAAATTTGATTTTGTAGGCTGTTTTTTGTTTAATTCCTGCGTTGATTCTTTTAGGGGAAGCTAAAAAGTAGACAAATCTTTTTTTTTTGGGAAAAGGAATAGGAAGCGGGATAAAAGGATACATGGCGGGAAGTAATGTGTAAAGTAAAAATAAGGATATAAGGCGGGAAGTGAAAATAAGCTTTTACACGTGTCCATTGTTGCATCGCCTGAATTAGCCGATGCTATTCAAATCCCATCGATTCCAACGTGTGGCATGTTGTGCCAATAAATAAAGTTGTATCGGTTGTACTTAAAACCGATGCACTACAACTATTTGCATCTGTTTACTTTCTTCAGTTTTTATAGACAACCGATGCAAAATGCAATTTTGTATTATCTACTGCTCTCCTCCAACCAATAGCATCGAATTTTCAGATCGAACCGATGCAACTATCACTATTTGCATCTTTTTTTGCCACAACTGATGCAAATGAGGCGAAGCAACAGGCCTGTTTTGTAGTAGTGAAGGTTAGTTAAAGGTCGAGTGATTTTGCTAAAATCCTTTATAAAGCGGCGATAGAAGCCAGCACGACCTAAAAAGGATCGGATGTCCTTAACAGATTTGGGAATGGGAAGATTAGAGATAACTTTGATTTTGGCTTTGTCTACTTCAATTCCTTTATTTGAGATGACATGTCCTAGAACAATGCCATGTTTGACCATGAAGTGACACTTTTCCCAATTAAGCGTTAAGTGTTTGTCTTTGCAATGATTAAGGACAAGATCAAGATGATGTAAACACTCAGTGTACGAGTCCCCAAAGATGGAAAAGTCATCCATGAAAACTTCTAAAAACCGCTCGATCATATCAGAAAAAATGCTAATCATGCACCTCTGGAAGGTTGCAGGTGCATTACAGAGACCAAAAGGCATATGACGGTACGCAAATGTACCGAAGGGACAAGTGAAAGTGGTTTTCTCTTGGTCCTCAAGAGCGATAGGGATTTGATTATAGCCCGAATACCCGTCAAGGAAATAGTAGTACTCGTGACCGGCTAGTCGTTCTAACATTTGATCGATAAATGGAAGAGGGAAATGATCCTTTCGTGTTGCAGCGTTAAGTTTCCTATAGTCAATGCAAACACGCCAACCAGTCTGGGTGCGGGTCGGGATAAGCTCGTTAGCTTCATTTTGAACCATGGTAATCCCTGATTTCTTAGGTACGACATGAATCGGACTAACCCATTGACTATCGGAAATCGGGTAGATGATTCCATTGTCAAGGCATTTAAGGATTTCAGCACGAACTGCTTCTTTCATGATGGGGTTCAGTCGACGCTGGGGATCACGAGTGGGCTTGGAATCATCTATAAGGTGGATTCGATGTTGGACAATCGAAGGACTAATCCCCTTAATATCATCCATGGACCAACCAAGTGCTTCCTTATTTTTCTTAAGGATGGGAAGGAGCAATTGTTCCTGCTCTAAAGTAAGGTCAGAAGCGATGATGACATAAAAAGTTTCATTGTCTCCTAAGTAAGCGTACTTAAGATGACTGGGCAACACTTTTAGTTCAGATTTTGGGGACGACTCAATTGAAGAAATTGGTTGAAGGACAGACTCAATTGTGAGTAGCTCGACAGGAATCGAATCAGAGACATTTTTGGGAATACCTTGAAACAAGGTTTCGTAATTCAATTCAATTTCGTTATTCAGATGGTCGAGCTCAGATTCATTATCGTGGACAGCATGGATTTCAGAAAACTGGTCCACATAAGAGTTAGGAGAGTTTTCAGTTCTAAAGATGTTTAGCTCAACAGTCATGTTACCGAAGGAAAGTTTCATAGACCCATTTCTACAGTTGATAAGAGCATTAGATGTTGCTAAGAAGGGTCGTCCTAGAATCAGAGGGATCTGGTTTGCAGGATTGCTAACCTGTTGAGTTTCTAAGACAATAAAATCAACTGGAAAGATGAATTCGCCTATTTTGATCAACACATCCTCGATTTCGCCCATAGGTTTCTTAATTGAATGGTCAGCAAGCTGAAGAGTAACCTTGGTGGGTTTCAGTTCTCCTAGCCCTAATTGGCGATAGACGGAATATGGAAGCAAGTTAACACTAGCACCTAAGTCTAGCAGGCATCTATCGATTTTCTTATCCCTAATAGTACATGATATTGTAGGGTAGCCATGATCTTTGTATTTCACTGGCATTGATTGGGACAAGACTTCGCTTAGAGTTGCCGCCAGAAACACTATCTTAGTTACATGTGTATGACGTTTTTGAGTGCACAAATCTTTTAGAAATTTCGCGTACTATGGAACTTGTTGTATAATATCTAAAAGAGGGATGTTCACTTTAACTTGCTTAAATATTTCAAGGATCTTTTCTAGCTGATCCGTCTTATTCCTAGGTCAGATTCTATGAGGAAATGGAGCAGACAACTCAGTAGGTTGGGCTACTTGAGTTTGAGGATGGTCCTTATCAGAATTTGGCTCGATGTTTTGATCTGAGTTGGTCGAATTTTCGGTTGGGTTTGGAAGATTGTCCGATAAATCGTTTGGGTTGACTACATGGTTGTCAATCTTTTTGCCGGATCTAAGAGTCGTGACAGCATTCAATTGACTAACGTTTGAATCCTGAATGATGTGAATTTGGTTGGGGTTTGAATTTTGTCCTCTAGGGTTTTGAATGGGTTGACTTGGAAAAGTACCCTTTTCCCGTTCACTTAATCTAGCGTTAAGCTTAGACATTTGTTTTGGGAGTTCACTCATTTGTTGATTCGTGTTTTGCATATATGATTGCAATGAGTTGTCTAACTTGTTTTGATTTTCAACAGTATGCTTAGTCATTTGCGCTAATAGGTTGCTCACCTCAGATAAATTTCCCTCAATCGTAGAAAGGCGTTTTTCATATTGGGGAGAAACCGTTTGATTGTGGAAAGGAGCCTGGTTCTAAGTGTACTGATTTTGCCTAAGAGGAGGGTTCACAGCGTTGTTCGGAAATGCTCGATTTGAAGGTTTGTTCATCAGAGGGTTATTCGGACCATAAGAAAGATTTGGGTGGTTATTGGGTCGGTTGAAAGCGTTCACTTGCTCAAGGGACTGGGGACAGTCATCAGCCATGTGATTGGGGTCAAGACCGATGTGACACATGGCTTGGGAAGCGTTATTAGACTGAGTGTGTGTTCTAACAACGTTCAGTATGGCATCAACAAGAGTATTAGAAGAAGAAGAAGAAGAGGATTCGACAGAATTACTACTGGATCACGAATAGAGAGTTTTTTCATTAGTTCGTTCCCATTGTTTCGATTTTTCTGCTAACTTGTCCAGAAATTCCCAAGCTTCTACGTCAGTCTGTTTTAGAAAATTGCCCTGACACATGGACTCTAACATTTGCCTAGTACTATCATCAAGTCCATCGTATACAGTTTGACATAATGACCATGTTTCATAACCATGATGGGGACAACTTAACAGCAATTCTTTAAATCTTTCGAAGTATTGCCAAAAAGATTCACCCCCATTTTGGTGGAAATTAGTGATTTCATTTCTGACTCTAGCTGTTTTTTCTGGGGGTAGAATTTTTTAAGGAAAACTGCTGTAAATTCATCCCATTTTTTAATCGAATTTGGGGCTAAGCTGCGAAACCATTTCTCTGCAAAGTCAGTTAGTGCGAATGGAATCAAACGAAGTTTAATACCATCCTCTTTTAACTGTTGTAATTTAAAGGTTGCACAAGCATATTCAAATTTCGTTAAGAAACTATATGGTTCATCATGAGAAAAATTCCCGAATTTGGGAAGGATGTTTATTTGACTCGATCGGATTTCAAAGTGATTACCCACAGGATTGGGTAATTGAATGCAAGAAGGGACAAAAACTCTATCGGGAAGGATTCTGTCCATCAGGGTACCAGGTGCGGGTTCGTTACCCATTTCTAAAGGTTGTTCGGGAAAATTGGTTTTTGAGGAAAGAGAAAGTGGTTCGATTCTAACTAAACGACGAGATTCTTGGTCATGGGTCCAAGTTTGCATGCACTAGAAAGAACAAAAAGAGAGTTTATCAAGGAAATTTAGACAATGGAGGAGTTCGAAAAGAGGTGAGAAGGAAAAAAAATGTTGAAAATGGGAGTTTTTTTTTGGAAAAGTATGACTTATAGACTAGAGAGGTTTAAAAGAAAAAAAATGTTAATTTTTTTTCTTTGTTTTTTCAAATTTTTATTTGTTTTTGAGGAGTTTTGAATTTTTTTTTTATATTTTTTTTCAAACCAATCACACAAAGAAATTAGCTACAATGAAATTTTTTGTCCTTAAAATTGTATAGTGACATGTTTGATTACTTAGACCAAAAGATTTCTCAGCCAGTTAATGGACAGGAGTTATCGGTGCACCAGGAATCACCCTAGCAATGCAGCCGAAGGTTTAAGTACCTTCAGAGTAATAACCGATATAATATTTACGAATCACCGTAATATTTATAAACGGTTATTTCTCTGTCGTAGTCTAGACATCAAGAAATAATTCGTTCCAAATGAATCAACTATCAATATACAATTTAGCCCTAGATGAGCCCGCGACTCCCTTATGTCCAATGTCTAACCGTTATTATTAGTCAGATTCAACGATGAAATGCAATTTGTGGGCTAAGGAAAGGGTGATGAAATCCCTCACCTTATATGAATTGGGGTATTGCCCTTAACAGAATGAATACAAATGCATGAATAATAATCACAGAAATTTAAAGATTTTACAAGCAAGCCGCTGCCCCTGCAGAAGATTTTTACAAGCACTATATATATATATATATATATATATTTGCAGCAGCAGTCCATGTAGAGTTAGAAAATACTCACCTTGATCGGCGGTCCGTCCAGCGCAATTGAGTCACGCTAGCGCGTTCACACCCCACTTGGTGTGCAACCGCTCCAACCCTGAATCGTCTACTGCTATCTGTTGTTGTTGCCGTCTATTAATTGCTTGACTGCGCTGCACCTGTTTTCAAAATTTACCGCTGTACCTGTTTTCGAAAAATCTTCTCCCCCTTTTTTTTAATGGAAAAGAGAAATAACAAATGAAACTAAAAATGAGTGAAAAACAAACTGAAAACAAATAGGAACAAACCAAAATATTGAAGCCTAATTATTCTAAAAGCATTTTTTTTAAGAGAAAAGGAAACTAGAACAAATTATCACAAACAAAAATTCTAAAACAACTATTACCCAAATTTATGCTAAAACCATACTGGCCCAAAAACGTGTGAGCCCAATCAAAGCTCATAAGCCCACCCGTCCTACAAAACCTAACCGACCTTCTTTCTTTTAATACAGTTGCAAACAACGATTTTTTTTAGTTTTTTTTTATTCTCATATCCAAAACGAAGAATAGAGGAAACAGAAATAAAAAATTGAAGTCTTTTCCAACCAAAAATCAATTGTGAAGGGGTTTCAGGTTGCACGAGTTCGTGGCAATTACGGGGTTCACGGTTTCGGTGAACTGGTGCACGAATTGATTTTTGAAATTTGTTTCGATTAGAGGTGAGGCGAGGCCAATGGTTTGCGAATTGGTTCCGGAGCGGTGATCTTTCGATTGTTGCTGAAACTTGTGTGTTCGGATCTTGGATCTGCGATGAAGTCTATGGTTCTAATCGGTTCTTCGAATTGATTTGGGGTTAAGCGATTTCGGACTGTGTTGAACTTCGCAGCGGGGTTATAGGAGAACGGTGATGGGAGTTCTGATCTAGTTTGGGGTCTGCGGGAAAGTTCTGAAAGCTTGTGCCGAAGTGCCGAAGTTTTGGTGGCAGGGGTTCGGATTTGTGGGTACTTGGCGGAGATCTGAGGGTGGATGATGTCTACAAATAAGTATTGATGGATTGAGTTTGTGTTGTTCTTGTTCTTGGACTGATGGAGGATGATTTATAGTGCGTGATGTGGGTTTGTGGTGATTGGTTCTCGGTACGGAGAAAGAGATGATGGTGCGTACGGTGATAGATGACGGTGGATGCAGTGTTATAGATCCGGGAGTTTGTGATGGAGTTGGCAACACAGGGAGTTGACGGCAGGGGCAGTTTTTGTATTTGGTAGGGAAGAGACGGGGTTGAACGTGGTGAGGTGAGCTTGAATTGTGGGTTTGGAGAAGTCGTTGTGTGGCTGCTGAGAGATTCTGTGGTTTGCGTGAAGAGTGACATGGGACAGTGAATATGTTTGGAGGAGGGAACGTGTGATCTTGATGCTGGGTGTATTTGAAGTGCGTGAAGGTGGGATTATTGTTGAAGGTGGACTTTGGATTGTGGTCTTTGAAGTGAGGACAGGAGTTCTAAAGGCAGTGTAGAGTTAATCTGAATATGTGTGTCGAGTTAGGTGAATTTGAGAGGTTGGTGATGGGTTGAAATAGCGTTTGATGGTGAAAAGATGGTAGCGGTTTGGGGATGAATATTTGTAGTAGAAGAGGCAGAGACTAGGAAAGAAAACAGAAAAGGATTTTTTATTATTATTATTATTTCAGAGTTGTACAAAGGAACATTGTAGAAAAAAAAATGAATGTAAGAGAGGGAAGGGAATTGTATCGAAAATCAGAAGAGCAGATTGAGAAGTAAATCAGAAAAGAAATGGCAAGTGATTTTTTTTTTCGAAATAGTTTGTCAACAAAAGGAAAGAGGGCTTATAGAAATTGAAATAAATTGGAAAGAAAAGCGGGAAAGAAATTAGAAAAAAAAGGAAAGAGTATCACAGAAGGAAAATTTGCAAAGGACTATTTTTTTTTCTTGTAGAAAAAGAAATGTAAAGACGGGAAAAGAAATAAGAAAGGAAACAAGTCAAACAAAAATTACAAAATTTTTTTTCTTGGTAGGAAGATTACAGTATCAATGACTAACACCAAATCAAGCCAATCAAGATTTTTTTTCTTTTTTCTATCTATGCTAGAAAACAAAAGGGAACAAGATTTTTTTTAATGAAAGAAAACTACAGAGAAAATAGAATAAAAATTAAAATTAAATATAACCCGAAGGATTTAAAAATAAAAATTATTTTGGTCCCCGGCAACGGCGCCAAAATTTGTTTGCGATCAAATTATACAATTGTAAACAACTGTAAAATCCGTTCGGCTTTCCTAAACAACAAGGATTGTTGTAGAGGGTGCCGAACTCTGGGACCAAAAATATTTTATTTAATAAATCCAATCAAGTTATTCCAGGATTTTGATTGATTGAAAACACAGAAAATAAAAGCAATTAAATAAAAAGAGAGATTGATATAAGAGACAGCAATTAGGGGATAATGACATAGATTAGATTCATACTCATCAATAGCCAACAAATAATTATAGATCTAATTCATGATTCTGTCACAAACATGAATCAACGATAATTAGGTTCTTAAAAACAAATACGTAAATAACGACGAGCATAGCCTATGCAGGAGCTGAGCTCTTAAACAACCATAGGCTATCAGGACAGATTCACTAATTAATTTCTAAAACCCTAAAATTAGATCTAAATCTGATAATTGTTAGATCGAACACGTATATACCCTGTGAAGGAGCATAGCTCTTAAACGATACAGAATATGAAGGTTCAGATCTAACCCTTGATTCAGATCTAGATCTACATACATGAAGTTCTAATCTTTTTGGCTATGTGATTCATATTGAATCATATCTATTAGCGTCAACACCCCCTAATCAAAGGGGATTAGCTAGACATAGCTAAAGAAGAAGAGAAAAAGGAAATAACAGACATGAACATAAATAAAATAAAATAACAACTGAGAGAAAAGGGAGAAGAGTTTTATTCCAAGAAGAGAATTACAGAATAAAACTAAGTGTGTTTTTACATGAATAAGATACAAGGTATTTATAGTTGTATTGGCCAAGGCTACTTGGCAAATTCCACAATGTGGGACAAAAACCCCTCTTTCAAAATGACACATTAATCAAATAGCTCAGTGTGAACACATGCAGCGCGTGAATGAGAAGCCTTGCAAATTACATGATATGGGACAAATAACTTAGCCCAATTAGCAACTAGACCAATGTGAATGCATGCAGATGTCATGGAAAATAGGTTGCGGGCTTCAACTCCAATTGACTTTAGAATGAATAACAACTCCAAGTGATCGTTATGGAAAAGCATTGAATCTTGTCTTTGAAATATGCAGCAGAAGGCGACTGAATAGCAACTTTTCTTCAGGTCTTCAAGCTTTAATCCAGCTCTAAAATTCAACACTCTTCTCGCACAAATTCTTCAAGCTTTTCAACAATTAAGTGCGTTAATCCATTCATCAAAAATAATCTGTAAACACAACTATAAATGCACAATATCAATTATTTAAAAGACAAAATTAGATAAATATGCGGATAAAATATACACATTTACATGTATATCATTGACCATCATTTATATGAGAATATAAGATATGTGTAGCACGAGAATTAATAACTATATTATTCTTATCTACCATATCTCCATCATTGTTGACCATATCCCAACATTTAATATTAACAGATTTTAAACAGGATTCTAATTCTGATTTCCAAATTAAAAAATCTGTACCATTAAAAATAGTTGGAATACAACTGGACTGACTCTCGGTAGACTGATAACAAGAAACCATGACTCTAGAGCTAATGAAAATACCAGGCTTTGATGCCACTTGTTGCATCTAGATTAACCCTAGAGGGGGTGAATAGGGTTTATTGGATTTTTATGAGATATTAAAAATTATCACAGGACATAATGTAGTAAAGAAAATAAA
The DNA here is from genome assembly GCA_030737875.1 of Allium sativum. Lineage (NCBI taxonomy): Eukaryota > Viridiplantae > Streptophyta > Magnoliopsida > Asparagales > Amaryllidaceae > Allium > Allium sativum. Next base: position 628,944,173 of record CM060920.1, read on the forward strand.
TAACATAGATTTTACCCAGCTTTGGGAAATCTTGCCTACTGCTGAATTCCCAAGATTTCTATAGGTATTAATCAACTATTACAATGCTTACGACACCTGTAAACTCGCGACAATTCCTAGCCAAAATGTCTTAACCCTACGCTCAAAATTTATCCCCAAAATTCTACTAGGAGCTATACAAAGGCCTTACAATCTCGGTTTAGTTGCATTAATCCTATCTCAAAACCCTAGACTGATTTCTATCCCCGAAACCAGAATTTCCCCTAGCTACAAACCCGTAGCTATTAAACACTAATATTTAAGGAAAACTAGAAAACCTAAAATAGAAAATTACAAATGAAAAGTAAAATATAAACAAAAAAGCAAGTAGAAAAACCCCTTTATTAAAGAAAACAAAACCGTCCCTTTTATTTCTTTTATCCTTGCTTTTGAAAGCAATGTCGGCCGATGGAATAAAAACTAGGGCTTTGCAAAATCCCCCAAATCGCGATATGTAAGTTCTCGAAGTTCGTTCTTTGATGATTGATTGTTGTTGCTCCTCTTCGTTCGATTCTCCATTTGGGATTTCCTTGCGATCGAAATCTTGTAAGTTGTTTATTTCGTGCTCTCAAGTATTCTTTGTTGTTCAATTCCCATAGATGCCTGTGATGAATCGGTGGTATATATAGGGTTATAAAAAAACCTTAATCACCTCACTGATTTCTACGAATATGCCTTGGCCTGATTTTGTGTGTGATTCCTCTTTTGGTTGCCTTGATTTAACCGACCATGAATATGTGATTGTATGTAGTGAGAAACAAGTTAATTTCTAGAATGATTTGAATTGTTTTCTTGCCTTGAATTGTTCTTCGTGAATTCTCCGATTTAATTCTGGAAACAAAATAATTGTTGCTTTGACTTGCGTGATTTGGAAAACAATTGTTATTTTGAAATTGATTTTTTCCCAAAAGTGATTGTGAAAATCTGGGAACAATTTGAACATGTGAAATAAACTCTTTCCAAAAATATGCATGTTGTATTCGACTTTGCCAATTCTGTTTATTCTTGCATGCAAAAATATTTGCTTGCCAAATATAAATGATGTTCTTGACTTGCTAAAAATCAAATCAGATGTGGTATTTCTGGAAATCACTAATCATTTTTGATTATATTATTTTCTGGAGAACTTTTTGTTACCAAATAATAATTTTATTTTCAAGAGTGATTTTCTGCCTTGTGTAAACAAGTATGTTTGTACAAACAAACCCATGGTTGTCATTGCGCCTAAGACATTTGCTCTTTAACTGGTTTGACTGCCTCACATCACCTGTGTCTTGCCATACTGCTTTGTATGCTGAGTGGTAGTTGAACTTTCCCTGGCTTGTGTATATACTGTCATGCTCCATTATTTCTGGAAATATTTGAAGTCCTGAATTCGCCTTGTTTATGCCAGTTGTGACTTGCCAAATATGAATACATTTCTGGAAACATTTCTCACCAAATTTTCCTCATGCAGGATTAAAAACTTCCATTCCTTTTTCACTACATTTGTTCGACCATTTCTAATATGCACCTGTGAATTCTTGTCGAGTTGATGTGTCCATTGTGTTGTTGTTGAGTTTCCAAACCATGTTGTTCCATGTATGTTGAACTGTACACTGAGATTTAAACCAGATTTTAACATAATATTGAAATTGTCTTGACACTAGGTTGACATTGTTTTGTTGCACACAAATTATTCTTGCTGCTTGACTCGACTTGTCTTGTAATAGGCTTGAACATATTGAGATATACTTGTTATGTCACTTTGTCTTGAAGATTTGTAGTGTATATCTCATAACTATGCAAGGCTTGCCTGCTTTTGTCACTTTAGGCTTGTATACATTGAGCTTTTATTGGATACACGAATTCATATGCTCATCATATAAGTGTTGTTTCCACTTCTTTTTGTATGTTGTGTTCATGGCTTGACTTCATATATATGCTTGCCGCTGTCTTGCTTCTGACTTGAATACCTGGTCTTGTTCATATCGGTTTGAACAATATTTCATATGCATGCATGCATATGCACATAAATGTGTTCGTATATGTACGCAGGGCATACATTATGTTTTTCACTTGCTTGTATTTCTCCAGATTTTTGTTTTGACAAACTACCCTTGTTCATCCATGTTGCTGCAATGTATATGCATGTTCATCCATGTATATATATATATATACACACACACAAACTTGTATATATATATATATGTATGTATGTATATATGTGTGTGGCTTTTCTGAGCATATCAGACTTGGTATATTTTTTGACAACCTACCATAACCCCTGTAGTAAACAAGAGGAATAATGCGCTAAAAGGTGTGCTAGGCAGCTATGAACGATCATCAGGATAAGTAACATACGAAATGTGTCATATATCTCACAACGCAAGGATTACATATAATAGAACATATACAATAGGCAATAATCGTGAAACACATATGCGCAAAAACTTGAAACTTTCATAACAACCAGAAGAATATCCATACAACTTGGATCACAACACAAGTACCTATATGAATTGGCCTCATTACAAAACTCAACAAATAACAGAAACAAAGATACTAGTATCAAGATAATATGTCAGCCTCCTGCTCGCCACCGCACAGCAGTTTCGTCCTCACTAATCACCTACCACCTAGTCTGCCCATCGATAACACCATAGATGAACAACCCAAGGTAATATAAGGAAACATAAAACCTTGAGTCAGACAACAGTATTAGTGAGAAATAAATAGCTATTTAACATCATCAACAAAGTATATGAGAATAGGTAGATTGACAAACCAATCTACCAAACACCAGAGAAGAACCCAAACCTGTCTTCCCCACATCTGACAGTGATAGCCTTTACAAACAAGCAATTATGAAAACAACATTTTAACCATAACAACCAGGAGTGACCAGTCAATAGAAAAACAACTATCTTTCAATAGCAATCATAACAATTAGTTATATCTCACGTAAACCATCCTAATCGAGATCAACATCCCTCAAGCACAAGCTCCAGAGGCCTAAATCAATATCAGACAAGCACCCAAGAAACATCTCCTTCGACGCCAGACAACTTACGTGAAATGGTACAAGCAAAACAACCAACACTCACGACTTTGGCAATCACTGCCTTTCTTGCTTCGAAACCATCGTTAATTGTACGATGACCACCTTCCATATGTCAAGGGATAATGGTAAACCCAGGTTCTAGCAAAACTCCATACGCCTTCACGGCTCGTATGTTTGTCTTTCCAACCTCGACAACTTGGCCCTTCACGACTTCCCAGGGTACTCGACCATACAACTGGTCTCTTGTTGTACCCCCACTTTGAGTCCGTTAAAACCTATGACAATGATTATCTCTCGGCTTTCATATCTCTAGTTGTCACCACTGGCGACTATCCATAAGCTCAAAACACATTTGAGCAGCCATTATCCAGGAGCTCACCACCTTGAGTCGTTTTCACATTTGTTGCATTACGACGATCAACGAACACACCACATTACTTCGAACATTCCCTCCTGGATACACATCGAAGCCATAATCATCACTGAACTAAAAATAACACTATATAATGGTTCACCATACTGAGGTCGTCCCCCTTAGGTCGTGGCCGACCCAAGACCCACATCCTGACTCAACCAAACCATTCTATCCTTACCACGCATGCAAGCCCAACCAACGACCTGACTAGGTCGTTCCTGCGATCTAACGACCTGACTAGGTTGTCACACCCATCTAGCCCCAATTATGCCTTCCCAGGTCGTCCTATGACCTAATAGACCCTACCAATCTACCTATGAAGCCTCCATGACCTAGTCTTTAAATCCCTTGGCCGACCTGAAAATCTATTTCCTGACCGAACCATCAAAATTCGGCGGCCTGACCTATGCTTGCCACGACCCAACTCCGTGTCTTGACCAAACATCCCGAAGCCACACATGCAGTCAACGATCTGGTACCCGTGATCTAAGCACCAGCGACCTATCCTTCATTTCTTAGACAACAAGTCAGAAACTTGACCTATGAAAAACAACCCGGCTCCCAGGTCTAACTAAAGTAGCTCCACACTTGACCAAATCACCATCTAACGACAACATCAACGAAATCAACTAATCCAAATCATCCAATTCAACCATAAACACTTCATGAAATCATTAACAACATCAAAATGACAATTATCATCAATAATCATATGAAATTTACCGAAATCATGATAAATGAATGAGCGAGCAAAAATAATGGATCAGACTTGCATAACATATGAGTTATCATAAGAATTACCGGTTTTTAGTTGCTAGATTAGATCTTATGGTGATTCAGGTGAAAATATACTTGCCATGATGTAGGTCTAGGTGAAAACAACTTAAAATGATGAAAATATGGACAAACAAACCATATACTTGATCGAATCCATGTGAGAGATGCTTATCACTCACCAATTCTTCGAATTAACTTGAAATTGCTAAATTCTTAATCTAGACAACAAAGAATATGCTTCAAAGCTCCTGATTTGATGAGATCACTCTTCACTTGATGTAAATCTAGCTTCAAACAATGTAGATCTTCGATTCTCTTATGTAGATTTAGAATTTTAATGGTGGAAAGGTGTATTTGATTGAGCAAGGAGGATCATGAGCTCAACCAAATGAGTGAATGAAGAAAGTAAACTATTCGTCATGCCTCTAGCCCCCTATTTTTAGCCTCCCACCAGCCCACTAATGGGCCATACCAAATTAGCCTATCAATGGCTTATAAAACCTGAACTGAAATTGTAAAGCACTAAAACACCAATTCCTCCCAAACTGCTAAACCAAATCTTTAATATGACCACACTATGGAATTGGCAATACCATTTCCTTTCCAATGAAATAGATCTCAACACCTGATTTGATCTCAGTCAAAAGTTATGCCCTACAAAACTGATGGGGGTAAAATGGTCACAAATAAAATAGGTAAAAATTATGGACATGTCTCACATCCCCATAACCAACATATCAAAATATGAGAATGATCCAACCCTCAGGGATTGAAATAAAAATATTTTAAGATCCTCCAATACGTAAAATGTGGGATGTTACATATTTGTCCCTGCTGTTTTAATGAATGACCATATTGCCCTTGCACAGAAAATATGTGTATATACATACACATGTATGTGTATAAGTGTATAGTGCACATGTAATATATATATAAGCACTATATACGATATCTTCCTTGTGGTATTTACAGTGAATCACTGTGAATATCACAAGCAGTCTAGACATAGATGGATGAGTATATAAATCAGATCAAGTCATGAAATATAATGAGAAACACACCAAAATTCTAAGGCAAATAAAATTTATATTTGCTAGAATTTAAAATTATTTTGTTCCAGAATACTGTATGTGTTTCTATGAAGCAGAAGACTAGACTGACTGAAGCAGACAAAGATCGATTGAAGATAACGTGAAGATAGAGTGTGGGTTAGTGAATGTAACAATATCTATAACTGAATAACTGAGAGAAATGTAGTGAGGCAACAACGTATATGAATGAGTGACTGTATAGCCGAGTGAATGTTACCGAGTGTTGTAGTGAGGAGTAACGTAACAAATGAAATTGAATGTACAGTATTATAGCGAGATGTACAAATAGTGGAGTTATAAATTTGTACGATTCAAATATTGAAATAAAATATTATATTTAAACAAAATACTTTTTGAATATTTAAATTCTCGTGCAGTAGTATTCTATTTAAATATAAATAATTTTTTTTATGATGTAGTAGAACAGTACAACTGTAAACACATTTATAATAATAAATATAATTTTGTTATCATCAAACAAATATCATAGAATGGTTAGATACAATAACTCTAATATCGTGGAAAAGCAAGAAACAAACAGTTGTGTCTCGTTCCAGTGCGGAATCAGAGTACAGGGCGATGGCCATTGTTGTGTGTGAAGTAACGTGGATAAGGCATTTGATGAAAGAGTTTAACTTAAAACCAGAGAAACCACCAAAACTATTGTGTGATAATCAAACAACAATCTACATTTCTTCAAATCCATTGTTCCATAAACGAACAAAACACATTGAAGTAGACTATCATTTAATTAGAGAGAAGATTCAAGAGGGGTTTGTTCGAGCAGGATTTGTTCGAATAGGATAACAGGTTGTAGATCTTTTCACAAAAGCTTTGAATGGTTCGAGAGTGGTTTACTTATGCAGCAAGTTGGGAATGAAAAACATATACTCTCCAACTTGAGGGGGAGTGTAATTGGAGAGGATAGAAGTAGAGAGTTTAGTTATTTTATCATTTACTTTGTTATTTACATATCATGCTGCATGTATACGAAAGCCTGGTTACCTAGTTTCGGCCCATTCAGATGATTAAGGCCACATTGCTATTTAAATGTATTTTCCCTCTTGTTTCAAACCCTAAGGAAATAATATTCAAAATCAATGGCGTCTGATATATTTTCCTTCATATATCTCATATCGATTACATTCCCTAATCAGCACGATGCACACTCATCGTCCCGCTGGAATGCGCTCCTACCCACCTCATTTGAACCTCTTACTACCTAGTACAGTAAAGCATGCCTTAGCCTTTACCTAGTGTGAGACTTTCATGATAAAAATGGATACTGAGTGATACAGGTTCCCAACCAAATATGCAATTGACACAAGTCATCCCTAGACTTGGTCCCCATTCATTATTTTATTTAGGCCTCTTATCTTCCCCAATCAGCCTCACGCTACCGGAACGGACCTAAAGTAGGATTTCATTATGGTATTAGGCCTCTTGTCTTCCTCTATCAGACCCAAGTTTCCATAACAGACCTAATCTACGAGCCACTTATCTTCCCCAATCAGCCCCACACTGCCGGAACAGACTCCTTCTATCTTAACTTATTAATTTTATTAATTTAACTTAACACAATATAAGTTTATTAATAAGCCTAATATAACCTCATGTTATATCCCTAAGTTTTATTAACATTTCTAATTAACGTTATCTTTTTGTACAACTCATTCCCACGTTACTCAACATCCAATTAAGTTTAATATATTCCAGTTCATATGTTTGCATGTTCTCTAATTACATATTAAGGTTTGTCCCCAATTTACAATCCAGTACTGATTAAAATATTTAATCGATCCTAACATGCCCAAAATCCCTTTTTTATTCAATTTTAACTTTATTCCACTTTTAATGCAAAAATGATGTTAAAGGCGTAGGCTCTCTTCAGGCATATGTCAGCGCTAAAGAAAAAGGAAAACGATCTAGGCTATTTCAAGGCCTAGACTCGAAAAATAAGCAAAAGCAAATAAAATAGGCATAAGCATAACTGTGAATAAACTATAACAAAAAAGGGGATTGAAGAAGGATAATTACTTATAAACAATATGCAACTAGAAAGAAATGACATAAACAGTAAATAAGCTATAGTGACTTACAGAAAAACTAAACATATAAATACTGTAAATAACTGTAGAAGTAAAACTTGCAAATTATTCTAAAAATTGCATAATAACTCACAAATCTGATGAACAAAGCTTCCCCCACGGTCTTCTTCTAAAATCTAGCAGAACCTCCACCTCCAGAAGTATATATAAAAATAATTATTTAAAACTTAAAGAACTTCTTTACCCACGTGAAAATTTAACTGTTTGACCCTTCCTAATTTTTAGGATAGGCCTAGGGAAGAAGAAGAAGAAGAAAGAAAATAGAATGGATGTGATGAAATGAGTGAGACTCTGCTAGTCTATTTATAAGGTTTATTGGATGCCCTCAACCGTCCAAATCCAAGATTAGATCTGGTCCAACCATGTCATTCGACCAATAAGAAAGCGCCACGTCATACCTTAGTTTAAAATAGGCTAATAAAACTCAGCCAACTAAGCAAAATAACGTTAGAAAACATTAAACGTTCGCTACATGGCGTGCAGGCCAAGGCTCGTAGGTTACTCATCCTAGGTCGACCCATCTGCCTACGTGGATCGATAAATGGGTCGATACAGATATCGACCAATGTGAGTTGGGTCGCCTAGTGGCTGTTTGTTCCATTTGTATATTTATTTTAATTTTTCTGAATTCTTCTTTAACTCATAACTAATTCATTTTAACTTCGATTTTAGCAAACTAAGTGTCCATTTTGATCAGAAAATTACAACGAATCCAATGGTGCTAGTACCGTTGTCCAATTCTAAATATTTTCTGATTAATATTTAGTTTATTAATCTTTTACATTTAATTATTATTTATTAAAATCCAGCGTGTTACAATGTTGCTTGAAGTAAATAACAATAAAGAACATTATACACAAAACATGATGGAGGAACACAAGTAGAGCCCCACTACTGGCTTTACCCCTAGTCACTTCTATAGTATTCCTTTATGTCATTGAACAACATACTATGAATCCAATGAGAAATGTCACCACCTAACCATGCCCAAATCCAACAGGCCCTACCAACAAACACAACATTGCCATTTAAGACACAGAAAATGCACATAGCACCGAAACCAATAACCCAAAATTGAAACATAGAGAACAACAAACTAGATAAACCACAAATGGTGGAACTACCAAATGTAGCCAATTCAAAACATGAGACCGAAACAGGCAATGCCTGGGACAAAGACCCAACCCCGCGCAACAGCCCGCACGGCTGCACCTAGGATCTCAAACATGCAAGACCAAACACCACGCCAAAAAGCTAGGCAAGGCTGGGGGACCACAACAGGAAATCGAAAAAAATAACAATCTAAAGAACCATCTAGAACAACAAAAGAGATAATGCGAACAAGAGGAACAAAACATACCAACGATGAAGAGACGCATTGTAACGGCCTGCAAATCCATACTATCTAAGCTGACTAATACAACACATGTCCAACTCAAATAATACAGAAATATGAGTCATCAGGGTTAAAGAAAATAGAAAAGATAGAAGAAGAATAGAAATGACAATACAGAATCTCACAGCGGAACGAATAAAATATATTATATAACATAACCTTTGAAATACAAATCTGTTTTGTATCATATATACATACCATATCAGAGTACAACATAACATTTGATACGGCGGAAATAACTCTAGATAACTAACAGTGAAGCCTCCTGCTTCCAGCTCCTCTAAATGTATTTGTAAAAGCCTGAAACACTTGACTGCCCGTACAAATTTGGGCACCCAAGAGTTTAGGAAAAACAAAACAAAACAAACTCTGGGTCAGTCATGGGACTGGTGTAAGTAAATTCCAACCATACGGTTTAACTTCAAAAATCTTTTGAAAGAAAGAGATAATACTAAGACCAGTCTACACATAAACACAGATGGTTTTTACCTTACTATAACCCAAACCATTTTAGATATCAAAATCCAGTGATATTATACTAATGTCTAATCAAATAAATAACCAAATAGTAGAACGATTGCATCTCACGCTCTACATACGTAGTATAAAATCAAAAACCGCAGGGCGCTTATTGGAGATTGGATTCCAACTATGACAAGGTATGGGACCACATGCCGATAGTGTATCTCTAGAGGCGAATACACCTGGGTTCAACAAGAACGTCTTGCAACCCGGCCCACACATGACCGACCACTCATTTCGCTTGAGTGTATCGAATGTATATCACCAATTGTTGGGCTCAAACCACCGTTTCCCGAAAAGGGACAGATTCGAATAGATTAAAGAAGTAAAAGGAATTTATCTAGATAGGTGATTATACATCCAAATGGGAGCGACCCACATAGCCATGCTACCTGCCCGATTTTTGTCATTTCCCGGTTGTGAGGCTTGAGGCTACGTCCATCTTTTAGAACATCTGGCCACTAAACACTTTGAATGCCACATTGTCAAACCCGTCAAATCACTAGTTGATCTTCCTAAAATAATTACGGGTATAAAAGCTAAGAGAAACGAATTTCTCCGCCACCAGATGTAATACCTTGAAACGATCGTCTTATGTGACCATTAGGAATACTCTGTCAGACATTCGTCCATACAAGTTGTCTTGGGACTGGACAAACATAACAGCTCTTTAAATTTCACTCCATCTTCAATTGTCTTCAACATAATCTAATTCGCAATGCCTATGTCTATACGGAGTGGTTTCCAGATATTAAATCCAACCAGTCTCTCCATATCGATAACAATCGTAAAATTTTTTGATAGCCGGTGTTTTAACTATCAAAGGAAAAATAAACAGCCATCAAACAACTTCACAATCACTGGCCCTTTATAATATCTTATATTAAATTCGTTTTTTTTATCGAATTCTATATATATTGTTATATCGATTTCTACTATCAAAATTTCTTAAAAATATTATAACTCCTTAAATTTCCGGAAAAATTTGCCATAACCTCCTTTGTACCGGCAAATAGTTCAAACCTCAACTCGCCTCTCTAGGCCCTTTCCATTCAAAAAGAAAATCAAAAAGCCAAGCGGCTTGCCGATTCGGCGCATAAAACCTCATATGAAAATTTAAACATGTACCTTTTGTCGGGCACTTAAATTAAAATCTTCATACTTTCCATTCACTTTATCCCATACTTGTCTAATATACATGCACCTGCATTTACACTTTATTTCAACCCACACAACTATTTGGATTTAATCACATTCAGTTCCACTAATTAATCATTTAATTAGTTTAATCACTTTATTCACTTATAGTTTGAAACCATAGTGTTCCAATGTATTTTTATTTACTTATAAACAAATCGAATTTCACTTATAACTCCAGTCCCATATTCGATTTTAAATTCTACTTTACAAACCCACTTTACATGACCCACGTTAAGTTCCACTCAAACTCTATTAACTAACTTCTCTTATTAGTCAATATTATTCCATAACCAAAATCTGAGTTTTATACCAAAAATCACTTCATTCACTCTACTTGAGTTCGCATATATATGATAACTCAAGATTTGGATTTTTCAAATCAGAATTTGGATTTTTTTCACTTAAAATCCTTTTTATTTATTAAATAAATCGTTATGGTTTTTAAATGATTTTACAGCGACTTTTCTAAAATTTGATTTTGATATAACTCAAAATCTATATGATGAAACCAAGAATTTTCTTTTCCATTTGAAAACTATCACTGGATCAGTCCGGGCGTTTCTTGTTTCATCGAATTCCGACTTATATTGAGTTCTTTAAACTCAATTAAAGTTTGATCGCCAAATTTCGAACTACCGCGCCGCGGCGAATTCGTTAATTATAATTTATATAAACGTTAACTTCGTTTATAAATTTCGACTTCAATTCCAATATTTTAAAATAAACCTGATATCCAAATCGATTTCTCAAACTCATCGATTATTTTATTCAATACCAACAACTCAGTTTAAAACTCACGTTTCTATACTAAATTCTCGTTCTTATGAAATTATCTTATTTACAACATATCGATACAATTGAATTCCAATTATAAATTCCTTTTATGGGCATGATCAATTTTCAACATCATTTACCATTACAAGACAATATCATCTCTCGATAATAGTGAAGTCATTCAAGTTGGGGTATTTTGTTTACCTCTCAGACCTTCACCGAAAACGTTCTTATCTTGAGACAGATAAAAGCTTGTAAATCACAAACTCGATTTAAATCTCGCCTTCTACCGAATTTCTTTCATTAAAAAACCCCTTTTAAGTTCATACCTGGATTTAAATAAATTATTTAATAAAATTCCCTTCTTTTATTTATAAAAATTATTTATAAATAACACTTCTTGTTTTAAATATATAAAACAAATTTTCTACTTCAATTTCATTTAAATTCCAATTTCTATCTTTGGAGAATAAATTCTCCTTTTCAAAATCATTTTTGAATTTAAATTAGAAATTATTCACTGGAAATTTCCCTTCTTTTATTTATAAGCATCTTTTATAAATTCCACTTCTGGTTGAAACCATTTTCCATTTCAAATTACATTTTTAAAATCCAATTACCACTTCAGAAAACTTAAATTCATACTTGAAATTTAAAAATTAATATTATCAAATGATAATATTTCTTTCAATTTTAAACATCGTTTATAAATTTCACTTCTTGTTTTAAAAACAAGATTATTTTAAATTCTATTTGAATTTCAATTTCAGCTTTGGAAAATAAACTTTCCGCTTTTTTTTTTTTTTTAAAAAATCATTCCCGAATTTTCATTTCTAAATTATCAGATGTTATAAACATCGAACATAAGTTCAACTAATTGTTTTAACTATTTAAACAAGTTATTAATTTCCTAGCCAATTCGAAATAAAATTTCTATTTTGAAAAAAAATATTTTTTTTTCCTTTTAAATCTAAAAATCCCTTTTAATGATATTCTAAAATATCGATATCTAGGGCCTGTGATATTTAATCATCCAAATAAGCAAACCATCAATCCAATTCAACACACCACATACATATACATATGTAAACAGTAATAAATAAATTTGAGGAATCCAGTTGGATCCCTCCAACCTGTTTCCCTGCATCCACAGATGTTAGTCACATAAATAATACCAATCCTGCTTCAAGGCAGGATATCGCGATATAAAAGGGGATCCACTTATATACGTGGGCGCTAGGGGCAACCGCTAATGGTACTGCGGGCATCCGCTAATAGTATTGCGGGAAATATCCAATAACCACAATCACAAGGCCTAAGTATAACTAATATATATTATATATATTATAACCACAATGATTGAATAATCCATGCACGCATTCAAATAGTCAACCATTTATTTTTAACGATAAAAATAAATTAAATAACTTTCGAGTGAGATTTACTCACCTTGATTTTCATTTGTCGAATATCTCATTGAATTCCAAATCGTCTCGACTACGAATCATCCCGACCGAATCTATACCTTTGATTATTTAATTTTATTAAACAATTAGAGACTATTTATTTAAATTAACTATTTAAAATAATAAATAATTTATTCTATGCATATTAAAATTCGTAAAAATTATACCTTATTATCTTGCGAATTACTCGACTAGTTGACGCAGAAAATCGCCGAACAGACCGAAATAGTGCAAACAGCCCAAAAATGATGCCCCATCCCTTTTTTAAATTTCCGAAGGTTTCAACGCAGAGACTCACTTCTCTACTTCACGTAAAATTCCCAATAAAAACCAGCACCTGTTTTCCAACATCCCGGCACTTCCAATACACCATTATCTCTGCAAGCCACTATAATACCACCACATTGCCACCGCCCACTACTGTTGTAAATCATTGTCCGCTTTCTCCAATACATAACCCCTAACTGCGTCGGGCAACAACATGTTCACTACATCGACCACAAAGAAAAAACAAACCGAACCCCTCTTCTCCAATGTGTACAAACCAACCACTATCGCACAACTCATCCTCAGTAACAACTCCAGTACATTCACATCAGCATCCACCTTCCAGAAATCGAAATGTCCTCTCCTCCATTTCCATCTTGTAATGACCACTAACACCAATTTCATGAAACCATTGTGTTCTCCTACCAACCGCACTTCAAAAAATAAGGAAAAAAGAAAAAAATGTGACAGTCACTCTTCCAGACCTTCCAAGCCCCATCTCAACCTAACATTAGCCGACATCAACCATAGTCCTAATAGCACCATCCTCGTCACTCTATTCCTTCGAAAACACCCCTAATTTCACCGTCGACCTCCCTTGAATTCACTCACGTCGCTACCAGGAACAACCACACCTCCCTACCTGACCCATTCAACTACTCGCTCTCCTCAACAGACTACGTTCGATCCACTAATCCACCTCGAATTACGATTGTACACCATAAACTTGCCATTGTCGCATACCCAATTAAACCTAGATCCCCCTTATCACACGCCCTCCTTTGATTCGAACTCCATGGTTTCGAACGCAGTTCCCTTTCCCCCCTTTTACCTTCTTATGGTGGGTTTTGATTTGCTATAACTGGCAAAAAGAATGAAGAGGAAAGGATTTGGTTGTTTCGGGTTTTACAAATGGAGAAATGATGAAGCTCCGAGTTGATTATATAGATGTGGTAGTAGACAATGAGTACGAGACCATTTATTTGTTGTTCGGATACATACATAACAAATCTTTTATTTTATTTAAAAAGATTTTCCTATTAAATTGATTTGATTTAAAGAGATTTTCACTTTATTTTAAACAGATACTGATTTGATCTCGTGCTTATCCATTAAAATAATATCGGGGGTTCATAACTCGATATCACGAATCGCTATTTAAACCTCCCGACCGACGTTTCAATGTAATTACACTATTCTGGACTCAATAGAATATATTCTGAAATTTAATTTGAACGTATATATAAAATAACCATATTAAATTTATATAAATAATTTAAACTCAGGAAAAATCAATTCTCTAATAATAAAATATTTTTATTATCGTCTATATTCAAATACAATTAATACTGATCATCTGAATTATATTTTGATTTAGTTTTGGCTCTGAATTAAATTACACTTTGTTTTCGTATTACGATAATTTAATATATTCGATATTAAATCGAATTTGATTCTTAAATTGATAACTTAATATAAAAATTCATTTATATTTATATTATCAACTCAATATTTGAAACGATATAAAATATTTAAAATTAACCGACCATAAATACGAGTCGTTACATTCTTCCCCCTTTAAAGAATTTCGTCCCCGAAATTACTAAGGTAGGTAAATGCTACAAACCCATTAACTTTTCAAAATTCACTTATATGAAATTCAACATTTCAATTTCTAAAGAAAATTTAGTTCTACCAAAAACTTTTGGTTTCCATTTATTTACTTCGATCCATTTAACTTGTTTAAGTTAAATTTAAATGCCAGAATTCAAATACCCGGGTTTTCATTTCAAGTCCCTTTTGAAATCACATAAATACCTATACATATATTTATAACCATTTCAAATCCAAAATATTTGAATTTTTAAACCAAACTTGTTTTCTTTCAAACAAATTTCCATCAAAAACCTTTCTAAGGTAGCAATCCATCACTTAGAAAATCGAAAATGAACACTGATGGTACTGCAGTCATCATCAGAATTATTTTCCAGTCACTGAAGTGAGTTCAGTGCTTTATCACTTTCAAAATCCATTCAAAACGATTTTTATCCAAAATCCTTCCCAAAATAATGCTATATTATTCTAATATACTTTGAAAAAAATATTTTCCAACCTTCCGGGATTTAAATTCCAATTTACGGTTTGAATCTAATTCAATTACATCTCATTTGTAAATTTTATTCACATACAAATTTTATTTGGTTATATATATAACCTTTTCAGTTTTATAATCGCATTTGATTATACAATCAACACATCCATATACTATAATAATTTCAGGAAATTATGCCTTTATATCAAAATAAATTTTTTGGGCAAAATTATTTCATTTACCCGATTTAAAACAATATTGTGTCGACTCTTCTGTCCAAGTATTTAGAAACTCCTATCGACGTCATGGCGTCCCAAGATTCAACTAGAATTTATAAACCACTCAACAGACAAGCCAATACAATATAAAACAATTTTTATATTAACTTACAAATACGCTCTCTCATATATACACTCAACTCATTCTAGGGTGCTACTGACCTTATCTTTAATGAATAAACCCCTACCAAAGCCTAGGTGTTCACTAAACCTAAGCTTTGATACCAACTGTAACGGCCCGCAAATCCATACTATCTGAGCTGACTAATACAACACACGTCCAACTCAAATAATACAGAAATACGAGTCATTAGGGTTAAAGAAAATAGAAAAGATAGAAGAAGAATATAAATGACAATACAGAATCTCACAGCGGAACGAATAAAATATATTATATAACATAACCTTTGAAATACAAATCTGTTTTGTATCATATATACATACCATATCAGAGTACAACATAACATTTGATACAGCGTAAATAATTCTAGATAACTAACGGTGAAGCCTCCTGCTTCCAGCTTCTCTAAGTGTATCTGTAAAAGCATGAAACACTTGATTGCCCATACAAATTTGGGCCCCCAAGAGCTTAGGAAAAACAAAACAAAACAAACTCTGGGTCAGTCATGGGACTGGTGTGAGTAAACTCCAACCATATGGTTTAACTTCAAAAATCTTTTGAAAGAAAGAGATAATAGTAAGGCCAGTCCACACATAAATATGGACGGTTTTTACCTTACTATAACCCAAACCATTTTTGATATCAAAATCCAGTGTTATTATACTAATGTCTAATCAAATAAATAACCAAATAGTAGAACGCTTGCATCTCACGCTCTACATACATCGTATAAAATCAAAAACCGCAGGGCGCTCATTGGAGATTGGATTCCAACTATGACAAGATTTGGGACCACCTGCCGATAGTGTATCTCTAGAGGCGAATGCACCTCGTTCAACAAGAACGTCTTGCAACACGTCCCACACATGACGGACCACTCATTTTTCTTGAGTGTATCGAATGTATATCACCAACGGTTGGGCTCAAACCACCGTTTCCCGAAAAGGGACAACATCGAATAGATTAAAGAATTAAAATAATTTCTCTAGATAGGTGATTATACATCCTAATGGGAGCGACCCACATAGCCATGCAGCCTGCCCGATTTTTGTCATTTCCCGGTTGTGAGGCTTGAGGCTACGTCCATCTTTTAGAACATCTAGCCACTAAACACTTTGAACGCCACATTGTCAAACCCGTCAAATCACTAGTTGATCTTCCCAAAATAATTACGGGTATAAAAGCTAAGAGAAACGAATTTCTCCACCACTAGACGTAATACCTTGAAAAGATCGTCTTATGTGACCGTTAGGAATACTCTGTCAGACATTCGTCCATACAAGTTGTCCTGGAACTTAACAAACATAACAGCTCTTTAAATTTCACTCCGTCTTCGATTATCTTCAGCATAATCTAATTCGCAACGCCTATGTCTATACGGAGTGGTTTCCGGATATTAAATCCAACCGGTCTCTCCGTATCGTTAACGACGGTAAAAATCTTTGGTAGCCGGTGTTTTAACTATCAAAGGAAAAATAAACATCCATGAAACAACTTCACAATCACTGGCCCTTTATAATATCTTATATTAAATTTTTTTTTTTAGCGAATTTATGTATATCGTTATATCGATTTCTATTATCAAAATTTCTTAAAAATATTCTAACTCCTTAAATTTCCAGAAAAATTCGCCATAACCTCCTTTGTACCGGCAAATAGTTCAAACCTCAACTCGCCTCTTTAGGCCCTTTCCATTCAAAAAGAAAATCAAAAAGCCAAGCGGCTTGCCGATTCGGTGCATAGAACCTCATATGGAAATTTAAACATGTACCTTTTGTCGGGCACTTAAATTAAAATCTCCATACTTTCCATTCACTTTATCCCATACCTGTCTAATATACATGCACCTGCATTTACACTTTATTTCAACCCGCACAACTATTTGGATTTAATCACATTCAATTCAACTAATTAATCATTTAATTAGTTCAATCGCTTTATTCACTTATAGTTTGAAACCGTAGTGTTCCAACATATTTTTATTTACTTATAAACAAATCGAATTTCATTTGTAACTCCAGTCCCTTATTCGATTTTAAATTCTACTTTACAAACCCACTTTACATGACCTATGTTAAGTTCCACTAAAACTCTATTAACTAACTTCTCTTATTAATCAATATTATTCCATAACCAAAATCTGAGTTTTATACCAAAAATCACTTCATTCACTCTACTTGGGTTCGTATATATATGATAATGCAAGATTTGGATTTTTCAAATCAGAATTTGGATTTTTTTACTTAAAATCCTTTTTATTTATTAAATAAATCGTTATGGTTTTTTAAACGATTTTACAGCGACTTTTCTAAAATTTGATTTTGATATAGCTCAAAATCTATACGACGAAACCAAGATTTTTCTTTTCCATTTGAAAACTATCATTGGATCGGTCCGGGTGTTTCTTGTTTCATTGAATTCCAACTTATATTGTGTTCTTTAAACTCAATTAAAGTTTGAATCGCCAAATTTTGAACTACTGCGCCGCGGCGAATTCGTTTTAATTATAATTTATATAAACGTTAACTTCGTTAATAAATTTCGACTTCAATTCCAATATTTTAAAATAAATCTGATATCCAAATTGATTTCTTAAACTCGTCGATTATTTTATTCAATACCCACAACTCAGTTTAAAACTCACATTTCTATACTCAATTCTCGTTCTTATAAAATTATCTTATTTACAACATATCGATATAATCGAATTCCAATTATAAATTCCTTTTATGGGCATGGTCAATTTTCAACATCGTTTACCATTACGAGCCAATATCATCTCCCGATAATAGCGAAGTCGTTCAAGTTGGGGTATCTTATTTACCTCTCAGACCTTAACTGACAACGTTCTTATCTTGAGACAGATAAAGGCTTGTAAATCACAAACTCGATTTAAGTCTCGCCTTCTACCCAATTTCTTTCATTTAAAACCCCTTTTTAAGTTCATACCTGGATTTAAATAAATTATCTAATAAAATTCACTTATTTTATTTATAAAAATTATTTATAAATAACACTTCTTGTTTTAAATATATAAACAAATTTTCTATTTCAATTTCATTTAAATTCCAATTTCTATCTTTGGAGAATAAATTTTCCTTTTCAAAATCATTTTTGAATTTAAATTAGAAATTATTCACTGAGAATTTCCCTTCTTTTATTTATAAGCATCTTTTATAAATTCCACTTCTGGTTGAAACCATTTCCCATTTCAAATTCCATTTTTAAAATCCAATTACCACTTCAGAAAACTTAAATTCATACTTGAAATTTAAAAATTAATATTATCAAATGATAATATTTCTTTCTATTTTAAACATCGTTTATAAATTTCACTTCTTGTTTTAAAAACAAGATTATTTTAAATTCTATTTGAATTTCAATTTCAGCTTTGGAAAATAAACTTTCCTCTTTTTTTAAAAAAAAATCTTTCCCGAATTTACATTTCTAAATTATCTGATGTTATAAAAATCAAACATAAGTTCAACTACTTGTTTTAACTATTTAAACAAGTTATTAATTTCCTAGCCAATTCGAAATAAAATTTCTATTTTGAAAAAAATAATTTTTTTTCCTTTTAAATCTAAAAATCCCTTTTAATGATATCCTAAAATATCGATATCTAGGGCCTGTGATATTTAATCATCCAAATAAGCAAACCATCAATCCAATTCAACACATCACACACATATACATATGTAAACAGTAATAAATAAATTTGAGGAATCCAGTTGGATCCCTCCAACCTGTTTCCCTGCATCCACAGATGTTAGTCACATAAATAATACCAATCATGCTTCAAGGCAGGATATCGCGGTATAAAAGGGGATCCACTTATATACGTGGGCGCTAGGGGCATCCGCTAATGATACCGCGGGCATCCGCTAATAGTAGTGCAGGAAATATCCAATAACCACAATCACCAAGCCTAGTTATACCTAATATATATTATATATATTATAACCACAATGATTCAATAATCCATGCACGCATTCAAACAGTCAACCATTTATTTTTAACGATAAAAATAAATTAAATAAATTATGATCGAGATTTACTCACCTTGATTTTCATTTGTCGAATATCTCATTGAATTCCAAATCGTCTCGACTGCGAATCATCCCGACCGAATCTATACCTTTGATTATTTAATTTTATTAAACGATTAAAGACTATTTATTTAAATTAACTATTTAAAATAATAAACAATTTATTCTATGCATATTAAATTCGTAAAAATTATACCTTATTGCCTTGCGAATACTCAACCAGTTGACGCAGAAAATCGCCGAACAGACCGAAATAGTGCAAACAGCCCAAAAATGATGCTCCATCCCTTTTTGAAATTTCCGAAGGTTTCAACCCAGAGACTCACTTCTCTACTTCACGTAAAATTCCCAATAAAAATCAGCACCTGTTTTCCAATACCCCGGCACTTCCAATACACCATTATCTCTACAAGCCACTATAATACCACCACATTGCCACCGCCCACTACTGTTGTAAATCATTATCCGCTTTCTCCAATACATCAGCCCTAACTGCACCGGGCAACAGCATGTTCACTACATCGACCACAAAGAAAAAACAAATCGAACCCTTCTTCTCCACTGTGTACAAACCAACCACTATCGCATAGCTCGTCCTTAGTAACAACTCCAGTACATTCCCATCAGCATCCACCTTCCAGAAATTGAAATGTCCTCTCCTCCATTTCATGCTTGCGATGACCACTAACACCAATTTCATGAAACCATTGTGTTCCCCTTCCAACCGCACTTCAAAATAAAAAGAAAAAAAAACGCGACAGTCACTCTTCCAGACCTTCCAAGCCCCATCGCAACCTAACAGTAGCCGACATCAACCATAGTCCTAATAGCACCATCCTCATCACTCTATTCCTTCGAAAAAGCCCCTAATTTCACCGTCGAACTCCCTTGAATTCACTCACGTCGCTACCAGGAACAACCGCACCTCCCTACCTGACCCATTCAACTACTCGCTCTCCTCAACAGACTACATTCGATCCACTAATCCACCTCGAATTCTGATTGTACACCATAAACTTGCCATCGTCGCACTACCCAATTAAACCTAGATCCCCCTTATCGCACGCCCCCCTTTGATTCAAACTCCATGGTTTCGAACAAAATTCCCTTTTCCCCCTTTTTCCCTTCGTACGGTGGGTTTTGATTTTCTATAACTGGCAATAAGAATGAAGAGGAAAGGATTTGGTCGTTTATGGTTTTACAAATGGAGAATTGATGAAGCTCTGAGTTGATTATTTAGATGTGGTAGTAGACAATGAGTACGAGACCATTTATTTGTTGTTCGGATACGTACATAACAAATCTTTTTTTTTATTTAAAAAGATTTTCCTATTAAATTGATTTGATTTAAAGAGATTTTCACTTTATTTTAAACATATGTTGATTTTATCTCGTGCTTATCCATTAAAATAATATCGGGGTTCATAACTCGATATCACGAACCGCTATTTAAACCTACCGACCGACGTTTCAATGTAATTACACTATTCTGGACTCAACAGAATATATTCTGAAATTTAATTTGAACGTATATATAAAATAACCATATTAAATTTATATAAATAATTTAAACTCAGGAAAAATCAATTCTCTGATAATAAAATATTTTTATTATCGTCTATATTCAAATACAATTAATACTGATCATCTGAATTATATTTTGATTTAGTTTTAGCTCTGAATTAAATTACACTTTGTTTTCGTATTACGATAATTTAATATATTCGATATTAAATCGAAACTGATTCTTAAATCGATGACTTAATATAAAAATTCATTTATATTTATATTATCAACTCAATATTTGAAACGATATAAAATATTTAAAATTAATCGACCAAAAATATGGGTCGATATAGGCATTGCAGTGAAAAACAACAAGCATCTAGGCAAGAACCCAAGCTAAGCTCCACCACAGACTCTTTGTTTGCCACATCACTAGACAAAAAGCCTGCTGCAATGGAGAGTCCACAATCAAACAACCTCCAACAACCGAAGAAACAGGAGGTGTAATGATCCAGAATTTTGAACCAATTTGAAGTTGGAATTTTTAATGCTTAATTTAAATTTTCTGAACATAAAATAATTTTGAGAACATTTAGTAATTTTGATAGGTTAAACAATAGGTTTTATTTGAATTATAACATTTATAAATGGAAATGATTATTAATAAGTTTGTATTTACTGATATTATTTGTCATTCGATCGGATTTGTCAAAAGATAACATAAATTAATAGCATTAGTATTATGTGTTGCTCTTTGTTTTCATAACGTTTAAGGTAAATGCTACTGAAAACACATTCCTTCTCCTTTTTACAAGTGTTAAGGCACTTGTAATTTTGCATGCAACATTCCATGCATAAAATACACATGTCCTATGATGTGTCACTCTCTTATTACTCCTCTTTTCCTATAAATACCACCCTTTCCTTCCACTTTTTCATTCATTCTCACTTCTTTTCTTTCTCTCTTCTTCTTAAAGCTTATGGCCATAGTTTCCATGGCATAAGTCTTCCTCTTTTCCACCACCACCTTGCCAAAGTTCGTCGTCCTCCTCTTATAAAGAGATAAGATTAATATATATATATATATATATATATATATATATATATATATATATATATATTGGCAAAGAAGACGTTGCACTGAAATATGTCCGACGGTTCGCTTAGCTAGGCTCGCCCACCGTGAAGATTTGGAAAGCTGTTAGGTGAGAATTCTTTAACCACAGTTTATATATTTAATTAGTAGCTAGACAAATTTAAATATAGTGATGAATTATTATTGGTTAATGATGATTGATATTTGTTATGATGGATGATGGATGCGAAGTTTAGAACACACACTATTAAGCGTTAGTGTTATAACGCTCGTGCACAATTATGATTTATTGAATCATGTTGATGGTGGTTGCTATGGATGTTTAAATGGTTGTTAATGTTGTTTTGCGCACACTATGACACAATAATTATGGTATCACATTGATGATCGAAAAATTTCCTTCATAATTAAAAGCAATGTCAATATTGAAATTGAAGGTTAATAATTGGAAAAGACCAAATGTATGAATTCATATATATTGTTAAAGTCCTTTAAATGAATAAATAAATACCAGAACATTCTAGGATGACAGAGCGGATAGTGTCTAGGCTTGGGTGTGGAAATGAAGTTTCCTGCTCTCCCTGGCTATTCCTAACTGATCCGACGAATGGGAAGGTTTGTTTGAAGTTATTTGAATTTAGAAATGAATTGGAATTTATGAAAGTTGAATTTAAATCCAAAATAATTTGGAAAGTAAATTTAAATGATTTTAAAAGGGTTATATAAGGATATAATGGTTTTCTAAGATATTTTAAGTATCGTAGAATAATGGTTATTATGGTCAAAATAGAGCTTGTCACATAGCGGCAATTTACGTATTTTAGATGCAAACTTTAAACGCTTATAACTTTTGCAATCTAAATCGGATTTCCATAAAATGAAAAACGTTTGATTTCCATTAACAAGAACTATCAAATGAGTGAAAGCAGATTTTAAATTCGAGTTATAATTTTCAAGTTATGTTTGAAACTGTTTTGGAAAAGATCGATGTAAGAACAATTGTTGACCATAACTACAAACAACTATTTTTAAATGTTTTAAAAATATGTAATTTTTTTGTGAAATCATAATAAATTATGTAAAAGTGTTTTTAATTGTAAATTTTAAGTTTTGGCTAAGATAAACGATATTTTGATCAAAATAGTTAAGATAACTGTTTTGTAACGCTTTTGTAACACTTTTGAAGCACTATTGTAACACTTTCTTTGAAAACAACCTACTTTGAAGTATTTAAACCGCGTTCGAACTATAAGTAATCATTTGTAAATGATTTGTTGAATTTAAAAGTAATAAAAATATTTTTTTGGAATTTAAATTGATTTATTTAATAACTAAATGTGTTTTTCAATTTTAAATAATTGGATATTGTTGGAGATAAATCGTCAGATGTTTGATATTAATCTGGTAGACGATGATTCTTACTATTTGAGGAATTTAAAAGGTAGTTCACCATTATTCCGCTTATAGTGTGAGTTAGATATTGAGATTAATATTAAGTATAAGTTGATGGCATTTCTATCTGGATCTAATGTCAAAGACTTGGATAAATCTTTTAATTAAGATACGAGTTTCCTACGTTGACTAGGATAAGTTGGATAGAAATAATCTTCAGATATTTGATATGAAATTCTATGGTGTAAATGTATAATATTTAAGGAATTTGGAAGATATTATTATATCGTTATTCCACTTATAGTATTTGTTGATTATGAGAATTGATATCGAATATAAGTAGATACAATTTCTGTGTAGCTTATGTTCAATATCAATTGATTTGGGTTTTATCGTGAATCATATCTTCAACAGTATCATTCTTGAAACCCCATGAGATTGAGTTATGGAAATTCATATCATAATTTGAGGATTTAATCATATCATTGATTTGAGGAAATTAAAAGTGAGGAGTTGGAAAGAAAGTATAATCTTTTAGTTAAGATTAAATAATGGAATGTGGGAAAATCAATTTAACTGGAAACTATGGTTGAAATGTGGATTAAGGATTTTCAAAGGAAACTGGATTTTTGATAACGAGTTATCAAACGGAAAATCAATTAAGGTTTTAAGGCTAAATCATCTTTGATTTAAGGGATGTGTTTTAAAAGAGAAAGGTTGAATATGGATTTTGTAATAATTTGAGAATAGGTTTAAAGACGTTTAATTTTGACAAAATCCAAGACGGAAGGAGATTGGTAGAAAGCCTATGTGTACTATAATTTTGTTTTTTTAAATTGCGCCTATTATTTGGAAGACCGGGATCGGATGTATGTTTGGAAACCATTACAAGTAATAATACGACGTTGTGGAGCAACTGAAGACATTGGAGACAACATTGAAGACCATGACCCTTCATGTCGTAAGGACAACTTTCTGAATGTCTCGAATAGCCGCTCCCATTTGCAGATGGATATTATATCAGTTAAGTGGCAAGAAGCCTGAACGTATGCGAAGAAATTCCGGATTGTGGTTTCGTTCAGACCATAACGGACTTGTATGGATTGTGTGTCTGACATTGTAATTGACTGCGTAGCACTGATCTTTGTTAAATATATATCTACTTGGTGGCGGAAAATTTATTCTCTTGCTTAACACCCTTCTCTAAGACTTATGAGCTTAGAGATTATATATTGATAAAAATCATTGACGCGTAGTGAATGGACAATGTGGTATACATAATTTATGAGATGAGCTATGGATGATCAAAGCATGGCTTATCTTAGCGTAGCTTTGTGTATATTGTGACCTTGACGAACCTCACACCGCAGATTGATGGTAAACTGGTGGTCAAATTTTTATGTTCGTTTCGTATGTTCGGTGCACCGGGATGTGATGATGAAAGGGTACTGCGAAGTCCCCAGCCTGGGACGCTATTTATTGGGTACCCTGATTCATGTATGGTGGGTTAGTATAACGGAGTCTGAGTCTGGACGTTATCTGTAAGTACTGGGATGATGCACGCAAGAAAGTTTGTGAGCCCACGAATGATCTTTCATACTAAGAACCATCATGTTGGAAACCCAATCTCCACTATGAGCCCATACGATTTTGATTGTATAGCCTGTTGGTTACCAATAGGATTGTCATTATAATGGGATGGGCCATTATGCTGGCTAGGATTAATACATTTATTTGCGAAAAGGTTTTTCACACTATATATAATAGTAAAAGAGGATTTTCACGTATGAATGCATTTTTGGTTATCATAAGGCAAACTCACCCGTCTGGTGTGCGCTTGCATTATGTAATGTGGGACGAGCTTATGGTAGCTTCAATTTTCAAAAAGTCATTGCGGATTTCTATGCACTAGTATTCACATGGAGTAAACCCGATCCACATTAATGGCGTGGTATGGTAAATTACCTAACTTTAAAATAAACCCTAAAAACAACTGTTTTGAGTTCTCACACCAGTCCCACGACTGACCTAGAGTTTATTGTTCCTCGCCTAAACTCTGAGTGCCCATAATTTTTACACGGGAAGCCTAGTAGTTTGGTTCGCAGATTTAGCCTTAGAGTTGATTGGAGCAGGATTCTGGTTTTAACTGGAGCTATATGTTTTGGAGCATTCACAATCTTCCACCAAATTAGTATTTCTTATGATGTGAAATCGATGTACTCTGATGTATTCCTTGTAACTCTGATGTTATATTATGGTAATGAAATGAAAAGTTCTGTTATTTTTGTGCCAATATGTTAGTACCCATAACAATTCGCCTTTATGAACGGTTTAAGTTGGTTTAATTACCAGCGAGAAGCAAGCAAAAAGCCGGGTCGTTACATTTTTGGTATCAAAGCTTTGGTTTATACAAAGCAATGGGGTACGACACATTTGAACAAAAGGAAAGACCCATCAGAGTTATATATCTCATTAGAGATTGGCTTAGTAATGCCCTAGAATGAGAATTTGGAGTATTATATTTGAGAGAGCGTATTTGAAAATATGAAATGAGTTTTGAGAAGTTATATTTTAAGAAAGAAACATATTTTGGAAATATATATGGCTAATTATAACCTGGATACTTAATCAACTGATTAAGGTTAATTTTACATTTTGTTATTATAATTACACATAAAATAATTCTTATGGCACAACAATTAAGCCCCTTCCACTGATCAGGAAAATGATCCAAGTACAAATGCCTTTTGGATTTAATTTCACTATTGGGTAACATTTCGAAATATCGATAAACTTGGGTCAAATTTGTTAAGGTAACTAATCAGTATGGTTAGAAATTAAAAATTAGAATTTGAGTATTTTATTTGATGTTGAGGTTGGACTATTGAGTGTAAGATGATTTTGCATATACGTCTGATCAACGTATATATGAAGTCTTAAGTATACTAGATAAATATAGAATCACACTCTAGTCGCTTGAAGATAATTCTATTGATGACTAAAGCATCATCATTATGTATTTTCGAGTTTTGAAAGTGGGATAATTATATGATTCCAATTAAAATAGCAATATATACTTAAACCAATTTAGGTAAGTGTTTGAAAATATTGGATAAATTGATATGAATTAGAATAAGTAACCGAGATCTTGAAAATTTGATAAGTTGTAAGAATTATATCAGGTAAACCTGTGATAAGGATAAGCTAGTAAAGAGTATATGAGAAAGTGCATTTGTGATATATATATATATATATAAAGGTTTTGAAAAGATGTATAATTTGAAAACTCAAATCAAAATTTTGAGTAAGAATTGGCAATTACTTGGGAATTGATTTTGAAAGAAATATATTTTGAATATAAAGGAAAAAGATCTTTGAAAATTAAAAACTTGAGCACAGACATCATGTGATTGGAATTTCTCAGTTGATTAAAAGACGTCTACATAAAGTTGTAATTTACATAAGCAATCCAAGTAGTTTGGGAAACGATTTAAAGGATAAGTTGGAATTAATTAATCAGGATATTTTATAATTAGTTCTCCCCAACTAATTAAATTTAAAATGCAAATATCTTGAGAATTCAATATGACAATATGATATGTGATGATATTTTGGTTAAGGACTAAAATGGTTAAATCTGTTTCTCTAAAGTTTGAAGGAAATAAGTTTTGTAATCTTGAATTTAGAATAATTAATGAGGATAGCCGAACTTAAACAATATAAGGAGTTATAATCTGGAATTATCGGCGAATTTGGACAGTCAATAAATTTTAAAGTATATTGTGACAACAAAAGGAACTGCTTAAGTGAGCATGAATACATTGTGAATTAAGTTTCACAATTTGATTAAAGGATATCTGGAAAGTGGGAATATTAAGAAGATATTACCTAGACTAAAATGTGTAGATAAGATGAGTTCTGAGATGATCGAGTTTCCATGTAAAGAATAATAGTAATTTTAGGGAACTGAAAAGGAATAAGTTTAATAAAAACCTTTGTATTTGCAAGATAAGATCTAAGAGAATAAATCTATAACTCTGGTTTTTTTTTAAAGAAGTAAATGGTTAAGTAATTGGCCCAGTAAACTATGAATAGAATATAATGGGTAACTGGAGGTTATCGTTGGAGGACATGTAGATAAGGTTGTCTGTAAATATGCGTTTTATAATATTTTACCTAGTATATCCATTATAAGAACAGGGAGCCTTGGTATAAAGAATCTTAATCTTGAATTTGTTGAATGAGTAGTTATGATTCCCTATCCTTTTAGAGGATGAAAAGTTTTAAGGTGTGAATGTAATGATCCAGAATTTTGAACCAATTTGAAATTGGAATTTTTAATACTTAATTTAAATTTTCTGAACATAAAATAAGTTCCAGAACATTTAATAATTTTGATAGGTTAAACAATAGGTTTTATTTGAATTATAACATTTATAAATGGAAATGATTATTAATAAGTTTGGATTTACTGATATTATTTGTAACACCCCGTGTATTCTATAACAGTGAAATTCACAAATTAAAGTATAACTAATTTCAAATCAAAGAATTAAGGGAAACGGGATACGCCATTGCGTTCGTCTCGGAATTCTGCTTGAGATAGAGTCCGAGTTTGCGTAAAATGGACTCCGTATGAACAAGATATGGCCTCCAGAAGTTTCAGAATTCAGTTTAAAATTCAAACAGACCAAAACAGCTCAGAAAAACCAATTCAAAATTCAAAATCGGGCCCAATTGGCAAGGGCGGGAAAATTCCTGCCCAAGGCACCCAGGTCGACTTGGCAGTCGACCTATGGCTAACCAGGTCTACTGGGCAGTCGACCTGGGTCACCCGTGCGGACTGCCAAGTCGACACGGTGTCGACTGGCATGTCGACCTGGCCCCTGAGCCAGGTTGTAACACCCGTAAATCAGTTAATACTAATATTCACAAATGAAAGAATAATTAATTTCAAATACAAGAATATTGGGAAACGGGCTGCGCCATCGTGTTCGTCTCGGAAAAATACGCGAAATAGAGTCCGAAATTTTGTGAATCGGAGTTCGTATGACCGAGATATGGCCTCGAGAAGTTTCACGAAAAATTCAAATTTTAAAACAGATTTCAAAAACACAGAAATGGAGGCAGGCGGGAAAACTCCCGCCCAGACCAGGTCGACCTGGGGGTCAACTTGGGAGTCGACCTGAGGGGGGGGGGGCAGGTCGACACTAGAGTCGACCTCCCTGGTCGAGCCCAGGTGACCTGGGTGCATCTGGTTGGGTTTTCGGGCTGTGTTTTGAAGGCTGGACGAAATCTAATGGCTCTAATCTATTCTAGGGTAAATCTAATAGCCTAAATGAATCTTAACATCTATAAATAAGTGGGTAGACTCTAACCCTAAATCACTTGAAAAATTAGAGAGCTACCGACATGCCGTTGCCATGGAGTTCAGCGTAGCCGTCACAAACTAAAGAAGAAGGAGAAAGCCTAGCCTATAACTAAATCTACTCAACAAACAAATTAAATCAAAGACTCTTTCTATTTCTCTTCTTTAAATTGTGAGTATGATGATTCTCACAATGTTATTACAAAATAATTTGATTAAGTTATGAATGGATCACAAGAAAGTGATGTGAATTGTAATTGTAAATTCTATATTGTGGATCTCTTGTTATGTTATTATGTTGTCATATGTTGTAAATTATATGTTGTAAATTCTCTTATGCTATGCCATGCTATGATGAAAGTCATGCTATGCTATGTTATGCTATCATGCTATGCTATGTGTAAATCATGCTATGTTATGTCATAAATCTTATATATGTTGTAGATCTCATGTTAACACATATGTTGGAAATCCATAAGTTATATGATTATGATATCATGTTAAGTTGTGTTGAAACGTACAAGTTGTAAAATCATGATGTTGTTATTTATGCAAATTGGATCATGTTTTAAAGTTTATGTTTTCTAAAAATTAAATGGATCACGATTATGGGAATTTGCCTATTAAGTTAGGTGTACCCATATACATGAATCCACAATTTAAATTGGATCTTGAATATGGGAATTTGCCTATTAAGTTAGGTGTACCCATATGCATGAATCTATGACTAAATGAATTTTTATTATGGGAATTTGCCTATTGAGTTAGGTGTACCCATATAAACCCATATTGTTAGATTAGATGATGTTGATTCACACATGTTCCTATGCAAGTTTATGAAATTTGATTGAGATCATGTTATGTGAATTATGAACAAGTTGACATCTTTAGATCCATGACATGTATAATCCTATGCAAGTTGTACATATGCAAGTTTCACCCCTTATTATGATTCATTTAGTCATATATACATGTTATTATTGTGATAATCTCTTTTATGCTATGAGTTAGACTATTCGAGTCTAATATATATTTTGCGAATAAACGTTCAAACGTGGGGTAGGGGTGATATTAGTAATTAATAAATTGGGTGCAATTTTGTATGATTTTGCACGCCTTGAATGGATGTCCATAATTGAGTCAATTATGGACATTGTTGAATTTGGAATTAATTAATAATTCAAGTAGGGAATTATTAAAATTGGGGAAAGTGGATTATTAATAATAATCAATGCTTAGGACACGAGGTTGGACCCGTTTGTGACGTAAACCTGCCCGGACCCGCCCGGCAAATCCAGTAGTCACAAATGTCGGCCCAATGCGAGAGGTCCTAGGCCCAAACTAAAGCATAACAGTTGTAAAGACACGAGGTTAGACTCTTTTATGGTATAAGACTGCCCGGACCCGCTCGGCAAATCCAGCTGCCATAAATGCCAGTCTAATGTGAGAGGTCTTTATGAGGTTATGGCCTTAATGAATTAAGAAATACTTAGCCAGATAATCATGTAAGGTGGGACATGGGGGTTAAGTAGGTTCCTTGGATGGCATGAGGAATCTAGTGGTTGCCTTTAGAGGCATTTGAAATACGATTAGACTTAACCAAATACACATGTAAATGAACATGACTAAGTGAGTTAAGTGGATGGACTAATGGGACAAGCTTAGGCGGAATGCTTGTGGGAAATAATGGGGGCCCATTTCAACCAGTATCCCAAAATGTATCTTTGTGGGCTCGACCCAAGTCGAGGACGGGACACGCATACTGGGTTTGACTATAAGAGGCCAAAACAGGGAGCAGTGGCAACGCAAGTCCAACGGGTTTCATATGCGTGTGTGGACCCGGGCTGGTAGGTAAGACGTTGTTGCATCGTGTAGGTATAAGCTGTGCATCTCCGTTATATCGGGTTACCACTTTAGGGGAATGATACACCCCACTGTGGGGCCAGCACGGGTATCTACGAGTTGGGAGCCGATCGAAAAATGGAAAGTGGGGTACACCTAGTGGAGATAGGGGCAGGCGACACCTATGTAGTCAGCTAGGAGTACGTAAAGCCATTAAGAAAGTTTCTAAGTGAAGCTAAGTGGGATCAATCTTTAGGGTGACTGGTGTGGTGCAGTATAGTGTTTATCCTTTAGTATTTAGGAGCGCCTATAACGTTTCCTTTAGCGATTGTCTATGTCCTTAATCTGCTCTTTCATAGACATTTCCTTGTTTTCCAGCTTATGCCTTAGTCCAGTTATTTTGATAATAGTATTGTAAAATTATTATACTCGTCAGACTTTATGTCTGACCCCCTCTTTTCCACATTTTTTCTCCCTCCAGGTCCTCAGGTTGGACCCAGCTCTAGTGGAGCCTGATTGGATTGCTTATCTCTTTTGGAAAGTTAGGACTGCTGAAGTAAAGTCCAGCTTGTTATCTTCTTTAATGGCTATTTATGTAATGGGATTATGTATTTGTTTTATCAAGATGGATATTGTACTTGACTCTGATTTATGGTATTAAGATGTAATCAAACATGTTTTGACTTCTGCTGCAATGAAATAAAGTTTTTAATTTCCAAGTACTATCTTATATATGTCTTGATGTAATTTTACTGTTCTATATTCACTTATAACCTCCATGGAAGTTAATGCGTTCCCCTTGTGAGTGACATTAATGGACGTGGGGTGTTACACGTGGTTTCAGAGCATAAGGTTACCAGAACAGATAAAATTTTTAGAAAAATATTTTTCTAAAGTATTTTTGGAAGAAGTTCTTTCAAAAACCTGTTATTTAGAGAGAGTTTTTATGAAAAACATAATCCCAAATAGCCATATCCTTATCTTTATCTTTCGAATTCTCCATTTTGAATCTTTCCTTTTTCGTTTCAGCATGGCTGAAGATCTTAATCTCCCAGAAGGTGTGACGGTTCCAGGGTGGTTTAGGAGATATTTGGAGGCTAGGGCCACCACTGCAGGCCCAGCCGATGCTCCTCCACCCCCAGTTGCACCCATTCCTCCTCCTCCTCCTCGTGTTGACACTTTTGCAAAGACGTGCAAGGAATTTAAAGCTATGGGAGGAAAAACTTTTCAAGGGACTGAGACGTTTGTGGAGGCCAGAGACTGGCTTAAGGAAACTGAGGAATTGTTGGATATCTTTGAGGTGGAAGATAGGAGGAAAGTCCATTTAGCTGCTTGGTTAATGAAGGGAGAGGCCTCGTTTTGGTGGGAGGTCACTAACGGGGAACGTCCAGTTGATTCATGGGCGGATTTCAGACGAAGGTTTGAGGCAAAGTTTCTTTCAAGGGCAGAGGAGAATTTAAATATGGAAAAATTCCTGACATTAAAGCAAGGGAGCTTATCAGTGAAGGAATATGTCAATAAATTTAATCAGTTAGCAAGGTTTGGCTTGGAGTTGGTGAACACGCCAAAGAAGAAAGCTTCGAGGTTCGTTAGAGGCTTGAATGAACCGTTGCAAGGGTTGGCTATGACCCACATCCCTATGGGAGCCACCTTTGAAAGGCTAGTAGAAATGGCACTTATGCATGAGGATAAGGCAGTTGAAAAGAAAGGGGATCAGAAGAAACCCCAACAGCAAAATAAGAAGGGTGGTAAAAACAGTAATGGCAAAGGGAAGAAGAGATGCTTCAATTGTGGGACGCCTGGCCATCTCAGCAAAGATTGTAGAAAGAAAAAGAAGACTGGTTGTTTTCATTGTGGAGATGCGGGACATTTGGTGAAGGACTGCCCAAAGAAGGGGCAGAGGGCAGGGTCTACCTCGGGAGGACAGGTGCAGGCTCTTATGGCACCAGGGCAGGCAAGGGGGCAAGTTCAGGCTATTGCGGCCCCACCGCTGCAAGAAAGAGGTAGAACAATTTCTGTTGAAAGCTTAGTTTTTCTGTTTGATCATCCTGTCCGTACCTTATTCGATTCTGGCGCATCTCATTCGTTTATCTCTGCATCATTAGTTGAATTACTGCACTTGAACACCAGTTTAGTAAAGGATCCCTTGGTTGTTTCAAATCCAATTGGGGGTTCGGCTCATTTGACCATGATATGTTTGGATTTGAAAATCTCTATACTTAGCGTTGAATTTAGATGTGATGCTTATGTATTGGGCTTCACGGGCTATGGGCTAATTTTAGGAACGGATTGGTTATCTAGAAATAGGGCCATTCTTGATTGTGAAAGGAGAGTAGTTAGGCTTGGGACTCGCCTTGGTAACACTCTCGACATCTTTTGTAATCCCATAGATTCTGTTATGCTGAGTTATCTAGAATCGCTTGACGCGTCTGTAGAGAATCTGCGATCGGTAGAGGTGGTCCGGGAATATCCGGATGTGTTTGAGGAGGTGAAGGGCTTACCTCCAAAGCGGGAGATAGAATTTCGAATTTATCTTGTGGATAATGCTAAACCCGTATCTTTGCCAGTGCGCCACATGGCTCCTCGTGAAAGGAGGGAACTCAATAAGCAAGTGAAGGAGTTGCTTGAGAAGGGGTTCATAAGATGTAGTATATCGGAGTGGGGTGCTCCAGTAGTATTTGCTACAAAGGCGGATGGGTCCCTTAGACTTTGTGTGGGCTATAGGGAACTAAACAAGCTTACTAAAAAGAACCGACACCCACTGCCGAGGATTGACGATCTCTTTGATCAGTTAGTTGGCGCCTCAGTGTTTTCGCAGTTGGACTTAGCCATTGGCTTTCATCAACTGAGAGTGGCTGAGGATAGTATAGATAAGACTGCTTTTAGGACTCCTGACGGATTCTATGAATGGCTAGTGATGCCCTTTGGTTTGACAAACGCCCCCGCATATTTTGTTGATTTGATGAGTAGGGTGTTTAGGGAGTACCTTAACAAATTCGTGGTAGTCTTTGTGGATGACATCTTAGTCTTTTCTAAGAATGCAGAAGAGCATGCCCTACATCTTAGGGAAGTGTTGGAAACCCTTCGAGCGCATAACCTTAAGGCAAAATTTTCTAAGTGCCACTTCTGGAGGAAAGAAGTACGGTTCTTAGGGCACGTGGTTTCCAAGGAAGGGATAGCAGTGGATCCCGCAAAGGTGGTGGCCATCCAAGATTGGAAGGTCCCTAAAAATATAACCGAAGTAAGAAGTTTCTTGGGGTTGGCTGGCTATTATAGGAAGTTTATCAAAGACTTCGCAAAAATATCAGCCCCATTAACATGGTTAACGAAGAAGAACCTGGTTTTTACGTGGGACGAAGATTGTGATGATGCGTTCCAACGTTTAAAGAGAGCCTTAACTTCAGCCCCAGTTTTAGTGCTGCCAGACGGGAATTAACCGTTTACCGTCTATACTGATGCTTGTGGGACGGGACTTGGCGCGGTCCTCATGCAAGAGGGAAGAGTAATAGCCTATGGTGGAAGGCAGTTGAGGGTTCATGGAAAGAATTACCCTACGCATGACCTTGAGTTAGCCGCAATTGTTTTCGCGCTTAAGTCTTGGCGTCACTATCTTCTTGGTGAGAAATTCGAACTGTTCACTGACCACAAATCATTAAAATACTTATTCTCTCAGAAGGATTTGAATTTAAGGCAGCAACGGTGGATGGAATTCTTAGCCTCCTACGATTTTGAAATAGCATATAC
This sequence comes from Allium sativum, assembly GCA_030737875.1. Classification (NCBI taxonomy): domain Eukaryota; kingdom Viridiplantae; phylum Streptophyta; class Magnoliopsida; order Asparagales; family Amaryllidaceae; genus Allium; species Allium sativum. The sequence continues at coordinate 628,978,759 of CM060920.1, forward strand.
CCCGGGCAAGGGTAACGTGGTAGCAGACGCCTTAAGTAGGAAAAGGTTGTCCTTGAGTCCGTTGTTTGTTGAACGACGAAGCTTAGAATTCATCTCCATGTTTGACTTTAGACCCTCCGTTGACCTAGTACCTAGTTTGTTAGCATCCTTGGAGGTTAGACCTACACTTCTAGGACGAGTTGGTGAGGCACAGCAAGACGACCCATAGTTGGTTGAGATAATAGAAAAGCTCAAAGGAGGGGAGTCGTCTAGCCATCTTCGTAGGTATACCCTAGACGATAAGGGTTGGTTACGAAGGGATAATAGACTTTGTGTACCACAAGACGAAGACTTAAGGAAGGCCATTCTTGATGATGCTCATCGCTCAAAGATGACCATTCATCCCGGCGGAGACAAGATGTACAAAGATATGAAGCGGGTTTTCTTTTGGGCCGGTATGAAAAAGGATGTGGCCGAGTATGTCGCTAGATGCTTGGTGTGCCAACGAGTAAAAGCGGAACAAAAGAAACCCGGTGGGTTGCTTCACCCATTGGAAGTTCCACTATGGAAATGGGAAAGCGTCTCAATGGATTTTGTAGATGGATTACCAAGATCAAGGAAGGGTAATACGGGGATTTGGGTTATAGTAGATAGACTTACTAAGAGCGCCCATTTTATTCCCGTGAAAAGTAAGAGGACTGCTCTGTGGCTGGCTTCTGTATACATTAAAGAGATAGTTTGTTTGCACGGTATTCCTTCTAGTATAGTAAGCGACCGTGATCCCATCTTCACTAGCGAATTTTGGAAGAGTTTACAAGAGGCGGTAGGAACTCAGCTGTGTTTGAGCACCGCATATCATCCTCAGACGGACGGCCAGACCGAGAGGGTGAATCGTATTCTAGAGGATCTTTTAAGGCTTTGTATCCTAGACTTTGGGGGTACATGGGAAGAGCACCTTCCGTTGGTAGAATTCGCATATAATAATAGCTTTCAGTCTAGTATTGGCATGGCACCTTTCGAAGCTCTTTATGGAAGGCCTTGCCGTTCGCCTACATGTTGGTGGGAATCTACCGATAAAATCCTACTTGGGCCCGATATGGTTAGGGAAACCTCGGAGAAGATTGACTTGATTCGAAGGAGGATGAAAGCAGCACAAGATAGGCAGAAATCGTATGCTGATAAGAGGAGGACAGATCTTGAGTTTGACATTGGGGACATGGTTTTTATCAAAGTATCTCCGTTACGGAATGTTGTTCGCTTTGGGTCCGTTGGGAAATTAGCGCCAAGGTTTGTAGGGCCGTTTCCTATAAAAGACAGGATTGGGAAGATGGCGTATAGGGTGGAGTTGCCTGAGAAACTTAGTGGAGTATACGACGTATTCCATGTATCACATTTGAGGAAGTGTTGGCACAAGACCGCGGAGGTGGTAGAGCCGAACTTGCTTAAAGAGGTGGGAATAGAGCGTGATGCAACAATTAGACGAGCTCCTACATGCATTCTTGGGTCGGAGATCAAAAAGTTGAGGAATCGAGAGGTCAGACTAGTTAAAGTGCAATGGGAAGATGATGAGAGCAACGCTACTTGGGAGACAGAAGAGAAGATGCGTTCGTTGTACCCTTTTCTTTTTGAGGGTATGTCTTTTAATTTCTCCTTTATCGCTTAGCTTATCTTATCTTATCTTTAGTATGTCCTCTCATTAGTATCTTTGACCTTTAGTTAGGATAATCCTATGGTTGAAACATGTGTTTGAGACATGTTATGTATGATGGATGCAAAATGGATGCAAGTGGTTGCTAGTGGTTGCTCGTGGATGCATATATACACACACTTTAGGCACTAGATCGGCTCAGTCACTACATATTGCATATTGCATATTGCATAAATGAATGTATTTAGTATAATGGATGTATAATGGTTGTACCATCATATAGATGCTGCATTCGGTTGAATGGATGTGCACGCATATAGAAGTAGTATGTAAGCAATTAGGATCTTTTGCATACACAATGGATGCATGGCACTATCATGAATTGCATCAAGGAGGTCAACTGAATCAGTGGACCGCCTGATTTTGCATTAGATACGAACATATACACACACTATGCATTTAAACATAAAAGCATTAGAAGTCTATAAGGACAGTGGATGCCAGTGTTTGATGATTGAGTAGATGGTTGATTGGATGTTAGGTTAAACATTCTTCTTGACTTGAAGATTTCGGGGTCGAAATCCTTTAAGGAGGGGAGAATGTAACACCCCGTAAATCAGTTAATACTAATATTCACAAATGAAAGAATAATTAATTTCAAATACAAGAATATTGGGAAACGGGCTGCGCCATCGTGTTCGCCTCGGAAAAATACGCGAAATAGAGTCCGAAATTTTGTGAATCGGAGTTTGTATGACCGAGATATGGCCTCGAGAAGTTTCACGAAAAATTCAAATTTTAAAACAGATTTCAAAAACACAGAAATGGAGGCAGGCGGGAAAAATCCCTCCCAGACCAGGTCGACCTTGGGGTCGACTTGGGAGTCGACCTGGGGGGGGGGGGGGGCAGGTCGACACTAGAGTCGACCTAGGTGTCGACCTAGGTGTCGACCTCCCTGGTCGAGCCCAGGTGACCTGGGTGCATCTGGTTGGGTTTTCAGGCTGTGTTTTGAAGGCTGGACGAAATCTAATGGCTCTAATCTATTCTAGGGTAAATCTAATGGCCTAAATGCATCTTAACATCTATAAATAAGTGGGTAGACTCTAAACCTAAATCACTTAAAAAATTGGAGAGCTACCGACATGCCGTTGCCATGGAGTTCAGCGTAGCCGTCACAAACTAAAGAAGAAGGAGAAAGCCTAGCCTATAACTAAATCTACTCAACAAACAAATTAAATCAAAGACTCTTTCTATTTCTCTTCTATAAATTGTGAGTATGATGATTCTCACAATGTTATTATAAAATATTTCGATTAAGTTATGAATGGATCACAAGAAAGTGATGTGAATTGTAATTGTAAATTCTATATTGTGGATCTCTTGTTATGTTATTATGTTGTCATATGTTGTAAATTATATGTTGTAAATTCTCCTATGCTATGCCATGCTATGATGAAAGTCATGCTATGCTATGTTATGCTATCATGCTATGCTATGTGTAAATCATGCTATGTTATGTCATAAATCTTATATATGTTGTAGATCTCATGTTAACACATATGTTGGAAATCCATAAGTTATATGATTATGATATCATGTTAAGTTGTGTTGAATCATACAAGTTGTAAAATCATGATGTTGTTATTTATGCAAATTGGATCATGTTTTAAAGTTTATGTTTTCTAAAAATTAAATGGATCATGATTATGGGAATTTGCCTATTAAGTTAGGTGTACCCATATATACATGAATCCACAATTTAAATTGGATCTTGAATATGGGAATTTGCCTATTAAGTTAGGTGTACCCATATGCATGAATCTATGACTAAATGAATTTTTATTATGGGAATTTGCCTATTGAGTTAGGTGTACCCATATAAACCCATATTGTTAGATTAGATGATGTTGATTCACACATGTTCCTATGCAAGTTTATGAAATTTGATTGAGATCATGTTATGTGAATTATGAACAAGTTGACATCTTTAGATCCATGACATGTATAATCCTATGCAAGTTGTACATATGCAAGTTTCACCCCTTATTATGATTCATTTAGTCATATATACATGTTATTATTGTGATAATCTCTTTTATGCTATGAGTTAGACTATTCGAGTCTAATATATATTTTGCGAATAAACGTTCAAACGTGGGGTAGGGGTGATATTAGTAATTAATAAATTGGGTGCAATTTTGTATGATTTTGCACGCCTTGAATGGATGTCCATAATTGAGTCAATTATGGACATTGTTGAATTTGGAATTAATTAATAATTCAAGTAGGGAATTATTAAAATTGGGGAAAGTTGATTATTAATAATAATCAATGCTTAGGACACGAGGTTGGACCCGTTTGTGACGTAAACCTGCCCGGACCCACCCGGCAAATCCAGTAGTCACAAATGTCGGCCCAATGTGAGAGGTCCTAGGCCCAAACTAAAGCATAACAGTTGTAAAGACACGAGGTTAGACTCTTTTATGGTATAAGACTGCCCGGACCCGCCCGGCAAATCCAGCTGCCATAAATGCCAGTCTAATGTGAGAGGTCTTTATGAGGTTATGGCCTTAATGAATTAAGAAATACTTAGCCAGATAATCATGTAAGGGGGGACATGGTGGTTAAGTAGGTGCCTTGGGTGGCATGAGGAATCTAGTGGTTGCCTTTAGAGGCATTTGAAATACGATTAGACTTAACCAAATACACATGTAAATGAACATGACTAAGTGGGTTAAGTGGATGGACTAATGGGATAAGCTTAGGCGGAATGCTTGTGGGAAATAATGGGGGCCCATTTCAACCAGTATCCCAAAACGTATCTTTGTGGGCTCGACCCAAGTCGAGGACGGGACACGCATACTAGGTTTGACTATAAGAGGCCAAAACAGGGAGCGGTGGCAACGCAAGTCCAACGGGTTTCATATGCGTGTGTGGACCCGGGCTGGTAGGTAAGACGTTGTTGCATCGTGTAGGTATAAGCCGTGCATCTCCGTTATATCGGGTTGCGACTTTAGGGGAATGATACACCCCACTGTGGGGCCAGCACGGGTATCTACGAGTAGGGAGCCGATCGAAATATGGAAAGTGGGGTACACCTAGTGGAGATAGGGGCAGGCGGCACCTATGTAGTCAGCTAGGAGTACGTAAAGCCATTAAGAAAGTTTCTAAGTGAAGCTAAGTGGGATCAATCTTTAGGGTGACTGGTGTGGTGCAGTATAGTGTTTATCCTTTAGTATTTAGGAGCGCCTATAACATTTCCTTTAGCGATTGTCTATGTCCTTAATCTGCTCTTTCATAGACATTTCCTTGTTTTCCAGCTTATGCCTTAGTCCAGTTATTTTGATAATAGTATTGTAGAATTATCATACTCGCCAGACTTTATGTCTGACCCCCTCTTTTCCACATTTTTTCTCCCTCCAGGTCCTCAGGTTGGACCCAGCTCTAGTGGAGCCTGATTGGATTGCTTATCCCTTTTGGAAAGCTAGGACTGCTGAAGTAAAGTCCAGCTTGTTATCTTCTTTAATGGCTATTTATGTAATGGGATTATGTATTTGTTTTATCAAGATGGATATTGTACTTGACTCTGATTTATGGTATTACGATGTAATCAAACATGTTTTGACTTCTGCTGCAATGAAATAAAGTTTTTAATTTCCAAGTACTATCTTATATCTGTCATGATGTAATTTTACTGTTCCATATTCACTTATAACCTCCATGGAAGTTAATGCGTTCCCCTTGTGAGTGACATTAATGGACGTGGGGTGTTACACAAGTCGAACCCAGCCCCCCTGGCTGGCCTGGTCTGTGTTTGGTCGATTTTCTGAGCCTTGCCTTGTCACTAGGGCTAGGTGTCAGCTTCTGGTTGGTCTCTCCTTCAAACGAACGGCTGTTATTAAACCAAGCTCCATCGGCGGTCCAAATCAACTCACAAACTCTATAAAAAGGACCTAAGACTCACCCTAATTCACACAAACTAAAATGGGGATGAGACCGTCATGCTGCTGAGGAGAGACTAGGAATAGCCGTCAGAATTTGAGAGACAATTAGGAGATAAATCGAAAGCTTAAAGCAACGTCAATCAAATCAAAACAACGCCTACAACAAAGGATAGCATCTCCAAATTCAGAATTCAGATTCCTAAATTGAAGATTCGTCATACGTTGTAAGTAGAGTGCTATTCCGATGTGAATAAATAATTGCGTTTGATTTGTGTAAAATGTGAAATAGAACTGTAATCGATTTGTGGTGATAATAATCTATATTTGTATGTTGCTTTGATTCGAAACGATTTGGAAATGTTATGGTATACGATTGGATATTTGCAAGTATATGATTCATGTTAACAAACATATGTTGTGATATCTTATTTGAGATTCATGCAAGAATATGATTCACCATTATGCTAGTATGATGTACATATGTTGTGGTATTTTATTTGGGATTCGTACAAGTATAGGATTCATGTTAACAACCATATGTTATGATATCTTATTTGAGATTCATGCAAGAATATGATTCACCATTATGCTAGTATGATGTACATACTTTTGTGATCACTTTTAGTGTGTAATTGGACTTGACTAAGTACTATGGTTTATATGAATCTATGTTGGAATTGGCAAATCATACTTTTGTATTAGAAACAAAAGTAAGCATTTTATGAACATGATCAAACTATGTTTGGTGTTATGCCTAGTTGAAACCATGTTTAGGCCTATGTTGTTATAAAAATCATATGGTGATATAGGTAGCACATAAATTAATTTGGATTTACATTCCAATTGCAAGTTTACACGAATAGATTAAAAATCATGATTCATGTCTATGTATGTTTATGCTATGATTATATGAATAGAATGATTCATGTTTAAGTATGTTTATGCCATGATTATATGCTTTTACCATGCAAGTTCACATATGCCTAATTCATGTTAATTAAATCGTTATGTTGCAAGTTCATGCGTTCACATTCCCCTTTTATGTCACTTAGAACATATAAACACCATGTTATAAGCCTCCCCTTTTCTTATGGCTAAGTTGGGTTTAAATGTTAAACCCAACATATCTTATATTGTAGTGAATGTGTAAAAACGGGGGTAACGATGGTTGGGTTAAAATATGTGTAGGCATGTTTGACGCATGCCAACAACCTTGAAAAATAATTAAGTGGCATAAATAAATTTTAAACCAATAAAGATGAATTTGAATAATGGGCCGCAAATATTTACATATAAAAAGAAAAGAGACAAAATATGTAAATATAGAAAATACGATGTGTTTAACCCGAGGTTGGATTGAGTTGTGATGTAAACCTGCCCGGAACCGCCCGGCTGTCCAGTAGTCACAACAATACCTATCCAATGTGGGTGGTTAAACATGGAACCTAATAAGGACCCGAGGTTAGACTGAGATGTGGCGTAAGACTGCCCGGACCCAACCGGCAATAGGCAGCCACAACAATACCTGTCTAATGTGAGAGGTCAAGGCTTTAATAAGACAATTAAGGCTGAGTCAGGATTTATAGGATTAAGTAAATTATATTAATACTTAATCAAAATGGAACATGCTAAACTATACAGACTGATTGGGGGTTAGGTTTACAAAACACTTAACCAACTTAGCATGTTGGCCAGGAATAGAAAACCTAGTAGCGGGGGACCCTTTTCAGCAGTAACCCTACAAGGTGTATCAGGATACCCTGAACTAGGCAGGGTGGGGCACGATTACTGGGCTGACTGTAAGAGTCAAATCGACGGCGGTGGTGCAGCAGTGTAGGTTCTAACGGGGTGCGGGCGTGCACACACTCCGGCGCAGAAAAATAAGGCACTGGGCACCAGTAGCATACCTGTGCATTCTAGGATTGTGTCGGGCCGCCACCATGGGACTTGATACACCCCATGGTGGGACCAACATAGGTAACTACAACAACGGGGGCCGTAAGACACATGTAACTATGCGAGTAGGAGCCGATCATCAGAAATGGATCACTTCACCCTGATTATGGGGTGCCTGTTGGGAACTAGTTTATATGGGTACAGAGATTAATATGGGGTACGATAGTATTCGACCCTAGACAACTTAACTTAGTTATGGTGCTTTCTCATTTCCTGTTTATACTTATCATACCCAGTTCTTTATTCATAGACTGAATAGTCCTAGACTTACTCAGGCTTTATGTCTGACTCTACTTTTCTTTCGTCTTCTTTTCTTCCGTTTCCCCCCCCCCCCCCAGGTCCACAGGGAGGGAATACCGCAGCTTGACCAGTTTTCACATCCAGCTTGAAGAGAAAGAATGTATTGCTTGGATCTTTTCCGTTTTGGACTATGGCTTTGGACAGCAATTATGGGACTTTTGCAGTTTATTTATGTTTTCTTTATGCTTCTTTAAATAATGTAATCAAGACAGTTATGAAGATGTTATGTTTTTGGAAGAATTGTATGACAATTATGGCATGGTTTGTGTAACACGTATTTTAATGAAATAAAAGTTGTTGTTGTTTTCCGCTGTTCAAAAATATGTGTTCTTATATCTGTCTTGTATATCTGTGACTTATACTTATAAACCTCCACCAAAACTAGGGCATTCCCTTTGAGAGTGACCCTAACGGAGGTGGGGTGTTTCACTTGGTATCAGAGCATAGGTTTACCAGATAAGATAAAAAGTTTTGAAAATATATTTTTCAAAAAGAAAATTTAAAGAAGCATTTTTAAAAGATAAAATATTATTTTATTTCAAAAAGGCAAAGTCCCCCCAAAGCCATAGGTACTATCTCTTATCCTTCGTTTTGAATCTATCCTTTTTGTTTCAGCATGTCCGAAGAACTTAACTTTCCAAAGGGTGTACCAATACCTGGTTGGTTTAGACGATTCTTAGAAGCAAGGGCCACTCAGCCAGGTCCTATCATTCCTCCTCCCCCAGCTGCAGGAAATCATCCAGCTGCAGCAGCACCTCTCCCTCCACCTCCTCCGCGGGGAAACACTTTTGCTAAGATATGTAAAGATTTTAAAGCTATGGGAGGAAAGGATTTTCATGGAACTGAGTCCTTCGTGGCAGCTAGAAATTGGCTGAAAGAAACCAAGGAATTATTCGTCATCTTTGAGGTAGAAGATAGGCAGAAAGTACAACTGGCAGTGTGGCTACTAAAGGGCGAGGCTTCCTACTGGTGGGAAGTCACTAATGCAGAAAGACCAGTGGAAACATGGGAGGACTTTAGGGCAAGGTTTGAGGCTAAATTTCTCTCAGAAGCTGAAAGGAGTCTTCAGTTGGAAAAATTCTTATTTCTTAAGCAAGGGAAAATGACAGTCAAAGAGTATGTTAATCAGTTCGATCAGCTGGCTAGGTTCGGACTGGACCTAGTCAACACTCCGCACAAGAAGGCTCTCCGCTTTGTCAAGGGATTGAATGAGCCATTACACAGTTTGGCCATGACCCATATACCCATGGGAGCTACGTATGAAAGATTGGCACAGATGGCATTGCTGAACAAAGAGGATAAGGGCAAGAAGGAGACAAAGGCAGAAAACTCTCAAGGGAAGAAAGAGGGTTTACAGCTTAAGAAGACAGACTTTAAGAAGGGCGGGAAAGACAACAAAGAGAAGAGGAAGTGTAATTTCTGTGGCAAAGTGGGGCACTTAGTGAAAGATTGCCGGAAAAAGAAGGCCAAGAAGAATGGCGGGTGCTTTTCTTGCGGTGAGACATGCCACCTGGCTAAGGATTGCCCGAAGAAACGAGGACGGGGCAGAGGGCTGGATCCACCTCAGGGGCACAGGTTCATGTGCTAGAGGCGCCACCTCTGCAACAGCGAGGTATAAATACTTCTGTAGAAAGTATAGTTTATCTTTATGATCACCCCGTTCGCACTTTATTTGATTCTGGCGCATCACACTCCTTTATCTCGTATGCTTTAGTAGAATCTCTGCACCTAGAAACTAGTATGGTAGAGGACCCCTTAATTGTTTCCAACCCAATTGGGGGCCCAGCTCATTTGTCTATGATCTGTGTGGGATTGAAAATTTCTATTCTAAGCGTAGAATTTAGATGTAGTGCCTTTGTTTTGGGCTTCTCGGGATATGGTTTGATTTTGGGCATGGATTGGCTATCCAGTAATGGTGCCATCCTTGATTGTGAGAAAAGAGTGGTTAGGCTCCTGACCCAACTCGGTAACACTCTAGAAATTACTTGTAATCCCTCGTATGCGGTTATGCTTAGTTATCTTGAATCGCTAGATGCCTCTGTTGAAAGTTTGCAATCAGTTAGAGTGGTCCGGGAATATCCGGATGTCTTCGAAGAGGTGAAGGGCTTGCCTCCGAAGTGGGAGATAGACTTCCGCATATATCTTGTAGATAATGCAAAGCCCATTGCGTTTCCCGTTAGACACATGGCTCCACGGGAAAGAAAAGAGCTCAGTAAACAGATTAAAGAGCTTCTAGAGAAGGGGTTCATTAGAAGGAGCATTTCAGAATGGGGCGCTGCAGTGGTGTTCGCTACAAAGGCGGATGGTTCACTCCGTCTATGTGTTGACTATAGGGAGCTCAACAAGCTAACGAAAAAGAATAGGCACCCTCTCCCCAGAATTGACGATCTGTTTGATCAGCTAGTAGGAGCGTCTGTTTTCTCCCAACTCGATTTAGCGACTGGATTTCATCAACTAAGGGTGGCTGAAGATAGCATCGATAAAATGGCAGTCAGAACCCCAGACGGCTTCTTTGAATGGCTTGTCATGCCTTTCGGCTTGACAAACCACCTGCTTACTTCGTGGACTTGATGAGTAGGGTGTTCAGAGATTTCCTCAATAAGTTCGTAGTGGTCTTCGTAGACGATATCCTTATCTTCTCAAAGAGTGAAGAGGAACATGCTCAGCACCTAAGGGCAATCATGGAAACTCTGCGAGTCCATCAGCTAAAAGCCAAATTCTCCAAATGCCACTTTTGGAGAGAGGAAGTAAGATTTCTTGGGCACATTATGTCCAAGGAAGGATTAGCAGTAGACCCGGCTAAGGTAGTAGCGGTGCAGGATTGGAAGACACCAAAGAACGCAACAGAGGTCCGAAGCTTTCTCGGGCTAGCAGGCTTCTATTGGAAATTCATCAGAGACTTTGCAGAGATATCAGCCCCTCTCACAAAGTTGACCAAGAAGAATCTAGTGTTCAATTGGGACTTGGATTGCGAGTTTGCTTTCCAACGACTGAAAAGGGCTCTTACAACAGCCCCAGTTTTAACGTTGCCAGATGGAAGCAAGATGTTCACAGTTTATACATATGCATGTGGGACACGGCTAGGCGCCGTCTTAATGCAAGAAGGAAGGGTAGTAGCTTATGGCGGAAGACAGTTGAAAGTGCATGAAAAGAACTACCCGACCCACGATCTTGAGTTAGCCGCCATCGTCTTTGCACTCAAGTCTTGGCGACACTATCTCCTAGGTGAGAAGTTCGAACTTTACACTGACCATAAATCGTTGAAATATCTTTTCTCGCAGAAAGATCTTAACTTGAGGCAACAGAGATGGATGGAGTTTCTTGCCTCGTATGATTTCGAGATCTCCTACACTCCGGGCAAAGGCAACGTAGTGGAAGACGCGTTGAGCCGAAAGAAACTAACCCTAAGCCCGTTGTTTGTTGAAAGACAAAGCCTAGAGTTTATAGCCAGCTTTGACTTTAGGCCCTCCTCCGATTTTGTACTAGGCTTGCTAGCATCTCTCGAAGTACGCCCGACTTTAGTGGACTCAATAGGGACAGCACAACGCGAAGACCCTCAGCTTGTGGAGACGATTGATAGGCTTATTAGGGGTGAGACTTCAAGTCACCTCAACAGATACTCCATCGACGATAAGGGTTGGCTAAGGCGAGACGGAAGACTATGCGTCCCACAGACAAGGGATTTAGTAAAGAAGGTTCTCGAGGAAGCCCATCACTCCAAGATGACGATACACCCAGGCGGGGATAAAATGTACAAGGACATAAAGAGGACTTTCTTTTGGAACGGCATGAAGAAGGATGTGGCAGATTTCGTTTCTAAGTGTATGGTGTGCCAACAGGTTAAGGCAGAACAGAAAAAGCCTGGCGGTCTGCTCCATCCTCTAGAGGTCCCGCAGTGGAAATGGGATAGCATCTCAATGGACTTCATTGATGGGCTGCCTAGGTCTAGGAGAGGCAACACTAGCATTTGGGTAATAGTGGATAGGCTTACTAAAAGCGCCCAATTTTTACCTGTCAAAAGTAAAAGAACTGCCTCATCCCTAGCATCTCTTTACCTCAAGGAAATTGTTCGACTCCATGGAATACCATCCAGCATTGTTAGTGACCGAGACCCTATCTTCACAAGTGAGTTTTGGCGGAGTGTGCAAGAAGCGGTAGGCATACAGTTATGCTTGAGCACAGCCTATCATCCCCAAATCGACGGCCAAACATAAAAAGTGAACAGAGTTTTGGAGGACCTTTTAAGACTGTGCGTCCTTGACTTCGGAGGGACATGGGAATACCATCTTCCTTTGGTGGAATTTGCCTACAACAACAGCTACCAAGCAACCATCGGAATGGCGCCCTTCGAAGCTTTATACGGAAGAACGTGTCGATCACCCACTTATTGGTGGGAGTCTACTGATAAGCTCATACTTGGACCAGATATGATCCGAGAGACTTCAAAGAAAGTAGACTTAATACGAAGAAGGATGAAGACGGCCCAAGACAGACAAAAGTCCTACGCCGATAAGAGGACGACCGACCTTGAATTTGAGGTTGGGGACAGGGTTTTTCTTAAGGTATCTCCGCTAAGGAACGTTGTTCGTTTTGGGACCACAGGGAAGCTAGCACCAAGGTTCATAGGGCCATTCTCTATCATCGAGAAAATTGGGAAAATGGCCTATAGATTAGAGCTACCCGAAAAATTGGCCGGAATTCATAACGTCTTTCACGTTTCACATCTCCGAAAATGTCTACATGAATCTGCTGAAGTGTTAGAGCCAAATATTCTAGAAGAAGCTGAAGTGGAACGCGAAGCAACTGTGAGGAAAGTTCCAACCCTCATATTAGGAACGGAAGTGAAGATGCTACGCAACCGCGAAGTCAAGCTCGTCAAAGTTCAGTGGAGCGACGCCGAAGAAGATGCAACTTGGGAAACTGAAGCTAGAATACGCGCAGCCTACCCTTTTCTTTTCGAGGGTACATCTTTGATCTTTCCTTTTTCCTTAAGTTGCGCTTTTATCTATCTTTTTAGGTATATTTCCTCGACCTTATCTTTTAGGTAGAAACCCTTTGGATGAAACATGTAATTGAAACATTTTATGGATGATGGTTGCAAGTGATTGCAAGTGATTGATAGTGGTTGCTCGTGGTTGCATATACACACACAATCTAGGTTTTAGATCGGCTCAGTCACTATATATTGCATATGCATATATGTTTGCATTCGTATATGGTTGAACTTTAATGTGTTGTCATATGGATATTGCATTTGTATGAATGATTGTGCACTCATGTAGAGTCATGAATAGGAGAATTTGCATACATAATGGATTCATGGCACTTACATAATTCGCATTAAGGAGGTCAACTGAATCAGTAGACCGCCTGATTTTGCATTAGATAAGTACATGTACACACACACTTCGCATATGATCATGAAGCATTAGAAGTCTTTTAAGGACAATGGATGCTCGTGTTTGATGGATGAGTAGATGGATGTTTGGATGTTAGGATATACATTCTTCCTGAACTTGAAGATTTCGGGGACAAAATCCTTTTAAGTGGGGGAGAATGTAACACCCCGTGTATTCTATAACAGTGAAATTCACAAATTAAAGTATAACTAATTTCAAATCAAAGAATTAAGGGAAATGGGATACGCCATTGCGTTCGTCTCGTAATTCTGCTTGAGATAGAGTCCGAGTTTGCGTAAAACGGACTCCGTATGAAGAAGATATGGCCTCTGGAAGTTTCAGAATACAGTTTAAAATTCAAACAGACCAAAACAGCTCAGAAAAACCAATTCAAAATTCAAAATCGGGCCCAATTGGCCAGGGCGGGAAGATTCCCGCCCAATGCACCTAGGTCAACTTGGCAGTCGACCTGGGGCTAACCAGGTCGACTGGGCAGTCGACCTGGGTCACCCGTGTCGACTGCCAAGTCGACACGGTGTCGACTGACATGTTGACCTGACCCCTGAGCTAGGTCGAACCCAGCCACCCTGGCTGGCCTGGTCTGTGTTTGGTCGATTTTCTGAGCCTTGCCTTGTCACTAGGGCTAGGTGTCATCTCCTGGTTGGTCTCTCCTTCAAACGAACGGCTGTTATTAAACCAAGCTCCATCGGCGGTCCAAATCAATTCACAAACTCTATAAAAAGGACCTAAGACTCACCCTAATTCACACAAACTAAAATGGGGATGAGACCGTCATGCTGTTGAGGAGAGACTAGGAATAGCCGTCAGAAATTGAGAGACAATTAGGAGATAAATCGAAAGCTTAAAGCAACGTCAATCAAATCGAAACAACGCCTACAACAAAGGATGGCATCTCCAAATTCAGAATTCAGATTCCTGAATTGAAGATTCGTCGTACGTTGTAAGTAGAGTGCTATTCCGATGTGAATAAATAATTGCGTTTGATTTGTGTAAAATGTGAAATAGAACTATAATCGATTTGTGGCGATAATAATCTATATTTGTATGTTGCTTTGATTCGAAACGATTTGGAAATATTATGGTATACGATTGGATATTTGCAAGTATATGATTCATGTTAACAAACATATGCTGTGATATCTTATTTGAGATTCATGCAAGAATATGATTCACCATTATGCTAGTATGATGTACATATGTTGTGGTATTTTATTTGGGATTCGTACAAGTATAGGATTCATGTTAACAACCATATGTTATGATATCTTATTTGAGATTCATGCAAGAATATGATTCACCATTATGCTAGTATGATGTACATACTTTTATGATCACTTTTAGTGTGTAATTGGACTTGACTAAGTACTATGGTTTATATGAATCTATGTTGGAATTGGCAAATCATACTTTTGTATTAGAAACAAAAGTAAGCATTTTATGAACATGATCAAACTATGTTTGGTGTTATGCCTAGTTAAAACCATGTTTAGGCCTAAGTTGTTATAAAAATCATATGGTGATATAGGTAGCACATAAATTAAGTTGGATTTACATTCCAATTGCAAGTTTACATGAATAGATTAAAAATCATGATTCATGTCTATGTATGTTTATGCTATGATTATATGAATAGAATGATTCATGTTTAAGTATTATGCCATGATTATATGCCTTTACCATGCAAGTTCACATATGCCTAATTCATGTTAATTAAATCGTTATGTTGCAAGTTCATGCGTTCACACTCCCCTTTTATGTCACTTAGAACATATAAACACCATGTTATAAGCCTCCCCTTTTCTTATGGCTAAGTTGGGTTTAAATGTTAAACCCAACATATCTTATATTGTAGCGAATGTGCAAAAACGGGGGTAACGACGGTTGGGTTAAAATATGTGTTGGTATGTTAGACGCATGCCAACAACCTTGAAAAATAATTATGTGGCATAAATAAATTTTAAACCAATAAAGATGAATTTGAATAATGGGCCGCAAATATTTACATATAAAAAGAAAAGAGACAAAATATGTAAATGTGGAAAATACGATGTGTTTAACCCGAGGTTGGATTGAGTTGTGATGTAAACCTGCCCGGAACCGCCCGGCTATCCAGTAGTCACAACAATACCTATCCAATGTGGGTGGTTAAACATGGAACCCAATAAGGACCCGAGGTTAGACTGAGTTGTGGCGTAAGACTGCCCGGACCCAACCGGCAACAGGCAGTCACAACAATACCTGTCTAATGTGAGAGGTCAAGGCTTTAATAAGACAATTAAGGCTGAGTCGGGATTTATAGGATTAAGTAAATTATATTAATACTTAATCAAAATGGAACATGCTAAACTATACAGACTGATTGGGGGTTAGGTTTACAAAACACTTAACCAACTTAGCATGTTGGCCAGGAATAGAAAACCTAGTAGCGGGGGACCCTTTTCAGCAGTAACCCTACAAGGTGTATCAGGATACCCAGAACTAGGCAGGGTGGGGCACGATTACTGGGCTGACTGTAAGAGGTCAAATCGACGGCGGTGGTGCAGCAGTGTAGGTTCTAATGGGGTGCGGGCGTGCACACACTCCGACGCAGAAAAATAAGGCACTGGGCACCAGTAGCATACCTGTGCATTCTAGAATTGTGTCGGGCCGCCACCATGGGACTTGATACACCCTATGGTGGGACCAGCATAGGTAACTACAACAACGGGGGCCGTAAGACACATGTAACTATGCGAGTAGGAGCCGATCATCAGAAATGGATCACTTCACCCTGATTATGGGGTGCCTGTTGGGAACTAGTTTATATGGGTACAGAGATTAATATGGGGTACGATAGTATTCGACCCTAGACAACTTAACTTAGTTTATGGTGCTTTCTCATTTCCAGTTTATACTTATCATACCCAGTTCTTTATTCATAGACTGAATAGTCCTAGACTTACTCAGGCTTTATGTCTGACTCTACTTTTCTTTCGTCTTCTTTTCTTCCGTTTCCACCCTCCCCCCCTCCCCCCCCCCCCCGGTCCACAGGGAGGGAATACCGCAGCTTGACCAATTTTCACATCCAGCTTGAAGAGAAAGAATGTATTGCTTGGATCTTTTCCGTTTTGGACTATGGCTTTGGACAGCAATTATGGGACTTTTGCAGTTTATTTATGTTTTCTTTATGCTTCTTTAAATAATGTAATCAAGACAGTTATGAAGATGTTCTGTTTTTGGAAGAATTGTAAGACAATTATGGCATGGTTTGTGTAACACGTATTTTAATGAAATAAAAGTTGTTGTTGTTTTCCGCTGTTCAAAAATATGTGTTCTTATATCTGTCTTGTATATCTGTGACTTATACTTATGAACCTCCCCCAAAATTAGGGCATTCCCTTTGAGAGTGACCCTAACGGAGGTGGGGTGTTTCACTATTTGTCGTTCGATCGGGTTTGTCAAAAGATAACATAAATTAATAGCATTAGTATTATGCATTGCTCTTTGTTTTCATAACGTTTGAGGTAAATGCTACCAAAAACACATTACTTCTCCTTTTTATAAGTGTTAAGACGCTTGTAATTTTGCATGCAACATTCCATGCATAAAATACACATGTCCTTTGATGTGTCACTCTCTCCTTGCTCCTCTTTTCCTATAAATATCACCCTTTCCTTCCACTTTTTCATTCGTTCTCACTTCTTTTCTTTCTCTCTTCTTCTTAAAGCTTATGGTCATAGTTTCCATGGCATAAGTCTTCCTCTTTTCCACCACCACCTTGCCAAAGTTTGTCGTCCGCCTCTTAAAAAGAGATAAGATTAAGATATTTATATACATATTGGCAAAGAAGACGTTGTGCTAAAATAATGTCCGATGGTTCGCTTAGCTAGGCTCGCCTACCGTGAAGATTTAGAAAGCTGTTAGGTGAGAACTCTTTAACCACGGTTTATATATTTAATTAGTAGCTAGAATAATTTAAATATAGTGATGAATTATTATTGGTTAATGATGATTGATATTTGTTGTGATGGATGATGGATGCAAAGTTTAGAACACACACTATTAAGCGTTAGTGTTATAACGCTCGTGCACAATTATGATTTATTGAATCATGTTGATGGTGGTTGCTATGGATGTTTAAATGGTTGTTAATGTTGTTTTGCACACACTATGACACAACAATTATGGTATCACATTGATGACCGAAAAATCTCCTTCATAATTAAAAGTAATATCATTATTGAAATTGAAGGTTGATAATTGGAAAAGACCATATGTATGAATTCATATATATTGTTAAAGTCCTTTAAATGAATAAATAAATACCGGAAAATTTTAGGATGACAGAGAGGATAGTGTCTAGGCTTGGGTTTGGGAATGAAGTTTCCTGCTCTCCCTGGCTATCCCTAACTGATTCGACAAATGGGAAGGTTAATTTGAAGTTATTTGAATTTAGAAATGAATTGGAATTTATGAAAGTTGAAATTTAGATCCAAAATAATTTGGAAAGTAAATTTAAATGATTTTAAAAGGGTTATATAAGGATATAATGGTTTTCTAAGGTATTTTGAAGTATCGTAGAATAATGGTTATTATGGTCAAAATAGAGCTTGTCGCATAACGACAATTTACGTATTTTAGATGCAAGCTTTAAACGCTTATAACTTTTGCAATCTAAATCGGAATTCCATAAAATGAAAAACGTTTGATTTCCATTAACAAGAACTTTCAAATGAGTGAAAGCATATTTTAAATTCGAGTTATAATTTTCAAGTTATGTTTGAAACGGTTTTGGAAAAGATCGAGGTAAGAACAATTATTGACCATAACTATAAACAGCTATTTTTAAATGTTTTAAAAACATGAAAAAATTGTAAAATCATAATAAATTATGTAAAAGTGTTTTGAATTGTA
Organism: Allium sativum; assembly: GCA_030737875.1. Classification (NCBI taxonomy): domain Eukaryota; kingdom Viridiplantae; phylum Streptophyta; class Magnoliopsida; order Asparagales; family Amaryllidaceae; genus Allium; species Allium sativum. Next base: position 628,996,899 of record CM060920.1, read on the forward strand.
AATTTTAAGTTTTGGCTAAGATAAATGATATTTTGATCAAAATAGTTAAGATAATTGTTTTGTAACGCTTTTGTAACGCTTTTGAAGCACTATTGTAACGCTTTCTTTGAAAACAACTTACTTTGAAGTATTTAAACCGCGAAATGTTTTCCGAACTATAAGTAATCATTTGTAAATGATTAGTTGAATTTAAAAATATTGAAAATAATTTGTTTGGAATTTAAATTGATTTATTTAATAATTAAATGTGTTTTTCAATTTTAAATAATTGGATATGGTTGGAGATAAATCTTCGGATGTTTGATGTTAATCCGGTAGATGATGATTCTTACTATTTGAGGAATTTAAAAGGTAGTTCACCATTATTCTGCTTATAATGTGAGTTGGATACCGAGATTAATATTAAGTATAAGTTGATGGTATTTCTATCTAGATCTAATGTCAAAGAGTTGGATAAATCTTTTAATTAATATACGAGTTTCCTAAGTTGACTAGGATAAGTTGGATAGAAATAATCTTCATATATTTGATATGAAATTATGTGGTGTAAATGTATACTATTTGAGGAATTTGGAAGATATTATTATATCGTTATTCCACTTATAGTATTCGTTGATTATGAGAATTGATATCGAATATAAGTAGATACAATTTCTGTGTAACTTATGTTCAATATCAATTGATTTGGGTTTTGTCGTGAATCATATCTTCAATAATATCATTCTTGAAACCCCATGAGATTGAGTTATGGAAATTCATATCGTAATTTGAGGATTTAATTGGATCTTTGATTTGAGGAAATTAAAAGTAAGGAATTGGAAAGAAAGTATTATCTTTTAGTTAAGATTTAAGAATGGAATTTTGGAAAATCAATTTAATTGGAAACTATGGTTGAAACGTGGATTAAGGATGTTCAATGGAAACTGGATTTTTGATAACGAGTTATCAAATGGAAAATTAATTAAGGCTTTAAGGCTAAATCATCTTTGATTTAAGGGATGTGTTTTAAAAGAGAAAGGTTCAATATGGATTTTGTAATAATTTTAGAATGGGTTTGAAAAAGTTTAATTTTGACAAAATCCAAGACAGAAGGAGATTGGTAGAAAGCCTGTGTGTTCTATAATTGTGTTTTTTTTTAAATTGCGCCTATTATTTGGAAAGGCTGGGATCAGAAGTATGTCTAAAAACCATTCCAAGAAATAATACGACGTTAAGGAGTAACTGAAGACATTGGAGAGGACATTGAAGACCGGGACCCTTCAAGTCGTAAGGACGACTTGCTGAGTGTCTTGAATGGGTCGCTCCCATTTGCAGTTGGATTTTATATTAGTTAAGTGGCAAGAAGCCCGAATGTATGTGAAGGAATTCCGGATTGTGGTTTCGTTCAGACCCAGAACGGACTTGTATGGATTGTGTGTCTGACATTGTAATTGACTGCATAGCACTAGTCTTTGTTAAATATGTATCTGCTAGGTGGCGGAGAATTTATTCTCTTGCTTAACACCCTTCTCTATGACGTATGAGATTAGAGGTTATATATTGCTGAAAATCAGTGATGCGTAGTGAATAAACAATGTGGCATACTTAAGTTATGAGATGAGCTATGGATGATCAAAGCATGGTTTATTTAAGCGTAGCTTTGTGTATATCGTGACCTCGACGAACCTCACACCCTGGATTGATGGTAAACTAGTGGTCAGAATTTTATGTTCGTTTCGTATATTCCGTGCATCGGTATGTGATGATGAAAGGGTACTGCGAAGTCCCCAGTCTGGGACGCTATTTGTTAGGTACTCTGATTCATGTATAGTGGGTTAGTATAACGGAGTCCGAGTCTGGACTTTATCCACGAGTACTGGGATGATGCACGCAAGAAAGTTTGTGAGCCCACGAATGATCTTTCATACCAGGAGCCATCATGTTGGAAACCTAATCTCCCCTACGAGCCCATACGATTTTGATTGTATAGCCTGCTGGTTACCAGTAAGATTGTCAGTAAATGGGATGGGGCATTATGTTGGCTAGGATTAATACATTTATTTGCGAGAAGGTTTTTCACACTATATATAATAGTAAAAGAGGATTTTCACGGATGAATGCATTTTTAGTTATCATAAGGCAAAACTCGCCCTTCTGGTATGCGCTTGCATTGTGTGATGTGGGACGAGCTTATGATAGCTTCATTTTTCAATAAGTCATTGCGGATTTCTATGCACTGGTATTCACATGGAGTAAACCCGTTCCGCATAAGCGACGTGGTCCGGTGAATTACCTAACTTTAAAATAAACCCTAAAAACAATTGTTTTGAGTTCTCACACCAGTCCCACGACTGACCTGGAGTTTATTGTTCCCTCACCTAAACTACGAGTGCCCATAATTTTTACACGGGCAGCCTAGTAGTTTGGTTCGCAGATTTAGCCTTAGAGTTGATTGGAGCAGGATTCTGGTTTTAGCTGGTGCTATATGTTTTGGGGCATTCACAATCTTCCGCTAAATTAGTATTTCTTCCCCTGTGAAATCGATGTACTCTGATGTATTTCTTGTAACTCTGATGTTATATTATGGCAATGAAATGAAAAGTTCTGTTATTTTTGTGCAAATATGTTAGTACCCATAACAATTCGTCTTTATGAACGGTTTAAGTTGGTTTAATTACCAGCGAGAATCGAGCAAAAATCCAGGTCGTTACAGGAGGAGCAATACCGCAAACTAAAACCCTCGGCGTGGACTCTCCGGTTGTCACGCCAGTCACCATACCCAATGGCTACAACCAAGAGTCTAAATCCAAACAAGGGACATCACCCAACGCACGAGAAGTGGCAACCTTGTGCTTAAACTTGGCTCTTCTAATCCAAACCTATCCACTATGAGCCAAACTAGCCAAAAATCAAGTGGGAGTTGGACGCTCCGCAACAACCTCCTCCACTAGAAGAGGAGTGAATGAGTTGGACAAAAACAATGGAGAAAGAACAGGAGACAGAGCACCACTAACCAACTCCTATAATTCAACACTACTCACGGACGAGGGTGAAGCAGTGAAGACACTAAAGACTTAACCAAAGGTTTACAATCTGTAACACCCCGTATTTTCTGTGAACGTATAAGTAACAAATCAGAGGATAATTAATTTTTAAAATAAGAATCAAGGGAAATGGGTTGTGCCATTGCGTTCGTCTCGGAATTCTGCTTGGAAACGAGTCTGACTTTGCAAGAATCGGAGTCCGTATGAGGGAGATATGACCCTCCGAAGTTTCAGAAATATTCAGAGTTCAAAACATCTCGAATTCGAATTCAAAATTCGAATTTCAAACGCAGAACAGACTGGGCGGGAAATTTCCCGCCCAGACCCAGGTCGACTAGGGAGTCGACTGGGCAATCGACCCCCCCCCCGACCCAGGTCGACTGGGCAGTCGACCCCCCAGACAAGGTCGACTGGGCAATCGACCTGGTCCCCGAACCTGGTTTTGGGCCTGGGTGCATTCTTATGTATCTGGTCTCGTTTTCTGCCTAGATTTGTCTGCCTAAACCTATTTAAACAGCCCCAAACCTAGCCTTCTCTACACACAATTCTATTCTGCTTCTACTCTGCCTCTGTTCTAAATAAAAATAAAAATGGCGTCGCTACTCTGCTGGAATCAAAACTAGAAGCTAATCAACATCAACCTAAGCAACCCAATTCAAGCTTGAAACTTCAACAACGGTTAAAGAAGATCAACTAACGTCGCTACAACTATCTTTCTTTTAGAATCCAATCAAGGCAAGTGCAGTTATTTTCCGATATAAACTTTAATCATAATTGTGACATGATTGTAAATCTGAATTTGAGATGGTGTATGTTCTGTTCTGATCTATTTTATTCTGTATCTCTTCTTCTTTCTGTTCTATAGCCAGGCTACTACGAGCCTGCGCCAATCGCCTAAGAGATTAACGCACGAACGCTAAAATGTTTGGGACAAATAATGAATGTGGCATAATTGGACATGGCTAATCTGTGACTGATTTAAGAAAAAAGATATAGGTTGTAAATTAGATTTAGATCTATGCATATTCTATGAATTGGAAGAAGAGGAACCATGGTATGTTAACATGTAACTTGAGACATTGGACATAACGTACATTTTGAATTAAGATCTGTTATAACTAGATTGTTGGGCATATTGTTTATATAACAATTCATGATTTGAAAGAGAATATGACTTAGGTGTGAAGGTTTAAATTAAGATTTGATAACTATTAAATGTGAATAACACCTAAGTAGGAGATTTTTGAATATATGACATGCATTGAAATCGATGGCTATATTTGGTATAATTTATATGTGAATCTTTTGTACTAGGAAAGTTGAACTAAATTGGAACATGTAAATTATGACCATAATCTATGACATGTAAATTCAATGCAAACATGGGGTATATGATCATAGTGTGAATCATGACAACTATTTAGGCATGCAAACTTAGGCCAAAATTATAATTAGGCAAGATATGTTTGTGAAACTTTAAGGAATGATTAAATCTGTTATATTTGCCTAATTTGCTAGTTCTGCTATATTTGTCAAATCTGCTAGTTCTATTATATCGCCTAATCTGCTAGTTCTGTTATATTGCTTAATCTGCTAGTTCTGCTCTACTGCCTAGTCTGCTAGATCTGTTCATCTGCCAAATCTGTCATCTGCTAAGTCTGTTGAAAATGCCAAATCTGCTAAACTAAATCTGTTGAGATGCCTAAACTACTAAATCTATTGAGATGCCTAAACTGCTAAATCTGTTAAGATGCCTAATCTGTTATCTGCTAAATCTGCTAGTTTGCTTAATCTGCTAAATCCGTTATGTCGCCTAATCTGCAAAATCTGTTATCTGCTATATCTGTTAAGTTGATATAATTAGTCTGTTATTGACATAATCTAAATTGGCTATAGTTAGGAATAATTGACATGTATATTAGGCGTGGGCATAAATGGTAAATTATTAATTAATTGGCCGCAAAGATGAACGTGGCTAACTCGATGTTAGAATGAGTTTGCGGCGTAGTCCTGCCCGGAACCTCCCGGCATATCCAGTGGCCGCAAACAATAGGTTCTAATGTGAGAAGTTAGTCATAATATGCTTAGACATGAGGTTAGGTATGGCTTGTGGCAGAAGTCTGCCCGGAACCGCCCGGCCCATCCAGCGGCCACAAGCTAGCGACCTAATGTGAGAGGTTTATGCATTAATAATTAATTAATGCAAATCTGAGATATATATGATGTCTAAAACGTGTTGGGCGGATAGTGTTAAACCAACTGGACTGATGAATTTAATAAATCTGTTCTCTATAGGCCCAATTACAAAGTTAGACAAATCTGTAAGTCTGTTAATCTGTAACTGGTTAATCGGTAAGTCTGTTAAATCTGTATATCTGATCCGTTAGTCTGAAAACTTTTCTGTGAACTAGTTGATCTGAATTCTGTATGTCTGAACTTGTAAACAAGTTAATCTGAAATCTGTTAGTCTAGGGACACAAGGTTAGGAGGGAATTTACTTGTGTCATCTGTTGTTTGGGACCCATATTAGTCAGTAACCCTTTCTGGTATCAAAACTTTGACCCAACAGTAGGTAGGGTCCGGGCACGCTTACTGATCTAATTATAAGCGGTTCATTCTGATAATGGCGAGGGATGTTGATTGTGTGTTCCAACCGGGTCATGTGCGTGCATGGATCCCGGTCTGCCTCTAAGGATGTAAGACTCTGTGACATCTATAAATAGGTCTGTGCCAATTGGTTGTCACTTTAGGGAGTGATACACCCTACCGTGGGGCCGACACATGGTATTTATGTATTAGGGAGCCGATCGCTTGGGGTAGGGTTTTAGGGTACACTAAGTTCTGTCTGTTTCTGTTGGTACCATCTGTTTCTATTGGGTGGCAACACCCGTCTGTTTCTGCGTGCTACCGTCTGTTCGGGTGGTAAAGGCCCAATTACTAATGTACACCTAATTCAACATTCTGTTTCCGTAGGGATTAATCTGACTGTTTCTGTTCGGGTGGTAAAGGCCCATTATTAATATTCTGTTTCTGTCTGTTTCTGTTCGGGTGGTAAAGGCCCATTATCAGCATTCTGCTTCTGTCTGTTTCTGTTCGGGTGGTAGAGGCCCATTATTAGCTTTCTGTTTTCTATGGAAATTATTTTGTTCCTGTTTCTGCTTCAGTTTAGACATTAGGGTGACACCTAATCCTGTTATACTAGTATTAGTGCAGAGAAGTGTAAAGAAATAGCTTATGTCATTCTGTTCTTCTGTAATATCCGCTACACCTGTTACTGTTATCTCTCATCCAGTTTTATTTTCATGTCATGTTATTATTATCTATTCATAACTGAAAATCACTGGACTTGCAAGACTTTTTGTCTGACCCTTGTTGTTTCGCCTCCTTTCTTCCGTTTCCCCCCAGGTTTTGTAGAAGGGAATACTCTAGCTTGATCCAGATTTCTTCTGCTTAAAGTGCTTAAAGTATGTCTTGTCTTCTTCTGAGGGGATTATGATTTTAAACTATGCATTCGGAAGGCTTTTGTACAAGACTGATATTTTGTACTTGAATTCATGATTTGAATGGATGTAACCAAGCTTATTTCTGTTTTTCGCTGTAATAAAGTTATAAATTTTTCAAGTACTGTTTTATTTGTCTTGTAAGTTTCCGTTCTGTTTACTAAAATGCTCCACCAAAGTTAAGGCATTCCCTTTGTGAGAGACCTTAACGGAGGTGGGGTGTTACACTTGGTATCAGAGCTGAAGGTTACCAGATTAGACAGAAGTTTTTGAAAACTATTTTCAAAAAGGTTTTAAAAGGAAGTATTTTCAAAAGTAAAGCTTATTTTGGAAAACATAATCCCCAAGAGCCATATATCTTTCCTTTGGTCCTTTTTGTATTGAATCTTTCTCTTTTCGTTTCAGCATGTCTGAAGCATCTGAGATAACAGAGGGTGTTCATGTACCCGGTTGGTTTCGTCAATATCTTGAGGCTAGGACCGTCGCCGCAGGTCCAGCAAATGATCCCCCTTCTCCACCCCCTCCTCGTGCAATTTCTTTCTCAAAGATCTATAGAGATTTTAGGGCCATGGGTGGGAAGGATTTCAAGGGAACTGAATCATTCGTAGAAGCGAGGAACTGGCTCAAAGAAAATGAGGATCTATTCATTATCTTCGAGGTGGACGATAGGCAGAAGGTACAGTTGGCGGTATGGCTGCTCAAAGAAGAAGCTTCCTATTAGTGGGAAGTCACTAACGCCGAGAGGCCAGTTGAAACATGGATGGATTTCAGAACAAGGTTTGAGACAAAATTCCTCTCGCAAGCTGAACGAAGTCTACAACTGGAAAAGTTCTTATCTCTTAAGCAAGGAAGTATGACGGTCAAGGAATACGTCAACCAGTTCAACCAACTGGCTAGGTTCGGATTGGATTTAGTCAACACTCGGCATAAAAAGGCTCTCCGCTTTGTTAAAGGATTGAACGAGCCACTGCACAGCCTAGCCATGACCCATGTACCCATGGGAGCGACTTACAAGAAATTGGTGGACACGGCACTACTGCACGAGGAAGACAAGGTCCTGAAAGAGACAAAGAAGGAAGAACCACAGAATAAGAAAGCATGGCCCAAAAAGGAAATACAAAAGAAGGATGGGAAGTCTGAAGATAAGAAGGGGAAAAAGTGCTTTACTTGCGGAATCTTGACTCATTTGAACAAGGATTACAGAAAAAGGAAGGGCACTTGCTTCAACTGTGGTGAGATGGGACACTTCACTAGGGACCGCCCGAAGAAACGAGGGCAAGGGCAGAGGGAAGAATCCACTTTTGGAGGACAGGCGAATGCTCAAGGGACTGGTAGATAGGGTAGAAATAAGAAAATTTAAGTAGAAGGTTTAATTTTCTTATTTGATTGTTGAGTTAAAACTCTTTCTGATTCTGGCATTTTGATTCTGTAATCGATACTCTGCACTTTAATACTAGTATTGTTTCTGATCCCGTTGTAGACTCAAACCCATAAGGGTTTTGACTCATCTGTTTATGATAGATTGGGTTTGAGGGATATCTGTGTTAGACGTTAAGTATGACGCATACATTCTGAGTTTTTGTGGGATATGATTTTATCATGCTTAGCTTCCTAAGAATCATTAGGGAACCTGATCTGTACCGGTAGTCTGTAAATATCTGAATAATTCTGATTTCCAGTTTTGATATTGTCTAAAGAGGGTAACCCTCTGGCTGTCAATCTGATGTTGATTTCGGTCTTCGGGGTTGGTACTTAGGGGAATTATTTTCTCAACCAATGTCTAATGGGAACCAAGTTTTTGTCTTATCTGTGCTCGCTTCCATCGCTCGACTGTATCCTATCGATTGAGTCTTCGACCTTTAGGTAGAAACTATTGGGTGTAAACATGTGTTTGAGACATGTTATGTTTGATGGTTACAAGTGGATGCAATTGGTTGCTAGTGGTTGCTCGTGGATGCATATACACACACTAGGCACTAGATCGGCTCGAAAACACTCTCATACTGCATATGGATGTGTGAGCATTTTCAATTTTTGTGGATGCAAAATGATTGACTCAGCACATGGATGTCGCATATGACTGAATGGTTGTGCACTCATATAGAAATGATATGTATCAAATAGGAAAATTTGCATACATGTTGGACTCATGGCACTGGCATAATTCGCATTAAGGAGGTCAACTGAATCAGTGGACCGCCTGATCTTTGCATTAGATAAGGAACATATACACACACCTTTGCATATGTTCATACAGCATTAGAAGTTTCTAAGGACAATGGACGCCAGTGATTGATGATTGTGTAGATGGATGTTGGATGGTAGGACACATTCTTCTTAACTTGAAGATTTCGGGGACGAAATCCTTTAAGGAGGGGAGAATGTAACACCCCGTATTTTTTGCGAACGTATAAGTAACAAATCAGAGGATAATTAATTTTTAAAATAATAATCGAGGGAAATGGGTTGCGCCATTGCGTTCGTCTCGGAATTCTACTTGGAAACGAGTCCGAGTTTGCAAGAATCGGAGTCCGTATGAGGGAGATATGACCCTCCAAAGTTTCAGAAATATTCAGAGTTCAAAACAGCTCGAATTCGAATTCAAAATTCGAATTTCAAACGTAGAACAGACTGGGCGGGAAATTTCCCGCCCAGACCCAGGTCGACTAGAGAGTCGACACCCCCAGACCCAAGTCGACCGGGGAGTCGACTGGGCAGTCGACCCCCCAGACCAGGTCGATTGGGCAATCGACCTGGAGGTCGACCTGGTCCCCGAACCTGGTTTTGGGCCTGGGTGCATTCTTATGTATCTGGTCTCGTTTTCTGCCTAGATTCGTCTGCCTAAACCTATTTAAAAAGCCCCAAACCTAGCCTTCTCTACACACAATTCTATTCTGCTTCTACTCTGCCTCTGTTTTAAATAAAAATAAAAATGGCGTCGCTACTCTGCTGGAATCAAAACTAGAAGCTAATCAAACATCAACCAAAGCAACCCAATTCAAGCTTGAAACTTCAACAACGGTTAAAGAAGATCAACTAACGTCGCTACAACTATCTTTCTTTTAAAATCCAATCAAGGCAAGTGCAGTTATTTTCCGATATAAACTTTAATCATAATTGTGAGATGGTTGTAAATCTGAATTTGAGATGGTGTATGTTCTGTTCTGATCTATTTTATTCTGTATCTCTTCTTCTTTCTGTTCTATAGCCAGGCTACTACGAGCCTGCGCCAATCGCCTAAGAGATTAACGCACGAACGCTAAAATGTTTAGGACAAATAATGAATGTGGCATAATTGGACATGGCTAATCTGTGACTGATTTAAGAAAAAGGATATATGTTGTAAACTAGATTTAGATCTATGCATATTCTGTGAATTGGAAGAAGAGGAACCATGGTATGTTAACATGTGACTTGAGACATTGGACATAACGCACATTTTGAATTAAGATCTATTATAACTAGATCGTTGGGCATATTGTTTATATAACAATTCATGATTTGAAAGAGAATATGACTTAGGTGTAAAGGTTTAAATTAAGATTTGATAACTATTAAATGTGAATAACACCTAAGTAGGAGATTTTTGAATATATGACATGCATTGAAATCGATGGCTATATTTGGTATAATTTATATGTGAATCTTTTGTACTAGGCAAGTTGAACTAAATTGGGACATGTAAATTATGACCATAATCTATGACATGTAAATTCAATGCAAACATGGGGTATATGATCATAGTGTGAATCATGACAACTATTTAGGCATGCAAACTTAGGCTAAATTTATAATTAGGCAAGATATGTTTGTGAAACTTTAAGGAATGATTAAATCTGTTATATTTGCCTAATTTGCTAGTTCTTCTATATTTGCCAAATCCGCTAGTTCTGTTATATCGCCTAATCTGCTAGTTCTGTTATATTGCTTAATCTGCTAGTTCTGCTCTACTGCCTAGTCTGCTAGATCTGTTCATCTGCCAAATCTATCATCTGCTAAGTCTGTTGAAAATGCCAAATCTGCTAAACTAAATCTGTTGAGATGCCTAAACTACTAAATCCATTGAGATGCCTAAACTGCTAAATCTGTTGAGATGCCTAATCTGTTATCTGCTAAATCTGCTAGTTTGCTTAATCTGCTAAATCCGTTAAGTTGCCTAATCTGCAAAATCTGTTATCTGCTATATCTGTTGAGTTGATATAATTAGTCTGTTATTGACATAATCTGAATTGGCTATAGTTAGGAATAATTGACATGTATATTAGGCGTGGGCATGAATGGTAAATTATTAATTAATTGGCCGCAAAGATGAACGTGGCTAACTCGAGGTTAGAATGAGTTTACGGCGTAATCCTGCCCGGAACCGCCAGGCACATCCAATGGCCGCAAACAATAGGTTCCAATGTGAGAAGTTAGTCATAATATGCTTAGACACGAGGTTAGGTCTGGCTTGTGGCAAAAGTGTAATGACCCAGAAAAAATGAACCATTTTAAAAATTTTAAATTGGCTAAAATAATGGATTTTAAATATTTAAAATAAATATTTTAAATAATAGCAATGAAAAGTGAGTTTGAATCGACAATTGAAAACGGATATAATTAATACTAATTATAAACAAGGCTTGAAAAGGCGCTGCAGTTTCAAAAATTGAATTCAAACTTTTTCGGACTGTATCGGGTGCAAAACAAAACGGATTTCAGCGAAACCAAAAATATTTAAATCTGTTAGTGAATACCTTTCTAACGAATCTAAAAAATTGAATTTTCATAGCAGAAAGAAAAAGTTATGGCCAGATGAATTTTCAGAAAGGTTGCTATGGAATTTATATAGCCCGTGAAATTGGCCATTTTGCATACGACCTTGAAATTCGACGAAACGACTTTTGTTGGATCTGGGATGTGAAGTTATTGCTAGGTTTCAAATTTTATAATTTTTGAAGCTAATATGTGAGCGTGGCAAAGGAAAACGTGTTTTGGTCAATTACAGTTAAATTGGATCGACCAGAAATAGACCTTTTTGCAAACGGTTTCAGAATTTGACGAAACTAGTTTTGTTGGGACCGTATCGCCAAAACATAGCTAGATTTATTTTTCAGGAATTTTTCGAATCAGTTTGTGGCCCGGGCAAATTGAAATGTTCGTTCAAATTAAATATTGAATGTTTTATATTTTAATTTGAAGGAAAACTGACTGAAACAGTAGAATGGGCCTACGAAACATATTCCATTGTATTCGGAATGGGGGTAAAACGCTAGGGACGACAGTCATTGGGTTTAGATTGGTGGTCGCGTCAGAAAACCCCTTTAAAACTTCCTCGACCAATCAGAATTTTTATAAAAAAAATTCCTTTTCTCTCTCCCCGACGAACGACGGAAACCACTCATAACCTTCCCGTCCATTTTCTGATCAATCACTCACTAATTTCAAGATCTCCATTTGAAGATTTTGAAGAGCTCGAGACAAGCTTCAAATCCATCACTGGTTTCGATTTTTTTCGTGGAGTATTGGGGGAGAATCGGGCTCAGGAAGTTTCGCTGTTCGAAGCCCCACCGCCGCCGCTACAGTGCATCAAACGCCGCCGCACCCCCTGCGCCCGTGCGCCCCTCCTCCCTCTTCGTCGCTGCATCGGCCGATCCTCCTATCGATTCACGGTTTGATCGAAAATGGCAAACCTAGTTTTGAACCTTTCAGTTGAGGTACGGCTTATATATTTTCAATAGTTTTAACACCTTTAAACCGTTGCAAACTTTGGAAAATCATATCTTTTTCGTTCTTTAACGAAATTCAATGAAGCAGGAAACATCGTGACCGTGTGGACGTCTTCTACATTTTAGAAGAGACCGCATATTTTTCTGAGCCTTCTGTTATTTTTGGTGGAGTGGAACCCAATGTGAGATTTCTAATCTATAAACGATATGGAAAACGACGATGTATAAATTATATAGTCGATGTATGAGTTATATAAGTGTTGTACACCTCTTGTATAAGCGTTGTATAAGTTGTACGTTCGATGTATAAGTTATATATGCGTTGTAAAAATTATATATATATGTGTTGAAATAGAAGTGAATTGCTATATATAAATATATATATATACACCCCTCGTCCACAAACCATGGACGATATTTATTGGATGTGATTGGTGTGAAAATTGATTGATAGCGAATGGTTGTTTGGGATTGTTTGTGGTTGATATTGATTGATTGTGGTTGAAAAATACCCGCTAGTGGTTGAGAAATATTTGGTTGAAACCACATAGGATTAGTTTGTGGAAATGAAATAAATATATACATGTCGTCTGCGTGCGAACTAGATGCATGATCCCCATTGTCAAAAACCGCGAGGTTTTAAGGTAGAGCGAGGAGCCGTACTAGGTACGGTCCTGGTTTTAACTACCCTGCCGTTATGCTACCGAAATTTTGAATAATATTCATGTGTTTGATTTATTTTCATTGGCTGAAACTATATTTATTCATTGTATAGAAAACCTTCATGTGTTGAATCGATATTCATTCGTTGATTAGAAATTCATGTGTTGAATGGTATTCGTGTTTTAAATATAAAAATCACATTTTTATCTATATATAGAAACTATAGAAAACCTTCATGTGTTGAATCGATATTCATTCATTGATTAGAAATTCATGTGTTGAATGGTATTCGTGTTTTAAATATAAAAATCACATTTTTATCTATATATAGAAACTATAGAAAACCTTCATGTGTTGAATCGATATTCATTCGTTGATTAGAAATTCATGTGTTGAATGGTATTCATATTTTGAAATAAATTGTTTCATAATAAAAATCACCTTTTTATCATCTATATGAGCTATGCAAAATGATCTCGTTTTAAAAGAAATTGTTTTATAAGAAAAATCCTATTTTTATCACCTATATAAACTATATAAAATAATAGTGTTTTGAAACGAATTGTTTCACAATAAAAATCACATTTTTATTATATACATGAATTGTCGAAATGTGAAGTGTTAAGAATAGCAACTCGTTCAAATAAATATGCATGAGTCGAAATATTCACTAATTAGCTAATGATATGATTTTCGCCTATGCATGCAACATTAGAATGAATGGTGTTTTTAAACCAAATGGAATCAAATATGAAGTTGAATGGAAAATGATAAGTGATAAGAACTGTATATATGTACATGCATATTTATTGAACAGTTTATGGCAAAGGGGCTAGAGAAGAGGAATAAAATTTTGTGCCCGACAAATAGGTACACATTTACTGTTTTGTTTGGGTGATGATTTTATGAGCCTGTTGGCTAGCCGCTTGGCTTTTTCTTTTTCTTTTCGACATGAGACGCCCGTGTGGCTATTTGGGAATTTTCCCAGTCCCTCCCGTACAAAGGAGGTTATGGCGAAATTTTCCAAAATTTAAAGGCGTTAGTGAAATATTTGAAGTGAAAACGATATTGAAATTGTTGAATGAACTATATTTATATAAATATATAAATAATAAATAAAATTAAAAGGAAACGTGGCCGTGCAGTTCGTGTTTTGAAACCGTGATTTCAAACAACTAGTGTGAGAAATCCGACCATTGGATTTTCCCGAAACCGCAACCGTTGGGTTCGCCTTGGAAATATCTTTCCAACGGCATCAACTTTGTAAAAATCCAACGGTTGGATTGTCTGGAATGTTTAATTCAAATCTGAAGAAAAACAGCGCCAGAAACGATTATATTTATATATATATATATATGTATATAAATATAATTATGCTTAATCGAATAACGACGCTGCAGTTCGTATTTTGAAATCGAAACTTCAAACGATTGTACCGGGAGATCCGACCGTCGGGTTTTCCCGAAACTGGAACCATTGGATTAGTTTTGAAAAGACCTTTCTAGTGATGTAAATTTTGTGAAGATCCAACGGTAGATTTTCAGATATGTGTAAATCAAATCTGAAGAAAAACAGCGCCACGGCCGTGTTATGGCCCGAAGCGTCGTTATGAATAAATTGGCTATTTTAAAATAAATAAAAATAGCGATAAATCGTTATAAAATATCATAAACGATACGGAATGGAAATAAACTATGGTATTTGATGGTTGAATGTGTTTGGTGTGAAAATTACATTAAAGAACAAAATTGGTGTTGTCGAATGATTTAACCATTGAAATAAATGAATTTGAAATTCTAAATATATGTGAATTATTTGAAAAGGCCGAGTTAATTCTCATTTCAAATAATTGACCGACGATTGAAATTCGAAGATGAAGACGGTGGTCGAAGACCGGAGATCTTCACCTCGTTTGGATGGTAACCCGAAGTCCTGATTGGGAGGCATCCCGAAATATGGATAATGAGTGGTGATCGTCCAGATGTACGTGGTGATCGATGGGTTTGCGAGGTATTTAGTGCCTCCGGTTTCGTTCAGACCCAGAACGGACTTGTAAATGGACTGTGTGTCTGACATTGGATTTTATTCTGTGTTGATTGATCTCTATTAAATATGCATCTGTTTGGCGGCGGAGAATTTATTCTTTTTCTTACCGCCCTTCTCTGAAACGCACGAGCTCAGAGGTTGTATATCGATGGACATCAGTTGCATGGCATGAATTGCTAGTGTGGCATGCCTAAGTGGCAAATGATCAAGGCTTCTGTTGAAAAGCAAAGTCTTGTGATGATGATCAAAGCCCCGCCTGTGTGGCGTAGCTTTGTGTATAATGTGAATTCGCGAGCCTCACACTGCGGTATGAACCAGAAACGGGAGAAGGACCTCAGGGAGGGCATGCGTTTCTTTCTAGCTAGGGTGGTGTCAGTGACCTACCAGCCCTGACATTTATATACTTTTCACCTATGTGTTTGTTGCTGTTGCGAGGCGCCTCGGTTTGATCGGACGATCCGGGTCCGATGGAGTCATTCGTTGGCTCGTTTATGCCCCAAAGGGCGGGGAAACGTATTGTTCAGGCATAATGATCCACATCGGTGGATCGGCCCTGTCACTCCAAGGCTTGCCTGCGCGCTTGCCTGTGGCTCGGGCTAGAGAGTCACGAATTCGGTAAGGACTATCTTTTGCCTTGGTTCATGATGGAAATCCAATTTCCAAATACGACATCGTGCATTTTTTATTGTATATATATATGGCGACATGATATATGGTACCCATGCCATCTATGATTTATAGTTATGATTCGAAGTTGTTTTGAAACATGTAAACACTAGTAATAATATCAGACGCTTTTGCTTTATTCGTATCAATCATATTTTGGCCATTATAAGGTAAAACTCTATCCTCCGGTTTGCGTTGCATTGTGTGATGGGAACTGAGTCTTATAATGGCTTCATTTTTTATAAAAAGCATTGCGATGTTTGAAAGAAAGATTTGTTTTTAAAGCACTGGCAATCCGATGGAGTAAACCCGTTCCACGAAAGTGGC
Source organism: Allium sativum (assembly GCA_030737875.1). Taxonomy (NCBI): domain Eukaryota; kingdom Viridiplantae; phylum Streptophyta; class Magnoliopsida; order Asparagales; family Amaryllidaceae; genus Allium; species Allium sativum. The sequence goes on from CM060920.1 coordinate 629,012,832, forward strand.
GTGGTCCTGCGATTAGCCATATGTTAAATGTGTTGAATAGATTTCTCATACCAGTCCCATGACTGACTCGTAGTTTGTTTCACTTTAAAACTTGGGTGCCCCTTTTTCTATACGGGCAGCCTTGTATTCAGGTTTAGCTGGTTCTTTCTGGATAGCTAGAGCTGAAGATGGATTCTATTATTTATCTCTTTTTATGTTGTTCAACTCTTATTGTACATATTTTGTTTGTTTCCGCTGTAGACATTTATGTATAGCTGAACTGTATTTGTACTAAGTAAGATCCTGTATACTGTGTAACTCTGATGATTATGTTTATCCAGTATATTGTATTGTTCATTTTCTGGTGTATTTATTTAATTTTATTTTGCTATTATCTATTTCTGTGTTATATTCCAAAGATTACCCTTGTCTCCATCAGAACGGGATTTGGGGTCGTCTCAACGTGGTATCAGAGCTTTGGTTAAGCTTAGTTCTAGAATATAACATTTGAATGAACTCGTCAGAATTAGAACCAGTAGTGTTCTAGGACGGGTAACTCTATACAGATAGGATCAATAATATCCTAGTATGAGTAAAGCAGAATGAAATTACACCTCAAAAGACACATTTACATTTGAAATATATGTTTCTATGTTTTGAAATACCCTTTCTGTGACCTGACACTTGATCTGCTATTTGCAGAGGGACTAGAAAAATGAGTGTCAGAAATAGGAGAAATGCAGAACCCGATCTAGAGGCTCTATTTAAGAGATATCGAAATCTGGGTGGAGCACAATACTCGGGCAATGAATCTATTATTCAAACTCAAGCTTGGGTGAGCTCTGCAGAAAGAATATTTGAGTGTTTCCAGCTGAGAGACGACCAGAAAAGATTAGTAGCATCTTGGGCGCTCAATGGAGAAGCTTTAATATGGTGGGAAACAATCATAAAAGATAATCCAGAAGGTGATATCACCTGGGATAGATTCAAAGAGATTTTCCTAGGAAGATTTACTCCTCCCGAAGCAACCGAGCGATTATGTGATGAATTTTCTTATTTGATACAAGGAGATATGACCATTCCAGAATATCATAAGAAATTCAATGAACTTGCTCACTTTGCTCCTCATCTGATTCAAGATCCAAAGAGGAAAAATCTGAGATTTATTCATGGCCTGCAAAGGAGATATCAGAATAGTGTGCTGAGGAATGTGAAGCTTCCTTTTTCAGAAATGATCTATATGGCTTATCAATTTGAAGATCTAGATAAGAAAGGTATGTTACAGTACGAAGAGGAAGTCAGCTCTAGTAATAAAATTGAGTCTGAAACTGATCATCCTGAGGCAAGTACAACGTATGAGGTCAGTAAGGAGCCCAGTGCCAAGAGGAAAAGAGCCAAATCTGAGAAGAAACCAGTAACGACAACTGTATGCTCTAACTGCAATAAGCAAGGACATCTCTCGATAAGTTGCCGATCTCTAAAGAAACCAAAAAGGGATGAATCTAAATCCAAGAATAAGTTTCAAGTGACCCGAGAGTGCAATCTTTGTCATAAGACTGGTCATATAAAGAGAGACTGCTGGATGTTGAAAAAGACCAAAACGGTTCAAGTAAATGAAGTAGCAGAAACCTCAGCACCCTCAGATAGTCAGGGAAGGTCTGATGTTTTAGAAGGCACGCTTAATGTCAAAAATATTCCAGTTAAAGTACTGTTTGACACAGGTGCGTCACGAAGCTTCATTTCGAAGGATGCAGTTAAGAAACTGGATTTGAATTTGAAAAGGCTCAAGGAACCAATGACTGTCCAGAATCCGGTTGGGGGTTCCATCGATCTCAGTTGGGTTTGTGTAGTACCTGTTTCTTTCTCCTGCTATAAATTCCCTACTGTCTGCATCGTCATGAATTTTAAGGAGTTTGATCTCATATTAGGGTTGGATTGGCTAACCAAATATGAAGCTGAGGTTAGATGCGCCGAGAGAGTGGTTAAAGCAAAGGCCCAATCGGGGAATTATATAACCATACCATGTGAAGGCCCGACTTCAAATAGAAAAGATTTCTAGTCAGCTCTCGATGTTTCTCCAGCTCAAATAGAAACTATCCTAGAAGTCACAGAGAATATTCCTGACCTCATCAAAGACATTCCTGTCGTCAAAAATTATGTGGATGTGTTTGAAGAAGTTGTTCGCTTACCTCCGCAGAGAGAAATAGATTTCAAAATTGCTTTAATTCAGAATGCAAGGCCGGTAGTTCACGCTATTCGAAGAATGTCTTGAAAGAGAAGGAGGAATTAGACAATCAAACACGACAGCTAGTATGGAAGGGCCTGATCAGGCCTAGTTTCTCTGATTGGGGAGCAACAGTGGTTTTTGTCCCAAAATCTGACGGTACTCTACGGTTATGTGTGGATTATCGTGATTTGAACAAGCAGACAATAAAGAACAAATATCCATTGCCGCGAATAAATGATTTGTTGGATTGTCTAAATGGAGCACAAGTATTTTCACGAATGGACCTAGCTACAAGTTTCCATCAACTTCGAATTGCCGAAGAGTGTGTTCCATTGACAGCATTCAGAGGTCCCGACCTATTCTACGAGTGGTTAGTAATGTCGTTCGGCTTATGTAACGCTCCTGCTTACTTCGTCGATATGATGAATAGAGTGTTTAGAGGGGTTTTGAATAAATTTGTTCTGGTTTTCATTGACGATATCCTAATCTTCTCAAAATCAAAGGCTGAACATGAAAAACATTTGGAACAAGTGTTGGAAATCCTCAGAAGGAATGTATTGAAAGCAAAGTTTTCCAAATGTATATTCTGGCAAGATGAAGTGAAATTTTTGGGCCACTCGTATCGAAAGAAGGAATTGTTGTGGATCCAAGCAAAATCACAGCTATTAAGAATTGGAAACATCCCAGTACCCCCACTGAAGTCCGCAGTTTTCTCGGATTGGCTAGTTATTACCGGAAGTTCATTAAAAACTTTTTGAAGATATCTGGTCATTTAACGAAGCTTACAAAGAAGAACTCTAAATTCAAATGGACTCCAGAAAGTGAGGAGGCTTTTGAAGAGCTAAAATTAAGACTAACGACTGCTCCAGTGTTAACCATCATCGATGGCAACCAAGATTTAAAAGTCTGGACTGATGCTTCTAGAGAAGGCCTTGGCGCAGTATTAATGCAAAGAGGCCAAGTGATTGCTTATGCTAGCCGTCAACTGAAGTCGCACGAGAAGAACTACGTAACTCATGATCTTGAGTTATTGGGTATTGTGTTCGCTTTGAAAATCTGGAGACACTATCTTCTGGGTGAGAGATTTGAACTGTTTACAGATCATCAGTCGCTGAAGTATTTGTTCACCCAGAAGGACTTGAATCTGAGGCAACAGCGTTGGCTGGAGTTTCTTGCAGCATACGATTTTGAAATTATATACACTCCAGGGAAATCCAATGTCGTGGCCGATGCGTTAAGCCGAAAGAATGAGATGATCGCCAGTTTTATTATCACGAATTCACTGATAGATAAAATATCTGCTCTTCAGGAGGATGATCACTTCATTCAGAAGATCAGAGAGATAATTCAACAAGGCGAACCCTCGAGTTTTCAAGTAGATAATGATGGGATTTTAAGGCTCAAAGGTTGAATCTGTGTCCCTAACATTCCTGAACTTCGAAAGGAAGTACTGGATGAATGCCACAAGTCAAAACTCAGTATCCATCCAGGAGTAAGCAAAATGTATAATGATATCAAACGCACTTTCTGGTGGAGGTCGATGAAGAGGGACATTTCTTTATATGTTAGCCGATGCCCTACTTGTCAACTAGTCAAAAGCGACCAACAGAAGCTGGCTGGATTGTTACAACCGCTAGAAGTTCCTGGCTGGAAGTGGGAACATATTTCAATGGATTTCATTGATGCTCTGCCCAGAACCAGAAAAGGAAATGACAGTATTTGGGTGATCGTAGATCGCTTCACGAAGACCGCCCAATTTATACATGTCAGATCAAACAGAACTGCTCAGAGTCTGGCGCAGATATACTTCAGGGAAATAGTTAGACTGCATGGAGTGCCGCTCAGTATAGTTAGTGATAGAGATACAATATTCACTAGCAAATTCTGGGAGGCGTTTCAAGTCGAGCTGGGAACGAAGTTGAACATGAGCACCGCTTATCATCCTCAGACAGACGGTCAGACTGAAAGGGTGAATTGTATTTTAGAAGATCTATTGCGGGCTTGTGTTATAGATTTCGGTGGATCATGGGAAGAGCATCTGCATTTGGCTAAATTCTCTTATAACAACAGCTACCAGGCGAGTCTGACAATGTCGCCATTCGAAGCATTGTATGGTAGACCATGCCGATCTCCTGCTTGTTGGGTCGAACCTGGAAATAGACTTGTGTTAGGGCCAGACATGATTCGAGAAGCTGCCGACAAGGTCGATTTTATTAAGAAGCGATTACTCGCCGCTCAAAGCCGACAAAAGAGCTATGCTGATAGAAGAAGAAGAGATATATCCTTTGTTGTTAGCGACTATGTATATTTGAAAGTATCGCCGATGAGAGGAGTAATCCGGTTCGGTAAAACTGGAAAATTGGCGCCCAAATTCATTGGTCCGTTTCCTATTCTAGAACGGATCGGAACTCTCGCTTATAGGGTCAAATTGCCTGACTGGTTGCCTGGAGTTCATGATGTATTTCATATATGTCAACTTCGAAAGCACGTTCATGATCCAGACTTGATCATGGAAGAAGCAGCTCAGCAGGATATTGAAATTACTCCAGAATTAGCTGTGAGAAGAGAGCCGCTAAAGATCATCGGCAAAGAAACCAAAGAGCTGAGGAACAAGAAGGTTCACTTAGTCAAGGTGCAATGGAGTGGGGATCCGCGAGATTGTACTTGGGAAACTGAGGAGAGCATTCAGAAAGCTTATCCTAGAGGCCGAGTGGATATCTCTGATTGACTCTGGTGCAAGGTACATTTACCCTACTTTGCATTACAATTTAATTCTCTACTCTGTTGTTATTTTCTTTTCATCGATGTGCACTTTTAAATTCTATAGTCTGAATGATTTAAAAAAAAAAGAGTGTAGAAGTTGATCAGTATATTTTTGAAAGGTTTAAACGATTTGATTGTTGGTTGTGTTGTGTGATTGTAGATTTATCAAACCACTTTCGACTTTGTTCCTTTTCGGGGACGAAAAGTTTTAAGTGGGGGAGATTGTAACGTCCCAGAAAATCTGAACCAATTTAAAAATTTTAAATTGGCTAAAATAATGGATTTTAAATATTTAAAATAAATATTTTAAATAATAGCAATGAAAAGTGAGTTTGAATCGACAATTGAAAACGAATATAATTAATACTAATTATAAACAAGGCTTGAAAAGGCGCTGCAGTTTCAAAAATTGAATTCAAACTTTGTCGGTCTGTATCGGGTGCAAAACCAAACGGATTTTAGCGAAACCAAAAATATTTAAATATGTTAGTGAATACCTTTCTAATGAATCTGAAAAATCGAATTTTCATAGCGGAAAGCAAAAGTTATGGCCAGATGAATTTTCAGAAAGGTCGCTATGGAATTTATATAGCCCGTGAAATTGGCCATTTTGCATACGACCTCGGAATTTGACGAAACCACTTTTGTTGGATCCGGGATGTGAAGTTATTGCTAGGTTTCAAATTTCATAATTTTTGAAGCTAACATGTGAGTGTGGCAAAGGAAAACGTGTTTTGGTCAATTACAGTTAAATTGGATCGACCAGAAATAGGCCTTTTTGCAAACGGTCTCAGAATTCGACGAAACTAGTTTTGTTGGGACCGTATCGTCAAAACATAGCTAGATTTATTTTTCGGGAATTTTTCGAATCAGTTTGTGGCCCGGGCAAATTAAAATGTACGTTCAAATTAAATATTGAATGTTTTATATTTTAATTTGAAGGAAAACTGACTGAAACAGTCGAATGGGCCTATGAAACATATTCCATTGTGTTCGGAATGGTGGTAAAACGCTAGGGACAACAGTCGTTGGGTTTAGATTGGTGGTCGCGTCAGAAAACCCCTTTAAAACTTCCCCGACCAATCAGAATTTTTATATAAAAAAAAATCCTTTTCTCTCTCCCCGACGAACGACGGAAACCGCTCATAACCTTCCCGTCCATTTTCTGATCAATCCACTCACTAATATCAAGATCTCCAGTTGAAGATTTTGAAGAGCTCAAGACAAGCTTCAAATCCATCACTGGTTTCGATTTTTTCATGGAGTATTGGGGGAGAATCGGGCTTGGGAAGTTTGGCTGTTCGAAGCCCCATCGCCGCCGCTACAGTGCATCGGACGCCGTCGCACCCCCTGCGCACGTACGCCCCTCCTCCCTCTTCGTCGCTGCATCGGCCGATCCTCCTAACGATTCACGGTTTGATCGAAAATGGCAAACCTAGTTTTGAACCTTTCAGCTGAGGTACGGCTTATATATATTTTCAACAGTTTTAACACCTTTAAACCGTTGCAAACTTTGAAAAATCATATCTTTTTCGTTCGTTAACGAAATTCGATGAAACAGGAAACATCGTGACCGTGTGGACGTCTTCTACATTTTAGAAGAGACCGCATATTTTTCTGAGCCTTCTGCTATTTTTGGTGGAGTGGAACTCAATGTGAGATTTCTAATCTATAAACGATATGGAAAACGACGATGTATAAATTATATAGTCGATGTATGAGTTATGTAAGTGTTTTACACCTCTTGTATAAGCATTGTATAAGTTGTACATTCGATGTATAAGTTATATATGCGTTGTAAAAATTATATATATGTGTTGAAATAGAAGTGAATTGCTATATATAAATATAAATATATATATATATACACACACCCCTCGTCCACAAACCATGGACGATATTTATTGGATGTGATTGGTGTGAAAATTGATTGATAGCGAATGGTTGTTTGGGATTGTTTGTGGTTGATATTGATTGATTGTGGTTGAAAAATACCCGCTAGTGGTTGAGAAATATTTGGTTGAAACCACATAGGATTAGTTTGTGGAAATGAAATAAATATATACATGCCGCCTGCGTGCGAACTAGATGCATGATCCCCATTGTCAAAAACCTCGAGGTTTTAAGGTAGAGCGAGGAGCCGTACTAGGGACGGTCCTGGTTTTAACTACCCTGTCGTTATGCTACCGAAATTTTGAATAATATTCATGTGTTTGAATTATTTTCATTGGCTGAAACTATATTTATTCATTGTATAGAAAACCTTCATGTGTTGAATCGATATTCATTCGTTGATTAGAAATTCATGTGTTGAATGGTATTCGTGTTTTAAATATAAAAATCACATTTTTATCTATATATAGAAACTATAGAAAACCTTCAAGTGTTGAATCGATATTCATTCGTTGATTAGAAATTCATGTGTTGAATGGTATTCGTGTTTTAAATATAAAAATCACATTTTTATCTATATATAGAAACTATAGAAAACCTTCATGTGTTGAATCGATATTCATTCGTTGATTAGAAATTCATGTGTTGAATGGTATTCATATTTTGAAATAAATTGTTTCATAATAGAAATCACCTTTTTATCATCTATATGAGCTATGCAAAATGATCTCGTTTTAAAAGAAATTGTTTTATAAGAAAAATCCTATTTTTATCACCTATATAAACTATATAAAATAATAGTGTTTTGAAACGAATTGTTTCACAATAAAAATCACATTTTTATTATATACATGAATTGTCGAAATGTGAAGTGTTAAAAATAGCAACTCGTTCAAATAAATATGCATGAGTCGAAATATTCACTAATTAGCTAATGATATGATTTTCGCCTATGCATGCAACATTAGAATGAATGGTGTTTTTAAACCAAATGGAATCAAATATGAAGTTGAATGGAAAATGATAAGTGATAAAAACTGTATATATGTACATGCATATTTATTGAACAGGTTATGGCAAAGGGGCTAGAGAAGAGGAATAAAATTTTGTGCCCGACAAATAGGTACACATTTACTGTTTTGTTTGGGTGATGATTTTATGAGCCTGTTGGCTAGCCGCTTGGCTTTTTCTTTTTCTTTTCGACATGAGACGCCCGTGTGGCTATTTGGGAATTTTCCCAGTCCCTCCCGTACAAAGGAGGTTATGGAGAAATTTTCCAAAATTTAAAGGCGTTAGTGAAATATTTGAAGTGAAAACGATATTGAAATTGTTGAATGAACTATATTTATATAAATATATAAATAATAAATAAAATTAAAAGGAAACATGGCCGTGCAGTTCGTGTTTTGAAACCGTGATTTCAAACAACTAGTGCGAGAAATCCGACCATTGGATTTTCCCGAAACCGCAACCGTTGGGTTCGCCTTGGAAATATCTTTCCAACGGCACCAACTTTGTAAAAATCCAACGGTTGGATTGTCTGGAATGTTTAATTCAAATCTGAAGAAAAACAGTGCTAGAAACGATTATATATATATATAATTATATTTAATCGAATAACGACGCTGCAGTTCGTATTTTGAAATCGAAACTTCAAATGATTGTACTGGGAGACCCGACCGTCGGGTTTTCCCGAAACTGGAACCATTGGATTCGTTTTGAAAAGACCTTTCTAATGATGTAAATTTTGTGAAGATCCAACGGTTATATTTTCAGATATGTGTAAATCAAATCTGAAGAAAAACAGCGCCACGGCCGCGTTATGGCCTGAAGCGTCGTTTTGAATAAATTGGCTATTTTAAAATAAATAAAAATAGCGATAAATCGTTATAAAATATCATAAACGATATGGAATGGAAATAAACTGTGGTATTTGATGGTTGAATGTGTTTGGTGTGAAAATTACATTAAAGAACAAAATTGGTGTTGTCGAATGATTTAACCATTGAAATAAATGAATTTGAAATTCTAAATATACGTGAATTATTTGAAAAGGCCGAGTTAATTCTCATTTCAAATAATTGACCGACGATTTAAATTCTAAGATGAAGACGGTGGTCGAAGACCGGAGATCTTCACCTCGTTTGGATGGTAACCGAGGTCCTGATCGGGAGACATCCCGAAATATGGATAATGAGTGGTGACCGTCCAGATGTACGTGGTGATCGATGGGTTTGCGAGGTATTTAGTGCCTCCGGTTTCATTCAGACCCAGAACGGACTTGTAAATGGACTGTGTGTCTGACATTGGATTTTATTCTGTGTTGATTGATCTCTATTAAATATGCATCTGTTTGGCGACGGAGAATTTATTCTTTTGCTTAACGCCCTTCTCTGAAACGCACGAGCTCAGAGGTTGTATATCGATGGACATCAGTTGCATGGCATGAATTGCTAGTGTGGCATGCCTAAGTGGCAAATGATCAAGGCTTATGTTGAAAAGCAAAGTCTTGTGGTGATGATCAAAGCCCCGCCTGTGTGGCGTAGCTTTGTGTATAATGTGAATTCGTGAGCCTCACACCCCGGTATGAACCAGAAACGGGAGAAGGACCTCAGGGAGGGCATGCGTTTCTTTCTAGCTAGGGTGGTGTCAGTGACCTACCAGCCCTGACATTTATATACTTTTCACCTATGTGGTTGTTGCTGTTGCGAGGCGCCTCGGTTTGATCGGACGATCCGGGTCCGATGGAGTCATTCGTTGGCTCGTTTACGCCCCAAAGGGCAGGGAAACGTATTGTTCAGGCATAATAATCCACATCGGTGGACCGGCCCTGTCGCTCCAAGGCTTGCCTGTGGCTCGGGCTAGAGAGTCACGAATTCGGTAAGGACTATCTTTTGCCTTGGTTCATGATGGAAATCCAATTTCCAAATAAGACATCGTGCGTTTTTGATTGTATATATATATGGCGACATGATATATGGTACCCATGCCGTCTATGATTTATAGTTATGATTCGAAGTTGTTTTGAAACATGTAAACACTAGTAATAATATCAGACGCTTTTGCTTTATTCGTATCAATCATATTTTGGCCATTATAAGGTAAAACTCTATCCTCCGGTTTGCGTTGCATTGTGTGATGGGAACTGAGTCTTATAATGGCTTCATTTTTTATAAAAAGCATTGCGATGTTTGAAAGAAAGATTTGTTTTTAAAGCACTGGCAATCCAATGGAGTAAACCCGTTCCACGAAAGTGGCGTGGTCCTGCGATTAGCCATATGTTAAATGTGTTGAATAGATTTCTCATACCAGTCCCATGACTGACTCGTAGTTTGTTTCACTTTCAAACTCGGGTGCTCCTTTTTCTACACGGGCAGCCTTGTATTCAGGTTTAGCTGGTTCTTTCTGGATAGCTGGAGCTGAAGATGGATTCTATTATTTATCTCTTTTTATGCTGTTCAGCTCCTATTGTACATATTTTGTTTGTTTCCCCTGTAGACATTTATGTATAGCTGAACTGTATTTGTACTAAGTAAGATCCTGTATACTGTGTAACTCTGATGATTATGTTTATCCAGTATATTGTATTGTTCATTTTCTGGTGTATTTATTTAATTTTGTTCTGCTATTATCTGTTTCTGTGTTATATTCCAAAGATTACCCTTGTCTCCGTCAGAACGGGATTTGGGGTCGTCTCAAAAAGTCTGCCCGGAACCGCCCGGCCCATCCAGCGGCCACAAGCTAGCGACCTAATGTGAAAGGTCTATGCACTAATAATTAATTAATGCAAATCTGAGATAAATATGATGTCTAAAACATGTTGGGCGGATAGGGTTAAACCCACTAGACTGATGAATTTAATAAATCCGTTCCGTGAATCTATAGGCCCAATTACAAAGTTAGACAAATCTGTAAGTCTATTGATCTGTAACTGGTTAATCGGTAAGTCTGTTAAATCTGTATATCTGATCCGTTAGTCTGAAAACTTGTCTGTGAACTAGTTGATCTGAATTCTGTACGTATGAACTTGTAAATAAGTTAATCTGAAATCTGTTAGTCTGGGGACACAAGGTTAGGAGGGAATTTACTTGTGTTATCTGTTGTTTGGGACCCATATTAGTCAGTAACCCTTTCTGGTATCAAAACTTTGACCCAACAGTAGGTAGGGACCGGGCACGCTTACTGAACTAATTATAAGCAGTTCATTCTGATAATGGCGAGGGGTGTTGATGGTGCGTTCCAACCGGGTCATGTGCGTGCATGGATCCCGGTCTGCCTCCGAGGATGTAAGATGCCGTGACTTCTGTAAATAGGTCTGTGCCAATTGGTTGTCACTTTAGGGAGTGATACACCCTACCGTGGGGCCGACACAGGGTATTTATGTATTAGGCAGACGATCGCTTGGGGTAGGGTTTTAGGGTACACTAAGTTCTGTCTGTTTCTATTGGTACTGTCTGTTTCTGTTGGGTGGCAACACCCGTCTATTTCTGCGTGGTACCGTCTGTTCGGGTGGTAAAGGCCCAATTACTAGTGTACACCTAATTCTACATTCTGTTTCCGTAGGGATTAGTCTGACTGTTTCTGTTCGAGTGGTAAAGGCCCATTATTAATATTCTGTTTCTGTCTGTTTCTGTTCGGGTGGTAAAGGCCCATTATCAGCATTCTGCTTCTGTCTGTTTCTGTTCGAGTGGTAGAGGTCCATTATTAGCTTTCTGTTTCTGTGGAAATAATCCTGTTTCTGCTTCAGTTTAGACATTAGGGTGACACCTAATCCTGTTATACTAGTATTAGTGCAGAGAAGTGTAAAGAAATAGCTTATGTCATTCTGTTCTTCTATAATATCCGCTACACCTGTTACTGTTATCTCTCATCCAGTTTTATTTTCATGTCATGTTATTATTATCTGTTCATAACCGAAAATCACTGGACTTGCCAGCCTTTTTGTCTGACCCTTGTTGTTTCGCCTCCTTTCTTCCGTTTCCCCCCCAGGTTTTGTAGAAGGGAATACTCTAGCTTGATCCATATTTCTTCTGCTTGAAGTGCTTAAAGTATGGCTTGTCTTCTTCTGAGGGGATTATGATTTTAAACTATGCATTCTGAAGGCTTTTGTACAAGACTGATATTTTGTACTTGAATTCATGATTTGAAAGGATGTAACCAAGCTTATTTCTGTTTTCCGCTGTAATAAAGTAATAAATTTTTCAAGTACTGTTTTATCTGTCTTGTAAGTTTCTGTTCTGTTTTCTAAAATGCTCCACCAAAGTTAAGGCATTCCCTTTGTGAGTGACCTTAACGGAGGTGGGGTGTTACACAATCAATGCCCTATGACCCCCGACCACTCTAAACTCCCTTAGAACCTGGCGGAGGAGGTTGCAATGCTGACCAATGAACAAAGGAAGTGGAGTAACAATATACAGGTTTTGGTAGGCAAAAGAATAAGGGGTACAAGGTCAACATCCACCGAAACCATTGGCAAACAACTAGATATAACATCCCACTTTTGGGCCTAGTTCAACTCGGTGATTAGCTGACCTAAACCTTTCTCAAAGACAGATTGTTAGAGGTACTTACACAATGGAACAAATAAAAAGAATTTTTCATTATGATCACAACAATTTTACATCAGAGTACAAGAATATATCAGAGTATGGATAACTAATACACAGTGGAAAAACTACAATGCTTAACGAAAGACCGAAATGCCATGAACTTTATCCAAGCTCCAAATACGCAATGCTCCAAGAATAACCTCAAGAACTATCTAAAAACCTTAAATACTAGTTGCTTGTATGGAAAATATGGGCACCCAGAGTTTAGGGAAAGAACAATAAACTTCAGATCAGTCATGGGATTGGTGTGAAAAATAGAATAGCTTTTGAATCATTTTAAAGTAAGTTAATTCATAAAACCACGTTGTACAACACAAAAAGGGTTTTCTCTCATGAATACCAGTTTATAAAAACTCGCAATGCTTTTGGAAAATGAAACTATCATAAGATCTCGTGCCACACACACAATACAAACATAAACTTGGGCGAGGTTTCCCTTATAATAACCAAAATATGCTTGATACGTTAAAAATTCCCTTATATTATTATTAGTGCATAGTGTAAAAAATCACTTTCGCAAATAAATGTATCAATCTTAGCCAACATAGGTACCATAATATTGTACTGACCTCCTACGCGTTTTACGCAGGATCTACAATAGAAAACCATACAAACATGTAGCTGATAATGCACATAGTGGATAATTCAGGTTTCCAACAAATGACCAAGCTAAGGAATTTCCTTACCGTATGGGTACGCCTCTAGAGAAACGTCCCAAGAAGTAAGCCCTTCTCTGCCAACATAAGATCGTTGGCGCTATCCAAGCCATGCCACATAAGCATGCCATTTCTCGGTCGTTATCGACCTTTTCTACGAGATCATGAATTTCCAACAAAACTACAGCAATAAAATGATAGGGCTCCATACCATAGCACTACCTAATAAAAGCAACATAGCAAACATCTGGGCTCCATGCCATAGTGTCTCTTCAAAATCCTAGAAGAAAATGGTCATCCCCGAAGGGTCACGAACCCCATAACCTTCCTGCATCTTTTCTTGTTTCGGTCATTTCCAAGATGTAAGGCTTACCAAATTATTGTTACACAAAGCTATGCTTCAATAAGCCATGCTTTGATCATCAATATCTCGTCATTTAGTATGCTACATTGCTAATTCATAACATATAATCGATGTCTATAAACATATAATCCTCTAAATGCATATGTCAAAGAGGAAGATTTTAAGCTAAGAGAATAAATCCTCTGCCACCAACTGATATATCATCGATAGACGTCAATTTATTATGTTGTAACTTACAGTGTCATACATACCTCCATCTACAAGTTCGTTCTAGGACTGAACGAAACCAAAGGCACTTTATTCCACAACCCCACTTGGGTGTGAAAGCCCTTGCAATCTGAATCACATCAAGTACGTTCGGAAAACTATCACAATATAACCTCATAATGGGGACTAACCCGAGGCATTAACGAGCAATCCGTTCAATGTAAAGATCTTCGGTTTTCAACCACCGTTTTCAACATCTTCAATTGTTCGTCGTACAGTTATTCAGAATGGATTAAAACCCGGTATTTCCAAATAACTAGCGCATCTTTAAAATAATTTGAGAATAGGGATATCCTAAGTCTAATTCCACTTTGGATTATTCTTTGACTTCAATTTAATCTTAATCCTAAGGTTATTATGTAAATCAGTATCCTATTCCAATTTCATTCGTTCAAATCTTTACTCAGATATTTAATAAAACTCTAACTTAGTTTTAATTTTAAACTCTAACTTAATTTTAATCTAAAAAATCATTCTTTTCTTTAAATGGGTCAAGAACAATGTTATTTAAAATATTAGTCACAACAAACTCAAAATTATACTTCCATCTGTAATGGAATCTTCGCGGAAATCATATCAGCTTAGAATCAATATAAATTCCAGTATCTAACGAGTACTATAAATGGAATAAAGGCAAAGCCCTTTAAATTCCTCAGATAGTATCCATCTACAAATACTCATACCAATCATAACCAACTCGATTCCCATTCAATTCCAGTTTAATTCACTAAATGGAAAACATAACTTTGGAAAACTTCATTAATCTTAATTGAAAGATTTGTCATTATTTTTCATTACAAATCATATTCTTAATGTAGCTGGGTTAAAGGATAACGTTATTTAAGATGTCATTCGCAACAAGCCAAAAATTCAATTGATATCAAATATAATATTTAAACAAAAATTTTATCAGCTTGTATTCGATACTAATTCCCTAAATCAACAAGTACTATAAGTGGAATAACGATATAAATATCTTCCAAATTCCTCAAATAGTTTAAGTCTATACAACGAAATTCCATACTGAATATTTGAAGATTTATTTCTATCTAGATCTAATTAATTAAAATTGGAAAATGTTTTCCTTAATCAAAAGTTCAATCAAAACATACCTTTAAATAACATTGATATTCGATAAACCAAATAACATAGACTTGCTGGGTTAAGGATGACGTTATCAAAGACATCGTCCACTACAAACCTAAAATCAATTTCCAAAAATAGTTAGTTTTCACTAAATAGCTTTATATCATTCAAAGACTTGATATATTAAATCCAAATCACTTTTAGATCATTTATTATGATTTATCAAAATTTTTCCCTACTTTTAATAATTTGAAAATAGCTCATTTCATGAAAATCCAATTTTGGGTCTAGAACTGCATTAGTTGGATTTTTGTTTAAATTTGGTTTGGATTTATTTTGAAATTTAACCATTTGATTTTAAAACTTTCTTTTTCATTTGAAAACTCTTTTCATTTTGAACCCAATGTTTATTGTTTTGGGAAAATTCGATGGTCGGATCTTTCGATACATCAATTTAAAGTCAATGGTCGAAATTGGCGAATGTCGTTGCGCGACTAGTCCTATTCAGACCAAATTCGATTTATAATTAAAATCGAATCGAATTACTTCTAAAATAGCTTATTAATTATATAAAACACATATAATTAATTTTGGAAACTATATTTTAATGATTTCACTCAAAAATCAAATATTTTATTATGTAATCATTAAAATATTATCTAAAATCATTAAAATAATATTACTTTTCAAAACTATTTATTTGAAGTCCAAATTTTCCTAAAGTCCATTATAAAAATAAATAAGATAGTTTGGATAATAAAATATTGTTAAAACATTTTTTGGATACTCAAACCAAACCTCACTTTTTAAAGTTACTATTCATTTTCAATTTAAATTTGAATCATGCCTTTAGTATTTGAAAACTTGTTCAAATAAAAATCTTATTCTTACGAAAACTATTCGTAATTACAATCATTTCAGATTTAAAAATAAAAATTTTATTTTCCACTTAATATTTTATTTATAAAAATATTCAATAAAATTCCAATTTGGAATAAACCTCAATTAATCACGTATAATCCAATTTATATGGGTCTCACACATCATTAACATCTAGTAATAGTTATTAACAACCAATTACCATATAGTGGCATCATTAACATACATGTTAAGATTATTAACACTTAATACCAATTAAAACTATCATTAATTAAGGTATTAAACCTAATTAAAACTTTATTGCCGTAATTGGCAAAACAAATTCACATTAACAACATTCCAATTGCAATTCAGTGTCAACCCAATTCATATCAATCATTCCATTTACCAATCATGTATAGATGAGATGTAGCATATGACCAAATTTTCCTACCACTTGAAATCACGATGTATTTCAAGTATAAGCCCAAATTCCTTACTAACTTTTTCAAAATCATATCTTTAGCCAACTAACAATTCTAACTTCCATGTTATCACATGTTACCATGTTGTTAACTCACTAACTTAAACATTTGGTCATTTTAATTCATAATTACTTGTCCTTAACGAATGCAACATAAAGAAACCACTTTATCAACATTAGTTAATTAGCCTTTTTAATAACATGAATTAACTAACTTACATTACCCTAAGCTACTACTTTTCAACATTACTAACAAACAAAACCATCATTAATCACCACAAATATCAATAGCAAGCTGTTAACATCATAAACATCTTAACGAACATCACTAGCAAACTATTAACATCATAAACAACTTATGAAAGTCATTAGAAAACATAAGTTACTAACTTAAGCTAGCAACCCAAATGTGAGTGAAGAATTATCACCGAGGGATCCACTTCTTTGTTCTTTAAAGGTATAAGTCTTATCTAGCAACCTTCTAGCGTCACAAACGAATATCCACTTAGGATTTCAACTGAACCTTCTGATGCTTACTAACTCGACAAACAAATTGAAAAGGAAGCAATTTTTTAGTTTTAAACGTTAAAGATTGGATTTTTATGAGGTGTAGGGCTTGCTACTTAAAGGAATGAAGTGTATAAGTGGTTTTAAGATAGAAAGGTGGGATTTTTGGCCTTCGTAGGGCTTAATCTAGGGAGAACAGGGGACGACCTTGGAGAGATAAGGGGGAGAGAGCTATGGAGTGGGGTATAAGGAGGTAGAGGAGTGTTTCTAGAAGTGTTTAGAGGTGTTTTATGGTGGAGAGAGGGGGTGTATGGTTCAGTCTAATCTAGGAAGGAGGAAAGGAAGCCGTTAAAGGAACTGGAAGAAAAGGAAGAAGAAGAAGAAGAAGAAGAAGGAAAAGTGAAATGAAAAAGAGAGAGAGTGTTGGTTTTAAGAAAAAGGAGGAGGCATAAAAGAATCACAACTCAAAAGCAATTCACATGGCTTTGTTCCTTCCTTAAGCATGAAGTAAGGAGGTGTCGATCAAGGAAGGATGGATCGGAAGAAAATGACACCTTTAAAGCTATCACTTGGCTTTGTTTTGTTTTATTAGCTTAGAGATTTGTTTTAAACTTAATCTTAATCTTAAGTACTTAATTTATTTGCTAATATCACTAGCTAAAACACTTAGCTAAATATTACAACAAATTCCAATATTGACAAATGTTTTCAAAGCTGAATATTTTGCTAATCCAATATTTAAATCGAAATTCAAATGGTATACTTTCAAATTTAAACCATATGTATATTTAAAAAACCATTCAAACATATTTAAATTCTTATTACTATTTCTTTTAAATTGGTATAAATTTTAGGTCGTTACACGAGAGGAACGAGGAAGTTCCGAGTTCGATGCAGCAACAACTAGAGACTCACAACACGAAGCATAGGCGGAACAATCAACAATAAGAAACAATGAGAAGACTGTTGGTTCCAACAACATAAAAACACCACAAACCACCGAGAACTGATGGCATAACATAATTGAAAAATCACACAGTGATGAAATCCTAATCATCACCGAATTAGGGAAAATCGAACAACCTGAAACCGCAACGCCAATTTCCTTCAAAATCAACAAAGTAAAGGCACACTCAGACATAGCCATATGAAAGAGCCAATGGCAAATAAATCACCACCACTAACAAACCCATAAAACCCTAATCGTGCCAACAACACTGACGACGAGGCAATCTTCGAGAAACAATCAAAGAAGAAAAAACCAGGAAATCAAAATAGAAGATTACTTGAGAAAGCCAAAAGCAAGAGCAACATAGAAAAATCGCTCACGAAGAGAAGAGAGAGGACACCATTTTAATAGCCAATGAAGCAATATTATTAGATGCGCGCACACACACACACATATTTGTGTGTTTGTATAAGGAGCATTCTATTTCACCTCAAACAGCGCAACATCTCAAAACGCCTCATTATTTCAACTACATAATTTATTTTCTCTCTCCATTTGCTAATCTCTTTATCGCTCACATAAATATAAACGAGTGAATGAGGTTATGGTGCAAAAGGCGTGCTTCGAAACAAGGAGCCACATGACCCTATATATATAGTAAATTGAATTTTATATTTTAAATAAATTTTTATTATAGATCTAGACTTGTTTTTAAATTTGAATTTGTCTTAGATATTTTAAATGTACTAAAGAATCATTTTGAATAAACATTATTAAAGATACAGGTGTCATATGTGTATATGTAATAATAATAAATTAATTATAATTAAAATACGTGTATATAGGCAAGTATATGTTATAGTGTAAATCATAACACTTATATACAAATACATTTAGTTGTATGCACATGCACTTCACACGTATAAGCCCAGTAAGGTCTATGACAGAATTCTTTTTTGCTAGAATCCGCTCACTTAACCCACTTCGTGTTAGCCATATTCCATCAATTTGTGTGTTTCATGGGCATGGATGAATTATATCACATCTTACTGCACCATCTGACTTCAACTACATGTTTCATTTTAATAATATAATGAAGCGCCAAATGAGAGAAATTACAAGTACTAAAACTGAATGTTGAAATTAACGGGGAAATTTAAAATGTATCAAAAATAAGATGTCGCCACTCATTACTCTACACACACACGCATGCGCTAACACACACACACACACACACACACACACATATATATATATATATATATATATATATACACATACACACACACACTTGTGCAGCTAAAGCGCTTAGCGAATCCAATGGGGTGGAGGTTCAAAAAATTATAGCAGAGATAAAGCGAGGAAATAGCAGGATATAGCGAATGACTATAAAATAACACATGTAACTAATTCGTAATGACTTTATGAATGTAAAAACAATAATTAAATGAAAAACTAGCACTTAGTGTAACTATAATTAATACATTCTTAATTTTAAACAAAAAAATGAATAAATAACCGAAAATAAACGTAAACTGCTATTTAGCTTAATTAACTTTTATAGAATATACAGTATTTTTGTTTCTAAATATATATATATATATATTAAAAAATTCAATAAAAAACCTAACTTCATAATTTTTATAATGCATAGACGTCATTTTCCAGTTCGTTCCTTTCATCTAAGATATAATGAAAAAAACGTAATGTAGCGGAAATAACTCGATATATCGGGAATAGCAGAATATAGCGTGGGCTTAAAGAGGGGAGGCTATATAGGAAAATCGTAGTGGCAGTAATCCGCAACATGATATAGCAGGGTTATAGTGGAGAAATAGCAGGGCATTAACTGCATAGACACACACACAGAGACAAACACACATACAGACAAACACACACACACACATATATATATATTTGCAAAAGTGTATATATATATATATATAGCAGAAAGGAGAATCTGGCCATTCTCCAATAACTCACAAAAATAGCTTTGTAGAAAAAATCTACAAGAACTGTGGAACACATACAGGAATATAAGATGAAACAACAAAAAACAACAAAAAACACCAACAAAACGCCACACAGTAAACTCCAAAGCTCCAATACTCCAAAGAAGACAAGCAGAGCCGATCCAAACTAATGTAGGACCAACTACTATCAAAGCTCAACCGAAAAGCTTCAGCCCTGAATGAGAAAGGCCAACAACTCTAAGCTTAGAGAGCTAGCAAGACCTAGGCTTCTGAAGCATCCCCACTCCAGCCCATCTCTCTAGATCTAAGTGAGCACCAGCTCCATCCAAACTGGGGGAGCGGGATTCCTGATGGGGGAAGCAACCAAAATCTGTAATCGAGCACCGAACAACTAACCCATGAAATGAGAAATAAGAGGGATAGAGAGTGGACAACCGGAAAAAGCGAGACAACCAGAGAACAAACACAACACAAACAGACCACGCACAACCCAAGAATGAATCACCTAATCTCAGCACGAGAGGAAGCGAGCCTAACGAAATATCAAAAGATCTAACCAATCTCTTCGACCGAGAGCCAACAACTCCCTTGAAAGGCCAGCTACGAAAGGCTAGGAAAACATCGTTCCTAATCTTCTGGATAATGGAAGAAGGATCCATACGAGTCTCATCAAAAATTATCTTATTCCGAAAGCACTAAAAATGTTAGAAGATAAGGTAGGAAATAAGACGAAAGAGGATAGAGCAAAGATATTTTCCTGAGATGTAGGTCCATCAAAATATTAGCAAATCTACAAGGGAAGAGATGTTACCAGGAGACCAACCATATTCCTGTAGTAATTCCAGACAGCAGTGGCACAAGTGCCCCGATAGAATAAATGAGCACTAGATTCCACATCTCCTACTCTGTAGCGCCTGCACTTTGACACAAGAGGGATGTCAATCCTCATGAGATTGTCATCTAGTGGTAATCCATTATGAAGAGTTTTCCACATAAACAGGGAAACTTTGGGAGGCATACAAGCATCCCAGATGAAAGAGAAAAGGAAGTCCCTGGGAGCTGGAGACCTAACGGACTCCCAAGCCGCTCTAATCGAGAACTAGCTTCCATCCCACCTGACTCCACCCCCGTTAGAGTCGGAGAAAGCCTTCATGGATTTCATACGCTTCCACGTCGCACTAGCGTAGGATAGGGTACCGCTGTAATCTGTGATCAAGAGCCTGTGGTGCTTGGCATGGAGGATCAACGCCCAAAGAGAGTTATTTGCTATAAACTGCTTCTACAACTTACAAGCGAAAGCAGTACAAACATCCTTTGGATTTCAAAGGCCCGTACCACCTTCTAATCTGGGACGACAGATGATGTCTTAGGAAATCCAATGATGACGGTTGGAATTGTCCTTTTTCCCCCAGAAGAAGGATGCAGCTAAGGAGCGGTAAAAACAGAAAAAAGAGGAGGTAAGAGTCATAACAGCAAAGACATGCGATCCTATAGAATCAAGAACGGATTTTATAAGAACCAGTTTACCTGCCTGAGAAAGGAGAGTCACATTCCAATGAATAATCTTACCGCTTACTCGGTCGGTAAGGGGATCGAAGATAGCTTTAAGTTTCCTTCCTCTGTAAAGGACAACCCCAAGGTAAGGCATGGGAAGAGACGAGGCCTTGAAACCAGAGAACGTTTCGATCCAAGAAGACCTATCGAGAGGTAAGTCTTTCGCTGGGACAAAGCAGATCATAACAACATTCACGAGTTGGCCAGAGCACCTCTCGTACTGATGTATTAAGACAATGAGAAGATGAAAGGACGAACAATTACCGTTTGTGAAGATGATAATGTCATCAGCAAACGATAAGGAAGAGATGAGAAGGCAACCCCCAAGGGTGCCAAAGTAGTGAATTTGACCCATAATAAAAAGCGAGTGCAGTCCACGAACGATAGCCTTAGCGGCGATGACATACAAGGTCAGAGAGAGGGGGTCTCCCTGCCGAAGCCCTCTGCCGGACTTGAAATACCTGTTGGCAGACCCATTGATGAGAACGGAAAACCAGCAATTGGAGATTAGTCTCCAAATAAGATCAATAAGAGGCTTGGGAAGCCCGAAAGCTCTCAGAACTCTAATAACGAAAAACCAAGACATACGATCATATGCCTTGGCCATGTCAAGCTTGATGACAAAATTAGAGCCGCTGACCTTACGATCAATATGAGAAATCAGCTCCTGAGCTAAACGTTATCCATAATCAGCCGTCCTTTTACAAACCCAGCTTGAGAAGAGGAGATAACATGGTCGAGAAAAGGTGCTAGCCTAAAAGATAGCACTCTGGAGATCACCTTGTTAGAGAAGTTGAACAGGCTACACGAGTGTGGATTTTCGCTCTTAGGGATAAGCACCAGGTTGGTGGAATTCCGACCTTGAGGAAGTGTACCTCCTGAAAAAAGAAATGGATAGCAAGACAAAAGTATGTCTGAATGATCGGCTATACACTTCTGAAAAAACCCATTGAAACCATCAACCCCACTTGCACTGTCCTTATTCAATGCGAAAACGCAAGCTCGGATTTCCCCAGAAGTAAGAGGTAAGGAAAGAGCTCCACTTTCCTCAGGGAGGACAATCCTGGGGATAAAACTAAACGTAGACGGATCAGAGAAGGTCTTAGAAAGAGAATCAAAGAAGGAAACGAAGTTAGAAAGAATAGTCTCTTTGACTTCCTCAGGAGTGGAAGACAGAGGAAGGTCTGGGCAAAGAATCCGATGAATCGAAAGAAGGCTATTCTTCTTACAAATCGTAGAATGGAAGAATCTGGAGTTTAAATCTCCCATCAACGATCCACTTGATCCTAGCCTTCTTGCGAAAGAAATAATTCTCGACATGAAGTTCCGATGAAAAGGCGAGTTGGGCAAGCGCCCATGCCTCCTTGTTAACGGAAGACGGGTTCTCATCGAAGGAGGCTTCCGCTAGAATAAGCGATTCCTCAGCCGCCCTGACACGGTCAAAGATATTCTTGAAAGTTTATACATTCCAAAAATTAAGACAAGATTTGAGTCGTTTCAGTTTTTGAGAAAACACAACAGAAGGATTTCCAGTAAGGGGAGTGTTCCAAGAAGCTTCCATCATACCGTGAAAAGTGTGACATGACCTCCTCACACTTTGAAACCGGAAGGAAGAGGGGCCAAAAAGTGAAAATGGGAAACACTGGAGAATCATTAGAGCATGATCCGAGAAGGTCCGAAGGAGGTAAGAGATAGAAAAGGAGAAAGGAAGGTTAAACTAACCTTCCGATTTGAACACTCTATCTAGACGAGAGAGGATTCGGTTTGGTCCTTCTTGGTTGTTACACCAAATAAAGGCCGCACCGGTGAAAGACACCCAAGACAGACCAAAGCTGACGATAAATGAGTTGAAATCTCCTACCATAGCCCAGCTAATAGAGGAACCACCCCGCTTCTCGGCTTGGCAGGCGATGACATTAGAGTCGCCCTCTATAACCGCTTCGGCGAAGCCCAAATCCGAAAGCGAAGTGATATCCGACCACAGAACTAGCCTCTCAATCTGATCGCACTTCGCGTAAACCACCGAGAATAAGAACAAAGAAGAAAGAGAGGCTAGAGAACGTGCCCCCGATAAAACCTGATTCAAATCGAAAATAGGACAGACAACAACAACTTTGGACCAAAGAATCCAGATCTTGTTGGATATGTTGGCTAAAGTACCCCTGAATACCAGAGAAAAGACAGAGCCAGAGAGCATCGATGGACCCACAAAAGGCTCTAAAAGCACGACCAAAAAAACTGAGTGCTTCTTGATAATATGTCTAAGCCTTGCCAATGAAGCCTTATTGCCAATACCACGAACATTCCAGAACAAAAAAGACGCATCCAAAATCGGCGAAAAAGCACAAGAACAACAAGACCGATACATGGAAAGAGCCACACAATCAGATAAGATACAGTGTAAAAAGAGTAGACCTGATGATCTGCTTGGAAGCCGTGTGCAAATGGAGCGGGTACTGCGAGGCACCTTCCTCGGTCTCCCACGCAAAGATTGAGGCGAATGTGAAACAGGGACGTCTGATGTTAAGGGTGTCTCAGAACCCACTGAAGATACCCCAGAGGCCATACAAGGAGATGACGATACCGAAGCTCTAGCTCTGGACAGATACGAATTCTTAGTAAGACGAGCAAGGAGATCATTGATGATCGTGAACTCAATCTTGCTAAGAAGAGGAGTAAAGATAGAGCCAAGTGTCGTTGAAGCGACAAAAGAAAGTGAAGGGGAAGGGCACAACGGGGAAAAAACAAGGGGAACATGTAGAGTCGCTCTGAAGACGCGAGAACAATCCGTGTGTGGACATAACCGATGTCGGCCGTCATTGGATTGACAGTCCCGCAAAAAAGGAGATGCCTGATATCCGATGGAGAGACTAAGCCAGCCAGGGGAGCTGGCTACAAGTCTCCAACGGTTAGAAGTGAGGAGGTGCAACCTGATTTGGAAGTCCTTGGTGTAGCATGTATAAGGTTCCGCAATTGGAAACACTATACGTCTACGACTAGCAGATTGTCGAGACCAGCTCGACGCCCTCCAAAAGTGCAACTGTCTAACCCCGCACCCAACCATAAATCGAGAGTCATGTTCGACACTGAATAAGCCTCGCAATGACTTGAACTAGCTGCCGACAATGAAAGATAAGGGACAACGACAACATAAGGGACAACCCCATGCAAAACCACAAACCGGGCAACAACCAAACAACCATCGCAAAAAACAGCGATGAACCAAAATCCAGCATGAAAGAAAGGGCAAGAAGAACAAAGCGAGCCAGCATAACCATAGCCGACCAAGACCACCCTTCTGTGGCCACTCAAAAGGGCCAAAAAGACTGCATTAGACTAAGCAGAAACAAGACGAACCAAGGGGAAAGACAAGCGCAAAACCAATGCAGTAAACAACACTGCCTCCCAACACCAAACACAACCACAACCGCCTACACAAGCAAATAGAGAAGCAAACACCATGATACAAAAAACTCATACAAGGAAAAAAAACTGAGAGTACACGCCCAACAGACGACGGTTGGCTACAACCGGTAATACTTAGAGCACATTCATAGGCCTGACAAGGCTCATAGTAGTGAAGACAACACCATCCAAAGACAAGAAAGAACTATCACAAGAAAAAACAACAGTAAAGCAAAACAAAGGAGAAGGCTGAACCTGCAAGTAAACCATCTCCTCGAGGCCTTTATCCACTGCCTCGCCATGAGCACCAAGCTCTGGCTGCATACGGAGAAGAGGCAGATCCGATCACATACCCCCAACTACCAACATCGATAAACTAGTTTTACGCCACGCTATATATTTGGAAGTATGCTTCCTGAACATAAATATTTGACATAAATCAGGGGACACAAAATCTCAATTGTTGAATAAATTTGTCTTTATGTGCGGGGTGGAAATCAGGGGGCAATCTAATGGTTGAGAATTTATACCCCCCAATTTGTGTCAAATTTTTGCGTTTAAGTAGACTTTCCCCATACACACACATACATACATACATACATATATATATATATATAT
Source organism: Allium sativum (assembly GCA_030737875.1). NCBI lineage: Eukaryota > Viridiplantae > Streptophyta > Magnoliopsida > Asparagales > Amaryllidaceae > Allium > Allium sativum. The sequence continues at coordinate 629,038,024 of CM060920.1, forward strand.
ATATATATATATATATATATATATATATGAAATTTTCCACAAGGTCTTCTTAACGGGTCTTAATTATTTTGTAGGACACGGCTTCAATATAATTATTTTTAAGGACAAAAACGTCGCTTCTCTCATTCTTCTATTAACCAGTCGAAAACATTTCATCCCAAATCGACAGAAATAGCCTACACTTCAATTCTTCTCTAAATCGCACCTCTTCAATTCGTTTTCTACTTCAATCCAGAACCAAATTACCACCTACCTTCTCAAATCCGTTCCTATTTTTACAATTTCAGTAATCGATTTGTATCTAATAGGAGATTTTGATGAATCGAATAAAATAGGCGATTTTCTACGTTAATAAAATCTCTTGCTTCAAACGATTGATGATTTTCAGATTGTTATTACCAAACAATTTCATTTTGTTCATTAAATGGGCGTTTTTCACGAATCAAGTAAACGAGTAATCTTTGATTGTTGTGTTTCAGGTAATGCCTTCAGATTTTTTTTTTCCACTAGTGTTTTATCATTTTTTTGTTGCTGTTGTTGATGTCATATACATGAATTGATTTTTTTTGTTGCTGTTAATGTAAATTTAGTATGCCAGTATGGTTTAGATCATTACTGTAAGTTGTTTTTTCAAAAAAAAAAGATAAAAGTATAATGATTATGTGCTTACTAAACAAAAAGATATGTACAAAAAGATATACAAAAAGATATACAAAAAAGATATATACAAAAAAGGATAAAAGATATATACAAGAAAAAGGAAAATATATACAAAAAGTTATATACAAAAAGATATACAATTCATATAAAATAATTATGTTCTTACTAGACAAACACCTTTTACATATGTAAGCATACCATCTAACCAACCTCAATACTACTGGAACATTCATTCCATAAATTTCATATTAAATAAACACTTCAGAACATCATTTTTATCAAAAAAAAAAAGATAAATGATTTTACCCTTTTCTCAGAAATTCATATAACGTATACTTTTAACAGAAAAAAGATAAATGTTTTTATCTTTTTCTCAGAAAACCATCTAATTTTATTCTTTTTAACAGAAAATCCTATAAGGCCTATATATACAACCTTGACAAAACACATTGTCCTTCTATGGGTTATAAAAATAACCAATACTTATATATATACACATACATATATATCATTTTATACATCTTCTTATATATAAAAAATGTTATATATCTTTTTGTATATGAACTGTGTATCTTTTTGTATATGAATTTTATATATCTTTTTCATCAAACAAATGAATTTAAGTTGTTGCACTATTTTTCCAAAGTTTGAATTCCAGAAAAGATATATGATCATATCTTTTTCTGGAAAGTGCGTAAAAATGGATTTTCAACTGTATGACATAATTATCTCATTTTCCGATTAAAAAGATATATTGTAATAAAGATTTATATATCATTATACTATAATAGAGAATGAACCATTCTATAGTATATAATAAAAAGATATATACATTAAAAGGATATACAATTCATACAAAAAGATGTACAAAAAGATATAATCATTTTATAATGAATATTAAAAAGATATATTGTAATGAAGATTTATATATCATTAAAAGATATATTGTAATAAAGATTTATATATCATTATAGTATAATAGGAAATGAAGAGTTATATACTGTAATGAAGATTTACAAAAAGATATAATCATTATCTCATTTTCCGATTAAAATGATATATTGTAATGAAGATTTATATATCATTATACTGTAATAGAAAATGAACCATTCTATAATATATAATAAATATATACATTAAAAGGATATACAATTCATACAAAAAGATATACAAAAAGATATAATCATTTTATAATGAAGATTAAAAAGATATGTTGTAATGAAGATTTATATATCATTATACTATAATAGAAAAGATATATTGTAATGAAGATGTATATATCAATATACTTTAATAGACAATGATGATTTATATATTGTAATGAAGATTTACAAAAAATATATAATCATTATCTCATTTTCCGATTAAAAATATATATTGTAACGAAGATTTATATATCATTATACTATAATAGAAAATGAATCATTCTATAATATACAATAAAAAGATATATACATTAAAAAGGATATACGATTATATCGTTTTAATGTTTATACTATTATACCATCAGTATTTCATTTCTATCATTATATTATAATAAAATGATAGAAGATGAACCAATCTATAATGAAGTTTGCTGTAATTAATGTGTAGGCGATTGTATTTACCTTATATATGTATATATACATACATACATATATATATATATATATATATATATATATATATATATATTTGATCATACAAAAAGATATACAAAAAGATATACAATTCATATACAAAAAGAATATGTGCTTATTAAACAAACACCTTTTACATATGTAAGCATGCCATCTAACAAACCTCATTACTACTGGGCCATTCATTTCATAAATTCCATGGTAAATAAACACTTCAGGACGCCATTTTTATCAAAAAAAAAAGATAATCAATTTTATTTTTTTCTTAGAAAATCATATAACTTATACTTTTAACAGAAAAAAGATAAATGTTTTTATCTTTTTCTCAGAAAACCAAGTATATTCATTTTAATAGAAAATCCAATAAGGCCTATATTTACAACCTTGACAAAACACATCGCCCTTCTATTTGTTATAATAGCAAAACCAATACATATATATATATATATATATATATATATATATATATATATATATTGTAACAACCGGGAATTTCGCTCGATCCGAATCAGTCGCTAAACCGACTAAGACCGTACGAAACGCCTGATTGTTTGAGAACACGACAAATTAGAATGCAGGCAGAAGAACATTTCATTGTTAATTACAACAATTCATCAGAATACAAGAATATACAGAGTATAAACAAATAATATACATCAGAAAAATATCAGAGATTACAATACATTACATAGCAGCGGAAACATAATACAATACACAACTGAAAGTAATACACGGATACAGAGCTTTCCGAGTATTGTTCCAGCTGTAAACCAGGATCCTGTGAATATAAATCTGCAAAACCAAAACTAATAGCTGCCCGTGTCAAAATAAGGGCACCCAGAGTTTAGGTTAAAACAATAAACTCCAGGTCAGTCATGTGACTGGTGTGAGAACTAAAACAGTTATTAATTTTTATTTTCAAAGTTAGGTAAATCAAGGGACCACACCGTATAACATGGAACGGGTTTCCCCCAAGAACACTAGTGCATAAAACAATAGCACAATGCTAAATAAAGAAAAATGAAGCTATTATAAGACCCAGGTCCCATCACACAATGCAACGCAAGCCGGAGGATAGGGTTTTTACCTTATAATAGCCAAGAATGCTTGATACGTTTAAAACAAATCATTTGATACTATTATAAATGCATAGTGTATAAAACAACTTCAAATCATAAGTATCAATCATAGACGGCATAAGCGCCCCATCCCACTATGTCGCCATATATAGGATTACAACTAAAATCGAAACATCACGTATGGAAGTTGGATTTCCTTCTGTGAACCGAGGCAAAAGATGGTCCTCTACCGATTCGAGACTGTCTAGCCCGAGTCTCATATCAGAGCTCGAGTGACCTTTGGATTGTCAGGGCCGGTCCACCAATGTGGATTAAAATCCTGAACACTGCGTTTCCCCGCCCTTTGGGGCGTAAATGAGCCAACAAATGACCCCATTGGCTTCACATAGTCACTGATATATCCGAGGCGCCTCGCAACAGCAACAACCACATAAGTCAAACTCGTCAGGGCGTGTAAAACCACTGATGCCACTTCTAGCTAGAAGGAAACGCATGTTCTCCCTGATGTCCTCTCCCAATTCTGGTTCACAACCGGGGTGTGAGGCTCGCGAATCAACGCTACAAAAAGCTATGCCACACAGGCCGTGCTTTGATCATCAACCACAAGACTCTGCTTTTCAACAGAAGCCTTGATCATTTGCATCTTAGCATGCCACACAGGCAAACCACTCTATGCAACCGATATCAGTCACACAGAATGATATCCAATGTCACGCACACAGTCCATTTACAAGTCCGTTCTAGGTCTGAACGAAACCGGAGGCACCTAGTACCCTGCATATCCATCGATCTCCAAGTACGTCTGGACAATCACCAACTGATTATCTCCTCTTGGGTGTACGGCCCAATCAAGATCATCAGTAATTATCCAAACGACGTGAAGACCTCCGGTCTTCAACCACCGTCTTCATCCTCGACAACACGTCGAATCCTTTATTCAGAATGGGTAGTCCCGGTCCTTCTGAATAACTCGCGTATATAATAAACAAGTGTTACCCAAACACAACATACGCCTCATTCCAATTCAACAGTCAATAAATTTCACATTCTTAAGGAAAGGTTCCCATTAATTTTATCAAAGATAAATTCTTTTAAATTTATTCTTTAATCTTCCTTTGAATATCACTTCAAAACTAGTCGGGATTAGCGAACCACACCGAAGTAATTATTTATTTTATTTCCCAATCCCAACCTATTTATCCCTTGAAGTAAAACTGGTCATACTTCATATCTAACACCGCGGTGTTATCGGTAAATTCAATTACCATTTCACGTTCAAATCGAATTAAAGATTTAACTATCGCCTGGAGTAAAACTGGTGATACTCCATTCTCGATCTTTTCAATCTAATTAAAGATTCATTAAAACTCCACTTAGTTTTAATCTTTAACTGGGTTAAAGAATCAGTGTCATTTAAAACACGGTTCACGATAAACCCAAAATCACATTTGATATTAAATACAAGGTTCTGAATAGAAAATATATCGGCTTATATTCAATATCAAATTCTACAACCAACAAATATCATATTGGAAATAACGATATCTATATATCTTTCAAATTCCCATAACAATACTTGTATCATCACGAAATCCAACATCGAAATATCCCAAAGACAATTTCGATTCAAATCCATTCCAAATCAATTATTGGAAATTCTGGTTACTTTTAAAACCCTTTTCAAAATTCAACTTATTTATTTAAAAATAAATAGGATTATAATTCTAGTTCAAAACTAGTTCATTTCGATAAAAATCTAATTTTATCTTTTCAAATATGGAGTTTTTCATCCTAATTCTTCCCAAATCATTTCTTATGATTTTACACAAATTATTACTATTTTTAATATTTCTATCAAGGCCCGTACAGTCGATTTCCATCAATGGCCATCGAACTGCACTTACAGCGACCTTTTCCAAATTTGATTTGGACATAATTCCAACTCCAACCATTATATTTCTAATTTTTAATATTCGTTAGAAAGCACTTTTCGATACGAACCCAACGATTCTGGTTTTAGGAGAATCCGACGGTCGGATCTCCCGCAATATCCATTCGAAGTCAATGGTCGAAATTCACGAACTACCACAGCGCGGCGCGTTCTATTCAGGCCATTATATTATATATATATAATATATATAATATATACTTCGTTGATTTCCTTTTAAAACGTATTTTATAAATCGTTTTAAATTCGTTTTCGAAACAATTTCAACCTCATTTTCAAATTTAGATCAAGATTGAATTTTTCAATATAAATTCGTTTTAAATTCATCTCAAATTGATTTCAATTTAAATCGATTTTTAATTCAATTTCAGTTCGTTTTCAATTCAATTCAATTTCAATTCGTTTTCAATTCAATTCAATTTCAATTCGAATTCAATTATATTCAATTTCAATTCGTTTTCAATTCAATTCAATTTCAATTCGATTTCATTTCAATTCTATTCAATTCTGTACTATTTCAATTCGAATTCATTTCAAATTGATTTCCATTCAATTTCAATTTGATTCGAATTCATTTTCAAAATATTCGATTTTGAAATCACTTTTCAATATTCATTATAAAAACGAATATAATCGATATAAATATCGTTTGCGTCAAAATGATGTCAATCTAATCAACACGGCTTCATGTATTTCTATTTTCAAATATTCTATTTCAAATATTTCTTTTTCAATTATTTCTATTTTCCAATATTCTATTTCAAATATTTCTTTTTCAAATATTTCTATTTTCAAATATTCTATTTCAAATATTTCTTTTTCAAATATTTCTATTTTCAAATATTCTATTTTAAATATTTCTTTTTCAAATATTTCTATTTTCAAATATTCTATTTCAAATATTTCTTTTTCAAATATTTATAATCAAAACTGGAATGAGGCCCAATCAATTACCATAGATTTTATTTCTATGGATTTCCATACAACGCATGTATATATCAACAATGACAAATAATCAACCATCGTCCAAAGTGCATTCTACGCTGTATAAGCATCAAATATAAATATTCAACGCTTATAACAGCCTGTCAATCAATCGATCGACATACAACTAATTATTGGGATTAGTGTATGTCATTTATCACCCCAATACCCGTGTGGGGTTTTCAAACAATCAAACACAGATTTTATTTGTGCAGTTGGGCGATGTGCAAAATTTATCGTCCCAATCAATATCAATCAAATGGGTGTATATAAACAAATCCTCCGATTTGTTTATTTTTATTTTAATACACATTAAAAATTCTATTTTCAACTATAAAATATTTTAACTATATAAATATTTTATTTCATCTCACATTACATCACACAATCAACTACACGGCAAAATCAAACAAACAAGCATACAAGCCGTCCATGGTCTGTGGACTACGGGTGTCGAGTGATACTAAACACCGTCTGCATCCTAGTATATATTTTAACTAGAAATAAATTTAAAAGTGAGGAGTTCTCACCGAGGGTTCCACTCCACCATTTAATTTCTGAATTTCTGATCGATTGGATTTGCCCGAAATTCCTACGCCATCTTTTTCACGCTGTTCATATATTAAAGATCACATTTTTATTTCAGCGCTAAACAGTTAAAAATTGAATTTTTTATTTCAAATTCATATAGATAAAAATCGAATTTTTATTTCAAATTCATATAGATAAAAATCGAATTTTTATTTCAGATTCATATAGGTAAAAATCGAATTTTTATTTCAAATTCATATAGATAAAAATCGAATTTTTATTTCAAATTCATATAGATAAAAATTGAATTTTTATTTCTCTACATCTATAAAAATCTCATCTTTGATTATATAAAAATCTCTTCTTTTTTTCTTTTTCAAAAATCAAATCCTTTTGGTTCATGAAAATCGAATCCTTTTTGGTTTATATAAATAAAAAAAAATCACTTGTTTATGTTTGCATATAAAACTGAATTTCTAAATTTTTAAAACCGATTTCATAGAAAATAAATAAAAGAAGTAAATAAATGAATAAAAGAAACTTACTGTAAAAATCAAGAGAGGGGGCGTTCAATGTCGACGGTCGAGGCCTGTGGAGGCGCGCAGGTTGTCTTAAGGCGGAGGGGGGGCTATCATCGACGCGAGGGGGTGAAGGGGGATCGGCGCCGGAGTGTTGACGGTCGGGGGTCCTCCTTGCTTGCGGCGGCGGCTGCTCTCGAGAAGGGGGAGTGTTGCGGATCGAAGAAGATGGAAGGGGAGAGAAGGGAGAGTAGCGCGAAGGGGAATGGGGGAGTGGTTGATCGGAGGGGCTCGTCGGCGGCAGCGTGGAGGAGGGGGCGGCTCGATGGGGGCGCGACGGTCTGGGAATCGGGTTTCTCGATTTAGAACCGGGGGGGGAGGGAGGGGGGTTTGACTGAGAATGGGAAAGGGATAGGGGCTTATATAAATAACTTAATTATTTTATTATTTTAATTACAAAAAGGTAACTTTTTAATACGAACTCAAAATCAAACCCACCGACTATCGTCCCCAGCGTATTACCCCATTCCGAACACAATGGGATATGTCACGTAGGCCAATTCGATCGTTACAATCAGTTATCATTTAAAATCAACATATAACTCTAGATATTGAATTTAAACGCGCATTTCAATTTACATGGGCCACATATGGAGTAGAAAAATCCCAGAAAAATATTTTCTAGCTTCGTATTGATGATACGGTCCTAACAAAACTAATTTCGTCAAATTCCGAGACAGTTTGAAAAATGACCCTTTTCCGGTCGATTAAAATCAACTAAAACTGGTCAAATGCGTTTTCCTTTGCCACACTCACATATTGATTCAAAAAATTATAAAATTTGAAAACTAGCAATAATTTGACATCATGGATCCAACAAAAGTGGTTTCGTCGAAAACAGAGGTCGTTTGCAAAATTTCCATTTTTAAGGGCTAGAACTCCATAGCGACTATTCTGAATTTTCAACTGGGCATAACTTTTTATCCCCGCTATGAAACTTCAATTTTTCGGATTCGTTGGAAAGATATTCTCAATTAGATTCAAATATTTTTGGTTTCACTAAAATCCGGTTTATTTTGAATCCTGTACATCCACTTGAAATCTGAAATCGAATTATCAAACTACCGCGCCATTTTCAATTCCTTGTATAATTTAAAATGAATATTTATATTCTAACGACGATCTATATAACATATACGTTCGAATTCTATTCAAAATAAATTTCTTGTCGATATTATTTAAAATAATTCATTTTAAATAATCAAATTCACTAAAATTGCCAAAATAAAAATTTTAAATTGGCTCGGATTTCCGGGTTGTTACAATCTCCCCCACTTAAAACTTTTCGTCCCGGAAAAGGAACGAAGCCGAAAGCTGTTTCACAAATCAACTCAACTTTCATTATTTCCTTCACGGCTTAAGTTCTTCAACTTTTCAGTTTCTAAGAACTTTTCAAATTTTTCAAAAATTTGGCTAACACCCTAAATTTTTGAAAAAATTCGCCATAACCTCCATTGCACCGGGGACTTCGGGATATTTCATATAGCCTCCCATAACCTTCTTCAATCCAAAAGAAAAAGAAAAAGCCAAGCGGCTAGCCAATCGGCTCATAAAATCATCATCACCCAAACAAAACAGTAAATTATGGTAAACATGTACCTATTTGTCGGGCAAACAATTTTATTCTTCTGCTCTAGCTTCGATGCTATGACCTGTTCAAGGTAAGTACATGTATATGCAAGCAAATGCGATAAATTTTCAATACAATTCAATATTTGATTCCATTAGGCTAAATGGTTCAAAATTTCAAACCAATAATCAAACAACACAATCAGCAATCAATTAGTTGATTAGCTTTTCAAATTCATAACTTTGATACATAGTCTAAAAATCAGATTTTTGATGCCAAATCACAACAATAAGCCCTATCTAATTTTGGTTCTCAAACCAGTCTAATGGAAATATATAGATGTCACACTTTCGAAGCTCGGACATAAATACTGATGATGAGATCTCAATCATCAGTATCATCTTCGAGTGTCTAGAGCGTGATTCTATATCTATCCAGTATATTAAAACTCCAAATACATGCGGATCAGACGTATACGCAAAATCTATATATACTGCATTGTGAAAATTCAATATAATATAAAATAAATAATCAAATACGAATAGTTGATTAAAATTTTCAAAACAAAATTTGTTTTCATTTTAAAAAAATATACTCTTCACACTCGTTCTAGGATACTACTGATCCTATCTCTAAAGAGTCATTCTCATTGGATATTACTTATCCAATATCTGATGAATTCTTTCGTATGGTTCTAATGTGTTTTGTTCTCTGAGCTCTGTAAACCAAAGCTTTGATACCACGATGTAACGACTAGGAATTTCGCTCGATCCGAATTAGTCGCTAAACCGACTAAGACCGTACGAAACGTCTGATTGTTTGAGAACACGACAAATTAGAACGCAGGCAGAAGAACATTTCATTGTTAATTACAACAATTCATCAGAATACAAGAATATACAGAGTATAAACAAATAATACACATTAGAAAAATATCAGAGATTACAATACATTACATAGCAGTGGAAAAATAATACAATACACAACTGAAAGTAATACACGGACACAGAGCTTTCCGAGTATTGTTCCAGCTGTAAACCAGGATCCTGTGAATATAAATCTGCAAAACCAAAACTACTAGCTGCCCATGTCAAAATAAGGGCTCCCAGAGTTTAGGTTAAAACAATAAACTCCAGGTCAGTCATGTGACTGGTGTGAGAACTAAAACAGATATTAATCTTTATTTTCAAAGTTAGGTAAATCAAGGGACCACGCCGTATAACACGGAACGAGTTTCCTCCCAAGAACACCAGTGCATAAAACAACAGCGCAATGCTAAATAAAGAAAAATGAAGCTATTATAAGACCCAGGTCCCATCACACAATGCAACGCAAGCCGGAGGATAGGGTTTTTACCTTATAATAGCCAAGAATGCTTGATACGTTTAAAACAAATCATTTGATACTATTATAAGTGCATAGTGTATAAAACAACTTCAAATCATAAGTATCAATCATAGACGGCATAAGCGCCCCATCCCACTATGTCACCATATATAGGATTACAACTAAAATCAAAATGTCACGTATGGAAGTTGGATTTCCTTCTGTGAACCGAGGCAAAAGATAGTCCTCAACCGATTCAAGACTGTCTAGCCCGAGTCTCAGGTCAGAGCTCGAGTGACCTTTGGATCGTAAGGGTCATTCCACCGATGTGGATTAAAATTCCTAAACACTGCGTTTTCCCGCCTTTTGGGGCGTAAATGAGCCAACAAATGACTCCATCGGCTTCACATAGTCACCGATATATCCGAAGCGCCTCGCAACAACAACAACCACATAAGTCAAAATCGTCAGGGCGTGTAAAACCACCGACGTCACTTCTAGCTAGAAGGAAACGCATACCCTCCCTAAGGTCCTCTCCCGTTTTTGGTTCACAACCGGGGTGTGAGGCTCGCGAATCAACGCTACACAAAGCTATGCCACACAGGCCGTGTTTTGATCATCAACCACAAGACTCTGCTTTTCAACAGAAGCCTTGACCATTTGCATCTTAGCACGCCACACAGGCAAACCACTCTATGCAACCGATATCAGTCACACAGAATGATATCCAATGTCAGACACACAGTCCATTTACAAGTCCGTTCTTGGTCTGAACGAAACCGGAGGCACCTAGTACCCCGCATATCCATCGATCTCCAAGTACGTCTGGACGATCACCAACTGATTCTCTCCTCTTGGGTGTACGGCCCAATCAAGATCATCAATAATTATCCAAACGACGTGAAGACCTCCGGTCTTCAACCACCGTATTCATCCTTGACACCACGTCGAATCAGTTATTCAGAATGGGTAGACCGGTCCTTCTGAATAACTCGCGTATATAATAAACAAGTGTTACACAAACACAACATACGCCTCATTCCAATTCAACAGTCAATAAATTTCACATTCTTAAGGAAAGGTTCCCATTAATTTTATCAAAGATAAATTCTTTTAAATTTATTCTTTAATCTTCCTTTGAATATCACTTCAAAACTAGTTGGGATTAGCGAACCACACCGAAGTAATTATTTATTTTATTTCCCATTCCCAACCTATTTATCCCATGAAGTAAAAATGGTCATACTTCATATCTAACACCACGGTGTTATCGGTAAATTCAATTACCATTTCACATTCAAATCTAATTAAAGATTTAACTATCGCCTGGAGTAAAACTGGTGATACTCCATTCTCGATCTTTTCAATCTAATTAAAGATTCATTAAAACTCCACTTAGTTTTAATCTTTAACTGGGTTAAAGAATCAGTGTCATTTAAAACACGGTTCACGATAAACCCAAAATCACATTTGATATTAAATACAAGGTTCTGAATAGAAAATATATCGGCTTATATTCAATATCAAATTCTACAACCAACAAATATCATATTGGAAATAACGATATCTATATATCTTTCAAATTCCCATAACAATACTTGTATCATCACGAAATACAACATCGAAATATCCCAAAGACAATTTCGATTCAAATCCATTCCAAATCAATTATTGGAAATTCTGGTCACTTTTAAAACCCTTTTCAAAATTCAATTTATTTATTTAAAAATAAATAGGATTATAATTCTAGTTCAAAACTAGTTCATTTCGATAAAAATCTAACTTTATCTTTTCAAATATGGAGTTTTTCATCCCAATTCTTCCCAAATCATTTCTTATGATTTTACACAAATTATTACTATTTTAAATATTTTTATCAAGGCCGGTACAGTCGATTTCCATCAATGGCCATCGAACTGCAATTACAACGACCTTTTCCAAATTTGATTTGGACATAATTCCAAATCCAACCGTTAGATTTCTAATATTCGTTAGAAAGCTCTTTTCGATACGAACACAACGGTTCCGGTTTTAGGAGAATCCGACGGTCGGATCTCCCGTAATATCCATTCGAAGTCAATGGTCGAAATTCACGAACTATCGCAGCACGGCGCGTTCTATTCAGGCCATTATATATATATATATATATATATATATATATAATATACTTCGTCGATTTCCTTTTAAAATGTATTTTATAAATCGTTTTAAATTCGTTTTCGAAACGATTTCAACTTCATTTTCAAATTCAGATCAAGATTGAATTTTTCAATTTAAATTCATCTCAAATTGATTTCAATTTAAATCGATTTTTAATTCAATTTCAGTTCGTTTTCAATTCAATTCAATTTCAATTCATTTTCAATTCAATTCAATTTCAATTCGAATTCAGTTCTATTCAATTTCAATTCGTTTACAATTCAACTCGATTTCAATTCGATTTCATTTCAATTCTATTCAATTTCAATTCGAATTCATTTCAAATTGATTTCCATTCAATTTCAATTCGATTCGAATTCATTTTCAAAATATTCGATTTTGAAATCACTTTTCAATATTTATTATAAAAACGAATATAATCGATATAAATATCGTTTGTGTCAAAATGACGTCAATCTAATCAACACGGCTTCATATATTTCTATTTTCAAATATTCTATTTCTAATATTTATTTTTCAAATATTTCTATTTTCAAATATTCTATTTCAAATATTTCTTTTTCAAATATTTCTATTTTCAAATATTCTATTTCAAATATTTCTTTTTCAAATATTTCTATTTTCAAATATTCTATTTCAAATATTTCTTTTTCAAATATTTCTATTTTCAAATATTCTATTTCAAATATTTCTTTTTCAAATATTTCTATTCAAAACTGGAATGAGGCCCAATCAATTACCATAGATTTTATTTCTATGGATTTCCATACAACGCACGTATATATCAACAATGACAAAAAATCAACCATCATCCAAAGTGCATTCTACACTGTATAAGCATCAAAAATAAATATTCAACACTTATAACAGCTTGTCAATCAATCGATCGACATACAACTAATTATTGGGATTAGTGTATGTCACATATCACCCCAATACCCGTGTGGGGTTTTCAAATAATCAAATACAGATTTTATTTGTGCAGTTGGGCGATGCGTAAAATTTATCGTCCCAATCAATATCAGTCAAATGGGTGTATATAAACAAATCCTCCGATTTGTTTATTTTTATTTCATTTTAAATACACGTTAAAAATTCTATTTTCAACTATAAAATATTTTAACTATATAAATATTTTATTTCATCTCACATCACACAATCAACTACACAGCAAAATCAAACAAACAAGCATACAAGCCGTTCATGGTCTGTGGACGACGGGTGTCGGGTGCTACTAAACACCATCTGCATCCTAGTATATATTTTAACTAGAAATAAATTTAAAAGTGAGGAGTTCTCACCGAGGGTTCCACTCCACCATTTCATTTCTGAATTTCTGATCGATTTGATTTGCCCGAAATTCCTACGACATCTTTTTCAAGTTGTTCATATATTAAAGATCACATTTTTATTTCAGCTCTAAACAGATAAAAATCGAATTTTTATTTCAAATTCATATAGATCAAAATCGAATTTTTATTTCAAATTCATATAGATAAAAATCGAATTTTTATTTCAAATTCATATAGATAAAAATCGAATTTTTATTTCAAATTCATATAGATAAAAATCGAATTTTTATTTCTCTACATCTATAAAAATCTCATCTTTGATTATATAAAAATCTCTCCATTTTTTCGTTTTCAAAAATCAAATCCTTTTGGTTTATAAAAATCGAATCCTTTTTGGTTTATATAAATAAATAAAAATCACTTGTTTGTGTTTGCATATAAAGCTGAATTTCTAAATTTTTAAAACCAATTTCATAGAAAATAAATAAAAGAAGTAAATAAATGAATAAAAAAAACTTACTATAAAAATCAAGAGAGGGGGGCGTTCACTGTCGACGGTCGAGGACTGTGGAGGCGCGCAGGTTGTCTTAAGGCGGAGGGGGGGCTATCATCGACGCGATGGGGTGAAGGGGGATCGGCGCCGGAGTGTTGACGGTCGGGGGTCCTCCTTGCTTGCGGCGGCGGCTGCCCTCGAGAAGGGGGAGGGTTGCGGATCGAAGAATCTGGAAGGGGAGAGAAGGGAGAGTAGCGCGAAGGGGAAGGGGGGAGTGGTTGATCGGAGGGGCTCGCCGGCGGCAGCGTGGAGGAGGGGGCGGCTCGGTGGAGGCGCGGCGGTCTGGGAATCGGGTTTCTCGATTTAGAACGGGGGAGGGGGGTTTGACTAAGAATGGGAAAGGGATAGGGGTTATATAAATAACTTAATTATTTTATTATTTTAATTACAAAAGGTAACTTTTTAATACAAACTCGAAATCAAACCCACCGACTGTCGTCCCTAGCGTATTACCCCCATTCCGAACACAATGGGATATGTCACGTAGGCCAATTCGATCGTTACGATCAGTTTTCGTTTAAAATCAACCTATAACTCTATATATTGCATTTGAACGCGCATTTCAATTTACCGGGGCCAAATATGGACTAGAAAAATCCCAGAAAAATATTTTCTAGCTTCGTATTGACGATACGGTCCTAACAAAACTAATTTCGTCAAATTTCGAGACCGTTTAAAAAATGATCCTTTTCCAATCGATTAAAATCAACTGAAACTGGTCAAATGCGTTTTCCTTTGCCACGCTCACATATTGATTCGAAAAATTATGAAATTTGAAACCTAGCAATAATTTGACATCGCGGATCCTACAAAAGTGGTTTCGTCGAAAACCGAGGTCGTTTGCCAAATTTCCATTTTTAAGGGCCAGAACTCCATAACGACTATTCTGGATTTTCAACTGGGCATAACTTTTTATCCCCGGTATGAAACTTCAATTTTTCGGATTCATTGGAAAGATTTTCTCAATTAGATTCAAATATTTTTGGTTTCACTAAAATCCGGTTTATTTTGAATCCTGTACATTACCGCGCCATTTTCAATTCCTTTTATAATTTAAAATAAATATTTATATTCTAACGACGATCTATATAATATATACGTTTGAATTCTATTCAAAATAAATTTCTCGTCGATATTATTTAAAATAATTCATTTTAAATAATCAAAATTCACTAAAATTTCCAAAATAAAAATTTTAAATTGGCTCGGATTTCCGGGTTGTTACACACACACACACACATATATATATATATATATATATATATATATCTTTTTATATATACAAAATGCTATATATCTTTTTGTATATGAATTGCGTATATTTTTGTACATGAATTGTGTATACTTTTGTATATATCTTTTTGTAATGATGACTTGCATGCTAAATGGTTATGCTGTGAGAGTTATGAGATGTAATTGCTTCTTCTAAATCTCAATCTGTGATGCAATCTGCTATGCTTAGGCATTTTGATAAATCCTAATCTAATGTTATTTCAATCTATAAGTATTTGCTTCTACTGAATCTCACTTTCAGTCTGATGCAACCGCTATGGTGGTCTCTATTTTTCCATGTACTGTGAAAATTCTGATGTGGTTATTGAAGTGAAACTTTTGTGAATAATCCTGATGTGCATACAAGATTTATTGTTTGATGTTGTAACTTCTGAGAAGCAAGTGAAATGGTTTTTCTATTGATACTGTAATTACTGTGATAAAAATGATGGAGTTCCTGTTAGATTTATTGTTGTGAAGCTATTATGAAGCTATGGAAGCTACAATTCTGTTAATGTTGAAATTACTGTTTGGATGATATGATTGTTCATGTTGAAATTACTGTTTGATGTTGAAGCTACTGTGATCCTTTAAGTGGGGACGTTGATGTAATGAATTTGTTTCTGATGTCTGCCTTTGGCTATGACGCATGTGGTGATTTCTTATATTTTTGAAGTGTTACAAGTATGTTGCTGATCTGAAGACGTAGAGCAGTTATGAAGAGAGTTAATTCATGTTTTGTGTAATTTTTGTTATCTGCATTGTGTTCGTTAGCATTGTCTTTTTTGCAGTTTTTCTTTTGTGAAATTTTTAAATATAAGGAATGTTTTAACAACAATAATTTTTTGATTACTTGCTTATTGGTTCCAGTTAATTTCTTGATAATTTTTGCACCATGATCCTTGGTTCAATTTTCTTACATCAATACAATTCATAACTGTCAATATTTGATCATACGAAAAGATATACAAAAAGATATATACAAAAATATATGCAATTCATATACAAAAAGATTATATGCTTACTAAACAAACACCATTTACATATGTAAGCATACCATCTAAACAACCCCAATACTACTGGACCATTCCTTTCATAAATTCCATGGTAAATAAACACTTTAGGACGTCATTTTTATCAAAAAAAGATAAACGATTTTATCTTTTTCTCAGAAAATCATATAACGTATACTTTTAACAGAAAAATGATAAACGTTTTTATCTTTTTCTCATAAAAACATTTAATTTTATTCTTTGTTACAGAAAATCCTATAAGGCCTATATATACAACCTTGAAAAAACACATTGCCCTTCTATTGGTTATAAAAACAAAACCAATACTTATATATATATATATACATACATACATATCATTTTATATATACAAAATGATATATATATATATATCTTTTTGTATATGAATTTTACATATATTTTTCATGAAACACACGAATTTAAGTTGTTGCACTATTTTTCCAAAGTTTGAATTCCATAAAAGATACGTGATTATATCTTTTTCTGAAAAGTGCGTAAAAATGGATTTTCAACTGTATGACATCGTTATCTCATCTTCCGGAAAGAAAGATATATTGTAATGAAGATTTATATGTCATTATACTATAATAGAAAATGAATCATTCTATAATATATAATAAAAAGATATATACATTAAAAAGATATACGATTATATCTTTTTAAGGTTTATACTATTATATCATCAATATTTAATTTTTATCATTATACTATAACAATCTATAATGAAGTTTGCTGTAATTTTGGTTTAGATGATTGTATTTACCTCATATATATATTTGATCATACAAAAAGATATACAAAAGGTTATGTACTAAAAGCTACACAATTCATATACAAAAAGATTATGGGCTTACTAAACAAACACCTTTTACATATGTAAGCATACCAGCAAACCAACCTTAATACTACTGGACCATTCATTTCATAAATTCCATGGCAAATAAACACTTCAGGATGTCATTTTTATCAGAAAAAAGATAAATGATTTATCTTTTTCTTAGAAAATCATATAACTTATACTTTTGTTGTGGAAAGTGATAATAATACCGTGGATTGATGACAATAAGCTTATGTCAATAGAAATCCAAATCCTAAATTCTGGCTATTAAAATTAAAATCGACTACTGCTTTTCATCCACTGATGACGATGATCGCCACCCATCCCTGATTCAAGCATAATCAACTTGGTTCAAATCTAAAGGGCGCGAACTCCCCCAAATCAAAGTTAAATGCAAAACCTTGTAACTAGAAAGAGAGCTTGCTTTTTGATTCCACAAATCGTTCGTCGAATGTTTTTGAGGTGATTCCACAGATCGTTCATCGAATATATTTCAGTTTTAGCTAAAATTGGTTATGCTTAAATCAACGAAGCACAAAACCTTGCAATTGAAATTCTCTACAGAACTAAATCGATCGTGAAAAATAGTTTGTAATCGATTTAGATTTACAAAAAAATGGTATTTCAATTTTGGATTTCATTTGAAGCAATTATAAGAAGACGGTAGAAATGGACGCGGGTTCTGAAGTATGTCCTGGAAAATAATTGTTTTGAACCTATGTCCTTGAAACTAATTGTTTGACTTAAGGAGGCCCTTAACGTATAATTTCCCATATATTTATACACACACACACACACACACACACACATATATATATATATATATATATATATATATATATATATACACACACACATACTTGAACACAAAATAATAACACAAAAAATCTCAACCACTAGATTTTTCCATGAGTTCCACTTTCGCATAAATTCCTACAAATTTAGCGGTCCACGGTTTATGTTTCAAACTTTGTGTTTAATTTTGTGTTACAATAGCCATTCCCCCTATATATAAATAATAAATTTTGGTATGCTTTTATTAACTTTTAGAAAAAAGTACATAGCCAAAGGAAAAAAAATCATAAAACAAACTTGTACAATAGAACTAAGTACTTAAAGACTGAAATACAACGATAAGTAAATGCAAATATAATAAAGCTGGATCAAGGGTTACTCAGCTCCAAGCATGTAGGTATGCTCCTTTATTTCACTTCATAAACATACTAAATTGCTCAATGTTTGTTGAACAGTTCTTGCATGTGAAATAACCGTCCAATTCTTGTAACTATCTAATGCTTGCATAAGCTAACATGTAACGTCCCGTAAATTTTGGTAATTAGATATTTAATTTATTTTTATTATTTTAAATATCAATTTGGAATTATAAATGGATTTACAATATATAATTCGTTTATATGATGAAGTTCGAACGTATAATTTATATATAATTATAAAGCGAACTCAAAACGTCGCGGTAGTTCGTAATTTATGATTTGAACTTCAATTGAGTATATATAATCCATTTTAGGTCAGAGTTTTGTAAAACAAGAAATATTTGAATATATTTTATTATAATTTTCTAATGAAAGAGAAAAATGGAGACTTTATATTATAGATTTTGAGTTACGTCCAATTCAAAATTTCAAATAGTCGCTATGAAATTCGTTAATAAACGATAACATTTATTTACTAAAATTTATTAAGGATTTTTATATAAATTTGAATATCGTTTAAGCCAAAAATTTAACATTAAGTTTAATATATATATATATATAATGGTTTATTTTGAAGCTGTACATTTGGAGATATACGATAATAATAATTTAATATTATTTAAAATCGAATTTTTTTGGATTTAATTATATTTTATTGTTATTATATAAGCCTTAAAAATAGTCTTTTTTCAAACAATCTCCGTTTTTGATGAAACTAATTTTATTGGGATACATATAGTTAATTATTGCTAGATTTCCAGTTTGAAGCCAATCGAAGTTATTTTATTTGTAGGTGCATTTTAAAGGTGAACCGATAAATAAATTGAAATTGAAATAACACTAATGCGCAAACGGAGTCGGATTTCGACCAAACGAATTTTATTGGATTCATAACGTCAAAACATAATGGTACGTCGGCTTTTATTTCGTTTGGAATGCGTGTATTTCGGTACGAATATAGAACGATTAACGAAAATTAGAGGTAGAATTTAAGAACCGGGTAAAACCAACGTATAGAATAAATTATAAAATGTGCACCCTATAAATTAAATTAACACGTCTCACGTCTACTAAGCTATTCCTTTCGGTGTAAGTTTTCACCTACATACACATATTGCAGATCTAAATATATATAACATGGCCTAAGCTTTGAGTTGATAACACATGGAGGTACAAGCCTAGTATAATGAAAACAACCTACATTTATTTATTCCTTAAGCCTTAACCAAGTAATGAAGTACAAAACGTACCCTATGTTCTTGATGAGACTACTATTACCCTAGCCTTTGTACCCAAATGTCTGTTTCTTTTTATATTACAATTGCATGCCTAAAGCGAAATACACAACTTACCTATGTTGAAACAGCAGCATCCATACCTTGTACGTATTGAAAGGGATATTGATCCTATCCAAATTTTCGTGTACATATATATATACACACACACACACAACGCGTACCATGTCTTTCTTCTTGCTGAAATATCTTTCCACCCTGAACATAAATTGAACGGCAGTAAAGCTTCACATTTCCCCTTTCAATTTATCTCCAAATATGAGAACCGAAAATACTTCATACAATATAAAAACGTAAGAGGCAAAGCATGAAGCCATAATAGTTTTCATGCGTAAGGAGGAGTTAGAGCAGTGCGTTGAGGTAGGCAGTGGAGTATGGGGGAGGAACCTGGGTAGTGAAGTCAGGCATAATAACAGGAGCGAAAAAGAGAGCAGCATGAAATGTGCGTGGGGTGTGGAAGATGGAGCTGGGTATGGAATGAAAGTGTAGTGGCAGTGGAGAGGCCGGAGATGGGAGAGACAGGTGGGAGTTTTGGAGTTGGTTTCAACCGTGTGGTCTGAGATGAGTGGCATGACAGTTCACGGAGGAGGTAGGCACGACGGTGATTGACCATGTTGGAAAGGAGCGATGATGTACGTTTTTCTTTATCTGGAGCGTGTAATTACGTGGTGGAAAGGAGAGGTTCGCAAGTATGCATGGGGAAGAAAAGAGGAATGGTGGCGTGGATTGTATAGGGAGTTCGAGAAGAAAAAAAATGGAGAATAGCAGGTACCGTGATGGGAAGAAGAAGCGATATTAGAAGGGAAAAAGTGGGTCGTGGGTTTATGAAGTGGGCTTAGGCCTTTTGTAAAAAAAAGTCGGCCCGTATAATTTTCCTCCAAAGCAAAAGTCGGCTTGTTCTGAAAAGGAATGAATGCAGGCAGCTATGTTCAGGAAAGAAAGGATAAAAAGGGCTATTGAAATATAACAGATGGACAGTTTGAACGTGAGCAGTAGGAATTGGTTTCAGAACGTGTCGGTCTATAATTTGGAATCAAAAGAAAACGGTGGCATCTAACCAAACGTAATTAGTTTTACTTAAACATTATAATTAATTAATAAAATTATTTAAATACTTAAATATCAAAAAAATTCTTATTAGGTTATCCGAATGGGATGAAACAAAAGATACCGGAATCGTGGTGACAAGATCTATATTTTGGAATGAATTCAGACAGAACTGGAAGCAACTAGATTTTTCACTTAAATTAAACGACTATTTAATTTAACTGAAATCAAACCGTTTCAACGCTAAATCAAATCAAAGTGAGTACAACTCACTCAGTTTTTATCCCATTTATTTTTTATATAAGCCAGGTTTAATATTTGTGTGCTATGGTTGTTTATTGGATGTTTACCGAATATATTATTTTATATTGATTAAACTGATTAAATTAAACGTTTGTTTAATTTAATTGAAATCAATCGTTATATTTTAACAGTTGTAACCAATGGATGTAACTTACCTTGTTGGTCACGTTTGTATTTATATAAGCGTATAAAATAAATAAGTAGATGCTTAAATTATTGTTGTTGGTTGATTGTTAGAAATTATATCTAAATATTGAATTGAATAATTATTTAGGTAACGTATTTGGATGCAGGGAAAAATAGGTTGGAGGAATCCAATTGGATTCCTCAAATATATTAATGATTATTTATTTTCATATTATCATTTTATGAACTAATTTGATTGGATGATTGATTTTGTTGTTGATCGTGGACTTGAAATTCAACGTTGGTTTTTGTTTTAACCAATGAGCAGTATTGGTTGAGTAATTGGCAACAAGTTTGCCTATAAATTAATCGTTTTATAAATGTAAATATATCGTCAGGAGAATCAATGGTAATGAAGTTATGAATTTTATTTTATAACTGGAGATAGATTTTTAAATATATATATATATATATATATATATATATATATATATATATATAAGTAAAAGTTTATAAAAAGGAAATTAATATTTATTATTTGTCATTTAAATTATAAGTAATTGTTAAATATCTTTTTAAGGAAAGTTCTTATGTTAATAAGATTATAAGCAAATGAGCAACAATTTACGCAACGGTTAAGAGTTGGATTAATTGTTTCTCAAGAACAATTAAATGGAATTATTTAAATTAATTATATTATTAATTA
The DNA here is from genome assembly GCA_030737875.1 of Allium sativum. Taxonomy (NCBI): domain Eukaryota; kingdom Viridiplantae; phylum Streptophyta; class Magnoliopsida; order Asparagales; family Amaryllidaceae; genus Allium; species Allium sativum. The sequence goes on from CM060920.1 coordinate 629,060,159, forward strand.
ATTTAAAAGAAGGGATAATTGGATTTGATTAACGAGATAATCTTGGTTTAAGTTAACGAAGTCAACCAATTTATTTGGAATTGGTTATTTAATTGACTTGTTTTGAATTAATCTAATAAAATAGATTAACGAATATTTGTTTTAATCTAATAAGATTTTAAAAAGAGATTTACCTAGTTAATAAAGAACTTAACTATTTCTATGGTCGTTAATGAGGAAGTAAATTATTATTTTTATTAATAATAATTTAAGAGGTTAATGTTTAAATGGAATTCACTTAATTAAGAAATCGAAGTTGGTATAGTAAACCTGATTGAATTGAGAAAGGAGTGTATGAAAGGTATTATAAAACCGAGTTTTATAAACTAAGTCAATAAAAGGGATTTTAGGCGAATATGATAGCTTAAAATAAATGTTTACGTAACATTTGAATTAAGTAAAGGAAAGCGGGATAAAAGGGGTTTTATATTAAACTTGAGTTTTATAAACGATGTTTATAAAAGGAGTGTGAGGCTAAAACGTTAAGATTAAATTAATGTTACTTAATTCTGGAATTGAAACAATATTTCAAAATGGAAAATGGTTGAATTGATCAAAAGTGGGATAATATGGGTTGATAACGAGTCGAGATAAAAATTAGAACCTAACTGGAGACTGTTAAGTTGAGTGATTTTCTGAGTATTTATCTGACGTTGATTTCAGTCTTCGAGGTTGATACTTAGGAAACTATTCGCTTACCAATTTACGATCAGGAACCAATGAATGCTGAGGTATAGAAATGCTTGAATAATGTTGTAAATAATGTTTTGAAATAAATAGTAAATTAGAAATTGGATATGATTATTAAATATTTTTCTAAATATTAGATTGAAATGGTTTTGAGAAGATTAATATATTGAAATGAGAATTGAATACCATGTTTAAAACTATGGGATGTTTTAGAAGTTTAAAATAATCATTTGTTAATTGTTTTTAAATAAAAAGAGGTCAAATGATGCTGAGTACTGAACCAGTAATTCATTTTATTTTTATGACTGAATGGTTGTTTATTTGATAGTTAAATAACCGAATATCAAACCTAGCCTATATGACTGTTGATACGGAAAGACCGGAATCGAATTTATATTCAAAAACCATTCCGACCAGCAAATACGAAAATAGAGAAGATATCAAATAATGATCGAGATGAAGAAATCGAAGACCGTAGATCTTCATAAAATGAAAGAACCGCTTAAAATCTCTGAGTCGACGCGGAGATATATCGGGCTTCTGTCATGATTGAAATCTACGGATTTGCAAGGACTACAGGCTACTGAACTATAGGGTGATTCCTAGGATGTGGTAGGAGGGTGCCTTTAGTTCATCCTGTTCCTGGATGACTTGTGTGGACGAATGTCTGACAGAGTATTTCTTAAGAATTACGTACGTTGATTTTTACAAACGTATTTCTGTTGTTGACGCTAACACCCAGGGTATTTTTGTGGACATCAATTAGTGATTTGACGGATATGACGATGAAACATTCAAAGTGAATGGCAGTGTGCTATTTTAACGGATCTGACGATGAGCCTCACAACCGGAAAATAACAAAAATCAGGCAGGCAGCATGACTAAGTGGGTCACTCCCATTAGGGTGTATAAACACCTATCTAAAGAAAATTCATTTCCTTCTTTATTCTATTCGATGCGGTCCTTTTTCAGGAAACAGTTGCTGATCCCAACCGTTGGTGATACACATTCGATACACTCAAGCGAAATGAGTGGTCGGTCATGTGTGGCCAGGTTGCAAGATGTTCTTATTGAACCTAGTGTACTCCTCTCGAGAGATACACTATCGGAAGGTGGTTTCATACCTTATCATAATTGGGAATCCAATCTCCAATAAGAGCCCACTGTTTTTGATTTTATACTATATATGTAGAGCGTGAGATGCAAGCATTCTACTAGATGATTATTTATTTATATTTAGACACTATTATAATATCAAAATAAGATATGATTTCAAAAAAATGTTTTGGTTTATCATAAGGTAAAAATCATCCGTGTTTATGTGTGGACTGGTCTTACAATTATCCTTTTCTTTCGAAAAGAAATGTTTTGACTTTAAAATCAAGTTGGATGATATCTATAAACTTAGCGAGTTTTCTCACTCTTGTTTTGCAGACTGATTCGACTTTTGTAATGCTCGAGTTAGACCGATTTTTACAGGTTTAGATTTGGATGCTGCAAACTTCAAAAGATGTGCTGGAGGAGTTCAGACGTATTAGTATTTATTTCCGCTGTATGTTGTATATGAGGACAGATCGTTATAACTGTCTAGATATGTTGAATGTAAGTTGTACTATGATGATTGTAAGTATTTATTTCAAGCTCTCAATAAAGATTATTTTTGTATTATATTTTATTCCGCTACGATGTGAGACTCTGATTCGGTTATGTTGTAATTCTTCTTTTCTTCTATTCTAATATTTCTTTATTTTTTATCTCACCCTCTAACTTCTTTCTATTAACTATCTGGTGTTTTCAATACTTGGATTTTGGCAAGTAATACGAGTTTTAGGTATCATTATTTGAAATTCGAGCATCGAATCCCCCAGATCGTTACATAACACTACGTTCTTCAATCGCAAAATCAAGTAGTCCACATTTTAAGTGTTGTTTCATCTTCTGCAATTTTTGCATCCATTTTGGAGAACGGTTTAAGAAGCAACATTTTATAGCAATTGACAGAAGGATTGCTTTAGCGGAAAATGGGAGATTCGGCATAAGATGTCATAGGTCGGCACGATTTCGTTAAATCACCCTTCTTCTGATGGCTTGATGCTCTGCAATCGAAGATGCTACCAGATCTGATATACTACAGGGCAAAAATGGATGAAAATCAGAGAGAAGCTTTCATCGTAAACATCCATTTATGAGAATCACGATTTATAGTGAAAAGGGATTGGAATATAGTTTGCGTAAAGTGTATGTGAAGAGCTAATTGAAAATCTTAAAGTTGTTGGCAGTTTCAGGCGATGGAAATGAATGAGGACGCAATACAGATCTTGATCGCCCTTTTCCTCCCTCCGTTGAAGGGAGGAGAAACCGCAACACACACACACACGCACGCGCACACACACGCACGCACACACACACACAACGCCCCTAAGAATAAAGCATCGCAAAAGTCCTTTGATATCCACCATAAGTTCCAAATTAAATATAAGACACTTTCGCTCTATATCCAATAGCATTATTATTTAATTTAGGACGAGTAGTGGAAATTGAAGGGTTTTTTGAGGTGATGTACTGTTAGGAGTGTTACTGAATGCATATATATATATATATATATATATATATATATATATATATATATATATATATATATATATATATATATTCTGAAATATACTTTATTAAATTTGTTTTAATTATAGAAAAAATATTTTTATTACGTTTATATATAATTTATAAAATATACTTAATTAAATTTGTTTTAGTTGCAAAATTACGTTGACCATTCTAATTTATTATTATTGTTATCACTATTATATGCCATTAATATATCCGTACATACTACAATAAAAGAATGGGAATTTCGTTTTCAAGTAATAAAATAACTTTCTAAATTTAATATACATAATCGAATATTCAAATTCGATTTTTCAAAAGAAAGAGTTTTTTTTAAATTAACAATTAAACTAAAAAGTTTTATATATGTTGGCATCTACGTATATACCAAGGTGGGAATACAGTATATGGGGGATATACACATCTAGGGCTTCATTGTACTTTAAACATAATATCCCATAACTTGACGCGTCAACTAATTTGATTGGAAATGGAGTAATCAACCACTGTTTCAAGGAACAATGAAACATCGGTAACGCGCTCTGAGGTGAAATGCTTCATCATTTTCACCATTGTTATTGGTTTAATGCTTTGACTGTCGGTAATTCAACAATTTCACAATCATTTTTTTAGCAAAAATTAATGATTAGATTTGCTAGATGGACTCTTTTATTGTCTTTTCATTGAAAAATAAGTGATTGGTTTCAACACATCATACTAACATATAATACAAATGTGGCGAAAGTAGAAAGCTGCAAAAGATGCTATAAAATATATATATATGTTAGATACACAAGAGGTTAGATCTTTTCTTCTTGTATAAAAGACGAAAACTAAGGCTTTGTTTGCTTTGAGGAAAAAAGCGCTTAATGCTCAGCTGAATAAGCTATAAGAGGCTGCCAGATTGTTTGATTTTAAATAAGTGCTTTCATTGTTACTGTATTCACTTAACCAAATAAGCAAATTTCAATGCTTATCACTTATTATATTGCACTTTCCAATCATACTCATATATACAACATAATATAAATCCATCCCCCCCCCCCCCCCCCCCCCCCGAAAAAAAATAAAATAAAAAAGAACATAACATGTAATTGTTTAATAAAGTTTTTTTTTCTTACAAGTAGAAATTTTTATACAATATCACTTTTTGTTCTCAATTTTATCCGCTTCTACGATATGGTGATTATTTATCATTTCGTTTTGATTTTGATTTTATGATGTAGTTTCGCATGGAAATATAATAATACTATTGGCCCAATAATAATAATAATAAAACTAGCAATATTTGCATGAAATTTGAAGTTAAAATACGGTAATTTATAAATTGTTTAAAAAGTATGAAGATAAATAAAAAAATATATAATGTAGGTTTGAAAAAATTGTAAATATATAATTTTGACAACCTAAGAAAAGACAAATGAAAACTTAAATAAAGTTTGCAATATACATGTGAAAACTCGGTATTTTAAGTAACTGTGAAAAGTTGAACAAAATCATCTGATAATTTTACAATTATGTATCGTGATATATTGAACACACATATATAATCATCCATTAAAATATTAACTAACAAGCCAAACACAACCGTTGCTTTCTCGATCAAACTTTTATAATTTACATTTATGCCATCAAAATTTACATCATTTATCTATTTTTGGTTATATGTATGTATGAAACAATGTGATCAAGCATGTTCTGTATGTCAGTTACACATAAAATAATCAATTCTAAATTCAAAGGGTAATATTGTCAAAGTAGCAAGTTATACTCATAAAACAAACAATGCTTTAAGCATTCAACAACCAACATTCAGCTTTCAACATTCATCGTTCAACCTTAAACATTCAGCATTTTAAATAAACGATACAATTCAATGCTGAGGATTCATTATTTAACGGATTGTGTCTGCATGTTGTGCATCAAAGAGATGCTAATTTTATAGTAAACATGTCAAAATAGATAGGAGATTGTCTTAAATATGATACACCCCTTCTCTCCCACGTCGAAGCATTAATCATTCAATTCTCACGAAGGTCGACCAGATCATACTAAATAACTATGCATACAGACTCAGAAACAACATTAACCAGAAAATTAGTTCAAGTTCTTTCATAAAGTAGAGCAATAAATCAATTAATTCAATACTGTTTACTAATTACTGCAGCGTCAATGAAACAAACACAAGTACACAATGCATCGAATCAACACAGCTGCATAACTTTTTTGAAAACAGAAATAATTAGGTAGCGTTTGGTTTGGATTTTTCAATTTTGAGTTTTCACACATACAAAAATACCGACAATGCACATATATCGTGAAAAATGAACGTTTTACAAAACGGAGTTAACACACAAAACCGAAAACAACTTTTTATTATTTTTCATATTTTAAAAAACAAGGGAATGACAATAACAAATCCGTCTATCCACCATTCCCGCGGTCCCCTCCGTCACTCCCTTTCCCTTTGATCCATCACCACCGCTACACTTCAAATCTTCACAACTTTCATAATTAACGCCGAAAACTAAAAATGCAAAACACAAAATAAACCAAACGCTACCTTAATTTTTAATTCACCGTATACGCTCCTCCTACTACAGACCAAAGATCAAATACGATGATAGCAGCAAGTTAATTCCTGAAAATTCTCTAGGAAACCAAAAGGTTCTAAACTATAACTTTCGGTCTCACCAAACACAAAATTAATCTTGTGGTGATGTTAGCTGCCTCAAATTGTACTTGGAGAGCTCTTTGTATTTTTCAACCACCCCAATCATGCAAATTGTCTGCAAAGCGAACACCTCTTCTGTTAACTTATCTATTACACTAAGCAGTTGTAGAAAAATGAGCAGAAACAAAAGGGTGAATGTCCTTTGCACAAGAACTGCTCTCTCCATGCAAACAATGTATTCGAAAGGCCATTCAACATGTGCTCTATATGAAACATTAAGCTATGATATAGTTTTGCTTTACTAAAATTCTACAACATGGCTCAACTTTTGATGTGTTAAAGACAAAACTAGATAATAAAATTGATACATGCATCAAATTTAACCTATCTTACATGACAAAATACTAAGGACCCATGTATCAATTTTGATACCCACATAGCTGTTAAAGTCCGACAATTGATACCCAAAAATCTGAAATTCATCCGCATCCATATCTAAAAACAGGTAATATCTCATATCAAGAAAAACATATACGGGTGCAGTTATGAAGACAACCGCATTCGAAAATCACCTTTACAGTTTTTGTCGAAAATGTAGTTTATAGCATGTGCATTTTGATACAACGAAAGCTACAAATTTATTGTTTTAAGTTAATGGCAAGGTTTCAACTTCCGGCGGTACACCGGAATCCCGCCTATTTCGTTTAGGTTACAGTCAGACAAGATCAGAATTCATGGAAACTTCCACGGAAATTTGAGTTTTCGACTCAACGGTTACAAAAAAAAAAAAAAAAAAAAAAAAAAAAAAAAAAAAAAAAGAACCTGTAAAATTGAGAATGCACACTCATTGACTCACACTGGGTAATCGTCTACAATTTTCTTTGTTTTGTTCTGTCATTGAACCTCTTTCAAATTTAAGATTTTTTATTTAATCTAGAGTGAATAGGATTTGAGATTTAGATTTCTCCGTTTTAAGTGAAACAAGAGAAGAACGATGTAATTTGGATGGCAATCTCAAATTGGACCAGGTTGTTTTGAGAAATAAAGTGAAACTTTAACCTAAATGGGAAGATGGGCGCTGGACTTTGAAAACAAGTAACATAGTATAGAATTTGACTAGTAGGAAATTGTATTAGTATTAAAGTATTTTGGTTACCATTTAATGTTCCAGCAAATATAGATACCAAAAAAAAAAAAAAATCAAATACGACATTTGAAATTAAAAAGAAAAGAAAAAACCGCAATTCACAATTAGACGAAATTTCTAAATTTTTGAAACGGAACTGGAAAATTTAAAATTATGGCCGATCAAAATGGAACCAAAAAAGGAAATTTTGAACCTTGACTAATGTTCTACATCATATGCGTTTAACGTATATATAACCAAGGTTCTAGATCTCTATTTTGATCTCGGTTTCGATCTTTTATGATTTTAGGAATTTCTATATAACTTGTAAATTTTAGAAATTTCAGTTACGAATTTCATTATTATTATTTGTATAATAATTACACGTTTGTTTAGTTAATTGAAACAAGATGTGTAGTTTATCTATAATTGAGAAATAAGATATAAATGAATTATATTAATTAATTATAAACATTTATAACACCAACAAATATTTATTATTTCGTACTTGACTTTTTTAGTTACACTATTCCCATATTTTATAGTTTTGCATATTTTAAAACTCAATTCTCAGATTTTGAATATTATTGTATCTGAAATTCAAATTTATTCTCCTTTTTTTTATTCCATAAAATTTGAATCATAACAGATTTTTTTATTAAAATGGAGTTTTATTTGGTTTCGTTTCGTCGCCTATAGAAACAGGAATGGAACAACCGAAATCTTGATGCTTTGGTCAACACATCAGCCCATGATATTAATTACTCAAAATTGTTTACTATCTTGTTTATTTTTCATGCTTCTATAATCAATTGTGATTAATACAAATGTTGGTAAAAATCAGAAATTTCTATTTGTATTTCCTGATTTATCGATCTTCGGCTTATATGATAAATGATATATGGTTGTACTCATAGAAGTAGATATCTAATATTCGAAAATGATTTCGAATGCGGATATAAATGTGACATTATCCTCGTACGAAAATATTCGTTGAAACGTAAGAAGCCCCCTACCCTATCAAAGTCATGGGGCAGATTTAGGGTCCAAACCTGATTGACCATCCCTTGTGTCGACCCGTTTAAACCCGCCTGACTGAATCTTCGGGGCGGGTAAATTCACGATCCGCTTTTGAGAGGTCTGACTCTAGGGTTGGGTCAGAGCAAGGCGGATGCATCCTAACCGGACCCTCATGATTGAAACATCATGAAACCGCTTTATTACTATAATAATTTTATGTTAATCTTTTTAGCTAGAAGCGGTTAGGACATGAATAGTATATGCTTTTAATCAATAAGTTATAATTTTTCCATGGTAATAAGTTGCATCAATGATAATTGTACAATAACAAATGCAAATCTTTTGAACGGTTATCGTAAAGTTCATTTTTATTATTTTCTCTTATCATGGTAAACGTGTTGTTATTTGTATTTAATTTATCATTCAATGACCAAAAATATAAATTTGTGTATATTAATGCGCAATTTGACATGGATTGCTAACTTCCATACACTCATATTTGATACCAGCTCTTCAGATATACTCCTATTTCTTAAATCTCTTTTTACTACCTCCTCCCAAGTCATTTTAGGTAGAGATAAAAACGGGTCGGACCGGACCAGATGGAGGTGTGTCCAAGCTCTGTTATATAAGAATTCGGATGGACACAGACCGGACATCATATAGCCTCGGACCGAGCTGGACAGTCATGTCCAATATAGCCTTGGATAATAGAAAAACATCGACCATTTTAGATCGGACCGAACATTAGTGTGTCCGAACTCTGTTCTATAAGAGAATCGGACGAACACGGACCAGACACCTTATAGTTTCGGACCGAGCCAGACAATGGACTGTCTTACACGATATATAGCCCTAATTTTAGGTCGACCCCTACCTTTTATTGGGCCTTCGGCGCGGCCTATAATTTTCTTAACTTCAATCATGCTCTTAAATTCTTATTTCACCGAAGGTTTTCCTCCTTTTCTAAAGGCCAACGGTGCATTCAGCGTAGTACAGTTGGTCCAAGAATAAAAATTTCCTTTTAGCTTTTTGTTATTTTCTTAGCACAAATCTATCTATATATCAAAGAAAATAAAATAGTGCTTTTGTACCAAATTATGATGGAGGATAAAACTTCCATCCCCAGTGGTTCTATTTTGAAACATTTTTGTTATTTCGCAAATTTTCCAGGCATGACCCAACGGTAAAATGCTAAGGAACTTGTATATGGTTCAGCTACTGAGTTGGTATACATTATCTTCCATGTAAAGAAGCACATACCCAGTTACTGCTTGTACCAACCATGGTTTTTTTTATTACTCGCGTTTATGCTGCAACCATTTTTCCCAAATACTACTAAAAATATAATTGTGCTCTTTGGGAAAAAGGCAAAGAAAAAAAACATATCTTTTAACATTAATTTGCTCCAAGTGAAGACTTCAGACAGGTGCAAAACTCACAAAACCATTTAATATATATAGACACAAAAAGTAGACACAAACGGTGACGCAAGGAATTTCCACCATCAGATTGCCCCTTGATTTTCACCCCTCATGTAAAGACAAAATGATCCAAAAGTCCAAATTTGGTGTCCCCTGATTTGTGTCCAAATAGCCGCCCCCATATGTGTGTGTGTGTGTGTGTGCGCGTGTGTGTGTGTGTATGTGCGCGCGCGTGTGTGTGTAACTAACCCATGTTACTGAAAGGAAATCATTTTAATATGTACCTTGGCAATTTGAACAATGATGGTCTTGTCTGGGTTCTTAAGATCAACCTTATGGGGCTCAGGAACAGATTTAGCGATTGCATCAATTATTTTCATTCTCTCAACGCCAGTATTCGCACGGGCTTCATACAACACTGCAAACTGCAAAAATAGACGAAACCTATCACTTGCCTGCATCATGTCGGCAAAAGTTTGTATACAGTTGTGCATTTAGTACAAAGAACTTTACACAATGTTGAACTGTTAATTATCTCATTTTGCGCATATATATGAGGAGCGTTCAATAGCACCCCATTCGCCCTCTGATTTTCACCACTCATTTCCCCTTCTCTCTCTTTCCACTTACTCTTTCACCTCCCACTAACTTATTATAATATAAATGAGCGGTGGATATCGGAGAGCAAATGGGGTGCTCACTATTTGAGGTGCCATAGAACGCTCCTCTCTCTCTCTCTCTCTCTCTCTCTCTCTCTCTATATATATATATATATATATATATATATATATATATATATATATATATATATATATATATATATATATATATATATATATGATGTGTCACTATTTGATTTAAACATGCGAATGGTGATATAAGAATGATACAGCTGAGTTTAATGTCTTGTAATAAATCTCTTTTCCCTTTCACCAAGCCTTTTTCAAGATTGTAATAGTGTAGAAAGTAGGTTCCAAGCATTGTCAATCCACTTTTTTCTTAATAACCTTTTTGGTAGAAGAAGAAAAGCTCTCGGACGAATTCCGATTAATAACCTCTATAAAAGATAAATTACTATGCAGGAATTCATGTCTAGAAAAGGGTATGGAAGGAGAATAAAGGACTACTTTCAGAGAAGTAGGAGAGTCAATAGGAAAATGATGCTCCATGAGAGGCCTAACAGCTTTTGAGAGTTCCATCTCTGATGAATAGCATGCAACTTCAACTGGAACAACTCTCAGTATAAACCTGTTAGCATCAAATCAAATCAGTTCTACTAATTTCATCATTACAGGAGTATTCAAAATCAGAGATAAAATATTGTTAGACCTTGACATATGTTTCCGAGTGGAAGCAGCAGAAGTCATCATGTGTTGCACTATGCTCACTGGCCCTGGATCTCCAGGGTTTTTATGCATTTGAATGAAGATGCAACCATTGCAACCTGAATCGAGACTCACAAAGTGTCTCTTTAATAAAATCAGGGAAGATGTGTTAAACATGTCACAAAATATTCATATTTTTATAGCTCTACTATGGACATAGTAAAATAATTGTTCCTATTTTACTTTAAAACACATTCGATAATATAAATTTAAAATCTGCTTTACCAGATATAATTTAGACTAATGCCTGTTTTTTAATATTGTTTTTGCATGGGGGTTACTGCATGTGTAACTTTATGATAGTATATATATATTATTTTAGGTTTCCTTGGTATTCAGATCTACAATACTGGCTTGAAATTTCTGAGCCATTTGTTGGCTTTATGGCTTTAAGCACCAAATTCATACAAGAGTAAACTAGTTGAATCACTTCAGTAGCAACTGAGTCAAATGACATAGTAGTACATATACCTGGTGCCCATTTGGCAACTGCTTATTTTAAACTTCTTAAAAGAAAATTATAATAGTAACAGGTAAAAGCATTGAATAAAATTGACTTTTTAATTACAATAAGCTAATTTTGATGCAATTTTTGTGCTTGACTACTGTGACTTTTAAATAATGAACGTGTACTGAATTACGTAACTGTGCATATCCATGTAAAAGCGCGATATATAAAATAAAGTGCATTCCACATGTATTTGAAACAAAGCTAGTTTAGCACGTTACTTAACAAAATTTTGTCACCGTTTGTAAGCAACAAGTGATTGTTTCTCCAATATCAAAACCACTTATGTTATCTTCTTGCAAAGAGTTTCCAAGCACTCAAACTCAACTAAGCTACTATACCTAATGTTATGACAAATTTTTGGCAGTTTAAATATCGACTCAGACCAATGATAAACCATCACGATGTGACAAAATGTCTGCAACAAAAAAACGACGAACGCCAATTGAAGTCGCATCCAAATCTGAGTTGTTACGAGGAGGATATCGCAGTTTGAAGATGAATCTTCCAATTTTTTTCCAATCAAGCTCACCATTGTGAAGTCTAACAAATATCCAAGAACCCAGAAGATTAAGTATGCTAGAATGTTCGATATTATGACAGAAGATAAATGGTACAAACTGCAGATTATTCTAACTTAGAACAAAGGATTCATGAATTAATCATCTATTCTCTCTTTATTCCCCTCTTAATGATGCCCTTACAGGAATGACACATTTGAGAAGCCTATAAAATATTTAGGAAGCGAGGCAAAATGAATAACTCAAAAACCGCGAGTAATTTGCTAAGAATAAAGGATTTATGGACAGATGGATATATTTCTCCATAGCTTGTCCCCAACGGATCACTACGGATCTCTAGGTACTGTCATACCGATCCATACGAATAGACTACTGATCCATGGTCTGAAAGTCATTTTGACTTATTTTGCTTCGATTTTCACTCGACTCGATCTGGAGACTCTGATCGATTAATAGTAATTCAAAACCCGTAGCATGAATTCGAAACCAAATTCACTCCGAAAGTTGTGTAATTTGAACTAATTTCAAGATCTACTGAAAAGAAAGGATATATTCAAAATATTTCACTTTCAAAATTCAAATTCATCCCGTATAAATACATGCATGATCCAAAACAAAGGGAGGTGGTTGTACAACACCAATACTTTGCAGAAATGTGGATTTTCCACCAAAATTCATCTAATTTGAGTTATATTCAAAATAGGTCTGTGTAAATGTAATTGAAATTCCTAATAAGAAAAGATGAAAATGGACATAAGACAAAAATATTTGCTGAACCACTACACATAATTCAATGCTTCTTTATTTTTGTGTTAATACATCTGTGACGCGATTTTCATATGATATGTATCAAATGTTTATACATATTAAGTTTTTATGTTGTTTCGGATTAACAATAGCAGCCAAGTAGTTTCACCTACTTGATAATGAATCTACCATCACATGAAAACAAGTTAGTTGAAAAGTTCATACACCAATTCAGCGTCCTAGTGTTTGACCTAGGAGTGTGAGTCAACACCTAATATGAAGCAATGAGATAAAGAATCATTGTGAGGTTTTTTGACCAGGTATGACGTGCAGCTGCTTTTGTTCAAAAAGGTAATATGTGTATGATTAATATGATGACCGTTGTAAGAGTGATAATCAAACAAAGTTTGAAAGGGTATTATTGACAGGAGATATACCAACAGATCTGACAAGTTTTATTGTAAGTTGTCATATGCATGCATTTGGAGGATGTCAATGGTGAGAGCGGCGAAGTCAATATAGTTGGCAGTGAGGATCATCTGGCACAAATGCGAAAGAAGACAAAAAAGAGAGAGAATTATGGTTTTGGAACTCAAAAATGTCTGAGGGTAAGGTTGAAGTATTCCTCCTACACTAATTTGATCGAAACTCCAAAACGGATCTAACTGGCAACGAGGGCGAGCCTAGTACATGAAACATCCAATATCTAGCTGAACAGAAGAGGAAACTAAGAAATTTTACATATTTCATGAACTAGATGGACATGAGAGGAATAGTGCAGGACTTGAGAGAGCTAATATAGGAATAAATCCGGAGCAACCAATTATAACAATATGTAAGAACCATGGCAACTGCTAGACAAACTGTTGTGGTGGGATAGATACGAGTGATCCTAGCCCCAGTGATGGGCATGAGCATGAAATGGTAATCCTATGAATCTGGATGAACAAATGTAAGGTTTGCATTCATGTTTGAAATGAAATATAAAATACCACTCCTCGCCTACTTACATGTGCATGTAATCTCGATCATTCTAATAGGCGATGCTCTAAGCATAGGCTACATGGCAACTCTTGATCTAACTATTAATTAAGGCTTCCCTTTTGATGTGATTTGGTTTTGATGCAATAAGGTTTTGTGAACAATCTAATAACTGTTATGATTTTGGGTTTTCAGCCGTGAACTCCATGAGACATGACATGTGATATTGATTTGATTTTAACTGCGATATGAAATATCGAATGGTTTAGATTATAATCTATATTTCATACACAAACCAATACATTGGGGTTCCCCCAATTGAAGATTCAGGGAGATGAACCTTAAAATACAAGTCTCCTCGCCAGAAAGTGACTGCATTCACTCTTATAGGATGGCAAGTCCAGTCATTGGAAAATGGGCAAATTGAGCCGCCTTAAATGTTAAGTCCCCTCGATGGACAGCGAGCGAATGGACTCAACGTTAATTACTATTATCTTATGTTAAGAGATTAAAAACTTAACTTCAAGGTACAAACGTCTTCTGAGTTGATATTAATTGATAAATAACTGATTCGCATTAATGCCTTAAATTCAGGTTGGACTTACGATGAGATGTTAGAAGATATCATGGTTTATAAGTCATGTTCCAACTGGAGGCAATACCTTGATGACAAACTTACTGGTTATGCTTTAATTTGTTTGGACTTGCTTATGATGACGCGTTAGGAAGTATCAACCGATTTGTAAGTCATGATCCATATGAAGTAAAACCATAACCCTGCATGCTAACACATGATTTTATTAATGATATACGGATTCCAAAGGAACATGGGATGATGGTGGTATATAACTAACATTTAGGAAAGGATCCGAGTCTTTGACTTTGATGGATTCAAAGCGACTCTTGATTTACAGGTGAAACCAGTGTAACCAACCAAGAGCAACCAATGGTACTGATTGATGCACTACCACTGAGTTGATGGATGAGCTAAGAGCTCTACTGATAATTTGCTAATGTCGATACTCGTTCTTGAACAAAACATGTTTTGTATCCATAAAAAGGATGCTTTAGAGGACAAATGTTCCAATTCATAGAATATACTCAAATAAGTGACAAAATATCAGCAAGAACATTGACGAACACCGATCGAAACCATATCTAAATATGAGTTACTGTAGCGAAAATATCGTCACATTTTGATTATAAATCCCTTTTGCTAGTTGGCTGTCCTGGACAAGCCCATCAAGTAAACATGAAACTGAGAAATAGAACCTGCCAAGATGCTCAACATGATGATAAAAGATGAATGATTCAAACCAAAGTTTGATGTTTCAATCAAAACACCGAGAATCTGCTTGCTACCATACAATCATATATTGTCGAGTTATCTAACAACTTGCAGGTATAAGACTAAGAAGATCAAACTAAAAAAAAAAACTAACCAATCATTTCTTCAAGAGAAGAAAGTGATGATCAAGCAAGAAAACGATATAAGAATGATTTATTTATGTGTTATGTCTTAGATTCTTATACAATCTCCCATGAAAAATACACACATCATCGATCAGTATATTTCAAATTATAACCCTTTTAAATATATCATAATTTTATCTTGGATCAGATGTCAACATCTAGGTCAAACTACTAGGAGATTGTCTTGGAAAATTAAAATACTGAAGTCAGACGTCTAAGACAAGGATTAGACGTCTGGCCAAAAACTTGGAAAAAAAAATCTAGAGTATAACTAGATGTCTAAACTCTAAACCATAAGTCAGACGTCCTAGAGTCCAAGGAAAATTTTCAGACTAAAGTCAGACATCTGACCTATTACTTTAGACGTCTGACATGAAGTAGAACCATTTTCCATGAAAAGACACCTCCATATCTCTTCATCTTTTGCATCTCTTCCTCAACGGTTACAACTCTAATTTATTTGACTAACTTGAATGGTTATAATCCTTCAATAAAACTACTGATTATGTATATATGTGTGCTGTTTTCATAATAAACGTAACTTCGAATCCTTTTTTGCTCTCAATATTTTATCTGTACTCTTAAACAATCTCAAACGATCGATTGCTCTTTTAAACATTTACATTTGCTTTCTTAGCGAAAACCAATTTCTATCAATCTACACACACTCACGAATTACACTCAAGGTAGATTATAGAAAGAATTATACTGGCAGTCAAAATATGTATTTTGTTACACAAGTTTGTTAAGGCAAAATGATTGAATAAGCCTATCTTTTTGGGCGAAGCGATGTTTTCTGGTTAGTGACATACCGAAGGGAAGCTTCAAGACTAGATGGATGATGGAAGGTCCTAATCATTGTGAACACTCTGGTGTGATCGTTCTTACTTACTTTCTCTATTTTTGTCTTTTGCATCTTTGTATGTTGTCATTTACACACACACACACACACACATATATATATATATATATATATATATATATATATATATATACGTTATATCACAATTATAGTGCAATGTCATTTGGTATCAGAGTAAGGTCACAACAAATACCGTAAAAACGTAGTTCATATATCACTAAAATGAAAAGCACATTTTAGGAGGGACAATCTACCGCATGTCCTCTTTTCACAAGTCTAATTATGTTTATTAGTCTACAAGAATACAAATATTTATGGAAGCTAACGGACTAAAAATTTGACAAACTATTCGAAATAAATATGAAGCACCGACCACTAATATAAGCAACTGGACCGATGCACAAAAAAAAAGGCAACTAACAATGTCAAAGCAATGAATGTTTTGGTTTACTCATTAGATAAAAATAAATTTTCGTGCATCATGCTATGTCAAACTGCTTATGATATATGGCGTATACTTCAAACTCCACATGAAGGCACAACTAAGGTTAAAGAAACAAAATTTTCTATTTTACAAAATTCATTCTCATCATTCAAAATGAAAGCAAACGAGTCTATCACTAATATGTGTACACGTCTTCAAACTAGATGACACGATCTTATGACACTCAAAGTCAAATTTACAGAATTTGACCTTGTTACATGAATTTTAAATTCTTTAACTAACGATTCAGGAAAAAGAAAAAAATCTAACAATTGAAGCTAACAATCTTTCTCAATTCAAAAGTTAAATGATTAATTGAAAACTTAATGTTATATGAAGCTAATAGCAGGCTAGAAAAGATCAAAAACAAGAAAAGAATAACACAATATTTTAAGCAAATGATAAGGACTCCAACCTATATGAGGTTGAAATAGTATTCAGTGTAAAAAACTATAAGTTTAAGAAGTCAAAATGACCAAAGCACGAGATGATGGAAATTCAAGCTCAAATCAACCCTCAATAAAGTGCTATGATTGTGATAAGTTTGGATATATGAGGAAAGAATGTCCACAGCTCAATAATGACAAAAAGAAAAGCAAGTTCAAAATAAATAAATAAACGTTTCAAGTAACTTGACGATTTTGATTCCTCATTTTCCTCCAAAAGCGACAGTGATAGTAATTCTGAGCAAGCCAATATATGTTTTATGGCAAATATCGATGAGATGCGTCCTGAACTAACTTATAATGAGATTTTAGAAATTAGTATAGTATTAAATGATAAATGTAAAGAATAAATCAAACAGAGTACAAACGAAAATTGAATAGAGCTAAATTAGAAATTGAAATGTTAAAAGATGAGAAAACTATTTTAAAAGAAGAATTAGAGATTGTTACAAACGAATGGAAAATTTTATTTTCTCAAAATGTTATCTTACTACATGACTTAGATGATAGCAAATTAAGATTGAAAAGATAAATTGTGATAAAGATAATCTAAAACCTAATTTACATATGGCAAATGTTGAAATTGTCAATCATAAAACCAAATTAATCGTAATGGTTCGAAATTCAACAAGGAAAGCAAAACTTAGAAAATTTGATCAAAATTTCTGAGCCTCATGGAAATCAAAATGGACTTCGTTTTTTTTTAAAAAAAATAGTACTCTATGTAGGAAATTCAAAAGGCCTAAAAAGAACATTAAATTTTATATCCCAAAAACTATCAAAATATGAATTCGTAAAACAAATAATAAATTGCTTAGGAAGAAACACATAGATGATATTCAAACAATATTGTATATAATAAAAATTATTCTTTTGAAGGTCCTAAACCCTCATGGGTATGACAATCTTCCCCTGTTATCATATAAGATTCCACGGAGGAAGTGAGTAGCAATTAATTTTTTTTTTTTTTTTTGTAGGTACCTATAACAAAAACAAAAGACAAGGAGAAATAAATACTTGATCGCGGTTGCTCCAAATATATGACAGAAAATGCAAAGATGTTATCAAATATAACATATATTGACGGTGGAATGGTGACATTCGGAGGCAATTCAAAAGGATTCGTTATTGGCATTGGAGACTTCGTAAATATTAACATACCTACTTCTCCCTTAGTTACTAATGTTTTACTTGTAGAAAATCTAAAACATAATTTATTAGGTATTAGTCAATTATGTGATAAAAGATTTAAAATCGACTTTATAAAAGACAAATGTAACATTTTTGGTCATATTTAAAGGAAAAAGAAATAAATATATACGCTAAATATGAGTATTAAAAATAACAGTGAGTTACCCAAAGCCGTGGATCATAATAATCCATGGTTTAGCATAAACGATTCTATTATATAAAAAATTAGTAAATTGGTTTTAAAAAAAATTAGTAAGAGGTTTACCCAAAATAAACTACGAAGTTAAAATTTTGTGTGATGCATGTCAAATGGGAAAATTTAAAAGGAATTCATTTATATGTATTGTGTCTTAAATATCTTGTACAATCTCTCTTGAAAAATAAACATCATGTCGATCGGTATACTTCAAATTCTAACTCTTTTAAATATACCATAGTTTTTATCTTGGATCAAACGTCTGAAAATCTAGGTCAAACGTCTAGAAGATGTCTCAAAATTTTTAGAATACTAAAGTTAGTCGTCCGAGACAAGGGTCGAACGTCTAACCAAAAACCAACAAATTTCCCTAACTATAACTAAAGTCCAAGAAAATTTTCCTGACTGGTCAAACGTCTGACCTAAAGAAAAATTGTTTTCCATGAAAAGACACTTCCATATCTCTTCCTCTTTCGTGTTCCTTCCTCAATAATTTCAACTCTTGATCAATTTGATTAACTTAAAAGAGTTATAATCCTTCAAAAACACTATTGGTCGTGTATATATGAGTTTCTTTCATGATAAATTTAACTTTAAATTCTTTCTTGCTCTGAATACTTTCTTATATTTTTAAGCACTCTAAAGCGATAAAATGTTCTCTTAAACATTATCATTTGATATTCTTAGCAAAAATTACTTCCTAGAAATCTATGTACACTCACGAATTACAGCCAAGGGAGATTATAGAAAGAACTGTGACAGTCAAAATTTGTGTTTGTTTAACATAAGTTTGATCAAGACAAAATGGTTGTGTAAGCCTATTCCTCCAAACAAAACGATGTTTATTTATTAATGAAATACCGAATGAGAGTTTTGAGACTGGACATAAAATAGAAGGTCCTAACCAAAGCTCCGGTGTGCATCTTTATATAATAGAATATATATATATACACACACACACACACACACATGTACATACATATATCACGTATCATATACAAGTTATATCACGTTCCTAGTGCACATATTTAACTTGTAATTATCTAAAAAAATAACTTATTTTTTTGAAAATATGAACATTCAAAACCCGAAATTTTAACTTAGAAAGCATATAAATTTACAAAATATATTAATAGTGTAATTAAAAAGGTTAAAAGTAATTAATAAACACATTTTTAGTGTTTTAAGTATTTATAATTAAGCAAGTATTATTCATCTATATCTTATTTTTCAGTTAAGTTTAATTTTTTTGTCCGCGAGCCTAGTTTTGTTAGTGAGTGTTGCTTAGCAATCATGGTCCAAGGGCTTTGGAGGTCGCAGGTTCAAGTCCTAGCTAGCCGAGCTTTGCATCCTTTAAGGAGGAAGTGGTTGTCCTTCTGTAAATCGGATAATCAGGGTGGGTAATTGATACCAACACCGAGCTAGCTTATAAGGGAGGGACCGACATGGCGGGGAATCGAGTTCGCTTGTTTTACTCTTCGTAGTGAAGTTTTAAGAAAATTATACGTTTTGTTCCAATAAATTAAACAGATGAATGTATGGTTATATGAAGAAAAAACAACGAAATCCAAAACCGAATCCAAAATTGAAATTTCTAAAATTATGAATTAAGTAGAAATTCTTAATTTTACAGAAGACCGAAACCGAGATCTCGAACCTTGGTTCAAACCATGAATGATACTGACATAAAATGATGGGGATATCAATCAACTATCCTTATTCTCTCTAGATTATTTTTATCTATGAACTTGTATCGATATGAAGACTATTTTCGATAAGCCTATTAGATATCCAAGAAACAAGGCAATGAAGTTTATTATGATGTTTTACATAATGATGGAAAATAAATGGTTCAAACCATGGGTAATGTCGACTTGGAACAAAGAAGTTATGGTCGGCCATCCTTGTCTCTAATTTGTTTTAATGGGTCATAACAGGTTAATAAGTATTGAGTGATAGGTATCAAACCGATCGATCACTACCAGTTGATAGGTATGGTTCATAGGAATATACTACTAATCATAACTTAAAATGGCGGTTTTTAAACTATCGTCGTTGTAATTTCCATTGCACTTGATTTGAAGACCGGCGGCTCGATCGTTACCGATCCATGCACACATCGAAACACATTTTGGGGCTAGTTTTACAATGAGAAACATGCAGTTTGGCCCAATTTCGAGACGGACCAAACAAGAAGATATTTCACTTTCCAGCAATTAAATTAATCCAATATAAATACAAGTGTCTATCCAGAACAGAAGACTACTTGTAATTTTTTTAAAGATCAATAATTAACTACGGACTTGGTTGAATTCCAATCATCTCCATTGTCTGGAGATGGAATTTCGATACATCCATAAGAATATAAGTCCAATACCTAGTGAATTGGGTTTCTCTAGAACTAACTATTGGGCATCGAACCATTTTTTGGATCAATTTTGACTAGCTGTAAGGAATAGTCAAACATGCTCTTTGTACATCATCACATTAAGTACATGGATAATAGATGTTTTGTCTAACTTAATTCAATTATACCAAGGCAAGGCGATTGTTAAATTCATGATGAAATAGCGGGAAGCGGGCTAAGATTGATATTGTAAAAGGAGACACGGGCATTATTATTATTTTGTCAAGATTCACAATCAGACGGAGTTAACTAAATTAATATACATACATATTCAGGTTTGCAAAGAACTGATGTTTGAAGCACATCAGGAACAAATGATCATATGTCACACAACTCAAGTTTATGCATGCCCAAATAACGTATGCCTCATGCTTACCTGATATCCACCGTTCAGTTTACTAATTTATTAAAATAATTTATATTATTAAACTTAATCCTATCAATCTGATATAATGGAAACATTGGCATACATAATTTGCAAAAAGGAGATCTCTATTTTTCAATTTAGCCATAACTGAATACTCCCGAAAGTGAAATACCTTTTTCCGGTCTCCCATCTCTTTAAGTTCTTCTTCTATCAGCTCATCCATGGACTTTTCTTTAACAACCGTTTCCTCGGATTGGGTTTCTAGCTCTATACACTGTCTTTTTGATGGTTTTGATTCTTCTTCAGTGGCTTCGTCGCAATCCTCATTTACTGGAATATTCTCAGTTCCTTCGTCCTTTTTATCAGCTTCAACTGGAATATTTTCATTTCCTTCATCCTTTGTAACGGCTTCAACAACATTTTTAGGAGCAGGCTCTTCTTCATCGTCGGAAGAATCAGAATCTTTGAACTTTATTATCTTATTTAAAGGTTTATCTGGAACAGCTTTCTGTGTCAGACCAGTATTCTTGCCTCCCACAAGTTGTTCGTAAAACTGCATTACAAATAAGAAAGCGATATTTGTCAATCAAAAAACTTCTGAATTATAAGCAGTGTATTAAAAAATGCGAGTGAGGCGCGCCTCGAGGCGAGGCGGTGCCCAAAACGCCTTCAGGCGTGCTTCAAAAAACGTTTTCCCCCTAAGGCTTACGCATCTGTTGCTTGAAGCGTGGAAATCTCCAAAAACGCACGCCTCAGCGCGTCGACTATCTGAGGCGTGTGTTTATACATAAAAAAAAACTACATACCTTCACTTTTACTCCAAATTGGAAGAGGAATCGAAATCGATTCCTGGTATGGAATCGAAATCGATTCCTTAACTGGAATCGAGCTCGATTCCAGTTAAGGAATCGAACTCGATTCCTTAACAGGAATCGAAATCGATTCCTGTTATGGAATCGAGTTCCATTCCTGGAATCGAATTTGAAAGAGTTATTTTTTTTTTGTTCTGTCTTTTTTTAAAAACCGCCTTGCACTGTTTTTTCTTTGTTCTGTCTTTTTTTTGTTCTGTCTTCTTTTTAACCTGTTAGTGCACTGTCTTGAGCTATTTTAATTATGTGTTAATGTCCGGGCTCGTTAAAAAATTAACCTGTTAGTGCATTGTCTTTTTTTTAACCTGTTAGTGCACTGTCTTTTTTTTGTTCTGTCTTTGTTGCGCTTTTTTCTTCCCTGAAAGGCTTACGCCTCGCCTCGCGTACGCCTTTTGCGTTTTAAAACATTGATTATAAGTCATATTGATAGATTAGCATGAACTAGATTGATTATACGACCAGAGACAGTCAATGGGATTTATTTTCAGTCTCAGATCTAACAGGCTGCTATTATAGAAAGACTGTATGCATCTTTGTAAAGTTAATTAGGTACATTTTTGACCACTTGATATTAATGTCCAGATCATTTGTATCTTGATAAATATGTTTGCTTCTTCAACTTCAATTCTTAATCAATGAAATATGAAAAGAGAATGACTTTTCATTAAAATATGGTTCATATCAGTATTTCTCCTGAAACTGACTAGATATCAATACGGTGGCCTTTAGTTGAAACATTTTAGGTGCAAGAATAAATATAATCCCCCCTAATAAGGACTGTTTAGTTGATATTATGGTTAATAAAATTGCGCATTATATCAACTTTTAGACAGACCTTAAGAAAAGGAAAAACAAAACGCAATGCAGGAGTTTCATGTCAAAGAACAATTTACGGACACTGGAAGAGATGTATGATTACATGTAGTAGATGCCACTTCTAGAGTTGACTCTTTCGTAGACAACATAACTCAAAGGGAGGCATGGATTTTGCCTGCTGAAGATCAAATTTAAACTGGGGCCAGTCATCTGCTACGCTTAAAAAAGTTTCGCTTTGGTTTTAACCATTGTTTTAAAAAACCCGCCTCGAGGCTCGCCTCAAGGTTCGCCTCGAGGAAATAAGAGACAAAACGCCTTGAGACTTTTTCCAAAAGGCTTTTTACCTCTAAAGCTTACGCCTCAATAACTTGAGGCATACAAAGCGCGTAAAGCTTACGCCTTGCACGCCTCAAACCGCTGAGGCATATGGCTTAAAAACCTTTTAATCTTTAGTTGCAGATATTGACACAAATAAATGTCATTGAACTTTAATTATTTAATAGATATAAAAAAAGAAAATTTAAGAAAATAAAAATTAGCATTTTTTACTTTTCAATTTCAATATCGGCACAATCAAGTAAAATTGTTTATGAAATAATGATCATGAGCAATATAATGAATTTTCTTATTGTTATTTAAAAAATGTTTTTCAATAAACTTTGTTAAATCTCAAAATAATTTTTGCAAATCGATTTGAATTGATGGAACATATCAAAATTGTAGTTTGATGTAATCTTCAAATAGTTTTAAGAAATCAAAATTTGAATCTTTTGCATGAGGAGGAAGATATCATTTGATCTTTTGCATTTTATATTAAATGCGCAAGAATGATTTTATTTTGTTTAAATTGCTTTGAATGTTTTATGGGTTTTACTTAGTATTTGACGCTTAATGTTATTCCATATTAAAAATTAAGTTATGTGTTGCGCATTTTTTTTTACCTGAAAGGCTTACGCCTCAACGCTTCGAGGCTTACGCCTCGCCTCACGGACCCGAAAACGTCTCGCGTACGCCTTTTGCGTTTTAAAACATTGGTTTTAACATCTATTTCTGATTTTATAGTCATTTTTTGTTCGAAATTCAACCGCTGTATTTAAAATCTGTACGTGCAATTGTAAGATATATCGATCAAAATCAAATGGGCAACATATTAATACAGTATACGACATAACAAATAATGATAAGCCTTTTTTTTCATTTTTTCATCATCTACCTATAGCGGTCGCTAACAATGTTTTGAAGCTGTAATTGAAGACCACTACAGAGTCCAAAGGAAGACAAAGAGATTGAATAATAATATAGTTTTATAATAGTCTTACACTAACCAACTATTAGTTGAATAATTTATTCAAAAAGTAATTATTTGTTTAACTATTTTGCTTTAAGTACATGTATTACCTATAACTAAATTTATTAATTACTTAGAATCAAAGATCATATCACAATTAGTCTTCCAAAGACCCTGAAGTGATGATTTAATAGGCAACAAAGAAGATCATCGTCCATTCTATATGGTGTGATAGTTAATCAACCTTCTCGTTTAAATGATATCTAATCTGTGTCATTTGCAAAGAATGTGCACGTATTCATGCATAAAGAACTCTTTTTTTCTTTTCTTTTTTGTGACATTGGCTAATACATTACTATATACTATATAGGTCTGTGGAGAGTCTCGAATATCCGATCTCTTACTCAGTGAGTACACACCTTACCACTATGTCACACTGTCTTGGCAATTCGGTATAATTTTATTTCCATTCTTCAATGAACTTCAAGATACATAATAAAGTTGATGGAATGACTAGTACTACAACTATTCACTTATAAGGTTATTGGTACTAGGTTAATAGATAACTGGTACCATAATTTTTCTGTGATAAACGAAATTGGTTTCAAACTGAGGCACAATATTCAAATCCTAGTCGTAACTCAGTCAGAAAATTTGATGTCAGATTTGATATTAAAATTAAACCATGACCATTTTTAGTTGCTTATGTGTACAATGCACACACATACCTTTATATTCTGTTTGGAAAAAAAGTATCAAATTCATATGAACTGCAATTTTCATATCGAATTCAATATTTACCACCCGATTATAACTCTATTGTTTTTTTTTTTAATTTGATATATTTACTTATTTATTTACACACAGGTATTTCAGAACTATCCACTTGCTACTACGCTTTTATACAATATTCGTAAGACTAGGTTCAGTTTTGTATAAAATAGCGGTAGTAACAAGAAATAAATGCCTAATTTATTTTAAAATACTTGCGCCTAATACTCTCTCTATCTCTCTTTACACACACACACACACAAGTGTACATGTATGAGCATGTGTAAATCACCTTAGAAAAAATAAGAACTTACTATTTTTCATTTTTACCGGACCTTTTACAGGCAGCCAAGCTAGTTCTTTCCCAGAAGAATTCAATTTTATTGTTCATGTTATGATGTTATCCCATGGTCCGTCATCGACTCATCATATGTAAATTTTGTATTTAAATCCATGAAAGTGACTAGAGAGAACTTACAATTATATGTTTTACACATAAAATCATAATGTTAAACTGAGTTTGATTTTTTTTTTTTTTCCTTTAATTATACAGTATTACAATAAACTGAGTTTATGTAGAAAAAGAGAATATTACCAAACCAAATATATTATTGTTAGAAACTAGCAAAATATAATATTTGTTAGAAATATTTAATTTATTTACAATACTGTTCAATTTATATACAAAACATAAAAATATTAAGTTTGAATAACATATGCAACTCTAGGGGAAAACTTTGAACATACAATTTAATGATAAAATCAAATTTCCATCACTTTTCTATATAATTTCAAATTGATTATATAAAAAAAGTAATAACTAAAAATATTTCTACATCCAATATATTCCTAATAAAGCATAAAGAGGTGGAAAATATTGGATTCATTTACAAATACTGAATTTAATTGTATAATATATGAAAAAGGAATTTACTTGCAAAATAATTGTACTGGCAAAATCTATGTTTCTTTTATACAAAATTTGTTGCCCTTGATCAAAGAAGGCTTGGACGAACAAAAGTTCCCCTCAGTTTACTATTATAGTAAGAAAAATATCACTATTGATTGGCTTGATGATACTTTTTGGTCAGAAAATATCACAACGATGGTAGTAGGACAAGACAACAAGACTAGCAACCCCAGAAACTTATGCACTGACATAGGTTGAGAAACTATTTCTACTTCCACTGAATCTGTTTTATTAATTGCCTCACAAAAGTTTTGAAAACACCTAGTAAGTACGTAACAAATAACTACAATTCGCCACGAAAATTAATGTCTTAGCATGATATGGACAACCAAATTCATTCAACGTGTTTCTTATGACTATATCTTAACTGCACAAAAGCTTCATGCGGTATAATGTTCTTCCATCAAATTGTCTCATAATCAATGGTAATAAGAAATATTTGAGAATTCGGTTTTGGTCTTGATCACTTGAAATTTTGATAGTTCAATTAATATTGAAAATTTTAGAACTTTCATTTTTGGGGATTGGTTCAAATTCAAATTTGGTATTTTCAATGAAAATTGCAATAGTAAATGCTGTAAACAAAATTGCAAAGCATGTAGTAAATTAACATTAATAAACTCAATTCAGGCCCTCATCAGTATATATTCACTTAAAATGAAACTAAACTAATGTGAACTGGATTAAATTCACCCAAAAAATCCCATCTTTATGTTAATACGCCTATTTTTAATTCATCCCTAAACAACACCTCAAACCATAATTATCTCAGGGTCAACCCATTTCCTAGCCTCACTCGTTCTCCTCGTCTCCAACCCCAGCTTTCAGGGCTGCCAAATGAAAACTCACAACAGAATCAACAAATAAAATATTTAAAAAATGTTCATTAGTGCTCAACTTAAGAGGAACCGTTTGTATGTGACGTTGGACTCCGATGGAATGGTTTAGTGCAAGATAGCATCTCAAATTTCGAATACATAAGTTCAAGACAAGTTTTAAATTTTGACTCGATTTTATTGCTTTTAAATTGCTTGAATTGTGTTTCTTTTGCCTTATCCCATGACTAAAAGGAAATATATATTCTTGTCCCAATAGTTTTTACTTTATTTTAACTGATTTGTTTCTAACGGATTCAATATTTAACTTCATATCGTCCCCACGATGATAGGACAATCAAAACGGTAAGAATTGAAATCCCAAAGTTCGATTAAAACCTCTTACCATGGTGTTAAGCATGGAATAAAATTCAACATTTATCGAATGGTAAAGAAAATATCTATTCAGGTCAAATGAAACTTACAAACATATATTTCCGACCACGCGAATAACGTAACCTGCACATATCACCCATATTCATGCAAGGCATAGTTATGAAAGACGAGCCGCGGCGCGTGCCATGGCGCACGGCGCGGCGAGGCGCGACATTTGCGCCATTTTTGTTTGCGGCGCGGCGCACCAAATGGCGCAAATGGCACATAAATGGCGCACGGCGCAAATGGCACATAAATGGCGCACGGCGCAAAATGGCACGCTTTTTCTTTATTTTATGGTTTTTTATTTTTTTTCGCATTTTAAACTGCTATAACTACTACTACAAATACTCTTACCATCACTACAGCCGACATCACAACTACTATTACTATTATTATCATAATGATATGAAATATGAAAAAATTTGTTAATATCTTTTTTTAGTTATATGAAAACATAATTACATCATCGTTATTTCATATACGATTATCATCAGCGAGTTAATAACCTTACAATTATGTAATTGGCTGATCTTAGCATGTCGATATTTAGAACTGACATATGTTTTATTATCCAACTTAGTTTAGATTCCTTTTAATATTGTCAGAAGTATATAATTTAATGTATAAAAGATCATAAAATATTGTCTAGCATTGATGCAAAAGCAAATGAATGAAACTCTGAAGCCGTGAGCGATATATCAAGAGAAGCAATTTTGGAGGAAGAAAAAATATTCTCATAAGATAAGCATTGAAGCAGCTCTGAAACATACCCTTGGATTTTATTTTATTTTTGCATATATGTAAATATGTCCAATGTCTTTGTACGATTTGTCTGTAACAAAAAATATTTCATGATTTGGTATTTCTTAAATACAATCGAGCATTAAAAAGAATGTATAATATTCGTGACATTATTGGTCCAGTATCTTTGAATGATATTGATGATTGTAATTAATGGTTAACTGAATATATGGCCGATATTGAAGATGAGCTTGTGTTCGACGATGAGGATGACCTGACTTGATGTGTTGCTGCTAGAGCAGCAAGAGTGAAGAGATTCAGTTTTTTAGCTCATCTTTAATGTGTATTATTATTTTTGATTTGAAAACTATTGTGCTTGAAATTTTATGCTTTATGTTTTTTTTGTAAAATACATAAAAACAATTGTTGCGTATATTTTAGCAAAAAATAGATTTTTTTTAAATCTTTTGTTAAAATATTAATTATATTAAAAAAATAAACATGCGCAGTAAATTAAAAAGGCGTGCGCCATTTGCCGCGCCGTGCGCCAAGGCTCCAGAGAGGGTTTGCGCCTTTTTGCGCCGTGCGCCATTAATAACACTGATGCAAGGTAAAAAAAAAATTCAAAGGTAGATGCAACTTTAATTGATGTTAAGACTACGATTAATACTGTGAAATACTGGAAGTATTTAAAAAAATTAGGATGACAATACATACCCACAATTTCCAAAGCTAATTTTCAGGGTAAATTATTGATTCTTTGTATTACTTTGTTTTCTTCTAAATATCAGGTAAATATAAGTTGCACGTCTATATAACGAACTTAGGATGAGTTGTTTTATTTTATTTTTTTATTAAGGAGGATTAAAAAAACTTGTTTCTAGTTAGCCTTTTGACTAAAATTGCTTATTTAAATAAAAAGTATGCAACACTATACTCTTGCTAACTCGTGTTTCTGAATGTTGAATGACAATTTATCCCTTTTATACCCTTAAATAACATCTTTTAAATTTCTGATTTAATACATTTTTAAAAATTATGCTTTTATAGAATTCCAAATTTGAAAATTATAGCCTTTTCCATTCAAAACTTTGAAACGAAACATTTTAAAAATTATTGCCTACAAAAAAAAAATTCTAAAAAGATAATTAAAAAGGTGAAATTTTGAAATTCATAGCTTTCAAAATTAACAAGTTTGAATATTAGAAAACTCATAATTAATACTTTTGAAAAAATAGACTTTCAAAACTAATAATTTAAAAAGTATCCATTATTCAAGTTTCTCTTAATTCGAAACACTAATATTTTAATTTCTAAATTTCTCCTTTTAGTAGTCATTATTTTAAAGAGCAATTAATATAAAGAGCTACAATTTTAATTCTAATAAGAAGATTTAAAACACAAATAAACAATTGATTATTTAGAATTTAACATCTAACAATCAACATTCGGGCACTATTAGCGCATGTACAACATTATGAAGTGCCAAATTAATACATAAGCACAAGATGTTATTTCAATTCTAGGGGTTTCAATTATTTGTCACAAGTAATATTTTATTAAATATAATGTTTTATTAATAACTAAATGAATTTTCTAAAATCATGCAATCTAATATAATATGGTACTCGAGTAATGATAGGTAAACGATGTCTAATGAAATATTATCACTCTATTTTCTTGTTCTATCTTGAATCTCAAGATCATTTTCCTCTTATCTTTTCCTTAAACTTCTTTAACATTAATACTTGGTGCTTTCACTGTGATTCTCACCTCCATCTATTCTCTTCTCATCTTCATCTTTTAGCTTTTCCTCTAACTTTTGTCAAACAAGATTCCATCTCTAGCTATGGATGAAATTCCAGTGTCCCACCTATACAATTTATCGACATAGTCAACCAACAAGTTTTTCTTTTGGGTCATCAAGTCGACATGCTCCAAATTCACAACTCTATGAGTCTTATCTCTTATTCGTTATTTGACCCTCTACCAAACGCACTTTCATCTCACCATCAATTAATGTAAAATCTTTCACTAACACTCCAATCATAACCACACAGCTCACTGACTCACAACCACTTCCACCCACCTCTAATCCTATGTAGCCAAAGCGCTCGCCTAGGCGCAAAAAAGCGCAAGGCGCAACTAGGGGGCTTTTTTGAGTTCAAGGCGCACGTGTTAGTGAAGCGCAAAAAAACCCAAAAGCGCAAAAAAAAACCAAAAGCGCAAAAAAGCCCAAAGCGCAAAAAGTGCGTTTTTTTTCATTTAAGTATTTTGTCGTAAATTTAGGTTAAATAATTTTTCGACTACTTGTTTTTGTTTGTGACATGAACTTATGAAGTTTTATCATTAAAATTGCAAACTCATCTATTATTTATTTCAAAACTATGTATTAAGTTATAGTTGTAAGTGCAGTTTTTACGGTGACAGCCGGAAAAAAAGCGCAACTAAGGCGCTCAAAAAGGCGCAAGGCGCCAAAAAGCCCAAGACGCAAGTCTTGGGCTTTTTTGCACCTTGACCGCCTAGCTCTAATCTACTACAATCTACACAAATTATTCGACGATGACTGCTTTTTACTCCCACCACTAAACCCGCCATACAATACATCTACATGAATTATTTCTTCAAAAAACGCCTTCAAAACTCTCACAACAATTGCTCCAACAACTCATCTAACATCACCACAAATCCATATTTCAACCACAATGTACATTAAAGATGGTTGTTGATGCTACGTCTAATGAGAATGATTTGATTCATAAAACGTATCCACGTATGATAATGTTACATTAGTTATGACATTGCTAAGGATCCATATTTCATTATTTGTCACAAGTTGAGTAATGATAGGTAAGCAATGTCTAATGACATATTATCACTCTATTTTTTTGTTCTATCTTGAATCTCAAGATCATTTTCCGTTTATCCTTTCCTTAAACTTCTTTATTCACTGTGATTCTCACCTCCATCTATATTCTCTTCTCATCTTCATCTTTTAGCTTTCCCTCTAACTTTTGTCAAACAATATCTCATCTCTAGCTATGGATGAAATCCCACCTATACAATTTATCGACATAGTCAACCCAGTGTAGTCAAGGCGAAAAAGCCCCAGGCCGGCGCCTGGGGCTTTTTTGGACGCCTTAAGCATGACTTTTGCTGATTTTCAGCAAAAAAAACTGCACCTTTAAAAACCATGAAAACTCAAATTTTGACTTAAATTATGTACATATAAACATGCAATATTGATGAGCAAACTGCAGTTTTAAAAAGTGCATTGTACAAAAATTGCATTTTATAAGCTATATATAAAATATGTTTTTTTAAAAACTGCATATTATGCACTGTTAAAAAAAAAAAAAAAACTGCACCTTCAAAACTGTTTTTTTTTTTAAATTGCATCTTTTCAAAACTGCATTTCATACACTGCATATTAAATTTTACATTCAATTTTATAAACTGCATTTCATAATTCATACACAAAAAAATTGCATTTCATTTTCATACACTGCATTTTAGGAAAAGAAAACTGCATATTAAATTTTACATCCAAATTCTATAATTCTTACTCAATTTTTAACTTACACAATTAAAGTAAGCTAAAATTCGTGAACTGCATATTAAAATTTTGCATTTATAAAATTTTAACAACTGCAAATTTTAAAAACTGCGTATTAAAAAACCACATATTAAAAAATGCATATAACATAACTTTAAAAATCAATTTCACACTTTTAAAAAGCTGCATATTTAAAAAATTATTATAATTTAAAACTTTAAAAAACTGGATATTTAAACAACTTTATAATTTAAAACATATAATTGAAAAAATTGCATATAAAAAATCAACTATAATTTCACACTTACAAATTCAATTTAAAATATACCTGCGCGGCGACAAGAAGATCCAGCAGCGGCAGCAAAGGAGTTTGGTGGCGGTGGCTGCGGCGGCAGCACAAGTTTTTTTTTAAGTCGAGAACCGAGATCGACGTTGAAACACATGATAACCATAAAAAATAATATCGATTGTTTTCTGCGTTGGGTACCGACTTAATTTACAAAGTCGGGTTAGGTTTTGAGGGCTTTAGGGGCCCAAACCCTAAAAACTGTCGATGTTTCATAAGTCGAGCTTTTTCAGTGCCTCGTCGCCTTCAGCGCTTTTCCAGCGCCTCAAGCATCAACGGCGCCTGAAAGGAGTAAAAAGCCTTGCGTCGTCGCCTAGGCGAGCGCCTTGACTACACTGAGTCAACCAACAAGTTTTTCTTTTGGTTCATCAAGTCGACATGCTCCAGATTCACAACTCTATGAGTCTTATCTCTTATTCATTATTTGACCCTCTACCAAAAGCACTTTCATCTCACCATCAATTAATGTAAAATCTTTCACTAACACTCCAACCATAACCACACAACTTACTGACTCACAACCACTTCCACCCACCTCTAATCTACTACCATCTACACAAATCATTCGACTACGACTTCTTCTTACTCCCACCACTAACCCCCCCCCCCCCAAAAAAAATACAATACATCTACATGAATTATTTCTTCAAAAAACGCCAACACAACTCTCACAACAATTGCTCCAACTACTCATCTAACATCACCACAAATCCATATTCAACCACAATGTACATTAAAGATGGTTGTTGATGCTACGTCTAATGAGAATGATTTGATTCATAAAAACATATCCACGTATGATAATGTTTACATTAGTGATGACATTTCTAAGGATCCATACTTTAGCATGCTAAAAATGTTCATTTTATAGCTAAGTGTTGTTTCAATCCAACTATGAATTGGAAATAAAGCGATTACACACCCTTTTTCGTTGATTTAGCATAATGTGTAAAAATGATCCTAGAGGAACATCCAGTGTAGTGAGCATTTTCAACCTTGGGGACAAGGTCAAAGGGAATGGTAATAATACAACTAGCCTGTGCATTATACAGTATCAAATTAATGCATAAGCATAAGATGCTACTCACTTCTTGATATCTCAATTATTTGTCATGTAGTTTTTTGTTTTAAAAAAAAAATGATCTTGTTAATAACTAACTGAAGGTGCTAGAATCATGAAGTTTCAATTATATGTCATGTAGGCTTTTATTGAAAGTAATTTGTTTCATAGCAGTGAATTACAGTGCCTAAATTACACAGTTTCATTTGGCAGCATGCTATCGAATGAAACTTAGTCAAAGAAGGATATATTTTTTAACTTCATTCGGCAGTATGACACCAAGCTACTTCATATCCACTCGGCAGTATACAATCGAATGATTTTTTATTAAGGTAAAATAGAGTATAAATGTGATGCATTTAGCACCACTCTTGTTTTATTAGTAACTAAATGAAGATGGTAGAATCATGTAATCCTACATAATATGGTACTGAAGTAATGGTAGGTAAACAATGTTTAATGAAATGTTATCTTTCTCTATATTTTCTTCTTCTCTATCATGAATCTTAACCACTTGTCTCCGCTTGCATACAATATTTAGTAATCAGCACTCAAATTTTAGCATCTTAAAGTAACGTATGTAGTATAGAAAGGCATTTAATAGTTTGGAACTTAATTTATAGGTACTGGAGTCGACTTTGACCTGAACCTGCTACATAAGCAAAACTCTAATTATTATGATTTTTTGAAGTTTGAAACTTTAATAACAATAATAAACGCATACGGTGTCAAGTAAAGAAATGGCCTCATTTGAAGCTTGCCTCTCTCTGCCACCATCACAAGTAATGAAAAATCCTTCAACTCCAGGTCTTAATGGGTACATCCCTTTTCTCACTGGTTTCTGCATATATTTGAAAGAAAAGAAAGTTACCATTTGTTCCTATTGTACATAATAAACAGAGAAATAGAACCCAAAAGCTTACACCGTGGGGTAGATACTTCCTCTTTTTTGGCTTCCCATTATTATTGTGGTTGTTGACGTTGGGTTGATCGCCGCCAGCCATTAAAATTTAATTCGATTCAAGTGTTCTAATTAATTTCGTGAACTGAAAAAGGAGAGGAGAAATGGTATAGAAAAGGCGACTGCCGCAGCTATCTTTTTAGTTAAACTGGAGACAACTAATTCTACGATAACTTTAGCCCAATTAAATTTATTAATCAACTTTAGCCCACTTGATTTTGGGTGTAATTTGGACCTCAATTTGCGTTTCCAACCATCAATCCCCAATCGTATCTTTATTGTTCGTTTTCTTATTAATAGCTGTGATGTTTTTTGTGCCACACTTTATTGGTTTAAACTTAAACCATTAAAAAAAAAAAAAAAAAAAAAAATACATATGCACGTATCTTTGGAAAAATTGACACGATTAATCCCAAGTTTCACGTGTCTTCCGATATTAATGCAGAGTTTGGATTATTTTTAATTAATCCTAAATTTGGGGGTCCCTTCCCATATTGATTATGTCTACCTGTTAACTTATTTAGCTGGTAAACTTTCCCAAATCAACCGTTCTTCACGCAAGCAAGCTAGCACGCAATTGTCTTCCCCCCTAGTAAAAATGCAAAGTCACTCCAAAGGAAAAGGAAAAATGGTAAACGCGAAAGACATTAGGAAAAAACAGTGATTCAAATTGTGAAATCGAAGCAGTGTTGGGTCACGACGTCGTATGCGGGGCTTCTTGTTGGAGATTGATTTGGGTTATGGTGAGAAGTCAGGATTTCAAATTTGGGTTTTCTTGTTGGAGATTGGTTCGGCTTCGATGTGGAGGCAATTTTTTGATTCAGATGCTAGAAGGAAGTAACAAGGAGGCGATAAGGAGTTGTATGTAACAGAGGTTGAATTTGAGGGTGAGACAGGATGTACGATGGTTCAGCGTTGTTGGTAAGATTGTTGGTCACGTGTTAGTGATGTCAGATGAGGTGAACTTGGCTATAGTCAAAACTCGTAGTGCAAAGAAGTTTTCATTAATCACAACATGGGAACAAATAGAACGACCAGCCTCCCCCTCTCTGTTGCTCCTGCACCTAACAATGTTTTTCCCACTTCTGTGTTTGCCCCTGTTTCTTTGGCTTGAACATCATGTTCGCCTTCCGACGCTCCCCCTTCAACCTCGTCTTTCTAGCAGCCCACTGGCAAGAATATGTCCGGTCAATGTCTTTAAGCATTTCCGCTTGTATCAATCACCTCGTCGAACCCAAATTTAGTTTTCGGGGTTGTCTTGTCGAGTCTACCAACTTACATCTTGTTGTTCTTCCATCCAACCCGGTGGTCGTCCCTTTTGGAGTCGCATGGCTTTTCATTGCCGGAGATGTGGCCTCAAACAATTTCACTAATGCTCATTTGTCAAAACTTGTACAAGCACATTCTCTTGTACATGCACACTTGTCTAATGCTATTAGTAACATTATCATTGATTTTGATTTGCCAACTTTTGCTGCATGGCAGTGCGTTGCTTGCGCTCCCACCTGATCTTGCTAGAAGTGATTATTTTCTTCTAAATGATATTTTGGCTGCTATATCTCCATTCACAAGCTCGTCTTCACATTAAATCACTGCAGCACTGCTTTGTTCCTTATGTGATCACGTGGATCCTGTCCGTTATTTGTCATCAGGTGACGGTGATAAGACAGGAGTGGCTGTGGATTTTGGACGAAGATGTTTGATTTGGGAAAGTTAAAGGTGGGGAACCGGTTAATAGGTCAGTAGGTTGATGGGAACAATATCGGAAGGGACCCCCCAAACTTGGGATTAATTAAAAATAATTCAAACTATTAATATGGGAAGACACGTGAAACTTGGGGTTAATCGTGTCAATTAATCCTATATCTTTATTAATAAATGTAACCCGTGCACTGCACACGACAATATTATCAAAAATGTTATTTATTATTTTTGAGAAATTTTTTAATTATTTTTGTTAGTACAGATATACATGTTGAAATTGATGTATGTTAGTAATTTATTCAATGAATAAGAAAGCATTATTTAATAGAATTGTTTAAGTAAGTTAAATATAAAATTACAAAGTTAGTTTAACTGTATAACATAGTATGAAGAATTGAAGAAAATATTAGTGAAAAAATGTATAAATTTATTGCGGAGTTATTGATGTTCAAAAGGAATTTCATGATATAATATTTAGTAAATTCTTGATATAAATGAATCATAATTAACTTACAAATTAACTTTTCCATTATTGTTGAGATGTAGATGTCATGTTATGTGATTTTACGTCTTTATAGCATGCTTCGAAACTCCGACCGACACGTTGGAATTTAGACCATCTCAGTCAAATTCAACGTTGATCGGACCGGAATTCGCTTGAAACTCATTCAATAAAATACCCTAAAAAAGAAATGGAATTTCAATGCAAAACACAGAGAATTTCAATGCTAAAACCTGCAGTGAAAGTAAAACAAATCAAAGAAGAGGAAAACGAAAGAAAAAAAGGAAATCGAAGAAGGGGAAAACGAAATCGAAGAAGGGGAAAACGAAATCAAAGAAGGGAACCCACAATAATCTAGGATATAAGTGACATGGACATTCCTATTCGGTAAGGCTTTAAGTTTTAAAATTTTCATTTGTTAGTCAGTTGAGGCATTGATTTTTATTGTCAAAAAAAGAAGTAGGGATTGACAAGGAGAGAAATCATGTTAAAAGGGCTTCTGTTACTGGTTTGGCAGACTAAGAAACACCTGAGCTTTAGAACTTAAATAATAAGTTGGGCTAGTGCTTTTGTAGAAATCTTATTTTGGAATTTAGTGAATTATTTCATTAAACCTAGTTATAGTTGAGTAACTTAACATAAATATTTTTACTTATTGATACAATTGCAACGAACAACAATAAAATTCAGAATTAGAATCAAAACGAAATACTAAGAATTTCTGAATCGGTACCAAAAACTTAAAAATACCCAAATGACCGGAACAAAATTGGATATCTAGAATTTTGAACCATGCTTTATAGTTGCGTGGAAAAAATGCCTTTTTTAATTTGAAAACCTATAGTAAAATTAGCATATATTTTTTAAGAGCTATTAGGAAAATGAATTAAATACTCTGTGGGATCATTTAAATAATCAGAATTAAAGATTTCATGAGGAGTTTAACGTATGGGTTGAAATATAAAATAACCCAAAATAATTGATAAAGTTCAGCAACTAATTATAGAAATGTTAAATATATGTATTTAATGCAGAAATTGTTTTCTTCAATTTATGATAAACTTATCGAGATATAATATAATAAATTTTTATTATTATTTACATATTTATTTAAATTATGTGACTTACTTAACTTTATATTTAGAAGAAAAACTAATTTTGTCATCTTTATTGATATGAACATAGTATACATTTTAAAACATCATGCTTAGCATTAATTAGATGAATTAACTATTATTTATTAATTGAATTCATTTGTTAAATTCAGAATCATATAATTAATTAAACATATTTATTTCAATGTATAATGTTATGTTGTATTTTATAAATAACTGAATAAATTTTAAAATGTATGCATTTGACATTAATTTTACAATGTAATAAATGTAAAATATATTGATGTAAATGAGTAAAATTTGAACTTATGATCGTTATATATTTATATTACGTGATAGACATGTTTATATATTTGATTTTTTTATTTTGTTAATATGAATATGGTTAATCTTAATGTGATTTATTAGGAGAATCAGTCAATAATAGTTTGCTAAAGTTATTTAAGTAGTTTTAATACATGTAATTAATTGTAAAATGTGGTGCTAAATGTAAAATATTAGAAAAGAATTGAGAGAGGCTTAAATGATTATAGAAAATTCGAAGTGTAGGTATTTAGTGCTGAAAAACATAATTTTATCATTTTTCCTATTTATAAGTGATATTAGTTAATTAAGTTTATTTAAATTACTTAAATTTTGGGTTTTGTAATTTATTTAAATATGTGGACTTAAATACAAAATGTTATGATCTAACAATTAATAACTGATTGTGTAAACTTTGAAATGGCCATATCAAAATGTAAATGATAAAAGAGATAAAATAATGTGAGAGAAATAGTAAATAAGTATAAAGTAGGAAACTAATTTAAAAATAAAATATCTGAAGAGAATGAAGGAGAAGAGAGAAAACTCCTAGAATTAAGGAGAGTGTTCTAAAGGGTTCTGCTTTACTTTTATTTAATAGATTGTACTACCTATCTTTATTAATACCGTAATGTCTTTGGTGTGTCATACTTTATTGGAGTGAACATGAACTATTCAATCGGGGATGGCAATGGGGTGGGTCTAGGTTCCAAACGCGATTGACCCAGCCTTGTTTTGACCTATTTAGACCCATCTAAATGGGTCTTCGGGGTGGGTAGACCCGCGACCCCCTTTTGAAGATCTGGGTCTAGGGTCGGGTCTGGGGCACGGCTAACCCGCCCCATCCCGACTCGCATTATTGAAACTTCATTAAGTACTTTATAACTATAATGATTACTTGTTAATCTTCTTACGTGTACGTGGCTATGACTTGAATATTATATATTTTTCAATCAACAAGTTATAAATTTTTCATAATATTAATGTAACACCCCGTAATTCTGTAACACTAAGATTCACAAATCAAGGCAGAATTAAATTTTAAAATCAAAATCAAGGGAAACGGGCTGCGCCATTGCGTTCGTCTCGGAATTCTGCATGAGATAGAGTCCGAGTTTGCGTTAATCGGACTCCGTATGAAGGAGTTATGGTCTTCAGAAGTTTTAGAATTCAGTTTAAAATTCAAACAGTCAGAAACAATTCAGAAATGAGTTCAAAATTCAAAAACCGGACCCAGATTGGGTTGGGCGGGAATTTTCCCGCCCAAGGCACCCAGGTCGACTGGGTAGTCGACCTGGGGGTCGACCTCCCTGCTTTTTCCAGCTTTCTGAACCTGGTTCGTCCTGATGTATTTGGTCACGTTTTCTGCCTAGGTTCATCCGCCTAACACTATATAAACAGCCCTAGTCTCCTTCTCTATTCACAATTCTTTTCTATCCTTATGCTGCCTCTGAGAAAATATATAAATAAATAAAAATAAGAGAATAATACGAAAATCCAAGACAAGGTTATGCTGCTCAAGTTGTCCAGAAGAGATTCAAATCAAGATTAAAGCTTCAAGATAAGGATTAAAGGCTAACGTCGCACGAATCATTGCAACGCCATCTTTCTATTCTAATCTAATCTCTGTAAGTCGGTTACTTCTTAGATTTGAACGTTTTCTCTTTTCGTGACATGAAATTAAAGGAATAAAAGAGTATGCCAATTCTTTCGAATCTGTGCCTATATCTTTGGACCTAATTAAGAACTGTTATGATTCGATGACCAATTAGGCCTTGCCTATGACTATGAACATTGCCTATGACTATGAACAC
Organism: Allium sativum; assembly: GCA_030737875.1. Classification (NCBI taxonomy): domain Eukaryota; kingdom Viridiplantae; phylum Streptophyta; class Magnoliopsida; order Asparagales; family Amaryllidaceae; genus Allium; species Allium sativum. Next base: position 629,099,373 of record CM060920.1, read on the forward strand.
TGCCTATGACTATGAACACTGCCAATGACTGTGACTGTGACTATGAGAATTATTTCCTTGACCAAGCCTATGCCTTTGATTAGGAAACATAAACTATTGCCTATGATATAACAAGGACAACTGTGACTAAACACCTATGATTCATGACTAGGAAAGTGAAGTTTTGTGACTGTGAAATTGGGTCTAAACCTGGTTTTCTATTCTGTCTATTCTTGGTTTTCTTTGTTTTTAGACCTTGGGAATTTACCTATTAAGTTAGGTCTACCCATGTTCTTGAACCTACGTCTCTATTCTGTCTATTCTTGGTTTTCTTTGGTTTTAGACCTTGGGAATTTACCTATTAAGTTAGGTCTACCCATGTTCTTGAATCTATACTATTCAACCCTTTTCATGTCGTAATCTATATGCCTGTGAATTATCATCTTATGCCAGTTGTTATGTCCGTTCTTTCATGGCATTTTGGTTCATTCCCTTTTATCGACGAATCTAGCTTTATTTATGATCTAGGTTGAATCACGATTATACGAATGACGGGAATACGTTTTGGGAAAAAACATGAAATTGACTAGACTTGGAAATTGGCATAATTTAGGAACATGCATTATAGCATGACTATTAAGATGAAAATTATAATAACAAACCTAGTTTTGACATGAACTGAAATTAGAATATTAAATCAGAATTGGGTGGCTAAATTAAGCATGATAAGTATATTAGCATAATTTACATACATTGGGCGTAAATGGTAAATGGTTAGATGGGCCACAAAATAGGTAGTTGGTATGCAAATTAAGTTTTGGGCACAAACTGTAAACTAGAATATAAAATCTAGTTTTGGCATGAACTGTAAATGGGGGTGTTGGATCTAAATTGCTATAAACTGTAAGATAGGCAAATCAAGATTTGGGCCTAGAATACAAGTCCATTAGTAGGCATGGCAAATGTATAGGGTATAGGCCAAATTTATTTCAAAAAGGGAAAATGGACTTTGAGGATAAGTGGTTAAACTTTGAGGATAAATTGTTAACAATTTATTTATATACAAAAGAAAGGTTCATTAATGACATCTCTTTTAATAATACATACACCAGAAAGTTCTAGGGTGACAGAGAGGATAGTGACTAGGCTTGAGTTTGGAAAATACAAGTTTCCTGCTCTCCCTGGCTATCCCCAACTGATCCGACGGACGGGATGGTTACTTTCAAAACCTGATTTGAAAATTAATCAAAACCCTTTTGAACTTAGAAAACACGAATATGCCTAACCCGAGGTTAGACTGAGTTGCGATGTAAACCTGCCCGGAACCAACTGGCACATCCAGTATTCGCAACAATATATGTCTAATGTGAGTGGTAGCGGCTTTAATCTATTTAATTAAAGCTAGATCAAGAATGGTAAGGTTAAGATAACTAAGACACTTGACCAATTCAAAATGATAACCAGACCGGTGGGTGGGGTTAGGTTCATACAGACACTTAACATAGTTAAGCTAGAATGGGAGGGTTAAGTCCATAGGAACACTTAACCAACTTAACACAGTTAAGCTAGAATGGGAGGGCTAGATCCATAGGAACACTTAACCAAACTCATGGTAACAGGACAAGATTTGGTAGGGGTTAAGTAACTAAGAAAACACTTAGCTAAATTAACATGTTAACTAGACTAGAAGATGGGGTTAAGTAAAGTTAATACACTTAGCCAACTTGATATGTCAGCTGGACTAGACCGTAGGGTTAAGTAAACTTGAACACTTAGCCATCAGATTGTGATAAAGGAATAGGGCTAAGTCTAAAACATGAAGGGATAATACTTAACCATAAATAACATGTTAGTTAAAACAGATGGGCAGGGAACACTTAACCAATACAGGATGAAAGGGGTAGGGTTAAGTAATAAGAAATATTTAACCAATATAACTTGGTTTGTGGCAGGGTTAAGTCAACATGAGTTGCTAATGACACTTAACCAGTTTAACAGGATAAATGAAGAGGGTTAAGTTAGCTTGAATTGACTAATGACACTTAACCAATCCAAATTGACGGGAAAGAGAACTAAGTAGTAAACCTTAGTTAAAAGGAGCTAAGTAGTAAACCTTAGTTAAGAAAACAACGATTCTGGAAACTAAGTAGTAAACCTTAGTTAGTAGAACTAAGTAGTAATTCTTAGTATAACAGGGGAAGGAGCGAATGTCCGTCTGAGTAAAAAGAAGGCTCCAACGAATTGGGTTACGAAGCCCGAGGCTTCGAGGGGACGTGAGGGTACTCCTGGTATCCCTCTATGAGGCTGCAGATGATCCTCCTGGGCTCACAGAGGTTAAGGTCTGTGTTAGAAGAACCAGGGGTATGCCTTGGTTGTAAAATATGGCAACCTAAAGACTAGTATGGACCAGCGTGATTCGGCGAGAAAACGGTAGCCCTGTGATAGCAACTTGTCGTCTACCATCCATCTTGAGTCAGTCGAGATACGTGAAGCGGAAAGGCGGAGAACTCCAAAAGATCATATACTTGCTATCTAGTTATGGGTGAGGATGGCCATAGGATAGTGGGGGCACCGGGGGCCTGCGTATAGTTCTCATTTTTCAAGGTGTGCCTTTCATTAGTTGAGGGAGGGGTCAAGTGGGACCATAGCCACTGGAATAAAAACAGACCTTAGCATCTGCATCGGCAGATATCTGAAAGCTCCCGACCGAGTTCTGTATTCCTTGATTTGCCCTGCCACAGGACTCGGGTCGCACATTACAGGACATGTGCATCTAGACAAGCGATAATGATTCGCGATACATGCGTGGGGAAGTATAGGAACATATACCACTCTAGGTAGTGTGTCCTAGACTTGGGGGCATCGTTCGTCAGGTAGCATAATCCCTAGTTGGACTAGGTGGCATAAACCCTGAATCCGAGAAGCGTTCAGCAGATATTGTAAACTCTAGTTGAATCTAGAAAGCACTTGATAGAAAAACCTAGATTAGATCTAGGTAATAAATAATAAATGTATGCCTGAAGGCAATGGAAAATATAGGGATTGGGATCACGTTATCGTTACTAGTCGGGACACTAGTTAGATGGTGTAGAGATATAGAAACCAGTACAACAAGGAAATAGCGAAGCGGCGAAAGTATTAGAGCATATCCAGTTTATCTTAGCTTAGAATATCTTGTGATTATCTTGTCTAATCTTGCTGACCCTATCGTCATGGTGTAATCTTGTATTCAGTTAATTCATGTCGTTTTGTTTTCCATGTTCACATGCTTGAAGTTACTGAACTTACTCAGGCTTTATGTCTGACTCTGTTTTTCTTTCGTCTTCTTTTCTTCCGTCCCCCCCCCCTCCCCCAAGGTAGTAAAGAAGGGAATAGTATAGCTCAGGTTAAGTTGGACTGTCACTCTTTCCCAGCTTGAAGATTTGTCGAAGTTTTGCTTGGATTCTCTTTTCAGATGCTATGGCTGGCTCTTGCTAAAATTTGGGAGTATAAATGTGTTTTTATGCTTATTTATTTTGTAAGACAGATGATACTCTGATATTGTAAAGAAATCATTGTACAAACTATTTTACCAATAAAGCAAAGTTTTATTTTCCGCTGTTTAATTTCTGTCTGTCTTGTAATTTATCTGCATCTTTTACCCTAAATGCTCCACAGAACTTAGTGCATTCCCTTTGTGAGTGACACTAACAGACGTGGGGTGTTACACGTGGTATCAGAGCTGAAGGTTATCGGATCAGATAAAAGATTTGAAAAATTATTTTCAAAACGGTTTTAAAAGAAGCATTTTCAAGAGAAAAGATTTGTTTTAAAGGCATGTTCCCCAAAGCCATATGCATTATCTTCTCTTCCTCTGTTTGAATTCTTGTCTCCTTCTTTCTTGAGTCTCTGGGGCTCCTGGCTTTCTGGGAGGTAACCTCATCGATGGGCGAAGTCGTGCCTGGCTTCCATCCTTAGCCGTAGTTGTTTCACCTATGGCCAGTTTTCTTTCAAGCTTATAGGGTTTTCTGTACGATGGAAGCTGCTTTCAAAAGATTTGTCAACATGACTACACACGGAAGAGGCTGAGTAATTCATGGATGTAGATTTAGCTCAAAAAGGAGAAGGAATTATAAAACCTAAGACAAGAGGAAGTATCTTTACTAGGGTATGATAGGGCAAGAACGAGGAACAAGATTTTCAGAAGGGCAAGTACATACTTTCACCACCAAGCGTACCTAGGAGAAAGGTAGTAAAGTTATGTTGGAAGAATCTAGTTTTGCTATTAGTACTCTTTCCTTTGGTTTTAGCGCTTCGCGTTTGTTCATATCCACTTCCATAGTTGAGTCTCTGCACCATAGTACTTGTATAGTAGAAAGATCCCACTAGAGGCTCAAATCCAATTGGTGATCCGATCAGTTTATTTTTGGTTAGTAGGGATTTGAGAATAACTATCGAATTTGCTTATATCATCTCACGTAGATTGTCTAAATTCGGAGGAGATATTCCTTGGGTGCTTGTCTGATATTGGTTTAGGCCTTTGGGGCTTGTACTTGAGGAATGTGGAGTTCGACTAGGATGGTTTGCATGAGAGATGAATAGTTGTGGCAGGCACTAGTGACCTTTTGACCCTCATAGTTATGGCGTGATGGATAAGCTGAGAGGAGAGACCTCAAACCATCTTGGTATGTACACTTGGTACCGTGATTGGCATTTGTTTATTTTGGAAATGGAAATCAGAAACTTCACAATCGTAAAGTTAAATTAGTTAAGATACAGTGGAGTAAAGCTCAAGAAGGCTAGATACTAGCATCATACCCTTTTCCTTAAGGGTGCATCCTTGATTTCTTTGGTAGGAGCTTTACGCATAATTGTTTCTCTCTTTCCAAAGTATATCCTCTAGGTCGTATCTTCGATCCTTAGGTAGAAGCCAATGGATGTAAACATGTATTTGAAACATGTTATGGTTGATGGTTGCAAGTGGTTGCTAATGGTTGCTCGTGAATGCATATGCATTCGTATTAGACACTAGATCAGTTCGGACGCTTTCATATTGCATTTACAGATATATATTTGTTTGTAAGTTGAACTTGATATGTTATCATATGGATGTTGCATATGGATGAATGGTTATGCACACATGTAGTATTTACATAACTAGGGATGCTTGCATACATGATTGGACGCATGGCACTGACATGATTCGCATTTAAGTAGGTCAACTGAATCAGTAGACCGACTGATTTTGCATTAGATAAAGACATATACACACACACTATGCATATGAACATGAAAGCATTAGAAATCTTTTAAGGACGATGAATGCCTGTGATTAAATGGTTGAGTAGATGGGTGATTGGATGGTAGGACACATTCTTCCTAACTTGAAGATTTCGGGGATGAAATCCTTTTAAGTGGGGGAGAATGTAACACCCCATAATTCTGTAACACTAAGATCCACAAATCAAGGCAGAATTAAATTTTAAAATCAAAATCAAGGGAAATGGGCTACGCCATTGCGTTCGTCTCGGAATTCTGCATGAGATAGAGTCCGAGTTTGCGTTAATCGGACTCCATATGAAGGAGTTATGGTCTTTAGAAGTTTCAGAATTCAGTTTAAAATTCAAACCGTCAGAAACAATTCAGAAATGAGTTCAAAATTCAAAAACCGGACCCAGATTGGGCTGGGCGGGAATTTTCCCGCCCAAGGCACCCAGGTCGACTGGGTAGTCGACCTGGGGGTCGACCTCCCTGCTTTTTCCAGCTTTCTGAACCAGGTTCGTCCTGATGTATTTGGTCACGTTTTCTGCCTAGGTTCGTCCGCCTAACACTATATAACAGCCCTAGTCTCCTTCTCTATTCACAATTCTTTTCTATCCTTATGCTGCCTCTGAGAAAATATATAAATAAATAAAAATAAGAAAATAATACGAAAATCCAAGACAAGGTTATGCTGCTCAAGTTGTCCAGAAGAGATTCAAATCAAGATTAAAGCTTCAAGATAAGGATTAAAGGCTAACGTCGCACGAATCATAGCAATGCCATCTTTCTATTCTAATCTAATCTCTGTAAGTCGGTTACTTCTTAGATTTGAACGTTTTCTCTTTTCGTGACATGAAATTAAAGGAATAAAAGAGTATGCCAATTCTTTCGAATCTGTGCCTATATCTTTGGACCTAATTAAGAACTGTTATGATTCGATGACCAATTAGGCCTTGCCTATGACTATGAACATTGCCTATGACTATGAACACTGCCTATGACTATGAACACTGCCAATGACTGTGACTATGACTATGAGAATTATTTCCTTGACCAAGCCTATGCCTTTGATTAGGAAACATAAACTATTGCCTATGATATAACAAGGACAACTGTGACTAAACACCTATGATTCATGACTAGGAAAGTGAAGTTTTGTGACTGTGAAATTGGGTCTAAACCTGATTTTCTATTCTGTCTATTCTTGGTTTTCTTTGTTTTTAGACCTTGGGAATTTACCTATTAAGTTAGGTCTACCCATGTTCTTGAACCTACGTCTCTATTCTGTCTATTCTTGGTTTTCTTTGGTTTTAGACCTTGGGAATTTACCTATTAAGTTAGGTCTACCCATGTTCTTGAATCTATACTATTCAACCCTTTTCATGTCGTAATCTATATGCCTGTGAATTATCATCATATGCCAGTTGTTATGTCCGTTCTTTCATGGCATTTTGGTTCATTCCCTTTTATCGACGAATCTAGCTTTATTTATGATCTAGGTTGAATCACGATTATACGAATGACGGGAATACGTTTTGGGAAAAAAACATGAAATTGACTAGACTTGGAAATTGGCATAATTTGGGAACATGCATTATAGCATGACTATTAAGATGAAAATTAGAATAACAAGCCTAGTTTTGACATGAACTGAAATTAGAATATTAAATCAGAATTGGGTGGCTAAATTAAGCATGATAAGTATATTAGCATAATTTACATACATTGGGCGTAAATGGTAAATGGTTAGATGGGCCACAAAATAGGTAGTTGGTATGCAAATTAAGTTTTGGGCATAAACTGTAAACTAGAATATAAAATCTAGTTTTGGCATGAACTGTAAATGGGGGTGTTGGATCTAAATTGCTATAAACTGTAAGATAGGCAAATCAAGATTTGGGCCTATAATACAAGTCCATTAGTAGGCATGGCAAATGTATAGGGTATAGGCCAAATTTATTTCAAAAAGGGAAAATGGACTTTGAGGATAAGTGGTTAAACTTTGAGGATAAATTGTTAATAATTTATTTATATACAAAAGAAAGGTTCATTAATGACATCTCTTTTAATAATACATACACCAGAAAGTTCTAGGGTGACAGAGAGGATAGTGACTAGGCTTGAGTTTGGAAAATACAAGTTTCCTGCTCTCCCTGGCTATCCCTAACTGATCCGATGGACGGGATGGTTACTTTCAAAACCTGATTTGAAAATTAATCAAAACCCTTTTGAACTTAGAAAACACGAATATGCCTAACCCGAGGTTAGACTGAGTTGCGATGTAAACCTGCCCGGAACCAACTGGCACATCCAGTATTCGCAACAATATCTATCTAATGTGAGTGGTAGCGGCTTTAATCTATTTAATTAAAGCTAGAACAAGAATGGTAAGATTAAGATAACTAAGACACTTAACCAATTCAACATGATAACCAGACCGGTGGGTGGGGTTAGGTTCATACAGACACTTAACATAGTTAAGCTAGAATGGGAGGGTTAAGTCCATAGGAACACTTAACCAACTTAACACGGTTAAGCTAGAATGGGAGGGCTAAGTCCATATGGACACTTAACCAAACTCATGGTAACAGGACAAGATTTGGTAGGGGTTAAGTAACTAAGAAAACACTTAGCCAAATTAACATGTTAGCTAGACTAGAAGATGGGGTTAAGTAAAGTTAATACACTTAGCCAACTTGATATGTCAGTTGGACTAGACCGTATGTAACACCCCGTAAATCAGTTAATACTAATATTCACAAATTAAAAGAATTAATATTGAGAATTAGCACGAAATAGCCTTAAAAAGGCATATAACAAATTTGAGATATGTGAATTGCCTTAAAAGGCGAAAAATGGAATTAAGACATTAATTGGAAAATTAATGTGTAGAAATGATCATAAGTTAATTATGGATTAATTTGAATTCATGAATAGGTGCGTGTGTATATATATATATATATATATATTTATATATATATGGGCAGTTAATGTAAACATGAATAGAAGTTTATTAATTTGCTGAGTGTTTGCTGAGTCACTTCTGACTCATTGCTGAGTCAATAAGATAAACCCATCTTGTCTGAACGGCTGCGGTTATTTCTAGGTTAAATCTAATGGCCTAAATGAATCCTAAATTCTATAAATAAGTGGGTTGTCTCTCATTCTAATTCATATGAAAAATTGGAGAGCTACCGACATGCCGTTGCCATGGAGTTCAGCGTAGCCGTCACAAACTAAAGAAGAAGGAGAAAGCCTAGCCTACAACTAAATCTACTCAACAAACAAATTAAATCAAAGACTCTTTCTATTTCTCTTCTTTTTGTGAGTATGCTGATTCTCACAATGTTATTATAAAATAATTCGATTAAGTTATGAATTGGATCACAAGAAAGTGATATGAATTGTTATGTATTTGTAAATTTTGTTGTGGATCTCTTATGCTATTATGTTATCATATATATGTATATTGTTATGTTGTAGTGATTATGTTGTAAATAATCCTATGCTATGTCATATGTGATTAATCATGCTATGCTATGTTATAAACCATGTTATGCCATGTTGTAAATCATGCTATGCTATGTTGTAAATCATATCAAGCTATGTTGCAAATTATGATATGTTATGTTGTAAATCTTACATATGTTGTAGATCTCATATTATCACATATGTTGAAATACTTATGTTATATGATAATGATGTCATGTTAAGTTGTGTTGAATCATGCAAGTTGTAAAATCATGTTGTTATTATTTATGCGAATTGGATCATGTTTAAAGTTTATGTTTTTTTTATAATAGATCTTGATTATGAGAATTTGCCTATTGAGTTAGGTGTACCCATATGCATGAATCTACAAATTAATTGGATCTTGAATATGGGAATTTGCCTATTAAGTTAGGTGTACCCATATACATGAATCTATGATTAAATGAATTTTGATTTTTGGGAATTTGCCTATTGAGTTAGGTGTACCCATATAAAACCATATTGTTAATGATGTTGATTCACACATGTCCAATACAAGTTTATGGTACTTGATCAAAATCATATTATGTGAATTATGAATAAGTTGACACCCTTAGACCCATGACATGTATAACCTTATGCAAGTTGTAATTTTGATATATGCAAGTTTCACCCCTTGTTAGGATTCATTTAGTCACATATATATGTTGTTGTTGTGAATATTTTCTTTTATGCTATGAGTTAGACTAATCGGGTCTAGCATACATTTTGCGAATAAACGTTCAAACGTGGGGTAGGGGTAATATTAGGAAATTAATAAATTGGGGTGCAATTGATATGATTTTGCATGCCTTAAATGGATGTCCATAATTGAGTCAATTATGGACATTGCTAAATTTGGAATTAATTAATAATTCAAATAGGGAATTATTAAAATTGGGGAAAGTGGATTATTAATAATAATCAATGCTTAGGACACGAGGTTGGACCCGTTTGTGACGTAAACCTGCCCCGACCCGCCCGACAAATCCAGTAGTCACAAATGTCGGCCCAATGTGAGAGGTCTTAGGCCCAAACTAAAGCATAACAGTTGTAAAGACACGAGGTTAGACTCTTTTATGGTGTAAGACTGCCCGGACCCACCCGGCAAATCCAGCTGCCATAAATGCCAGTCTAATGTGAGAGGTCTTTATGAGGTTATGGTCTTAATGAATTAAGAAATACTTAACCAAATAATCATGTAAGGTGGGACATGGGGGTTAAGTAGGTGCCTTGGATGGCATGAGGAATCTAGTGGTTGCCTTTAGAGGCATTTGAAATACGATTAGACTTAACCAAACACACATGTAACGAACATGAATAGTGGGTTAAGTGGGACTGACTAAGGGGACAAGCTTAGGTGGAATGCTTGTGGAAGATAATGGGGGCCCATTTCAACCAGTATCCCAAAACGTATCTTTGTGGGCTCAACCCAAGTCGAGGACGGGACACGCATACTGGGTTTGACTATAAGAGGCCAAAACAGGTAGCGGTGGCAACGCAAGTCCAACGGGTTACATATGCGTGTGTGGACCGGGGCTGGTAGGTAAGACGTTGTTGCATCGTGTAGGTATAAGCCGTGCATCTCCGTTATATCGGGTTGCCACTTTAGGGGAATGATACACCCCACTGTGGGGCCAGCACGGGTATCTACGAGTAGGGAGCCGATCGAAAAATAGAAAGTGGGGTACACCTAGTGGAGATAGGGGCAGGCGGCACCTATGTAGTCAGCTAGGAGTACGTAAACCATTAAGAATATTTCTAAGTGAAGCTAAGTGAGATCAATCTTTAGGGTGACTGGTGTGGTGCAGTATAGTGTTTATTCTTTAGTATTTAGGAGCACCTATAACGTTTCCTTTAGCGATTGTCTATGTCCTTAATCTGCTCTTTCATAGACATTTCCTTGTTTTGCCAGCTTATGCCTTAGTCCAGTTATTTTAATAATAGTATTGTAGAATTATCATACTCGCCAGACTTTATGTCTGACCCCCTCTTTTCCACATTTTTCTCCCTCCAGGTCCTCAAGTTGGACCTAGCTCTAGTGGAGCCCGATTGGATTGCTTGTCTCTTTTGGAAAGCTAGGACTGCTGAAGTAAAGTCCAGCTCGTTATCTTCTTTAATGGCTATTTATGTAATGGGATTATGTATTTGCTTTATCAAGATGGATATTGTACTTGACTCTGATTTATGGTATTAAGATGTAATCAAACATGTTTTGACTTCTGCTGCAATGAAATAAAGTTTTTTTTAATTTCCAAGTACTATCTTATATCTGTCTTGATGTAATTTTACTGTTCTATATTTACTTATAACCTCCATGGAAGTTAATGCATTCCCTTTGTGAGTGACATTAATGGACGTGGGGTGTTACACGTGGTATCAGAGCATAAGGTTACCAGAACAGATAAAATTTTTAGAAAAATATTTTTCTAAAGTATTTTTGGAAGAAGTGCTTTCAAAAACATGTTATTTAAAGAGAGTTTTTATGAAAAACATAATCCCAAATAGCCATATCCCTATCTTTATCTTTCGAATTCTCCATTTTGAATCTTTCCTTTTTCGTTTCAGCATGGCTGAAGATCTTAATCTCCCAGAAGGTGTGACGGTTCCAGGGTGGTTTAGGAGATATTTGGAGGCTAGGGCCATCACTGCAGGCCCAGCAGATGTTCCTCCACCCCCAGTTGCACCCATTCCTCCTCCTCCTCGTGTTGACACTTTTGCAAAGACGTGCAAGGAATTTAAGGCTATGGGAGGAAAAACTTTTCAAGGGACTGAGACGTTTGTGGAGGCCAGAGACTGGCTTAAGGAGACCGAGGAATTGTTGGATATCTTTGAAGTGGAAGATGGGAGGAAAGTCCGTTTAGCTGCTTGGTTAATGAAGGGAGAGGCCTCGTTTTGGTGGGAGGTCACTAACGGGGAACGTCCAGTTGGTTCATGGGCGGATTTCAGACGAAGGTTTGAGGCAAAGTTTCTTTCAAGGGCAGAGGAGAATTTAAATATGGAAAAGTTCCTGGCATTAAAGCAAGGGAGCTTATCAGTGAAGGAATATGTCAATAAATTTAATCAGTTAGCAAGGTTTGGCTTGGAGTTGGTGAACACGCCAGAGAAGAAAGTTTTGAGGTTCGTTAGAGGCTTGAATGAACCGTTGCAAGGGTTGGCTATGACCCACATCCCTATGGGAGCCACCTTTGAAAGGCTAGTAGAAATGGCACTTATGCATGAGGATAAGGCAGTTGAAAAGAAAGGGGATCAGAAGAAACCCCAACAGCAAAATAAGAAGGGTGGTAAAAACAATAATGGCAAAGGGAAGAAGAGATGCTTCAATTGTGGGACGCCTGGCCATCTCAGCAAAGATTGTAGAAAGAAAAAGAAGACTGGTTGTTTTCATTGTGGAGATGCGGGACATTTGGTGAAGGACTGCCCAAAGAAGGGACAGAGGGCAGGGTCTACCTCGGGAGGACAGGTGCAGGCTCTTATGGCACCAGGGCAGGCAAGGGGGCAAGTTCAGGCTATTGCGGCCCCACCGCTGCAAGAAAGAGGTAGAACAATTTCTGTTGAAAGCTTAGTTTTTCTGTTTAATCATCCTGTCCGTACCTTATTCGATTCTGGCGCATCTCATTCGTTTATCTCTGCATCATTAGTTGAATTACTGCACTTGAACACCAGTTTAGTAGAGGATCCCTTGGTTGTTTCAAATCCAATTGGGGGTTCGGTTCATTTGACCATGATATGTTTGGATTTGAAAATCTCTATACTTAGCGTTGAATTTAGATGTGATGCTTATGTATTGGGCTTCACGGGCTATGGGCTAATTTTAGGAATGGATTGGTTATCTAGAAATGGGGCCATTCTTGATTGTGAAAGGAGAGTAGTTAGGCTTGTGACTCGCCTTGGTAATGCTCTCGACATCTTTTGTAATCCCATAAATTCCGTTATGCTAAGTTATCTTGAATCGCTTGACGCGTCTGTAGAGAATCTGCGATCGGTAGAGGTGGTCCGGGAATATCAGGATGTGTTTGAGGAGGTGAAGGGATTACCTCCAAAGCGGGAGATAGACTTTCGAATTTATCTTGTGGATAATGCTAAACCCGTATCTTTGCCAGTGCGCCACATGGCTCCTCGTGAAAGGAGGGAACTCAATAAGAAAGTGAAGGAGTTGCTTGAGAAGGGGTTCATAAGACGTAGTATATCGGAGTGGGGTGCTCCAGTAGTATTTGCTACAAAGACGGATGGGTCCCTTAGACTTTGTGTGGACTATAGAGAACTAAACAAGCTTACTAAAAAGAACCGACACCCACTGCCGAGGATTGACGATCTCTTTGATCAGTTAGTTGGCGCCTCAGTGTTTTCGCAGTTGGACTTAGCCACTGGCTTTCATCAACTGAGAGTGGCTGAGGATAGTATAGATAAGAATGCTTTTAGGACTCCTGACGGATTCTATGAATGACTAGTGATGCCCTTTGGTTTGACAAACGCCCCCGCATATTTTGTTGATTTGATGAGTAGGGTGTTTAGGGAGTACCTTAACAAATTCATGGTAGTCTTTGTGGATGACATCTTAGTCTTTTCTAAGGATGAAGAAGAGCATGCCCTACATCTTAGGGAAGTGTTGGAAACCCTTCGAGCGCATAACCTTAAGGCAAAATTTTCTAAGTGTCACTTCTGGAGGAAAGAAGTACGGTTCTTAGGGCACGTGGTTTCCAAGGAAGGGATAGCAGTGGATCCCGCAAAGGTGGTGGCCATCCAAGATTGGAAGGTCCCTAAAAATGTAACCGAAGTAAGAAGTTTCTTAGGGTTGGCTAGCTATTATAGGAAGTTTATCAAAGACTTCGCAAAAATATCAGCTCCATTAACACGGTTAACGAAGAAGAACCTAGTCTTTACGTGGGACGAAAATTGTGATGATGCGTTCCAATGTTTAAAGAGAGCCTTAACTTCATCCCCAGTCTTAGTGCTGCCAGACGGGAATAAACCGTTTACCGTCTATACTGATGCTTGTGGGACGGGACTTGGCGCGGTCCTCATGCAAGAGGGAAGAGTAATAGCCTATGGTGGAAGGCAGTTGAGGGTTCATGAAAAGAATTACCCTACGCATGACCTTGAGTTAGCCGCAATTGTTTTCGCGCTTAAGTCCTGGCGTCACTATCTTCTTGGTGAGAAATTCGAACTGTTCACTGACCACAAATCATTAAAATACTTATTCTCTCAGAAGGATTTGAATTTAAGGCAGCAACGGTGGATGGAATTCTTAGCCTCCTACGATTTTGAAATAGCATATACCCCGGGCAAGGGTAACGTGGTAGCAGACGCCTTAAGTAGGAAAAGGTTGTCCTTGAGTCCGTTGTTTGTTGAACGACGAAGCTTAGAATTCATCTCCATGTTTGACTTTAGACCCTCTGTTGACCGAGTACCTGGTTTGTTAGCATCCTTGGAGGTTAGACCTACACTTCTAGGACGAGTTGGTAAGGCACAGCAAGACGACCCACAGTTGGTTGAGATAGTAGAAAAGCTCAAAGGAGGGGAGTCGTCTAGCCATCTTCGTAGGTATACTCTAGACGATAAGGGTTGGTTACGAAGGGATAATAGACTTTGTGTACCACAAGACGAAGACTTAAGGAAGGCCATTCTTGATGATGCTCATCGCTCAAAGATGACCATTCATCTCGGCGGAGACAAGATGTACAAAGATATGAAGCGGGTTTTCTTTTGGGCCGGTATGAAGAAGGATGTGGCCGAGTACGTCGCTAGATGCTTGGTGTGCCAACGAGTAAAAGCGGAACAAAGGAAACCCGGTGGGTTGCTTCACCCATTGGAAGTTCCACTATGGAAATGGGAAAGCGTCTCAATGGATTTTGTGGATGGATTACCCAGATCAAGGAAGGGTAATACGGGGATTTGGGTTATAGTAGATAGACTTACTAAGAGCGCCCATTTTATTCCCGTGAAAAGTAAGAGGACTGCTCCGTGGTTGGCTTTTGTATACATTAAAGAGATAGTACGTTTGCACGGTATTCCTTCTAGTATAGTAAGCGACCGTGATCCCATCTTCACTAGCGAATTTTGGAAGAGTTTACAAGAGGCGGTAGGGACTCAGCTATGTTTGAGCACCGCATATCATCCTCAGACGGACGGCCAGACCGAGAGGGTGAATCGTATTCTAGAGGATCTTTTAAGGCTTTGTATCCTAGACTTTGGGGGTACATGGGAAGAGCACCTTCCGTTGGTAGAATTCGCATATAATAATAGCTTTCAGTCTAGTATTGGCATGGCACCTTTCGAAGCTCTTTATGGAAGGCCTTGCTGTTCGCCTACATGTTGGTGGGAATCTACCGATAAAATCCTACTTGGGCCCGATATGGTTAGGGAAACCTCGGAGAAGATTGATTTGATTCGAAGGAGGATGAAAGCAGCACAAGATAGGCAGAAATCGTATGCTGATAAGAGGAGGACAGATTTTGAGTTTGACATTGGGGACATGGTTTTTATCAAAGTATCTCCGTTACGGAATGTTGTTCGCTTTGGGTCCGTTGGGAAATTAGCGCCAAGGTTTGTAGGGCCGTTTCCTATAAAAGACAGGATTGGGAAGATGGCGTATAGGGTGGAGTTGCCTGAGAAACTTAGTGGAGTACACGACGTATTCCATGTATCACATTTGAGGAAGTGTTTGCACAAGACCACGGAGGTGGTAGAGCCGAGCTTGCTTAAAGAAGTGGAAATAGAACGTGATGCAACAATTAGACGAGCTCCTACATGCATTCTTGGGTCGGAGATCAAAAAGTTGAGGAATCGAGAGGTCAGACTAGTTAAGGTGCAATGGTGAGATGATGAGAGCAACGCTACTTGGGAGACAGAAGAGAAGATGCGTTCGTTGTACCCTTTTCTTTTTGAGGGTATGTCTTTTAATTTCTCCTTTATCACTTAGCTTATCTTATCTTATCTTTAGTATGTCCTCTCATTAGTATCTTTGACCTTTAGTTAGGATAATCCTATGGTTGAAACATGTGTTTGAGACATGTTATGTATGATGGATGCAAAATGGATGCAAGTGTTTGCTAGTGGTTGCTCGTGGATGCATATATACACACACTTTAGGCACTAGATCGGCTCAGTCACTACATATTGCATATTGCATAAATGAATGTATTTAGTATAATGGATGTATAATGGTTGTACCATCATATAGATGCTGTATTCGGTTGAATGGATGTGCACGCATATAGAAGTAGTATGTAAGCAATTAGGATCTTTTGCATACATAATGGATGCATGGCACTTCATGAATTGCATCAAGGAGGTCAACTGAATCAGTGGACCGCCTAATTTTGCATTAGATACGGACATATACACACACTATGCATTTAAACATAAAAGCATTAGAAGTCCATAAGGACAGTGGATGCCAGTGTTTGATGATTGAGTAGATGGTTGATTGGATGTTAGGTTAAACATTCTCCTTGATTTGAAGATTTCGGGGTCGAAATCCTTTAAGGAGGGGAGAATGTAACACCCCGTAAATCAGTTAATACTAATATTCACAAATTAAAAGAATTAATATTGAGAATTTGCACGAAATAGCCTTAAAAAGGCATATAACAAATTTGAGATATGTGAATTGCCTTAAAAGGCGAAAAATGGAATTAAGACATTAATTGGAAAATTAATGTGTAGAAATGGTCATAAGTTAATTATGGATTAATTTGAATTCATGAATAGGTGCGTGTGTATATATATATATATTTATATATATATGGGCAGTTAATGTAAACATGAATAGAAGTTTATTAATTTGCTGAGTGTTTGCTGAGTCACTTCTGACTCATTGCTGAGTCAATAAGATAAACCCCATCTTGTCTGAACGGCTGCGGTTATTTCTATATTAAATCTAATGGCCTAAATGAATCCTAAATTCTATAAATAAGTGGGTAGTCTCTCATTCTAATTCATATGAAAAATTGGAGAGCTACCGACATGCCGTTGCCATGGAGTTCAGCGTAGCCGTCACAAACTAAAGAAGAAGGAGAAAGCCTAGCCTACAACTAAATCTACTCAACAAACAAATTAAATCAAAGACTCTTTCTATTTCTCTTCTTTTTGTGAGTATGCTGATTCTCACAATGTTATTATAAAATAATTCGATTAAGTTATGAATTGGATCACAAGAAAGTGATATGAATTGTTATGTATTTGTAAATTTTGTTGTGGATCTCTTATGCTATTATGTTATCATATATATATATATATATATATATATATTGTTATGTTGTAGTGATTATGTTGTAAATAATCCTACGCTATGTCATATGTGATTAATCATGCTATGCTATGTTATAAACCATGTTATGCCATGTTGTAAATCATGCTATGCTATGTTGTAAATCATATCAAGCTATGTTGCAAATTATGATATGCTATGTTGTAAATCTTACATATGTTGTAGATCTCATATTATCACATATGTTGAAATACTTATGTTATATGATAATGATGTCATGTTAAGTTGTGTTGAATCATGCAAGTTGTAAAATCATGATGTTATTATTTATGCGAATTGGATCATGTTTAAAGTTTATGTTTTTTTTATAATAGATCTTGATTATGGGAATTTGCCTATTGAGTTAGGTGTACCCATATGCATGAATCTACAAATTAATTGGATCTTGAATATGGGAATTTGCCTATTAAGTTAGGTGTACCCATATACATGAATCTATGATTAAATGAATTTTGATTTTTGGGAATTTGCCTATTGAGTTAGGTGTACCCATATAAAACCATATTGTTAATGATGTTGATTCACACATGTCCAATACAAGTTTATGGAACTTGATCAAAATCATATTATGTGAATTATGAATAAGTTGACACCCTTAGACCCATGACATGTATAACCTTATGCAAGTTGTAATTTTGATATATGCAAGTTTCACCCCTTGTTAGGATTCATTTAGTCACATATATATGTTGTTGTTGTGAATATTTTCTTTTATGCTATGAGTTAGACTAATCGGGTCTAGCATACATTTTGCGAATAAACGTTCAAACGTGGGGTAGGGGTAATATTAGGAAATTAATAAATTGGGGTGCAATTGATATGATTTTGCATGCCTTAAATGGATGTCCATAATTGAGTCAATTATGGACATTGCTAAATTTGAAATTAATTAATAATTCAAATAGGGAATTATTAAAATTGGGGAAAGTGTATTATTAATAATAATCAATGCTTAGGACACGAGGTTGGACCCGTTTGTGACGTAAACCTGCCCGGACCCGCCCGGCAAATCCAGTAGTCACAAATGTCGGCCCAATGTGAGAGGTCCTAGGCCCAAACTAAAGCATAACAGTTGTAAAGACACGAGGTTAGACTCTTTTATGGTGTAAGACTGCCCGGACCCGCCCGGCAAATCCAGCTGCCATAAATGCCAGTCTAATGTGAGAGGTCTTTATGAGGTTATGGTCTTAATGAATTAAGAAATACTTAACCAAATAATCATGTAAGGTGGGGCATGGGGGCTAAGTAGGTGCCTTGGGTGGCATGAGGAATTTAGTGGTTGCATTTAGAGGCATTTGAAATACGATTAGACTTAACCAAACACACATGTAACGAACATGAATAGTGGGTTAAGTGGGATTGACTAAGGGGACAAGCTTAGGTGGAATGCTTGTGGGAGATAATGGGGGCCCATTTCAACCAGTATCCCAAAACGTATCTTTGTGGGCTCGACCCAAGTCGAGGACGGGACACGCATATTGGGTTTGACTATAAGAGGCCAAAACAGGGAGCGGTGGTAACGCAAGTCCAACGGGTTTCATATGCGTGTGTGGACCCGGGCTGGTAGGTAAGACGTTGTTGCATCGTGTAGGTATAAGCCGTGCATCTCCGTTATATCGGGTTGCCACTTTAGGGGAATGATACACCCCACTGTGGGGCCAGCACGGGTATCTACGAGTAGGGAGCCGATCGAAAAATAGAAAGTGGGGTACACCTAGTGGAGATAGGGGCAGGCGGCACCTATGTAGTCAGCTAGGAGTACGTAAAGCCATTAAGAATATTTCTAAGTGAAGCTAAGTGGGATCAATCTTTAGGGTGACTGGTGTGGTGCAGTATAGTGTTTATTCTTTAGTATTTAGGAGCGCCTATAACGTTTCCTTTAGCGATTGTCTATGTCCTTAATCTGCTCTTTCATAGACATTTCCTTGTTTTGCCAGCTTATGCCTTAGTCCAGTTATTTTAATAATAATATTGTAGAATTATCATACTCGCCAGACTTTATGTCTGACCCCCTCTTTTCCACATTTTTCTCCCTCCAGGTCCTCAGGTTGGACCCAGCTCTAGTGGAGCCTGATTGGATTGCTTGTCTCTTTTGGAAAGCTAGGACTGCTGAAGTAAAGTCCAGCTCGTTATCTTCTTTAATGGCTATTTATGTAATGGGATTATGTATTTGCTTTATCAAGATGGATATTGTACTTGACTCTGATTTATGGTAGTAAGATGTAATCAAACATGTTTTGACTTCTGCTGCAATGAAATAAAGTTTTTTTTTTTAATTTCCAAGTATTATCTTATATCTGTCTTGATGTAATTTTACTGTTCTATATTTACTTATAACCTCCATGGAAGTTAATGCATTCCCTTTGTGAGTGACATTAATGGACGTGGGTTGTTACACCGTAGGGTTAAGTAAACTTGAACACTTAACCATCAGATTGTGATAAAGGAATAGGGCTATGCCTAAAACATGAAGGGATAATACTTAACCACAAATAACATGTTAGTTAAAACAGACGGGCAGGGAACACTTAACGAATACAGGATGAAAGGGGTAGGGTTAAGTAATAAGAAATACTTAACCAATATAACTTGGTTTGTGGCAGGGTTAAGTCAACATGAGTTGCTAATGACACTTAACCAGTTTAACAGGATAAATGAAGAGGGTTAAGTTAGCTTGAATTGACTAATGATACTTAACCAATCCAAATTGACGGGAAAGAGAACTAAGTAGTAAACCTTAGTTTAGAGGAGCTAAGTAGTAAACCTTAGTAAAGAAAACAATGATTCTGGAAACTAAGTGGTAAACCTTAGTTAGTAGAACTAAGTAGTAATTCTTAGTATAACACGGGATGGAGCGAATGTTCGTCTGAGTAAAAAGAAGGCTCCAACGAATTGGGTTACGAAGCCCGAGGCTTCGAGGGGACGTGAGGGTACTCCTGGTATCCCTCTGTAAGGCTGTAGATGATCCTCCTGGGCTCGCAGAGGTTAAGTTCTGCGTTAGAAGAACCAGGGGTATGCCTCGGTTGCAAAATATGGCAACCTAAAGACTAGGATGGACCAGCGTGATTCGGCGAGAAAACGGTAGCCTTGTGATAGCAACTCGTCGTCTACCATCCATGTTGAGTCAGTCGAGATACGTGAAGCGGAAAGGCGAAGAACTCCAAAAGACCATATACTTGCTATCTAGTTATGGGTGACGATGGCCATAGGATAGTGGGGCACCGGGGGCCTGCGTATAGTTCTCATTTTTCAAGGTGTGCCATTCAATAGTTGAGGGAGGGGTCAAGTGGGACCATAGCCACTGGAATAAAAACAGACCTTATCATCTGCATCGGCAGATATCTGA
This sequence comes from Allium sativum, assembly GCA_030737875.1. Classification (NCBI taxonomy): domain Eukaryota; kingdom Viridiplantae; phylum Streptophyta; class Magnoliopsida; order Asparagales; family Amaryllidaceae; genus Allium; species Allium sativum. The sequence continues at coordinate 629,119,721 of CM060920.1, forward strand.
AAGCTCCCGACCGAGTTCTGTATTCCTTGATTTGCCCTGCCACAGGACTCGGGTCGCACATTACAGGACATGTGCATCTAGACAAGCGATAACGATTCGCGATACATGCGTGGGGAAGTATAGGAACATATACCACTCTAGGTAGTGTGTCCTAGACTTGGGGGCATCGTTCGTCAGGTAGCATAATCCCTAGTTGGACTAGGTGGCATAAACCCTGAATCCGAGAAGCGTTCAGCAGATATTGTAAACTCTAGTTGAATCTAGAAAGCACTTGATAGAAAAACCTAGATTAGATCTAGGTAATAAATAATAAATGTATGCCTGAAGGCAATGGAAAATACAGGGATTGGGATCACGTTATCGTTACTAGTCGGGACACTAGTTAGATGGTGTAGAGATATAGAAACCAGTATAACAAGGAAATAACGAAGCGGCGAAAGTATTAGAGCATATCCAGTTTATCTTAGCTTAGCATATCCTGTGATTATCTTGTCTAATCTTGCTGACCCTATCCTCATGGTGTAATCTTGTATTTAGTTAATTCATGTCGTTTTGTTTTCCATGTTCACATGTTAGAAGTTACTGAACTTACTCAGGCTTTATGTCTGACTCTGTTTTTCTTTCGTCTTCTTTTCTTCCGTCCCCCCCCCTCCCCCAGGTAGTAAAGAAGGGAATAGTATAGCTCAGGTTAAGTTGGACTGTCACTCTTTCCCAACTTGAAGATTTGTCGAAGTTTTGCTTGGATTCTCTTTTCAGATGCTATGGCTGGCTCTTGCTAAAATTGGGGAATATAAATGTATTTTTATGCTTCTTTATTTTGTAAGACAGATGATACTCTGATATTGTAAAGAAATCATTGTACAAACTATTTTACCAATAAAGCAAAGTTTTATTTTCCGCTGTTTAATTTTTGTCTGTCTTGTAATTTATCTGCATCTTTTACCCTAAATGCTCCACAGAACTTAGTGCATTCCCTTTGTGAGTGACACTAACGGACGTGGGGTGTTACAATCAAGTTCCATCAATGATTAGCATAGGAACCAACGGTCATTAGAAGACCCATCACGTACCTGGGTCGACCTACATGTTGACTCATGTCTAAGGGGAGTCAACCCATGACTAAGGGGGTTCGACCCATGAGTCGACATGGTAGGTGAGGGTCGACCCACCCGCATGTAGGTCCGAATCTGGACAATGTACTTGGATTGTTTTATATACTAGGTCCGTTGGGTTAGTTGTATGGCTACATTTGAAACGCTAAAATCTAACGGTTAAGAATTAGCTCAGTTTGTTTATAAATAGAGTGGCTCTTTCCCATTTCTCTGCACATAACTACTCTTCATCTCTCTTCCTTAATGGTTACATTCTAAATTAATAAAATGGGGAGACGCTGCTAGAGTAAAGATTAACAGAGATAATTCAAGATCTGCAATCAACAAATAACCCTTTTTAATAACTATTTCTAAACCCAATACCTAGCACTGTGAGTTCAAGTTATTTTCAGATTTGGTATTTAGAAATGTATTATGACAGTAAATAAATTTGGATCCAGAGCATACAATACTTATAGTTATTTTCTATATTGTTCTTTTACTGTTATTCATCTATGCAATTGTTACAATAATATATGTTCTTTTACTGTCAGTTGATTAATCAGTTATGTTTATGCATATCTATCTTCCATAATATCCCTATTATGTTGTTTAATTTACTTCTAGTCTTGTTTATATGCCTATTTTATACAATTTGATTATGTTCATCACCTTCTATTATTTCCTTTTATTTATGTTGAGCCTAGGCCATCGAGAGCCTGGGCCATTTCCGATTTAAGATTGCATATAATTGAATTTGGGATAATATGAAATGACAATGAAAAAGGAAAATTTGGGGGCATATTATAAATTGAGGACTTTTGATTGTAATTTGGGAATATAATCAAAAGGGAGAATATGCAAATGTGTATACATGTTAGATTAGACTTAATACAGAGATTAAGTAAAGAACATGTTATGAAAATGTAAGTACCAGATGTAAGTTAAGTAAAATGGCTATAATGTACATGTATACCTGGGTAGGTGCTTGTTTTGAGGAGGGGTTGTATCCATAATAACATTTACAGAAAAATGTCATATTACAACCATGCTTATTAATGAACTTAAACCTGCTAAGTTAAAAACTAATTAATTCGTTCTGCTATTGTATCGGATTTTGGGGACTCTTAAATCCTAGTTACTTGGGGGCACAAACTTAGGGGGTTTGGCTTGTGTCAATATTTCTATTTGGAAATCATATCAGTCAGTATCCCTGTTAGTATCTTGTTAAGGGACCTCACACTAGGTAGGGTCCTGGGCACGTTATACTGATCTGGATAATAAGAGGTTCAAAAAGAGGAAGGTGGGTACAAGCGCGTTCCGATATAGTCATGAGTGTGCATGGGTCCGAATAGGGAAACTAAGACAATGTAACACCAGTAAATAGGTCTGTGTTCTATAAGTTGCTGGGTTAAGAAGTGATACACACTACCGTCGGGTTTGACACAAGGCATTTACGTAGTAGGGAGTCGATTGCATCTGTAGTAATTAGGGTAACACATAATCCTCGTATGTAATTAGGGTAACACCTAATCTTGATATGTAATTAGGGTAACACCTAATCCTGATATGTAATTAGGATAATACTTAATCTTGATATACTAGTATTGGTGCAAAGAAAAACTTGTTTTTGTGATATAAATGAGAAGCTTTACTCGATCCTTGTTTTATCTTGCGGTCTTATACTTATATGCTACTGTACTTTCTCATCCAATCTTATTTATTTGTCTTGGTATCTCTATTTTATGCATATATTGAAAATCACTGTAACTTGCCAGGCTTTATGTCTGACCTATTTTGTTTCCCTTCTTTCTCTTCCTTTCCCCCCCAATTCCTCAGGGTGGTAGTACTCCATAGTGATTAGGATTTTCTTTTAGCTTGGATCAGGACTTCTTCTGATTTAGTGTACCGCTTTGATTATCTTTCTACTTTGCTAAGGCTTGTTAAAAGGGATATGGTTCGGCATTATTGTAATCTGATGTTTGGCATTATAAGACAGATGGGTTTATTTGAAGTATTCGTATTTGATGATGTAACTGGTTTGGAACAATGCTTTACTTTTAATAATAAAAGTTAATTTTTCGCTGCCTATTTATATTTGTTTTGTGAATTTTAGCTACTATTTACCTATTGCACTTAACGAAACTTAATGCATTCTGAGTGACATTAACGGACGTGGGGTGTCACTTTTTGTGCTCTAATCCAATCCAGTCACCTGTATACCTATCACAGAAACATACACAGTAAACTGGAACAAAATAAATTTAAATACAAGCAAATATAAATTTATTTTAATTTTTATTTGCCTCAGAATTTTGGTGTGTTTCTCATCATTTTTCTAGAGTTTGTCTGATATATATACATTTATAAGAGTCTAGACTACTTGTAATATTCACAATGATATACTGTAAATACCACAAGACAGACTTTCTCCCTAGTGCTCAGAGATTAGCCCCGACACAACTATACTGGTTTGCTGATCAAAATTAGCTGATTTTGAACAATCATAACTCATCTATAGTAGTCTGAATTTTTTTACATACTCACATTTTTAAAAAGTGCATATACCATAGCAGTGCAACAAGAATAGCGTGCATGTCGAGCTAACAACATGAACAAGCCGGTGGAGCATGGCAAAGTATACTGCACCAAGTAAACACTAATGCAACAAGGAATGACCAAACATAATCACCCAGAAAAGATAGTGACAACTTCCATATTTATGTGCACTAGCTAAACACATACATATACACATAAATGTGTATACACATGTATATATATGGCAGTACCGAAAGCTAGAGAAGAAGCAAATACATGCGCAAGTAATGGAGAAATGATAACAACAACATGTGTGTAAACAAGTAAAATAAGGATATGCAAACTAGACAGTATATGCAATTACCCAAGACTGGCCAGAAACGCAACAACAATGCACATTCAGGTGCTACTAAACACCAGTGCATAAAGACAACAAAAATTTCCAGTTTTAAATCCACAAAAGTCAGCATATGAAATGCTGATGAATACAAGAATCGTCCATATTCAGCTTATAAAATCGTTAGACTTATTATTGTTAAAATCTTCAACTTATCCAATAGAAATGAGGTTAAATTCAATCATAAAACAAATCAGACAATATAGGATTTGTTTTTAATCCTATAAATTAACCCACTTTCATCATCGACAAAACATCACAAGACAAGTTGAGAAAAGGAGAATTAAATAGAGAATTTCGCATACTAGTGATCTCAACAAACATCACTACTGCCTCTTCCTTACCACTGTCAAATAACAAGTCTGATATTCACAATTGCTACCTGAAACAAACACAACTTGAGATTAAATTTAGGCAATATATATATATATATATATATATATACACACACACACACACACACACACACACATACAAAAGGAGAACAAATTACTTATAACAAAATCACATAACCTTATCTGACACCAAGAAGTCTCATACACATTTGATATATCCAAAGTAAACTAAAAAGCCAATAATGGAGAAACTGACAATTCCAATTACGTAGGCCTTTAGAAGACCTAAACTAACTACTGTATTCGCCAAAACCAGCAGGTAAAAGCAATGAAGTATGACCAAATGAAGCTTACATTGCAAACCAACAAATATAGTATAATATGGAATATCACATTTGTAATCACTACCCAGAAAATCTGAATGGAGCGGAGATGCCATGAAATCTAGTGACCTCCGGTAGCATTACACAAATAAGATAATTATCCATCCAAGATCAATTTGTATGTGTTAGGCAGAAGAAGATAACTTCTTCAATACTGGACTGTCGTGGTAGAAGGCAAGTGCACGACATAAGTATATCACCACAAAGCCACCATAGCAAGCTATCTCCGTGGAAGATGATAGGTGGGAAGAAACAACCAAGACCCGGACCTTCATACCCACGGCCGAAACACAAATAACTCGAAAAAGTAACATACAAACCCAAAAGAAAACACCAAAACAACACGTAAACCACATGCAAACCAACACAACCAGAATCTCCAATTACAAGTCAACACACCAAAGACCAACACCCCAAAATAGGTTTCGAAACATAACTGACTGTGAAACCAAGAGATAGACAAAGGAACCCAGAGACATACCCAATCGCCAAACCAGAACCACGACCACCTAGTGTGTTAACCAAAGCTCATACCACAGCCATATCCATCAAGGATCGTGTTGGAGAATGGAGTTTTGATGACAACAACCTTATTTCAATGTTAACTTGTTATAAAATATGTACTAACACTTTTGTTTAAAATATATGTATACACACACACACACAAATGTAGTATTTATATATAGGAATTAATACTGAAGAACAATCTAAAGATATTAGAGATTCTGAATTCAGAGATGATTCAAGACTCGTGAGTAATCAAGATTTCAAGAATTCAAGATAAATATAGTAATAGAGTCTAGTTTATGTAAGACTCTGAATAACACTCCTGGTTCAAATTCTGATTTTCAATTTCTGATTTTCAATTTCTGATTTCAAATTATATTTCTATCTTTAATCTCTTTTTTCTCTATTTTACTTTTTCTATTTTAAAACTCAAGTTTTATAGTTTATGAGTTTTATATATTATATACTTTATATAGTTTTAAGCTTTATAATTTTATAAATATGTTTATAAAGTTTATACTTATGGTTTCAAATGTTTTTCTACTTTATAATATTCATTTACAACACTATGTTTTAATAAAAGAGTTTCCAGAATTATATATATATATATATATATATATATCAAAACACTTCAAAAACGTTCAAAATTCAATTTTATACTAGGTTATGTCGACATACATTTATGTCTATGTCGACATATAACTATCACATTTTTTATTTTCAAAGGAAGTGTCTTTTCACTATTTGTAACGTTTCAGAAGCTTTGCAACCTTTCGAATCTTATAAATATGGGTTGATTTCGAATTTTTTCATCATTCTTCTTCTCCTTTCTCTACACCATCATTATTTCTTATTTTTATGATTTCTACACTTACACTCTGCCGAATTCAATTCTATTTACATAAAACTTCTTCTCTTCTCACTATCTACTCAATACTCTCTGAATCGAAGTGCTACTGAAGAGTTATATCGCTATTGTAATTATTTCGGAAAAAGGTGTTTCCTTGTAGCCTTGAAATCAAGGAACCGGAGCGGTGTTAACTTTGTAGCCGTGAAATCAAGGGGAATATACTTGATCAAGGGTGTTTGAAATCGGTGTTAACCTTGTAGCCGTGAAATCAAGGGGTTTGTACTTGGTTATTGATATAGTAATAAAATTATGTGCAGTCCAGTGTTGCGTACGACTGGATGTAGGAGTAACCCGAACCAGTATAAAATCTGGTGTGTTCTTTCCTTTTCTGCATTTTATTTTTGTTTTTCTTTGTGTTTGTGTTTGATTATGTGTCTGTGATTGTTTCTGTGGTGTGTGATTCATATAGTAGATCACATAAGTTTTAGATTTTGTTTAATTTCTTAAAAAAACTATTCACCCCCCTCTAGTGTTAGTTGTTCCTTAATGATCCATTCCGCAAACCCTAACTATTGGTATTAGAGCAAGGTCTTTCAAAAAGTTCATAACCTGGTTTTTGAAAGTTTTTTAAATGGCAAATTTTGAAATAATTGTTAACACTCGTGTGAATTCATGCATTGTACCAATGGTTAAAGAATCTGCATATAATCATGTTTAAAAATCAAGTGATCTACTGAAATATTGTTCAATTCAGGAAAAGATGTGTTTTGTGGCTTTTGAAAATTCAAAAGTTGAAAAGATGGGTGAAGTGGTTGTTGGTAATTCAAATTTTGAAATGGTGGGTATTGAAAATTCAAATTCTGAAAAGGTGGCTGTTGGAAATTCAAATTCTGAACTGGTGTGTTACATGGCTGTTGAGAATTCAAATTCTGAAAAGCAATTAGTGGAGATCAAAAAGGACAAATGGATATTAGATAGTAGCTTTTCGAGACATATGACGGGAAATCTTGAATTACCCAATAATCTGATATATGAAGATGTGGAATGGTAAACTTTAGGGATAACTCTAAAGGATACATTATTGGGATCGATAATGTCGGTAATTCTGAAACCCTATTATTTCTGATGTTTTACTAGTTAGGAACCTAAAACATAATCGACTAAGTATAAGTCAATTTTGCGATAAGGGTTATAAAATAGACTTTGAAAAGGATAAATGTTTTATTGAAGATAGGAATTCAAAAGTAATATTCAAAGGAGATAGAAAGAAAAATATCTATATATTGAGTATGAAAATATCCAATGATAATCTATGTCTTATGGCCAATACAAAAGACCCCTGGAATCTGACATAAGAGATTTGGTCATATAAATTTCAAACACATCTCTAGGATTTCTAAATTAGATTCAATTAGAGGATTACCCAAAATGAAATTTAAAGCTAATAACTTATGCGATGCTTGTTAATTCGGGAAATTAAAGCGAAGTTCATTTAAATCAAAAGAGGAAATTACTACCTCGAAATCATTAGAGTTAATTCACATGGATTTATTTGGTCCATCTCAAACTCAATCGATAAATTATAATAGGTATGTTTACATAATAGTCGACGATTTTTCTAGATTTACTTGGACTTTGTTTCTTAAAAATAAAAGTGATGCTTTTGATCAATTTAAAACTTTTTCTAAAAGAATTCAAAACTTATTATCACTAAAAATAAAAATAATACGTAGTGACCATAGTGGAGAATTCGAAAATGAAAATTTTGAAAAATATTGTAATAAAAAGGGAATAACCCATAATTTTTCTATTCCTAGAACCCCTCAACAAAGTGGAGCAGTTGAACGTAAAAATAGGATGATACAAGAGTGTGCGCGAACTATGCTATCTGATAGTAATTTATGAAGAAAATTTTGGGCTGAGGCAGTTGCAACATCTTGTTACATTTTAAATAGAATTTCAATTGGACCCTTAACTCATAAAACTCCTTATGAACTTTTGTATAATAAGAAATCAAAAGCGTCATATTTTAAAATATTTGGAAGTAAATGTTTTACACTTAATACTAAAGAAAATTTAGACAAATTTGACTCGAAATCCGATAAAAGAATATTTATTGGATATTTAGAAAGAAGTAAAGCATATAGAGTTTTCAATACTCGAAACAATACTATAGAAGAAACCTTAAATGTATCGTTTGACGAAAGTTATAAAAATATAACACAAAACAATGAAGATGAATGTGAAAATGAAATTAATGAAACAAATCATGAAGATAGTCAACCAAATAAATGAATTAAATTACTTGGAGACCATCGTGTAGAAAATATTTTAGGAGATATTGAATCCGTCGTTAAAACCCATACTCAATTAAATAATATAAGTAATACTGCATTTATTTCAACTATTGAACCCAAGAATCCAAAGGAAGCATATTCCGATGATTCATGGATACTTGCTATGCAAGAACAGCTGAATCAGTTTACTAGGAATGATGTATGTAAACTTGTTCCGAGGCCAGAGGATAAGACTATAATTGGAACTAAATGGGTTAATAAAAATAAAATGAATGAACACGGTGAGGTCATAAGAAATAAAGCATGACTGTAGCACAAAGTTATATTCAAGAAGAAGGAATAGATTACGATGAAACTTTTACACCCGTAGCAAGATTATAAGCCATTAGGATTTTACTAGCTTTTGCAAACCATAATAATTTAAAATTATATCAAATGGATATCAAAAGTGCTTTTATAAATGGATTTGTTAAAGAAGATGTATACGTAAAGCAACCACCTCTATTTGAAGACGAAAAATTCCCAAATCACGTATATAAGTTAAAGAAAGCGTTATATGGATTAAAATAGGCTCCTATGATTTGATATGATAGATTAAGAAATTATTTTTTACAATCCAACTTTGAAATAGGAAAATTAGATAATACTTTGTTTATTAAGAATAATAATAAGGAGATACAATTAGTACAAATACATGTTGACGATATAATTTTCAGATCAACAAACAATAAGACGAATAAAGAATTTTCAGATATTATGACCCAAGAATTTGAGATAAGTCATATGGGAGAACTAACATTCTTTTTAGGCTTACAAATTCTTCAATTAAAGAATGGAATATTTATTAATCAAGAAAATTACACAAGAGATCTAATTAATAAATATAATTTAACAATAACTAATGGGAGACCAACACTGATGGCAGCTAATATAGCATTAAGTAAAGATGATACATCAAAAGACGTTGATCAAAACTATATAGAGGAATAGTAAGATCGGTACTATATATAACCGCAAGTAGACCGGATACAATGCATAGTGTATGTCTCTGTGCAAGATATCGATCGCAACCTAAGGAAACACATTTAAAAACCATAAAATGTATTCAAAGGTATGTAAAGCATACATCGGACTTTGGATTATTTTATCCTAAGGATGATTCATTCGACTTAGTTTCTTATTGTGATGCCGACTATGAGGGATGTAAATCTGATCGTAAAATACTAGTGGAACATGTCACTTCCTAGGGCATTCACTAGAAAAGCAAAATACTATATCGTTGTCAACAATAGAAGCAAAATATATCTCTGCCACTTTGGCTTGTTCACAAGTAATATACATGCAACAAACTCTAAATGATTTTGGATTAAATATAAAAAAATAACCAACATACTGCGATAATACGAGTACTATAAATATTTCTAAAAATCCAACTCATCATTCAAGAACTAAACATATCGATATACTACATCATTTTCTAAGAGATAACGTAAGTAAAGAGAAAATTTCACTTGAATTTATAGAAACAGATAAACAAAAAGCTGATATATTAACAAAACCATTAAATGAAGTAACATTTACTAAATTTAGAAGAGAGTTAGGAATTTGTTCACTAAGTGAGTTAGAATAATTAAGTATATTAATATATATAAGGATAACACTAAAAATAAGAAGAAGAAAAATACAAGTTTGTCAATATACATATATCACTATGTCAACATATAACTGCCAGATTTTTAAAATTAATTCCCACCAAAAGTCAGTTACAATAATCATTTAAACTCTCCACTTCGAATTTTCTTCTTCATTCTGATTTCTAACTTCTGTAAAAACTCTAAACTAAAATAAACATTGGCCTCTACCAATTTTAACACTCAAATCAATCCTGAATCATCCGATGGACCGTCCAAAGGTCCTTTTCAACGTTCTACCCTATCACGTTTAATCAAAATCGAAGAGAATATGGAATATATTGTTCAAATGCTTGCTGAAATACAAGTGATTCAAATTTGGATAAGCCAAGAGCAAAATAGATAAGGAAAAGTGATAATGAGCCTTCTTAAGTTTATAATGGATAATCAGGCAAATCCGATTATCATCAAAGGTGATAATCAAGCCATGGAAGAAGAGGAGGAACCAGAGGAAGCACCAGAAGAGGAAGAAATGATGGAGGAAGAAGAACATGAGGAGACTCAACAAGTAGTTATGGAAGAGACGATCAAGTCGTATATGTGGGAGAGGTCTTATTCGATCAAAATGGAAATGTGATTGAATGGAATGGGGATTTTTGTCTCCATTTTCCAAATTGTCAAATCCATAAGTCTGCCGTTGTAAAAAATAATTAGAATTTAGGTTTTTCTTTTGTTTTAGTTTCTTTGCGTTCGTATGATGTATCGTGTTTTTAGCAATCCGTGTATCATCACGTGTAAATATCAAGTTTAATATAATGCTTGTTTTTGTTTATCATAAGTGTACATTAAGTATTATAATAAGTTACACACTTATAGATCTTCATTTAGAGTAATATATTTTAAACGGTTACCAAATTTAGGGGGAGTACTTTACTTTTGTATAGAATAATTTAGTTAGTTATAGGATTTAGGGGGAGTAGTTTTCTTTTTGATAATGCCAAAGGGGGAGAAATTATAAGATACATAATGAGTTTATATGATTCATATAGACAGGGGGAGTATTAGAAGGATCATCATCAACAGGTATGTACAGGTATTGTTAGACCAAAAAGTGGTTCTAACACCCAAATTGACTAAAATTACGATAAAATGAAATCAATAATAGAAAAGAGACACAAGATTTATAGTAGTTCGACGTTTAAAAGCCTACGTCCACTTTATATCACTTTGTTTGATGATATAGATGAAAATACAACAAGATATTCACTCAATCTCTCTCTTTTTTCACATACATTCACTTAATTATACTCAAAATACACTTTGAATGATGATTTGGATTGTTTGGGAGTGCTAGAATTCGGTTCTCAAAGGTATTCAAACTTTCAGAGTGCCAAAAGTCCCTTTCAAATGAGCCTTAGAGGTCTATTTATAGGTGCAAATTCTCCTAGAAACAGGTTCGGATCGGAGGCACGTGGCATCCATTCCTGGAGATGCGGGTTCGGAGCTCTCCAGATGGTGACAGCACATCAAGCGAGTGGGAGAACGTGGGCAATCATGTGTGTAACCGCTCCGCATCTTTAGGAGAACATGGGGTGAAGGCTGCTGTTACTTTGGGATCGGATCGGGCATGCTAGTGTGTGGGGGTTCGGTTCAGGTTTATGCCATCCGATCCGGTCTAGCCTGCGTTGAATTCAAGCTCGTCCATTTTCTGCTCCGTTCCGATCCGCCCTGGCGTTAACCATCCGATCCGACTCACTTTAGGAAGTAGGGTTCTTCAATGTTCGATATCTCCACTTTGTGTAGCCTAGTTCACAGAGTAGGCTAATACTTTGCCCCTCGAAGTATGCTCATGTTGAAGACGGAGCGTGCTTTGATGTTATCTAAATGCTAGTACTTGAATTTGAATCGTCGAAGTATCGTTTCTATTGGCTGTATAGGGATGTGCTTCTTCAGAAAGTTGCATCTTTTGACGTCTATATATACGTCGTGGGGCATGTAGATTATTTCCTTTATTTTCAGACAACTTGGAGAGCTCTTGTTAAATTCCAGCGATCACTCTAGGTAATCTCTATCTTTACCTTTCATGTTGAATCTAACTTATTCACCAAGTCAATGTATGGGACCTCGTTTGGTTCGGACTCCGGTCCGAATAGACTTTATTTCGCTTTACTTGACCTTGAACTAACAGGCCAGAATACACTTTTGAGCTCAATTTTCTGGTCCGAGTGGTTTCTTCACCGTTATTAAGCCAGCGGGCCTGGCTTGCTCACATGGGCTTCAATTCCGGTCCGAGCGGAATTATAAGCCTGGGAATACCAATGGTCATCGCACGTTTATATATAAAATCATTGTTTCATCTCTTTCTTTCTTCTTTTATTTCCACCATTCTTCCAGGAATTACCCCAAAGAAAAAATGAAATCCTAGGGTTCTAAAACTTCAACAATCTCGTTTTAATCCCCAAATCAAGCATACAAGTAGTTTTTTAATCTTGAATTACCTCGTTATGGTGGTTTTCAATTTGGATCTGTGGTAAGATCGAACGATCTAAGCTTGGCGTTTACTCAATTCTAACGCTGTGGCATCCTCCACTCTCCGCCGTCGTCGTTAATGGTGCCAACACCATCTCGAGGCAGTGATGGAGGATGTTAGGATTCAGTTTTGATCATTTGAGTATGTGCATGCTTAATCTTAATTGGGGCTTTTGGACATGGAATCGGATTTGATATCATGGAGGAGGAAGGAGAAGAAGCAAAGTACATGGGATCGGTTCAGGTGAAAGAGTGTTAGGGTGAATAAGAAGAAGAGAAGTTCACGTGACCGGATCAGATCGGAGTTCAGGGGTAAAGAAGAGGACCACAGTTTACTGAACCGGGTCGGGTCGGAAAGAGACATAAGAAGATGAAGCGGTTTGGGTATTTGAGTCCATCGAGCCGCTCCGAAAATCCTCTTTCGAACCGATCCGATTCTGTTTGAAAGGTGTGAAAATAGGATGCAGACCAAAACGAGGCCTCCTTCCGATCCGATCCCAATGCTTATCCCCGAACCGAACCGAAGCAGTTAACTCTTGTGCATAAGAATTTGCCCATTTGGCCAAATCAATACTTGACATAATCTTCAACCCAATGGACAGTTAGGATAGTGCCTTGCGAACACAAACAAACATCAAGAATTATTCTGAACATCACTTCATCGTCTGAACTTTACATTATGCTTTCAAGTGCTCACTTTACATTTCCTGCATACACCGTACACACTTTAGTTCACACACGTGCACAGGGGGACACGGGCTAATTTACTCTAACTTCTGTTATTACTTCTTCGATAGTTTAGCGATCATGGCCGAAAGACATTCTTCTAGACTGGCAGAAAAGAAAGAGATCCCAAAGACATCCACTAAAGTCACTCTTGACGACATATCTTCTCCTCAAACCCTGAATAGGACGACGAGGGATCAGATTATGAAGTAGAGGCGCATAACAGCGAAATGCCTTCTGACAGTGAAGTTTCCCTGGGCTATGAAGAGGAAGGATGGGTTGGAGATACTCGATCTCCTGACGAATTTGAATCTGCCATCATATTGGAATCACCTCAAGATTATGTTGAATCGACGATTGACAATGACAGACTTACTCGAATACGCCTAAAGCACGATATACTGAAAAAGGATACCCTGGTGGGTCGAAGATTGACCATCCTCATAATCCTCCGGAGGGGTTTATGGCAATTACCCGATTAATGTGCATGGTTGGGGCTATCCCTCCATTTTCTCCTTTTGTCGTCGATTTTCTAAGACAAATGCGGATTGCCCCCATGCAGCTGCATCCCAACTCCTATGCTTACCTGTATACCTTATACATAGCATACCGCGAGATCTTAGGCACAGATCTCACTTTTGATGATGTTCATTTCTTTTATAACTTCAAGCATCGGACTCGAGAAACTCCTTCTTTCTCTTACTTCGAGTCTATCCCAAAAAGAAAGATAATTTCGGCGCCATTCAGCAGCAAGGCCGGCGATTCCAAGCTGGAATGGTTTTATATAAGGCAACAGCCGGGGTGTGCTAGGAGATGACAAAATCGAGTAAGGCACTGGTTTTCTAAATCTTAACTCTGAATGTCCACGCCACCACGTTAATCCGTTTTCTTTTTGTTTGCAGTTGATAATCCAAAGCAAGTATCGGGTCAAGTGTATTTTGATCGGATGCATCAGCTCCTCAATGGTGACCAAAAATTTCTAACTATCGATGAGGTCCTCAAGGACGAATATCTTCATCACCATGGGCTGCTGTCCATTACTCGTAGCATAGGTCACGGGTCAGGTCCATATGTATATATCCCTCCGGTGGATGTAATTCCAGAAATGGGCGAGAGCTCGAAAGGCCCCACCATGCCACTTCGAACTTCACCTTCTCCAAGTTCGACTCAAGACGATGAGTTCTAATTTACCTGAAAAGCACCGAGAGGGGTACATCACTCCTGGGGATGTTATTTCTCCTGAGAAATCACCATCTCCTAAAGAACAGCCAACGGGCCCTTCCCAAAGAGATGCCCCTACGGTTGATGATCCTACATTTCAGGGCTTGGGAGATGTAACAACCCGCATTCTACGCATCGGAGGATCGTAGAATATTTATTTCTTTCTCATATGAAGTCGTATGGTCATGTAACTTTGGGAAACAACCATTAGAGTCATTTCCTATGTTCACGATTTTTGTCGATTTTTAAATGACCGTTTTGCCCCTAGCTGATCTTGTTTTAGCCATAACTTTTGACTGGAAAGAAATTTTGACCTAAAACCACTTCCATTAGATTCATTAAATGGTTTACCTTTCCGTAGAGTGGTCATAATAGCCAAACGGACTCACCGTTTGAGAGATATGGCTGAAATAAGGTTTGGAAGGTGAAAAACTGCTTAACCGGGCCAAATAGGGTGATAGTGAATGAGCCCATAACCCATTTCGGGATTAGGGTTATGGGGAGGCTGAAAAGAGTTAGAGATTCATTCCATTTCAGTTTTCTAGCCTCCGCTTACCTCTTAGAAACCCTAAAAATGGCCTCCAACCTCTAAATCACCTTTTAATCAAGGATTATGCTTAGCAACATCAAATCAAGGGAGAACTTCACCAAATCAACGTTAGAGCTGCTGTTTAGCATTGGGATTCGCACCAAATCAGAGATTTATTTCAGATCTAAGTTTTATTTGTGGCTAAGGTGAGTGATTTGCATAGTTCCTCACTAATTATGGCTAATTAAGGGTAATTAGTGTTAATTGGCGAATTTAAACATGGTAAAATTTTGGAAAAATATTTATAAAATTAGAAATGATGTTTTAGACCTCTGATATCAATTTGGGTTAATTTGGTTAAGTTTTGCTAATCATATCATTAGTTTCACCTAAACATGCTTAAGGGAAAATATGGGATTTTGACTATATTTAATCCATTTTAACCTATCATATAGTTGTTTTGGTGTTTTTGGTTGATTATGCATGTTGCTATGACTGTATGGTATGCTTTGTGATTGATTAGAATAGTTGGAATGGTCGAAAATGCTGTCGAGTGGCGTAAACTGCTTGCTGGAAAAAGTGCAGGAAGACATCCGAACCGGATCGGATCGGTTAGGAGGACCCGATCCGAACCCCCACTCGAATTCAGAAGCTCCGATCCGCTCTTACGCTCCACACCCCAATCCGAACAGAGGAGGACAACAAGGACTGGGGAAGCTTCTATCTACTTGCATTTCTCGTGGCATACATCATCCGATCCGACCCGCATGGTCACCTTCGAACCGAACCGACGCGTGGTGAATGGAATTGAAGAACCCGACCCGATCCCCTAGAGGCGACGTCTTCCGATCCGAACCAACATATTGGGAGGGAGCTCGAGATATTCGACCCGATCCAGTGAAGGGAGGCATTCCGATCCGAACTGAACTAGTAATTAGGGGAAGATCCGAACCGATCCGGTGATGACCAATAACCAGAGATGCAAAGGTAGTCCAAATGGAAGTTAGAGCTCAGGATCCAGTTGGGGACCAACGAGTTCACTTTATGGTTGGACTTTGCTGCGGGACATGTGCTAAGGAGTTGTCGACATTCATAACTTTGATTCACCACTGAAAATGGATGATGGGCTACTTATCAGTGCAGTAGAGTCACTATGACTCGAGGGGCAAGGTGATGGTAGCAAGACTACGTTATCAGTGCAGTAGAGTCATTATGACTCGAGGGGAAAAGTGATGCGTAGTAAGACTATGAGCCAGTGCAGTGGGGTCATTGTGACTCCATGGGGCAGAGTGGAC
The DNA here is from genome assembly GCA_030737875.1 of Allium sativum. NCBI lineage: Eukaryota > Viridiplantae > Streptophyta > Magnoliopsida > Asparagales > Amaryllidaceae > Allium > Allium sativum. The sequence goes on from CM060920.1 coordinate 629,136,050, forward strand.
ATAGTAAAGGATTAGTGAGGCTATGAGCCAGTGCAGTGGGGTCATTGCGATTCCATGGGGCAAAGTGGACATAGCGAAGGATTAGTGGCTATGTATCAGTGCAGTGAAGCCATTTATGACTTCATGGGGGCAAAGTGATCATAGCAAGGTATGTTGGGTGATAGAAGTGGTGAATATCGTATGCTTTACGCACTGAGTGAGAGATGTGAGGATGGATGCTATGTTTGATTGTTTGCCATCACTATGACATGCACACCCCCACCCCCATTATCTTTACACCATTTGAAATGGCACCTTAGAGTGTTGTATATTATGTAGTGCTAACTCTTTGGTTGCAGGTCCAGGTTCAGGTATGGTTTAGTCTACCTGTTATTGTTCTGTTTAGATGCTTATCGCTCATACCAGGCTTTATGTCTAACCCAGAGTTTTATGTCTCTTCTTATTACTCTCGGTGCTCACACGAGCAGACTAGAGACAGGTTAGCTGGTGATGCGCGAGTAGCTGATTCGGAGGCGAGCAGGAGGATTCCACGTATGATATATAGATATTCTCTCTGTGTCGTTGGTGGTCGCTACTTTGGCATTAGTAGCGTACCTCCCCTATCTTACTTTTGCTTTTTTTGAGACAGTTTGAAAAGTTGTAATAATGTTAACTTTGGATCATAAGCTGTACTTGGATTTTCCGCTGCTATGTTAGTTGTTTTCAGCTTATGCACTGTCTCACCTGTTTTATGTCAAGTATGTTGTTATTATATTTTGTACCATGCGCTGTGAGACATTCTACAGGTTCCTTGTTAGTTCGTTTCCTCCTTTCCTGTCCTTCTGACGACCGTCCTGTGCTAACTGGACATGTGTACATCGTACTTTTGGAGTAAATGTCGGTTGGTGCGGGGCGGGCCGTCACATTTGGTATCAGAGCTCTAGGTTGCGTAGTTAACCTAGGGAAAGACACTAGGGAGAGATAGTACGTATATGAGAGTGCGTATTTGTGATTACTTTGGTTTTCAAAAGCTATATATATACTATTAGTAGTATAAGAATGAAGTCATACTGCACTAGCACCACTATGGGGTCATTAATCGTTTCCTCTTCACAGACTGAACGATGAGCCGATATGCTAGAGGTGCTGGTAGGGGGACCAATAATGGGAATGCTCCTGATATGAGGACGATGTTCACTAACTTCATGAGGGAGATGCTTAGGGATGTTCAAGGGGTAGTTCCCAATCCCGAAAATGGTGGTGGTCCAGTAGTGCAGGCGCCTAGGGTCGATTTCGCCAAGTTGTGCAAGGATTACACAAACCTTGGTGGGAAGCCGTTCCACGGAACGGAGTCGGCCACAAATGTTCAGGATTGGATGGATAGCTGTGATCGTATCTTCGACGACTTGGGTATCGAGGATGCGATGAAGAGAAGGCTAGCGTCTCGTCAACTGCAAGGGCGAGCGATGAATTGGTGGAATGCTATTAGAACAGCTACTCCAGAAGATCAGGTTACTCGGGATCAGTTCAAGGCTCGCTTTAGCGAGAAGTTTATTCTAGCTTCCCAGAAGTTAGTGTTGTTTAAGAGATTCTTGGAACTCAAGCAGAATGGTAGGGAAATCTCTGACTATATTGCTGAGTTCGACACTTTGTCGAAGTATGGACTATCTCTTATTGATACTCCTGAGAAGAAGAATGAGAAGTTCATTACTGGGTTGGATGGATACTTGGGGGAAAGGCTTATCAACCACGTCAATGAGACTTTTGAATCGATTGTGGGGAAAGCTTTGAGATCAGAGAGTCTTTACCCTAAGCCAAAGACTGAGGCTGCATTTGCAGAAGGGCTGAAATCGCAAGCGGGCGGTGGAGGCAAGAATAACTCCCAGAATAAGAGAAAATAGAACCAATCTAAGGATGGCCAGAAAAAGAACAAGAAAGATGTTGAGTGCTTCAGCTGTGGTAAGAAGGGCCATTATGCTAAAGAATGTCGGGCCAAGCCAGCGGATAGGAAGTGCTATAACTGTGGCCAAGTGGGACATCATAAGGATAAGTGTCCGCAACCTCTTAAGGAGAAGCAGATTGTGAAAGCATATGCTATTGATGTTGTTCCTTCTTCCTCGAATGCCCCAACTGCGGCGGAGAAAGGAAAGAATGTTGTTATTCAAGGTATTCTTTCTATTTATGATGTACCAGTTCGAGTTTTGTTTGATACTGGGGCTTCCCGTTCCTTCATATCTAGTGACCTGGTAGATAGGTTGGGACTGGAACCCGAGATAGTCGATAGACCGTTGGTTGTGACGAACCCGATTGGTGGTTCGACTAACCTTAGTATAATTTGCCGAAATTTGGTCTTATCGAGTCATGGATGTATGTTTGTGATTGCTTTGTTTTGGGCTTTACTGGGTATGGCAATATATTGGGGGTCGATTGGCTCCAAAGATACGGGGTGGTGGTAGACTGTGAGGGCTTTTTGGTGACAGTTAGGGCAGATGATGGGCGGAGGGTAGTGTTTGGTAGTCTACCTAGTGATGGGGTAATGGCTAGTTTTATAAATTCCCTCGACATTCCGCATGATGAGTTGTCAGATGTGCCCGTGGTTGGCCAGTATCCGGACGTCTTCGAGGAGGTGACCGGGCTTCCACCACACCGAGAGATTGAGTTCCGTATTGATTTAGCAAAAGATGCCAGACCTATAGTGATGCCACTTCGTCGTATTGCACCAAGGGAGCAGCGAGAGCTCGGGGTGCAAGTCAGCAATCTTTTGAAGAAGGGATTTATTAGAAGAAGTGTCTCCGAGTGGGGAGCACCAGTTGTGTTTGCCACTAAGGCAGACGGTTCCCTTCATCTGTGTGTGGACTATCGCGAGTTGAATAAGTTAACGAGGAAGAATAAGTATCCTCTACCACAGATAGATGATTTGTTTGATCAACTGGAAGGAGCAAGAGTGTTCTCCCAGTTGGACCTCGCGACAGGATTTCATCAGCTCCGAGTGGCGGATGAGATTGTTCCGAAAACGGCATTTAGGACGCCGTCTGGATTCTATGAGTGGTTGGTCATGCCATTTGGGTTGACCAATGCACCAGCCTACTTTGCGGATCTTATGAATCGAGTATTCAGAGATCAATTAAATAAGTTTGTTCTTGTGTTCGTAGACGATATCCTTGTTTACTCGAGGACAGAGGAGGAACACAAGGGACACTTGAGGATAGTGATGGAGGTGTTGAGGAAACACCAATTGAAAGCGAAATTCTCTAAGTGTCACTTTTGGAGAAGGGAAGTGAGATTCTTGGGCCATGTTGTTTCAGAGAATGGTATTGCCGTGGACCCTGCGAAGGTGGCTATAGTACAGGATTGGCCTACGCCCAAGAATGTAACAGATGTAAGAAGTTTTTTGGGGTTAGCTGGATATTATCGTAAGTTTATCCAGGACTTCTCCAAGGTAGCTGCACCGTTGACTCAGTTGACTAAGAAGAATCAGGCCTTCGTCTAGGACGGAGTGTGTGAGAATGCATTCAAAAGTCTAAAAGAAAAGTTGACGCGTGCGCCAGTGTTAGTCATTCCTAAAGGGAATGAAGAGATGACGGTATACACGGATGCTTGTGGTACCGGACTAGGTGCTGTATTGATGCAAGGAGGTAGGGCTGTAGCTTATGCTAGTCGGCAACTAAAGCCACATGAGAAAAGGTACCCTACCCATGATTTGGAATTAGCAGCGATCGTGTTTGAGCTAAAGATGTGGAGACATTATCTCTTGGGAGAGAGATTTGAGTTATTTACCGATCATAAATCGTTAAAGTATCTCTTCTCCCAGAAGGATCTAAATCTCTGTCGGTAGAGATGGTTAGAGTTCTTGGCTTCGTATGATTTTGATATCGCATACACACCTGGGAAAGGTAACGCGGTAGCCGATGCCTTGAGTAGGAGACATGCCAGTTTAGGGGCTATGTTCCTTGAATGGAAGCAACTGGAGTATATCGCAGGGTTTGATTTCAGACCAAAGTGCGAATTGGATCCAGAAATGCTAACTAGTTTGGCGACCAGACCCACTTTGATAGAGCGGATTGGTTCCAATCAGAGGGACGATCCTAATCTATTGGAAATCATCTTCAAGTTAGAGATGAACATCGACGGTGAGGAGATGAATTTGCATGGGCTTGATCGAGATGGATGGCTTAGAAAGAATGGAAGACTAGTTGTACCCAACGTAAATGGTTTGAGAGATGAAGTGTTTAGAGAATGTCATCACTCAAAACTGACTATACATCCCGGTGGTAATAAGATGTATCGAGACATGAAGCAGACTTACTACTGGGAAGGGATGAAAAGAGATGTTGGGAAGTTTATATCCAAATGCATGAATTGCCATCTAGTTAAAACCGAGCAAAAGAAGCCTAGTGGTTTGTTGCAACCATTAGAAATTCCCGAATGGAAATGGGAGCAAGTCTCAATGGATTTCATCGATGGTTTACCGAGGACTAGATCGGGACATGATAGCATTTGGGTAATTGTGGATCGATTGACTAAGAGTGCAAGATTTATACCAGTCAAATCGACCAGAACGACAACTAAGTTAGCAGAATTGTATATGAAGTGGATAGTGAGATTTCATGGAGTACCCAAAAGCATTGTGAGTGACCGAGACCCGTTGTTTACTAGTGGATTTTGGAAGAGGTTACAAGAGGCTCTAGGGTCAGAATTACATCTCAGTACTGCATATCATCCTCAGACCGACGGTCAGACAGAGAGGGTGAATCGTATATTAGAAGATCTCTTGAGAGCTTGTATATTGGATTTTGGTGGATCATGGGATGACCATTTGCATCTAGTAGAGTTTGCATATAATAATAGCTACCAATCCAGTATCGGTATGGCTCCATATGAAGCTTTGTACGGAAGACCATGCAACTCACCATCATGTTAGATAGAGACTGGCGAGAAGTTTATGCTTGGACCAGATGTGGTGAGGGAAACTTCGGATAAGATTAAGATCATTCAACAACGAATGAAAGCTGCCCAAGATAGGCAGATGAGTTATGCTGATAAGAGGAGAAGAGATTTAAAATTCTCCATTGGTGACTTGGTGTTTGTCAAGGTTTCTCCGTTGAAGAGCGTGATACGATTTGGCAGGAGAGGCAAGTTGGCACCAAGATTTGTTGGCCCATTCCCAGTTCTTGAACTAGTTGGGAATTTGGCATATAGAGTTGACTTACCTGAGAAGATGGCGGGAGTTCACAACGTATTTCATGTTTCCCAGTTAAGGAAGTTCGTACACGACCCAGATATGACTATCTCACCTGATCAGTTGAAGGACTTCGAAGTAGAACCCGAGGCGGTTGGGAACCGCAAGCCGATTCGTATTGTCGAGCACGATACGAAGCAACTTCGAAAGAAGGCGGTGAAGCTAGTCAAGGTTCAGTGGGGCGAGAACGAGAATGACTGTACTTGGGAGATAGAGGAAAGCATTAGAAAGACGTATCCAGAACTCTTTGCCTGGTAAGATTTACTTTGCAATTTAGTTATTCCGCATGCTAGGATAAACTTGTTTTGCTTGTTTTGCATGTTTGATTGTTGTTTTATGGTTGATAGGCATGCAGGATCCTTTGTGTGTTTTGGTTAGGGAATTTCGGGGGCGAAATTTCTTAAAGGGGGGGAGAATGCAACAACCCGCATTCTACGCATCGGAGGATCGTAGAATATTTATTTATTTCCCATGTGAAGTCGTATGGTCATGTAACTTTGGGAAACAACCATTAGAGTCATTTCCTATGTTCATGATTTTTGTCGATTTTTAATTGACCGTTTTGCCCCTAGCTGATCTTGTTTTGGCCATAACTTTTGACTGGAAAGGAATTTTGACCTGAAACCACTTCCATTAGATTTGTTTGATGGTTTACCTTTCCGTAGAGTGGTCATAATAGCCAAACGGACTCACCGTTTGGGAGATATGGCTGAAATAAGGTTTGGAAGGTGAAAAACCGCTTAACCGGGCCAAATAGGGTGATTAGTGAATGGGCCCATAACCCATTTCGGGATTAGGGTTATGGGGAGGCTGAAAAGAGTTAGAGATTCATTCCATTTCAGTTTTCTAGCCTCCACTTACCTCTTAGAAACCCTAAAAATGGCCTCCAACCTCTAAATCACCTTTTAATCAAGGATTAAGCTTAGCAACATCAAATCAAGGGAGAACTTCACCAAATCAACGTTAGAGCTGCTGTTTCGCATTGGGATTCGCACCAAATCAGAGATTTATTTCAGATCTAAGTTTTATTTGTGGTTAAGGTGGGTGATTTGCATAGTTCCTCACTAATTATGGCTAATTAAGGGTAATTAGTGTTAATTAGCGAATTTAAACATGGTAAAATTTTGGAAAAATATTTATAAAATTAGAAATGATGTTTTAGACCTCTGATATGAATTTGGGTTAATTTGGTTAATTTTTGCTAATCATATCATTAGTTTCACCTAAACATGCTTAAGGGAAAATATGGGATTTTGACTATGTTTAATCCATTTTAACCTATCATATAGTTGTTTTGGTGTTTTTGGTGGATTATGCATGTTGCTATGACTGTATGGTATGCTTTGTGATTGATTAGAATAGTTGGAATGGTCGAAAACGCTGTCGAGTGGCGGAAACTGCTTGCTGGAAAAAGTGCAGGAAGACATCCGAACCGGATCGGATCGGTTAGGAGGACCCGATCCGAACCTCCACTCGAATTCAGAAGCTCCGATCCGCTCTTACGCTCCACACCCTGATCCGAACAGAGGAGGAAAATAAGGACTGGGGAAGCTTCTATCCACTTGCATTTCTCGTGGCATACATCATCCGATCTGACCCGCATGGTCACCTCCGAACCGAACCGACGCGTGGTGAATGGAATTGAAGAACCCGACCCGATCCCCTAGAGGCGACGTCTTCCGATCCGAACCGACATATTGGGAGGGAGCTTGAGATACCCGACCCGATCCCCTAGAGGCGACGTCTTCCGATTCGAACCGACATATTGGGAGGGAGCTCGAGATATCCGACCCGATCCAGTGAAGGGAGGCATTCCGATCCGAACCGAACTAGTAATTAGGGGAAGATCCGAACCGATCCGGTGATGACCAATAACCAGAGATGCAAAGGTAGTCCAAATGGAAGTTAGAGCTCAGGATCCAGTTGGGGACCAACGAGTTCACTTTATGGTTGGACTTTGCTGCGGGACGTGTGCTAAGGAGTTGTCGACATTCATAACTTCGATTCACCACTGAAAATGGATGATGGGCTACTTATCAGTGCAGTAGAGTCACTATGACTCGAGGGGCAAGGTGATGGTAGCAAGACTACGTTATCAGTGCAGTAGAGTCATTATGACTCGAGGGGAAAAGTGATGCGTAGTAAGACTATGAGCCAGTGCAGTGGGGTCATTGTGACTCCATGGGGCAGAGCAGAGTTGATAATCCAAAGCAAGTATCGGGTCAAGTGTATTTTGATCGGATGCATCAGCTCCTCAATGGTGACCAAAAATTTCTAACTATCGACGAGGTCCTCAAGGATGAATATCTTCATCACCATGGGCTGCTGTCCATTACTCGTAGCATAGGTCACGGGTCAGGTCCATATGTATATATCCCTCCGGTGGATGTAATTCCAGAAATGGGCGAGAGCTCGAAAGGCCCCACCATGCCACTTCGAACTTCACCTTCTCCAAGTTCGACTCAAGACGATGAGTTGGCTAATTTACCTGAAAAGCACCGAGAGGGGTACATCACTCCTGGGGATGTTATTTCTCCTGAGAAATCACCATCTCCTAAAGAACAGCCAACGGGCGCTTCCCAAAGAGATGCCCCTACGGTTGATGATCCTACATTTCAGGGCTTGGGAGATGTAACAACCCGCATTCTATGCATCGGAGGATCGTAGAATATTTATTTCTTTCTCATATGAAGTCGTATGGTCATGTAACTTTGGGAAACAACCATTAGAGTCATTTCCTATGTTCATGATTTTTGTCGATTTTTATATGACCGTTTTGCCCCTAGCTGATCTTGTTTTGGCCATAACTTTTGACTGGAAAGAAATTTTGACCTGAAACCACTTCCATTAGATTCATTTAATGGTTTACCTTTCCGTAGAGTGGTCATAATAGCCAAACGGACTCACCGTTTGGGAGATATGGCTGAAATAAGGTTTGGAAGGTGAAAAACTGCTTAACCGGGCCAAATAAGGTGATTAGTGAATGGGCCCATAACCCATTTCGGGATTAGGGTTATGGGGAGGCTGAAAAGAGTTAGAGATTCATTCCATTTCAGTTTTCTAGCCTCCACTTACCTCTTAGAAACGCAAAAAATGGCCTCCAACCTCTAAATCACCTTTTAATCAAGGATTAAGCTTAGCAACATCAAATCAAGGGAGAACTTCACCAAAACAACGTTAGAGCTGCTGTTTAGCATTGGGATTCGCACCAAATCAGAGATTTATTTCAGATCTAAGTTTTATTTGTGGCTAAGGTGAGTGATTTGCATAGTTCCTCACTAATTATGGCTAATTAAGGGTAATTAGTGTTAATTAGCGAATTTAAACATGGTAAAATTTTGGAAAAATATTTATAAAATTAGAAATGATGTTTTAGACCTCTGATATAAATTTGAGTTAATTTGGTTAAGTTTTGCTAATCATATCATTAGTTTCACCTAAACATTTTTAAGGGAAAATATGGGATTTTGGCTATGTTTAATCCACTTTAACCTATCATATAGTTGTTTTGATGTTTTTGGTGGATTATGCATGTTGCTATGACTGTATGGTATGCTTTGTGATTGATTAGAATAGTTGGAATGGTCGAATACGCCGTCGAGTGGCGTAAACTGCTTGCTGGAAAAAGTGCAGGAAGACATCCGAACCAGATCGGATCGGTTAGGAGGACCCGATCCGAACCCCCACTCGAATTCAGAAGCTCCGATCCGCTCTTACGCTCCACACCCCGATCCGAATAGAGGAGGACAACAAGGACTGCGGAAGCTTCTATCCACTTGCATTTCTCGTGGCATACATCATCCGATCCGACCCGCATGGTCACCTCCGAACCGAACCGACGCGTGGTGAATGGAATTGAAGAACCCGACCCGATCCCCTAGATGCGACGTCTTCCGATCCGAACCGACATATTGGGAGGGAGCTCGAGATATCCGACCCGATCCAGTGAAGGGAAGCATTCTGATCCGAACCGAACTAGTAATTAGGGGAAGATCCGAACCGATCCGATGATGACCAATAACCCGAGATGCAAAGGTAGTCCAAATGGAAGTTAGAGCTCAGGATCCAGTTAGGGACCAATGAGTTCACTTTATGGTTGGACTTTGCTGCGGGACGTGTGCTAAGGAGTTGTCGACATTCATAACTTCGATTCACCACTGAAAATGGATGATGGGCTACTTATCAATGCAGTAGAGTCACTATGACTCGAGGGGCAAGGTGATGGTAGCAAGACTACGTTATCAGTGCAGTAGAGTCATTATGACTCGAGGGAAAAAGTGATGCGTAGTAAGACTGAGCCTGTGCAGTGGGGTCATTGTGACTCCATGGGGGAAGAGTGGACATAGTAAAGGATTAGTGAGGCTATGAGCCAGTGCAGTGGGGTCATTGCGACTCCATGGGGGCAAAGTGGACATAGCGAAGGATTAGTGGCTATGTATCAGTGCAGTGAAGCCATTTATGACTTCATGGGGCAAAGTGATCATAGCAAGGTATGTTGGGTGATCGAGTGGTGAATATCGTATGCTTTACGTACTGAGTGAGAGATGTGAGGATGGATGCTATGTTTGATTGTTTGCCATAACTATGACATGCACACCCCCACCCCCGTTATCTTTACACCATTTGAAATGGCACCTTAGAGTGTTGTATAGTATGTAGTGCTAACTCTTTGGTTGCAGGTCCAGGTTCATGTATGGTTTAGTCTACCTGTTATTGTTCTGTTTAGATGCTTATCGCTCATACCAGGCTTTATGTATGACCCAGAGTTTTATGTCTCTTCTTATTACTCTGGGTGCTCACACGAGCAGACTAGAGACAGGTTAGTTGGTGATGCGCGAGTAGCTGATTCGGAGGCGAGCAGGAGGCTTCCACGTATGATATATAGATATTCTCCCCGTGTCGTTGGTGGTCGCTACTTGGGCATTAGTAACGTACCTCTCCTATCTTACTTTTTCTTTTTGTGAGACAGTTTGAAAAGTTGTAATAATGTTAACTTTGGATCTTAAGCTGTACTTGGATTTTCCGCTGCTATGTTAGTTGTTTTCAGCTTATGCACTGTCTCACCTGTTTTATGTCAAGTATGTTGTTATTATATTTTGTACCATGCGCTGTGAGACATTCTACAGGTTCCTTATTAGTTCATTTCCTCCTTTCCTTTCCTTCCGACGACCGTCCCGTGCTAACTGGACGTGTGTACAGCGCACTTTTGGAGTAAATGTCGGTTGGTTCGGGGCGGGCCGTCACAGGAGATCTCCCCATTCCGGACACTATTTACACTTCCGAGGATTTTGGCACAAATCCTTTAGTTTTTACTTCTTCGGGGGAGGCTACTCCTGTTAAGGCCAAAGAGCCCACTCGCACTGGCTCGGCTTCAGAATCTGGTTTGTCGGAGGGGGGACACCACTTAGGATGCACTTAACACAATTGCACCCCACTTCACAGCACTTACTTCTTATGAGAATACTGATTCTGAATTCCACTTGCATTGTTGTGCTGGTACAATGTCTCGTGCTCACTATGACATCAGGAAACTACGCCGCAGCATGACCAGACCCCCTCATGATGTCGAGCATGATCATCGCGAAAGTCGTGGTAGGGAGGATGGAAGGCCCTATGATTCTTATCAGTCGCAGACCTCGCGCTCTCGCTCTCCCGTTCGGTCAGATCTAGAGCGATATAAGGGCTATCAAAGTCGTCGAGGAGATGACGCGTCACAATCAAAGGACCAAATCTCTTCTCAAGAAAAACGTAGTAGGGAAAGGAGCCCGCCGAGGGATACCGACTCGCGAAGCAAACGCAAGTTTCCTGCTAAGCGGCCTAGAAAGGGTGAGGAGGCCATTGAGCCCTCCACACATAAGGATACCGAGCTAATATTCCCTGCACCTCCACCATTGGATGCTGAAACTGCAGTTAAGCGGGCGTATCTGGAGGAGCAATTTCCCGAACACTACTTTGAAAACTTGACTTTCTTACCTGCTTTTGAGCCTATTTCCTCGAGCTGGGCAGACGAGGCCAAAGCAAAAATTGACGCGGTCGAGAAACAATATTCAGAGATGTTCAAGTATTCGCGTAACTTTTCGAGAATCATCCGAAATCTAATCACAAATACTAACTCGATGCAGAAGACCGCAGAAGATGACGCAAAGGCCTTGAAAAATTTAGGGAAAGACCTTGAGGATACACAGGCCCAACTTGCTATCGCTCAATGGGATGCTGCTAGCTTCAAGCAACAATTTGAAGATCTACAAAAACGTTATCATGACTTGCTTGAATCCCATACTCAAGAGCGTTCGGAGCTGGATAAGCAAGTTGAAGACGCCAAGTTAGATACTGCCAAAATGCAACTTGCTTACGCTGACCTTGAGCGAGAGAAGGCCGAGTTAGCGAAGAAGAATGCCAAATTGGAGAAGAAAAACGCTGACTTGGCTTCCAAGTTGATGGAGGCCGAGAACAGGGTTGCCCTGGCGGAGGGTAATGTTGAAAGTGTCATCAAATCGACCGAAGAGTCCCGCAAGCAACTGGCAGAGGCCTAAGAGGATGTGCAGGGATTTGGTGAATTACTGATCGAATTTTTTGCACATATAACCCGTCACCGAAACATCTCTTGGATCGACGATTATCCGACTACCTTGGTTCATGTGTGGAGCCAAATTGTTGAATGGGAAAAAGAAGAACTCAAGGTAGATTCCATAGACGAGGACAAACTTATGGAAAAATATCTAAGAGATGACGAGCCGGCGAGCCTAGCTGAGGGGCGTTGCCTGATTGCTGCTGCCATGGACGAGGAAAGACGGAAGGTTAAACAAAAGGACATCTTGGCGGCTGGTTCTTCTTCCACTACCGCTGAAACTTCTGAAGTAGAGGGATATGACCCCGAAAACCCGGCGATCCCTCAGGCATCTCTTTTATCTCCTATTCCTGAATCGGCTTCAGAGGCGACAACTACTCCAGCTGAGAAATCATCGGAAGGTATTTCTACCTTTTCACCCCAATTCGTCAAAGCTGTCTCCCCTTTCCATCGCATAGTCGGGCAATCGGTGAAGGACCCTTTGTTTTCTCCCGAGTTGATAACTGTTGCTTCTCATTCCGCAGGTGCTGAACCGTCCGAGAAGGCAGACGTGTCTCAGGGAACCACAGCCGAAGCAAAGTTAGCGGAGAAGGCTGAAGGAGACAAGGGTGAGGCTGACGTTCTTCACGATGGCGAGATGATAGACGCCTTAAAGGATGATAGTGGCAATGAGGGACATGAGGAAGACCCTGAGGTGACTATAGTTGGGGAGTCAAAAAACGCTGATGACATCACATTAGCTGCCTTGAAAGACGAACAAGACAAACGTATGCAGCATAAAGTTAAAGACCTAGACCCCGAATGCCTTAAGCCTCTCGCAGTAGTGGATGCTGGATCAAGGTTAGTTGTTAAGCTTTCGACTAGATCTATTACAGAAGAACTTGCTAAAAAGTATTCTCTTGATTCCAGCATTCCGACTCCCGGGAAAAAATCAATCGATTCCAGCACTTCATTATCAGGGAGGAAAAAACCAAGACGCGTTTTAACTGATGCTAAAAGAGAGGCGAAGGATGCTCAGAAGGCTGCTAAAAAATCCAAGTCCACTTCAACGTCTAAATGATGAAGTGTTTTGCTTTATCTTAGTATTTAATTGGCCCATGATTGTTGTAACGAGTGTGGCCCTCGCATCTTCTTTTTGCCTATTTTCCTGTACAAAATTCATACATTTGTAAATGAATAAAAATAATTCATTTCCTGCAATGCCTGTTAGTCGTCAGTTCAGTACTTATGTAAAAATGCAAATGCATGTCCTACTAAAGTTGTGTAATGGAGTCATAGTAGGGGGAATATGTGTGTACATATATGCCCCCAGTCAATCTTGAAAAACTATTCAAGATTAAATTAAAAAGTCCGAATGTCCCCGATTCTCTGATGGGGGTCACATTCCTTTTGTCATTGATGCCTGTTCTTTTCTGGCATCTTTTATACTCTCCTATCTTATATTCAGGTTAGAGTTCTTGCTGAGGCAGTCTTTCATCTGGGTGCACCTTCACGCCTCAGAGGACGTCGTCTTCCCTTCCTTTATACTCTCTCTCAATTCTTGAGAGTTAGAGTTAAGAATGTCGTCTTCCCATTCTTTTATGTCTTATTGTACAAACAGTGGTTGTGTTTGTTCCTGCATATAAGCCATCTCCAACTTTCCAGATTTTAATTTAACATCTCGTATTCCACAGTCACAATAGAATAATTGTTGAAGATATAAATAATGCAGGAAAGTAAATGGCACACGATATTTTTATAGTGGTTCGGCTAAGTCGTAGCCTACATCCACTTTATAGTCCTTTGTTCGTATCAACAGACTTTTCTAAGGCAAGTTGTGCCTTTTTACAGGGTTCATAAGAAAAACAAAAGAAAATACAACATCCCTAATTCAAATATCGCATCAAGTGTTGGGCATTCCAAGCCCTAGGCACTTCTTCGCCATCTACGGTCGTTAACTTGAAGGCTCCTGTCTCAAGTTTCCGTTGGATGACGAATGGTCCTTCCCATTTTGGACCGAGATGAGGAAGGGATGGAAAAACTCGCTTTAGCACCAGATTTCTTGTCATAATAGCGTGTCATCTGACGTCGATGTCTTGACGCACGCAAGTCTGCCTCGTCCCTTTTCTCTTCGACTTCATCAAGGGACCCGAGGAGGAGTGCCCGATTCGTCATCGGGTCATAATATGTCACCCTGTGAGAGGGAACTTCGACCTCTACCGGGATTACCGCTTCTGAACCAAATGAGAAAGAGAAAGAAGTACGGCCGGTAGCTGTCTTAAACGTTGTTCGATATGCCCACAGATCCAAGGGAAATTCATCCACCCATTTTGCTTTTGCACGTTCCAACCGCTTCTTGAGGATGGACTTTATGACTTTATTTATTGCTTCTACTTGTCCATTTGACTGTGGATGGGCGACTGCAGTGTACCGCTTGTCGATCTTGTATTTCTAGCAGAAAATTTTGAATTCGGCACCATCGAACTGGGTTCCATTATCGGTTATAATGGTCCTTGGAATCCCAAATCATCATATGATATTTCTAACCACGAAACTTATCACCTTTCTCGCCGTGATTTTGGTTAAGGGCTCAGCTTCCACCCACTTCATAAAATAGGCCCCAGTGAGCCTCTTCCTAATGTAATATACCGACAATTGCACTCCCGCTTCTTCTCGGACTAGTGCTACACTCAAAGCATGCGACGAAACTGCTAGATATAAAAATAGATCCTCCTCGTCTTTATGTTTCGATAACATTGGTGATGATTCCATATGTCTTATCAATTCTCGAAAGCCTCCTGGCCATCTGAGGTCCATTGGAGGTCCTTCTTTCCTTTTTTCAAAGCATCGAAAAGTGGAATGCATCGATCTGTTGCTTTGGAAATGAACCGGTTCAGTGCTGCTACTTTTCCATTTAAGCTTTGGAGCTCCTTTTTTGTCCTTGGGGCCCGCATTTCCCTTAAAGCCGCAACTTGAGAGGGATTCGCTTCGATGCCCCTAGCATTGATGATAAACCCGAGAAATTTCCCCGAAGAGATCCTGAACGAACATTTTAGCGGGTTTAGTTTCATCTTGTACTTCCTGAGTATGTGAAACATTTCTGCTAGATCCTCGAGATGATATTCGACCTTCTTTGATTTGACTAGCATATCGTCTACATATACTTCCATTGTATTCCCTATCTAAGATTTAAACATGGAGTTTACAAGATGTTGGTAGGTCGCTCCTGCATTTTTCAGTCCAAATGACATGACTTTATAGCAGTATAGTCCTCTGTCCGTTATGAAACTCGTGTTCTCTTCGTCTGGCTTGTGCATCATAATTTGATTATATCGAGAATATGCTTCCATAAAGGATAGCAACCCATGCCCCACTGTTGCATGTACGAGTTGGTCAATTTGGGGCAAAGGAAAACTGTCTTTTGGGCACGCTTTATTAAGATCTCAGTAATCTATGCACACTCTCCACTTTCCATTGGACTTTTTGACAAGAACTGGGTTAGAAACCCAATCTGGATACGTAGATTCTCGTATGAAATTATTTTTAAGTAGCCTATCTAATTCTTCTTTTAGAGCCTCGGATCTTCCAAATCCCTGCATTCGTCTTTTTTGTTTCACAGGAGTCAACTTTTGATTTATATTCAACTTGTGAACAATTGCATTCGGTGGGATCCCACACGTATCTGAGTGTTCCCATGCAAATACATCTAAGTTTGCTTTTAAAAACAAGATTAATTCCTTTTGCAGCTTCATACCTAACTGAAATGCTATCTTCATGATCTGGTTATGGTTCTTGTCGGATACTGGAACGGGGATAGCATCTACGGCCGGCGCTGCTATATTTTCCCCCATGCTGTTTTTCCTTGGATCTATTGTTTTCCGAGCGCCACTGTGCTCACCAGTATGGGGTTTTTGCTTTAGTTGCTATAAGAGGGATTTTCGGATGCGGAGCGACGGCTCTACATCCTTCTTCAATTCCTTCTTCCTTGCCCCTGCCAATTCAACCAAATAACACTCTCTTGCCGCTTGTTGATCACCTATAATTGTGCCAACACCATTCTCTGTTGGGAATTTCATAGTGAGGCGCCACGGAGCCATAGTTATTCTGAATGCTGCAAGAGTAGGTCTTCCTAGGAAGGCATTGTAAGCAGAGGGTTCATCAATTATAGCAAAGTCCTGTATTAGTGCAGCTTTTGCTTACCTTCTCCGAGCTCTACTAGTAGACTGATAACACCAATTGGTTGAACAGGTTGACCAGTGAATCCGTGGACCTTGTTCTGACAGGCCTTTACATTGCCCATGGAAAGATTCATTCTATGGAATGCACTAAAGAAGAGGATATTAACTAATGCTCCGCTATCGACTAACACCCTTCTAACTATGGCTGGGCCCAAACCGATGGTTATCACCATTGGATCCTCTGCAGGTGTTATGATCCCGGTTGGATCTTCATCTTTAAATGTGATGTCGTCTCGCGGGACTCTCGGAACTTTTGCCGATAAAACCTCACTCGTAACCATGAGTTCTCCTCTTTTCGAAAAGTCCTTCACCATATGAGCATACTTCACCATATCCCCCCAGCTTTTCCAAACCGGTAAGGGGCCTGCTGAAATGGTGTTTATGATCATCCTTGGTATAGCGGCAACTGAAGCGTTCTCATTTTGTTTAAGCTGTCCTGCAGAGGCTCCTTGGTCTTGAGCTGCTTGAGCATTCTGGGAGTTCTTTGTATACTATTGAAGCCTATTTTTCCTTATCAGTTCTTCAATTAAGCTCTTCAAATGTCTACGTTCGTTTGTGCTATGCCCCGGCTGGTTATGAAATCGGCAGAACCTGCCGGACTTTATTGCGTTATCAATGACTTTCAACTTCCCTGGCTCTGGGTAATCTTCAGTGTCTTCGGTCGCATTGTAAACGTTTTCTATGGTATCATTAAGGGGAATCATTTCAGAATTCTTAAAGAAATGAAGCTTTTTGTTGTTTCGACCATTTTTCCCTTCATCCCCCCTTTTTTGATTTCCTTCGGCGTTTTTCTATCCTCCTTGCACGTTTACGTCTTTTTTCTCTGACGGCTCATTATTTTCTGTAGCTTCTAATGTATAGGCTGGATCCTCATCCATGCCTATAAATTCCCCTGCCTTGTCAAATAGCTCTTCGAGAGTCGCTGGCTTCTTCTTCTTGATCCACCGCCCGAGTTTGGTCCTTTTATTTATACCTCCTTTTAGAGCCATCAAGGCCAAACGTGGCTCATAGTTTCCGACTTCGGCCGCAGCTGTTCTAAAATGAGAAAGGAAGGTTTTAATGGATTCCCCTGGTGCTTGTTCCAGCTCATTCAGTTCCATCACATCACACACCTTAGTTGCTTAAAGCCTGAATTGCTATCTGAATAGCTTGGCCAGGGTGGCAAAGTCATCTACGGATTTTGGTGGGAGTTTTGTGAACCAGAGTGAAGCTACTCCCTCCAAGTAAGTGGGGAAGTATAAACATTTGAGCTCGTCAGTAGCGCGTGCCCCATCCATGTGCTGATCATACCTGAATAGAAACAAGTTGGGATTGCCAGTTCCATTATAAGCTTGTACAACCGGGGGTTTGAATTTATTTGGATATGGCGCCATTTTTATTCTTCCAGTGAGTGGGGTTTTTGTAGGAGCAAATCCCCATTCCTTCTCATCATCCACCTTTTTCTGGCTCTCATTCATAATCTATCGTACCATTCCGAATATACGCTCCTCCTCCTTGAGTTGGTCCATGGAGCGGACGCCTTCCTCTTTACCAGATGTTTGCCCCAGCAAACGATCACAGTTCATATTCCGGGGCCCTGGACCTCCCGCATGGGGAAGTTCCCCTTTGGTGGAACCAAATGCTTGTTGAGGGGTCACTTTTCCAGAGTGGTTATAAGCAGGTGGCTTCATTCCCCTATGACTAGGATTTGCAATCTCTTGGATAGAATTTCCTCTATTCGGGCTTGAGGAAGAAGATCCAGTATCTTCCATTCCAGTGGTTTACCGTTTTAAGGTGGCTTGCACTCATGGTGACTTTGGCTGTTGCGGCTTGCATGACGAACATGGTTTTAATCTTCTTCATCATGGCCTCATTTGCAATATCAATTCGGCTTGTCAGTCCTGCTGCCACTTCATCCAACTCCCTCCTTGTTAGGGCAGTTCCCGCTTTAGAACTTTCACCGACTTCAAACTGATTAGTAGGCGGGGTGTTTTCCATGTTAGTGGCGTTATCAACATTTTTGACACTTTTACTTATAGCTTTCTTCGATGGTCTACCTGGCTTACCCATGGCTTCAGAGGTAAGTATCTCAATTTGGACAACTTAGATAATCGGAGTGTACTCAAAATTCCAATGCAAAGCCTTCTACCTTGTGGGAAAGCAAGAAATGGATTGGCAGTCTAGGCCCCACGGTGGGAGCCAAATGTTTGCTCCAAATTTGGAATCAAACACAAAAGGTGTAAAAAGTCACACTTCACCGATTCGGTAAGGATATGGAACCGCGTAATCACTAAATAAACAAATAAAAGCAAATAAGAACACAACGGAATTTTTATAGTGGTTCGATTCTCTGTGAATCTACATCCACTTTCAGTCAATTCTCATTATAATACCCAAGCTTACAAAATATGAATTTTCCCTTATTACAATCATTTCTCTCTTTTAACTCTCTTGACGATTTACTTTCGCTTGAATTTAGTGAAGAAAATGAAGAGATCTTTTAGCTTTGTGATGAATCTTCAACCACCTGTGTGCTTTGATCCTTTTCCATGATCTTCATAGATTTCGTAGTAAATTAACATTCGATTTTAAGCTTCGGAGAGGAGAAGAGATCGTTTGTATAATGCTTGAGAGACTTATTATGTAGCTTGAATGAGATTGAAGGTCCTTAGATTTGATTGGAGAAAGCTTTTATGATCATTCACTTGGATTTGATCTTCATGAAGTTAGAAAAGTGTCGTTGAATCCATGGAAGACATTAGATAAGTTGTAGATGAGCTTTGAATTTGATGTAGTCTCCTTGTAGAAATGAATTTTTCGTATTTTTCCCCAAGTGAATTATGAGGGGTATTTATAGGTGATTCTAGCCCGGGTGGCAATTCTATAATTATGCAGAAAAACGCCATGGTTCTTATCGCCGCCGACATGACTCGGACTTCCACCATAACTCATATCGCTAATGACATGACTCATGTCGCATGGCGGGTTAACTCTTGGCATTTTGTGCTTGCGACACGATATGACTCTCCTTGGCATGATTCATATTGTTCGGATGGTAACTGTTGATAACCTGGTAAAAGATGGATGGGGCATGAGTAGGTCACGACATGGTTCGCTACGATAGGACTTATCTTGTTCGGGTGACCGGATATTTGTTGGAATCGACATGAGTAGGGCGCGGCATGACTTATCTTCAGACTTTAAGTATCGAATGACCCTTTATGTCGTAGTACGATATAGAGGCTGGGCAGCATGTCTCATGTCGTTCAATCCAATGCTTCCTAGCTCCCTGAGTTTATAGCACGTCATGGTTTCGTGTCGTTTGACGACTTGACTTCTCTCTGATGCTATAAGGGGAGCACGACATGGAAAGGCATGACTTCAAAACAAGTTAACTCATATTGAACGTCACAGATCACAACGGTATGGCTCTTGCTTTATCCTTTTGAGTCTCAATGGCATGGTCTTTATTATACGAACCAGGAGTGCTATAATGACTTGCGACATGGAGAGCACTCCGTTATGATATTAGAATGGCATGGTTGATGGATGCTTTAACTTTTCTTGTACGACATGAAGCAGGTACAACACAACTTGGAAACGACTTAACCTTCCGGGATTACTTTGACGAACTACGACATGATTCAGAAGAGTCTTGATTATGACATGGACATACATGACCTAGTTTTGTAACTCAATACGGAATATGATGACCTGACTGATGTGTCATGACTGAAGGCAGCATGGTTCCTTCCTTTCTTTACGACATGGACTTAAAGCGACTTGGCATCTACACATCAAGCCCTACGACTTAACAAATAACGGCATGACTTTGACAACATATTGAACACGTATTTTATGGGTTAACAACTATCATTTATTTAGGAATAATGTGTGTCACATTTAAATATCATTTATTTAGGAATAATGTGTGTCACATTTAATAGCCATTTATTTAGGAATAATGTGTGTCACATTTAATTGTCATTTATTTAGGAATAATGTGTGTCACATTTAATTTTCATTTATTTAGGAATAATGTTTGTCACTTTTACTTGTCATTTATTTAGGAATAATGTTGTGTCACTTTTACTTGTCATTTATTTCGGAATAATGTGTGTCACTTTTATTTGTCATTTATTTACGAATAATGTGTGTCACATTTAATTGTTATTTATTTACGAATAATGTGTGTCACATTTAATTGTCATTTATTTACGAATAATGTGTGTCACATTTAATTGTCATTTATTTAGGAATAATGTGTGTTGCATTTAATTGTCATTTATTTAGGAATAATGTGTGTCCATTTAATTGTCATTTATTTAGCAACAATATATGTCACATTTAATTGCCATTTATTTAGGAATAATGTGTGTCACATGTAATTGTCATTTATTAGGAATAATGTTGGGTCACACTCAATTGTCATTTATTTAGGAATAATGTTGTGTCACACTCAATTGTCATTTATTTAAGAATAATGTTGTGTCACATTTAATTGTCATTTATTTAGGAATAATGTTTGTCACATTTAATTATCATTTATTTAGGAATAATGTATGTCACATTTAATTGTCATTTATTAAGGAATAAAGTATGTCACATTTAATTATCATTTAATTATGAATAATGTGTTTCACTTTTAATTGTCATTTATTTAGAAATAATGTATGTCAGATTTAGTTGTCATTTATTTAGGAATAACGTGTGTCACAATTAAGTGTCATGTATTTAGAAATAATGTGTGTCACTTTTAATTGTCATTTATTTAGGAATAATATGTGTCACATTTAACTATCATTTATTTAGGAAAAAATGTGTGTCACATTTAACTGTCATTTATTTAGGAATAATGTGTGTCACATTTAACTGTCATTTACTTACGAATAATGTGTGTCACATTTAATTGTCATTTATTTACAAATAATGTGTGTCACATTTAATTGTCATTTATTCAGAAATAATGTGTGCACATTTAATTGTCATTTATTTAGGAATAATGTGTGTCACTTTTAATTGTCATTTATTTAGGAGTAATGTGTGTCTAATTCATTTGTCATTTATTTAGGAATAATGTTGTGTCACTTTTACTTGTTATGTATTTAGGAATAATGCATGTCACATTTAATTGTCATTTATTTAGGAATAATGTATGTCACATTTAATTATCATTTATTTAGGAATAATGCGTGTCACATTTAATTTTCATTTATTTACGAATAATGTGTGTCACATTTAATTGTCATTTATTTACGAATAATGTGTGTCACATTTAATTGTCATTTATTTAGGAATAATGTGTGTCACATTTAATTATTATTTATTTAGGAATAATGTGTGTCACATTTAATTGTCATTTATTTAGAAACAATGTTGTGTCACTTTTACTTGTCATTTATTTAGGAATAATGTGTGTCACATTTAATTGTCATTTACTTAGGAATAATGTGTGTCACATTTAATTGTCATTTACTTAGGAATAATGTGTGTCGCATTTTATTATCATTTATTTATCAATATTGTGTGTCACATTTATTTGTCATTTATTTAGCAATAATATATGTCACATTTAATTGTCATTTATTTAGGATGTGTGTCTCATTTAATTGTCATTTATTTAGGAATAATGTGTGTCATATTTAATTGTCATTTATTTCGGAATAATGTTGTGTCGCATTTAATTGTTATTTATTTAGGAATAATGTGTGTCGCTTTTAATTGTCATTTATTTAGCAATAATATGTGTCAGATTTAATTGTCGTTTAATTTGGAATAATGTGTGTCATATTTAATTGTCATTTATTAGTATTAATGTTGGGTCACATTTAATATTCATTTATTTAGGAATAATGTGTGTCACATTTAACTGTCATTTATTTAGGAATAATGTGTGTCTCATTTAATTGTCATTTATTTTAGAATAATGTTATGTCACATTTGATAATCATTTAATTAGGAATAATGCGTGTCACATTCAATTGTCATTTATTTAGGAATAATGTGTGCCAGTTTTAATCGTCATTTATAATGCGTGTCACATTTAATTGTCATTTATTTAGGAATAATGTATGTCACATTTAATTGTCATTTATTTTCGAATAATGTGTGTCACATTTAATTGTCATTTATTTTGGAATAATGTGCGACACATTTGATTGTTATTTATTTATAAACAACGCGTGTCACATTTAATTGTCATTTATTTATGAATAATGTGTGTCACATTTAATTGTCATTTATTTAGGAATAACGTGTGTCACATTTAATTGTCATTTATTTTGGAATAATGTGTGTCACATTTATTTAGGAATAATGTTGTGTCGCATTTAATTTTCATTTATTTAGCAATAATGTGTGTCACATTTGATTGTCACTTATTTAGGAATAATGTGTGTCACATTCAATTGACATTTATTAAGGAATAATGTGTGTCACATTTAATTGTCCTTTATTTAACCATAATGTGTGTCACATTTAATTGTCATTTATTTAGCGATAATGTGTGTCACATTTAATTGTCATTTATTTACGAATAATGTGTGTCACATTTAAATGTCATTTATTTAGGAATAATGTATGTCACATTTAATTGTCGTTTATTTAGTAATAATGTGTGTCACATTTAATTGTCATTTATTTAGCAATAATGCGTGTCACATTTAATTGTCATTTATTTAGCAATAAAGTGTGTCACTTTTAATCACATTTAATTGTCATTTATTTAAGAATAATGTGTGTCACATTTAATTGTTTTTAATTTAGGAATAATGTATGTCACTTTTAATCACATTTAATTGTCATTATTTATGAATAATGTGTGTCACACTTAATTGTCATTTATTTAGGAATAGTGTGCGTCACTTTTAATTGTCATTTATTGTGGAATAATCTGTGTCACATTTAATTATCATTTATTTAGGAATAATGTGTGTCACATTTAATTGTCATTTATTTAGGTATAATGTGTGTCACATTTAGTTGTCATTTATTTTGAAATAATGTTTATCACATTTAATTGTCATTTATTTAGAAATAACGTGTATCCCATTTATTTGTCATTTATTTAGGAATAATGTGTGTCACTTTTAATTGTCATTTATTTATAAATAATGTGTGTCACATTTAATTGTCATTCATTTAAAAATAATGTGTGTCAACTTTAATTGTCATTTATTTAGGAATAATGTGTGTCATATTTAAGTGTCATTTATTTAGAAATAATGTGTGTCGCATTTAACTGTCATTTATTTACGAATAATGTGTGTCACATTTAAATGTCATTTATATAGGAATAATGTGAGTCACATTTAATTATCATTTATTTAGCAATAATGTGTTTCACATTTAATTGTCATTTATTTAGGAATAGTGTGTGTCACATTTAATTGTCATTAATTTAGGAATAACGTGTGTCACTTTTAATCACATTTAATTGTCATTTATTTAGGAATAATGTATTTCACATTTAATTATCATTTATTAGGAATTATGTGTGTCACACTTAATTGTCATTTATTTATCAATAATACGTGTCACGTTTGTTTTTCATTTATTTGGGAATAATGTGTGTCACATTTAGTTGTCATTTATTTAGGAACAATGTGTGTCACTTTTAATTGTCATTTATTTTGAAATAATCTGTGTCACATTTAATTGTCATTTATTTAGGAATAATGTGTGTCACATTTAATTTTCATTTATTTAGGAATAATGTGTGTCACTTTTAGTTGTCATTTATTTTGAAATAATTTTTGTCACATTTAATTGTCATTTATTTAGGAGTAACGTGTGCCACGTTTAATTGTCATTTATTTAGGAATAATGTGTGTCACTTTTAATTGTCATTTATTTAGAAATAATGTGTGTCACATTTAATTGTCATTCATTTTGGAATAATGTGTGTCACTTTTAATTGTCATTTATTTAATGTGTGTCATATTTAATTGTCATTTATTTAGGAATATGTGTGTCACAGTTAATTGTCATTTATTTACGAATAATGTGTGTCACATTTAAATGTCATTTATTTAGGAATAATGTGTGTCACATTTAATTGTCATTTACATTGCAAAAATATGTGTCACATTTAATTGTCATTTATTTAGGAACAATGTGTGTCACACTTAATTATCATTTATTTAGCAATAATGTGTGTCCCACTTAATTGTCATTTATTTAGCAATAATGCGCGTCACATTTAATTGTTATTTATTAAGGTATAATGCATGTCACATTTAATTGTCATTTATTTAGCAATAATGTGTGTCACATTTAATTGTCATTTATTTAGAAATAATGTGTGTCACATTTAATTGTCATTAATTCATGAATAATGTGTGTCACATTTAAATGTCATTTATTTAGGAATAATGCGTATCACATTTAATTGTCATTTATTTAGGAATAATGTGTGTCACATTTAATTATCATTTATTTAGCAATAATGTGTGTCACATTTAATTGTCATTTATTTATCAATAATGTGTGTCACCTTTAATCACATTTAATTGTCATTTATTTAGGAATAATGTGTGTCACATTTAATTGTCTTTAATTTAGGAATAATGTATGTCTTTAATTGTCATTATTTAGGAATAATGTGTGTCACACTTAATTGTCATTTATTTATCAATAATGTGTGTCACATTTAATTGTCATTTATTTGGGAATAATGTGTGTCACATTTAATTGTCATTTATTTAGGAATAATGTGTGTCACTTTTAATTGTCATTTATATTGAAATAATATGTATCATATTTAATTGTCATTTATTTAGAAATAATGTGTGTCACATTTAATTTTCATTTATTTAGGAATAATGTGTGTCACTTTTAGTTGTCACTTATTTTGAAATAATGTTTGTCACATTTAATTGTTATTTATTTAGAAATAACGTGTGTCACATTTATTTGTCATTTATTTAGGAATAATTTATGTCACTTTTAATTGTCATTTATTTAATGTGTGTCACATTTAATTGTCATTCATTTAGGAATAATGTGTGTCACTTTTAATTGTCATTTATTTAGGAATAATGTGTGTCACTTTTAGTTGTCATTTATTTAGAAATAATGTGTGTCACATTTAATTGTCATTCATTTTGGAATAATGTGTGTCACTTTTAATTGTCATTTATTTAGGAATAATGTGTGTCATATTTAATTGTCATTTATTTAGGAATAATGTGTGTCACATTTAATTGTCATTTATTTATGAATAATGTGTGTCACATTTAAATGTCATTTATTTAAGAATAATGTGTGCCACATTTAATTGTCATTTATTTAGCAATAATGTGTTTTACATTTAATTATCATTTATTTAGGAATAATGTGTATCATATTTAATTATCATTTATTTAGCAATAATGTGTGTCCCATTTAATTGTCATTTATTTAGCAATAATGTGTGTCACATTTAATTGTCATTTATTTGAAATAATGTGTGTCACACTTAATGGTCATTTATTTAGCAATAATGCGAGTCACATTTAATTGTCATTTATTTAGGAATAATGTGTGTCACATTTAATTGTCATTTATTTTGAAATAATATGTGTCACATTTGATTGTCATTTATTCAGGAATAATGTGTGCCACATTTAATTGTCATTTATTTAGGAATAATGTGTGTCACTTTTAATTGTCATTTATTTAGAAATAATGTGTGTCACATTTAATTGTCATTTATTTAGGAATAATGTGTGTCACATTTAATTGTCATTTATTTAGGAATAATGGGTGTCACTTTTAATTGTCATTTGTTTAGAAATAATGTGTGTCACATTTGATTGTCTTTTATTTAGGAATAATGTGTGTCACTTTTAATTGTCATTTATTTAGGAATAATATGTGTCATATTTAATTGTCATTTAATTAGGAATAATGTGTGTCACATTTAATTGTCATTTATTTAGCAATAATGTGTGTCACATTTAATTGTCATTTATTTAGGAATAATGCGTGTTACTTTTAATTGTCATTTATTTTGGAATAATGTTATGTCACATTTAATTGTCATTTAATTAGGAATAATGTGTGTCACATTTAATTGTCATTTATTTAGGAATAATGTATGTCACATTTAGTTGTCATTTATTTAGGAATATTGTGTGTCACTTTTAATTGTCATTTATTTTGAAATAATTTTTGTCACATTTAATTGTCATTTATTTAGGAATAATGTGTGTCACATTTAATTGTTATTTATTTAGGAATAAAGTGTGTCACTTTTAATTGTCATTTCTTTCGAAATAATGTGTGTCACATTTAATTGTCATTTATTTAGGAATAATGTGTGTCACTTTTAATTGTCATTTATTTAGAAATAATGTGTGTCATATTTAATTGTCATTTATTTAGGAATAATGTGTGTCACATTTAATTGTCATTTATTTACGAATAATGTGTGTCACATTTAAATGTCATTTATTTAGGAATATTGTGTGTCACATTTAATGTAATGACACGCATTTTGCCCGACCTTAATCGATCGCTAGATCAATTAAAATCATTCAAAACCCGCATACGTTAACTCTGGGAATACAACACAACAGAAATAAATAACAGAAGAGTTTTATAAGCATTACAATAATGTTACATCAGTGTACAGAATATCAGAGTACAACGATAAATAAAATACAGCGGAAGAATTATTACAATAAATTAATACAATACACAGCAGAAGAATTTCTATGCTCTGGACACATCTTTAAGCTTCGATCCAGGATCCTGCTAAAGAGATAAATATCTACAGAAAAGCTACTCGACTGCCCGTGCGGAAAATATGGGCACCCGAGTTTGCTAGTGAAACAAACTACAGGTCAGTCATGGGACTGGTATGAGAAATCTTACTTAACCTATCTTATAATAAGGTCAATCACAGCACCACGCCGCTAACGCAGAATGGGTTGTAACAACCCGAAATTTTAAGTGTATTTTTTTATTCGTTTAAAGCTCAGTTTGTTTGAACTTTTATAACTATTTTTGGTTCTGAATTAAAATTGAAACATGAAATTGATTTATAATGAAACGTTTATCTTTAATATTTTTCTATTTTCATTTAGAAGTGATTTAAATAATTTTGTATTGAAAACGTTAAATTTTAGTTACTTCGTTTGAACCAGTTCTGACGATTATTTGCGGTAGCAGCAACCGATATACCTCAAATGAAAATGAAAATGTAATATAAAATTAAAAATCCGAAAAAATATATTTGAGATGCGTCTAACCATACATATCGTAGGAATTAATTTTGTCGGATAATTTGAATGATTGTCGGCCGCGCAATTTTCAGTTCAAAGCTGCGCCTAATAGTTCAAATTTTAGCAATCATAAAATCTCTCCGAAACCAGTTCGGAAAAACACGAAAAATATTCTATTTGTTGTCACGAATCCAATAGTAAAATTCTTTTTTTAAAATTTGGACATTTTGATCACCGTTTAATTATTTTCTCGTGTCATTTTTCCTTTTAAAAGGGGTATGTAATGCCTTTTTTAACGGAGCATCCCGACACTGCAAATTTTATACAGTTGTGTCCGTCTTGTCGCGCTGATTAGCACAATATATTCATTTGTCAGTTTCGGCGCCCGGTTCGCGTTGAAATTGTTAAAAAGATTGCGCAGTTCATGTTTGAAACAAAGACATTTGAGTTTGAAGTGTCCATATTCGGATCCTGCATATTTTTTTTAGACATTTTGGGTCTGCAAAAGCCATCTTTTTATTTTAATAAACCATCCATTTATTATTTATTTTTCTCTAAGTGGACACTTTTTGTTAAAAACATGTTCCCATTTTCCCTTTTCTTTATTTCGCCACATGCATCTTCTCTTTAAAAAGCTTTGCATTTTTCTTTTCTAAGGTTTGTTCCTAACGTTATGCATTCATGCATGGGTATGCTATACATTTCTATTGTTTCATGCGCATGTCACTTTTCAACTACAACAACATGCATTTAATCTTTTTCATGCATTCGAAAAACATGCGTTACTTTATATTTTCAAATTCAATGCATGCCTTCTGTCCTTTCTAATGCAAGTTATATTTCTAAGTATCCATGCATCATTTCCACTTTGTTCACCATTTCTATGAAAGTGAAAGGCCACGTTTATTATATATTTCTTCCCATGTGTTCTTAAATTCATTGCCATCCCGTTTCCAAACCTCGGTACCGTGAAAAATCTTCCACCGGTTAGGAAACCAAAAAGCCTCATGCGTTGGATGTCATTTATGTCATGCGCACTTACCTTTTCCTCTTTCTAAATATAATTCACTTTTCATCCTTCCTCTTTACATGTCTTCTTCATGTCTAAATACCTTCTCCCAGCACTCCCTCTTATTTGCGTTTGTTTCCTTCATTCATGCGTGCATGTTTAGCCATAAACATGATGCCATAAAACAATTGTTTTGCAACAAACGGCATACGCATATGCATGTCTTCCCTGTAGATTTTAGGACCAATCCATTGAAACTTTCTTTTTCTTTTTGTTTGCCTACGCCATTCTTTTTCCCATTCCTTTTTCTTCCATCGCCTAGTCCTTCCAACCAAGCCACATTCTCACTAACTCCGACCGAACCCGCTCCAACCCACACGCAACATCAAGCCTTAACCTGGTACGAACCCTTTTCCGAACCAGTGGGGAACTCGACTTCTGCGTGTTTTGTTTGATGGGCATTAATATGTGAGTGTGTTCAGTTACGGTGTGTGCGCTATATATGTATGTATGTGGTGTTGTGTGGGTAACATTTAATAGGTAACATTTAATAGGTTTTGTGTGTGTGTTGCAATATGTGTTTACATATATTTTTATATATAGTTATACAAACCGTTTTGGACGTTTATATAAATTATAATATATATATATATATATATGTTATAAATTTTAAATTTTTGTTATGTGATTGCGAAGTGTGTTAAATTTTAAATTTACATATATTTCGTTACAATTTAATGTTTATATCGATATATAAATATATATAATATTTTTGAAAAGGACCATTTTGTTGTGTTTATTTTTGTTGAGTCTGCTGTTGCGTTCGAAACCCCATTCCAAAACCCAACATCCAACCTGATCCATTAGAAATTCCCTAATCGCCTCTTATAAAATAAAATAAATATCGAGTAATTACTAAATGGAATCTATTCTACATCGTGCTTGGAAGTCATAGTCTCTTTCGGTGTCAATCAAATTGTCATCTTCAATTCCTTGCCATGAAAGGTGAGTTTATCTCACACCTGACTTACATTTTTCATGGATGTTAGATCAATAATGAACTGTTATATGAAATGTATAAGACTGTTGGTAGGAATTGTTTGATTTGATATGTATGCACATTTCATATGTGACACGACATACTTATATGACACGTAGTTGCACTGATGATGTATATGCTGTGATTGATGCTATGTGACTGTTGTTTGTGATTGTTGATACCCTAGTTTAGGAAAAATCACTAAGGGTTGAAATGATACATACCCGAACGAACATTAGATAGGGAAAAATCGTTATGAGTTGAAATGATAGATCTGAACGGTTTTTATTGAATTTGGGATTGCGAATTTAAAGTGATAAATACCATATCACAAGAATATATGGTAGGAAAGTTTATACAGACGCCGTTGGTCATGTTTCGATGAAAAAAAATGATTTGGAACTTGGTTTTTGAATAATAACTTAAGATTTTTTTTATATATTTTAAAGATTTTAAACTTTTATATATTAAATAATTCTTTAAAAATCTATTTCTATATTATTTTATCTTATATATGTTTATAATTTATTTTCTAATTTGTTTTAGAATTTTATAAACTTATATATATATATTTATTTATTTTTGAGGTTAAATTTTAATTTAAAAATACGATTTCAATTAGTATGTTTTGAGTTATAAAACACGATATGATTCTAAAACTGAAATATGATATGATTTGTTGAAATTGAAATATAAGTTTTGTTACGAAATATACTAACGGTGTAAGTATGGAAATCCCGCCTATGTTATTTTGCTATTTACTTAGATGATTGACATTATTGCATTAGTGTATTAGTTGAACGGATTCTTAAAGGATGGTTATCCCAAACATCTTTTAAGTTTTTGATTGCAGTTCATCGAACATTTCGTTTGAGTTGATTTACTTCCATGTGAATGTTAGTCCCGATTCGAATTATTTTGTTTCACATTATGGTTCGGGTCAGATCGATTATCACCGCTTTCGAGATCCACTCTTGGAGTTTGGAGCTTATATTGGATTTTTGTTCACCTTATCTACCTGTTGATCATTTATTTATATCTTTCTGTTTTCAGATTGTTATCATTCATGTATTGTATTAGACTTCCGCTGTATTTTTTATGTAAATTCTATTATAAACTTTTTTTGTATTTTCTACTATGAGATATCATGTAACTCTATATCTATGTCTGTGATTCTATGATTTATTCTATTTACCTCAGAAGCTAATAACAATCGGCCATTTTCGAGCAATTTGAGTTGGTTTAATTACCAGTTTGAAGTTGTCGAAAATGGCGGGTCATTATATGTTGTATCAGAGCTTTGGTTTATCAAAGTTTTAGCTTATGAGGTAAAAGCTCATTAGAGATAGGGTAGTGATACCCTAAATGAGTGGAATAGGTCGCAAAATCCTTCTTGTGAGAGAGCGTATTTTGGAAATATAAATTATTTTGAAACGTAAAGTATTTTGAAATTTGAATCCTTTTTGAAATTACCACTCTTTGAATCCGTTCTCTTCGATAGCTTCTTCGTTAAGTTCTCCTTCAATTTGAATCCTGATCCCATTTGAAATTCATCTTCAGGTTGTTGTGCTTTTCAAGATTATTTGAGATTTATATAAAAGTGATGATTTATTCAAAAACTATTAAGATTTGGGAAGTTAATTGATTTAAAATGAAACCTTATATAATGAATTTATATAAGAACGATATATTTGAAACATATTGTTGAAAAGGAAATCTTATGTAAATTAATATTTATGTAAGTGTGATATATGCGAAATGTGAAATGAAGTACTATATATATAGTATTTATGTTTTCAAAATAATGATATGGGAAGTACCTTCCATCGAAATCGCAATTTCTGAGAGAGGGATTGTGTTGGCGCTCGTCGAGGAGAGTCCATCGAAAATCGGAAATCGTAGCTATGTTGGTGCTCCATCGATGGAGTATCCACGAATATTGAAGTCTCATTCGGTGAGATCACATTTATTATTATTATTATTACTTATCTGTTCTAGTGTAATTTAGGGGGCGAGATGCCTATAGTTACAAGTGATTTCACTGGGATAGTGGCGCAACCGCCGAGTAACCACAATCCATGGGGGAAAGTATTTTCCAAATCTATTTTAAATGTTTTAATTATTTTCACTGGGAGTTGAAACAAGGATATTTAGTACTTAGAGATTTTGGTCGTACGCCTGGCCAGCGTATGCTTATAGTCTGTGAGAACGACAGTAAACTTGTTAAACTTCGAGCTATCAAGTATTTTCAAATGTTAAATAACAAACTAATAACCTACAATTAAATTTATATAACTTCAACATAATAAACTAAGAAAGTGATTTTTTAAATGTTTTTAAAACAAATATTTTTGGATACAAAATTTTGTTTAATATTTAAATCTTTTCTGAAACTTCCTTTCCCTTTGAACCCATCGTCCTCCGTAGATCCTCTTTGGTTAGTTTCTTTCGTTCGCTCAGCTTTTAACTCAAATTATGTAACTATTCCTTGTCCATAACAAGGCAAGAAGTAGAGGGAGATTATTAGTCTTCCAGCAAGTTCATATTTATTAAATGTCGATTTGAAATAAGTATATTGAAAGGTATTATAATATATAATTTTCTTCATATAATATTGAAATTTTTATATATATTCTGGTAAAATGTAGAAAGATGTTTTGAGTATTTATTTGACGTGAAAGTGGGCCTATCAAATGCCTAGTGATTTGGGTATACGTCTGATCAACGTATATGTTAAATGCTATAAGTGTTTGATAGATATAAAGTCACACTCTAGTCGCTTGAAAATGATTCTGATGATGACTGTGCAGCATCATCAATATCTATTTTCGGGTTTCGAAAGTGGGATAGATATATATCGCCAATCGAGACGTCGAGTGAATACTTATACTTATTTTGAAATGTTAGAAAATATTTAACATTGATTTAGATATATATATATATATATAATTTTCAAAGTATATATAGATACGAAAGTAAATTTGAACTATTGTTTTAAATATTAATTATTTAAATACTATTTTCCTGCCTTGTTCCTTTTCGGGAATGAAAAGGTTTAAGTAGGGGACAATGTAACTCTAACAACCCGGAAAATATGAACCAATTTAAAATTTTTATTTTAAATAGTTTGGTTGAAAAATGTTCTAGAATTTAAAATTTTCATTTTTAAATAATGTTCAAGCCAGTGAAAATAGTCAATTTTCAGATGACCTCTGTTTTAGACGAAATTAATTATATTAGGACCATATCGTCATAACAAAGCCGGAATTATTTTTTTTGGGAATTTTCTGAGTCCGTATGTGGCCTCGGTGAATTTAATTGCGCGATAAAATTAATTTAATAAAGGACTTTATTATTAAATTAAAGAATACAGGCTACAGACATTCATTTGGACCTACGGGACATAGCCAGATGAGTCCAGAATAGGGGTAATTGGTAAGAACGACAGTCGTTGGGCTCCGTTCAGAGATCGGATGAAAAAACCCTAATTTTTGAAATTAAATAAAAAAATAAAAAAAAGGAAATACCCTTATAAATACGCGTACACCGTACGCTACTGTTCATTCACTTCTCCCCTGATTTACTTCAGCCTTCATCTCCCCTTTCCTCAAATTTTCTTCTTTATTTTTCTCCTCCTCCGCACAAAATCAGACCACCCCGCTGTTGAGTTTTTTGTAGAGCCTTTTCTCCTCTTCGATTCTACACCTAAATCACTCCGCCCCGTAGCCTGTAGCCGCCACACCACCTCGCCAAACCAGCTGCAGTTCAAGCCCCACCCTCGCCACCTGGGCTGATCGCACCCCACCCCCTTCCCGGCGAACCTCCCCCTCTCCGAGCTCTCCGACGTCATGCAATCCATTCGGAAATTCACTGATCCAATCTCCTATAATCTGGACTCAAAGTTTTGAACAAAGGAGGACAACGTCGGCCTGTAACTAGAAAGAGGAAGAAAGGTTTATCTCCTTAATTAATTAATTAATATAAATATTATCCAACTTGTTTTAATCATAACATATTCATATGAACTCAGAATAACGTGATTTCAGAAGCGTTGTGATCATACGACGAAGATCTACATTCCTTGTCTCAAACGGGACAGTTACTAGCTTTTGGAATTTTGTGTTGTATATAACAGTGTTGTATACACAATTATATGATTTTTGTTTGATGATAACAACCAAATATATTTTATTATTGAATGTGTTTGTAACTGTACTGGTATACTACACAACAGATAGCAATATAATATTTCTATTTGAATAAAATACAACTATACAAAAATTTAAATATTCACACAGTATTTTATTTGAATAAGAATATTTTATTTCGATATTTAAACAGTACAGATTTACAACTCCACTATTTGTACATATATCACTGATATACATTTCAATATATTCAATTTCGTACTTAGCTCCTCTTTACAACACTTACAAATTCATACACACTACATTTCTATACAGTTCACTCGTATATACTGACACATATGAATATCATCATCTTCAGTCTTCTTGACTTCACAGCATTCCACAGTCAATCCAGTTATCTTCATACCTGTCACATACAGAAGAACACACACAGTAGATTGCCACAAAAATAAAAATTAAATAAAAGAAAATAAAAAATTTATTTTTAATTTTTATTTGCCTCAGATTTGCGGTGTGTTTCTCACCATTTTTCTAGACTTTGTTTGATATGCAGGGACATAAAAAACTCGTCTGATGGCTGCATGTACACACGTATACACGTGTGCACTGTCACGCCAATCAATATGCATCTGAGGAGTAGCCACAAGGACCATCTCAACTCAGTGCATATGGTCGAGAGTGCTAAATCAAAACAGCAAAAACAAGTGGTCGAGCATAATGAAAAATGCGAGTACAAAGTAAAAACATGATCAGCAATAAAGAATCAAAAAGAAAATCATTTTTTTTTGAGAGCAACTCAAGGCAGGCTTAAATCAAGTATTTCAAAAATCATGCAAAGAAAAACATCTCAGTTTTAAGGTCATGTCCAAACAGCAAGACAATATGGTGTGCAAACTGCATGGCACATATACATACAAGTGGATGTCTCAAGGTTCAAGTATGTATATATATATATATATATATATATATATATATATATATATATATGATCAGTGTGTATGGCCAAACAAGACAATGACAGAGTACACAGATGGTTAGAAGAACAATGAATATAGTATAGCAGTCTATTTTTAGTTCATGATTCATTCTGAAAACACAAGAGTAAAGCAACAGTTCAATGATCGGTTAGCAAGCATGAGTGGTATATGGTGCATACACAAGGTGAAGTGGCATAGTGTAGAGCAGTAATAATATACACAAGCCAAAGGCATTTCAAGATGCAAACTGGTGGCGCACAAACATGAATGGCAACAGGAAAATGAATGCTTGGAGTTTTATCTTTGAAGAAGAATTCAAAGACATAAGTGCAGTGGATTCAGGCATGAAATGATAAAAGCAAGAACTAGTTAAAGTGATAAACAAATATCACAAATTCAGCATAATGCAGCAAATTGGTTAAGGCATGATCAAGCTCACACAATGGTGCATAGATGAATAGCTCATTAACAGGATCAATAAAGAACAACAAGAACAATATGAAGCTTAATCAAGGATAAGTGAACATTTCAGATTTAATCAAACATGGGTGCATAGACATGTATAAAAATAGATTGCAAGTGGAATTGGACACACAGCAATTACAAACAGTGGGACACAGGAAACTACACAGTTCAAGCAAATATTTTTAAAACAATGTACAGCAGTTTTTAAACATGAATATAGCAAACCAAACTGTCTGGTGCAACAAGCAAGGAGTACAACATCAATTAAAAGTTTGGCAAGTTCAAGTGTTGATTATGTTCAAAGGAAGATCAAAAGTAGTACACAAGTAATGGCGCTGATTCATGTATGGGAACAGCAGTATAATGTTCAAGCACAAATTCAAGTTCATGCAGCAAGGAGCTCAGTGCATATAGTGGAGTATCAATGGTGTATTTACATATACACTGGTTTGTATATATGTAAACAAGGGAGTAATGTGATCAAATGAAGCATCCGTTCTTATCAGTTCAAAGTTGATCAAGTTCAAGCTAAATTCAAATTGCAACAAACACATGAATGGCAATATGTACAAGTGAACAAGAGAACATAGGTAGTGCAGCAGTTCTAAAGACAAGCACATGGCCGAGGCAGCACATGTT
Source organism: Allium sativum (assembly GCA_030737875.1). Taxonomy (NCBI): domain Eukaryota; kingdom Viridiplantae; phylum Streptophyta; class Magnoliopsida; order Asparagales; family Amaryllidaceae; genus Allium; species Allium sativum. The sequence goes on from CM060920.1 coordinate 629,171,516, forward strand.
TGGCATGAAGCAATCTCAAGGTTTCAAATGAACGCATTCCAGAGAATTCGGCAATCACAAGTGTAATCAAGACATCTGTTCTTATCAGTTTTTTTCTTTTATGAAGTAGTAAATCCAAGGAAGCAAAATTCCAGTTTAAAAATCATGTTAACAAAGTCAAATGAAAGAGGATATGAAATTCCAGAATTAATCAAAGAAATCGCCAGAGTAGCTGAAGACTTCAAGCCCAAGATTTATGCAATATACTCAAGTTTAAATTCAAAGAAACCTCCAGAATAGTGGAAGTATTCATAGCAATATTCAAATCGAAGAAATTTCCAGAAGTTCAAGAACAATTAAAAGCCGATTTCAAAAGCCCCAAAATTTTCGAATATATCAAATCAAGGGTTTCAAAGATCAAGACTTAATCAAAAATTCCAGAACATACGATGATTTAAAGTTCCAATATTTCCGTATATATCATAACCAAAGTGTAATACGAAATTAGAGCACAAAATTAGGGTTTCAAAACCCTATAAGAACACCCACATCATCATCGGCTATTATCATCCAAGATCGAGAAAATTAAAAGCAAACAATTGAATTAAAAATCATACCAGGAAAAGAAGAAGACTTGGATCCAAATCAAAGCTTCATCAACTCAACCGAAGAAGAGCTTGCAATAGGAACTCGAGAACATCATAGCGTCGGATTTCAGAATCAAAGAACCAAAACCCTAATCACAGTCGCCATTTCTATTTAAGAAGGAAACCCTAGAGCCGCCATTTTTACAATTACAAAGAGATCGGACTCAAGAAAGAAGTGGTGAAGTAATTAAAAAAGGAGGCCGGCCAAGTTTCAACTAAAGGGGATAACCCCTATTCTAAATCCTAGGGTTTTCAAAGTTTTTCTTAAGGGTTTTTATTGTTTTGTTTTTGTTCGTCTTTAATTTCAATCAAGTCTAGAAGTTTTCTAGTTTGTCTCTAAAACTAGGGAGACGAATTACAGTGTTTGTAATTCGGGGAAATCTGGTTTTAGGAATAAAAACCAGTGCAGGGTTTTGAGCGTAGGTTTAAGAACAGTTGGGAGCGAGTGTCGCGAGTTTACAGGGGATTGTAAGCGTAGAGATTGTTTTAACTCCTAGTAGAAACCTTGGGGAATGCAGTAGTAGGCAGGTTTTTGCCGAAGCTGGGTATATTTGTGTGTTATTTATTTTCTGCATTTCTTCTGATTATTATCTGTGATGTGATTATTTAATTACTCTGTGAAAATCTGCGATAAACCCTATTCACCCCCCTCTAGGGTTAATTTAGATCCTACAAGTGGTATCAGAGCAGGTATTTTTGTTTTATTTTAACTCTAGAGTCATGAATTTGTCAAACAACGCTTTTTCTGAGGGTCAGTCCATAGCTAGGCCACCAATGTTTAATGGAACTGATTATGCATATTGGAAAGCTAGGATGAAAATTTATTTGAGTTCAGTCGACTATGATGTATGGGACATTATTGAAACAGGTTATAGATCTCCCACTGTTATAGTTAGTGGTGTTGAAATTCCTAAATCAAAAGACAGGTGGGATGCTAATGATAAAAAATTATTTTCAACTAATGCCAAAGCGATGAATGCTTTAATCTGTGCTCTTGATAAAACTGAATTTAATCGAATTTCTCATTGTGAGACTGCGTAGGAAATATGGCATACGTTGGAGGTTACACACGAAGGTACATCTCAAGTGAAGGAATCTCGTCTCGCTCTACTCAGCAACGAATATGAAAATTTCTCTATGCAAAGAGACGAAGATATAAAAGAGATGTATGGACGCTTCTCGTCACTAGTCTACAATGCAAAAGCTCTTGGCAAAACCTATACTGAAGTTGAATTGATCAGAAAAATATTGAGAGTGCTACCAATGAATTTTGAAGCTAAGGTGACAGCGATACAAGAATCAAAAGATTTGAACAAAGTAAGCATGGAAGAGTTGATCGGAAATCTCATCACTTACGAGATGGAGTTAAAAGCAAGAGAAGAACGAAAGGATTCTGAATCAAAGAAGAAGACGATCGCTCTAAATAATTCTGTTGAAAGTAATGATAATGACCCCGCTGAAGAGCTAGCCATGGTTTTGAAAAAGTGGGCCAAAGGAAAATACAAACCACGAAAGAAAACCAACAAGTTCGAAAGTTCAGATAATTCAGACGATGAAGTATTTTGCTACAATTGCAAGAAACCCGGTCATATCAAACCAAATTGCCCACAGCTTAAAAATGAAAAGAAGAAGAAGTTCAGAAGAAAGAAGAAAGCCTTTGCTGCTACATGGGATGACGAAGAAGGAGAAGAAGTTTCTGAAAGTGAAGAAGATGAAGCTAATTTGTGTCTTATGGCTCAATCTGATTCAGAAAGTAGTGAAGAGGATTCAAGTGAGGTATCGAGTTTTACTTATAAAGATTTAATTTTAATGTGTCACGATCTCACAAAAACCGTTCATTCTCTTGAACTAAAAGTTAAGAAATTAAAATCTGATAGGTCAAAACTAGTTCAAGAAAATAACAGTTTAGAAACAAAACTTGAAAAAGTTAAAAATTCACCGTTTTCAGAATGTGAAAAATGTCAATTTTTGAGTAACGATTTTTCGAAATTAAAAACTGACCTTGAGTTACTTAAAAGTGAAAACATGAATTTGAAAAATGAAAATCTTGATTTTGAAAAGGTGATTGAAAAGTTTAGAGAATCTGAAAAACTTGATTTTGGAAAGCGAAAACAATTTGAAAGTGAAATTTCCAAGTCCGATGCTAGAATCAAAGCACTTGAAAATGAAAATTTGATTTTAAAACAAACTGATGCTGAAAAGAGGAAAAACGCTATCAATCGTTGTTCAAATTTAATGAAAGAAAATAGCGATCTTAAATTTAAAATTCAACGACTTCAGTCAGCTTTGACTAAATTTTCTAAAGGAGAGAAATCGTTGAATATGTTATTAAAAAATCAATTTTTTGTTCAGAATAAAAAGGGACTTGGATTTGAATCTAATCAAGTTGAAAAACAAAATTTTAATGATTTTAAAAATCCTTTAATTGGCTTTGAAAACGATCAAATTGAATTTTTGAAATTTAATAATTTCAAAGGGTTTTTAAATCATAAACAAATTGATAACTCGTTTAAAAACAATTCATTTAAATCTGTTTGGATTCCAAAAATTAACAAAATAAATTTAAGCAAATCTAAACAAATTTGGGTTCCAAAGGGTATGCTAGTGAATAGTAATGGATTGTTATATAAACGGGTTTGGGTACCAAAACGTGTAAACGAAGATAAGAGTGGTAAAACAACTTTTGTTAGACCACTCGATCATATAAACATTTAGGTACCATGGGAGGCTGAGGAACAACTGTGCTTAAGTTAGATAAAATTCAAGTTGATTCATATATCAAATTATTTGGAGTTCCTTAGCCATAGATTCAGAGTTGGAGATTCATTGCATCACGTTGATTATGGTAAGACAGGTATGATCTCTAAACTCGTACTTTTATTCCTTTTAGTTTATTTTTACTTGGCTGTTTTTGAAATCATTCGTTATGAATTGTTGAAATTCTTGAAACATAAAAAATAGATTTTTTTTTGGTGATAATTATCTTCAGATTTGATAAGTTGACTGTTTCTTGAGTTTGTCCAAAAATTCTCTGAAAATAATGAATTATTTGTGTTGTTTCTTGAGTTTGTCCAAAATTTTTGTATATGTATCAAATTATGAATTTGAAACTCTAATTCACTAATTGATTGATGTTTGTGTTGTTTGTTTAGTTTGTTTGATAATTTTGAACCATTATGCCTAACTGAATCAAATATTGACTTGTATTGAAATTTGGTCGCATTTGCTTGCATATACATGTATATCATTGAACAGGTCATAGCAAGGAGGCTAGAGCCGAGAATAAAATTTGTTTGCCCGACAAATAGGTACATGTTTACTACATAATTTCCTGTTTTGTTTGGGTGATGATGATTTTGTGAGCCTATTGGCTAGCCGCTTGGCTTTTTCTTTTTCTTTTTGAGATCTGAAGGACCGGGGAAGCTATTTGAAATTCCCCGATGCTCCCGGTGCAGGGGAGGTTATGGCGAAATTTTTCAAAAATTTAGGGTGTTAGCCAAATTTTTGAAGTTTTGAAAATTCTCAGAAACTAAAGAGTTGGAGAATGGAAGCCAGATCGATCGTAGAGTTGAATTGATCAAACCACTTTCGACTTTGTTCCTTTTCGGGGACGAAAAGTTTTAAGTGGGGGAGATTGTAACAACCCGTAAAATGCGAGCCAGTTTGAAATTTTTATTTTGGCAACTTTAGTGAATTTTGAATATTTAAAATGAATTATTTTAAATAATATCGACGAGAAATTTATTTTGAATATAATTAGAACGTATATAGTATATACGTCGTCGTTAGAATATATAATAATTATATATAATTATAAAAGGAATTGAAAATGGCGCGGTAGTTCGAAAATTCGATTTCTAATTTCAAATGAATATACAGAATTCAATATAAGTCAGAATTGAACGAAACAAGAAATATTTGAATCTGTATAACTATATCTTTGTAACGAAGTTAACAAACTGAGATTTCATTTTAGAAATGATAAGATATGTCCAGTTTAAAATTAGAAATAGTCGCTGTGGAATTTATATATATATTTATATATATAAGGCCCTTAAAAATAGCAATTTTGCAAACGACCTCGGATTTCGACGAAACCAGTTTTGTTGGGTCCGTGATGTTAAGTTATTGCTAGGTTTCAGATTTCATAATTTTTCGAATCAATATGTGAGCGTGGCAAAGGAAAACGCGTTTGACCAGTTTCAGTTGATTTTAATCGACTGGAAATTGGCCAGTTTTCAAACGGTTTCAGAATTCGACGAAACTAGTTTTGTTAGGACCGTATCGTCAATACGAAGCTAGAAAATATTTTTCTGTAATTTTTCGAGTTCATATGCGACCCCGGTAATTTGAAATGTACGTTTAAAATGCAATATAGTGATTTAAATGTAAATTGAACGGAAACTGATTCAAACGATCAAATCAGCTTGCGATACATATCCCATTGTGTTCGGAATGGGGGTAAGACGCTATGGACGACAGGCGGTGGACCTCGTTTAGAGGTCGTATGTAAAAGTCAACTTTTTATAAAAATAAAATAATTAATAAAAAAAAAAACCCCTTAACTACCCAGGCCCCCCGTTCCTCATTCAGAAAAAAATAAAAAAAACCCCAAATCAATTCGATCGCGCCCCTCCCCCACGAGCTCACCGCTCCGCCTCCTCCATCCTCCACCAACGCTCCACCGCACCACCTCATCTCCTCCCCCGTCTATCTCTACTTCCCCTGGCCTCTCTTCACCTCTCGCGAGCAAACCCGAGACCGCCTACATGCCTGCAACGGAAAGCCGCCGCCTCCCTCCCCAGATCGATGCCCCCGCCGATGCTCCTCCTCACGAGCGACGCCCGAAACCCCCCCTTCTGTAAGTCCTTTTTTTTGTCTTCTTCTTTTTTTTATTTTATTATGTTATTTCTGTTTTATTTTTAAGTTTAAATACTGATTTTATATTAAGTTTAAATACTGATTTTATATTAAGTTTAAATACTGATTTTATATTAAGTTTAAATACTGTTTTTTTATAATGTTTAAAACTGATTTTTTATAATGTTTAAAACTGATTTTATATAATGTTTAAAACTGTTTTTTTTAAGTTAAGTAAAAACTGTTTTTTTTAAGTTAAGTAAAAACTGAATTTTATAAAAGTATAAAAACTGATTTTTAAGATGATTTAAAAAAAAAATGATTTATAAACTAAAAGGAGATTAGGAAGTCGAAATAAAAATAGAATTTTTATACATTGAACTTCGATAGAAAAATAGAATTTTTATACATTGAACTTCGAATAAAAATAGAATTTTTATACATTGAACTTCGATAGAAAAATAGAATTTTTATACATTGAACTTCGAATAAAAATAGAATTTTTATACATTGAACTTCGATAGAAAAATAGAATTTTTATACATTGAACTTCGAATAAAAATAGAATTTTTATACATTGAACTTCGAATAAAAATAGAATTTTTATACATTGAACTTCGATAGAAAAATAGAATTTTTATACATTGAACTTTGATATAAAAATAGAATTTTTATATATTGAACTTCGATAGAAAAATAGAATTTTATATATTGAACTTCGATAGAAAAATAGAATTTTATATATTGAACTTTGAAATAAAAATTCGATTTTTATATATGGAACTTTGAAATAAAAATTCGATTTCTATATATTGAATAGCGAACTAAAAATTCGATTTTTATATATTGAATAACGAAGTCAAAATTCGATTTTTACATAGGTAGTAAAAGCGGACGACGAAGATGACGAAGATGCGATAGCAATGAAGTTTTCTATCAATGAAGTGCCGTGGAGCTAGGATAGCTATATGTGAGAATTTCTCACCTTTCTATTTCTTTTCTAGTTATATATTTATACTAGGATGCAGACGGTGCTTAGTAGCACCCGACACCCGTCCACAGACCATGGACTTGTTTGTTTGGTTGCATTTCTTAGTTATGTGATTTGATTTGAATTTAGTTGTTTGGTGATTTTGATTGATGTGTGAATGGCGTGGGCCTTCACTAGACCGGGGATAAGGCTAGGCCTTGTCCCGTTTCTAGTATCGTGCCGTTATGCCGCCGAAATTTTCTAAAATAAGTTAGAAAAATAAAAATATCATTTTATTTAATAGAAATGAATTGAATAGAAATTCATACGTTGGAATAAAATGTTTTATCGTTAAAAATATAATTTCTAACGTGAATGTGAATAAATAAAATATTCATTTACAAACAAGACGGTTTGTTTATGTACACCTATTTGAATGACATTGATTGGGACGATAAATTTTACACATCGCCCAACTGCACAAATAAAATCTGTGTTTGATTGTTTGAAAACCCCACACGGGTGTTGGGATGAAATTTGAAGTTCACTCATCCTGATTGATTGAATATGTCGATCGATTGATTGACAGGCTGTTATAAGCGTTAGATATCTATATTTGATGCTTATACAGTGTAGTGCACTTTGGTTGATGGTTGACTATTTTTCAATGCTAGAATATACATGTGTTGTATGAAAATCCATATAATTAACGTTATATGGTAATTGATTGGGCCTCATTCCAATTTAGAAAATAAAGAATATTATAAAATAAACGTTCATGTGTTGACAGTCTCATCCATTGAGATTGGTCATGTGTTGAACGAAATATTTTAGTAATAAAGTTTACATCTTTATCAATATAAAATAAACGTTCATGTGTTGACAGTACTCATTCATTGAGATTGGTCATGTGTTGAACGAAATATTTTGATAATAACAACTATTTTGAAAAAGGAAATATTTGAAATAGAATATTTGAAAATAGAAATTTATGAAGCCGTGTTGACTAGATTGACGCCATTTTGAATTCAAAATGAATTGAAAACGATTTCGAAATGAATTGAATTGAAATTGAATTGAATTCAAATTGAATTGAAATTTGAATTGAATAGAAACGAATTTATAAAGAAGAATTCAATTTTGCTTTGGATTGAAATGGAAGTTGAAATTGTTTTTGAAACGAATTTAAAACTATTTATATAATTCGTTTTAAATAGAAATCGACGATATATATATTATATATATTATATATATAATATAATGGCATAAATAGAACGCGCCGCGCCGCGGCAGTTCGTGAATTTCGACCATTTATTTCAAACGGACATTACGGGAGATCCGACCATCGGATTCTCCTAAAACAGGAACCGTTGGGTTCGTATCGAAAAGAGCTTTCTAACGAATATTAGAAATTTGAAATCTAACGGTTGGATTTGGAGATACGTCCAAATCAAATTCGAAAAAGGTCGCTGTAAGTGCAGTTCGATGGCCATTGATGGAAATCGACTGTACGGGCCTTGATAAAATTATTAAAAATAGCAATAATTTGTGTAAAATCATAAGAAATGATTTAGAAAGAATTGGGATGAAAACTCCATATTTGAAAAGATAAAAATGGATTTTTATCGAAATGAACTAGTTTTGAACTAGAATTATAATTCTATTTATTTTTAAATAAATAAATTGAATCCGAAAAGGGTTTTAAAAATAACCAAAATTTCCAATGATTGCATTGGAGTGGATTTGAATCGAAATTGTCTTCGGAATATTTCGATGTTGGAATTCGTGATTATACAGGTGTTGTTATGGAAATTTGAAAGATATATATTGATATCGTTATTTCCAATACGACATTTGTTAGTCGTAGAATTCGATATTGAATATAAGCCGATATATTTTCTATTCAGAGCCTTGTATTGAATATCGAATGTGATTTGGGTTTGTCGTGAATGGTGTCTTCACTAACACTATTCTTGAACCCAGTTGAGAAAAGATTAAATCTTTTTATTTAGATTTAATGAAGTGTACCAATTAAATAATATTTAATTGGAATTGAATTGATATTGATTTTTGGGTTTATCGTGAACAGTGTTTTAAATAACACTTGTTCTTTAACCCGATAATTAATGGAATGTGATTTGGGTTTGTCGTGAATGGTGTCTTCACTAACACTATTCTTGAACCCAGTTGAGAAAAGATTAAATCTTTTTATTTAGATTTAATGAAGTGTACCAATTAAATAATATTTAATTGGAATTGAATTGATATTGATTTTTGGGTTTATCGTGAACAGTGTTTTAAATAACACTTGTTCTTTAACCCGATAATTAATGGAATGTGATTTGGGTTTGTCGTGAATGGTGTCTTCACTAACACTATTCTTGAACCCAGTTGAGAAAAGATTAAATCTTTTTATTTAGATTTAATGAAGTGTACCAATTAAATGATATTTAATTGGAATTGAATTGGTATTGATTTTTGGGTTTATCGTGAACAGTGTTTTAAATAACACTTGTTCTTTAACCCGATAATTAATGGAATGTGATTTTGGGTTTATCGTGAATCGTGTTTTAAATGACACTGATTCTTTAACCCAGATAATGATTAAAACTAAGTGGAGTTTTAATGAATCTTTAATTAGATTGAAAAGATCGAGAATGGAGTATCACCAGTTTTGCTCCAGGCGATAGTTAAATCTTTAATTAGATTTGAACGTGAAATTTAGAAACTAACTGTCGGTTAGCCAAGCAGAAGGGTTTTCTGGATATTGATCTGATGTTGGTTTCGGCCTTCGGGGTTAATATTTGGGGAATTATTCTCTTGATTAATTTACGGTTAGTGACTAATGAATTGGAATGAGGCGTATGTTGTGTTTGTGTAACACTTATTTAAAATATACGCGAGTTATTCGGAAAGACCGGGTTCATCCCATTCTGAATAACTGATACGACGATAAGTCGAAGATGAAGACGATGGTCGAAGACCGGAGGTCTTCACGTCGTTTGGGTGATAACTGATGATCTTGATTGGGCTGTACACCCAAGAAGATGGAAACAGTTAGTGATCGTCCAGATGTACTTGGAGATCGATGGATATGCGGGGTACTAGGTGCCTCCGGTTTCGTTCAGACCCAGAACGGACTTGTAAATGGACTGTGTGTCTGACATCGGATTTCATTCTGTGTGACTGATATCGGTTGCATAGGATGGTTTGCCTGTGTGGCATGCTAAGATGCAAATGATCAAGGCTTCTGTTGAAAAGCAAAGTCTTGTGGTGATGATCAAAGCACGGCCTTTGTGGCGTAGCTTTGTGTAACGTTTGCTTCGCGAGTTTCACACCCGGTATGAACCAAAAACGGGAGAGGACCTCAGGGAGGGCATGCGTTTCTTTCTAGTTAGAAGTGGCGTCAGTGGTTTTACACGCCCTGACGAGTTTGACTTATGTGGTTGTTGCTGTTGCGAGGCGCCTCGGATTGATCGGTCGTTCTCGAACCGATGGAGTCATTTAGTTGGCTCGTTTACGCCCCATAGGGCGGGGAAACGTATTGTTCAGGCACTATAATCCACATCGGTGGACCGGCCCTGTCGCTCCATGGGGCAGTTGCGGCTGTTCCTGTGGCTCGGGCTAGAGAGTCACGAATCGGTGGAGGACGATCCCTGGCCTCGGTTCATAGACGGAAATCCAATTTCCAAATACGCGACATTTGCGGTTTTAATTGTAATCCTATATATGGCGACATAGTGGGATGGGGCGCTTATGCCGCCTATGATTGATACTTATGATTTGAAGTTGTTTTATACACTATGCACTTATAATAGTATCAAATGATTTGTTTTAAACGTATCAAGCATTCTTGGCTGTTATAAGGTAAAAACCCTATCCCCCGGCTTGCGTTGCATTGTGTGATAGGACCTGGGTCTTATAACAGCTTCATTTTTCTTTATTTAGCATTGCGCTGTTGTTTTATGCACTGGTATTCTTGGGAGGAAACCCGTTCCGTGTTATACGGCGTGGTCCCTTGATTTACCCAATGATTGAAAATAAAGATTTATAACTGTTTTAGTTCTCACACCAGTCACATGACTGACCTGGAGTTTATTGTTTTAACCTAAACTCTGGGTGCCCCTATTTTGACACGGGCAGCTAGTAGTTTTGGTTTTGCAGATTTATATTCACAGGATCCTGGTTTACAGCTGGAACGATATCCGGAAAGCTTTGTATCCGTATATCTCTTCTAGTTGTGTATTGTATTATTTTCCGCTGCTATGTATTTAAATGTAATTTAAATCTCTGATATTCCTGTGTAATATTTATTCATTTATACTCTGTATATTCTTGTAATCTGATGCATTGTTGTAATATACAATGAAATGTTCTTCTGTATGAGTTCTGTTGTGGTTTGTTCTCGAACTATCCGACGCTTTCCTTTACGGGGAGGTTGCGGGTCTTTACACGTGGTATCAGAGCTTTGGTTTACAAAGCTAGAGAACAAGACACATTAGAACCATACGAAAGAATTCATCAGGTATTGGATTAGCAATATCCAATTAGAATGACTCGTTAGAGATAGGATCAGTAGCATCCTAGAACGAGTGTGAAGAGTATATTTTTCAAATGAAAACAAATTTCGTTTTGAAAATTTAAATCAATTATTCGTATGTGATTATTTATTTTATATTGATTAGGACAATCCGATATATAAAGATTTTGCATATATGTCTTGCAAACGTGTATTCGAAGTTTTAATATATTGGGTAGATATAGAATCCCTCTAGTGCCCGGGAGTAATTCTGGTGATGGGGCACTGTCGCCAGTATTTATTTTCGAGTGACGAAAGTGAGATTTCTATATATTTCCCATAGACTGGTGTGAGAACCAAAACTAATATAGTTAGAACACATTGTTGTGAATTGGCATTAAAAACATGATTTTTGTATATGTATCAAATTATGAATTTGAAACTCTAATTCACTAATTGATTGATGTTTGTGTTGTTTGTTTAGTTTGTTTGATAATTTTGAACCATTATGCCTAACTGAATCAAATATTGACTTGTATTGAAATTTGGTCGCATTTGCTTGCATATACATGTATATCATTGAACAGGTCATAGCAAGGAGGCTAGAGCCGAGAATAAAATTTGTTTGCCCGACAAATAGGTACATGTTTACTACATAATTTCCTGTTTTGTTTGGGTGATGATGATTTTGTGAGCCTATTGGCTAGCCGCTTGGCTTTTTCTTTTTCTTTTTGAGATCTGAAGGACCGGGGAAGCTATTTGAAATTCCCCGATGCTCCCGGTGCAGGGGAGGTTATGGCGAAATTTTTCAAAAATTTAGGGTGTTAGCCAAATTTTTGAAGTTTTGAAAATTCTCAGAAACTAAAGAGTTGGAGAATGGAAGCCAGATCGATCGTAGAGTTGAATTGATCAAACCACTTTCGACTTTGTTCCTTTTCGGGGACGAAAAGTTTTAAGTGGGGGAGATTGTAACAACCCGTAAAATGCGAGCCAGTTTGAAATTTTTATTTTGGCAACTTTAGTGAATTTTGAATATTTAAAATGAATTATTTTAAATAATATCGACGAGAAATTTATTTTGAATATAATTAGAACGTATATAGTATATACGTCGTCGTTAGAATATATAATAATTATATATAATTATAAAAGGAATTGAAAATGGCGCGGTAGTTCGAAAATTCGATTTCTAATTTCAAATGAATATACAGAATTCAATATAAGTCAGAATTGAACGAAACAAGAAATATTTGAATCTGTATAACTATATCTTTGTAACGAAGTTAACAAACTGAGATTTCATTTTAGAAATGATAAGATATGTCCAGTTTAAAATTAGAAATAGTCGCTGTGGAATTTATATATATATTTATATATATAAGGCCCTTAAAAATAGCAATTTTGCAAACGACCTCGGATTTCGACGAAACCAGTTTTGTTGGGTCCGTGATGTTAAGTTATTGCTAGGTTTCAGATTTCATAATTTTTCGAATCAATATGTGAGCGTGGCAAAGGAAAACGCGTTTGACCAGTTTCAGTTGATTTTAATCGACTGGAAATTGGCCAGTTTTCAAACGGTTTCAGAATTCGACGAAACTAGTTTTGTTAGGACCGTATCGTCAATACGAAGCTAGAAAATATTTTTCTGTAATTTTTCGAGTTCATATGCGACCCCGGTAATTTGAAATGTACGTTTAAAATGCAATATAGTGATTTAAATGTAAATTGAACGGAAACTGATTCAAACGATCAAATCAGCTTGCGATACATATCCCATTGTGTTCGGAATGGGGGTAAAACGCTATGGACGACAGGCGGTGGACCTCGTTTAGAGGTCGTATGTAAAAGTCAACTTTTTATAAAAATAAAATAATTAATAAAAAAAAAAAACCCCTTAACTACCCAGGCCCCCCGTTCCTCATTCAGAAAAAAATAAAAAAACCCCCAAATCAATTCGATCGCGCCCCTCCCCCACGAGCTCACCGCTCCGCCTCCTCCTTCCTCCACCAACGCTCCACCGCACCACCTCATCTCCTCCCCCGTCTATCTCTACTTCCCCTGGCCTCTCTTCACCTCTCGCGAGCAAACCCGAGACCGCCTACATGCCTGCAACGGAAAGCCGCCGCCTCCCTCCCCAGATCGATGCCCCCGCCGATGCTCCTCCTCACGAGCGACGCCCGAAACCCCCCCCTTCTGTAAGTCCTTTTTTTTGTCTTCTTCTTTTTTTTATTTTATTATGTTATTTCTGTTTTATTTTTAAGTTTAAATACTGATTTTATATTAAGTTTAAATACTGATTTTATATTAAGTTTAAATACTGATTTTATATTAAGTTTAAATACTGTTTTTTTATAATGTTTAAAACTGATTTTTTATAATGTTTAAAACTGATTTTATATAATGTTTAAAACTGTTTTTTTTAAGTTAAGTAAAAACTGTTTTTTTTAAGTTAAGTAAAAACTGAATTTTATAAAAGTATAAAAACTGATTTTTAAGATGATTTAAAAAAAAAATGATTTATAAACTAAAAGGAGATTAGGAAGTCGAAATAAAAATAGAATTTTTATACATTGAACTTCGATAGAAAAATAGAATTTTTATACATTGAACTTCGAATAAAAATAGAATTTTTATACATTGAACTTCGATAAAAAAATAGAATTTTTATACATTGAACTTCGAATAAAAATAGAATTTTTATACATTGAACTTCGATAGAAAAATAGAATTTTTATACATTGAACTTCGAATAAAAATAGAATTTTTATACATTGAACTTCGAATAAAAATAGAATTTTTATACATTGAACTTCGATAGAAAAATAGAATTTTTATACATTGAACTTCGATATAAAAATAGAATTTTTATATATTGAACTTCGATAGAAAAATAGAATTTTATATATTGAACTTCGATAGAAAAATAGAATTTTATATATTGAACTTTGAAATAAAAATTCGATTTTTATATATGGAACTTTGAAATAAAAATTCGATTTCTATATATTGAATAGCGAACTAAAAATTCGATTTTTATATATTGAATAACGAAGTCAAAATTCGATTTTTACATAGGTAGTAAAAGCGGACGACGAAGATGACGAAGATGCGATAGCAATGAAGTTTTCTATCAATGAAGTGCCGTGGAGCTAGGATAGCTATATGTGAGAATTTCTCACCTTTCTATTTCTTTTCTAGTTATATATTTATACTAGGATGCAGACGGTGCTTAGTAGCACCCGACACCCGTCCACAGACCATGGACTTGTTTGTTTGGTTGCATTGCTTAGTTATGTGATTTGATTTGAATTTAGTTGTTTGGTGATTTTGATTGATGTGTGAATGGCGTGGGCCTTCACTAGACCGGGGATAAGGCTAGGCCTTGTCCCGTTTCTAGTATCGTGCCGTTATGCCGCCGAAATTTTCTAAAATAAGTTAGAAAAAAAATAATATCATTTTATTTAATAGAAATGAATTGAATAGAAATTCATACGTTGGAATAAAATGTTTTATCGTTAAAAATATAATTTCTAACGTGAATGTGAATAAATAAAATATTCATTTACAAACTAGACGGTTTGTTTATGTACACCTATTTGAATGACATTGATTGGGACGATAAATTTTACACATCGCCCAACTGCACAAATAAAATCTGTGTTTGATTGTTTGAAAACCCCACACGGGTGTTGGGATGAAATTTGAAGTTCACTCATCCTGATTGATTGAATATGTCGATCGATTGATTGACAGGCTGTTATAAGCGTTAGATATCTATATTTGATGCTTATACAGTGTAGTGCACTTTGGTTGATGGTTGATTATTTTTCAATGCTAGAATATACATGTGTTGTATGAAAATCCATATAATTAACGTTATATGGTAATTGATTGGGCCTCATTCCAATTTAGAAAATAAAGAATATTATAAAATAAACGTTCATGTGTTGACAGTCTCATCCATTGAGATTGGTCATGTGTTGAACGAAATATTTTAGTAATAAAGTTTACATCTTTATCAATATAAAATAAACGTTCATGTGTTGACAGTACTCATTCATTGAGATTGGTCATGTGTTGAACGAAATATTTTGATAATAACAACTATTTTGAAAAAGGAAATATTTGAAATAGAATATTTGAAAATAGAAATTTATGAAGCCGTGTTGACTAGATTGACGCCATTTTGACGTGAACGATATTTATATCGATTTGAAAACGATTTCTAATTCAAAATGAATTGAAAACGATTTCGAAATGAATTGAATTGAAATTGAATTGAATTCAAATTGAATTGAAATTTGAATTGAATAGAAACGAATTTATAAAGAAGAATTCAATTTTGCTTTGGATTGAAATGGAAGTTGAAATTGTTTTTGAAACGAATTTAAAACTATTTATATAATTCGTTTTAAATAGAAATCGACGATATATATATTATATATATTATATATATAATATAATGGCCTAAATAGAACGCGCCGCGCCGCGGCAGTTCGTGAATTTCGACCATTTATTTCAAACGGACATTACGGGAGATCCGACCGTCGGATTCTCCTAAAACCGGAACCGTTGGGTTCGTATCGAAAAGAGCTTTCTAACGAATATTAGAAATTTGAAATCTAACGGTTGGATTTGGAGATACGTCCAAATCAAATTCGAAAAAGGTCGCTGTAAGTGCAGTTCGATGGCCATTGATGGAAATCGACTGTACGGGCCTTGATAAAATTATTAAAAATAGCAATAATTTGTGTAAAATCATAAGAAATGATTTAGAAAGAATTGGGATGAAAACTCCATATTTGAAAAGATAAAAATGGATTTTTATCGAAATGAACTAGTTTTGAACTAGAATTATAATTCTATTTATTTTTAAATAAATAAATTGAATCCGAAAAGGGTTTTAAAAATAACCAAAATTTCCAATGATTGCATTGGAGTGGATTTGAATCGAAATTGTCTTCGGAATATTTCGATGTTGGAATTCGTGATTATACAGGTGTTGTTATGGAAATTTGAAAGATATATATTGATATCGTTATTTCCAATACGACATTTGTTAGTCGTAGAATTCGATATTGAATATAAGCCGATATATTTTCTATTCAGAGCCTTGTATTGAATATCGAATGTGATTTGGGTTTGTCGTGAATGGTGTCTTCACTAACACTATTCTTGAACCCAGTTGAGAAAAGATTAAATCTTT
Organism: Allium sativum; assembly: GCA_030737875.1. Lineage (NCBI taxonomy): Eukaryota > Viridiplantae > Streptophyta > Magnoliopsida > Asparagales > Amaryllidaceae > Allium > Allium sativum. Next base: position 629,187,697 of record CM060920.1, read on the forward strand.
TTATTTAGATTTAATGAAGTGTACCAATTAAATAATATTTAATTGGAATTGAATTGATATTGATTTTTGGGTTTATCGTGAACAGTGTTTTAAATAACACTTGTTCTTTAACCCGATAATTAATGGATTGTGATTTGGGTTTGTCGTGAATGGTGTCTTCACTAACACTATTCTTGAACCCAGTTGAGAAAAGATTAAATCTTTTTATTTAGATTTAATGAAGTGTACCAATTAAATAATATTTAATTGGAATTGAATTGATATTGATTTTTGGGTTTATCGTGAACAGTGTTTTAAATAACACTTGTTCTTTAACCCGATAATTAATGGAATGTGATTTGGGTTTGTCGTGAATGGTGTCTTCACTAACACTATTCTTGAACCCAGTTGAGAAAAGATTAAATCTTTTTATTTAGATTTAATGAAGTGTACCAATTAAATGATATTTAATTGGAATTGAATTGGTATTGATTTTTGGGTTTATCGTGAACAGTGTTTTAAATAACACTTGTTCTTTAACCCGATAATTAATGGAATGTGATTTTGGGTTTATCGTGAATCGTGTTTTAAATGACACTGATTCTTTAACCCAGATAATGATTAAAACTAAGTGGAGTTTTAATGAATCTTTAATTAGATTGAAAAGATCGAGAATGGAGTATCACCAGTTTTGCTCCAGGCGATAGTTAAATCTTTAATTAGATTTGAACGTGAAATTTAGAAACTAACTGTCGGTTAGCCAAGCAGAAGGGTTTTCTGGATATTGATCTGATGTTGGTTTCGGCCTTCGGGGTTAATATTTGGGGAATTATTCTCTTGATTAATTTACGGTTAGTGACTAATGAATTGGAATGAGGCGTATGTTGTGTTTGTGTAACACTTATTTAAAATATACGCGAGTTATTCGGAAAGACCGGGTTCATCCCATTCTGAATAACTGATACGACGATAAGTCGAAGATGAAGACGATGGTCGAAGACCGGAGGTCTTCACGTCATTTGGGTGATAACTGATGATCTTGATTGGGCTGTACACCCAAGAAGATGGAAACAGTTAGTGATCGTCCAGATGTACTTGGAGATCGATGGATATGCGGGGTACTAGGTGCCTCCGGTTTCGTTCAGACCCAGAACGGACTTGTAAATGGACTGTGTGTCTGACATCGGATTTCATTCTGTGTGACTGATATCGGTTGCATAGGATGGTTTGCCTGTGTGGCATGCTAAGATGCAAATGATCAAGGCTTCTGTTGAAAAGCAAAGTCTTGTGGTGATGATCAAAGCACGGCCTTTGTGGCGTAGCTTTGTGTAACGTTTGCTTCGCGAGTTTCACACCCGGTATGAACCAAAAACGGGAGAGGACCTCAGGGAGGGCATGCGTTTCTTTCTAGTTAGAAGTGGCGTCAGTGGTTTTACACGCCCTGACGAGTTTGACTTATGTGGTTGTTGCTGTTGCGAGGCGCCTCGGATTGATCGGTCGTTCTCGAACCGATGGAGTCATTTAGTTGGCTCGTTTACGCCCCATAGGGCGGGGAAACGTATTGTTCAGGCACTATAATCCACATCGGTGGACCGGCCCTGTCGCTCCATGGGGCAGTTGCGGCTGTTCCTGTGGCTCGGGCTAGAGAGTCACGAATCGGTGGAGGACGATCCCTGGCCTCGGTTCATAGACGGAAATCCAATTTCCAAATACGCGACATTTGCGGTTTTAATTGTAATCCTATATATGGCGACATAGTGGGATGGGGCGCTTATGCCGCCTATGATTGATACTTATGATTTGAAGTTGTTTTATACACTATGCACTTATAATAGTATCAAATGATTTGTTTTAAACGTATCAAGCATTCTTGGCTGTTATAAGGTAAAAACCCTATCCCCCGGCTTGCGTTGCATTGTGTGATAGGACCTGGGTCTTATAACAGCTTCATTTTTCTTTATTTAGCATTGCGCTGTTGTTTTATGCACTGGTATTCTTGGGAGGAAACCCGTTCCGTGTTATACGGCGTGGTCCCTTGATTTACCCAATGATTGAAAATAAAGATTTATAACTGTTTTAGTTCTCACACCAGTCACATGACTGACCTGGAGTTTATTGTTTTAACCTAAACTCTGGGTGCCCCTATTTTGACACGGGCAGCTAGTAGTTTTGGTTTTGCAGATTTATATTCACAGGATCCTGGTTTATAGCTGGAACGATATCCGGAAAGCTTTGTATCCGTATATCTCTTCTAGTTGTGTATTGTATTATTTTCCGCTGCTATGTATTTAAATGTAATTTAAATCTCTGATATTTCTGTGTAATATTTATTCATTTATACTCTGTATATTCTTGTAATCTGATGCATTGTTGTAATATACAATGAAATGTTCTTCTGTATGAGTTCTGTGTTGGTTTGTTCTCGAACTATCCGACGCTTTCCTTTCCGGGGAGGTTGCGGGTCTTTACAGGTATAATTCTTAACTAGAGGAGATATTATTTTAAATCACAGGATGATTGGACAAATTTTATACTATCTTTGAATTAGAGCTTATTTCACGACCATCTTCTATATCTACCATATTTCTGTCATTCATCATGGTTTTATTTAATTTGGGGAGTTCTAATTATTCTTAACATTAAAAATAAAATAAAATAAAAATAAATAAATAATTTATCCTTGGTATTCACTCCCATTTAAAAATCCTCGCGGTTATGCGTGGGTGAATAACCTTAATTTCTATGTGCTTCCATTCTCACTTAAAAGACCTTCGGGCTGTGCATGGATGGAACTCATTAGAGAGGATAAAGTTAAGTTACTACTAACCCCATTTAAAAGACCTTTGGGCTATGCGTGGTTAGAAAGTGCTTAACACTTTTTAGCATATTTAAAATCTTTAAAATTCATATTTAAATATTCAATTTTTATTGAACTCTCCTCATTCGATAAAATCCATTGTAAATCCATTCATTCTGAAAGTGAAATTTGCTTCTGATTTAAAGACTATTATGATTTTTGTTTGATTAAATGGGATTTGCGATATATATTCTCTCTCTTAATTTGAATTTATATTTATAGTCAATATTCGTCACTGTTTCAATTTCTATTATCCTTTTGATGATAACAAAAGGGGGAGAATTGTCAAGATTTTGAATTGTTGGATTTCATCATTCATATTTTTCCACATATATAGGAGGAGTTCAGTTGTAGGGGGAGCATACAAATAGGGGGAGTAATATATTTCACGTTCAAACACATTCAAAATCTTTTATTTGTTTGTCATCATCAAAAGGGGGAGATTGTTGTATATAACAGTGTTGTATACACAATTATATGATTTTTGTTTGATGATAACAACCAAATATATTTTATTATTGAATGTGTTTGTAACTGTACTGGTATACTACACAACAGATAGCAATATAATATTTCTATTTGAATAAAATACAACTATACAAAAATTTAAATATTCACACAGTATTTTATTTGAATAAGAATATTTTATTTCGATATTTAAACAGTACAGATTTACAACTCCACTATTTGTACATATATCACTGATATACATTTCAATATATTCAATTTCGTACTTAGCTCCTCTTTACAACACTTACAAATTCATACACACTACATTTCTATACAGTTCACTCGTATATACTGACGCATATGAATATCATCATCTTCAGTCTTCTTGACTTCACAGCATTCCACAGTCAATCCAGTTATCTTCATACCTGTCACATACAGAAGAACACACACAGTAGACTGCCACAAAAATAAAAAATAAATAAAAGCAAATAAAAAATTTATTTTTAATTTTTATTTGCCTCAGATTTGCGGTGTGTTTCTCACCATTTTTCTAGACTTTGTTTGATATGCAGGGACATAAAAAACTCGTCTGATGGCTGCATGTACACACGTATACACGTGTGCACTGCCACGCCAATCAATATGCATCTGAGGAGTAGCCACAAGGACCATCTCAACTCAGTGCATATGGTCGAGAGTGCTAAATCAAAACAGCAAAAACAAGTGGTCGAGCGTAATGAAAAATGCGAGTACAAAGTAAAAACATGATCAGCAATAAAGAATCAAAAAGAAAATCATTTTTTTTTGAGAGCAACTCAAGGCAGGCTTAAATCAAGTATTTCAAAAATCATGCAAAGAAAAACATCTCAGTTTTAAGGTCATGTCCAAACAGCAAGACAATATGGTGTGCAAACTGCATGGCACATATACATACGAGTGGATGTCTCAAGGTTCAAGTATATATATATATATATATATATATATATATATGATCAGTGTGTATGGCCAAACAAGACAATGACAGAGTACACATATGGTTAGAAGAACAATGAATATAGTATAGCAGTCTATTTTTAGTTCATGATTCATTCTGAAAACACAAGAGTAAAGCAACAGTTCAATGATCGGTTAGCAAGCATGAGTGGTATATGGTGCATACACAAGGTGAAGTGGCATAGTGTAGAGCAGCAATAATATACACAAGCCAAAGGCATTTCAAGATGCAAACTGGTGGCGCACAAACATGAATGGCAACAGGAAAATGAATGCTTGGAGTTTTATCTTTGAAGAAGAATTCAAAGACATAAGTGCAGTGGATTCAGGCATGAAATGATAAAAGCAAGAACTAGTTAAAGTGATAAACAAATATCACAAATTCAGCATAATGCAGCAAATTGGTTAAGGCATGATCAAGCTCACACAATGGTGCATAGATGAATAGCTCATTAACAGGATCAATAAAGAACAACAAGAACAATATGAAGCTTAATCAAGGATAAGTGAACATTTCAGATTTAATCAAACATGGGTGCATAGACATGTATAAAAATAGATTGCAAGTGGAATTGGACACACAACAATTACAAACAGTGGGACACAGGAAACTACACAGTTCAAGCAAATATTTTTAAAACAATGTACAACAGTTTTTAAACATGAATATAGCAAACCAAACTGTCTGGTGCAACAAGCAAGGAGTACAGCATCAATTAAAAGTTTGGCAAGTTCAAGTGTTGATTATGTTCAAAGGAAGATCAAAAGCAGTACACAAGTAATGGCGCTGATTCATGTATGGGAACAGCAGTATAATGGTCAAGCACAAATTCAAGTTCATGCAGCAAGGAGCTCAGTGCATATAGTGGAGTATCAATGGTGTATTTACATATACACTGGTTTGTATATATGTAAACAAGGGAGTAATGTGATCAAATGAAGCATCAGTTCTTATCAGTTCAAAGTTGATCAAGTTCAAGCTGAATTCAAATTGCAACAAACACATGAATGGCAATATGTACAAGTGAACAAGAGAACATAGGTAGTGCAGCAGTTCTAAAGACAAGCACATGGCCGAGGCAGCACATGTTTGGCATGAAGCAATCTCAAGGTTTCAAATGAACGCATTCCAGAGAATTCGGCAATCACAAGTGTAATCAAGACATCTGTTCTTATCAGTTTTTTTCTTTTATGAAGTAGTAAATCCAAGGAAGCAAAATTCCAGTTTAAAAATCATGTTAAAAAAGTCAAATGAAAGAGGATATGAAATTCCAGAATTAATCAAAGAAATCGCCAGAGTAGCTGAAGACTTCAAGCCCAAGATTTATGCAATATACTCAAGTTTAAATTCGAAGAAACCTCCAGAATAGTGGAAGTATTCATAGCAATATTCAAATCGAAGAAATTTCCAGAAGTTCAAGAACAATTAAAAGCCGATTTCAAAAGCCCCAAAATTTTCGAATATATCAAATCAAGGGTTTCAAAGATCAAGACTTAATCAAAAATTCCAGAACATACGATGATTTAAAGTTCCAATATTTCCGTATATATCATAACCAAAGTGTAATACGAAATCAGAGCACAAAATTAGGGTCTCAAAACCCTATAAGAACACCCATATCATCATCGGCTATTTTCATCCAAGATCGAGAAAATTAAAAGCAAACAATTGAATTAAAAATCATACCAGGAAAAGAAGAAGACTTGGATCCAAATCAAAGCTTCATCTACTCAACCGAAGAAGAGCTTGCAATAGGAACTCGAGAACATCATAGCATCGGATTTCAGAATCAAAGAACCAAAACCCTAATCACAGTCGCCATTTCTATTTAAGAAGGAAACCCTAGAGCCGCCATTTTTACAATTACAAAGAGATCGGACTCAAGAAAGAAGTGGTGAAGTAATTAAAAAAGGAGGCCGACCAAGTTTCAACTAAAGGGGATAACCCCTATTCTAAATCCTAGGGTTTTCAAAGTTTTTCTTAAGGGTTTTTATTGTTTTGTTTTTGTTCGTCTTTAATTTCAATCAAGTCTAGAAGTTTTCTAGTTTGTCTCTAAAACTAGGGAGACGAATTACAGTGTTTGTAATTCGGGGAAATCTGGTTTTGGGAATAAAAACCAGTGCAGGGTTTTGAGCGTAGGGTTAAGAACAGTTGGGAGCGAGTGTCGCGAGTTTACAGGGGATTGTAAGCGTAGAGATTGTTTTAACTCCTAGTAGAAACCTTGGGGAATGCAGCAGTAGGCAGGTTTTTGCCGAAGCTGGGTATATTTGTGTGTTATTTATTTTCTGCATTTCTTCTGATTATTATCTGTGCTGTGATTATTTAATTACTCTGTGAAAATCTGCGATAAACCCTATTCACCCCCCCTCTAGGGTTAATTTAGATCCTACATTTTGGACTTACTTGCGACACGACTGTGAGATTTCTTTGTTTAAAATAATTAATTAATTAAATTAATTTGTTTGCTATGTAATGATCACATGTTTACGATTAAGATCTATTTTGTTTGACATGTTTGATGATGGTTGATCTGTGTTTGTGATGGATAGTTATAGATCCACATGTACTAGTCCAGTAGTATGTTATCACTTTTATTTTATTTTATTCATTTATGTCATCACTTTTATTTTATTTTACTGAATTAGTCTAATTTATCAATTCATTATAAAAATATGATTTGTCACTTTTTATGTTATCACTTTTATTTTAGTTGTATTGAATTGATTTAGTTTATCAATTCAACATCAAAATAAAATTTGCTATTTGTATTGAATTGATTTAGTTTATCAGTTGACACCAAAAATTGACGTTGTGGTAAATAGGAAAATGGTTAACCAAAAACCATTATTTTAATTGACAAATTACGATGACACTTTTATTTACATTTTCTTATGTAAATAAAAGAACCAATTTTGTGAATAGAATTTATTTACATTTTCTTATGTATATAAAAGAACCAATTTTGTGAATAGAATTTATTTACATTTTCTTATGTAAATAAAAGAACCAATTTTGTGAATAGAATTTATTTACATTTTCTTATGTAAATAAAAGAACCAATTTTGTGAATAGAATTTATTTACCTTTTTTTAATCAAAACAAAAAGAAAAAAATAAAAAGAACAAAATATAAGATAACCTTTATTTACAATTTTATGTAAATAAAAAGAACAAACCTTGCAATGACCTTTATTTACATTTTCTATGTAAATAAAAAGAACAAATTTTGCGATGACATTTTATTTGCACTTTCTTATGTAAATAAAAAGAACAAATTTTGTGAACACTTTTATTTACATTTTTATCTATGTGAATATAAAGAAGAAAAATCTGATGATATTTTTATTTACATTTAGTGTAAATAAACATGAGTTAAAGAAAAAGAAGGAAACATTTATTTACATGTATTGTAAATAATAAGAAAAAGAAGGAAACATTTATTTACATGTAGTGTAAATAAATAAGAAAAAGTAAGAGAAACATTTATTTACACGTAGTGTAAATAAATAAGAAAAAGAAAAAAACATTTATTTACATTTAGGTAAATAAATAAGAAAAAGGGAAGAGATCACATCTATTTACATTTAGAGTAAATAAAACATAACATTCAAAAAAGGGACATTTTATTTATGTTTAGCGTAAATAAAATATGACATAGAATTACATATTTTTGTTTGCGTTATTAGATGCAAACAAAACATAGAAAGGATTTACACTTTTTTAATTACAAATTAGTTTTTAATTAAAAAAATGAATTTTAAAAGGTGTATTTTATTTATAATTTAGATATAAATAAAAATAGTGATATTTTTATCGTCATTTTAGATCCGATAAAAAGAGTGAATTTAAGTGATATTTTTATCGTCATTTTAGGTGCGATAAAAAGGATAGATTATGATAGTTGAAATCGCCAAATGTTTTATATTTATATTTATATATAAAAATATAAAATTAAAACGAAACGCGCGCACCAGTTCGCCTATCGGCAATTGTAACTTTAAACGATCATACAGAATTATCCGACCGTTGGATTTTCCCAAAACCGCAAAACCGAAACCGTTAGGACCGCACTGGGAAATCTTTGCAATGATATAAATTTCGTCAAAATCCAACGGTTAGATTTCAAGATATGTGTAAATCAAAAATTGGTAAAAACAGCGCCATGGACGCCCTTGACATGTAGTGTCGTTCTATTATATTGGGCTATTTTTAAATAAATAAAAATAGCAATAAATTATTATAAATAAATATTAGCGATATGAAATGATTAAATGATAATTATGCGAGGATTATTTGAAAAGACCGAGTTCAACTCATTTCAAATAATTACACGATGATTAAATCGAAAATATAGAAGATGGTGGTTGAAGACCGGCGATCTTCACATCGAATGGACGACGACCACTGATGCCTTAGACTGACTTGCTCCCAGGAAGGGGTTGAAGCAGTGGTTGTCCGGACGTATGTGTTGGTTGTTCGGATAAGCGAGAACCTCTCAGTTGTCTCCGGTTTCGTTTAGACCCAGAACGGACTTGTAAATGTATGCATGTATGACGTTGGAATTCATTTCATGTAATTAAATCAATTTTTATTAATGTATTTCTGTTTGGTGGTGGAGAATTTATTCTCTGCTTAACACCCTTGTATATATTAATAGTTATCGATCGCATGACATGAATTGTCAATGTGGCACGCCAAGATGCAGATGATCAAGGCTTTTGTTGAAAAGCAAGGCCTTGTGGGATGATCAAAGCATAGCCTGTTTAGGTGTAGCTTTGTGTATAGCGTGACTTCGCGAGCCTCACACCCCGGTACGAGTCAAAAACGAGATATGGACCGTAGGGAGTGCACACGTTTCTTTCTAGCTAGGAGTAGTGTCAGTGCTTAAACTGGCTGGCATTTTACTTTTGTGGATAATGGATTGAGGTACCTCGGATTTATAGGTTGTTAATGGCCATATGGTGGTTCAAAGCAACCGGGAAACGTGTGTTCAGGCATAATTAATCTGCTACTGTTAGGTGGGGACCGGCCCTACCGCATCCAAGGGTTGCCCATAGGTGTGATCCTGAGGCATTTTCTAGAGTGTCTCGAATCGGAGAGGGCAATCCCTAGCCTCGATTTCATGATGGAAAACCAATTTCCAATATGACATTATGGTCTTGATTGTAAACCTATATGTGGCGACATAGTTTATGGTATCTATGCCATCTAGGATTGATACATTTACTTTGAAGTAATTTAAACTGCTTAGACACTGATAATAATAAAATATTATTTTATACCTATTAAGCATGTTTGATCATTATAAGGTAAAACTCTATCCTCCGGTTTGCGTTGCATTGTGTGATGGGACTTGAGTCTTATAATGATTTCATTTTTCAAAAGTCATTGTGTTGTTTTGTATCAATTTATTTAATTATGCACTGGCAATCCAAGGGAGTAAACCCTTCCGCGTTAGCGGCGTGGTCCTGTGATTCGCCATATTGTTAGTTAGTATAGACAGATTTCTCATACCAGTCCCACGACTGACTCGATGTTTGTTTCACTTTGCAAACTCGGGTGCTCTCTCTTTACATGGGCAGCCTCGTGACAGGTCTTGGGGAGACATTTTCTGGACTGGAGCTTGCTGGAAGAGAAGATGAAGACCTCCCTTTTTTTCTTTATTTCTGTTTTAGAGACTTTATTCCATCTTTGTATTTTCATGTACGTTATGAAGTTTAGGCCTATTTCCTTTTGAGACTTATTTTCTTTTCATTCAGACTTTTTATTTTGCTAAGTTGTATCCTGTAAACTGTGTACTATGTGGTTCAGTTGATGTATTGTTTATGACATTTATCTTTCTACTGCAATAATTATGTGTTATGATATTATCTGAGATCTGTTGTTGCTGTACATATGTTGTATTCCAAATGATTATCCTTACTTTTGCACCATGGAAGTTTGGGGTTATCACAGTTGGTATTAGAGCTTAAGGTTAACCTTAGCTTCGGAATATAATATATTTAGAACAATTCGTCTAGATAGAATCAACATTATTCTAAGGCTAGTAGCTTATTAGACATAGGACTAGTAATGTCCTAGAATGAGCACAGGAGAATAGCACATATTAATCAGTCATTACATCATCACCTTCCATTTTGTCCTTACCTTACCTTTCCTTAAGAAGTATCATTTCTGTTGGTCTAACTCTTTCCTTGATGGTACAGACTGATTGAAAATGGACACTCGAGAAAGAACTAGAGGTGGAGCCCGAGGTTGAGGCAGAGGGCCTGCTAGAGATGAGACCATTCGTGAGCAGGACCACGTAGTAGTAGCAACTCCACCCCCACAACCCTTCGACTTGGAGAGAATGTCAAAGAAATTCAGAAATCTAAGGGGTGTACCTTTCACTGGGCGAGAGTCTGCGGTTGAAGCAGAGTCATGGCTAAAGGACTGCGAAAAGATCTTGGAAGGCTTAGAATTAGAGGATCAGCGCAAGCATTTTCTGGCAGTATGGCAATTGAAAGACTTAGCGGGACATTGGTGGGATACAGTCAAGATTTGCAATGATGTGAACAATATGTCTTGGGCCAAATTTAAAGAACTCTTCAATGACAAGTATGTTCCTCCACAAGCAAGAGAGCGCCTTCGCGAGTAGTTCGTCAGCTTACAGCAAGGGAGTATGTCTATTTCTGAGTATGTGAGAAAGTTTGATGAGCTCTCACGTTATGCTTCAGGATTGATTCAAGATCCAGTCGAGAAGAATAAAAGATTCATCAAGGGCCTTTCAAAGAAATATTTAAATAGAGTCACCGCTCATATCAAGCTCCCATTCAATGAAGTAATAGAGATGGCTTTGCTGCTACGAGGAGAATGACGAGTTTGGACAACAGGATAGAGTGAAAAATCAAAGCAACAATAAGAAGGAGCAGGCAAACAGGAAACCGGAGGCAGGAAATTCTTCTACTGCCAAGCCCCAAGGGAAGAAGAGGGACATGACCAAGTTGGCATGCTATAATTGTGGCAAGACTGGGCATTTTGAGTCCAAGTGTAAAGCTCCTAAAAGTGCCAAGAGGAATAAATCTGGACCTAGCCAGAATCGTAGCCAGAGTTCTCAAAATCGTGGCCAGAACCCTCGGAACACTCAGGATTGCTATGACTGCTACAAGCCAGGGCACTTTGCCAGAAATTGTCCCCTACTGAAGAAAACTGAAGTGGCACATGTCTATGAAGGATCGGTTGCACCAGCTTCTACCGAGGGTGCAGGTAAACCCGATGTCTTAGGAGGTACTCTTAATATTAAGAACATTCCTATTACTGTCTTATTTGACATTGGTGCAAAACGAAGTTTTATCTCTAATGATGCAATTAAAAAGTTAAAATTGAAACCAAGAAAACTCAAAGAGTTGATTAGAGCCCATAGCCCGATAGGAGGTACTCTCATTCTCGATCAATATTGTACAGTGCCAATCTCCTACTCTCGTTATCAATCCCCTATAAATTTGATGGTCATGAGTTTCTCTGGGTGTGATGTTATTCTTGGGATAGATTGGTTATCGAGGCATGAGGCCAAAGTTAAATGTGCTAAAATAATTGTCAAAGTTAAAACTAAACTCGGTGATGTATGTATCCCATGCCATGGCTCAGCCACTGACAGAAAAGAATTCTGGTCTTCTCTAGAAGTCACCCCTACTTCTGTTGAGGATATCCCTATTGTCAAAGATTACGCTGATATATTCAAAGAAGTTGATGGCTTGCCTCCGCTTAGAGAAATCAACTTCAGAATTGACTTATCTCTGAATGCAAGGCCTGTCGTACATCCTATTCGGAGAATGTCGCCAAAAGAAAAAGAGGAGCTGAGAAATCAAACCAAGCGGCTTTTGTGGAAGGGTCTGATCAAGCCTAGCTTCTCAAAATGGGGCGCAGCAGTGGTATTTGTCCAAAAGTCAGATGGTACCCTCAGGCTATGTGTGGACTACCGCGACCTCAATAAACAAACTCTAAAAAACAAATATCCACTACTACGAATTGATGATCTATTAGACCGATTGCATGGAGCACGAGTATTTTCTAGGATGGACCCGGCCACAGGATTCCATCAACTTCGCATTGCAGAAGAGTGTGTGCCTTTAACTGCTTTCAGAGGTCTGGGTATATTTTATGAATGGCTAGTAGTGCCTTTCGGTCTATGTAATGCTCCAACATACTTTGTTGATTTGATGAATAAAGTATTCCGAAATGTTTTAAATAAATTCGTGCTTGTGTTCATCGATGACATCCTCATCTTTTCTAAATCCACTGCTGAGAACGAACAACATTTGAGAGAAGTCTTGGAGATTTTGCGAAGAAATGTGTTAAAAGACAAATTCTCCAAATGCATATTCTGGCAAGAAGAGGTGAAATTCCTCGGCCATGTTGTTTCAAAAGAAGGAATTTTAGTAGATCCAGGAAAGATCTCAGCCATCCAAGAATGGAAGCAGCCTAGGACTCCCACAGAAGTCAGAAGTTTCTTAGGACTGGATGGCTATTATCGGAAATTTATCAAAGATTTTTCAAGGATAGCTTTTCCATCGACAAACCTGACCAAGAAGCACACAAAGTTCGTTTGGACACCCGAATGTGAGGCAAAATGTAGGTGGACCAATGCTCCTGTGTTGACCATTATAGATGGCAATCAGGATTTAAAGGTCTGGACTGACGCTTCTAAACAAGGTATTGGTGCAGATGCAAAGATACAAAGTAGTCGCATATGCTCGCCACCAATTGAAACCGCATGAGAAGAATTACGCCGCTCATGATCTTGAGCTAATGGCCATTGTATTTTCTCTAAGGATATGGAGGCACTATCTCTTGGGTGAGAAGCTCGAAATATACACGGATCACAAATCCTTGAAGCATCTATTTACCCAAAGAGATTTGAATATGAGGCTGCAATGCTGGGTTGAATTTCTTGCAGCCTATGACCTGGATATCCTATATACTCCAGGGAAAGCCAACGTTGTAGCCGATGTGCTCAGTAGAAAGAATGCGGAAAGCATCAATCTCATCCTCGCCAATCTCATTATCACTCTTACTCTGATTGATAAAATTTCTGCTCTGCAGAAGGATGATGAGTTTATCCAGAGAATCAGCCAAAGCATTTGGGAAGGTGAAACCACGAGTTTCCAAATTGACGACAAAGGAGTTTTGAGGCTATTAGGCCGAATTTTTGTCCCAAACATTTCTGAGCTCAAAAGGGAGATCATGGATGAATGTCACAAATCTAAGCTTAGCATTCATCCTAGGGTGAGCAAGATGTATCACGACCGCAAGCGCACATTTTGGTGGAAGGCCATAAAGAGGGATATTTCTATTTATGTTGCCAGATGTCCCACTTTTCAGCAAGTTAAAAGTGATCAACAGAAGCTGGCAGGATTGTTACAACCACTAGGAGTTCCAGGATGGAAGTGGGAAGAAAATCTCTATGGACTTCATTAATGGCTTGCCCCGTAGCAGAAAAGGCAACGACAATTTATGGGTGATTGTAGATCGCTTAACAAAAAGTGCCCATTTCATCCCTATCAGATCTAATAGAACAGCTCGAAGTATGGCGCAACTTTATGTCAAAGAGATTGTCAGACTACATGGAGTTCCCAAAAGCTTTGTTAGTGATCAGGATCCAATATCTACTAGCAAATTCTGGGAAGCTTTCCAAGAGGAGCTAGGAACCAAATTGAATTTGAGCACTGCGAACCACCCTCAGACAGATGGCCAGACTGAGAGGGTGAACCGCATATTGGAAGAGTTGTTGCGAGCATGCATTCTTGACTTTGGCTGTTCATGGGAGGACCACTTGCACTTGGTTGTGTTCTCTTATAATAATAGCTACCAGGCAAGCTTGAAGATGTCACCGTTCGAATTATTATATGGCAGACCATGCAGATCTCCGGCATGTTGGGTAGAGACAGGCAATCGATTAGTCTTGGGCCCCGACATGGTTCGTGAAGCATCAGATAAGGTTGATTTGATTAAGAAGCGCCTATTGACTGCTCGGAGCCGACAGAAGAGCTATGCAGACCATCGAAGAAGAGATTTAGAATTCTCTGTTGGCGACTATGTTTACTTGAGGGTTTCTCCATTGAGAGGCGTAGTTCGTTTTGGGTGGACTAGAAAGTTGGCACCAAGATTCATTGGTCCGTTTCCTATTCTCGAAAGGATCGGTACTCTCGCTTATAGAGTGCAGATGCCTGCCTGGGGTGCATGATGTATTTCATGTGTCTCAACTCTGCAAACATGTTAATGACCCTGTGTAACACCCCGCCTCCGCTAGGGTCACTCGCAAAGGAATGCACTAGCTTTAGAGGGGCATTATTGGTAAACATGCACAGAAATATCACAAGACAGAACATATAAAATAGCGGAAGTAAAATCAAACTTTCATAACATGAATAAATAAGGTCTAAAGCCTTTTACATCAGAGTACATCAAAACCTGTCTTGCAATAGTAAAGAAGCATAAAGACATTTTCATAAATTATTTATTTAATTTTCAATTATATATATATATATATATATATATTTCTCTGCGCAACCCATTTCACTTAATTAAGTATACTTTAAGTTTGGGAATTTTTCGTGAAACTTCGCGAGGCCATATCTTGGTCATACGGACTCCGATTTTCGAAAACTCGGACCCTATTTCGCGTATTTTTCCGAGACGAACGCAATGGCATAGCTCGTTTCCCTTGATTCAGATTTTACAGTTTAATTCTGCCTCCATTTATGTTATAACAGGTTATTGAAAATACGGGTTGTTACACCCTGACTTAGTTGTGGAGGAAGCAGCACAACAAGAATTAGAGATTACGCCGAGCTTAACAGTAAAGAGGGAGCTAGTGAAAATCGTTAGCAAAGAAACCCGAGTGCTGAGGAATAAGAGAATCCACCCAGTCAAGCTGTAGTGGAGCGGGGATCCTAGAGACTGTACTTGGGAGACAGAGGATAACATCAAAAAGGCTTACCCCAAGTGCAGAGTGGACATCTCCAAATAACTCTTGTGCTAAGGTACATTTACCATAATTTACATATTCCGTCTTGTTTCCTGCTTTACTTTGTTTCCTTTTCAGGGATGAAAAACTTTTAAGTGGGAGAGATTGTAACAACCTGGAAAATCTGAACCAATTTAAATTTTTTATTTTAAATAGTTTGGTTGAAAAATGTGCCAGAATTTAAAATTTTCATTTTAAATAATGTTTAAGCCAGTGAAAATAGTCAATTTTCAGACGACCTCTGTTTTCGACGAAATTAATTATGTTAGGACCGTATCGTCATAACAAAGCCGTAAATATATTTTTTGGGAATTTTCTGAGTCCGTATGTGGCCTCGGTGGATTTAATTGTGTTATAGAATTAATTTAATAAAGGAATTTATTATTAAATTAAAGAATACAGGCTACAGACATTTATTTGGACCTAGGGGACATAGCCAGATGAGTCCGGAATAGGGGTAATTGGGTAAGGACGACAGTCGTTGGGCTCCGTTCGGAGATCGAACGAATAAAACCCTAATTTTTGAAATTAAATAAAAAAATAAAAAAAAACGAAATACCCCTATAAATACGCGTGCACCGTACGCTACTGTTCATTCCCTTCTCCCCTGATTTACTTCAGCCGCCATCTCCCCTTTCCACAAATTTTCTTTTTCATTTTTCTCCTCCTCCGCTCAAAATCAGATCACCCCGTTGTTGAGTTTTTTTGTAGACTGTATTTTTATATTGGGATATTTTTAAATAAATAAAAATAGCAATAAATCATTATAAATAAATATTAGCAATATGAAATGATTTAAATGATAATTATGCGTGGATTATTTGAAAAGACTGAGTTCAACTCATTTCAAATAATTACACGACGATTAAATCGAAAATATAGAAGACGGTGGTCGAAGACCGGCGATCTTCACATCGAATGGACGACGACTACTGATGCCTTGGACTGACTTGCTCCTAGGAAGGGGTTGAAGCAGTAGTTGTCCGGACGCATGTGTTGGTTGTTCGGATAAGCGAGAACCTCTCAGGTGTCTCCGGTTTCGTTCAGACCCAGAATGGACTTGTAAATGGATGCGTGTCTGACGTTGGAATTTATTTCATGTAATTAAATCAATTTTTATTAATGTATGTCTGTTTGGTAGTGGGGAATTTATTCTCTTCTTAACACCTTGGTATATATTAATAGTTATCGATCGCATGGCATGAATTTGCAATGTGGCACGCCAAGATGTAGATGATCAAGGCTTTTGTTGAAAAGCAGGGCCTTGTGGGATGATCAAAGCATAGCCTGTTTAGGCGTAGCTTTGTGTATAGCGTGACTTCGCAAGCCTCACACCCCGGTACGAGTCAAAAACGGGATATGGACCGTAGGGAGTGCACACATTTCTTTCTTGCTAGGAGTAGTGTCAGTACTTAAACTGGCTGGCATTTTACTTTTGTGGATGATGGGTTGAGGGACCTCAGATTTATAGGTTGTTAGTGGCTATTTGGAGGTTCAAATGAACCAGGAAACGTGTGTTCAGGCATAATTAATCTGCTACCGTTAGGTGGTGAGCGGCCCAACCACATCCAAGGGTTACCCATAGGTGTGATCCTGAAGCATTTGCTAGAGTGTCTCGAATTGGAGAGGACGATCCCTAGCCTCGATTTCATGATGGAAAACCAATTTCCAATACGACATTACGGTCTTGATTGTAAACCTATATGTGGCGACATAGTATATGGTAGCTATGCCGTCTAGGATTGATACATTTACTTCGAAGTATTTTAAACTGCTTAGACACTAATAATAATAATAAAATATTATTTTATACGTGTTAAGCATGTTTGACCATTATAAGGTAAAACTCTATCCTTCGGTTTGCATTGCATTGTGTGATGGGACTTGAGTCTTATAATGATTTCATTTTTCAAAAGTCATTGCGTTGTTTTGTATCAATTTATTTAATTATGCACTGGCAATCCAATGGAGTAAACCCGTTCCGCGTAAGCGGCGTGGTCCTGTGACTCGCCATATTGTTAGTTATTATAGACAGATTTCTCATACCAGTCCTACGACTGACTCGATGTTTGTTTCGCTTTGCAAACTCGGGTGCCCTCTCTTTACACGGGCAGCCTAGTGACAGATCTTAGGGAGACATTTTCTGGACTGGAGCTTGGTGGAGGAGAAGACGAAGACCTCCCTTTTTTCTTTATTTCTTCTTTAGAGACTTTATTCCATCTTTGTATTTTGATGTACATTGTGGAGTTTTGGCCTACTTCCTTTTCAGATCTATTTCCTTTTCATTCACACTTTTTATTTTGCTAAGTTGTATCCTGTAAACTGCGTACTCTGTGGTTCAATTGATGTGATGTTTGTGACATTTATCTTTCCGCTATAATAATTATTTGTTATGATATTATCTGAGATCTGTTGTTGTTGTAAATATGTTATATTCCAAATGATTATCCTTACTTTCGCACCACGGAAGTTTGGGGTTATTACAGTAACAACCCAGAATTGTAAGTGTATTTTTTTATTCGTTTAAAGCTCAGTTTGTTTGAACTTTTATAACTATTTTTGATTCTGAATTAAAATTGAAACATGAAATTGATTTATAATGGAACATTTGTCTTTAATATTTTGCTATTTTCATTTAGAAGTGATTTAAATAATTTTATATTGAAAACGTTAAATTTTAGTTACTTCGTTTGAATCAGTTTTGACGATTATTTGCGGTAGTAGCAACTGATATATCTCAAATAAAAATGAAAACGTAATATAAAAATAAAAATACGAAAAAAATATATTTGAGATGCGTCTAACCATACATAGTGTAGGAATTAATTTTGTCGGATAATCTGAATGATTGTTGATCGCTCAATTTTCAGTGCAAAGCTGCGCCTAACAGTTCAAATTTTAGTAACCATAAAATCTCTCCGAATCCAGTTTGGACAAACACGAAAAATATTCTATTTGTTGTCACGAATCCAACAGCAAAATTCTTTTTGTAAAATTCAGACATTTTGACCTCCTTTTAATTGTTTTCTCGTGTCATTTTTCCTTTTAAAAGGGTCTGTAATTCCTTTTTGAACGGAGCATCCCGACACTGCGAATTTTATACCGTTGTGTCCATCTCGTCGCACCGATTAGCGCAATATATTCATTTTTCAGTTTCGGTGCCCAGTTCGCGTCGAAATTCTTAAAAGGCTTGCGCAGTTCATATTTGAAACAAAGACATTTGTGTTTGAAGTGTCCATATTTGGATCCTGCATATTTTTTTAGACATTTTGGTTCTGCAAAAGTCGTCTTTTTATTTTAATAAACCATCCATTTATTTATTTATTTTTCTCTAAGTGGACACTTATTGTTAAAAACATGTTCCCATTTTCTCTTTTCTTTATTTCGCCACGTGCATCTTCTCTTTAAAAAGCTTTGCATTTTTCTTTTCTAAGGTTTGTTCCTAATAACATGCATTCATGCGTGGATATGCTATACATTTCTTTTGTTTCATGTGCATGTCACTTTTCAAGTACAACTACATGCATTTAATCTTTTTCATGCATTCCAAAAACATGCGTTACTTTATATTTTCAAATTCAATGCATGCCTTCTGTCCTTTCTAATGCAAGTTATATTTCTAAGTATCCATGCATCATTTCCACTTTGTTCACCATTTCTATGAAAGTGAAAGACCACGATTTTTATATATTTCTTCGCATGCGTTCTTAAATTCATTGCCATCCCGTTTCCAAACCTCGGTACCATGAAAAGTCTTCCACTGGTTAGGAAACCAAAATGCCTCATGCGTTGTATGTCATTTATGTCATGCACACCTACCTTTTCCTCTTTCTAAATATAATTCACTTTTCATCCTTCCTCTTCACATGTCTTCTTCATGTCTAAATACCTTCTCCCGGTACTCCCTCTTATTTGCATTTGTTTCCTTCCTTCATGCGTGCATGTTTAGCCATAAACATGATGCCATAAAACAATTGTTTTGCAACAAGCGGCATATGCATGTCTTCCCTATAGCTTTTGGGACCAATTCATTGAAACTTTCTTTTTTTTCTTTTTGTTTGCCTGCGCCATTCTTTTTCCCATTCCTTTTTCTTCCATCACCTAGTCCTTCCAACCGAGCCACGCTCTCACTAACTCCGACCGAACCCGCTCCACCTACACACGCAACATCAAGCCTTAACCTGGTCCGAACCCTTCTCCGAGCCAGTGGGGAACTCAACTTCTGCGTGTTTTGTTTAGTGTGCATTAATAGGTGAGTGTGCTCAGTTACGGTGTGTGTGTGCTATATATGTATGTATGTATGTGGTGTTGTGTGGGTAATATTTAATAGGTTTGCTGAATGTCCATATACGAATAGGTATTTTATAATAAGGTTTTGTGCGTGTGTTGCGTTATGTGTTTACATATATTTTTATATATAGTTATACAAACGGTTTTGGGCGTTTATATAAATTATAATATATATATATATATGTTGTAAATTTTAAATTTTTGTTATGTGATTGCAGAGTGTGTTGAATTTTAAAGTTACATATATTTCATTATAATTTAGTGTTTATATCGATATATAAATATATATAATATTTTTGAAAAGGACCATTTTGTTGTGTTTATTTGTGTCGGGTGTGGTGTTGCGTTCGAAACCCCATTCCAAAACCCAACATCCAACTTGATCCATTAGAAATTCCCTCATCGCCTTTTATAAAATAAAATAAATATCGAGTGGTTACCAAATTGAATCTATTCTACATCGTGCTTGGAAGTCATAGTCTCTTTCGGTGTCAATCAGATTGTCATCTTTAATTCCTTGCCATGAAAGGTGAGTTTATCTCACACCTGACTTACATTTTTCATGGATGTTAGATCAATAATGAACTGTTATATGAAATGTATTGGACTGTTGGTAGGAATTGTTTGATTTGATATGTATGCACATTTCATATCTGATACAATATACTTATACGACACGTAATTGCACTGATGATGTATATGTTGTGATTGATGCTATGTGACTGTTGTTGGTAATTGTTGTGTAACACCCCACATCCATTAATGTCACTCTCAAAGGGAATGCATTAACTTCTACGGAGCGTTTTAAGTGAGTATAGAACAAAAAATTAACAACAAGACAGATATAAACAGTACTTGAAAAATTAAAAACTTTATTTCATTGCAGCGGAAAATACATATGTTTGATTACATCATCAAAACCAGAGCCAAGTACATAATATACATCTTGACTAAATCATAGTACATAAATTGAAAGACATAATCCCCAATACAAAATAGCCATAAATAAAAGAGAGGCTGAACTTTACTTCAGCGATCCAAGCAATCTTCTAAAAGTAAGAAGCACAGCTATCCAAAATCAAGCTCCACTGGTGCTAGTTCCAACCTGAGCACCTAGGGGGGGAAAGGAAGAAAAGAGGAGGAAACAAAGGGGGTCAGACATAAAGTATGGCGAGTGCGATAACTTTAACAATATAATCACCAAAGTAACTAGGCTAAGGCATAAGTTGGAAAATCAAGAAATGACCATGAACCATTGAGTATGGCAGAGTAAACAAGGAAACAAGATAAACAACGATATCGTTAAAGCGCACCTAAACCACTATAAGATAATTACTAAACTACACCAACACTATAAGGTAATTGCTATACTGCACCACCACTAGTCACCCTAAGGTTGATCCCGCCTATATACTTAAATAATGATAATGGTAGTTTCGTGCACCCCTAGCTGCCTTCATAGGTTCCGCCTGCCCCTATATCCATTAGGTGTACCCACTACCCCCAAGCGATCGGCTCCCTAATTCGTAGATACCTGTGCTGGCCCCACAGTGGGGTGTATCACTCCCCAAAGTGGCAACCCGATACCACCAATGATGCACGTCTTATACCTACACGATGCAACAACGTCTTACCTACCAGCCCAGGTCCACACATGCATATGAACCCGTTGGATTTGCGTGGCCACCGCTAACCCGGTTTGTCCTCTTACAATTAAGCCCAGTATGCGTGTCCCGTCCTCAACTTGGGTCGAGCCCACAAAAATACGTATGGGTTACTGGTTGAAACAGGCCCCCATTACTTGACACAAGCTATCCACCTAAGCTTGGTCCCCTCTAGTATATCCCACTTAACCCACTTCTTATTCATGTTCACTTACATGTTTCAATTTTGGTTAAGTGTTTCTAATCATATTTCCAATGCCAACCAAGGCACCCATTAGATTCCACATGCCACCCAAGGCACCCACTTAACCCCCTCATGTCCCACTACATGTTTATCTGGTTAAGTGTTTCTTAATTCATTAAGACCGTAACCTCATAAAGACCTCTCACATTAGACTGACATTTGTGGCAACTGGATTTGCCGGGCGGGTCCGGGCAGTCTTACACCACAAAAGAGCCTAACCTCGTGTCTTTACAATTGTTACATATTTAATTTATGCCTAAGACCTCCTAGATTAGACTGGCATTTGTGGTAGCTGGATTTGCTGGGCGGGTCCGGGCAGTCTTACACCACAAAAGAGCCTAACCTCGTGTCTTAGACGATTAATTACTCCTAATTAATCATTCCCCAATTTTAATTACTTTCCCTATTCAAATTATCAATTAATTCCAAATTTAACTATGGCCATAATTGACTCAATTATGTCCATCTATTTATGGTTTGTAAAATCATACCAATTTTCATCACAATTTATTTTATGCCTTTTAAGGCATCTATGCCAATTAAATCTTTTAATATTATCCCCTTTTACCCCACGTTGTACGTTCGTTCGTTTAACGTAAAATATACATTAGACTCAAATAGTCTAACTCATGAAATAAAGAGAAAACATCACAACATACATATAATTAAAGATAGATCTAAACATAAGGGGTGAACTTGCATGTGTGAATGATGTTCTACATCTAAAACTTGCATAGGTCAAAGTTACAACATGCATAAAACTACATATGTCATAGACTCAAAACTAAAGGTGTGAACTTGTTGGGATAATGGTCACAAACTTGCATAAATCATGTATGTCATAGATCTACATCTAAAGGTGTAAACTTCCATAGGCAGTAACCAAAAACTTGCATAACATGATTCATATTCAAACACATGTACTCATATAAACTTGCATATGTGATTTATGCAACATAACAATGGTATAAACTTACATCTAAATATATTAACTGTAACACCCCGTATTTTCTTTGAACTTAAGAATTACAAATCTGAGTATAATTAAAATATAAAATCAGAATCAAGGGAAACGGGATGTGTCATTGCGTTCGTTTCGGAAAAATACGCGAAATACAGTCCGAAATTTCGTAAATCAGAGTCCATATGACCAAGTTATGGCCTTCCAAAGTTCAGAAAAAAATTAAACAGCACATACCAGGTCGACTGGGGAGTCGACCCTAGAGTCGACCTGCCCCAGGGGGTCGACCCTAGAGTCGACCTGCCCCTAGGGGGTCGACCCTAGAGTCGACCTGCCCCTAGGGGGTTGACCCTAGAGTCGACCTGGGGGTCGACCTGCCTCCCGAATCTGCTTTTCTGCCTGGGTGCGTTCTGATGTATCTGGTCTCGTTTTCTGTCTAGATTCGTCTGCCTAAACCTATTTAAACAGCCCCAAACCCAGCCTTCTCTGCACACAATTCTATTCTGCTTCTACTCTGCCTCTGTTCTAAATTAAAAATAAAAATGGCGTTGCTACTCTGCTGAAATCAAAACTAGAAGACAATCAACATCAACCTAAATTCAATTAGAGATTAGAGCTTCTGCAACGGTTCTACAACAACTAGAGTTCTTTCTTTAATCCAATTAAGGCAAGTACAGTTATTTTCCGCTATAAACGTTAATTTTGATTGTGATATGAATTCTAAATCTGAATCTGAGGTTATATCTGTTCTGTTCTAATTTGATTTATCTTATTCTGTACCTCTTTCCTCTTTCTGTTTTATAGCCAGGCTACCACGAGCCTGAGCCAATCTCATAAGAGATTAACCTACGCTAAATTGTTTGGGACAGTAAAATGAATGATGCATGAATTTTGCATGGCCAATAGGTGACTGATTTGAGGAAAGAACATGGACTGTAGCTAGAACATAAATCTGAGATGATTTGACATGTTATGTTTATAACATAAAAAGGTATTGAACATATGATTTGTGGACACGACATAAAAAGGTATATAATTGGACATAAATGTAGACTGTATTGAACATATAATTGGAGATAAAGGGAATATGGCTTAGGTATAAAGACTTACATGGAAGTAGGATATTTATTATGTAAATAAACACCTAAGTAGGGGATCTTTGGGATATATGACATGCATAGTAATCTATGGCTATATTTGGTATAATTTATATATGGATCTTCTGTACTATGCAAGTTTAATAAAAAAATTGAAACATATGACATATGGTAAATTATGACCATAATCTATGCTATGTATACGTAATGCAAACATGGGGTATATGATTATATTGTGCATCACGACTATTATTTATGCATGTGAACTTAGGCAAGATTTATAATTAGGCAAGATATATTTGTGAAACCTTAAGCAATGAGTAAATCTGTTATATTTGCCTAATTTGTTAGTTTTGTTACATTGCCTAATCTGATAGTTCCGCTCTACTACCTAGTCTGCTAGATTTGTTCATCTGCCAAAGTCTGTCATCTGCTAAGTCTGTTGAAAATGCTAAATCTGCTAGTTTGCTTAATCTGCTAAGTTGCCTAGTCTGAGAAATCTGTTATCTGCTATATCTGTTGAGTTGATATAATTAGTCCGCTATTGACATAATCTGAATTGGCTATAGTTATGAATAATTGACATGTATATTAGGCATGGGTATAAATGAGAAATCATTAATTAATTGGCCGCAAAGATAAACATGGCTAACTCGAGGTTAGAATGAGTTTGCGGCGTAATTCTGCCCGAAACCGCCCGGCATATTCCAGTGGTCGCAAACAATAGGTTCTAATGTGAGAAGTTAGTCATAACGTGCATGATAACCCGAGGTTAGACTCAGTTTGCGACAGAAATCTGCCCGGAACCAACCAGCCTAACCAGTAGTTGCAAGCTGTCAGTCTAATGTGAGAGGTTTTGGGCATTAATATTTAATTAATGAAAATCTGAGATAAATATGATGTCTAAAACGTGTTGGGTGGGTAAGGTTAAACCAATTGGACCAATGAATCTGATAAACCCGTTTCGTGAATCCGTAGGCCCAATACAAAGTTAGATAATCTGTAACCGGTTAACCCGTAAGTCTGTAACCAGTTAATCTGTAAGCTTGTTAATCCGAACATCTGATCTGTTAGTCTGAAAACCGGTTAACTTGTTTGTTTGATCTATGAACTAGTTGATCTAAACTCTGTATATCTGAACTTCTAAACAAGTTAATCTGAAATCTGTTAGTCTGGGGACACAAGGTTAGGAGGGGAATTACTTGTGTCATATGTTGTTTGGGACCCATATTAGTCAGTAACCCTTTATGGTATCAAAACTTTGACCCAACAGTAGGTAGGGTCCGGGCACGCTTACTGAACTAATTATAAGCGGTTCATTCTGATAATGGCGAGGGGTGTTGATGGTGCGTTCCAACTGGGTCATGTGCGTGCATGGATCCCGGTCTGTCTCTGAGAATGTAAGACGCCGTGACATCTGTAAATAGGTCTGTGCCAATTGGTTGTCACTTTAGGGAGTGATACACCCTACTGTGGGGCTGACACAGGATATTTATTTATTAGGGAGCCGATCGCTTGGGGTAGGGTTTTAGGGTACACTTAGTTCCGTCTGTCTCTGTTGGTACCGTCTGTTTCTGTTGGGTGGCAACACCTGTCTGTTTCTGCGTGGTACCGTCTGTTCGGGTGGTAAAGGCCCATTACTAGTGTACACCTAATTCTACATTCTGTTTCCATAGGGATTAATCTGTTTCTGCTTCTGTCTGTTTCTGATCGGGTAGTAAAGGCCCATTATTAGCAATCTGTTTCTGTTAAATTATTCTGTACCCGTTTCTGTTTCAGTTTAGACATTAGGGTGACACCTAATTCTGTTATACTAGTATTAGTGCAGAGAAGTGTAAGCAATAGCTTATATCATTCTGTTCTTCTGTTATATCTGCTACACCTGTTACAGCTATCTCTCATCCAATTTTATGTTCATGTCATGTCATTATTATCTGTTCATAACTGAAAATCACTGGACTTGCCAGACTTTTTGTCTGACCCTTGTTGTTTCGCCTCTTTTCTTCCGTTTCCCCCAGGTTTTCTAAGGAGGGAATACTCTAGCTAGATCCGGATTTCTTCTGCTTAAAGTGCTTAAAGTATGGCTTGTCTTCTTCTGTGGGGATTATGATTTTAAACCATGCATTTTGAAGGCTTTTGTACAAGACTAATACTTTGTACTTGAATTCTGAGATTTGAAAGGATGTAACCATATTGATTTCTGTTTCCGTTGTAATAAAGTTAAAAATTTTCAAGTACTGTTTTATCTATCTTGTAAGTTTCTGTTCTGTTTACTAAAATGCTCCACCAAAGTTAAGGCATTCCCTTTGTGAGTGACCTTAACGGAGGTGGGGTGTTACACTTGGTATCAGAGCTGAAGGTTACCAGATTTTATAAAAAGTTTTGAAAACTATTTTCAAAAAGGTTTTGAAAGGAAGTATTTTCAAAAATAAAGCTTATTTTGAAAAACATAATCCCCGAGAGCCATATATCTTTCTTTCAGTCCTTTTTGTATTGAACCTTTCCTTTTTCGTTTCAGCATGTCTGAAGCATCTGAGATACCAGAGGGTGTTCATGTACCCGGTTGGTTTCGTCAATATCTTAAGGCTAGGACCGCCGCTGTAGGTCCAGCAAATGATCCCCCTCCACCACCCCCTCCTCGTGCAATTGCTTTCTCAAAGATCTGTAGAGATTTTAGGGCCGTGGGTGGGAAGGATTTCAAAGGAACTGAATCATTCGTAGAAGCGAGGAATTGGCTCAAAGAAACTGAGGATCTATTCATTATCTTCGAGGTGGACGATAGGCAGAAGGTACAGTTGGCGGTATGGCTGCTCAAAGACGAAGCTTCCTACTGGTGGGAAGTCACTAACGCCGAGAGGCTGGTTGAGACATGGATGGATTTCAGAACAAGGTTTGAGACAAAATTTCTCCCGCAAGCTGAACGGAGTTTACAACTGGAAAAGTTCTTATCTCTTAAGCAAGGAAGTATGACGGTCAAGGAATACGTCAACCAGTTCAACCAACTAGCTAGGTTCGGATTGGATTTAGTCAACACTCAGCATAAAAAGGCTCTCCGCTTTGTTAAAGGATTGAACGAGCCACTGCACAGCCTAGCCATGACCCATGTACCCATGGGAGCGACTTACGAGAAATTGGTGGACATGGCACTACTGCACGAGGAAGACGAGGGCCCGAAAGAGACAAAGAAGGAAGAACCGCAGAATAAGAAAGCGGGGCCCAAAAAGGAAACACAAAAGAAGGATGAAAAGACTGAAGATAAGAAGGGGAAAAAGTGCTTTACTTGTGGGAGCTCGACTCATCTGAACAAGGATTGCAGAAAAAGGAAAGGCACTGGCTTCAACTGTGGAGAGATGGGGCACTTCACTAGGGACTGCCCGAAGAGACGAGGGCAAGAAGGGTAGGCAAACACTCTCGAGGCTAGTGGCTAGGATAGAAATAGGAAAATTTCTATAGTAGGTTTAATTTCTTTATCTGATTATGGAGTTAAGACTTTTCTGATTCTGGTATTTTGATTTTGTAATCGATACTCTGCACTTTAATACTAGTATTATTTCTGAATTCCGCTGTAGACTCAGACCCATAAGGGTTATGGCTCATCTGTTTGAGATTGGGGTTTGAGGGATATTTGTGTTAGACGTTAAGTATGACGCATACATTCTGAGTTTTTGTGGGATATGATTTTTATCATGCTTAGCTTCCGAAGAATCATTAGGGAACCTGATCTGTACCAGTAGTCTGTAAATATTTGAATAATTCTGCTTTCCAGTTTTGACATTGGCTAAAGGAGGTGATCCTCTGGGTGTCAATCTGATGTTGATTTCGATCTTCGGGGTTGACCCTTAGGGGAATTATTTTCTCAACCAATGTCTGATAGGAATCAAGTTTTTGTTTTATCTGTACTCGCTTCCATCACTTGACTGTATCCTATCGATCGAGTGTTCAACTTATAGATAGGAATCCTAATGGGTGTAAACATGTGTTTGAGACATGTTATGTTTGATGGTTGCAACTGGATGCAAGTGGTTGCTAGTGGTTGCTCGTGGACGCATATACACACACTAGGCACTAGATCGGCTCGAAAACACTCTCATACTGCATATGGATGTGTGAGCATTTTAATTTTTTATGGATGCAAAATGGTTGAATCAGCACATGGATGTTGCATATGAGTGGATGGTTGTGCACTCATATAGAAATGATATGTATCAAATAGGAAAATTGCATACATATTGGACTCATGGCACTGACATAATTCGCATTAAGGAGGTCAACTGAATCAGTAGACCGCCTGATCTTTGCATTAGATAAGGAACATATACACACACTTTTGCAAATGTTCATACAGCACAAGAAATTTCTAAGGACAATGGATGCTTGTGGATGATGACTGAGTAGATGAGTGATTGGATGGTAGGACACATTCTTCTTAACTTGAAGATTTCGGGGACGAAATCCTATAAGGAGGGGAGAATGTAACACCCCGTATTTTCTGTGAACTTAAGAATTACAAATCTGAGTATAATTAAAATATAAAATCAGAATCAAGGGAAATGGGCTATGCCATTGCGTTCTTTTCGAAAAAATACGCGAAACAGAGTCCGAAATTTCGTAAATCGGAGTCCATATGACCAAGTTATGGCCTTCCAAAGTTCAGAGAAAAAATTAAACAGCACAGACCAGGTCGACTGGGGAGTCGACCCTAGAGTCGACCTGCCCCAGGGGGTCGACCCTAGAGTCGACCTGCCCCCAGGGGGTCGAACCTAGAGTCGACCCTAGAGTCGACCTGCCCCCAAGGGGTCGACCCTAGAGTCGACCTGGGGGTCGACCTGCCTCCCGAATATGCTTTTCTACCTGGGTGCGTTCTGATGTATCTGGTCTAATTTTCTGTCTAGATTCGTCTGCCTAAACCTATTTAAACAGCCCTAAACCCACCCTTCTCTGCACACAATTCTATTTTGCTTCTACTCTGCCTCTGTTCTAAATTAAAAATAAAAATGGCGTAGCTACTCTGCTGAAATCAAAACTAGAAGACAATCAACATCAACCTAAATTCAATTAGAGATTAGAGCTTCTGCAACGGTTCTACAACAACTAGAGTTCTTTCTTTAATCCAATTAAGGCAAGTACAGTTATTTTCCACTATAAACGTTAATTTTGATTGTGACATGAATTCTAAATCTGAATCTGAGGTTATATCTGTTCTGTTCTAATTTGATTTATCTTATTCTGTACCTCTTTCCTCTTTCTGTTTTATAGCCAGGCTACCACGAGCCTGAGCCAATCTCATAAGAGATTAACCTACGCTAAATTGTTTGGGACAGTAAAATGAACGATGCATGAATTTTGCATGGCCAATAGGTGACTGATTTGAGGAAAGAACACGGACTGTAGCTAGAACATAAATCTGAGATGATTTGACATGTTATGTTTATAACATAAAAAGGTATTGAACATATGATTTGTGGACACGACATAAAAAGGTATATAATTGGACATAAATGTAGACTGTATTGAACATATAATTGGAGATAAAGGGAATATGGCTTAGGTATAAAGACTTACATGGAAGTAGGATATTTATTATGTAAATAAACACCTAAGTAGGGGATCTTTGGGATATATGACATGCATAGTAATCTATGGCTATATTTGGTATAATTTATATATGGATCTTCTATACTATGCAAGTTTAATAAAAAAATTGAAACATATGATATATGGTAAATTATGACCATAATCTATGCTATGTAAATGTAATGCAAACATGGGGTATATGATTATATTGTGCATCACGACTATTATTTATGCATGTGAACTTAGGCAAGATTTATAATTAGGCAAGATATATTTGTGAAACCTTAAGCAATGAGTAAATCTGTTATATTTGCCTAATTTCTTAGTTTTGTTACATTGCCTAATCTGATAGTTCCGCTCTACTACCTAGTCTGCTAGATTTGTTCATCTGCCAAAGTCTGTCATCTGCTAAGTCTGTTGAAAATGCTAAATCTGCTAGTTTGCTTAATCTGCTAAGTTGCCTAGTCTGAGAAATCTGTTATCTGCTATATCTGTTGAGTTGATATAATTAGTCCGCTATTGACATAATCTGAATTGGCTATAGTTATGAATAATTGACATGTATATTAGGCATGGGTATAAATGGGAAATCATTAATTAATTGGCCGCAAAGATAAACATGGCTAACTCGAGGTTAGAATGAGTTTGCGGCGTAATTCTGCCCGAAACCGCCCGGCATATTCCAGTGGTCGCAAACAATAGGTTCTAATGTGAGAAGTTAGTCATAACGTGCTTGATAACCCGAGGTTAGACTCAGTTTGCGACAGAAATCTGCCCGGAACCAACCGGCCTAACCAGTAGCCGCAAGCTGTCAGTCTAATGTGAGAGGTTTTGGGCATTAATATTTAATTAATGAAAATCTAAGATAAATATGATGTCTAAAACGTGTTGGGTGGGTAAGGTTAAACCAATTGGACCAATGAATATGATAAACCCGTTTCGTGAATCCGTAGGCCCAATACAAAGTTAGATAATCTGTAACCGGTTAACCCGTAAGTCTGTAACCAGTTAATCTGTAAGCTTGTTAATCCGAACATCTGATCCGTTAATCTGAAAACCGGTTAACTTGTTTGTTTGATCTATGAACTAGTTGATCTAAACTCTGTATATATGAACTTCTAAACAAGTTAATCTGAAATCTGTTAGTCTGGGGACACAAGGTTAGGAGGGGAATTACTTGTGTCATCTGTTGTTTGGGACCCATATTAGTCAGTAACCCTTTCTGGTATCAAAACTTTGACCCAACAGTGGGTAGGGTCCGGGCACGCTTACTGAACTAATTATAAGCGGTTCATTCTGATAATGGCGAGGGGTGTTGATGGTGCGTTCCAACTGGGTCATGTGCGTGCATGGATCCCGGTCTGTCTCTGAGAATGTAAGACGCCGTGACATCTGTAAATAGGTCTGTGCCAATTGGTTGTCACTTTAGGGAGTGATACACCCTACTGTGGGGCTGACACAGGATATTTATTTATTAGGGGCCGATCGCTTGGGGTAGGGTTTTAGGGTACACTTAGTTACGTCTGTCTCTGTTGGTACCGTCTGTTTCTGTTGGGTGGCAACACCTGTCTGTTTCTGCGTGGTACCGTCTGTTCGGGTGGTAAAGGCCCATTACTAGTGTACACCTAATTCTACATTCTGTTTCCATAGGGATTAATCTGTTTCTGCTTCTGTCTGTTTCTGATCGGGTAGTAAAGGCCCATTATTAGCAATCTGTTTCTGTTAAATTATTCTGTACCCGTTTCTGTTTCAGTTTAGACATTAGGGTGACACCTAATTCTGTTATACTAGTATTAGTGCAGAGAAGTGTAAGCAATAGCTTATATCATTCTGTTCTTCTGTTATATCTGCTACACCTGTTACAGCTATCTCTCATCCAGTTTTATGTTCATGTCATGTCATTATTATCTGTTCATAACTGAAAATCACTGGACTTGCCAGACTTTTTGTCTGACCCTTGTTGTTTCGCCTCTTTTCTTCCGTTTCCCCCCCAGGTTTTCTAAGGAGGGAATACTCTAGCTAGATCCGGATTTCTTCTTCTTGAAGTGCTTAAAGTATGGCTTGTCTTCTTCCGTGGGGATTATGATTTTAAACCATGCATTTTGAAGGATTTTGGACAAGACTGATATTTTGTACTTGAATTCTGAGATTTGAAAGGATGTAACCATATTGATTTCTGTTTCCGCTGTAATAAAGTTAAAAATTTTCAAGTACTGTTTTATCTGTCTTGTAAGTTTCTGTTCTGTTTACTAAAATGCTCCACCAAAGTTAAGGCATTCCCTTTGTGAGTGACCTTAACGGAGGTGGGGTGTTACATTAACTTGCATGTAGAATTTATCATAAAACTCACAAATGTCATAGCCTTAACTTTGGATGAAACTTTCACATAAACTAGGTGTCATGAACATGTAAGGTCACATATAATTTTACCCAACTTGCATATGATTCATGTCTAAATCAATATCTAAACTTGCATACATACTTATGATTTATCATATGAATCAACATACCCAAACTAGCATATGGACAACATGGTGATTCGATTATACATAAGCCAATCATAAAATACAACATAGATGATCACAACTTTACAAGATAGCATCATAGAATTTACAACATAAACATCATAATTTGACTACATGAATAATAACATGCGGTCAGTAATTCTCATCATATCCAAATAGTGTACATCATAACTCAATCCAATTAATTTGCTAATTATTTTATTAAAATTATCGTACTCACAATTCAGAGAAGGTCTTGAATTCTGAATTCTGAGTTCTGAAGTTGTAATAGCTTTCCCTTGATGAAGATTCGTTGTTTAAGTTGAAAAGAATTGAATTAGATTAGCTTTCTTCCTCTCTAATTGGTGGCGGCTATGCTGAGTTGCTAGGTGACGGCATGGTGGCCATGAATCTAATTTTGTTTTGATTTTAGGGTTTGAGTCTAGAGGTGTTTTTATAGAGTTTGCGATTAGTTTAAGCCGTCCGATCAACCCAGAATTAATCCCAGCCAATCAAAGCATATCAGAAACCCTAATGAGTCAGCATTTAGTCACTAATAGGTCATAGAACAAATCTGCCCGAGGGGGGGGGGGGGGGCAGGTCGACCCTATGGTCGACCTGGTCAGGGCAAGTCGACCCCCAGGTCGACCTGGCCCTGGCGGGAATGTTCCCGCCTAGCCCATCTGACTTTGAATTTTCAAATTTTGAAATCTGTTTTGAATTTTCTGAAACTTCCGATGGCCATAAATTCTTCATACGAAGTCCAATTCACGCAAACTCAGACTCTATCTCAGCCAGAATTCCGAGACGAACAAAATCGCGCAACCCGTTTTCCCTTAATTCTCCCGTCTGAGACTAGTTATTCTTTAATTTGTGAATATTAGTGTTAGTAGAAATACGGGGTGTTACATTCTCCCCTACTTAAAGGATTTCACCCCCGAAATCTCCAAGTTAAGGAGAATGCATACCCTACCATCTACTCAACCATCAAACACAGGCATCCATTGTCCTTAAAAATTTCTAATGCTGTATGAACATATGCAAAAGTGTGTGTATATGTTCCTTATCTAATGCAAAATCAGGCAGTCTACTGATTCAGTTGACCTCCTTAATGCAAACCATGATAGTGCCATGCGTCCATTATGTATCCGAAAAGACCCGATCGACACATATTATTTGTATATGTGTGCACAACCATTCACCAAAATGTGGAGCAGTCCTCTTACTCTTCATAGGAATGAAATGGGTGCTCTTAGTATGTCTGTCTACCACGACCCAAATCCCCGTATTACCTTCCTCGATCTCGGTAATCCGTCAACAAAGTCCATCGAGACACTTTCCCACTTCCATTGTGGGACCTCCAATGGTTGAAGCAATCCACCAGGCTTCTTTTTCTCTACTTTTACTTGTTGGCACACCAAGCATCTCACGACAAACTCGGCCCCGTCCTTCTTCATACCAGCCAAAAAGTAAACTCATCTCATGTCCATGTACATCTTGTCCCCGTCGAGATGGATGGTCATCTTCGAACGATGTGCATCATCAAGAATGGTCTTCCTTAGGTTCTCGTATTTTGGTACACAAAGTCTACGTCCCTACGTAACAACCCCTTATCATCTAGGGTATACCTACGGGGATGGCTCGATGACTCCCCCTTTTGAGCTTTTCTACTAATTCATCCAACTGTGGGTCATCTCGCTGTGCCTCACCGATCCGTCCTAAAAGCGTAGGACTGACCTCTAAGGATGCTAGTAAACCGGGTACAAAGTCAATGGAAGGTTTAAAGTCAAACGTAGAGATGAACTCTAAGCTTCGGCGCTCAACAAACAATGGACTCAAGGAAAACCTTTTTCTACTTAAGGCGTCTGCCACCACGTTACCCTTGCCAAGGGTATATGCTATCTCGAAGTCGTAGGATGCTAAGAATTCCATCCACCTTTGCTGCCTTAAGTTCAAGTCCTTCTGAGAGAATAAGTATTTTAGCGATTTGTGGTCAGTGAACAATTCGAATTTCTCGCCAAGAAGATAATGGTGCCAAGACTTAAGTACGAAAACAATAGCGACCAACTCTAGGTCATGTGTAGGGTAATTTCTCTCATGCACTCTCAACTGACTTCCACCATAGGCTATTACCCTTCCCTCTTGCATTAAGACTGCGCCTAGTCCTGTCCCACAAGCATCGATATAAACGGTAAATGGCTTACTCCCATCTGGCAACACTAAGGCTGGGGCTGTGGTCAAAGCTTTCTTTAAACGTTGGAACGCATCATCACAATCTACGTCCCACGTGAAAACTAGGTTCTTCTTCGTCAAGCGTGCTAATGGAGCTGATATTTTTGTGAAGTCCTTGATAAACTTCCTATAGTATCCAGCCAACCCTAAGAAACTACTCACCTCAGTAGCATTTTTATGGACCTTCCAATCTTGGATGGCCACTACCTTTGCGGGATCTACGGATATCCCTTCTTTAGAAACCACTGCCCTAAGAATCGCACTTCCTTCCTCCAAAAGTGACATTTAGAAAATTTAGCTTTAAGGCTATGTGTTCGAAGAGTCTCCAACAATTCCCTAAGATGTAGGGCATGCTCTTCCTCGCTCTTAGAAAAGATCAAGATGTCATCCACAAAGACTACCACGAATTTATTAAGGTACTCCCTAAACACCCTACTCATCAAGTCAACAAAGTATGCAGAGGCGTTTGTCAAACCGAAGGGCTTCACAAGCCACTCGAAGAAACCGTCCGGAGTCCTAAAAGCAGTCTTGTCTATGCTATCCTCAGCCACTCTCAACTGATGGAAACACGTGGCTAAGTCCAACTGCGAAAACACTGAGGCGCCAACTAACTGATCGAAGAGATCGTCAATCCTCAGCAGTGGGTGTCTATTCTTCTTTGTAAGCTTATTAAGTTCTCTATAGTCCACACAAATTCTAAGGGACTCATCTGCCTTCGTGGCAAATACTACTGGAGCACCACACTCTGATATACTACATCTGATGAACCCCTTCTCAAGCAATTGCTTCACTTTCTTACTGAGTTCTCTTCTCTCTCTTGGAGCCATGTGGCGCACTGGTAATGCAACTGGCTTTGCATTATCTACTAGATATATTCGAAAGTTTATCTCACATTTTGGGGGTAAACCCCTCACCTCATCGAAAACATCAACATATTCACGGACTATGGGAACAGAATGTAAGTCATCATCAGACGCATCAAGTGATTCTAGGTACCTAAGCATTACTGAACCTCTAGGGTCACAAGAAATATCAATGGTCTTTCCAAAGAGAGTCAACAATCTAACTACCCTTCTTTCACAATCTAGGATGGCCCCATATCTAGTTAGCTAATCCATACCTAGAATCAAGCCGTAGCCCATGAAGCCAAGAACAAAGGCCTTGCATTCAAACTCAACGCCCAAGATAAACACTCTCAAATCCCGACAAATCATAGAAAGATGAGCCGAACCACCAATAGGATTTGAGACTACTAAGGGATCCATAACTAGACTAGTATCTAGGTGCAGTGTTTCAACTAATGATGTAGAGATAAACGAATATGATGCACCAGAATCGAATAAAGTACGGATAAGATGATCAAATAGAAAAACTAAAATTTCAACAGAAATTGCTCTACCTCGTTCTTGCAGCGGTGGGACCACAAGAGCCTGAACTTGTCCCCTTGCCTGCCTTGGTGCCATAAGAGCCTGCACCTGTCCTCCCGAGGTAGACCCTGCCCTCTGCCCTTTCCTTGGGCAGTCCTTAATCAGATGTCCTGCTTCGCCATAGTAGAAACAACCGGTCTTCTTTTTCTTCCTATAATCTTTGCTTGGATGGTCGGGTGTCCCACTGTTAAAGCATCTCTTCTTTCCCTTTCCATTGTTGCCTTTGCCACCTTTCTTGTTCTGTTGTTGCTGTTGCGGCTTCTTTTGATCCCCTTTCTTCTCGGGTGCGTTATTAGCATTGGCGCCCTTCTCCTCTTCGTGCATAAGCGCCATGTCAACTAGTCTCTCAAAAGTAGCCCCCATGGGGATGTGGGTCATAGCTAACGTTCAAACCCTTAACAAATCTTAGAGCCTTCTTTTCTGGTGTATTCACCAAGTCCAAGCCAAATCTTGCCAATTTATTGAATTTGTTGATGTACTCTTTCACCGATAGATTCCCTTGTTTCAATGCTAGAAACCATTCCATGTATAGATTCTCTTCAGCCCGTGAGAGAAACTTCGTCTCAAACCTCCGCCTAAAATCTGGCCATGTATCGACTGGGCGTCCTCCATTAGTGACCTCCCACAAAAACGAGGCCTCATCCTTCATTAGCCAGGCAGCTAACTGGACCTTTCTTCCATCACCCATTTCAAAGATTCCAAACAATTCTTCCACCTCCTTTAGCCAGTTTCGAGCTTTAACAAATGTCTCCGTCCCGTGAAAAGGTTTTCCACCCATTGCCCGAAAGTCCTTACATATCTTAGAAAAAGTATCGACGCGCGGAGGAGGAGGAGCATTTGGTGGACCTGCAGTGGCGGCCCTAGCCTCGAGATATTGACGAAACCAACTGGGTACATGAACACCCTCTGGTATCTCAGATGCTTCAGACATGCTGAAACAAAAAAGGAAAGATTCAATACAAAAGAACCGAAGGAAAGATATATGGCCATTGGGGTTATGCTTTCAAAAATAAGTTTTTCTCTTGAAAATACTTTCCTTAAAACATACTTTTGAAGGTACTTCTTTATAAAAGTGGTTTTGAAAAACAACTTTTCAAAATTCATATATGATCTGGTAACCTTCAGCTCTGATACCACGTGTAACACCCCACGTCCATTAATGTCACTCACAAAGGGAATGCATTAACTTCTATGGAGCGTTTTAAGTGAGTATAGAACAGAAACTTAACAACAAGACAGATATAAACAGTACTTGAAAAATTAAAAACTTTATTTCATTGCAACGGAAAATACATATGTTTGATTACATCATCAAAACCAGAGCCAAGTACATAATATACATCTTGACTAAATCAAAGTACATAAATTGAAAGACATAATCCCCAATACAAAATAGCCATAAATAAAAGAGAGGCTGAACTTTACTTCAGTGATCCAAGCAATCTTCTAAAAGTAAGAAGCACAGCTATCCAAAATCAAGCTCCACTGGTGCTAGTTCCAACCTGAGCACCTAGGGGGGAAAGGAAGAAAAGAGGAGGAAACAAATGGGTCAGACATAAAGTCTGGCAAGTGCGATAACTTTAACAATATAATCACCGAATAACTAGGCTAAGGCATAAGTTGGAAAATCAAGAAATGACCATGAACCATTGAGTATGGCAGAGTAAACAAGGAAACAAGATAAATAACGATATCGTTAAAGCGCACCTAAACTACTATAAGATAATTACTAAGCTACACCAACACTATAAGGTAATTGCTATACTGCACCACCACTAGTCACCCTAAGGTTGATCCCGCCTATAGACTTAAATAATGATAATGGTAGTTTCGTGCACCCCTAGCTGCCTTCAAAGGTGCCGCCTGCCCCTATCTCCACTAGGTGTACCCACAACCCCCAAGCGATCGGCTTCCTAACTCATAGATACCCGTACTGTCCCCATAGTGGGGTGTATCACTCCCCAAAGTGGCAACCCGATACCACCAATGATGCATGGCTTATACCAACACGATGCAACAACGTCTTATCTACCAGCTCGGGTCCACACACGCATATGAACCCGTTGGACTTGCGTTGCCATCGCTAACCCGGTTTGGCCTCTTACAGTCAAGCCCAGTATGCTTGTCCCGTCCTCGATTTGGGTCGAGCTCACAAAGATACGTATGGGTTACTGGTTGAAACAGGCCCCTATTACTTGACACAAGCTATCCACCTAAGCTTGGTCCCCACTAGTGTAACAACCCGCATTCTACGCATCGGAGGATCATGGAATATTTATTTCCTTCTCATGTGAGGTCGTATGGTCATGTAGAGTTGGGAAATGACTATTAATGTCATTTCCCATGTTCATGATTTTTGTCGATTTTTAAATGACCGTTTTGCCCCAAGTTGATACTGTTTTAGCCATAACTTTTGATTGGAAAGGAAATTTGACCTGAAACCACTTCCATTAGATTCGTTTGATGGTTTACTTTTCCGTAGAGTGGTCATAATAGCCAAAAGGACTTACCATTTGGGAGCTATGGCTGAAATAAGGTTTGGATGGTGAAAAGTTGCTTAACCGGGCCAAATAGGGTGATTAGTGAATGGGCCCATAACCCATTTCGGGATTAGGGTTATGAGGAGGCTGAAAAGAGTTAGGGTTTCATTCCATTTCAGTTTTCTAGCCTCCATGTAACACCCCACATCCGTTAAGGTCACTCAAAAATGCCTTAACTTCAATGGAGCATTATGGGTACTGGAACAGAAATATTACAAGACAGACATATATAAAATAGCAGATGGTAAAGTAGAAGTACTTCAAATCATTTATTAAATATAATTGTTTACAATAAAAGCCCATCAACTTCCAATACCCAATTACATAGCTAAAATATCTGTCTTGCTCAAAAACAAAGAAGCATGAAAATAAATTGTAGTATTCCCCAATAAAGCAAAGCAAGCCATAGCCAAGAGAGATCCAAGCAGCACATGAAAGAGCCTTGGAGCTTGGTAAGATCCGAACTAAGCTATATTTCCACCCTGCGAACCTGAGGGGGGGGGGGAACGGAAGAAAAAGAGGCGAAACAAACCGGGTCAGTCATAAAGACTGAGTAAGTCCTAGTGGCTTTCAGCATAAAAACAGGTGAAGATAATATGGCATGAATAAACTGAAAGTAAACATAAGCATGATGACAAGGTAAGCTACATGCACGATGAATCAAGTATAACATTGCAAGGTTCCTATTCAAGATGAACTAAGTATAGTTTCGCAAGATTTCTATCAAGCATCGCAAGATTTCTCTGCTTCACCATTAAAATATTTCTGTGATATCTATTTGCTCTGCACCACCCGTACTAGTATCCCAACCCATGTCATGTGTTGACTATAAAATGATCCCTTGCCCAATGTCATGAAATGACCCATTACTTGGTCCCACGAAACGATCTATTAATCGATCGGCTCCCTACAAGTCCTAGCTCGTTCATGTGTCTGTGTCATACGACCCAATCACGAAATGTAGTCACCTGTGCTAGGTCCACCATCCCTAGGGTGCCAACCACTGACACGAATCAAGCACGCACAGTGTAAACCTACCGATGCCCAATGCCTGTTTTTAAACTCAGGACTACGTGCACGACCATAGTCCGCCTGAACCTACAATGGCGCACCAACTCAGCCGTCGTTCTGGTCGCTTACAATCAGCCCAGTAGTCATGCCCCATCCTGCCTAGTTCCAGGGTACCGTGATACATCTAGTGGGTTACTGGTGAAAAGGACCGCGTAACTAGGGTTTCCGTCCAGTAGGTTAAGTGTTGTCATTTAAATTCGAGACTTAACCCCATCAGTCTAGCATGTCAAGTTGGTTAAGTGTTGTCATTCAAGTTCGTGACTTAACCCGCCTACGTGTCATGTCAAATTGGCTAAGTGTTGTCGTTCAAGTTCATGACTTAGCCCTATGAATCATGTGTCAAGTTGGTCAAGTATATTCAAGTGGTTCATGACTTAACCCTAACAAATCATCGTTTCAAATTGGTTAAGTATATTCAAGCGGTTCCTGACTTAACCCTATCAAATCATCGTGTCAAATTGGTTAAGTATATTCAAGCAGTTCATGACTTAACCCTAACAAATCATCGTGTTAAATTGGTTAAGTATATTCAAGCGGTTTCTGACTTAACCCTATCAAATCATCGTGTCAAATTGGTTAAGTATATTCAAGCGGTTCATGACTTAACCCTAACAAATCATCTTGTTAAATTGGTTAAGTATATTCAAGCAGTTCATGATATAACCCTATCATGTGGCATTAATTCATTAATGCACCCCAACCTCTCACATCAGACCTGTTGTTGTGGTCACTGGATATGCTAGGCGGTTCCGGGAAGAATTACACCACAACTCAGTCTGACCTTGGGTTTTCAAGTGCGATATGACCAACTACCCACATTGGATCCTATTGTTTGCAGTAACTGGATTTGCCGGGCGGTTCCGGGCAGAATTA
This sequence comes from Allium sativum, assembly GCA_030737875.1. Classification (NCBI taxonomy): domain Eukaryota; kingdom Viridiplantae; phylum Streptophyta; class Magnoliopsida; order Asparagales; family Amaryllidaceae; genus Allium; species Allium sativum. The sequence continues at coordinate 629,227,461 of CM060920.1, forward strand.
CCCTGCAAACTCAACCCAACCTCGAGTTGGCCATTTTCATGTTCATTCTAGTGTCATGTCCATGTTCAAGATTCATGTCAAGTTGGTGTCAAGTTTCAAGGATAAGTTTCATGTCCACATCCACATTCAAGTTATAACAATGTTCATTTTCAAGTTTTGCCTATTATCAAGTTCATAATTCATGTTCGTAACCAATTCATGTTTTGCCTAATCTACCCAAATCGTATTCCCATCACACGTAAATGTGAATCGATCCATACTACAAATAAATCCAAATCTCAAAATAAAGGGAATAACATAAAAACTATGATATGCAAAAGGGACGAGCATAAAGCGAAAAAAGGGTTACAAGACTAGCATGATATAACTTGAGATAATTGGTTACAACATCACTATCATATAGGATTTCAAATCTAGCAGGATAAGGCGATAATCACGATAAAAGTTGACATAAAAGAATAGGCACGCGAAAGCAAGCCAAATACAAGGATAATGGATCCAATGGTTTTGGTCTACATAATAGTGAATAAACAAGCAAGTCACACCCTAGGTATGAGATCCAACAAACTGGTGTACAACATGGGTTTCAACTATGGGCATGAACAATCAACTATAATAGTCTTAGGTAATTAACCCCAATAGTCATAGTCATGGTCATAGGTAGAAATCTCATAATTAAGAACCATAAGCGATTAATCACAATAGTCATGGTTAATTATCCAAAATAGTTCTAGGCAATAGTCATATGCAATTAACAGTAATAGTTTCAAAGTCATGGTCATAGATAATAGCCTTATGTTCATAATCATAGGTAATAATTCTCATAGACAAGAGTCATAGGTGATTAGCCCCAATTGTCCTTGTCATAGTCATAGGCAACATTCTTACGTTCACCGTCATAGGCATAGGCATAGTCTTATGTTCACAGTCATAAATTATCATATATGTTTCTACTCCAAATTTTACATAATTAACATATTCCCAAGTTCTAGATTACATGTCAATTTTACATATGCCCAATTCATACCAAATTTACATATGTTCAATTCATGTCGTTTTACATGTATGCCATATACCAAGTTTCATGCTAATGGTAGTAATACCCAAATATCCAATTTTTACGTTACACCATCAATTACACCAAACAAATATATCCAAATAGGCAATATCCCAATATTTCCCCGTAACCAATCGCACATATATCGTAGTTTAGGCCTAGGTCCGAAATTGACCAAGGTTCATCAAAAGAAAATAAATAGGGGGAGATAGAAGTTGCAATAAGAACAAGATCAGAAAGAAAATAGCGTAAATCATCATGATAGGCATAAAGATTACAACTTGATGATAACATCATTATGAATCAAGAAAACTGCTGAATAGATCATAAACTTGGCATGAGAATAAAGATAGACAAGTCTCAAAACTCAAGACTCAAGAAGCAATAGAAATAGATCTGAATCGATAAACATACTTAGATCCAATTCCACTTTATTTTATGTCCATATTACAATTAAATATTTAAATCTAAAAGTAACTAGCACTTACAGAGCATGGCTAGCGAATTAAGAACTGAATTTGTTGTAGGAATGTTGCAGCGTTGTTGATTTACTATCTTGAATCATTGTAGAAGTCTTAATCTTTGAATTGGATTGTGTATGAAAGCTTAGGAAATTTATTAGAGGTGGCGGCCATGATCAAGAGGGATTTAAACAACATTTTGATGTAAGAATGATTTGTTATGAATTAGGTTAGGCCTTAGGCTGTATTTATAGGTGTAGCAACTAGTTTAGGCCCTTAGATTAACCCTAGAATCAGTCCGGACCATCAAAACACGTCTCAGGCTTCAAAAATGAGTTCTGGGTCAAAACAGGCCGACCAGGTCGACCTATAAGGGGGGAGGTCAACACTATGGTCGACCTGGGGGGTAGGTCGACCCTATGGTCGACCCGAGGGGGGGGGTGGGTCGACCCTATTGTCGACCCCCTGGTCTAGTGCTGCCTGAAAACCGCTGAAACTTGTACGAGCCATAACTTCTTCATCCGGACTCCGATTTTTGAAAACTTGGAGTCTATTTCATGTAAAATTTCGAGATGAACACAATGGCGTAATCCGTTTCCCCTGATTTTGACTTTAAAATTTAATTCTGCCTTGATTTCTTGTTTTAACATGTTATAAAAATACGGGTTGTTACATTCTCCCCTCCTTAAAGGATTTCGTCCCCGAAATCTTCAAGTTAAGAAGAATGTGTCCTACCATCCATCTACTCAATCATCAATCACAGGAATCCATTGTCCTTAAGAGATTTCTAATGTTGTATGAACATATGCAGAAAGTGTGTGTATATGTTCCTTATCTAATGCAAATGATCAGGCCTGATTGATCTTTTTAATGAAAAATATGTTTTGTGCCATGAGTCCAACATGTATGAAAATAGTCCTAGTCACATAAACACTATATGTGTGCACAAACATCCATCCATATGCAACATCCACATGATAACACATTCAATCTCATCCATAAACAAGTATAAACACTCATGCATATGCAATACGAAAATGTGTCTGAGCCGATCTAGTGCCTAATGTGTGTTATGCAACCACGAGCAACCACTTGCGACCACTTGCAACCACTTGCAACCATCAATCATAACATGTCTCAAACACATGTTTCACCCAATTGTTCCTACCTAAAGATATAGCCGAATGATAGAAGCAAGTAAAACCTTTGTGCCCATTAGGCAATGTCAAAGATGGAAATCTATGTCACATATATACTGATTTAGAGAAGAACTCCCTAAGCACCAGCCCCGAAGACCGAAATCAACATCAGGCCGACACCCAAAGAATTAATCAACCCAACCAATATATATGATTCTAGGAAACTAAGCATGATGGACTCCTTTTAGGTCACAAGGAAATCCCTTCCTAAAACCAACTCGTATCCTATAAAATCCAAAGAGTTTAGTCAACCCAACGGACACCCTCAAGCCCCAAAATGTATTACTAACAGACGTGTCATGCTCCCTATGGTTTTTTTATAACATAAATGGGATTGAGAATAGGACCGGGAGGATATACTTAAAAGATAGCATGCAAATAAGCTCTACAGGAAAAGAGGGATCAAGGATATACTCTTACAAAGAGATATGATGCGCGTATCTAGTCTTCACTCTTCTTAGTCGCATTTCCTTGAGCTTAACTCCATTGTGCTTTGTCCGTCTTTAACTTCATAATTTCGTAGCTTCTTAATTCTTGTTTCCAAAATATGAGTTGGAACTCATTTCACTGTTGTCTCTCGTCCCATTTTCCCTTATCCTCCTTCTAGTATACTCGGCTCAAACATAACTGCGTACTCATGGTTTCATGCAAGCTCTCCAAAATTCACTAGTGAATCTCGGATCTCGTTCACTTACTAGAAGGTATTCCACATAAATGAATTATCTCTTGAAAATAAACAATGCCAACCATGTTGCCAAGTGTACTTACTAAGTTGATTTTATATAACTCATGCATAAGCGAGATGAACCATCCGCCTTAGTGGCGAACATTACTCGAGCGGATCAATAAATATATTAAGAGATTCTAGGTAACTAAGCATGGCAGAACCCTAAGGGTTACACTAGACTTCGAGGACATTACCGGGGCAAGTCAGGAGTCTAACTACCCTCTTTTCATACTCGAGAATGGTATCATTTTTGGCTAACCACTCCATCCCTAGAAACAACCCATAGCCCAAAAACATAAGCATTACTTCTAAACTCAACACTTAGCATAGACATTCTCAAATCCAAACAAGTCATGAATAAATGAGCCGATTCCCTAACAGGATTTGAGAATAAAATGGGATCCTCTACTATGCTAGTACTAAGGTGCAGAGACTCAACTATCGAAGCAGAAATAAAAAGGATGTGATGTACCACAATCAAAAAGGGTATGAACAGGATAGAAAGATAAACTAGACTTTCATACAGAAACATTTCTACCTTCTTGTTCTGAGCCTCATTCGCCTTAACCACTCTTATCCCCTCTTATATAACGTGTTAACAGGTCTCTCGAGAACTCGCACGGCAACCCTACAAAGCTTGAAATAAGATTAGTTGCAGATGGAACTAATGTGACTACGGATGGAGGAAAGAAAGGAAAAGGGATTCAAACAAGGAAACAAAGGATAATGCTAATGGCCTTTGGGGAATAGCCTTTAAAAATAGAACTTTTCTTGAAAAATGCTTCTTTGTAAATGGTCTTGAAAATAATTTCAAAAGGTTTTAAACACTTTTGCCCAGTCTGGTAACCTTCTGCTCTGATACCAAATGTAACACCCCACATCCGTTAAAGTCACTCAAAAGGGAATGCCTTAACTTCAATGGAGCATTATGGGTACTGGAACAGAAATATTACAAGAAAGACATATATAAAATAGAGGAAGGTAAAGTAGAAGTACTTCAAATCATTTATTAAATATAATTGTTTACAATAAAAGCCCATCAACTTCCAATACCCAATTACATAACTAAAATATCTGTCTTGCTCAAAAACAAAGAAGCATGAAAATAAATTGTAGTATTCCCCAATAAAGCAAAGCAAGCCATAGCCAAGAGAGATTCAAGCAGCACATGAAAGAGCCTTGAAGCTTGGTAAGATCCGAACTAAGCTGTACTTCCACCTTGCGAACCTGGGGGGGGGGGGGGGGGAACGGAAGAAAAAGAGGCGAAACAAACCGGGTCAATCATAAAGACTGAGTAAGTCCTAGTGGCTTTCAGCATAAAAACAGGTGAAGATAATATGGCATGAATAAACTGAAAGTAAACATAAGCATGATGACAAGGTAAGCTACAGGCACGATGAATCAAGTATAACATTGCAAGGTTCCTGTTCAAGATGAACTAAGTATAGTTTCGCAAGATTTCTATCAAGCATCGCAAGATTTCTCTGCTTCACCATTAAAATATTTCTATGATATCTATTTGCTCTGCACCACCCGTACTAGTATCCCAACCCATGTCATGTGTTGACTATAAAATGATCCCTTGCCCAATGTCATGAAATGACCCATTACTTGGTCCCACGAAACGATCTATTAATTGATCGGATCCCTACAAGTCCTAGCTCGTTCATGTGTCTGTGTCATACGGCCCAATCACGAAATGTAGTCACCTGTGCTAGGTCCACCATAGGGTGTATCAAGCCCTAGGGTGCCAACCACCGACATGAATCAAGCACGCACAGTGTAAACCTACCGGTGCCCAATGCCTGCTTTTTCAATTCCGGACTACATGCACGACCATAGTCCGCCTGAACCTATAATGGCGCACCAACTCTGCCGTCGTTCTGGTCGCTTACAATCAGCCCAGTAATCGTGCCCCACCCTGCCAAGTTCCAGGGTACCGTGATACATCTAGTGGGTTACTGGTGAAAAGGACCGCGTAACTAGGGTTTCTGTCCAGTAGGTTAAGTGTTGTCATTTAAATTTGAGACTTAACCCCATCAGTCTAGCATGTCAAGTTGGTTAAGTGTTGTCATTCAAGTTCGTGACTTAACCCGCCTACGTGTCATGTCAAATTGGCTAAGTGTTGTCGTTCAAGTTCATGACTTAGCCCTACGAATCATGTGTCAAGTTGGTCAAGTATATTCAAGCGGTTCATGACTTAACCCTAACAAATCATCGTTTCAAATTGGTTAAGTATATTCAAGCGGTTCCTGACTTAACCCTATCAAATCATCGTGTCAAATTGGTTAAGTATATTCAAGCGGTTCATGACTTAACCCTAACAAATCATCGTGTTAAATTGGTTAAGTATATTTAAGAGGTTTCTGACTTAACCCTATCAAATCATCGTGTCAAATTGGTTAAGTATATTCAAGCGGTTCATGACTTAACCCTAACAAATCATCGTGTTAAATTGGTTAAGTATATTCAAGCGGTTCATGAACTAACCCTATCATGTTGCATTAATTCATTAATGCACCCCAACCTCTCACATTAGACCTGTTGTTGTGGTCACTGGATATGCCGGGCGGTTCTGGGAAGAATTACACCACAACTCAGTCTGACCTCGGGTTTTCAAGTGCGATATGACCAACTACCCACATTGGATCCTATTGTTTGCAGTAACTGGATTTGCCGGGTGGTTCCGAGCAGAATTACACTGCAAACTCAACCCAACTTCGAGTTGGCCATTTTCATGTTCATTCTAGTGTCATGTCCATGTTCAAGATTCATGTCAAGTTGGTGTCAAGTTTCAAGGATAAGTTTCATGTCCACATCCACATTCAAGTTATAACAATGTTCATTTTCAAGTTTTGCCTATTATCAAGTTCATAATTCATGTTCGTAACCAATTCATGTTTTGCCAAATCAACCCAAGTCATATTCCCATCTCATGTAAATGTGAATCGATCCATACTACAAATAAATCCAAATCTCAAAATAAAGGGAATAACATCAAAACTATGATAGGAAAAAGGGACGAGCATAAAGCGAAAAAAGGGTTACAAGACTAGCATGATATAACTTGGGATAATTGGTTACAACATCACTGTCATATAGGATTTCAAATCTAGCAGGATAAGGCGATAGTCACGATAAAAGTTGACTTAAAAGAATAGGCATGCGAAAGCAAGCCAAATACAAGGATAATGGATCCAATGGTTTTGGTGTACATAATAGCGAATAAACTAAGCAAGTCACACCCTAGGTATGAGATCCAACAAACTGGTGTACAACATGGTTTCAACTATGGGCATGAACAATCAACTATAATAGTCTCAGGTAATTAACCCCAATAGTCATAGTCATGTTCTTAGGTAGAAATCTCATAATTAAGAACCATAAGCGATTAATCACAATAGTCATGGTTAATTATCCAAAATAGTTCTAGGCAATAGTCATAGGAAATTATTAGTAATAGTTTCAAAGTCATGGTCATAGATAATAGCCTTATGTTCATAATCATAGGTAATAATTCTCATAGTCAAGAGTCATAGGTGATTAGCCCCAATTGTCCTTGTCATAGTCATAGGCAACAGTCTTACGTTCACCGTCATAGGCATAGGCATAGTCTTATGTTCACAGTCATAAATTATCATACATGTTTCTACTTCAAATTTTACATAATTAACATATGCCCAAGTTCTAGATTACATGTCAATTTTACATATGCCCAATTCATACCAAATTTACATATGTTCAATTCATGTCGTTTTACATGTATGCCATATACCATGTTTCATGTTAATGGTAGTAATACCCAAATATCCAATTTTTACGTTATGCCATCAATTACACCAAACACATATATCAAAATAGGCAATATCCCAATATTTCCCCGTAATCAATCGCACTATATCGTAGTTTAGGCCTAGGTCCGAAATTGACCAAGGTTCATCAAAAGAAAATAAATAGGGGGAGATAGAAGTTGCAATAAGAACAAGATCAGAAAGAAAATAGCATAAATCATCATGATAGGCATAAAGATTACAACTTGATGATAACATCATTATGAATCAAGAAAACTGCTGAATAGATCATAAACTTGGCATGAGAATAAAGATAGACAAGTCTCAAAACTCAAGATTCAAGAAGCAACAGAAATAGATCTGAATCGATAAACATACTTAGATCCAATTCCACTTTATTTCATGTCCATATTATAAATAAATATTTAAATCTAAAAGTAACTAGCACTTACAGAGCATGGCTATTGAATTAAGAACTGAATTTGTTGTAGAAATGTTGCAGCGTTGTTGATTTACTATCTTGAATCATTGTAGAAGTCTTAATCTTTGAATTGGATTGTGTATGAAAGCTTAGGAAATTTATTAGAGGCGGCGACCATGATCAAGAGGGATTTAAACAACATTTTGATGTAAGAATGATTTGTTATGAATTAGGTTAGGCCTTAGGCTGTATTTATAGGTGTAGCAACTAGTTTAGGCCCTTAGATTAACCCTAGAATCAATCCGGACCATCAAAACACGTCTCAGGCTTCAAAAATGAGTTCTGGGTCAAAACAGGCCGACCTGGTCGACCTGTAGGGGGGAGGTCGACACTATGGTCGACCTGGGGGGTAGGTCGACCCTATGGTCGACCCCCTGGTCCAGTGCTACCTGAAAACTGCTGAAACTTGTACAGGCCATAACTTCTTCATCCGGACTCCGATTTTCGAAAAATCGAACTCTATTTCATGTAAACTTTCGAGACGGACGCAATGGCATAACCCGTTTCCCCTGATTCTGATTTTAAAATTTAATTCTGCCTTGATTTCCTGTTTTAAAATGTTATAAAATACGGGTTGTTACACTCCATTTACCTCTTAGAAATCCTAAAAATGGCCTCCAACCTCTAAATCACCTCCAAATCGCTTTCTAATCAAGGATTAAGCTTAGCAACACCAAATCAAGGGAGATCTTCACCAAATCAAGATTAGAGCTGCTGATTTTCATTATTATTCGCTCCCAAACAGAGATTTATTTCAGGTCTAAGCTTTATTTGTGGCTAAGGTGAGTGATTTGCATAGTTTCTCACTAATTGTGGTTAATTAAGGGTAATTATTGATGATTAGCGAATTTATACACTAATAAATTCTGGAAAAATATTTATAAATTCTTAAATAATGTTTTAGATCTCTGTTAGAAATTTGGGTTAATTTGATTAAGTTTTACTAATCATGTCACTAGTTTTGCTTAAACATGCTTAAGGGAAAATATGGGGTTTTGGCTATGTTTGATCCATTTTAACCTATCATGTTTATGTTTTGGTATTTGAGGTCACTTCTACTTGTTGCTATGACTGTATGATATGCTTTGTGATTGATTAGGATAGATAGAATGGTCGAAAACGTCGTCGAGTGGCATAAATAGTCGTTGGAAGACAGTGCAGGAATTTGGCTGATCCGGATTGGATCAGAGGAAAGAGTCCGAACAGAACCGCCTTCCAAGTTGTGGTATCCATGAGATGATCTGGACACGAACCCCGACCCGACCTACCTTTGTGTGCCACTCCGACCCGAACTAATACACTATGGAGAAGCTCGAGAGGCTCGAACTGACCTGGAGTGCTTGGGCAGAAGGATCCTAACCGATGGGAGGAAGTCGTCCGATCCGATGAGGGAGGTTATCCGATCCGAACCGATGGAGGAAGTCATCTGATCTGAACCGATGGGGGAGGCTATCCGATCCGAACTGATGGGTGAAGGTTATTCGATCCGAACCGATCTGAAGAGGGTGCGATGAATTGAGATGAACCCGAGCCTATATGATAATCATGAACTAAATGAAGACCGATCCGATGTTGACCAATAACCCAAGATGCAAAGGTAGTCCAAATGGAAGTTTGAGCTCAGGATCCAGTTGGGAACCAATGATATTCACTTCATGATTGGGCTTTGCTGCGGGACGTGTGCTAAGGGGTTATCAACATTCATAAGTTCGATTCACCACTGAAAAGGAATGATGGGCTACGCATCAGTGCAGTAGAGTCATCATGACTCGAGGGGCAAAGTGATCGTAGCAAGACTATGAGCCAGTGCAGTGGAGCCATTGTGACTCCATAGGGCAGAGTGGACATAGTAAAGGATTAGTAAGGCTATGAGCCAGTGCAGTGGGGTATGTACGACTCCATGGGGCAAAGTGGACATAGAGTAGGATTAGTGGCTATGGATCAGTGTGGTGAAGCCGTTACGACTTTATGGGGTAGAGTGATCATAGCAAAGTATTGGGTAATCGAAGTGGTGGATATCGTATACTTTACGCACTGAGTGAGAGATGTGAGGATGGTAGCTATGTTTGATTGTTTGCCATCACTATGACATGCACACCCCCACCCCCGTTATCTTTACACCAGTGGCACCTCAGAGTGTTGTACAGTATGTAGTGCTAACTCTTCGGTTGCACGTCCAGGTTCAGGTATGGTTTAGTATACCTGTTATTGTACTGTTTAGCTGCTTATCGCTCATACCAGACTTTTTGTCTGACCTAGAGTTTTATGTCTCTTCTTATTACTCTGGATGCTCTCATAAGTAGACTAGAGACAGGTTAGCTGGTGATACACGAGTAGCTGATTTGGAGGCGAGCAGGAGGCTTCCACGTATGATATATATATATATATATATATATATATATATATATATATATATTCTCCCTGTGTCCTTGGTGGTCACTACTTGGGCATTACTAGTGTACCTCTCTTATCTTGCTTTTACGTTTAGAGACAGTTTGAAAAGTTTTAATAATGATGATGTGGAACATAAGCTGTATTTGGATTTTCCGCTGCTATGATAGTTTGTTTTCAGCTTATGCACTATCTCACCTGTTTTAGGTCAAGTATGTTGTTATTATATTTTGTTCTATGCACTGTGAGTCAATCTACAGGTTCTTTGTTGATTCTTCGTCTTCTTTCATTCCTTCTGACGACCGTTCCATGCTAACTGGACATGTGTACAGCGCACGTTTGGAGTAAATGTCGGTTGGTGCGGGGCGGGCTGTCACATTTGGTATCAGAGCTCTAGGTTGCGTAGTTAACCTAGGGAAAGACACTAGGGAGAGATAGTACATATATGAGAGTGCGTATTTGTGATTACTTTGGTTTTCAAAAGCTATATATATACTATTAGTATAGCTAAGGATGAAGTCGCACTGCACTAGCACCACTATGGAGATGGTTGATCATTTTCTCTTTATAGATTAAACGATGAGCCGATACGCAAGAGGTGCTGGTAGAGGAGCCAATAATGGGAATGCTGCCGACATGAAGGCGATGTTTACTAACCTCATGAGAGAAATGCTTAGGCATGTGCAGGGGGCAACTCACAATGCCGGTAATGGTGGTGGCCCAATAGTGCAGGCGCCTAGGGCCGATTTCGCTAAGCTGTGCTAGGATTACACTAACCTTGGTGGGAAGTCGTTCCATGGAACGGAGTCGGCCACGGGTGTTCAGGATTGGTTGGATAGCTGTGATCGTATCTTCAACGACTTGGGTCTTGAGGATGCGATGAAGAGAATGCTAGCGTGTTGTCAATTGTAAGGGCGAGCGATGAATTGGTGGAATGCTATTAAGACAGCCACTCCAGAAGATCAGGTTACTTGGGATCAGTTTAAGGTTTGCTTTAGCGACAAGTTTATCCCAGCTGCTCAGAAGTCGGAATTGTTTAGGAAGCTCTTTGAGCTTAAACAGAATGGTAGGGTAGTCTCGGACTATATTGCTGAGTTCGACACGTTTTCGAAGTATGGATTATCTCTTATTGATACTCCTGAGAAGAAGAATGAGAAGTTCATTACTGGTTTGGATGGATACTTAGGGGAAAGGCTTATCAACCACATCGCTGAGACTTTTGAATCGACTGTGGGGAAAGCTTTGAGATCAGAGAGTCTTTACCCTAAGCCAAAGACTGAGGTTGTATCTGCAGAAGGGTTGAAGCCGCAAGTAGGCGGTGGAGGCAAGAATAACACTCAGAACAAGAGGAAGCAGAACCAAACTAAGGATGGCCAGAAAAAGAGCAAGAAAGATGTTGAGTGCTTCAACTGTGGTAAGAAGGGCCATTATGCCAAAGAGTGTCAGGCCAAGCCAGCAGATAGGAAGTGCTACAACTGTGGTCAATTGGGACATCATAAGGATAAATGTCCACAACCTCTTAAGGAGAAGCAGATTGTGAAAGTATATGCTATTGGTGCTATTCCTTCTTCGTCGAATGCCCCAACTGCGGCGGAGAAAGGGAAGAATGTCGTCATTCAAGGTATGCTTTCTATTCATGATATACCTGTTCGAGTTTTGTTTGATACTGGGGCTTCCCGTTCCTTCATATCTAGTGCATTGGTAGATAGGTTGGGACTGGAACCCGAGATAGTCGATAGACCGTTGGTTGTGACGAACCCGATTGGTGGTTCGACTAACCTTAGTATGATTTGCCGAAATTTGATCTTATCGAGTCATGGATGTATGTTTGTTTGTGATTGCTTTGTTTTGGGCTTTACTGGGTATGGCATTATATTGGGGGTCGATTGGCTCCAAAGATATGGGGTGGTGGTAGACTGTGAGGGCATTTTGGTGACAGTTAGGGCGGATGATGGGTGGAGGGTAGTGTTTGGTAGTCTACCTAGTGATGGGGTAAGGGCTAGTTTTATAAATTCCCTCGACATCCCGCATGATGAGTTTTCAGATGTGCCCGTGGTTGGCCAGTATCCGGACTTCTTCGAGGAAGTGACTGGGCTTCCACCACACCGAGAGATTGAGTTCCGTATTGATTTAGTGAAAGATGCCATACCTATAGTGATGCCACTTCGTCGTATGGCACCAAGGGAGCAGCGAGAGCTCGGGGTGCAAGTAAGCGGTCTTTTGAAGAAGGGGTTTATTAGAAGAAGTGTCTCCGAGTGGGGAGCACCAGTTGTGTTTGACACTAAGGAAAATGGTTCCCTTCGTTTGTGTGTGGACTATCGCGAGTTGAATAAGGTGACGAGGAAGAATAAATATCCTTACCGCGGATAGATGATTTGTTTGATCAACTGGAAGGAGAAAGAGTATTCTCCCAGTTGGACCTCGCGACAGGATTTCATCAGCTTCGAGTAGCGGCTGAGAGTGTTCCGAAAACGGCATTTAGGACGCCGTCTGGATTATATGAGTGGTTTGTCATGCCATTTGGGTTGACCAATGCACCAGCATACTTCGTGGATCTTATGAATCGAGTATTAAGAGATTAGTTGAATAAGTTCGTTCTTGTGTTCATAGATGACATCCTTGTTTACTCGAGGACAGAGGAAGAACACATGTGGCATTTGAGGATAGTGATGGAGGTGTTGAGAAAACACCAAGTGAAAGCGAAATTTTCTAAGTGTCACTTCTGGAGGAGGGAAGTGAGATTCTTGGGCCATGTTGTTTCAGAGAACGGTATTGCCGTGGACCCTGCGAAGGTGGCTACGGTATAGGATTGGCCTACGCCTAAGAATGCAATAGACTTAAGAAGCTTCTTGGGGTTAGCTGGATATTATCGTAAGTTTATCCAGGACTTCTCCAAGATAGCAGCACCGTTGACTCAGTTGACTAAGAAGAATCAAGCCTTCGTCTGGGACGGTGTGTGTAAGAATGCATTCAAGAGTCTAAAATAAAAGTTGACTCGTGCGCCAGTGTTAGTCATTCCTAAAGGGAATGAAGAAATGACGGTATACACTGATGCTTGTGGTATCGGACTAGGTGCTGTATTGATGCAAGGAGGTAGGGTTGTAGCTTATGCTAGTCGGCAACTAAAGCCGCATTAGAAAAAGTATCCTACCCATGATTTGGAACTGGCAGCGATCATGTTCGCGTTGAAGAGGGGGAGACATTATCTCTTGGGAGAGAGATTTGAGTTGTTTACCGATCATAAATCGTTAAAGTATCTCTTCTCCCAGAAGGATCCGAATCTCTGTCAGCAGAGATGGTTAGAGTTCTTGGCTTCGTATGATTTTGATATCGCATATACACCAGGGAAAGGCAATGCGGTAGCCGATGCCTTGAGTAGGAGACATGCCAGTTTAGGGGTTATGTTTCTTGAATGGAAGCGACTGGAGTATATCGCAGGGAATGATTTCAGACCAAAGTGCGAATTGGATCCAGAGATGTTAGCTAGTTTGACGATCAGACCCACCTTGATTGAGCGGATTGGTTCCAGTCAGAGGGACGACCCTAATCTATTGGAAATCATCTCCAAGTTAGAGATAAATATCGATGGTGAGGAGATGAATTTGTATGGGCTTGATCGAGAAAGATGGCTTCGAAAGAATGGAAGACTAGTTGTACCCAACGTGAATGGGTTGAGAGATGAAGTGCTTAGGGAATGTCATCACTCAAAACTGACTATACACCCCGGCGGTGATAAGATGTATCGAGACATGAAACAGACTTACTACTAGGAAGGGATGAAAAGAGACGTTGGGAAGTTTATATCCAAGTGCATGAATTGCCAGCTAGTTAAAGCCGAGCAAAAGAAGCCTAGTGGTTTGTTGCAACCATTAGAAATTCCCGAATGGAAATGGAAGCAAGTCTCGATGGATTTCATAGATGGTTTACCAAGGACTAGATCGGGACATGATAGCATTTGGGTAATTGTGGATCGATTAACTAAGAGTGCAAGATTTATACTAGTCAAATCGACCAGAACGACTGCTAAGTTAGAAGAATTTTATATGAAGTGGGTAGTGAGATTTCATGGAGCACCTAAAATCATTGTGAGTGACCGAGACCCGTTGATCACTAGTGGGTTTTGGAAGAGCTTACAAGAGGCTCTAGGGTTGGAATTATATCTCAGTACCGTGTATCATCCTCAAACTGATAGTCAGACAGATAGGGTGAATCGTATATTGGAAGATCTCTTAAGAGCTTGTTTATTGGATTTTGGTGTATCATGGGATGACCATTTGCATCTAGTAGAGTTTGCATATAATAATAGCTACTAATCCAGTATCGGTATGGCTCCATATGAAGCTTTGTACGGAAGACCGTGCAACTCACCATCATGTTGGATAGAGACCGGCGAGAAGTTTGTGTTTGGACCAGATGTGGTGAGGGAAACTTCAGATAAGATTAAGATCATTCAACAACGGATAAAGGTTGCCCAGGATAGGCAGAAGAGTTATGCTGACAAGAGGAGAAGATACTTAAAATTCTCTGTTGGTGACTTGGTGTTTGTCAAGGTTTCTCCGTTGAAGAGCGTGATACGATTTGGAAGGAGAGGCAAGTTGGCACCAAGATTTATTGGCCCATTCCCAGTTCTCGAACAAGTTGGGAATTTGGCATATAGAATTGAATTACCAGAGAAGATGGTGGGAGTTCACAACGTATTTCATGTTTCCCAGCTAAGGAAGTTCGTGCACGACCCAGATATGACTATTTCACCTGATCAGTTAGAGGACTTCGAAGTGGAACCCAAGGCGGTTGGGAACCGCAAGCCAATTCGTATTATCGAGCACGATACGAAGCGACTTCGAAGGAAGGCGGTGAAGCTAGTCAAGGTTCAGTGGGGCGAGAAAGAGAATGACTGTACTTGGGAGACAAAGGAGAGCATTAGGAAGACGTATCCAGAACTCTTTGCCTGGTAAGGTTTACTTTGCAATTTAGTTATTCCGCATGCTAGGATAGACTTGTTTTTCATGTTTGATTGTTGTTCTATGGTTGATAGGCATGTAGGACCCTTTGTGTGTTTTAGTTAGGGAATTTCGGGGGCGAAATTTCTTAAGGAGGGGAGAATGTAACAACCCGCATTCTACGCATCGGAGGATCGTGGAATATTTATTTCTTTCGCATGTGAGGTCTATGGTCATGTAGAGTTGGGAAACGACTATTGAGGTCATTTCCCATGTTCATGATTTTTGTCGATTTTTAAATGACTGTTTTGCCCTTAGCTGATACTGTTTTGGCCATAACTTTTGATTGGAAAGGAATTTTGACCTAAAACCACTTCCATTAGATTCGTTTGATGGTTTACCTTTCCATAGTGTGCCACTCCGACCCGAACCAATACACTATGGAGAATCTCGAGAGGCTCGAACTGACCTGGAGTTCTTGGGGAGAAGGATCTGAACCGATGGGAGGAAGTCGTCCTATCCGAACCGATGGGGAAGGCTACCCGATCCGAACCGATGGAGGAAGTCATCCGATCCGAACCGATGGGGGAGGCTATCCGATCCGAACTGATGGGTGAAGGTTATCCGATCCGAACCGATCTGAAGAGGGTGCGATGAATTGAGATGAACCCGAGCCTATATGATAATCATGAACTAAATGAAGACCGATCCGATGATGACCAATAACCCTAGATGCAAAGGTAGTCCAAATGGAAGTTAGAGCTCAAGATCTAGTTAGGAACCAATGAGATTCACTTCATGATTGGGCTTTGCTGTGGGACGTGTGCTAAGGAGTTGTTGACATTCATAACTTCGATTCACCACTGAAAAGGAATGATGGGCTACGTATCAGTGCAGTAGAGTCATCATGACTCGAGAGACAAAGTGATCGTAGCAAGACTATGAGCCAGTGCAGTGGAGCCATTGTGACTCCATGGGGCAGAGTGGATATAGTAAAGGATTAGTAAGGCTATGAGCCAGTGCAATGGGGTATGTACGACTCCATGGGGCAAAGTGGACATAGCGAAGGATTAGTGGTTATGGATCAGTGCAGTAAAGCAGTTATGACTTCATGGGGCAGAGTGATCATAGCAAAGTATTGGGTGATCGAAGTGGTGGATATCGTATACTTTACGCACTGAGTGAGAGATGTGAGGATGGTTGCTATGCTTGATTGTTTGCCATCACTATGACATGCACACCCCACCCCCGTTATCTTTACACCATTCGTTTAGTGGCACCTCAGAGTGTTGTACAATATGTTGTGCTAACTCTTTGGTTGCAGGTCCAGGTTCTGGTATGGTTTAGTATACCTATTGTTGTTCTGTTTAGCTGCCTATCGCTCATACCAGACTTTTTGTCTGACCCAGAGTTTTATGTCTCTTCTTATTACTCTAGGTGCTCTCATGACTAGACTAGAGACAGGTTAGCTGGTGATGCACGAGTAGCTGATTCGGAGGCGAGCAGGAGGCTTCCACGTATGATATATATATATATATATATATATATATATATATATATGTATATGTATATAGATATTCTCCATGTGTCGTTGGTAGTCACTACTTGGGCATTAGTAGTGTACCTCCCTTATCTTGCTTTTACCTTTAGAGATAGTTTGAAAAGTTGTAATAATAATGATGTGGAACATAAGCTGTATTTGTATTTTCCGCTGCTATGATAGTTTGCTTTCAGCTTATGCACTGTCTCACCTGTTTTATGTCAAGTATGTTGTTATTATATTTTGTTCTATGCGCTGTGAGACATTCTACAGGTTTTTTGTTGATTCTTCGTCTTCTTCCTTTCCTTCTGCCGACCGTTCCGTGCTAACTGGACATGTGTACAACGCACGTTTGGAGTAAATTTCGGTTGGTGCGGGGCGGGCTGTCACATTTAGTATATCCCACTTAACCCACTTCTTATTCATGTTCACTTACATGTTTCAATTTTGGTTAAGTGTTTCTAATCGTATTTCCAATGCCACCCAAGGCACCCCCTAGATTCCACATGCCACCCAAGGAACCCACTTAACCCCCTCATGTCCCACTACATGTTTATCTGGTTAAGTGTTTCTTAATTCATTAAGACCGTAACCTCATAAAGACCTCTCACATTAGACTGACATTTGTGGTAGCTGGATTTGCCAGTGGGTCCGGGCAGTCTTACACCACAAAAGAGCCTAACCTCGTGTCTTTACAATTGTTACATATTTAATATATGCCTAAGACCTCCCACATTAGACTGGCATTTGTGGCAATTGGATTTGTCGGGCGGGTCCGGGCAGTCTTACACCACAAAAGAGCCTAACCTCGTGTCTTAGACGATTAATTACTCCTAATTAATCATTCCCCAATTTGAATTACTTTCCCTATTCAAATTATCAATTAATTCCAAATTTAACTATGGCCATAATTGACTCAATTATGTCCATTTATTTATGGTATGTAAAATCATACCAATTTTCATCACAATTTATTTTATTCCTTTTAAGGCATCTATGCCAATTAAACCTTTTAATATTATCCCCTTTTATCCCACGTTGTACGTTTGTTCGTTTAACGTAAATATACGTTAGACTCGAATAGTCTAACTCATGAAATAAAGAGAAAACATCACAACATACATAAAATTAAAGATAGATCTAAACATAAGGGGTAAACTTGCATGTGTGAATGATGTTCAACATCTAAAACTTGCATAGGTCAAAGTTACAACTTGAATAAAACTACATATGTCATAGACTCAAATCTAAAGGTGCGAACTTGTTGGGATAATGGTCACAAACTTGCATAAATCATGTATGTCATAGATCTACATCTAAAGGTGTAAACTTGCATAGGCAGTAACCAAAAACTTGCATAACATTATTCATATTCAGACACATGTATTCATATAAACTTCCATATGTGATTTATGAAACATAACAATGGTATACTTACATCTAAACATGTAAACTAGCATGTAGAATTTATCATAAAACTCACACATGTCATAGCCTTAACTTTGGATCAAACTTTCACATAAATAAGGTGTCATGAACATGTAAGGTCACATATAATTTTACCCAACTTGCATATGATTCATGTCTAAATCAAAATCTATACTTGCATACATACTTATGATTTATCATGTGAATCAACACACCAAAACTAGCATATGAACAACATGGTGATTCGATTATACATAAGCCAATCATAAAATTACAGCATAGATGATCACAACTTTACAAGATAGCATCATAGAATTTACAACATAAACATCACAATTTTACTACATGAATAATAACATGCGGTCAATAATTCACATCATATCCAAATAGTCCACATCATAACTCAAACCAATTAATTTGCTAATTATTTTATTAAAATTATCGAACTCACAATTCAGAGAAGGTCTTGAATTCTGAATTCTGAGTTCTGAAGTTGTAATAGCTTTCCCTTGAAGAAGATTCATTGTTTAAGTTGAAAAGAATTGAATTAGATTAGCTTTCTTCCTCTCTAATTGGTGGTGGCTATGCTGAGTTGCTAGGTGACGACATGGAGGCCATGAATCTAATTTTGTTTTGATTTTAGGGTTTGAGTCTAGAGGTGTTTTTATAGAGTTTAGGATTAGTTTAAGCCGTCCGATCAACCCAGAATTAATCCCAGCCAATCAGAGCATATCAGAAACCCTAATGAGTCAGCATCTAGTCACTAACAGGTCATAGAACAAATCTGCCCAGGGGAGGGGGGCAGGTCGATCCCAGGTCGAACCTATGGTCGACCTGGTAAGGGCAGGTCGACCCCAAGTTCGACACCCAGGTCGACCCTATGGTCGACCTGGCCCTGGCGGGAATATTCCTGCCTAGCCCATCTGACTCTGAATTTTGAAATATGTTTTGAATTTTATGAAACTTCCGATGGCCATAACTTCTTCATACGAAGTCCAATTCACGCAAACTCGGACTCTATCTCAACTAGAATTCCGAGATGAACACAATGGCGCAACCCGTTTCCCTTAATTCTCCCATCTGAGATTAGTTATTCTTTAATTTGTGAATATTAGTGTTAACAGAAATACGGGGTGTTACATGTTGATGCCCTATTTTAGGGAAAATAACTAAGGGTTGAAATGATACATACCCGAATGAACATTAGATAGGGAAAAATTGTTATGAGCTGAAATGATAGATCTGAACGGTTTTATTGAATTTGGGATTGCAAGTTTAAAGTGATAAATACCGTATAACATGAATATATGGTAGGAAAGTTTATACAGACGCCGTTGGTTATGTTTCGATGAAAAAAATGATTTGGAACTTGGTTTTTGAATAATAACTTAAGATTTTTTTTATATATTTTAAAGATTTTAAACTTTAATATGTTAAATAATTCTTTAAAAATCTATTTCTGTATTATTTTATCTTATATATGTTTATAATCTATTTTCTAATTTATTTAGAATTTTATAAACTTTTATATATATATATATATATTTATTTATTTTTAAAGTTAAATTTTAATTTATAATACGATTACTGTAACGCCCGACCCCTAGACCCATGCTAACCAAGAGCAACATTAAGTATTACTGTCGGAAAGCACGGAGAATGGGACTCAATAGGGCTAAAAGTTGTACTCATTCCCTTGAACGAACACTGACACGAGAATTTTTAAAATTTCTCAACTTACTATTCGTGCTCAGTATAAGTTCAAAGCAATGGTACAAGAAAATTTCCCAAGTTACATAGTACAAAATATAATAGCATCAAGCGCAGCACAATAACAAACAGAATACATAATACATATCGTAATAGAGATGTCCAAATACACAGTCCATCATACATAATATCACTTCCCAAAATAAATAATAGTGTACATACCGTAATACTATACGCTACTGATAGTCTAAAGCTTCATAGTCCAAAACCCCAAAACGTGGAAAAGGATACGAGTGACGCTGCAGTCCATGCAAACCTAACCTGCCAACAATCCTCATCCTGGCCCGAGGATTCTTTTAACAAAACAAATCACATGAGTCAGACTATGTCTAGTGTGAGTGAAGTAAGTATCTATGGACATTAAATAATTTAACAAAGAAGTAAAGGTGCCACATGTATAAGTCAACATGAGGCGTATGAACGTTACAATATATGAAAAATTTAGCATAATCATCACATTAATATGCAATAATCTCATGCATCAGTATTGTATGTAAAGAAATATAACACCAAAACAATCATCATATGTAAAGCAATATGATAATATAAAAGAGTAAGATTAAAAGGCACAGGTATTGTATGTAAAGCAATACAATACTAATACAATTATCATATATAAAACAATATGATAATATAATACTTGGTTTCCAAATTAACTTGGGTAATATGCCAACCCTATTCAAATAAATAAGAGGATAATAAAGAATTATGGGAACTACGGGATAAATATAATATGACTCATAACAGATACCAAATAAACAGATGCTGGTATTGTAAAAGCACAGTGGTAGAGCTCGAGCGCGCGCGGAGGCATCAACACCGTAACCTACTCATAGCGCCATAATGACACCTGGCGATCAACCCAGGATAACCAAGACGGTCTAAGGCGAAGGCGGTATGCTACTCGTTCACGACACTACACGTGGCACACCCACGCCTCCATCAGATGTAGTCCACGACCCGCCGATCGGGAATCCCGATCAAACAACAAAACTGCCCAATGTAGCAGACTGTTTAACCTTTGGTGGTAGGTGGGCGAAATTTAAAACCACCGTGATTCAGGTAGCGAACCTGAATCAGGTCGACCAAGATGGAGTTTTGGCCCATTGGTACAACAGGGTCCAATCTATCCCAATCCCAAAATCAAAAGTATTTTTAATATATTATTTTGTAAATTCATGCCTTAAAAATTCGTAGTGTTTATAACACCAAAACACTATATAAAACCAATCATGGCAATATTCATAAAACTAAGTTTTATAAACCTAGTATATTTTGCAAAAATCTTAACTACGCATGTCCATAGATGGTTACACTACCGTTTCGCTCTAATACACAAGTACCCCATAATACTTGTATATCATAACGAAACATAAGCATTGTTTAGCATGTTTAACTTGTTTGGAATTAATACAATTATTCCACCATTTAATTAGCACGTTAACAAAATTTTCTATTATAGATAGAAAAAAATTTCTTTCAAATTTTTTAAAGAAAAACAATAAACTTCTAAAAAAGGTTTTTTTTTTCATAGGACAGTACCTGCACTGTACCTGTGCAGCACACTGCTGCACAGTACAGTGCAGCTCCGCTGCACTGTTCCAGTGCAGCGCAACACCACTGCACTGTTCAAGTGCAGCTATGCTGCACTGTTTCGGTGCAGCTAGGCTGCACTGTAGCAGTGCAGCGCGACTGCACTGTTCAAGTGTAGCTATGTTGCACTGTTTCAGTGCAGCTCATTCTCCACCATCAATGCTAAAATTTTCGTTTTTTTTCCTCGCTAATTAGGAAGATGATTCTCTATGAGGCAATTATACATATGTTTTGCATGCAATAAAATCATATGCAAGATACAAGTATGAGTCATTTGAACAAATATGTTGCATGCAATAAAATTAGTATGCTTGCAACCAATTTCAAGGTATAATGCCTTTAGATTTGCAACAGTACCTTAAATCTATTTCAAATCTGATTTTAATTGCCTCAACATTACAAGAAAAAATCAAACATATGAGAAGAAGAGAATATACAATCAAAATTCCACCTTTAAACCATCATGCATACACAATACATAATTTAAAGAGGAAAATGGTGGAAACTTCACTCACCTCAAACACGAAACTGTAATTTTGAAGCCTGTAACAGCTGGCTTTTGATTGCAATCCTCTTCCTTTCCAATTCAAACAAAAATCAAAAACCCCTAAATAACAATTCATAGAAAGGCAAGGAAGAAGATGAAATAGGATTAGATTTAGGGATACTTACTTGAAGAATTGGGAGTCTTACTTCAATCTTCGATTGCAAATTTTTTATTTTTATTATTGATTTGGATGAGAAGATTTGATTTTTTTTCTCTCTTTTTCTTACGGTGTGTTTCCGGTTTGAGAAAGAAAGTATACATACTGATGTTTTAATCCGAAGAATGAGGAGTTGTGGTATTTTTATTCCTAGACCCCTCTCTAGAACTTCCCCCTTTTAATTTATTATTTCACCCTTCTTTTTATTTTTATTTTTATTTCTCCTATGCAACACAATCATTACACTTTGTCTCTTATGAGATATTTATGATTTTCCCTCTTAATTTGTTTCTAGAGATTTCATCAAAAATGCATACTTTATTTTTATTTTTATTTTGTTTACATATTTTTTTCTTTAATATAAAAGTTCTCTTTTTTTTCTTTCTATGAAAAGAAAATGGACATAAAATTTTCTTTTTACCTTACATTACACACATTTCCAACATTACGTGAACTTTATCTTTTTTTTTCATAACTCGAAAACAACGAGAAAACTTTATTTTTTATATTATTTAAATATTACACATTGAAATAAACATGCTTTATGAAATCAATCAAAATTTTCCACTAAATTTGCGCTTTTCCTTTTAAAATTGTTATGTAATCAAAACAGTAAACTTTAACATTGTTACGACAAAACGTGCAACATTTTACATCAACTACATACGCCCAATAATTCATTAAACATGAATTTTCCTCTCATCCCAAAAATATATGTTTTGCTTTTATCTATTTATTTATTATTATATTTATTTTTCCTCTAAATTACCAAATCAATTAGTTGATTCCTAAATCAATATCCCTAAGAAAGTGGGTTGTTACAGACTTCCCCCCTTACAAAAATTGCGTCCTCACAATTTCTATATAAGGGATACATCTGTAACAAAATTATAGATTTAACTCAAAATAACAGGGCATACCTTACTCAAGCGCCAAACAATTTGCGGTAATGCGTCTGCATCGACTCTTGTGTTTCCCAAGTGCTGTCTTTTGGATTACTTGACCACTGCACCTTGACTAAAGGAACCACTTTACTATGAAGCTTCTTCGTCTCAGAGGCAATAATACGAATAGGCTCTCGAGTAAAAGTCATTTTAGGAGCGATCTCAATCTGCAGCAACTATTTCGACTCTATGACCTCTTCAGAGTCCCTTAAACACTTCCTCAAGTGAGACACATGGAAGACGTTGTGCACACTCGATAAGTGTTCGGGTAAGACAACTCTATAGGAAAATTTTCCAATTCGCTCCATGATAGGATAAGGGCCAATAAATCTCGGAGCAAGCTTACCAGTCTTACTGAACCTCATTACTCCTTTTAAAGGAGCAACCTTCACGAATACATGATCTCCAACACTGAACTCCAAGCCCTTTCTTCGACGATCTGCATAGGCCTTTTGTCTATCTTGCGCCTCTTTCATCCTTCTTCTAATTAGGTCCACCTTCTCAGAAGCTTCATGCACAGTGTCGGGACCAAGCACCAACCTATCCCCAGTCTCAAGCCAGCACGAAGGATATCTGCAGGGTCTTCCATACAATGCTTCAAGAGGAGCCATGCCTATACTGGACTGAAAGCTATTGTTATATGCAAACTCGACCAAGTATAGGTGGTCCTCCCAAGACCCGCCAAAATCAAGGATACAAGAACGCAACAAATCCTCAAATATCTTGTTAACCCGCTCAGTTTGCCCATCGAACTGAGGATGATATGTGAGCTAATATTCAACTTCGTTCCCAAAGCAGACTGCAAGATTCTCCAGAATCGACTATTAAATAGTGGATCACTATCACAAAGTATAGCACTAGGTACACCATGAAGACGAACAACTTCCTTCACATACAGCTTTGCTAAATAAGGAGCAATTCTTTTTGACTTGACTAAGATAAAATGGGCAGATTTAGTCAAACGATCCACTACTACCCATATGCTATCATGCCCTTGCTTTGATCTTGGCAATCCATCAATGAAGTCCATGGATTCCTAAACAAAGCATTTACAGCATTACGTCGAAGGATCTATGTATAAATGAATAATTTAGAATCTTAATTCACTTATACCTGATCCCATTTCCATAGTGGAATCTCCGATGGCTGAAGAAGACCGCTAGGCTTTTGGTGCTCGCACTTCACCAATTGGCAGGTAATACAATTCTTCACATACTCGCCTATATCGCGCTTCATTCCTTCCCAGTAATATAGACGTTTCATGTCGATATACATATTACTGCCACCAGGGTGAATGGTATATCGCGAACTATGGCAATCACTCATCACCTCCTGCCTAAGACCTGCAACGTCAGGCACAAAAATCCTGCCCTTCTTCCTTAGGCATCCCTGAGCATCCAACTCAAATCCTTTCAAATCATCAGCATCTTCATTCTTCAGCCAATGAATACGCTCTAAAGCAATAGGATCTCCCGTCTGAGCATGAGAAATCCTATCCATTAGGCTCGTTCTCATAACTAGACTGGCCCACATCCTTCCAGAGCTATGAGTGGGCATATTACAATAGATTCCACTAGAAGCCAACACCTCCAAATCTCGCCATTCATCTATCATCATCGATACAACTGTATGGTGCTTACGGCTAAGAGCATCTGCTACACGATTACCTTTCCCAGGTGTATACTGAATATCGAAATCATATGCTGCCAAAAACTCTAACCATCTTTGCTGGTGCATATTCAGATCTTTTTGAGTAAAGAGGTATTTCAAAGATTTCTGAACAGTATAAAGGACAAACCTCTCACCCATAAGATAATGTCGCCATTGCTTCAAAGTAAAAACTATTGCTGCCAGCTCCAAATCACGAACAACATATCTAACCTCATTGGGTCTTAATTGTCTAGATGCATAAGCCACGACTCTTCCCTTTTGCATAAGCACAACACCCAGTCCAGACCCATAAGCATTAGTATACACCACAAAATCTTGATTACCTTCTAGAATCACCAAAACTGGTGCATTAGTGAGCATCTCCTTCAACTTAGAGAAAGCTTCTTCACACTTATCTGTCCACTCAAACTTTACACCCTTCTTCGTCAGCCTTGTCAAAGGAGTGACAATCTTCAAAAAATCCTTAACAAAGCGATGACAATACCCTACTAGACCGAGGAAGCTTCGAATCACTGTAACAGTCTCAGGCCTTTTCTAATTCTGAATTGCTTCTATCTTAGAAGGATCCACAGCAAAACCGGCTTCGGATATAATATGGCCCAAGAACTTTACCTCCTTTTGCCAAAAGTGGGACTTGGAAAACTTTGCTTTCAACTTGTACTCCCGCAAAGTCTCCAAAACAATTCTCAAATGACCTTCATGCTCTTGCTCAGACTTGGAATATACTAATAAATCATCAATGAAGACCAAGACGAATCTACCAAGATAGCTTCTAAACACTCTATTCATCAGGTCTACAAAGTATGCAGGAGCATTTGTAAGCCCAAAAGGAATTACCAACCATTCATAAGAGCCATATCGAGTGCGAAAGGCAGTGAGAGGGATGCTGTCTTCCACTACTCACAACTGATGGAATCTAGTTGCTAAGTCAAGCTGGGAAAAGACTTCTGCTCCACCTAACTAATCAAAAAGATCATCAAAACGAGGGAGTGGATACTTATTCTTTATGTTAAGCTCATTAAGCTTCCTATAATCAATGTATAAGCGGAGAGAGCCGTCATCCTTCTTTACAAAGACTGCGGCGGCTCCCCAAGGAGAGCTACTCGATCGGATGAACTGCTTCCCTTCCAACTCAGTCAACTGCTTCCGAAGCTCTTCCATCTCAACACGAGGCATACGATAAGGAGGTCTACTGACTGGTTGGGCTCCAGGGATAAGATCTATGCGAAACTCCACAACCCTCTTAGGCGGCAAGCCGGTAACAGGCTCAAACACATCACCAAAATCCTTGACAATAGGAACTCTAGCTATCTCCTCATCTTCTCGTGACTCAATGGAATAGAGAGAACCATGACTATTAGGGCCTTTCATATCAAGTGTTATATTAACAAGCCCTTTGAAAGAGGGTTGTTTCAAAGTAACAACTCTGTCTAAGCAAGAAATATGAGCCTCACATCGCTCCAACCAATCCATCCCCAAGATAATATCAAAGCCAAGACACTCAAATACATGCAAGTCTCATGAGAAAGGAAGTCCTCCTAAGAATAGCTCAAGGTTCTTGCACAACATTCCAAGCGTTGCGGACCCGCCAATGGGATTCACAACCCTTGGAGATGTTACAAGATAAACTACATCCAAAGCATATCTATCAACTAAATCTTTAGATATAAAGGAGTGTGATGCACCAGTGTCAAAAAGTATGCAAATGAAAGTATCTCTAAATGGGATTGTACCTTCCATTACTTGCTTTCCTTTCCTATGGCTTGGACCCGGATTTCCCTCCATGACATGCATCCTAGCTGCTTGCTTTTTCTTTGTGAGTTGCGGACACTCGTTTCTTAGATGACCAATTGGTGACACTCATAACACTCCCTTTGAGGACAGACATTAGCAAAATGCCCCTTCACTCCACACTTATAACATTCTACTCCACCTTTAGCTTGCTTTAGTGAGCCTGAAGCTTGACCCTTCTTTTGCTTCTTTTGAGAATTCTGCTTCTTCTTAAGGAAAAATGGAGCTTTCCTCTTAGGTGCATCATCATCTCTTTCACGATACAGGTCCTCGTACCTTAAATCCAGATCAACAATCTCATCAAAAGTAGAACGAAGCTGAGTCAAGCGCTATTCCCTCAGCTTCCTACGAAGACCATCTATGAATTTCTGATTCTTTTTGAACTGGGTGTTGATCAAGTCTGCACCATACTTAGAGAGGGAATTGAAGGTATTGACGTACTCCTGAACTGACATATTCCTTTGCTTAAGCTCAATAAATCTACGAGTAAGGATGACCTTCCCTGCCTCTGGAACGAACCTCAACTCAAATCGTTCCTTAAATCTTTCCCATGTAAGCTCTTTCTCTCCCCTCTCGGCATTCATAATGTCAAACCAATCAGCGGCATTGCCTTGGAGGAAGCTAGAAGCAATCTCGACCTTTTGACGATCAGTCACACCCATATGCCTAAAAACACGCTTACAGGTCTTAAGCCAGGCCTGAACTTCAACAACGCCTTCTTTCCCAAGGAAAGGCTTCCCTCCAAAGCTCGTAAAGTCCTTGCACATACGAGCAAAATCAGCTCTAGGAGAAGCATTAGGAGTGGGTGCGGCTTGAGGCATGTTCCGCACCAACTCCAACCACTGCTCCATCATCAAACGGGGAGGTCTTCCAGCCATCTTTCTCACTACTCTGCATATCGTGAGATATATCATTAAGCTGGAATTAAAACAATACTCACACTAGAACGCTAAAATATTAGGGTTTCGGTTCAGGTATGTACAACTATTATTATATGATGGGAGTGATACTGTAAAATAAACAGACATGTATGATGTTTCTACTGTCTTGTGCTAATCCCTGTTCTAATTATATTTTGCAATATGTTCAACCTGGGCTCTGATACCAACAATGTAATGCCCGGCCCCTCGACCCATGCTAACCAAGAGCAACACTAAGTATTACAGTTGGAAAGCACAGAGAATGGGACTCGATAGGGCTAAAAGTTGTACTCATTCCCTTGAACGAACACTTGCACGAGAATTTTTAAAATTTCTCAACTTACCATTCGTGCTCAGTATAAGTTCAAAGCAATGGTACAATAAAATTTCCCAAGTTACATAGTACAAAATATAATAGCATCAAGGGGAGCACAATAACAAACAACAGAATACATAATACATATCATAATAGAGATGTCCAAATACATAGTCCATCATACATAATATCACTTCCCAAAATACATAATAGTGTACATAACATAATACTATATGCTACTAATAGTCTGAAGCTGCATAGTCCAAACCCCCAAAACGTGGAAAAGGATAAGAGTGACGCTGCAGTCCACGCAAACCTAACCTGCCAACAATCCTCAGCCTGACCCGAGGATTGTTTTAACAAAACAAATCACACGGGTCAGACTATGTCTAGTGTGAGTGAAGTAAGTATCTATGGACATTAAATAATTTAACAAAGAAGTAAAGGTGCCACATGTATAAGTCAACATGAGGCGTATGAATGTTACAATATATGAGCAATTTAGCATAGTCATCGCATTAATATGCCATAATCTCAGGCATCGGTATTATATGTAAAGCAATACAATACCAAAACTGTAACACCCCATGTCCATTAATGTCACTCCCAAAGGGAATGCATTAACTTCTATGGAGCGTTTTAAGTAAGTATAGAACAGAAACTTAACAACAAGACAAATATAAATAGTACTCAAAGATTTAAAACTTTATTTCATTGTAGCGGGAAGCACATATGTTTGCTTACATCATCAAAAACCAGAGTCAAAGTACATAATATCCATCTTGACTATCAAAAGTACATAAACTGAAAGACATAATCCCCAACATCAAAATAGACATAAATAAAAGAGAAGCTGAACTTTATTCTCGCCAAGAAGATAATGACGCCAAGACTTAAGCATAAAGACAATAGCGACCAACTCTAGGTCATGTGTAGGGTAATTTCTCTCATGCACTCTCAACTGCCTTCCACCATAGGCTACTACCCATCCCTCTTGCATTAAGACTACGCCTAGTCCTGTCCCACAAGCATCGGTATAAATGGTAAATGGCTTACTCCCATCTGGCAACACTAAGACTGGGGCTGTGGTCAGAGCTCTCTTTAGACGTTGGAACGCATCATCACAATCTATGTCCCATGTGAAAACTAAGTTTTTCTTCATCAAGCGTGTTAATGGGGCTGATATCTTTGCGAAGTATTTGATAAACTTCCTATAGTAGCCAGCCAACCCTAAGAAACTCCTCACCTCTGTGGCATTTTTAGGAACCTTTCAATCTTGGATGGCCACTACTTTCACGGGATCCGCAACTATCCCTTCTTTGGAAACCATGTGCCCTAAGAATCTCACCTTCTTCCTTAAAAGAAATGGCATCAACATAGGGTCCTAAACGATCCATTACTTCACACCTTTGTCGAGTCCACTCGAGTCATCTCATAACCCTATTGAGTCTAACTCAGGGTAGTCCATACCATCGAATAGTCTTATCATGTCACGGCCGCCCATCACTCTTCGAGTAAACCAAGATATCATGCAATGAAAAATCACCATAGCTATTTATCTCTCACACAAACCATCCTAGTCGAACTTGACATCCCACAAGTACAAGCCCCAAAGGCCTAAACCAATATCAGACAAGCACCCAAGGAATACCTCCTCCGAATTTAGACGATCTACGTGAGATGATACTAGCAAAACAACTAGAGCACCCCCATTCGGAAATGCTTCTTCTTATGAATCCCTTCTCAAGAAACTCTTTCACTAGCTTACTGAGTTCCCTTCTCTCTCTCGGAGCCATGTGGCGCACCGGTAATGCAACTGTCTTTGCATTATCCACTAGGTATATATAAAAGTCTATCTCACGCCTCGGGGGTAAACCCCGAACTTCATCTAAGATGTCACCATACTCATGGACCACATGAACAGATTCCAAATCATTGTTGGACGCGTCAAGAGATTCTAGGTAGCTAAGCATCACTGGACCTCTAGGGTCACAAGAAATATCGAGGGTCTTTCCACATCGAGTCAACAATCTAACTACCCTTCTTTCACAATCTAGGATGGCACCGTATCTAGCTAGCCAATCCATTCCTAGAATCAAGCTATAGCCCGTGAAACCAAGAACGAAGGCGTTGTATTCAAACCCAACGCCCAAGATAGACATTCTCAAATCCCGACAATTCATTGAAAGATGAGCCGAACCACCAATAGGATTTGAGACTACGATGGGATACATAACTAGACTAGTACTTAGGTGCAGTGTTTCTACTAATGAAATAGATACAAAAGAGTGTGAAGCACCAGAATCAAACAAAGTTTGAATAGGATGCTAAAAAGAAACTCAAATTTCAACCAAGATGTTTTCTACCTTTATCGGGTATGCCAGCCGTGAGGGAATGCATCTGCCCTCCAGAAGATCCTGTACTTTGTCCTTACCCTTGCCTCTTTGGACAACCCTAATAAAATGTCATGTCTCTCCGTAATGATAACAACTTGTAACACCCCGGATTTTTGAATAATCAAATTAAATAAAATAAAGAATAATAAATCTCAGACGTGAGAATTATGGGGATTGGGTTGCGCCATCGTGTTCATCTCGGAATTCTGGTTGAAATAGAGTCCGAATTTGCGGGAAACGAGTACCGGATGAAAGAGTTATGGACGAACGAAGTTTGGTGGCAAAGTAAAGAAAAAAATGCACTGGCGCACTTGGGAAGTGTGCCAGTACATATTAACACTGGCGCACCTGCCAAGTGCGCCCAGGCCGAGGCTGGAGCCTGCACAGTTTTCTGGCTCAGGCTGACCCGTGTTGTTGAGTCCATTCTGACTCCTTGCTGAGTCATTAGGGCTGACTCATCACCCTATCATGATTAAATGGTTTTGATTAACCCTAAGAACATCCGGCGGCTTAAATTAATTCATAACTCTATAAAAAGACCCATAGACACAAACCCTAAATCAAAATTAAAACTAAAACTATGGCCGTCATGCTGTTGTCTTGAGCCCTAGAGCAGCCGCCACCAAATCAAAGAGAAAGAACATCAACCAAATCAGAAACACTCAACCCTAACAGCAATTCTTCATCAAAGGAGCGCTAAGTCAACTCCAGAAATCAGAATTCAGAACTCAAGACTGCTTTTGAGTTATGAGTTCGATAGTTTTAGCAAAATAATTAGTAATTTAATTAGATTAAGTTATAACGCGGATTGTATGGATGTGATATGAAGTATTGATTGCATGTTGTAGGATTATGATTGAATATCTATGATGTTATGATGTGATGCTATCAAGCAAAGTTATGTTGCTATCATCCATGTTGTAATTTTATATACAATCCAATCGTCATGTTTCTTATGCTAGTTTGCGATATTGATTCATATGCTAAATCATTATTAGGCAAGTTTAGATTTTGGGTTCAAACACGAATCATATACATGTTGGGTAGAATTACATGTGACCTTACATGATTATGGCACCTAGTTTATGTGAGAATTAAATTGAAAGATTAGGCTATGTCATGATACTTTACATGTTAGTTCACACCATTGTTGCGATGTATAAATCACATATGTAAATTTATGAGTTGGACATGAATCATGTTATGTTATTACCTATGCAAGTTTAATCCCTTTAGATATAGGTTCATGACATATGATGTCTATGCAAATTTGTGGCCATTATTTCATCAAGTTCACACCTTTAGATTTGGGACTATGTTATACATTATGTGTATGCAAGTTTGTGGCCATTATTTCATCAAGTTCACACCTTTAAAACTTGGAACCATGATATATGTTGTTATGCAAGTTGTAATCTTGGCCTATGCAAGTTTTAGATGTAGAACATCATTCACATATGCAAGTTCACCACTATGTTAGATCTATGCTTTAATTAGGTATATATGTGATGCTTTCTTTTATTTCATGAGTTAGACTATTCGAGTCTAACGTATATTTTTACGTTAAACGAACAAACGTACTACGTGGGGAAAAAGGGAATAATATTAAAAATATTTAATTGGCATAATTGCCTTAAAAGGCATAAAATAAAATTGTGGTGAAATTGATATGATTTTACATACCATAAATGGATGGACATA
This sequence comes from Allium sativum, assembly GCA_030737875.1. NCBI lineage: Eukaryota > Viridiplantae > Streptophyta > Magnoliopsida > Asparagales > Amaryllidaceae > Allium > Allium sativum. The sequence continues at coordinate 629,259,282 of CM060920.1, forward strand.
ATTGAGTCAATTATGGACATCGCTAAATTTGTATTTGATTGATAATTTGAATAGGGAAAGTAATTCACATTGGGGGTGATTAATTAGGAGTAATTAATCGTCTAAGACACGAGGTTAGACTCTTATGTGGTGTAAGACTGCCCGGACCCGCCTGGCAAATCCAGCTGCCATAAATGCCAGTCTAATGTGATAGGTCTTAGGCACAAACTAAATACGTAACAATTGTAAAGACACGAGGTTAGGCTCTTTTGTGGTGTAAGACTGCCCGGACCCGCCCGGTAAATCCAGTTGCCACAAATGCCAGTCTAATGTGAGAGGTCTTTATGAGGTTACGGTCTTAATGAATTAAGAAACACTTAACCAGATAAGCATGTAGTGGGACATGAGGGGGTTAAGTGGGTGCCTTGGGTGGCATGTGGAATCTAGTGGGTGCCTTGGGTGGCATTTGGAAATACGATTAGAAACACTTAACCAACATATGAAACATGTAATTGAAACATGAATAAGAAGTGGGTTAAGTGGGATGTACTAGAGGGGACCAAGCTTAGGTGGATAGCTTGTGTCAAGTAAAGGGGGCCCATTTCAACCAGTAACCCATACGTATCTTTGTGGGCTCGACCCAAGTCGAGGACGGGACACGCATACTGGGCTTGACTGTAAGAGGCCAAACCGGGTTAGCGGTGGCAACGCAAGTCCAACGGGTTTATTTGCGTGTGTGGACCCGGGCTGGTAGGTAAGACGTTGTTGCATCGTGTAGGTATAAGCCGTGCATTCTTGGTGGTATCGGGTTGCCACTTTGGGGAGTGATACACCCCACTGTGGGGCCAACACGGGTATCTACGAGCTAGGGAGCCGATCGCTTGGGGGTAGTGGGTACACCAAGTGGAGATAGGGGCAGACGACGCCTACGAAGGCAGCTAGGGGTGCACGAAACTACCAGTATCATTGTTAAGTCTGTAGGCGGGATCAACCTTAAGGTGACTAGTGGTGGTGCAGTATACTAGTGGCGGTGCCGTATAGCAATTATTCTATAGTGTTGGTGTAATTAGTAAATTTATCTTAGTTGGTTAGGTGCGCCTTAATGATATCGTTGTTCATCTTGTTTCCTTGTTTACTCTGCTATACTCAATGGTTCATGGTCATTTCCTTATTTTCCAACTTATGCCTTAGCCTAGTTACTTTGTTAATTATATTGTTAGAATTATCGCACTCGCCAAACTTTATGTCTGACCCCCTTTTTCCATCTCTTTCCTTTCCCCACCCCAGGTGCTCAGGTCGGAACTAGCACCAGTGGAGTTTGATCTTGGACTGCTTGTAGGAGATTTCTTGGACCGTTGAAGTAAAGTTCAGCTTCTCCTTATTTATGGCTATTTTAATGTTGGGGATTATGTCTTTCAGTTTATGTACTATGTTTCATCAAGATGGGTATGATGTACTTGACTTTGGTTTATGATTTTTATGATGTAATCAAACATATGGGTTTATCCGCTGTAGTGAAATAAAGTTTTTAAATTTTCAAGTACTGCTTTATATCTGTCTTGTTGTGATTTTCTGTTCTATATTCACTTAAAACGCTCCACTGAAGATAAGGCATTCCCTTTGCGAGTGACCTTAATGGAGGTGGGGTGTTAGACGTGGTATCAGAGCTGAAGGTTACCAAAACAGATATGAATTTTTGAAAAACTATTTTTCAAAACAATTTTTTTATAAAGAAGTACTTTCAAAAGTATGATTTAAGGAAAGTATTTTCAAGAGAAAAGTATATTTTGGAAAGCATAACCACAAGAGCCATATGTCTTTCCTTCAGTCCTTTTTGTATTGAATCTTTCCTTTTTCGTTTCAGCATGTCTGAAGTATCTGAGATACCAGAGGGCGTTCATGTGCCCGCTTGGTTCCGTCAATATCTTGAGGCTAGGGCTGCCGCCGCAGGTCCAGCAAATCCTCCTCCTCCTCCCCCTCCTCCTCCTCGTGTCGATAATTTCGCAAAGATATGCAAGGACTTTAGAGCAATGGGTGGGAAACCTTTTCACGGAACGGAGACATTTGTTGAAGCTCATAACCGGCTAAAGGAGGTGGAAGAATTATTTGGAATTTTTGAAGTGGATGATGGAAGGAAAGTCCAGCTAGTTGCATGGCTGATGAAGGATGAGGCCTCGTTTTGGTGGGAGGTCACCAATAGGGGTCGTCCAGTCGATACATGGCAAGATTTTAGGCAGAGGTTTGAGGCAAAGTTTCTCTCACGGGTTGAAGAGAATCTATACATGGAAAGGTTCTTGTCACTGAAGCAAGGGAATTTATCAGTGAAAGAGTACGTTAACAAATTCAACCAATTGGCAAGGTTTGGCTTAGACTTGGTGAATACTCCAGAAAAGAAGGCTCTAATATTTTTTAAGGGTTTAAACGAGCCGCTTCATGGGTTAGCTATGACCCACATTCCCATGGGGGCTACCTTTGAGAGGTTAGTTGACATGGCACTCATGCATGAAGAGGAGAAGGGCGCCAATGCTAGTAAGGCACCCGAAAAGAAAGGAGATCAAAAGAAGTCGCAACAACAACAACAGAACAAGAAAGGTGGCAAAGGCAATAATGCTAAGGGAAAGAAGAAATGCTTTAACAGACACCCGGCCATCTAAGTAAAGATTGTAGGAAGAAGAAGAAGACCGGTTGTTTCCACTGTGGAGAAGCGAGACATCTTATTAAGGACTGCCCAAAGAAAGGGCAGAGGGCAGGGTCTACCTCGGGAGGACAGGTTGAAGCTCTTATGGCACCCGGGCAGGCAAGGGGACAAGTTCAGGCTCTCGTGGTCCCACTGCTGCAACAACGAGGTAGAGCAAATTCCGTTGAAAGTTTAGTTTTTCTGTTAGATCATCCTGTCCGTACTTTATTCGATTCTGGCGCATCGCATTCGTTTATCTCTACATCATTAGTTAAAACACTGCACCTATATACTAGTCTTGTTACTGATCCCTTAGTAGTCTCAAATCCTATTGGTGGTTCGGCTCATCTTTCTATGATTTGTCGGGATTTGAGAGTGTTTATCTTGGGCTTTGAGTTTGAGTGCAACGCTTTTGTTCTTGGCTTCATGAGCTACGGTTTAATTCTAGGTATGGATTGGCTAACTAGATATGGGGCCATCCTAGATTACGAAAGAAGGGTAGTTAGATTGTTGACTTGTTCGGGAAAGACCCTTGATATTTCTTGTGACCCTAGAGGTCCAGTAATGCTTAGTTACCTAGAATCCCTTGACGCATCCGATGATGATTTACATTCTGTTCCCATAGTCCGTGAATATGCTGATGTTTTCGATGAGGTGAGGGGTTTACCCCCAAAACGTGAGATAGACTTTCGAATATATCTAGTGGACAATGCAAAGCCAGTTGCATTGCCAGTGCACCACATGGCTCCAAGAGAGAGAAGAGAACTCAGTAAGCATGTGAAAGAATTGCTTGAGAAGGGGTTCATCAGACGTAGTATATCGGAGTAGGGTGCTCCAGTAGTATTTGCCACGAAGGCGGATGGGTCCCTCAGACTTTGTGTTGACTATAGAGAACTTAATAAACTTACTAAGAAGAATAGACACCCACTGCCGAGGATTGACGATCTTTTCGATCAGTTAGTTGGCGCCTCAGTGTTTTCGCAGTTGGACTTAGCCACGGGTTTCCATTAGTTGAGAGTGGCTGAGGATAGCATTGACAAGACTACCTTTAGGACTCCAGACGGTTTCTTCGAGTGGCTGGTGATGCCCTTCGGTTTGACAAACGCCCCCGCATACTTTGTTGATTTGATGAGTAGGGTGTTTAAGGAGTACCTTAATAAATTCGTGGTAGTCTTTATAGATGACATCTTGATCTTTTCTAAGAGCGAGGAAGAGCATGCCCTACATCTTAGGGAAGTGTTGGAGACTCTTCGAGCGCATAGCCTTAAAGCTAAATTTTCTAAATGTCACTTTTGGTGGAAGGAAGTGCGATTCTTAGGGCACGTGGTTTCCAAAGAAGGGATAGCCGTGGATCCCGCGAAGATAGTGGCCATCCAAGATTGGAAGGTTCCTAAAAATGCTACCGAGGTGAGAAGTTTCTTAGGATTGGCTGGCTACTATAGGAAGTTCATTAAAGACTTCGCAAAAATATCAGCTCCATTAACACGCTTGACGAAGAAGAACTTAGTTTTCACTTGGGACGTAGATTGTGATGATGCGTTCCAACGTTTGAAGAGAGCTTTGACCACAGCCCCAGTCTTAGTGTTGCCAGATGGAGGTAAGCCATTTACCATTTATACCGACGCTTGTGGGACAGGACTAGGCGCAGTCTTAATGCAAGAGGGAAGGGTAATAGCCTATGGTGGAAGGCAGTTGAGAGTGCATGAAAGAAATTACCCTACACATGACCAAGAGTTGGCCGCTATTGTTTTCGCGCTTAAGTCTTGGCGTCATTATCTTCTTGGCGAAAAATTCGAATTGTTCACTGACCACAAATTGCTAAAATACTTATTCTCTCAGAAGGACTTGAACTTAAGGCAACAAAGGTGGATGGAGTTCTTAGCATCCTACGACTTCGAGATAGCATATATCCCTGGCAAGGGTAACGTGGTGGCAGATGCCTTAAGTAGAAAAAGATTATCCTTAAGTCCGTTGTTTGTTGAGCAGCGAAGTTTAGATTTCATCTCTACGTTTGACTTTACACCTTCCATTGACTTCATACCTGGTTTGCTAACATCCTTAGAGGCCAGACCTACGCTTTTGGGATGGATTGGTGAGGCACAGGGAGACGACCCACAGTTGGTTGAGTTAGTAGAAAAGCTCAAAGGAGGGGAGTCATCGAGACATCTCCGTAGGTATACCCTAGATGATAAGGGTTGGTTGCGTAGGGACGATAGACTTTGTGTACCACAAGACGAGAATCTGAGGAAGACCATTCTTGATGGTGCCCATCGTTCGAAGATGACCATTCATCCCGGCGGGGACAAGATGTACATGGACATGAGACGAGTTTACTTTTGGGCCGGCATGAAGAAAGATGTGGCCGAGTATGTCGCTAGATGCTTGGTGTGCCAATAAGTAAAAGCGGAGCAAAAGAAGCCCGGTGGATTGCTTCACCCATTGGAGGTCCCACAATGGAAGTGGGAAAGCGTTTCGATGGACTTTATTGACGGATTACCGAGATCGAGGAAGGGTAATACGGGGATTTGGGTCGTGGTAGACAGACTTACTAAGAGCGCCCATTTCATTCCCGTAAAGAGTAAGAGGACCGCTCCATGGTTAGCCTTCGTATACATTCGAGAAATAGTTCGTTTGAACAGTGTTCCTTCTAGCATAGTGAGCGACCGCGATCCTATTTTCACTAGTGAATTTTGGAGAAGCTTGCAAGAGGCAGTAGGGACTCAGTTATGTTTGAGCACCGCATATCATCCTTAGACGGACGGCCAGATCGAGAGGGTGAATCGTATTCTAGAGGACTTATTGAGGTTATGTGTCTTAGATTTCAGAGGTACATGGGAGGAATATCTTCCGTTCGTAGAGTTCGCATATAATAACAACTTTCAGTCTAGCATTGGCATGGCACCGTTCGAAGCTCTTTATGGACGGCCGTGTCGTTCGCCTACATGTTGGTGGGAAGCTACGGATAAGATCTTACTTGGACCCGATATGATTAGAGAGACTTCGGAGAAAATCGATTTGATTCGAAGGAGGATGAAGACGGTGCAAGATAGGAAGAAATCTTATGCGGATAAGAGAAGGTCAGATCTTGAGTTTGATGTTGGGGACATGGTCTTTGTCAAAATGTCTCCATTACGGAACGTCGTTCGCTTTTGGTCCGTTGGGAAGTTAGCACAAAGGTTCGTAGGGCCGTTTCCTATTAAGGAAAGGATTGGGCAGATGGCGTATAGAGTGGAGTTGCCCGAGAGACTTAGTGGTGTACACGACGTATTCCATGTATCACATTTGAGGAAGTGCTTGCACGAGACCGCAGAGGTGGTAGAGCCGAGCTTGATTAGAGAAGTGGAAATCGAGCGTGATGCGACGATTCGACGAGCTCCTACGCGCATTCTTGGGTCGGAGATTAAGAAGTTGAGGAATCGAGAGGTCAAACTAGTCAAAGTGCAATGGGAAGATGATGAGAGTAACGCTACTTGGGAGACGGAAGCGAAGATGCGTTCATTGTACCCTTTTCTTTTCGAGGGTATGTCTTTTGATTTCTCCTTTATCGCTTACCTTGTACTTATCTTATCTTTAGTATGTCCTCTCGCTAGTATCTTTGACCTTTAGATAGGATAGTCCTATGGTTGAAACATGTGTTTGAGACATTTTATGTATGATGGATGCAAGTGGATGCAAGTGTTTGCTAGTGGTTGCTCGTGGATGCATATACACACACTTTAGGCACTAGATCGGCTCAGTCACTTCATATTGCATATTGCATATAAATGTGTGTTCATATGTAAGTAATGGATGTATAATGGTTGTACCATCATATGGATGTTGCATTTTGATGAATGGTTGTGCACACATGTAGAAATGATATGTATCGAAAGGGTTCTTTCGCATACATAATGGACGCATGGCACTATCATGGTTTGCATTAAGGAGGTCAACTGATTCAGTAGACCGCCTGATTTTGCATTATATAAGGAACATATACACACACTTCTTGCATATGTTCATACAACATTAGAAATTTTATAAGGACAATGGATGCTCGTGTTTGATGGTTGAGTAGATGGTTGTTTGGATGGTAAGATATACATTCTCCTTAACTTGGAGATTTCGGGGACGAAATCCTTTAAGGAGGGGAGAGTGTAACACCCCGGATTTTTGAATAATCAAATTAACTAAAATAAAGAATAATAAATCTCAAACGTGAGAATTATGGGGATTGGGTTGCGCCATCGTGTTCGTCTTGGAATTCTGGTTGAAATAGAGTCCGAGTTTGCGGGAAACAAGTACCGGATGAAAGAGTTATGGACGAACGAAGTTTGGTGGAAAAGTAAAGAAAAAAATGCACTTGCACACTTGGGAAGTGCGCCAGTACATATTAACACTGGTGCACCTGCCAAGTGCGCCCAGGCCGAGGCTGGAGCCTGCACAGCTTTCTGGTTCAGGCTGACCAGTATTGTTGAGTCCATTCTGAGTCCTTGCTGAGTCATTAGGGCTGACTCATCACCCTATCATGATTAAATGGTTTTGATTAACCATAAGAACATCCGACGGCTTAAATTAATTCACAACACTATAAAAAGACCCATAGACACAAACCCTAAATCAGAATTAAAACTAAAACTATGGACGTCATGCTGTTGTCTTGAGCCTTATAGCAGCCGCCACCAAATCAAAGAGAAAGAACATCAACCAAATCAGAACCACTCAACCCTAACAGCAATTCTTCATCAAAGGAGCGCTAATTCAACTCCAGAAATCAGAATTCAGAACTCAAGACTGCTTTTGAGTTGTGAGTTTGATAGTTTTAGCAAAATAATTAGTAATTTAATTAGATTAAGTTATAATGCGGATTGTATGGATGTGATATGAAGTATTGATTGCATGTTGTAGGATTATGATTGAATATCTATGATGTTATGATGTGATGCTATCATGCAAAGTTATGTTGCTATCATCCATGTTGTAATTTTATATACAATCAAATCGTCATGTTTCTTATGCTAGTTTGTGATATTGATTCATATGCTAAATCATTATTAGGCAAGTTTAGATTTTGGGTTCAAACACGAATCATATACATGTTGGGTAGAATTACATGTGAACTTACATGATTATGGCACCTAGTTTATGTGAGAATTAAATTGAAAGATTAGGCTATGTCATGATACTTTACATGTCAGTTCACACCATTGTTGCGATGTATAAATCACATATGTAAATTTATGAGTTGGACATGAATCATGTTATGTTATTACCTATGCAAGTTTAATCCCTTTAGATATAGGTTCATGACATATGATGTCTATGCAAATTTGTGGCCATTATTTCATCAAGTTCACACCTTTAGATTTGGGTCTATGTGATACATGATGTTTATGCAAGTTTGTGGCCATTATTTCATCAAGTTCACACCTTTAAAATTTGGAACCATGACATATGTTGTTATGCAAGTTGTAATCTTGGCCTATGAAAATTTTAGATGTAGAACATCATTCACATATGCAAGTTCACCCCTATATTAGATCTATGCTTTAATTAGGTATATATGTGATGCTTTCTTTTATTTCATGAGTTAGACTATTCGAGTCTAACGTATATTTTTACGTTAAACGAACAAACGTACTATGTAGGGAAAAAGGGAATAATATTAAAAATATTTAATTGGCATAATTGCCTTAAAAGGCATAAAATAAAATTGTGGTGAAATTGGTATGATTTTCCATACAATAAATGGATGGACATAATTAAGTCAATTATGGACATCGCTAAATTTGGAATTGATTGATAATTTGAATAGGGAAAGTAATTCACATTAGGGGTGATTAATTAGGAGTAATTAATCGTCTAAGACACGTGGTTAGACTCTTCTATAGTGTAAGACTGCCCGGACCCGCCCGGCAAATCCAGCTGCCACAAATGCCAGTCTAATGTGAGAGGTCTTAGGCACAAACTAAATACGTAATAATTGTAAAGACACGAGGTTAGGCTCTTTTGGGGTGTAAGACTGCCCGGACCCGCCCGGCAAATCCAGCTGCCACAAATGCCAGTCTAATGTGAGAGGTCTTTATGAGGTTACAGTCTTAATGAATTAAGAAACACTTAACAAGATAAGCATGTAGTGGGACAGGAGGCGGTTAAGTGGGTGCCTTAGGTGGCATGTGGAATCTAGTGGGTGCCTTGGGTGGCATTTGGAAATACGATTAGAAACATTTAACCAAAATATGAAACATGTAATTGAAACATGAATAAGAAGTGGGTTAAGTGGGATGTACTAGAGGGGACCAAGCTTAGGTGGATAGCTTGTGTCAAGTAAATGGGGCCCGTTTCAACCAGTAACCCATACGTATCTTTGTGGGCTCGACCCAAGTCGAGGACGGGACACGCATACTGGCCTTGACTGTAAGAGGCCAAACCGGGTTAGCGGTGGCAACGCAAGTCCAACGGGTTTATATGCGTGTGTGGACCCGGGCTGGTAGGTAAGACTTTGTTGCATCGTGTAGGTATAAGCCGTGCATTCTTGGTGGTATCGAGTTGCCACTTTGGGGAGTGATACACCCCACTGAGGGGCCAGCACGGGTATCTACGAGCTAGGGAGACGATCGCTTGGGGGTAGTGGGTACACCTAGTGGAGATAGGGGCAGACGACACCTCTGAAGGCAGCTAGGGGTGCACGAAACTACCAATATCATTGTTAAGTCTGTAGGCCGAATCAACCTTAGGGTGACTAGTGGTGGTGCAGTATACTAGTGGCGGTGCAGTATAGCAATTATCCTATAGTGTTAGTGTAGTTAGTAAATTTATCTTAGTTGGTTAGGTGCGCCTTAACGATATCGTTGTTCATCGTGTTTCCTTGTTTACTCTGCTATACTTAATGGTTCATGGTCATTTCCTTATTTTCCAACTTATGCCTTAGCCTAGTTACTTTGTTAATTATATTGTTAGAATTATCGCACTTGCCAGACTTTATGTCTGACCCCCGTTTTCCATCTCTTTCCTTTCCCCACCCCAGGTGCTCAGGTTTGAACTAGCACCAGTGGAGTTTGATCTTGGACTGCTTGTAGAAGATTTCTTGGACCGCTGAAGTAAAGTTCAGCTTCTCCTTATTTATGGCTATTTTAATGTTGGGGATTATGTCTTTCAGTTTATGTACTATGTTTTATCAAGATGGGTATGATGTACTTGACTTTGGTTTATGATTTTTATGATGTAATCAAACATATGGGTTTATCTGTTGCAACAAAATAAAGTTTTTAAATTTTCAAGTACTGCTTTATATCCGTCTTGTTGTGATTTTCTGTTCTATATTCACTTAAAACGCTCCACTGAAGTTAAGGCATTCCCTTTGCGAGTGACCTTAACGGAGGTGGGGTGTTACACAACTAGTCTCCTTTTTCTTCCTAACGTCTTTCTTTAAGTAGTCAGGTATTTCACAAGTGTGGTACTTCCTTTTCTCTTGGCCCCTTGTTATCCTTACCGCCTTTCTTTGGATCTACTTCCTTATCGCGTGTCCTATCCATGTCTCTCCTGCACATTCTCCATTCGTGACCTTCCACCAGAATGAAGCTTCATCCTCCATTAACCAAGCAACTGGTTGAACCTTCTTCCCATCGTCTAACTTAAAGGTACCGACAAGTCCTCCACTTCCTTGAGCCAACTTCTAGCCCCGACAACCGTCTAAGTCCCGTGAAGCGGCTTTCCGCCAATCGTACGGAAGTCCTTATATATCTTAGAAAAAGCATCTGTATGCGGAGGAAGAGATTCAAAAAGGGGAAGAGGAAGAGATTCAAAACGGAGAATCGAAGGAAAGATATATGGCTCTTGGGGGTTATGTTTTTAAAATAAATTTTGCTCTTGAAAGTACTCTCCTTAAAACATATTTTTGAAAGTATTTCTTTATGAAAATGCTTAAGAAAAACAATTTTTCAAAATCTCTATCTGTTCTGGTAACCTTCAGCTCTGATACCACGTGTAACACCCCACATCCATCAATGTCACTCACAAAGGGAATGCATTAACTTCTATAGAGCGTTTTAAGTAAGTATAGAACAAAAACTTAACAACATGACAAATATAAATAGTACTCAAAGATTTAAAACTTTATTTCATTGCAGCGGAAAACACATATGTTTGCTTACATCATCAAAAACCAGAGTCAAAGTACATAATATCCATCTTGACTATCAAAAGTACATAAACTGAAAGACATAATCCCCAACATCAAAATAGCCATAAATAAAAGAGAAGCTGAACTTTACTCCAGCGATCCAAGCAATCTTCTAAGAGCAGTCCAAGATCAAGCTCCACTGGTGCTAGTTCCAACCTGAGCACCTGAGGGGGAAAGGAAGGAAAGAAGAGGAAACAAAGGGGGTCAGACATAACGTCTGGTGAGTGCGATAATTTTAACAATATAATTAACAAAGTAATTAGGCTAAGGCATAAGTTGGGAAATAAGGAAATGACCATGAACCATTGAATATGGCAGAGTAAATAAGGAAACAAGATGAACAACGATATCGCTAAAGCGCACCTAACCAACCGTAAGATAATTACTAAACTACACCAACATTATAGGATAATTGCTATACTACACCACCACTAGTATACTGCACCACCACTAGTCACCCTAAGGTTGATCCCGCCTACAGAACTTAATAATGATATTGGTAGTTTCGTGCACCCCTAACTGCCCTCATAGGTGCCGCCTGCCCCTATCTCCACTAGGTGTACCCACTATCCCCAAGCAATAGGCTCCCTAATTCGTAGATACCCGTGCTAGCCCCATAGTGGGGTGTATCACTCCCCAAAGTGGCAACCCGATACAACCAACAATGCACGACTTATACCTACACGATGCAACAACGTCTTACATACCAGCCCAGGTCCACACACGCATATGAACCCGTTGGACTTGCGTTGCCACCGCTAACCTGTTTTGGCCTCTTACAGTCAAGCCCAGTATGCTTGTCCCGTCCTCGACTTGGTTCGAGCCCACAAAGATACGTATGGGTTACTGGTTGAAACGGGCCCCCATCACTTGACATAAGCTATCCACCTAAGCTTGGTCCCCTCTAGTACATCCCACTTAACCATTTCTTATTCATGTTTCAATTACATGTTTCAATTTTTGTTAAGTGTTTCTAATCGTATTTCCAAATGCCACCCAAGGCACCCACTAGATTCCACTTGCCACCCAAGGCACCCACTTAACCCCCTCATGTCCACTACATGTTTATCTGGTTAAGTGTTTCTTAATTCATTAAGACCGTAACCTCATAAAGACCTCTCACATTAGACTGGCATTTGTGGTATCTGGATTTGCCGGGCGGGTCCGGCCAGTCTTACACCACAAAAGAGCCTAACCTCATGTCTTTACAATTGTTACATATTTAATTTATGCCTAAGACCTCTCACATTAGACTGGCATTTGTGGCAACTGGATTTGCCGGGCTGGTCCGGGCAGTCTTACACCACAAAAGAGCCTTACCTCGTGTCTTAGACGATTAATTTCTCCTAATTAATCATTCCCCAAATTTGAATTACTTTCCCTATTCAAATTATCAATCAATTCCAAATTTAACGATGTCCATAGTTGACTCAATTTTGTCCATCCATTTATGGTATGCAAAATCATACCAATTTTCACCACAATTATATTTTATGCCTTTTAAGGCATTTATGCCAATTAATTTTTTTTAATATTATCCCCTTTACCCCTCGTTGTACGTTTGTTTGTTCAACGTAAAATATACGTTAGACTCGAATAGTCTAACTCATGGAATAAAGAGAAAACATAACAATGTACACATAATGAAAACATAGATCTAAACATAGGGATGAACTTGCATATGTGAATGATGTTCTACATCTAAAACATGCATAGGCCAAAGTTACAACTTGCATAAACAACATATGTCATGGATCCAAATCTAAAGATGTGAACTTGCATAAATCATGTATGTCATAGATCTACATCTAAAGGTGTAAACTTGCATAGGCAATAACCCTAAACTTGCATAACATGATTCATTCCCAAAACTCATATATTTATAGAAACTTGCATATGTGATTTATGCATCAAAACAATGGTGTGAACTTGCATCTAACATGTAAAATATCATGTAGAATTTAGCATATAACTCACCCATGTCATAGCCTAACTTTTAATCAAATTTTCACATAAACTAGATGTCATAACCATGTAAGGTCACATATAATTTTACCCAACTTGTATATGATTCATGTTTAAATAAAAATCTGAACTTGCATACATATGATTTATCATATGAATCAACATCACCAAACTAGCATATGAAACAAGATGATTTGGTTATATATAAAATTACAACATAGAAGATAGCAACATAACTTTACATCATAAATGATAGCATCACAACATAATGTCATAGAGATTTCAACACAATTCTACAACATAATTACAACATGTGATCAATAATTCACATCACAACCATACAATCCGCATCATAACTTAATCCAATTAAATTACTAATTATTTTATTAAAACTATCGAACTCACAACTCAAAGGCGGTCTTGAGTTCTGAATTATGATTTCTGAAGTTGAATTAGCTTTCCTTTGAAGAAGATTCGTTGTTAGGGTTGAATAGAACTGATTTGATTTGCTGTTCTTCCTCGCTAATTGGTGGTAGCTACTCTAGGGTTCAAGATGACAGCATGACGACCATAGTTTTAGTTTTAATTCTGATTTACGGTTTGAGTCTATGGGTCTTTTTATAGAGCTTTGAATTAATTTAAGCCGTCGGATCACTCTAGGATCCATCTAGGCCTTAGAAACCAAGAAATGATGTCAAAGCCCAACCATAAATCGCCACCTAAGCCCTAAAACATAAAATTTCGTCATAGACCATTTAGGGCCGACGAGACCAATTCCAAACCTCCTGAGTCGACCATGGGATCGACCCAGCGGGACTCGGGTCGACCCATAAAATAGGTCAGTTTGGTGTTTTGCCTTCCCACTTCCGCTGTTTTGAATTTTTTAGGTTGAATTTTATTTTATATATATATATATTTCTATCTTCCTAATTAACCATTTTCACACTAAACTACTTTTTGAACCGCGTTCACACTAAGCCGCTTTTTATCCATCCCCCTAAAACAAAAATGTGGCGTTGGCTATGCAAGTCACATGTTCCAACCAAATGAGCTACTAAGTCTTTTGCTTACAAACCTTAGAACAATGCTAAACATTTATTCTTTAATTTAGTTAATTCGATTATTCAAAAATCCGGGGTGTTACAAAAACAATTATCATATGTAAAGCAATGTGATAATATAAAAGAGTAAGATTAAAAGGCATAGGTATTGTATGTAAAGCAATACAATACCAAAACAATTATCATATATAAAACAATATGATAATATAATACTTAGTTTCCAAATTAACTTGGATAGTATGCCAACCCTATTCAAATAAATAAGAGGGTAATAAAGAATTATGGGAACTACTGGATAAATATAATATGACTCATAACAGACACCAAATAAACAGACGTTAGTATTGTAAACACACAGTGGTAGAGCTCGAGCGCGCGCGGAGACATCAGTACTGTAACCTACTCATAACGCCATACCGACACCTAGCGATCAACCCAGGATAACCAAAACGGTCTAAGGCGAAGGCCGTATGCTACCCGTTCACGACACTACACGTGGCACACCCAGGCCTCCATTTGATGTAGTCCATGACCCATCGATCGGGTATCCCGATCAAACAACAAAAATGCCCAATGTAGCAGACCGTTTGACCTTTGGTGGTAGGTGGGAAAAATTTAAAACCACCGTGATTCAGGTAGCGAACCTGAATCAGGTCGACCAAGATGGAGTTTTGGCCGATTGGTACAACAGAGTCCAATCTATCCCAATCCCAAAATCAAAAGTATTTTTAATATATTATTTTGTAAATTCATGCCTTAAAAATTCGTAGTGTTTATAACACCAAAACACTATATAAAACCAATCATGGCAATATTCATAAAACTAAGTTTTACAAACCCAGTATATTTTGCAAAAAGCTTAACTACGCATGTCCATAGATGGTTACACTACCGTTTCGCTCTAATACACAAGTACCTCATAATACTTGCATATCATAATGAAACATAAGCATTGTTTAGCATGTTTAACTTGTTTGGAATTAATTCAATTATTCTACCATTTAGTTAGTATGTTAACAAAATTTTCGCTTATAGATAGAAAAAAATTGCTTTCTAAATTTTTAAAGAAAAACAATAAAATTCTAAATTTTTTTTTCCATAGGACAGTACCTGCATTGTACTGTGCACTGTACCTGTGCTGCACACTGCTGCACAGTACAGTGCAGCACCGCTGCACTATAGCAGTGCAGCACCGCTACACTGTTCAAGTGCAACTATGATGCACTGTTTAAGTGCAGCTAGGCTGCACTGTAGTCGTGCAGCTCCGCTGCACTGTTCCAGTGCAGCTACGCTGCACTGTAGCAGTGCAGCCCGGCTGCACTGTAGTCGTGCAGCGCGGCTGCACCGTAGCAGTGCAGCTCCGCTGCACCGTAGCAGTGCAGCTCCGCTGCACCGTAGCAGTGCAGCGCGGCTACGCTGTTCCAGTGCAGCTCCTTCTCCCCCATCAATGCTAAAATTTTCGTTTTTTTTCCTCGCCAATTAGGAAGATGATTCTCTATGAGGCAATTATACATATGTTTTTCATGCAATAAAATCATATGCATGATACAAGTATGAGTCATTTGAACAAATATGTTGCATGCAATAAAAATTGTATGCTTGCAACCAATTTCAAGGTATAATGCCTTTAAATTTGCAACACTACCTTAAATCTATTTCAAATCTGATTTTAATTGCCTCAACATTACAAGAAAAAATCAAACATTGGGGAAGAAGGGAATCTACAATCAAAATTCCACCTTTAAACCATCATGCATACACAATACATAATTTAAAGAGGAAAAAGGTGGAAACTTCACTCACCTCAAACACCAAAATGCAATTTTGAAGCCCTGTAACAGCTTGCTTTTGATTGCAATCCTCTTCCTTTCCCATTCAAACAAAAATAAAAAACCCCTAAATAACAATTCATAGAAAGGCAAGGAAGAAAATGAAATTGGATTAGATTTAGGGATACTTACTTGAAGAATTGGGAGTCTTACTTCAATCTTTGATTGCAAATTTTTTATTTTTATTATTGATTTGGATGAGAAGATTTGATTTACTTTTCTCTCTTTTTCTTACGGTGTGTTTCTGGTTTGAGAAAGAAAGTATATGTATTGATGTTTCAATCTGGAGAATGAGGAGTTGTGGTATTTTTATTGCTAGACCCCTCTCTACAACTTTCCCCCTTTTAATTTATTATTTCACCCTTCTTTTTATTTTTATTTTTATTTCTCCTGTGTAACACAATCATTACACTTTGTCTCTTATGAGATATTTATGATTTTCCCTCTTATTTAATTTGTTTCTAGAGATTTCATCAAAAATGCATACTTTATTTTTATTTTTATTTTGTTTACATATTTTTTTTCTTTAATATAAAAGTTCTCTCGTTTTTTTCTTCTTTTTTTTCTTTTTATGAAAAGAAAATGGACATAAAATTTCCTTTTACCTTACATTAAACACATTTCCAACATTATGTGAACTTCTTTTTTTCTTTTTTCATAACTCGAAAACAACGAGAAAACTTTATTTTTTATATTATTTAAATATTACACACTGAAATAAACATGCTTTATGAAATCAATCAAAAATTTCCACTAAATTTGCGCTTTTCCTTCGAAAATTGTTATTTAATCAAAATAGTAAGCTTTAACATTGTTACAACCAAACGTGCAACATTTTACATCAACTACATACGCCCAATAATTCATAAAACATGAATTTTCCCTCTCATCCCATAAATATAAGTTTTGCTTTTATCTATTTATTTATCTATTTATTATTATATTTATTTTTCCTCTAAATTACCAAATCAATTAGTTGATTCCCAATTCAATATCCCTAAAAAAGTGGGTTGTTACAATTTCAATTAGTTTGTTTTGAGTTATAAAACACGATATGGTTTGAAATTGAAATATGATATGATTTTTGAAATTGAAATATAAGTTTTGTTACGAAATATACTAACGGTATAAGTATGGAAATCCCGCCTATGTTATTTTGCTATTTATTTAGATGATTGACAGTATTGCATCTAGTGTATTAGTTAAACAGATTCTTAAAGGATGGTTGTCCCAAACATCTTTTAAGTTTTTGATTGCATTTCATCGAACATTTCATTTGAGTTGATTTACTTCCATGTGAATGTTAGTCCTGATCCGAATTATTTTGTTTCGCATTATGGTTTGGGTCAGATTGATTTTCACAGCTTTCGAGATCCACTCTTGGAGTTTGGAGCTTATATTGGATTTTTGTTCACCTTGTCTACCTGCTGATCAGTTGTTTATATCTTTCTGTTTTTAGACTGTTATCATTCATGTATTGTATTAGACTTCCGCTGTATTATTTATGTAAATTCTATAGTATTTTTTTTGTATTTTCCACTGTGAGATATCATGTAACTCTGTATCTGTGTCTGTGATTCTGTGATTTATTCAATCTACCTCAGAAACTAATAACAATCGGCCATTTTCGAGCAGTTCGTGTTGGTTTAATTACCAGTTTGAAGTGGTCAAAAATGGTGGGTCGTTACACGGGTTTACTCCATTGGATTGCCAGTGCATATACTACTACCATAAATAAAGCTATGGATCTATAATGCATCAATCAACATGCAATTTCTCAATCTAACCATTTAGGCTTAATCCCTAAACTTGGATTTCAAAATCCAATTCTCTTTACAAAATTATTCCTTTGGAATTTATTTCCCGATTTCTTATTTCAAATCATTTTGAAACACATATCTAGCTTTTATAGTATCATAGTAGATTTCACTTCGGGATTGGAAAACAAAACATTTTGAAATATGAATTCCAAAACATAACAATGCATAAAAACAAGTATGCAACCAAATATCGGCCATGTTCCCTCAGACCAGGCAGTGCGCGCCCTAACCTATATATATACATATATATATATATACATATATACATACATAATATATATATATGTGTGTGTGTGTGTGCACCTCCCATCTAGGGGCAGGCTACACTAACGATGCACCATCCTACCAATGGGGGATAATATGCACCGTCCTCCACTTCTAGTCGCTCTTGGGTCACCCGATCTCTAGCCACATACTTGCTAAATCATTTTATATCCCAAAGTAGGGAAAATCATTTCACAACATAATCACAAGTATAATCAAATCTATATAAATTTCTACTTACAAATAATTTCAAAATCATCGGGTGTAGTCCTCGAAATACTTTCTGTTTTATAAAACATTTTATAAAACATTCACTACACCATATCAGCCAATTTGGCACACACGGATGCAGGCGTAAAATTCGGCTAATAGCCGTATCAAATTTGATAATGCTCAGGTCCATATCAAACAACAATTTGCGATCCGCACACCACAAGTACCTTAAATCTGACCGTCCATCGCGAATGCTTTGGATCGGTTAATATGATTCGATTGTTGGCCGTTTCAAATTCGTGCTTTTTTTGTGTAAAACTTTTTCCCAAAAAAGCACACCCATACCTCCAA
Source organism: Allium sativum (assembly GCA_030737875.1). Taxonomy (NCBI): domain Eukaryota; kingdom Viridiplantae; phylum Streptophyta; class Magnoliopsida; order Asparagales; family Amaryllidaceae; genus Allium; species Allium sativum. The sequence goes on from CM060920.1 coordinate 629,277,602, forward strand.
TTTTTTAATCCTTTCAGGTTACCTCCCTCCTTTTTTTATTTCCCTCGTCTAATATTGTATCCCATGCCCTTTTTCCATTTCTGAAAATTGCTCCCAAAAAATTACAGAAATCCGATAGTTGTCTGCTCATATCTGCTTATTTGTCATTGCTTGCAAATCGTGCGTCTCTATTGCTGGTAAAATTTTGGTTTGATTCAGTTTCTTATAATCAATATTTTTTGAGCTATTGTTTCAATTCATGCTCAACATGTTGTAGGCCAAAGAGCTATTTATTGGTTTTTACCCAAGGGCGGTTACAAAGCAAGGTTGAACATTAAAGAAAGTTAGGTTTTTTTCAAGTTGGTCATAGTACACCATGGTAAGTGCACACGTTATTTGATATATTCCCTTGTATTAAATTAGCTATTCATGATACTGAATATATAAAATATGAACCTTGAATTTTGTTTGTTAAATTGCTGTTGGAAATGTTTTGTTTCCCAACAACTACCATACCCATTCTAGTAAATAAAACTAGTTTTAGGTTAACCAGTAAAAAAAACCAACTTGCCAATGAAAACATCCAGTGATTGATGCAGTTTGTAAGTTGAAACAATTTTTGAATTTATAGGCTGGCAACATGCCATTCGGTATAGACAAAAAGTGGATAAATGAATCTAATCAAAGATCTCCATAGTATATTGATGGGGTGAAAAAGTTTATTTGTTTTGTTAAAGAAAACGATGGTAAGAAAGGGGTGTATTTATGCCCTTACAATCGGTGCCAAAATATGATTTCAAATTAGATGAAATTCATTTTCATTTGCTTAGATGGGGTTTTATCCAATCATATAGTGTGTGGTATTTTCAAGTGGAAAAAAGGGTGGAGATGGGAAAATAGCAACCAATTAGTAATTCCACAAGTACTGACGGGGCTGAACATATTGTGATGGAAGATCTAGTCAATGATGCAAATAGATTTCAAGATTTTCAACCTGAAAATCCGTTGTTTGATCATGATAATGTTGGAGAGCAGTGTACGGATGATGGCAATTGGCAGGTCAATGAAAGTAAGAAGTATACACCACTTTATGTAAGTGCAAAAGAGCCACTGTATTCTTCATGTCCAAAAGGTATAAGAAGCAGTATGCCATTGTGAAACTGAATAGCTTGAAGACCCAATACAACTTCTTAGATAATGGTGTGACTGCACTACTCGAACTAATGAAGGAGTTAATCCCGGAAGGTAACACGCTGCCGACAAAATACCCCGATGTGAAGAAGTTCATTAAGAAAGTTGGGATGAATTACACAACTTATGACGCATGCATCAATAATTGCATGTTGTACTGGAAAGATGATGCGAATAGAATTTCTTGTACAAATTGCAAAGAACCAAGATATATGACATCTTTTAACGACGAGAGAAAAGGAACCAAAGTAGCACGAAAGACATTAAGACATTTTGCATTAATTTCTAGATTGAAGAGATTGTATACTGTACCATGGATAGCAGATGCAATGACCTGGCATGGTCGTGCCAAGTCTGATCCAAACGCAATGCGTCATTCATGTTACACTTCTCAATGGAAAGCCGTGGATTCCTTTGGCAAAACATTCGCAGTCGAGCCACGAAATGTCACACTTGGAATAGCAACAGATGGTTTCTGTCCGAATGCTTCTCTTACTAACCCTTACAGTTGTTGTCCTTCGTCTATGTGCATGAAACGGGAGTTTTCAATGTTAACAGTGTTGATTTCTAGGCCAAAACAATCAAGGAATGACATTGATGTTTATTTAGAGCTGTTGGTAGACGAGTTAAAGCAGTTATGGAAGGAGTTGTTGCATATGATTCATCAAGTAAATCCGAGTTTACAATGAGTGCTAGGGTGTTGTGGGCAATCCATGATCATCTTGCTTTTGGGACTTTATCGGGATGTACAACTCACGGTTACTTTGCATGTCCCATTTGTGGGGAAAACATTTGTTCTTATCATCTTCCTGAAAGTAAAAAGATGTGTTTTATGGGACATCGAATGCATCTTCCTAACCGACATAGGTTTCGATACGACAAGACAAATTTCAACAATGAATAAGAACTTAGTCGTCCTAAAAGCCCATTGAATGGTTTTGAAGTAAAGAGAGTAGCGAATGTCAAAATGAAAATCGGTAAACACAAAGAAGAAGTTGGTCAAAAAAGGAAAAAGTCGGCTGTTGAAGAAGCTGACAATGTTTCTGCTTGGTATAGGAGGTCTATCTTTTTTGATTTACCATATTGGAAAGCAAATATGATTCGACATAATATTGATGTTATGCATATGGAGAAGGATGTCGTAGAGCATCTCATCAGCACCATTATGGGCCATAAAGAGAAGTCAAAAGATGGCACCAATGCACGCAAGGATATGAAAACCATGGGTATAAAACAAAAGTTGTGGGTGAGGGTAGATCCCGAAACCAAAAAAAACTATCATACCAAAGGCAAATTTCACCTTGAGCAAAGAAGAAAATTAAGATTTTGCACCATATTGAAAAATTTGAAAGTACCTAACAAATTCTCCTCTAACTTCGGCAACAACGTGTGCATCAATCCTCTCGAACTAAGAAATATGAAGTCACATGATTACCACCTCATAATGCAACATCTGCTTCCGGTATTGCTTTAATATACTTATACACAACATAAGGATCTATGAAATGCTATTCATCGTATTAATCTATTCTTTAACATTTTGTGCTCGAAGGTTACCAATAGGGAACACCTTATAAAAGCAAAGGCTATGTTGGTGGAAGCAATGTGTGTTTTAGAAAAACATTTTCCACTTGCATTTTTTTATATTAGCATCCATGTTATGGTTCATTTAGCCGATCAAGCATTGGTTGGTGGCCCTGTCAGATATAGATGGATGTACCCTTTTGAACGGGAAATTACTAATTTCAGTTATGTACATTATTATTTGGAATAAATGGCTATCGTTTGCAAGTTATAATTGATAACAATCATAGGTTGATGAAAACATATAAAGGGTATGTGCGCAACAAAAGATACATTGAAGGGTGTATTGTAGAAGGATATATCATACAAGAAGCTAGCCTTTATTGCATGGAATATATCCCAAACGGAGGTTATGGCAACCATAAACATACCCGCGAAGCATTTTTAGATGAGGATGATGGGTTTGCTTGTGAGATACCTTTGGATAATGGTAAAGATATAAGTTTAACCCAAGTGCAATTCGAACAAGTGCTTAGATGGGTCCTAAGTATGTATGATGGATTGGATCCATGGAAGAAGTAAGTTCATGATGTAGGTTTCGAATTTCCATTTTTAATTCAATTTATATATTCATTTCAACATGTGTTATCTACGTATAGAAGGTACAACTCCTATGTGAAAAGCACTAAATCTCAACCATGAGGCAGAGGTACAATTATCGAAGTCGTTAAACCTTTTACTATATGGTTATGTAATGAGGTATTACATCATCTACAATATTTCACGTTTTTTTAAGTTTGCAATACACCATCGTGAACATGCTTGATTTTTCTTCTTGTGTTTTATGTAGTTGCTAAATTGCAGCGATGTAGACCCAACTCTTTGGCGGCTAATACACGGGCCGAATTTCTTGGCGCTTAGATATACGAAGTACCAAGTGAATGGGTTTTTATTTTCCACGAAAATGTACGAAGACCATATGGTAACACAGGATAGTGGTGTATGCATGAGAGCAATTACAAAATTTAGAGCAAGCGGCAAAGATAAAAATTATAAGGAAGCAAAAACAACGTATTACAGATTCGTTCAGCAGATACTGGAGTTGGATTACATTGATTTCAAACAAACAGTTTTTGATTGTGATTGGGTAAAAGTCGAGGATAAGATCAATGGTTGCAAAATAGATCCCGCTTCAAACCTGACCATGGTTAATTTAGGAAAATTAAAGAACAGGGACAATGTGAATGATGATCCATTTATTCTTGCATCATAAGCAAGCCAAGTGTTCTACTCAAAAGATTTAGAAAATGACAGCTGGTCTGTTGTTTTGCAAACATCAAAACGGTTGACTACAATGTGGATGACATCGAGTCTCCTACCGTCTATCAATCAGCTTTTGAAGACAATGAAAAACTAGAAGATCTAACCAAACTCATGTGTTAACCTATGAATTGTTGAATGCTCTTTTTACCAGGGAATCATATGTGTTTGGAAAGTCATGACTTACACTTTTTGATTGCAATCCATTATGCTTTTATTATTTCTTTTAACTATTTCATATTCATGGTGTATGCATAAGTGAAATTCTAATAGAGAACTCGATTAGTAACAAATGTGAATAATATTCGTATTCATGGTGTTTGTCATGATTCTTAATGTTGCTTCTATTTCGCAGGAAAATACGTCACAAGATCCAACATCATCACATGCATCGTGTTCGAAAGATCAACAAGTTGAACAAAACCTACTTGGTGTTCCAGTCTCAGAAAACGCTCCAAAAATCGATACTACGCTTGGTAAACTAGTACGATCTTATGTGCCGATCTCTTACATAGGTTGGGATAAAGTACCAAAAACATATAAGGACGATGTTTGGAACCAGTTTGTTGTAAATTTGTGAAAAATTGCCTGTAAATGTTATAGTTTATTTTTACAGTCTCCGACTCTTAATTTTTGCACAAAATGTATATGCTTGAGCCACTTTCAAAGGAAATGTTTTCAAAAAGAATGGCCGAGGCTTTTAGGAGACAAAAGAAAAACTTGAGAGCAACTTATTATGACATTTTCGACAATGATGAAGAATGGATGAAACATTGTCCACCTTCAATTGCTCAAGATGATTGGAACGAGTTCATAAAGAATGAAGCAATGCCTAAAGCAAGCGGAAGAAGGACAACAGGCAAAAAATATTAGATCCAGTCTAAGTTATGCCCACCATGCAGGACGTAAAAGTCACGCAAGAGTAGAACACGAATTGGTAAATTATTTGATCATTTTCTTTCAATAGTAGTAAGAAAACACAATTAAGGGAGAGAATATACATAAACTGGAATATATTGCAGATCATTGCAAGTCCATCTGCAAATATCAACCGTCGTCAAGTATGGGAGAATACACACAGGAAAAAAGATGGTAGCATATCAGACGCCACGTCTGCGTACTTCGTAAGTTTTTACTTGTATTATGGTTATTACAGATGACATCGAGCAGTCTATTGTTTGGACTTTCATTTTAGGCTTTCAAGCTTTCCATAATTGCGATTAATTAGTTTCTCATGACATTTTCTTCATTACGTGTTTTTATTTTATGGTGCTATGTCTTGATTGAATTTATTCAGTTAGGAGTAACATACTATAGTTACAAGCTGTTACAAGTAAATGTTGGTGTAAACACATTTAATTTTTATCCCAGAATCAAATTGCCAAATTGAAGGAAAAGATCACCGATAGTGATGAAGAAAAATTGCATGTTGATGAAGATATCTTATCACAAGTGTTGGGTAAGGATACAAGGGGTAGGAGCCGCGCTATTGGGAGCATCATACCAAAGATGCATGTTAAGGCTTGTGCCATTGCGCAGAAACGATTCAAACATGTTCGTGAAGACAACGATGAGTTGAAAATGAGGGTGGGAAGCTTGGAGGGTATAATGACTAATATGAAGGGTACAGTGGGAAATTTGTCTGAAAAAATGGAGGTTCTGATCAAAAAGGTAGGAACTTTGACAGATCAAGGAACTCAGGCACCATAACTACGTCGGATGGAGGATGCAGCAGTACACACATCAGTGCATCAAAGGGTGTTCCTTCCCCGATCCAGGATACGACCAATGCAGTGAACAATCAACGATGTGAAATTCTCAACTCTGATCTAGACATAATAGCAACAAGTATGTTTTATTAATAAAATCGAAGGGTATTGCATACTTTATTGCATTCTGATCTAAAGCGAGTACTTAAAGTCTAATGGATACGTACTCCAGTTTTCCTGTTTTAATAAAATTAAGCATATTTTATTAATACCATTGAAACACCCCATCCTCCATTAAGGTCACTCACAAGGGACTTCCTTAACTTTGGTGGAGGTTTGTACGTAAAAGTCACAGATAAAACAAAGACAGATATAAACACACACATATATATAAGCAGCGGAAAACATCAGACTTTTATTTCATAAAATACTTGTTCGTACAACACATTTCCATAATTGTCTCATAACAACTTCCAAAAACATTACAACATCATTTCTGTCTTGGTTTTTAAACAAAGAAGCATAAAACGTGATTAAAACTGCATAAATCCCAATAGAGTGTGACCAACAGCCATAGCCAAGGAAAGAGACTCCAAACCGTACATCAACTTTCTTGAAGCTTTTAAAGAATCTGACTAAGCTGAGCTATTTCCTCCCTGTGGACCTGGGGGAGGGGGAGGGGAAACGGAAGAAAAGAAGACGAAAGAAAATAGGGTCAGACATAAAGCCTGGTAAGTCTAGTGACTCTTCAGTATGAAAATAAGAATAAGGGCATGATAGGTATAAACTGGAATAGGAAAGTATCATAACTAGATAAGGTAGTTCTGAAACGAATATACTATCACACCCCACACTATCTCTGCACCGACTTGTATTATCTTAACTGTCACCCCATGCTGAGGGTGAAGTGATCCCGTTTCTAAAGATGCACCTTATGATGAGGGTAAAATGATCCCGTTTCTAAAGATGCACCCTATGCTGAGGGTAAGTGATCCCCTTATTTTAAAGATCAGCTCCTACTCGCATAATCATCTGTGTCTTACGGCCCCCAGAAATTGTAGATACCTTTGCTGGCCCCACCATGGGGTGTATCAAGTCCCATGGTGGCGACCCGACACAAACCTTAGAATGCATAGGTTATACTACTGGTGCCCCCAGTGCCCTGTTTGTTTGCTCCGAAATGCGTGCACGCCCGCACTCCGTTAGAACCCACACTGTTGCACCCACCGCCGTCGCTTTGACCCTTACAATCTGTAACAACCCACATTCTACGCATCTAGGATCGTAGAATATTTATTTCTTTTTCTAGGTAAGTCGCATGGTCGTGTACTTTTGGGAAACGACTAGTGGGGTCATTTCCCATGTTCATGATTTTTGCCAATTTTTAAATGACCGTTTTGCCCCTAGTTGATCTTGTTTCGTCCATAACTTTTGACTGAAAAGGAATTTTGACCTGAAACCACTTCCATTAGCTCCGGATGATGGTTTCTCTTTCCGTAGAGTGGTCATAATAGCCAAACGGACTTACCGTTTGGGAGATATGACTAAATTAAGGTTTAAAGGGTTATTTTCAGCTAATTGGGCTTAACCGGGTAATTAGCAGCTAGGCCCAAAGGGGGATTTCGGGACTAGTGGTACTTAGGGGCTGCTAGGGTTATGATTTCGGTTTTTGATTCATTTTCCAGCCGCCTAAGACATTTCTTCAAGTATAGCCATGGCCTCCACCTTCTAATTTCACTCCAAATCACCTCTAATCACTTTCTAATCAAAGATTAAGCAAAACTACATCAAACCAAAGGGGATTAGCACCAAATCAGAGAGAGAGTTGCTGGAACACATAGAGATTGGATCTATATCAGAGGAGTTTCAGTTCTGAAAGTTTAATTGTGCCAAAGGTGAGTGATTTGCATTGTTTTTCACTAATGACGGCTAATTAGGGTAATTAGCGAAGATTAGCGAAATTATGGCTCAGAAAAATCTAGAAAAATTCCTAAAATTCTAAAATAATAAATTACGGCTCTGATAAAAATTTGGGTTAATTTGGACATGTTTTGCTAATTGTATGGTTAGACCATGCTTTAGGGGATTAAGGGGTGATTAGTGTTAATTAGCGAAATTAAGCGTGATAAAATTCTGGAAAAATATGCAGAAATTCATAAATATTGTTTTAGACCTCTGTTAGAAAATTTGGCTAATTTGGTTAAGTTTTAGTAATCCTATCATTAGTTGTTCTTGAACATGCTTAAGGGGAAAATATGGATTTTTGGGTATGTTTGATTCGTTTTGACGTATCATATTGTTGTTTTGCTGTTTGTGGATGTTTATGCATGTTGCTATGACTGTATGGTATGCTTTGTGATTGTTTAGAAGTGTTAGATTGGTCGAAAACGCCGTCGAATGGCGTAAAACAGTCGCTGGACAAAGTGCAGGAATTCGGATCGGATGGGGGATTGAGGGCCGGATCGGATCGCCCTATGGGGTCGTGAAGCCACATCACGAACCAAGCCATCTCCTCCAAACCGAACCGTCTGTGCGAAGTCTACGAGCATCAACTAAGGACCAGAGACTCGTACCCGATCTGAGCCACTCGTGCAGGGGAACCCGACCCGAACCGTGTGGAAGAACGCGAAGAGATAGCCATGAAGAATCCAAAGCCGGAGCACCCTACCCGAACCGAACCGCGTCTCCGACCCGACCCGAGTGGTCACTTCCGACCCGAACCGATGCACCATGGAGGAGCTTGAGGGACCGATCCGATCCAGTGAGGAATGTTGAAGGCCGAACCGAGCCACTGAGGGAGCCACTATGCCTGAAGCACGACCGAAGGAGCTTGTCACGAACCGGAGAGGCTCGTCACGACCGAACCGAACCGAAGAGCTTTGACTCGAGGCGTAAACAACGAAGCCGAACTGATCTAGATGAAGATGAAGACCATAACTCGAGATGCAAAGGTAGTCCAAAGGAGAAGTTAGAGTTCAGGATCCAGATGGGAACCAATGAGTTCACTTCACGATTTGGGCTTTGCTGCGGGACGTGTGCAAAGGGGTTATCGGTGTCCATAACTTTGGTTCATCACTGAGCGATGGATTAGGGGCTCATAGTGTAGTTATACGGGGTTGGACTCTGTCATAGCCCAAAAGATTAGGTGACCAAAGTAGTGGATATCGTATGCTTTACGCACTGAGTGAGAGATGTGAGGATGGTTGCTATGCTTGATTGTTGGACATCACTATGACATGCACACCCCCACCCCGTATTTCTTTACATCATATGTTGATGGCACCTTAGAGTATTGTACAGTATGTAGTGCTAACTCTTTCGTTGCAGGTCCAGGTTCAGGTATGATTGGATTATACCTGTTATTATTCTGTTTAGATGCTTATCGCTCACACCAGGCTTTATGTCTGACCCAGAGTTTTATGTCTCTTCTTATTACTCTGGGTGCTCACACGAGCAGACTAGAGACAGGTTAGGTGGATGCACGGGTAGCTGTACTGGAGACGAGCAGGAGGCTTCCACGTATGATATTTATGTATTATCTCCCTGTGTTATCGATGGTCACTGCCTGGGCATTAGTAGTGTACCTTTTTCCTTTCTTTTGCTTAGAGACAGTATTTTGAGGTTGTAATAAGGATGTTGGATCATAAGCTGTATTTTGGATTTCCGCTGCCATGTTAGACATGATTTAGTTTTTCAGCTTATGCACTGTCTCGCCTGTTTTATGTCAAAGTTATGTTATTATTATATTTTATTCCATGCGCTGTGAGACATTCTACAGGTTCCTTGATTAGTTCATTCTTTTCTTCCTTTTCTTCTGACGACCGTTCTGTGCTAGCTGGGCATGTGTACAGCGCACTTTTGGAGGAAATGCAGGCTGGTGCGGGACGGGCCGTCACACTTGGTATCAGAGCTCTAGGTTGCATAGTTAACCTGGGGAAAGTCATCAGGGAGAGATATTATACGTATATGAGAGCGCGTATTTGTGATTATTTTGATTTTTCAAAACTGGTTTTCAAAGCTATATAGATATATATATATATATATATACTATTAGTATATCTAAGGATGAAGTCGCACTGCACTGACACCACAAAGAAGATAGTTAATCGTTTTCTCTGTACAGATTGAACGATGAGCCGATACGTGAGGGGTACTGGTAGAGGAGCCAATAATGGGAATGCTGCTGAGATGAGGACGATGTTTACTGACCTCATGAGAGAGATGCTTAGGGATGTTCAGAGGGCAGCTCCTAATGTTGCTAACGGTGGTGGTGCAGCAGTGCAGGCGCCTAGGGCCGATTTCGCCAAGCTTAACAAGGATTATACTAGTCTTGGTGGGAAGCCATTCCATGGAACGGAGCCGGCTACGGTTGTTCAGGATTGGTTGGATAGCTGTGAGCGTATCTTCGAAGACTTGGGTATTGAAGATGCCATGAAGAGGAAGCTAGCATCCCGTCAGCTTCAAGGACGAGCAATGAATTGGTGGAATGCTATTAAGGCAGCAACTCCAGAGGATCAGATTACATGGGATCAGTTTAAGGCTCGTTTTTGCGATAAGTTTATACCAGCTGCTCAGAAGTCAGAATTGTTTAGAAAGTTTCTGGAGCTTAAGCAGAACGGAAGGGCAGTTTCAGAGTATGTTGCTGAGTTCGATACTTTATCGAAATATGGGTTATCTCTTATCGACACTGCCGAGAAGAAGAACGAGAAGTTCATAACTGGTTTAGATGGGTACTTGGGGGAAAGGCTTATAAACCACATCGATGAGACGTTTGAATCGATTGTAGGAAAGGCATTAAGGTCAGAAAGTCTTTACCCTAAGCCTAAGACTGAGGTCGCTAATGCATCTGCAAAGGAGCCAAAGCCGCAAGCAGGCGGCGGAGGCAAGAATAATTCCCAGACTAAGAGGAAACAAGACCAAACCATGGATGGTCAGAGTAAGAAGAATAAGAAAGATGGCGAGTGCTTTAGCTGTGGCAAGAAGGGCCACTATGCCAGAGATTGTCGAGAAAAGCCTGGGGAAAGGAAGTGCTTTAATTGCGGCCAAGCGGGACATCACAAGAATGAATGTCCACAATCTCCTAGGGAGAAGCAGATCGTGAAAGCGTATGCTATCAACGCTATTCCTTCTTCGTCGAATGCCCCAACTGCGGCGCAGAAGGAAAAAGGTGTCGTTATTCGAGGTATGCTTTCTATTTAAGATGTTTCTGTTCGAGTTTTGTTTAATAACAAGGTTTCCCATTCCTTCGTACCTAGTGACCTGGTAGATAGGTTGGAATTGGAACCCGAGATAGTCGATAGACCTTTAGTAGTGACAAACCCGATAGGTGGTTTGACTAGCCTTTGCAGGATTTGTCGTAATTTGGTCTTATCGAGTCATGGATGTATGTTTGTTGTGATTGCTTTATTTTGAGCTTTACTAGGTTTGGCTTGATTTTGGGAGCTGATTAACTCCAAAAGTATAGAGTGAGAGTAGATTATGAAGAGCCTTTGATGACCATTAGGGTGGATGATAGATGAAGGATGGTATTGGATCGCCTACCATATGACGAAAATGATAACGGGAGTTAGAGAAGAAAATGTACATTAGATGTACAGTAGTTGGTCAGAACTTGGTCATGCGGTCGATGATAATTACATGTAAGATTGGCAAGGATAGCCAAAGTCAGTTATGGATGCTTGAGTGTTTGGATGTTTTGCTCATGTCATCTCACGTAGATCGTCTGAACTCGGAGGAGATGTTCCTTGGGTGCTTGTCTGATATTGGTTTAGGCCTTTGGGACTTGTGCTCGGGGAATGTCGAGGTCGACTAGGATGGTCTGCATGAGAGATAAGTAGTTGTTGTGATTTTCATTGGATGATATCTTGGTTTACTCGAAGAGTGATGGGCAGTTGTGACAGGATAAGACTATTCGATGGTATGGACTGCCCCGAGTTAGACTCGATAGGGTTATGAGATGACTCGAGTGGGACTCAAGAAAGATGCAAAGTAATGAATCGTTTAGGACCATATGTTAATGTTCTTTTTGAAAGAATAGGATGTGTTCGTTGGTCCAGGAAGGTGCAACGAAGGTTAGGACGATTCAAGTTGGACTTGAACTCGTAAAATAAAATAGTTGTTCGATTGATCTTAGAGATGCAACGAATAGGGAGACGACTCACGTTGGACTAGAGTTTGTAGGTAATGGATACTCAAGACTGGGCCTGAGTTATGGGTAATAGATTGACTCGAGTTGGACTCGAGGAGGCTGCAAGGAATTGGATTGGCTTGAGTTAGACTCGAGAGGGCAGCAGGATACTGGATAGGCTTGGGTGGGACTCGAGTGTTTCAGGCGGACTAAAAGCAGGGGTATCTGGGGACGCCCGTTACCTTGGATCCGTTGGACGTGATCTAGTTATCCTTGGAGGATAAACGTGCGTTGGACGTACGGTAGTCCGTTTGGAGGCTGGGCTTCCATTAGTTATTGATGTTGGTTGGACCAGACATATAGGTGTTGATGTATTCAAGGATTTAGCAGGTGATAGATAGGATTTGTTTGATGGATGCTATGGTTGCTATGTTTGTTCCTACCTTTCTTCTCTTGATTAGACTATCACCTGTAAGGATCCTGTTGAATGGAAATAGGATGGGTCTGTTGATCATAGCGAGATGATGGGTGTATGATACTTTACGTTAGACTTGAAGTATGTTTAGGCATTGTGGAGCGTCCGTTGATCTTGGAGATTCCGCGGATATAGGAGATTCAAGTTGGACTTGGACTCATAGGTAGGGTACCTAGATTCATTGGATGAGTCTAGTCCACCTTTAGAAGGTGAATGTACGTTGGACGTGCAGTACAGATATGGGTAAGGTACCTAGATTCATTAGATGAGTCTAGTTCACCTTTAGAAGGTGAATGTACGTTAGACGTACAGTACAGGTATGGATGTAGTGCCTAGGGTTATTGGATGGATCTAGTTGCCTCTAGGAGGTGAATATACGTTGGACGTGCAGTATGGATGTGGGCAAGATTCGGGTTAGACTTGAAAGGACATTTAGAATGTAGTTGGTAATTTGACGAATGGGGTTGGATTACCTAAAAAGATGCCAGGAGTACATGACATATTTCATGTTTCTCAGTTAAGGAAGTTTACGCATGATTTTGATTTAGCTATTTCGCCAAACCGGTTGGACGATATCGAAATATAACCCATGGCGGTTGGGAACCGCGAGACCGATTCGCATTGTTGAGGACGATACGAAGAAATTACGAAGGGAGACGGCGAAATTAGTGAAAGTCCAAGGGGCGATGGTTCTTCCCTTGTTAGTAAACCGCATGCTACGATATGCTTGTTGTGCTATCATGTATGTTTGATTGTTTGAAATTGGTTGATAGGCATGCGAGGCCCATTGTTTGTTTCTTAGTTAAGGAATTTCGGGGGCGAAATTTCTAAAGGGGGGGGGGGGGGGGGGGAGAATGTAACAACCCACATTCTACGCATCTAGGATCGTAGAATATTTATTTCTTTTTCTAGGTAAGTCGCATGGTCGTGTACTTTTGGGAAACGACTAGTGGGGTCATTTCCCATGTTCATGATTTTTGCCAATTTTTAAATGACCGTTTTGCCCCTAGTTGATCTTGTTTCGTCCATAACTTTTGACTGGAAAGGAATTTTGACCTGAAACCACTTCCATTAGCTCCGGATGATGGTTTCTCTTTCCGTAGAGTGGTCATAATAGCCAAACGGACTTACCGTTTGGGAGATATGACTAAATTAAGGTTTAAAGGGTTATTTTCAGCTAATTGGGCTTAACCGGGTAATTAGCAGCTAGGCCCAAAGGGGGATTTCGGGACTAGTGGTACTTAGGGGCTGCTAGGGTTATGATTTCGGTTTTTGATTCATTTTCCAGCCGCCTAAGACATTTCTTCAAGTATAGCCATGGCCTCCACCTTCTAATTTCACTCCAAATCACCTCTAATCACTTTCTAATCAAAGATTAAGCAAAACTACATCAAACCAAAGGGGATTAGCACCAAATCAGAGAGAGAGTTGCTGGAACACATAGAGATTGGATCTATATCAGAGGAGTTTCAGTTCTGAAAGTTTAATTGTGCCAAAGGTGAGTGATTTGCATTGTTTTTCACTAATGACGGCTAATTAGGGTAATTAGCGAAGATTAGCGAAATTATGGCTCAGAAAAATCTAGAAAAATTCCTAAAATTCTAAAATAATAAATTACGGCTCTGATAAAAATTTGGGTTAATTTGGACATGTTTTGCTAATTGTATGGTTAGACCATGCTTTAGGGGATTAAGGGGTGATTAGTGTTAATTAGCGAAATTAAGCGTGATAAAATTCTGGAAAAATATGCAGAAATTCATAAATATTGTTTTAGACCTCTGTTAGAAAATTTGGCTAATTTGGTTAAGTTTTAGTAATCCTATCATTAGTTGTTCTTGAACATGCTTAAGGGGAAAATATGGATTTTTGGGTATGTTTGATTCGTTTTGACGTATCATATTGTTGTTTTGCTGTTTGTGGATGTTTATGCATGTTGCTATGACTGTATGGTATGCTTTGTGATTGTTTAGAAGTGTTAGATTGGTCGAAAACGCCGTCGAATGGCGTAAAACAGTCGCTGGACAAAGTGCAGGAATTCGGATCGGATGGGGGATTGAGGGCCGGATCGGATCGCCCTATGGGGTCGTGAAGCCACATCACGAACCAAGCCATCTCCTCCGAACCGAACCGTCTGTGCGAAGTCTACGAGCATCAACTAAGGACCAGAGACTCGTACCCGATCCGAGCCACTCGTGCAGGGGAACCCGACCCGAACCGTGTGGAAGAACGCGAAGAGATAGCCATGAAGAATCCAAAGCCGGAGCACCCTACCCGAACCGAACCGCGTCTCCGACCCGACCCGAGTGGTCACTTCCGACCCGAACCGATGCACCATGGAGGAGCTTGAGGGACCGATCCGATCCAGTGAGGAATGTTGAAGGCCGAACCGAGCCACTGAGGGAGCCACTATGCCTGAAGCACGACCGAAGGAGCTTGTCACGAACCGGAGAGGCTCGTCACGACCGAACCGAACCGAAGAGCTTTGACTCGAGGCGTAAACAACGAAGCCGAACCGATCTAGATGAAGATGAAGACCATAACTCGAGATGCAAAGGTAGTCCAAAGGAGAAGTTAGAGTTCAGGATCCAGATGGGAACCAATGAGTTCACTTCACGATTTGGGCTTTGCTGCGGGACGTGTGCAAAGGGGTTATCGGTGTCCATAACTTTGGTTCATCACTGAGCGATGGATTAGGGGCTCATAGTGTAGTTATACGGGGTTGGACTCTGTCATAGCCCAAAAGATTAGGTGACCAAAGTAGTGGATATCGTATGCTTTACGCACTGAGTGAGAGATGTGAGGATGGTTGCTATGCTTGATTGTTGGACATCACTATGACATGCACACCCCCACCCCGTATTTCTTTACATCATATGTTGATGGCACCTTAGAGTATTGTACAGTATGTAGTGCTAACTCTTTCGTTGCAGGTCCAGGTTCAGGTATGATTGGATTATACCTGTTATTATTCTGTTTAGATGCTTATCGCTCACACCAGGCTTTATGTCTGACCCAGAGTTTTATGTCTCTTCTTATTACTCTGGGTGCTCACACGAGCAGACTAGAGACAGGTTAGGTGGATGCACGGGTAGCTGTACTGGAGACGAGCAGGAGGCTTCCACGTATGATATTTATGTATTATCTCCCTGTGTTATCGATGGTCACTGCCTGGGCATTAGTAGTGTACCTTTTTCCTTTCTTTTGCTTAGAGACAGTATTTTGAGGTTGTAATAAGGATGTTGGATCATAAGCTGTATTTTGGATTTCCGCTGCCATGTTAGACATGATTTAGTTTTTCAGCTTATGCACTGTCTCGCCTGTTTTATGTCAAAGTTATGTTATTATTATATTTTATTCCATGCGCTGTGAGACATTCTACAGGTTCCTTGATTAGTTCATTCTTTTCTTCCTTTTCTTCTGACGACCGTTCTGTGCTAGCTGGGCATGTGTACAGCGCACTTTTGGAGGAAATGCAGGCTGGTGCGGGACGGGCCGTCACACAATCAGCCCAGTAATCGTGCCCTGCCCTGCCTAGTTTTAGGGTACCATAATACCTAAGTGGGTTACTGCTGAAATGGGTCCCCGTTATTAGGGTTTTCTAGTCAAACATGCTAAGTGGTTAAGTGTTTGTATTTGCCTAACCCCACCCATCAATTTAATTAACATGTTGAATTGGTTAAGTGTTTCAGTTAACTTAACCCTACCATCTGTCCTTAGCCTTTTAAAGCACCGACCACTCACATTAGACAGATATTGTTACGATTACTGGATGTGCCTATCGGTTCCGGGCAGATTTACACCGTAACCCAGTCTAACCTAGGGTCCTTATTGGGCTCAATGCTTAACCACCCACATTGGATAGGTATTGTTGTGACTACTGGACAGCCGGGCGGGTCTGGGTAGATTTACATCACAAGTCAATCCAACCTCGTGTTAAGCATATTCGTATTTTCTAAATTTACATATTTGTCTTTATTTCTGAATATATGTAAATTTGTCAACAATTAAATGTTATGGCCCATATTCCAAGTTTAACATTTGTGGTATAAGAATTTATATCGTTTAAATGTCACCAATTTCGGCATGTGACAAACATGCCAATTTTATATATTTTATGACAAGTTTTATTAATATTCCCAACGTTACCCTGTTTAAACATTAGGCTAACAATCCTAGCCTAATTTTCGTTCGCATAGTTTTTAACATATGATATTAGGCTAAAAACTTAGTCTAATTTAGCACGCAAAAATAGGAATAAGGGAATTCATAAACATAAACATAACATAGGTGTAAACTTGGCATTTTTGGCATAGTCAATATGAACATCATAGGCGTGAACTTGCAAAATAGCCAACATGAATGTCATAGATGTGAACTTGCAAAATAGTCAATATACATATATGTGAATTTGCAACATAGCCTAATTCAATTTACATATATTGTGAATTTGCATTGAAATAAAGGTCTAACCAAATAGGTGTCACATGAATTAGCATATGATTTAGACAACATAAGTCTAAACTAGTTTTTGGATCTAGGCATAACATCGAACATCACTAGCACATGACAAGAATATGACTTTTTCATAAATATGTATAACTTTATGACAAGGGTGTAACACCCCGTATGTTGAATAACTTGTTTTGATATAAATCAGGGCAGAATTAAATTTTAAAATCTGAATCAGGGGAAAGGGCTATGCCATTGCGTTCATCTCGGAAAAATACGCGAAATAGAGTCTGAGTTTTCGAAAATCGGAGTCCGTATGACCCAGTTAAGGCCCGAAGAAGTTTTCAGAAAATTCAAAACAGATTTCTGAAGAGGCGGGAAAATTCCCGCCAGACAGAGAGAGTCGACATGGGTGTCGATCCCCCCCAAGGGGTCGACCCAGGTGTCGACCCAGGGGTCGACCCATGTGTCGACCCGGGGGTCGACCCCCCCTGTCGGCCAGTTTAGCTGGGTGCACTATTTTGGCTTTTGGGCTGTGCTTGATGGCTTGTAACGAAATCTGACGGCTCTAAACTAAATTAGGGTTAATCTAAGGGCCTAAACTACATCCTAATTCTATAAATACACCCTAAGAGTACCCTAATTCATAATAATATTGGAGACAACGTCGTTATGCCGCCAAAATGCAACTAGAAAGAGCCACCAACAAATTAAAGAGGAAGATAGCTTCTCAAATCAACTTCTAATCAACTCTAGCAACTTAATCTTCTTCCTAGGAGTGCTAATCAACAAGTTGTGAGTACTATAGCCTTAATGACCAATTGTTGAAATGATTATGATAGGATATAATGAGGTTATGGCTATGAATGTGGATCAATGCAAGTTATGTTATCATATGCTATGTGTTCATGATGTTAGTTATGCAAGTTTGATGATATATGCTCATGATGTTATGCAAGTTATGCAAGTCATATGCAATGTGTTCATGATGTTATGCAAGTCATATGCTATGTGTTCATGATGTTATGCAAGTTATGCAAGTCATATGATATATGTTCATGATGTTGTGCAAGTTATGCAAGTCATATGATGCTAGTTATGCAAGTTACTATGATAAACATCGATCCATTATGACACCATGTTAGGCAAGTTTGGTGTTTGATTATATGCAAGTTCATATACGACATGTTATGCAAGTTTGGTGTTTGATTATATGCAAGTTCATATATGACATGTTATGCAAGTTTGGTGTTTGATTATATGCAAGTTCATATATGACATCCATTATGACACCATGTTATGCAAGTTTGGTGTTTGATTATATGCAAGTAACATGTGCAAGTTTACACCTTTGTATGATATGCATACATATGCAAGTTTACACCATTGTATGTCATACATACATATGCAAGTTTACCCCTTTGTATGACATAAGTAACTTATGCAAGTTACCCTCTTTATGACCAATGTGATTCATGCAAGTTGGGTTGATTGTTTATGCTAGGTGGGTTTGATGCTATGGTCATATATGCAAGTTGACACCTTTGAAACCCATGTTGATGCTAATGTTATGCTAAGTTGAACCCATTGTATTTGTGATGAATCTTCCCTTTTAAGTATGTCATGTTAGCATATTACGTGGGGAACGATGGGGTTAATATTCATGTTAATGAAATGGTGTGAAGTTGGTATGATTATGCATACCATAAAGTGGATGGACATAATTGAGTCAATTATGTACATCGTTAAATTTGTAATTAATTAGGGATAATTAATAAAAATTATGGGGGTGATTAATTAGGTGTAATTAATCGACTAAGACACGAGGTTGGACCCTTTTGTAGCATAAGACTGCCCGGAACCGACCGGCAAATCCAGCGGCTACAAATGATTGGCCCAATGTGAGAGGTCTTAGGGACAAACTAAATACGCGACAAGTGTAAGGAAATGAGGTTATACTCAGTTATGGCGTAAGGCTGCCCGGACCCAACCGGCAAATCCAGCTGCCATAAAAGATAGTCTAATGTGAGAGGTCTTTGCAAAGGTTACGGTCTTAATCAATTAAGAAAAACTTAACCAGATAAGCATGTAGTGGGGCATGAGGGGTTAAGTGGGTGCCTTGGGTGGCATGTGGAAATCAAGTAAGTGCCTTGGGTGGCATGTGGAAATCTAGTGGGTTGCCTTGGGTGGCAATAGAAAATACGATTATAATACTTAACCAAGTGGAAACATGTAATTAAACATGATTAAAGGGTTAAGTGGGATGCACTGGAAAAAGGGACAAGCTTAGGTGGGTAGCTTGTGGGGGCCCATTTCAACCAGTAACCCATATGTATCTTGTTGGGCTCGACCTATGTCGAGGACGGGACACGCGTACTGGGCTTGACTATAAGAGGACAAAACGGGTTAGCGGTGGCAACGCAAGTCCAACGGGTTTCATATGCGTGTGTGGACCCGGGCTGGTAGATAAGACGTTGTTGCATCGTGTAGGTATAAGCCGTGCACCGTTGGTTGTATCGGGTTGCCACTTTGGGGAGTGATACACCCCACTGTGGGGCCAGCACGGGTATCTACGTTAGGGAGTCGATCGCTTGGGGAGTAGTGGGTACACCTAGTGGAGATAGGGGCAGACGGCACCTATGTGGTCAGCTAGGGGTACACGAAACTACTAGTTATATTTTCTATGTCCTTGGGTGGGATCAACCTTTAAATAGGAATGACTGGTGTGGTGCAGTGTAGTAATTACCCTTGGGTGGGTAGATGCGTCTTTACCGTTATCTTAGTTCATCCTATGTCTAGTTGGCTGCTTAGTGTAGTCATTTATCCCCAGTCATCACCGTACCAAGTTTATATCATGCCCTAATTAATTTAATGATTGTATTGTTAAAGTTATAGGGCTCACTCAGACTTATGTCTGACCCCGTTGTTTTTATCTTTTTCCCAACCCTCAGGTTCTCAGAGTGGGCTTAGCACTAGTGGGCTTTGATTAGATTGCTTTATCTATCTTTTGGAGCTTGGACCGTGATGTAAAGCCCAGCTTATCTTTTCTATTATGGCTATTAGTTATGTAGTCGGATTATGTACTTATGTTTTATCAGGATGGATATTTAGTACTTGACTCTTGTTTTAGTTGGTTTTGATATGTAACCAAACATGTTTATCTTCTGCTGCAATGAAATGATGTTTTAGATTTCAAGTATTATTTATATCTGTCTTGTTGTAATTTTTCTGTTCTATATTCAATTAAAATACTCCACCGAAGTTAAGGCATTCCCTTAGTGAGTGACCTTAGCGGGTGTGGGGTGTTACACGTGGTATCAGAGCTGAAGGTTACCGGAACAGATAAAATTTTTAGAAAACTATTTTTCTAAAAACATTTTTGGAAGAAGTATTTTCAAAAACATGTCTTTTACGAGAAAAGTTTTTGAAAGAAAAGCATAATCCCCAATAGCCATATCTTTATCGTTCGAATTCTCTATTTTGAATCTTTCCTTTTTCGTTTCAGCATGGCTGAAGATCTTAACTTTTCGGAGGGTGTGACGATACCAGTATGGTATAGGAGATTTATGGAGGCTAGGGCCACCGCTGCGGGTCCAGCAAATGTTCCTCCACCAACAGTAGCACCCGATCTTCCTCCTCCTCCTCCTCCTCGCACAGATACTTTTGCTAAGACTTGTAAGGAATTTAAGGCTATGGGAGGGAAACCTTTTCAAGGATCAGAAACTTTTGTGGAAGCTAGAGATTGGCTTAAGGAGGTGGAAGAGTTGATAGATATCTTTGAGATGGAAGAAGGAAAGAAAGTCAAGTTAGCTGCTTGGTTAATGAAGGGAGAGGCCTCGTTCTGGTGGGAGGTCACTAATGGAGAGCGCCCTGTTGACTCTTGGGCGGATTTCAGGCAAAGGTTTATGGTAAAGTTTCTTTCAAGGGCGGAAGAAAATCTGTATATGGAAAGGTTCTTGAGTCTAAAGCAAGGAAACCTATCAGTTAAGGAATATGTCAACAAGTTTAATCAGCTAGCAAGATTTGGCATAGACATGGTGAATACACCGGAGAAGAAGGCTTTGAGGTTCGTTAAGGGCTTGAATGAACCAATGCATGGATTGGCTATGACTCACATCCCTATGGGGGCCACCTTTGAGAAGCTAGTAGACATGGCACTCATGCATGAGGAAGAGAAGGGTCCCAATGCTAATAAGGCACCCGATAAGAAAGGAGATCAGAAGAGACCTCAACAGCAACAGCAAAACAAGGGTGGGAAAGGCAACGGTGGCAAGGGAAAGAAGAAGTGCTTCAATTGCGGGACACCACGCCACCTAAGCAAAGATTGTCGGAAGAAGAAGAAGACGGGCTGCTTCCACTGTGGCGAAGCAGGGCATCTAGTGAAGGACTGCCCTAAGAAGGGGCAAAGGACGGGATCTATCTCAGGAGGACAGGTGCAAGATCTTATGGCACCAGGTCAGGCAAGGGGGCAAGTTCAGGCTCTCGCGGTTCCACCGATTCAGGAAAGAGGTAGAACTATTTCCATTGAAAGTCTGGTTTTTCTGTTTGATCATCCTGTCCGTACTTTGTTTGACTCTGGCGCATCGCATTCGTTTATCTCATCATCATTAGTTGAGTCACTGCACTTAGACACCAGTCTAGTAGATGATCCCTTGGTTGTTTCAAATCCAATTGGGGGCTCCACTTATTTGTCCATGATATGTTTGGGTTTGAAGATTTCCATACTTAGCGTTGAGTTTAGATGTGATGCTTTTGTTTTGGGCTTCACGGGCTATGGGTTGATTTTGGGCATGGACTGGTTATCCGGTAATGGTGCCGTTCTTGATTGTGAAAGGAGAGTTGTTAGGCTCATGACCCGCTTGGGTAACACTCTCGAGATTTCTTGTAATCCCATGGATTCTGTTATGCTAAGTTATCTTGAATCGCTTGACGCTTCGGTCGAGAGTTTGCGATTTGTTAGAGTGGTCCGGGAGTACTCGGATGTGTTTGAGGAGGTGAAGGGCTTACCTCCGAAGCGGGAGATAGACTTCCGAATATATCTGGTGGACAATGCTAAACCGGTATCTTTGCCAGAGCGCCACATGGCTCCTCGTGAGAGGAGGGAAATCCATAAGCAAGTAGGGGAGTTGCTTGAGAAGGGGTTCATAAGACGAAGTATATCGGAGTGGGGTGCTCCAGTAGTTTTTTCCACGAAGGCGAATGGGTCCCTCAGACTTTGTGTAGACTATAGAGAACTCAACAAGCTCACAAATAAGAATAGACACCCATTGCCGAGGATTGATGATCTCTTTGATCAGTTGGTTGGCGCCTCAGTGTTCTCGCAGTTGGACTTGGCCACGGGGTTTCATCAGTTGAGAGTGGCTGAGGATAGCATAGACAAGACTGCCTTTAGGACTCCAGATGGTTTCTGTGAGTGGCTTGTGATGCCATTTGGTTTGACGAACGCCCCTGCATAGTTTGTTGATTTGATGAGTAGGGTGTTCAGGCAGTACCTTAATAAGTTCGTGGTGGTCTTTGTGGATGACATCTTAGTCTTTTCTAGGAGTGAAGAAGAGCATGCCCTACATCTTAGGGAAGTGTTAGAGACTCTTTGAGCACATAGCCTTAAGGCTAAATTCTCTAAATGTCACTTTTGAAGGAAGGAAGTGCGGTTCTTAGGGCACGTGGTCTCTAAGGAAGGGATAGCTGTGGATCCCGCGAAGGTAGTATCCATCCAAGATTGGAAGGTTCCGAAGAATGCTACCGAGGTGAGGAGTTTCTTGGGGTTGGCTGGCTACTATAGGAAGTTTATCAAGGACTTCACGAAGATATCAGCCCCATTAACTCGCTTGACAAAGAAGAATCTAGTCTTCCATGGGACATAGATTGTGATGATGCGTTCCAACGATTAAAGAGAGCTTTAACCACAGCTCCAGTCTTAGTGTTGCCAGATGGGAGTAAGCCATTTGTTGTTTATACCAATGCTTGTGGGACAGGACTAGGCGCAGTCTTAATGCAAGAGGGAAGGGTAATAGCCTATGGGGGAAGGCAGATGAGAAAGCATGAGAAAAATTACCCTACCCATGATTTAGAGTTGGCCGCTATTGTTTTTGCGCTTAAGACTTGGCGCCATTATCTTCTTGGAGAGAGGTTCGAATTGTTCACTGACCACAAATCATTGAAGTACTTGTTTTCTCAGAAGGATTTGAACTTGAGACAGCAAAGTTGGATGGAGTTCTTAGCATCCTATGATTTCGAGATAGCGTATACCCCTGGCATGGGTAACGTGGTGGCAGGCGCCTTAAGCAGAAAAATGTTGTTCTTGAGTCCGTTGTTCGTGGAACGACGAAGCTTGGAATTTATCTCGATGTTTGATTTCAGACCTTCCGTTGACTTTATACCCGGTTTGCTAGCATCCTTAGAGGTCAGACCTACTCTTTTGGGTCGGATTGGCGAGGCACAGCGGGATGACCCACAGTTGGTTGAGTTAGTAGAGAAGCTCATAAGGGGGGAGTCGTCCAGCCATTTGAGTAGGTACACCCTAGACGATAGGGGATGCTTGCGTAGAGACGGTAGACTTTGTGTACCACAAGAAGAGGGTTTGAGGAAGGCTATACTTGATGATGCACATCGTTCTAAGATGACCATTCATCCCGGTGGGGACAAGATGTACTAAGACATGAAGCAAGTTTTCTTTTGGGCCGGTATGAAGAAAGATGTGGCCGAGTATGTCGCTAGATGCTTGGTGTGCCAACAAGTGAAAGCGGAGCAAAAGAAACCAGGTGGGTTGCTTCACCCATTGGAAGTTCCGCAATGGAAGTGGGATAGCGTCTCGATGGATTTTATTGATGGGTTACCGAGATCGAGGAAGGGTAATACGGGAATTTGGGTTGTGGTAGACAGACTTACTAAGAGCGCCAATTTCATACCCGTGAAGAGCAAGAGGACTGCTCCATGGCTAGCTTCAGTTTACCTTCGAGAAATAGTTCGATTTCATGCGTTATCTTCTAGCATAGTGAGTGATCGAGATCCTATCTTCACTAGCGAGTTTTGGAAGAGTTTGCAAGAGGCAGTAGGGACTCAGTTGTGTTTGAGCACTGCATATCATCCTCAGACGGACGGCCAGACCGAGAGGGTGAATCGTGTTCTAGAAGACCTTTTGAGGCTATGTATCTTAGATTTTGGAGGTACATGGGAAGAGCATCTTCCATTGGTGGAGTTCGTGTATAATAACAGCTTTCAGTCTAGTATTGCTATGGCTCCTTTCAAAGCTCTTTATGGAAGGCCTTGTCGATCACCTACATGTTGGTGGGAATCTACGGATAAAATCTTGCTTGGGCCTGATATGGTTAGAGAGACTTTGGAAAAGATTGATTTGATTCGAAGAAGGATGAAAGCAGCGCAAGATAGGCAAAAATCTTACGCGGATAAGAGGAGGACAAATCTTGAGTTTGATGTTGGGAACATGGTCTTTGTTAAAGTATCTCCGTTACGGAATGTTGTTCGCTTTGGGTCCGTTGGGAAGTTAGCACCAAGATTTGTAGGACCGATTCCTATTAAGGAAAGGATTGGACGGATGGCATATAGAGTGGATTTACCCGAGAGACTTAGTGGGGTACATGACGTATTCCATGTGTCACATTTGAGGAAGTGCCTACATGAGACCGCAGAGGTGGTAGAGCCGAGCTTGCTTAGAGAAGTGGAGGTAGAGCGTGATGCGACTATTCGACGAGCTCCTACCCGCATCCTTGGGTCAGAGGTTAGGAAGTTGAGAAACAGAGAGGTTCGACTAGTCAAAGTGCAATGGGGAGAGGATGAGAGCAATGCTACTTGGGAGACAGAAGCGAAGATGCGTTCACTGTACCCATTCCTTTTTGAGGTTATGTCTTTTAACTTCTCCTTTATCGTTTGTCTAGTACTTATCTTATCTTTAGTATGTCCTCTCATTAGTACCTTTGACCTTTAGATAGGGTAAACTTATGGTTGAAACATGTGTTTGAGACATGTTATGATTGATGGATGTGTGTGGATGCAAGTGTTTGCTAGTGGTTGCTCGTGGATGCATATACACACACTTTAGACACTAGATCGGCTCAGTCACTTCATATTGCATATAATTGTGTGTAGGTAGCTATATTAATGGATGTATAATGGTTGTGTTATCATATGGATGATGCATTTTGGTGAATGATTGTGCACTCATGTAGAAATAGTATGTGTCGATAGGGTTCTTTCGCATACATATTGGATGCATGGCACTATCATGGTTTGCATTAAGGAGGTCAACTGAATTAGAAGACCGCCTGATTTTGCATTAGATAGGAAACATATACACACACTTTTTGCATATGTTCATACAGCATTAGAAACTTTAAGGACAATGGATGCCAGTGTTTGATGGTTTGAGTAGATGGTTGTTTGGTTGGTAGGATACGTTCTTCTTGACTTGGAGATTTCGGGGACGAAATCCTTTAAGTAGGGGAGAATGTAACACCCCGTATGTTGAATAACTTGTTTTGATATAAATCAGGGCAGAATTAAATTTTAAAATCTGAATCAGGGGAAACGGGCTATGCCATTGCGTTCGTCTCGGAAAAATACGCGAAATAGAGTCCGAGTTTTCGAAAATCGGAGTCCGTATGACCCAGTTAAGGCCCAAAGAAGTTTTCAGAAAATTCAAAACAGATTTCAGAAGATGCGGGAAAATTCCCGCCAGACAAAGGGAGTCGACACTAGGGTCGACATGGGTGTCGACCACCCCCCCCAAGGGGTCGACCCAGGTGTCGACCCATGTGTTGACCCAGGGGTCGACCCCCCCTGTCGGCCAGTTTGGCTGGGTGCACTATTTTGGCTTTTGGGCTGTGCTTGATGGCTTGTGACGAAATCTGACGGCTCTAAACTAAATTAGGGTTAATCTAAGGGCCTAAACTACATCCTAATTCTATAAATACACCCTAAGACTACCCTAATTCATACTAAAATTGGAGACAACGTCGTTATTCCGCCAAAATGCAACTAGAAGGAGCCACCAACAAATTAAAGAGGAAGATAGCTTCTCAAATCAACTTCTAATCAACTCTAGCAACTTAATCTTCTTCATAGGAGTGCTAATCAACAAGTTGTGAGTACTATAGCCTTAATGACCAATCGTTGAAATGATTATGATAGGATATAATGAGGTTATGGCTATGAATGTGGATCAATGCAAGTTATGTTATTATATGCTATGTGTTCATGATGTTAGTTATGCAAGTTTGATGATATATGCTCATGATGTTATGCAAGTTATGCAAGTCATATGCTATGTGTTCATGATGTTATGCAAGTTATGCAAGTCATATGCTATGTGTTCACGATGTTATGCAAGTTATGCAAGTCATATGCTATGTGTTCACGATGTTATGCAAGTTATGCAAGTCATATGCTATGTGTTCATGATGTTATGCATGTTATGCAAGTCATATGATATATGTTCATGATGTTGTGCAAGTTATACAAGTCATATGATGCTAGTTATGCAAGTTACTATGATAAACATTGATCCATTATGACACCATGTTATGCAAGTTTGGTGTTTGATTATATGCAAGTTCATATATGACATGTTATGCAAGTTTGGTGTTTGATTATATGCAAGTTCATATATGACATGTTATGCAAGTTTGGTGTTTGATTATATGCAAGTTCATATATGACATCCATTATGACACCATGTTATGCAAGTTTGGTGTTTGATTATATGAAAGTAACATGTGCAAGTTTACACCTTTGTATGATATGCATACATATGCAAGTTTACACCTTTGTATGTCATACATACATATGCAAGTTTACCCCTTTGTATGACATAAGTAACTTATGCAAGTTACCCTCTTTATGACATATGTGATTCATGCAAGTTGGGTTGATTATTTATGTTAGTTGGGTTTGATGCTATGGTCATATATGCAAGTTGACACCTTTGAAACCCATGTTGATGCTAATGTTATGCTAAGTTGAACCCATTGTATTTGTGATGAATCTTCCCTTTTAAGTATGTCATGTTAGCGTATTACGTGGGGAACGATGGGGTTAATATTCATGTTAATGAAATGGTGTGAAGTTGGTATGATTATGCATACCATAAAGTGGATGGACATAATTGATTCAATTATGTACATCGTTAAATTTGTAATTAATTAGGGATAATTAATACAAATTATGGGGGTGATTAATTAGGTGTAATTAATCGACTAAGACACGAGGTTGGACCCTTTTGTAGCATAAGACTGCCCGGAACCGACCGGCAAATCCAGCGGCTACAAATGATTGGCCCAATGTGAGAGGTCTTAGGCACAAAATAAATACGTGACAAGTGTAAGGACACGAGGTTAGACTCGGTTATGGCGTAAGGCTGCCCGGACCCAACCGGCAAATCCAGCTGCCATAAAAGATAGTCTAATGTGAGAGGTCTTTGCAAAGGTTACGGTCTTAATCAATTAAGAAACACTTAACCAGATAAGCATGTAGTGGGGCATGAGGGGTTAAGTGGGTGCCTTGGGTGGCATGTGGAAATCAAGTAAGTGCCTTGGGTGGCATGTGGAAATCTAGTGGGTTGCCTTGGGTGGCAATAGAAAATACGATTAGAATACTTAACCAAGTGGAAACATGTAATTAAACATGATTAAAGGGTTAAGTGGGATGCACTAGAAAAAGGGACAAGCTTAGGTGGGTAGCTTGTGGGGGCCCATTTCAACCAGTAACCCATATGTATCTTGTTGGGCTCGACCCATGTCGAGGACGGGACACGCGTACTGGGCTTGACTATAAGAGGCCAAAATGGGTTAGCGGTGGCAACGCAAGTCCAACGGGTTTCATATGCGTGTGTGGACCCGGGCTGGTAGATAAGACGTTGTTGCATCGTGTAGGTATAAGCCGTGCACCGTTGGTTGTATCGGGTTGCCACTTTTGGGAGTGATACACCCCACTGTGGGGCCAGCACGGGTATCTACGTCAGGGAGCCGATCGCTTGGGGAGTAGTGGGTACACCTAGTGGAGATAGGGGCAGAAGGCACCTATGTGGTCAGCTAAGGGTACACGAAACTACTAGTTATATTTTCTAAGTCCTTGGGTGGGATCAACCTTTAAATAGGAATGACTGGTGTGGTGCAGTGTAGTAATTACCCTTGGGTGGGTAGATGCGTCTTTACCGTTATCTTAGTTCATCCTATGTCTAGTTGGCTGCTTAGTGTAGTCATTTATCCCCAGTCATCACCGTACCAAGTTTATATCATACCCTAATTACTTTAATGATTGTATTGTTAAAGTTATAGGGCTCACTCAGACTTATGTCTGACCCCGTTGTTTTTATCTTTTTTCCAACCCTCAGGTTCTCAGAGTGGGCCGAGCACTAGTGGGCTTTGATCAGATTGCTTTATCTATCTTTTAGAGCCTGGACCGTGATGTAAAGCCCAGCTTATCTTTTCTATTGTGGCTATTAGTTATGTAGTGGGATTATGTACTTATATTTTATCAGGATGGATATTTAGTACTTGACTCTTGTTTTAGTTGGTTTTGATATGTAACCAAACATGTTTATCTTCTGCTGCAATGAAATGATGTTTTAGATTTCAAGTATTATTTATATCTGTCTTGTTGTAATTTTTCGGTTCTATATTCACTTAAAATACTCCACCGAAGTTAAGGCATTCCCTTAGTGAGTGACCTTAGCGGGTGTGGGGTGTTACAAAGGGCGCGAACTAGATCCAATCGCATATGTAATTACAACATGAAACATGTACTAAAATGGATCTTGACATGGATCCAATTAGGAACTTGCAACTTTTACATAAACATAGGGGCACGTATACGAACATAACCATTTAGGCATAAAGATTTTCTAGCATAAAGTATATACATGAGGTTCTAATCACAAACGATCTATATAATCATGAACTACACAACTTGCTTGTGATGTTGTTGTCATTCTAAAAGTACAATAGGATCAACATCAATCTTAATTATATCATAAACATCCCAATTTCATTCACAACACAATCATTTCAAAACATAGATATGAATTAACATCGTCGTTACATAATAGCACAATTCCACTTCCAATTTACATCGAATCAATTCTTAGTTTTATTCTTATCGGAAAAATCACTATACTTACAACAAACGATGAACTTGGATTCTGGATTAGAAATGCTTTCCTTTGGGTAGACTAACGCTGTTTTGATTCGTGTTTAGCTTTAGTATTGGCTTGTCTCTAGGCTTTTCTATCTGACGTCCACTCCTAGTTTCTTTCCAGCAGCATGACGACTTTAGTATTCTATTATTTGTGTGAATATAGGGTTAGACTTGAGTTGTATTTATAGAATTTCAATCTAATTAGAGCCGTCGATGAAGCTAGAGTGAATCCAGACCATCCGTCTCAAGAGAAGCCAATCAGAAAGTGACATGTAAGCCTTAGTGACTCAGCCAAGCCTCAGAATTCGACCAGACCCTGACCAGGCGAGCTAGGGCCTGACCAACAGGTCTTTCTGACCTGGGCGCACTTGGCAGGTGCGCCAGTGCTAAAATTGAACTTGCGCACTTCCCAAGTGCGCCAGTTCAATTTTGTTCTGGCGCACTTCCCAAGTGCGCCAGTGCATTCTGACCCTTTTCTGGTTTTTCTACCCAACTTCGTTCGTCCATATCTTCTTCATACGGTATCCGTTTTACGCAAACTTAGACTCTATCTCAGGAAGAATTTCGAGATGAACGCAATGGCGTAACCCATTTCCCTTGATTTCATCATTTAGAATTAATTATACTTTAATTTGTTAAGTTACATCTAACGGAAAATTCGGGGTGTTACATTCTCCCCTCCTTAAAGGATTTCGTCCCCGAAATCTTCAAGTCTAGGAGAATGTAAGTCCTAACATCCAATCGTCCATCTACTCAACCAACAAACACAGGCATCCATTGTCCTTAAAAGACTTCTAATGCTTTATGATTTATATGCACGGTGTGTGTATATGTCCTTAACAAATGCAAAATCAAGCAGTCTACAGATCCAGTTGACCTCCTTAATGCAAATCATGTAAGTGGCATGAATCCATTATGTACGCAAATTTGTCCTTACTCATTATTCTACATGAGTTCACAACCATCAATACAAATGCGACATCATGTGACAACATATCCAGTTTCAACCACATACAAATATGAATACGTATATGCATATGTAGTATGAAGTGATTGAGCTGATCTAAAACCAAGGTTGTGTGTGTATATGCATCAACGAGCAACCACTAGCAACCACTTGCAACCACTTGCAGCCATCAACCATAACATGTTTCAAATACATGTTTACATCCAAAGGGGTTTCTACCTAAGGATAAAGGATAATATCGAGGAGATATACCTGAAAAGATAGATACAAGCACAACTTAAGGAAAAAGGGAGGTCAAAGATGTACCCTCAAAAAGAAAAGGTTAGGCCATGCGTATTCTATCCTCAGTTTCCCAAGTCGCATCTTCCTCGGCGTCGCTCCACTGAACCTTATCGAGATTCACTTCGCGGTTGCGTAGCTTTTTGATTTCAGTTCCTACGATTCGAGTTGGAACACTCCTCACAGTTGCTTCGCATTCCACTTCGGCTTCTTCTAGAATGCTTGGCTCCACCACTTCCGTTGTTTCATGTAGACATTTCCGGAGATGAGAAACGTGAAAGACGTTGTGAATTCCAGCCAATATTTCAGGCAGATCTACTCTATAAGCCATTTTCCCAATCTTCTCGATGATAGGGAAAGGTCCTACAAATCTTGGTGCTAGCTTTCCTATGGATCCAAAGAGAACGATGTTCCTTAAAGGGGATACCTTAAGGAAAACCCTGTCCCCAACCTCAAACTCAAGGTCCGTCCTTCTTTTGTCGGCGTAGGATTTATGTCTGTCTTGGGAAGTCTTCATTCTCCTTCGTATCAAGTCCACTTTTTCTGAAGTCTCCCTAATCATGTCTGGCCCAAGTATAATCTTGTCAGTGGACTCCCACCAACAAGTTGGTGACCGACAAGGTCTTCTATACAAAGCTTTGAAGGGCGCCATACCGATGGTGGCGTGGTAACTGTTGTTATAGGCGAATTCCACTAAAGGAAGGTGATCATCCCAAGTCCCTCCGAAGTCAAGAATGCACAGTCTTAGAAGATCTTCTAGTACTCTATTCACCCTTTCTGTCTGACCATCAGTTTGGGGGTGATAGGCCGTGCTCAAACATAACTGTGTGCCGACAGCTTCTTGCAGACTCCTCCAAAATTCGCTCGTGAAGATGGGGTCTCTGTCACTCACTATGCTGGAGGGTATTCCATGGAGTCAAACTATTTCCTTGAGATAAAGAGAAGCTAGAGACGAAGTAATTCTTCTGCTCTTGATAGGTATAAAGTGGGCGCTTTTAGTAAGCCTATCCACTATCACCCAAATGCTAGTATTGCCTCTTCTTAACCTAGGCAACCCGTCAATGAAGTCCATTGAAATGCTATCCCACTTCCATTGCGGGACTTCTAGAGGATAAAGCAGTCCTCCAGGCTTCTTTTGTTCCGCCTTGACCTGTTGGCATGTCACGCACTTAAAAACGAAATCTGCTACGTCCTTCTTCATGCCGCTCCAATAGAAAGCTCTATTTATGTACTTGTACATCTTATCTCCACCTGGGTGTATTGTCATCTTAGAATGATGTGCCTCCTCGAGAACCTTCTTCACAAAATCTCTAGCTTTTGGGACACATAGCCTTCCATCCCGTCTCAGTCAACCCTTATCATCGATGGAGTACCTATTGAGGTGACTGGAAGTTTCACCCCTAATTAGTTTATCAATCACATCCACAAGCTGAGGATCTTTTAGTTGTGTGGACCCTATCGAGTCTAAAAGAGTGGGCCGTACTTCTAGGGATGCCAATAAACCAGGTATAAAATCCGAGGAGGGCCTAAAGTCAAAACTGGCTATATACTCCAAGCTTTGCCTTTCTACAAAGAGAGGGCTTAAGGTCAGTTTCTTTCTGCTCAATGCGTCTGCTACTATGTTGCCTTTGCCAGGAGTATAGGAAATTTCAAAGTCATACGAGGCAAGGAACTCCATCCACCTTTACTGCCTCAAGTTAAGATCTTTCTACGAGAAAATATACTTCAACGATTTATGGTCAGTATATAATTCGAACTTCTCACCTGCCTTTGTGTGCCACTCCGACCCGACCCGACCTGCCTTTGTGTGCCACTCCGACCCGAACCAATACACTATGGAGAAGCTCGAGAGGCTCGAACTGACCTGGAGTGCTTAGGGAGAAGGATCTGAATCGATGGGAGGAAGTCGTCCGATCCGATGAGGGAGGTTATCCGATCCGAACCGATTGAGGAAGTCATCTGATCTGAACCGATGGGGGAGGCTATCCGATCCGAACTGATGGGTGAAGGTTATTCGATTCGAACCGATCGGAAGAGGGTGCGATGAATTGAGATGAACCCGAGCCTATATGATAATCATGAGCTAAATGAAGACCGATCCGATGTTGACCAATAACCCGAGATGCAAAGGTAGTCCAAATGGAAGTTAGAGCTCAGGATCCAATTAGGAACCAATGAGATTCACTTCATGATTGGGCTTTGCTGCAGGACGTGTGCTAAGGGGTTGTCGACATTCATAACTTCGATTCACCACTGAAAAGGAATGATGGGCTACGTATCAGTGCAGTAGAGTCATCATGACTCGAGGGGCAAAGTGATCATAGCAAGACTATGAGCCAGTGCAGTGGAGCCATTGTGACTCCATGGGGCAGAGTGGACATAGTAAAGGATTAGTAAGGCTATGAGCCAGTGCTGTGGGGTATGTACGACTCCATGGGGCAAAGTGGACATAGAGAAGGATTAGTGGCTATGGATCAGTGTGGTGAAGCCGTTATGACTTTATGGGGCAGAGTGATCATAGCAAAGTATTGGGTAATCGAAGTGGTGGATATCACATACTTTACGCACTGAGTGAGCGATGTGAGGATGGTTGCTATGTTTGATTGTTTGCCATCACTATGACATGCACACCCCCACCCCCGTTATCTTTACACCATTCGTTTAGTGGCACCTCAGAGTGTTGTACAATATGTAGTGCTAACTCTTCGGTTGCATGTCCAGTTTCAGGTATGGTTTAGTATACCTGTTATTGTTCTGTTTAGCTGCTTATCGCTCATACCATACTTTTTGTCTGATCCAGAGTTTTATGTCTCTTCTTATTACTCTGGATGCTCTCATGAGTAGACTAGAGACAGGTTAGCTGGTGATACATGAGTAGCTGATTTGGAGGCGAGCAGGAGGCTTCCACGTATGATATATATATATATATATATATATATATATATATATATATATATATTCTCCCTATGTCGTTGGTGGTCACTACTTGGGCATTAGTTGTGTACCTCCCTTATCTTTCTTTTACCTTTAGAGACAGTTTGAAAAGTTTTAATAATGATGATGTGGAACATAAGCTGTATTTGGATTTTCGCTGCTATGATAGTTTGTTTTCAGCTTATGCACTATCTCACCTGTTTTATGTCAAGTATGTTGTTATTATATATTTTTCTATGCGCTGTGAGACAATCTACAGGTTCTTTGTTGATTCTTCATCTTCTTCCATTCCTTCTGACGACCGTTCCGTGCTAACTGGACATGTGTACATCGCACATTTGGAGTAAATGTCGGTTGGTGCGGGGCGGGCTGTCACATTTGGTATCAGAGCTCTAGGTTGCGTAGTTAACCTAGGGAAAGGCACTAGGGAGAGATAGTACATATATGAGAGTGCGTATTTGTGATTACTTTGGTTTTCAAAAGCTATATATATACTATTAGTATAGCTAAGGATGAAGTCGCACTGCACTAGCACCACTATGGAGATGGTTAATCATTTTCTCTTTATAGATTGAACGATGAGCCGATACGCAAGAGGTGCTGGTAGAGGAGCCAATAACGGGAATGCTGCTGACATGAGGGCGATGTTTACTAACCTCATGAGAGAAATGCTTAGGCATGTGCAGGGGGCAACTCACAATGTCGGTAATGGTGGTGGCCCAATAGTGCAGGCGCCTAGGGCCGATTTCGCCAAGCTGTGCAAGGATTACACTAACCTTGGTGGGAAGCCGTTCCATGGAACGGAGTCGACCACGGGTGTTCAGGATTGGTTGGATAGCTGTGATCATATCTTCGATGACTTGGGTCTCGAGGATGCGATGAAGAGAATGCTAGCGTCTTGTCAACTACAAGGCCCAGCGATGAATTAGTGGAATGCTATTAAGACAGCCACTCCAGAAGATCAGGTTACTTGGGATCAGTTTAAGGTTTGCTTTAGCGACAAGTTTATCCCAGCTGCTCAGAAGTCGGAATTGTTTAGAAAGCTCTTGGAGCTTAAACAGAATGGTAGGGCAGTCTCGGACTATATTGCTGAGTTCAACACTTTTTCGAAGTATGGATTATCTCTTATTGATACTCCTGAGAAGAAGAATGAGAAGTTTACTACTGGTTTGGATGGATACTTCGGGGAATGGCTTATCAACCACATCGCTGAGACTTTTGAATCGACTATGGGGAAAGCTTTGAGATCAGAGAGTCTTTACCCTAAGCCAAAGACTGAGGTTGTATCTGCAGAAGGGTTGAAGCCGCAAGTAGGCGGTGGAGGCAAGAATAACACTCAGAACAAGAGGAAGCAGAACCAAACTAAGGATGGCCAGAAAAAGAGCAAGAAAGATGTTGAGTGCTTCAGTTGTGGTAAGAAGGGTCATTATGCCAAAGAGTGTCGGGCCAAGCCAGCGGATAGGAAGTGCTACAACTGTGGTCAATTGGGACATCATAAGGATAAATGTCCACAACCTCTTAAGGAGAAGCAGATTGTGAAAGCATATGTTATTGGTGCTATTCCTTCTTCGTCGAATGCCCCAACTACGGCGGAGAAAGGGAAGAATGTCGTCATTCAAGGTATGCTTTCTATTCATGATATACCTGTTCGAGTTTTGTTTGATATTGGGGCTTCCCGTTCCTTTATATCTAGTGACCGGGTAGATAGGTTGGGACTGGAACCCGAGATAGTCGATAGACCGTTGGTTGTGACGAACCCGATTGGTGGTTCGACTAACCTTAGTATGATTTGCCGAAATTTGGTCTTATCGAGTCATGGATGTATGTTTGTTTGTGATTGCTTTGTTTTGGGCTTTACTGGGTATGGCATTATATTGGGGGTCGATTGGATCCAAAGATATGGGGTGGTGGTAGACTGTGAGGGCTTTTTGGTGACAGTTAGGGCGAATGATAGGCGGAGGGTAGTGTTTGGTAGTCTACCTAGTGATGGGGTAATGGCTAGTTTTATAAATTCCCTCAACATCCCTCATGATGAGTTGTCAGATGTTCCCGTGGTTGGCCAGTATCCGGACTTCTTCGAGGAAGTGACCGGGCTTCCACCACACCAAGAGATTGAGTTCCGTATTGATTTAGTGAAAGATGCCAGACCTATAGTGATGCCACTTCGTCGTATGGCACCAAGGGAGCAGCGAGAGCTCGGGGTGCAAGTAAGCGGTCTTTTGAAGAAGGGGTTTATTAGAAGAAGTGTCTCCGAGTGGGGAGCACCAGTTATGTTTGACACTAAGGAAAATGGTTCCCTTCGTTTGTGTGTGGACTATCGCGAGATGAATAAGGTGACGAGGAGGAACAAATATCCTCTACCATGGATAGATGATTTGTTTGATCAACTGGAAGGAGCAAGAGTATTCTCCCAGTTGGACCTCGCGACAGGATTTCATCAGCTTCGAGTAGCGGCTGAGAGTGTTCCGAAAACGGTATTTAGGACGCCTTTTGGATTCTATGACTGGTTGGTCATGCCATTTGGGTTGACCAATACACCAGCATACTTCGTGGATCTTATGAATCGAGTATCAAGAGATCGGTTGAATAAGTTCGTTCTTGTGTTCATAGATGACATCCTTGTTTACTCGAGGATAGAGGAAGAACACAAGGGGCATTTGAGGATAGTGATGGAGGTGTTGAGAAAACACCAATTGAAAGCGAAATTTTCTAAGTGCCACTTCTGGAGGAGGGAAGTGAGATTCTTGGGCCATGTTGTTTCATAGAACGGTATTGTCGTGGACCCTGCGAAGGTGGCTACGGTATAGGATTGGCCTACGCCCAAGAATGCAACAGACGTAAGAAGCTTCTTGGGGTTAGCTGGATATTATCGTAAGTTTATCCAGGACTTCTCCAAGATAGCAGCACCGTTGACTCAGTTGACTAAGAAGAATCAAGCCTTCGTCTGGGACGGAGTGTGTAAGAATGCATTCAAGATTCTAAAATAAAAGTTGACGCGTGCACCAGTGTTAGTCATTCCTAAAGGGAATGAAGAAATGTCGGTATACACGGATGCTTGTGGTACTAGACTAGGTGCTGTATTGATGCAAGGAGGTAGGGTTGTAGCTTATGCTAGTCAGCAACTAAAACCGCATGAGAAAAAGTATCCTACCCATGATTTGGAACTGGCAGCGATCATGTTCGCGTTGAAGATGTGGAGACATTATCTCTTGGGAGAGAGATTTGAGTTGTTTACCGATCATAAATCGTTAAAGTATCTCTTCTCCCAGAAGGATCTGAATCTCCGTCAGCAGAGATGGTTAGAGTTCTTGGCTTCGTATGATTTTGATATCGCATATACACCAGGGAAAGGCAATGCGGTAGACGATGCCTTGAGTAGGAGACATGCCAGTTTAGGGGCTATGTTTCTTGAATGGAAGCAACTGGAGTATATCGTAGGGAATGATTTCAGACCAAAGTGGGAATTGGATCCAGAGATGTTAGCTAGTTTGACGATCAGACCCACCTTGATTGAGCGGATTGGTTCCAGTCAGAGGGATGACCCTAGTCTATTGGAAATCATCTCCAAGTTAGAGATAAATATCGATGGTGAGGAGATGAATTTGTATGGGCTTGATCGAGAAAGATGGCTTCAAAAGAATGGAAGACTAGTTGTACCCAACGTGAATGGGTTGAGAGATGAAGTGCTTAGGGAATGTCATCACTCAAAACTGACTATACACCCCGGCGGTGATAAGATGTATCGAGACATGAAATAGACTTACTGCTAAGAAGGGATGAAAAGAGACGTTGGGAAGTTTATATCTAAGTACATGAATTGCCAGCTAGTTAAAGCCGAGCAAAACAAGCCTAGTAGTTTGTTGCAACCATTAGAAATTCCCGAATGGAAATGGAAGCAAGTCTCGATGGATTTCATAGATGGTTTACCAAGGACTAGATCGGGACATGATAGCATTTGGGTAATTGTGGATCGATTAACTAAGAGTGCAAGATTTAGACTAGTCAAATCGACCAGAACGGCAGCTAAGTTAGAAGAATTGTATATGAAGTGGGTAGTGAGATTTCATGGAGTACCTAAAAGCATTGTGAGTGACCGAGACCCGTTGATCACTAGTGGGTTTGGGAAGAGCTTACAAGAGGCTCTAGGGTTGGAATTATATCTCAGTACCGCGTATCATCCTCAAACTGATAGTCAGACAGATATGGTGAATCGTATATTGGACGATCTCTTAAGAACTTGTATATTGGATTTTGGTGGATCATGGGATGACCATTTGCATCTAGTAGAGTTTGCATATAATAATAGCTACTAATCCAGTATCGGTATGGCTCCATATGAAGCTTTGTACGGAAGACCGTGCAACTCACCATCATGTTGGATAGAGACCGGCGAGAAGTTTGTGCTTGGACCAGATGTGGTGAGGGAAACTTCAGATAAGATTAAGATCATTCAACAACGGATGAAGGCTGCCCAGGATAGGCAGAGGAGTTATGCTGACAAGAGGAGAAGAGACTTAAAATTCTCTATTGGTGACTTGGTGTTTGTCAAGGTTTCTCCGTTGAAGAGCGTGATACGATTTGGAAGGAGAGGCAAGTTGGCACCAAGATTTATTGGCCCATTCCCAGTTCTCGAACAAGTTGGGAATTTGGCATATATAATTGAATTACCAGAGAAGATGGTGGGAGTTCACAACGTATTTCATGTTTCCCAGCTAAGGAAGTTCGTGCACGACCTAGATATGACTATTTCACCTGATCAGTTAGAGGACTTCAAAGTGGAACCCAAGGCGGTTGGGAACCGCAAGCCAATTCGTATTGTCGAGCACGATACGAAGCGACTTCGAAGGAAGGCGGTGAAGCTAGTGAAGGTTAAGTGGGGCGAGAAAGAGAATGACTGTACTTGGGAGACAAAGGAGAGCATTAGGAAGACGTATCCAGAACTCTTTGCCTGGTAAGGTTTACTTTGCAATTTAGTTATTCCGCATGCTAGGATAGACTTGTTTTGCTTGTTTTGCATGTTTGATTGTTTTTCTATGGTTGATAGGCATGCATGACCTTTTGTGTGTTTTAGTTAGGGAATTTCGGAGGCGAAATTTCTTAAGGAGGGGAGAATGTAACAACTCGCATTCTATGCATCGGAGGATCGTGGAATATTTATTTCTTTCTCATTTGAGGTCTATGGTCATGTAGAGTTGGGAAACGACTATTGAGGTCATTTCCCTTGTTCATGATTTTTGTCGATTTTTAAATGACCGTTTTGCCCTTAGCTGATACTGTTTTGGCCATAACTTTTGACTGGAAAGGAATTTTGACCTGAAACCACTTCCATTAGATTTGTTTGATGGTTTACCTTTCCGTAGAGTAGCCATAATAGCCAAACGGACTTACCATTAGGGAGATATGCTGAAATAAGGTTTGGAAGGTGAAAAACTGCTTAACCGGGCCAAATATGGTGATTAGTGAATGGGCCTATAACCCATTTCGGGATTAGGGTTTTGAGGAGGCTGAAAAGAGTTAGGGTTTCATTCCATTTCAGTTTTCTAGCCTCCACTTACCTCTTAGAAACCCTAAAAATGGCCTCCAACCTCTAAATCACCTCCAAATCGCTTTCTAATCAAGGATTAAGCTTAACAACACCAAATCAAGGGAGATCTTCACCAAATCAAGATTAGAGCTGCTGATTTGCATTGTTATTCGCGCCCAAACAGAGATTTATTTCAGGTCTTAGGTTTATTTGTGGCTAAGGTGAGTGATTTGCATAGTTTCTCACTAATTATGGTTAATTAAGGGTAATTAGTGATGATTAGCGAATTTATACACTAATAAATCCTTGAAAAATATTTATAAATTCTTAAATAATGTCTTAGACCTCTGTTAGAAATTTGGGTTAATTTGATTAAGTTTTACTAATCATGTCACTAGTTTTGCTTAAACATGCTTAAGGGAAAATATGGGGTTTTGGCTATGTTTGATCCATTTTAACCTATCATGTTTATGTTCTGGTGTTTGAGATCACTTCTACTTGTTGCTATGACTGTATGATATGCTTTCTGATTGATTAAAATAGATAGAATGGTCGAAAACGCCGTCGAGTGGCGTAAACAGTCGACGGAAGGAAGTGCAGGAATCTGGCCGATCCGGATTGGATCGGCGGAAAGAGTCCGAACCGAACCGCCCTCCAAGTTGTGGTATCCATGAGACGATCTGGACACAAACCCCGACCCGACCTGCCTTTGTGTGCCACTCCGACCCAAACCAATACACTATGGAGAAGCTCGAGAGGCTCGAACTGACCTAGAGTTCTTGGGGAGAAGGATCTGAACCGATGGGAGGAAGTCGTCTGATCCGAATCGATGGGGAAGGCTATCCGATCCGAACCGATGGAGGAAGTCATCCGATCCGAACCGATGGGGGAGGCTATCCGATCCGAACTGATGGATGAAGGTTATCCGATTCGAACCGATCTGAAGAGGGTGCGATGAATTGAGATGAACCCGAGCCTATATGATAATCATGAACTAAATGAAGACCGATCCGATGATGACCAATAACCCTAGATGCAAAGGTAGTCCAAATGGAAGTTAGAGCTCAAGATCTAGTTGGGAACCAATGAGATTCACTTCATGATTGGGCTTTGCTATGGGACGTGTGCTAAGGAGTTGTCGACATTCATAACTTCGATTCACCACTGAAAAGGAATGATGGGCTACGTATCAGTGCAGTAGAGTCATCATGACTCGAGAGACAAAGTGATCGTAGCAAGACTATGAGCTAGTGCAGTGGAGCCATTGTGACTCCATGGGGCAGAGTGGACATAGTAAAGGATTAGTAAGGCTATGAGCCAGTGCAGTGGGGTATGTACGACTCCATGGGGCAAAGTGGACATAGCGAAGGATTAGTGGCTATGGATCAGTGCAGTAAAGCCGTTATGACTTCATGGGGCAGAGTGATCATAGTAAAGTATTGGGTGATCGAAGTGGTGGATATCGTATACTTTACGCACTGAGTGAGAGATGTGAGGATGGTTGCTATGCTTGATTGTTTGCCATCACTATGACATGCACACCCTCACCCCCGTTATCTTTACACCATTCGTTTAGTGGCACCTCAGAGTGTTGTACAATATGTAGTGCTAACTCTTTGGTTGCAGGTCCAGGTTCAGGTATGGTTTAGTATATCTGTTATTGTTCTGTTTAGCTGCCTATCGCTCATATGCTCTCACGACTAGACTAGAGACAGGTTAGCTGGTGATGCACGAGTAGCTGATTCGGAGGCGAGCAGGAGGCTTCCACGCATGATATATATATGTATAGATATTCTCCCTGTGTCGTTGGTGGTCACTACTTGGGCATTAGTAGTGTACCTCCCTTATCTTGCTTTTACCTTTAGAGACAGTTTGA
The DNA here is from genome assembly GCA_030737875.1 of Allium sativum. Classification (NCBI taxonomy): domain Eukaryota; kingdom Viridiplantae; phylum Streptophyta; class Magnoliopsida; order Asparagales; family Amaryllidaceae; genus Allium; species Allium sativum. The sequence goes on from CM060920.1 coordinate 629,318,106, forward strand.
AAAGTTGTAATAATGATGATGTGGAACATAAGCTGTATTTGGATTTTCCGCTGCTATGATAGTTTGTTTTCAGCTTATGCACTGTCTCACCTGTTTTATGTCAAGTAGGTTGTTATTATATTTTGTTCTATGCGCTGTGAGACATTCTACAGGTTCTTTGTTGATTCTTCGTCTTCTTCCTTTCCTTCTGCCGACCGTTCCGTGCTAATTGGACATGTGTACAGCGCACATTTGGAGTAAATTTCGGTTGGTGCGGGGCGGGCTGTCACATCTAGTATATCCCACTTAACCCACTTCTTATTCATGTTCACTTACATGTTTCAATTTTGGTTAAGTGTTTCTAATCGTATTTCCAATGCCACCCAAGGCACCCCCTAGATTCCACATGCCACCCAAGGCACCCACTTAACCCCCTCATGTCCCACTACATGTTTATCTGGTTAAGAGTTTCTTAATTCATTAAGACCGTAACCTTATAAAGACCTCTCACATTAGACTGGCATTTGTGGCAGCTGGATTTGCCGGCGGGTCCGGGCAGTATTACACCACAAAAGAGCCTAACCTCGTGTCTTTACAATTGTTACGTATTTAATTTATGCCTAAGACCTCCCACATTAGACTGGCATTTGTGGCAATTGGATTCGTCGGGCGGGTCCGGGCAGTCTTACACCACAAAAGAGCCTAACCTCGTGTCTTAGACGATTAATTACTCCTAATTAATCATTCCCCAATTTGAATTACTTTCCCTATTCAAATTATCAATTAATTCCAAATTTAACTATAGCCATAATTGACTCAATTATGTCCATTTATTTATGGTATGTAAAATCATACCAATTTTCATCACAATTTATTTTATGCCTTTTAAGGCATCTATGCCAATTAAATCTTTTAATATTATCCCCTTTTATCCCACGTTGTACGTTCGTTCGTTTAACGTAAATATACGTTAGACTCGAATAGTCTAACTCATGAAATAAAGAGAAAACATCACAGCATACATATAATTAAAGATAGATCTAAACATAAGGGGTGAAATTGCATGTGTGAATGATGTTCTACATCTAAAACTTGCATAGGTCAAAGTTACAACTTGCATTAAACTACATATGTCATAGACTCAAATCTAAAGGTGTGAACTTGTTGGGATAATGGTTACAAACTTGCATAAATCATGTATGTCATAGATCTACATCTAAAGGTGTAAACTTGCATAGGCAGTAACCAAAAACTTGCATAACATTATTCATATTCAAACAAATGTATTCATATAAACTTGCATATGTGATTTATGAAACATAACAATGGTATACTTACATCTAAACCTGTAAACTAGCATGTAGAATTTATCATAAAACTCACACATGTCATAGCTTTAACTTTGGATCAAACTTTCACATAAACTAGGTGTCATGAACATGTAAGGTCACATATAATTTTACCCATCATGCATATGATTCATGTCTAAATCAAAATCTATACTTGCATACATACTTATGATTTATCATATGAATCAACACACCCAAACTAGCATATGAACAACATGGTGATTCGATTATACATAAGCTAATCATAAAATTACAGCATAGATGATCACAACTTTACAAGATAGCATCATAGAATTTACAACATAAACATCAAAATTTTACTACATGAATAATAACATGCGGTCAATAATTCACATCATATCCAAATAGTCCACATCATAACTCAAACCAATTAATTTGCTAATTATTTTATTAAAATTATCGAACTCACAATTCAGAGAAGGTCTTGAATTCTGAATTCTGAGTTCTGAAGTTGTAATAGCTTTCCCTTGAAGAAGATTCATTGTTTAAGTTGAAAAGAATTGAATTAGATTAGCTTTCTTCCTCTCTAATTGGTGGCGGCTATGCTGAGTTGCTAGGTGACGACATGGAGGCCATGAATCTAATTTTGTTTTGATTTTAGGGTTTGAGTCTAGAGGTGTTTTTATAGAGTTTAGGATTAGTTTAAGCCGTCCGATCAACCCAGAATTAATCCCAGCCAATCAGAGCATATAAGGAACCCTAATGAGTCAGCATCTAGTCACTAACAGGTCATAGAACAAATCTGCCTAGGGGAGGGGGGCAGGTCGACCCCAGGTCGACCCTATGGTCGACCTTGTCAGGCAGGTAGACCCCAAGGTCGACACCCAGGTCGACCCTATGGTCGACCTGGCCCTGGCGGGAATATTCCCGCCTAGCCCATCTGACTCTGAATTTTCGAATTTTGAAATCTGTTTTGAATTTTATGAAACTTCCGATGGCCATAACTTCTTCATACGAAGTCCAATTCACACAAACTCGGACTCTATCTCAACTAGAATTCCGAGATGAACACAATGGCGCAACCCATTTCCCTTAATTCTCCCATCTGAGATTAGTTATTCTTTAATTTGTGAATATTAGTGTTAACAGAAATACGGGGTGTTACATGTTGATGCCCTATTTTAGGGAAAATCACTAAGGGTTGAAATGATACATACCCGAATGAACATTAGAAAGGGAAAAATCGTTATGAGCTAAAATGATAGATCTGAACGGTTTTTATTGAATTTGGGATTGAAGATTTAAAGTGATAAATACCGTATCACATGAATATATGGTAGGAAAGTTTATACAGACGCCGTTGGTCATGTTTCGATGAAAAAAAATTGATTTGGAACTTGGTTTTTGAATAATAACTTAAGATTTTTTTATTATATATTTTAACGATTTTAAACTTTAATATGTTAAATAATTCTTTAAAAATCTATTTCTGTATTATTTTATCTTATATATGTTTATAATCTATTTTCTAATTTATTTAGAATTTTATAAACTTATATATATTTATTTATTTTTAAAGTTAAATTTTAATTTATAATACGATTGCTGTAACGCCCGACCCCTAGACCCATGCTAACCAAGAGCAACATTAAGTATTACTGTCGGAAAGCAAGGAGAATGGGACTCAATAGGGCTAAAAGTTGTACTCATTCCCTTGAACGAACACTGACATGAGAATTTTTAAAATTTCTCAACTTACCATTCGTGCTCAGTATAAGTTCAAAGCAATGGTACAAGAAAATTTCCCAAGTTACATAGTGCAAAATATAATAGCATCAAGCGCAGCACAATAACAAACAGAATACATAATACATATCGTAATAGAGATGTCCAAATACATAGTCCATCATACATAATATCACTTCCCGAAATAAATAATAGTGTACATACCGTAATACTATGCGCTACTGATAGTCTAAAGCTGCATAGTCCAAAACCCCAAAACGTGGAAAAGGATAAGAGTGACGCTGCAGTCCACGCAAACCTAACCTGCCAACAATCCTCATCCTGGCCCGAGGATTCTTTGAACAAAACAAATCACATGAGTTAGACTATGTCTAGTGTGAGTGAAGTAAGTATCTATGGACATTAAATAATTTAACAAAGAAGTAAAGGTGCCACAAGTATAAGTCAACATGAGGCGTATGAATGTTACAATATATGAAAAATTTAGCATAATCATCACATTAATATGCAATAATCTCAGGCATCAGTATTGTATGTAAAGAAATACAATACCAAAACAATCATCATATGTAAAGCAATATGATAATATAAAAGAGTAAGATTAAAAGGCACAGGTACTGTATGTAAAGCAATACAATACTAAAACAATTATCATATATAAAACAATATGATAATATAATACTTGGTTTCCAAATTAACTTGGGTAATATGCCAACCCTATTCAAATAAATAAGAGGATAATAAAGAATTATGGGAACTACGGGATAAATATAATATGACTCATAACAGATACCAAATAAACAGATGCTGGTATTGTAAAATCACAGTGGTAGAGCTCGAGCGCGCGCGGAGACATCAACACCGTAACCTACTCATAGCACCATAACGACACCTGGCGATCAACCCAGGATAACCAAGATGGTCTAAGGCGAAGGCCGTATGCTACTCGTTCACGACACTATACGTGGCACACCCACGCCTCCATCTGATGTAGTCCACGACACGCCGATTGGGAATCCCGATCAAACAACAAAACTGCCCAATGTAGCAGACTGTGTAAACTTTGGTGGTAGGTGGGCGAAATTTAAAACCACCGTGATTCAGGTAGCGATCCTGAATCAGGTCGACCAAGATGGAGTTTTGGCCCATTGGTACAACAGGATCCAATCTATCCCAATCCCAAAATCAAAAGTATTTTTAATATATTATTTTGTAAATTCATGCCTTAAAAATTCGTAGTGTTTATAACACCAAAACACTATATAAAAAAATCATGGCAATACTCATAAAACTAAGTTTTATAAACCCAGTATGTTTTGCAAAAAGCTTAACTACGCATGTCCATAGATGGTTACACTACCGTTTCACTCTAATACACAAGTACCCCATAATACTGGTATATCATAACGAAACATAAGCATTGTTTAGCATGTTTAACTTGTTTGGAATTAATACAATTATTCCACCATTTAATTAGCACGTTAACAAAATTTTCTATTATAGATAGAAAAAAATTGCTTTCAAATTTTTTAAAGAAAAACAATAAACTTCTAAAAAAAGTTTTTTTTTCATAGGACAGTACCTGCACTGTACCTGTGCAGCACACTGCTGCACAGTACAGTGCAGCTCCGCTGCACTGTTCCAGTGCAGCACCATTGCACTGTTCAAGTGCAGCTATGCTGCACTGTTTCGGTGCAGCTAGGCTGCACTGTAGCAGTGCAGCGCGACTGCACTGTTCAAGTGTAGCTATGCTGCACTGTTTCATTGCAGCTCCTTCTCCCCCATCAATGCTAAAATTTTCGTTTTTTTTCCTCGCTAATTAGGAAGATGATTCTCTATGAGGCAATTATACATATGTTTTGCATGCAATAAAATCATATGCATGATACAAGTATGAGTCAATTGAACAAATATGTTGCATGCAATAAAAATAGTATGCTTGCAACCAATTCCAAGGTATAATGCCTTTAGATTTGCAACAGTACCTTAAATCTATTTAAAATCTGATTTTAATTCCCTCAACATTACAAGAAAAAATCAAACATATGAGAAGAAGGGAATATACAATCAAAATTCCACCTTTAAACCATCATGCATACACAATACATAATTTAAAGAGGAAAATGGTGGAAACTTCACTCACCTCAAACACGAAACTGTAATTTTGAAGCCTGTAACAGCTGGCTTTTGATTGCAATCCTCTTCCTTTCCAATTCAAACAAAAATCAAAAACCCTTAAATAACAATTCATAGAAAGGCAAGGAAGAAGATGAAATAGGATTAGATTTAGGGATACTTACTTGAAGAATTGGGAGCCTTACTTCAATCTACTATTGCATATTTTTTATTTTTATTATTGATTTGGATGAGAAGATTTGGTTTTTTTCTCTCTTTTTCTTACGGTGTGTTTCCGGTTTGAGAAAGAAAGTATACATACTGATGTTTTAATCCGAAGAATGAGGAGTTGTGGTATTTTTATTCCTAGACCCCTCTCTAGAACTTCCCCCTTTTAATTTATTATTTCACCCTTCTTTTTATTTTTATTTTTATTTCTCCTATGCAACACAATCAGTACACTTTGTCTCTTATGAGATATTTATGATTTTCCCTATTATTTAATTTGTTTCTAGACATTTCATCAAAAATGCATACTTTATTTTTATTTTTATTTTGCTTACATATTTTTTTCTTTAATATAAAAGTTCTCTTTTTTTTCTTTTTATGAAAAGAAAGTGGACATAAAATTTTCTTTTTACCTTAAATTACACACATTTCCAACATTACGTGAACTTTATCTTTTTTTTTTTCATAACTCGAAAACAACGAGAAAACTTTATTTTTTATATTATTTAAATATTACACATTGAAATAAACATGCTTTATGAAATCAATCAAAATTTTCCACTAAATTTGCGCTTTTCCTTTTAAAATTGTTATGTAATCAAAACAGTAAACTTTAACCTTGTTACAACCAAACGTGCAACATTTTACATCAACTACATACGCCCAATAATTCATTAAACATGAATTTTCCTCTCATTCCAAAAATATATGTTTTGCTTTTATCTATTTATTTATTATTATATTTATTTTTCCTCTAAATTACCAAATCAATTAGTTGATTCCTAATTCAATATCTCTAAGAAAGTGGATTGTTACAGACTTCCCCCCTTACAAAAATTGCGTCCTCGCAATTTCTATATAAGGGATACATTTGTAACAAAATTATAGATTTAACTCAAAATAACAGGACATACCTTACTCAAGCGCCAAACAATTTGCGGTATTGCCTCTGCATCGACTCTTGTGTTTCCCAAGTGCTGTCTTTTGGATTACTTGACCACTGCACCTTGACTAAAGGAACCACTTTACTACGAAGCTTCTTCATCTCAAAGGCAATAATACGAGTAGGCTCTCGAGTAAAAGTCATTTTAGGAGCGATCTCAATCTGCTACAACTGCTTCGACTCTATGACCTCTTCAGGGTCCCTTAATGTAACGACCCGCCTTTTTGCCCGGTTTTCGCCGGTAATTAAACCAACTAAAACCGTTCACAAAGACGAACTGTTATGGGTACCTACATACATTGAACAAAATAACAGAACTTTTCATTGCTCAAAACAATATTACATCAGAGTTACATGAATATCCGAGTTACAACTTATACAACGGAAGAAAAGTAGATATACTCTCAGCGGCAGAGACAGTATGATATAGCGGAAGCTCCAATCTCTAGCGTGAACTCCAATCCAGAAAGCGCTTCGAATCTTGCTCCAGCGATCTAAAACTGCAGAGCTAAACTACTAGCTGCCCGTGAAAAATTAATGGGCACCCAGAGTTTAGGAAGGAACAATAAACTCCAGGCCATTCATGGGACTGGTGTGAGAACATAAAACAGTTGTTTTTTTTAGGATTTATTTTAAAGTTGGGACATTCACCGGACCACGCCGCTATCGCGCGACGGGCTTTTGCTCCATGTGAACACCCGTGCATATAAATACGAAATGATATTTTTAAAATGAAGCTATCATAAGCTCTTCCCACATCACACAATGCAAGCGCACACCAGATGGGCGAGGTTTATCTTATGATAACCAAACATGCTTTCATACGTGAAAATCCTCTTCAAAATTTATTATATGGTGTGGAAAACAATTTCGCAAATAAATGTATTAATCCTAGACGGCATAATACCCATAATATTATGTCGCCATATATATATACAATCAAAATCGTATGGTTCGTATTGGAGATTTGGATTTCCAACTTGATGATTCCTGGCATGAAAGGTCAATCGGAACACAAACGAAATGTAATCAAGGGCTTTTCATCCAGACGCGGACACCAATACAAATCGCGAGGTAGATCAACGGTTTTCGACCAGACACGGCCCCCCGAACATACCCTATTCCATAAGTCATAAGTGGTTTCCCACTGCGGCAGCGGTCATCATCATCACATATATATATACACAACCTAACCGCCAGTTTCTCATCATCCGGGGTGTGAGGTTTGTCGATGTCACGTCATACACAAAGCATGCCTAAAAAAGCAATGCCTTGATCATCACTAGCTCGTTCATAACTCGGGTATGCCACATTGACAATTCACGACATATCACTGATTTCAATCAATGCATACCCTCTAAGTTCATATGACTTAGAGATGAGGATAAAATATTTGCCACAAATCCGATATATTTTAACGGAGATCAGTGCTATGCGGTCAATTTCAATGTCAGACACACCATCCATACAAGTCCGTCCTGGGTCTGAACGGAACGAAATCCGAAAGTTCTCCCCATACGTTCGGATTTCCTGCCACTCCGATAATAGGGGCATCTCTCTACTGTAGCTATTCAGTAAAGAAACCAATCAGCACGCAGTCCGTTCAATGTGAAGAACCACGGTCTTCATTCCTCGATTCCAAGTCCTGCATTTGCTTCATGCGTCGTATTATTACTTGGAATGGTTTCGAACTTAAATCCGATCCCGGTCTTTCCAAGTAATAAGCGTATTCATAAATTAGTGATTATGGACCATACGGATCTTCAATTCAACTTTCCTTCCAATCGTTGTTCATTCATTTACAAAACAAGGTTTGATTGATCATAAATTATTTTAACTCTTTCTTTGAAATCAAATATTCGGTTTACCAATCCTTTTATTTCAAACATACCCTTCGATCCTTATGTTCAAAACATACAGCATTGGTTCCATAAGTCGTTAAATTTCTCAAATCTTTACTTGGATTACAAATACATATTACGATATTCCAAACACTTCGTATTTAAACATAAGTTTTAAATGGAGTTAAATCAACTTATATTTGATCTCAATTCCAAACACAAATATTTAACCACTTAAAATCTTTCCAAACCATTTGCGATTCTTTTTAACCATGTAGAAATAATGGTTCATGATTTATAAACTCCAAACCAATTTACCTTTGGAAAAATGTGAGAATAATGTTTGGAATGTTACAAACTGCTGCAATAGCCATTTGAATTAATTAGATTCCAAATCATATTTTAAATTAATAAAGTAGATTTATAAATTTCCTCAAATTTAAACTTGTTTAATTTGAAATTTCGTACGGCCGCCGAACTGCAACGTACGACGACTTTTCCAAATCTGTTTGAATATAACTTGAAAGTCGTACGTTGAAATTCGAAATTTCTTTTCTATTCAAAACTGTTAATATTTGAAAATCAACGTTTCTTATTCAAGTCAAAACGATTTCAAATGATCAAGTTATAATCATTCAAAAATTGAAATCGATGTTTACAAACTGTCGCGCTGTAGCGCGATATAATTGATTCAGATATAATTCATTTAAATCCTTTCGAATTTATATTTATATTTATTTCAATTCCATTTTTTCAAATAAATTAATTTCAAAACCAATTATTAAGTTAAATCAAAAATCATTTCACAAATTCAAATCTAAATTTTAAATTCAAATAAGTTGTAGACCATAGGAATTTGAAAACCCTTTTAATTTAAATTTAAATTTAAACTTCATAAATGGTCCTTACGCGTCATTTATTATTTTAATTTCAAATTTTTTTCTAAGTTTTATATAAAACAACTTCAAATTCAAATTCAAATTGTATTTAAATTTACCGCTCCATCCGTCGGACCAGTTAGGGATAGCCAGGGAGAGCAGGAAACTGGATCTCCAAACTCAAGCCTAGACACCATCCTCTCTGTCGTCCTAGAACCGTTGGTTATCTAATATTATAGAATATTATATTAAAATTCCAAATCTCTTTTGAATTAACGGGCTTAAAATAATGTTTAATATTCGAAAAATCAATTCTCATTCATATGGAAGGAACATTGAGTCGAACATCTGTATAATTCCACAACCGTGGTGTTGAGTGTGCATCATGCAAACATAATAAATCAACCATGTAAGTCGGATGATCATACACTATAATCATCACCAATAACAAACAATTCAGCTGTGCATAAGCGTTACAGTCAATAACGATTTTCAGTGTTCACTGTCATCTAATTTACATGCACATCTATTCACACAATAACATCCATATCCAAACAATTATCATAAATCATCACATCATATTTTAATCACTACTAGTTGAAGTAAAATGATTAAATTAATTGTTCTCATCGATAATGCTTTCCAGAAATGGCCTCTGTCTCCTATTCCCCTCGTCTATGCGCGCTTTCTCTCTTCATCTTTCTTCTTGCTCCTTCTGCCACTTCTCTTCTTCTTTTTTTTTTTTTTTTAAGATGCCGACTTTTTTTTCTTTCTTACTTCACTTGCTGCTCAAGCCCCTAACCAAATCAATCGGCTCAAATTTGACAAGCCTGCACCTCAATCACTTTTCTCATGCGCTTACAGTTGTATGCAACATGCGTTGCAAAGGGAAAAGAAATTAAATTGCCCATTTCCTTTTTCCATGCCTATACATCTTCCTTATTTAAGTTTCTTAATACCATATACCCGCCCATTAACTTGCATGCGCATGCATCACTCGATTCACTCCCTTCCTTGCTCTCCCTTCTTTCTCAGTCCCTTTTTTTTCTCCTGCACAACAATTACATGCGCATGCATGTCAAACATGCACACAGCTTGGAACGGATGTACGGCTTTTAATAGATGTTGGCAGCAATTAACGGAGAGCGACAGGTGAGCGGTGGAGAGAGAAAACAAGGGAGGTGCAGCTGTTATAAAATGGAAGGGAGGACGAGAAGGTGGCTTCGGGTTGAGAGGAAGTGGACCTGGTTGCGATGTTTGGATGTTCGGTTGGTAGTGCGGTTGAAGGAAGGAAGTGTGGTGAAGGGTCACCATGTATGCAGGCTTCACGGTCAGTAGTAATGGGAATGTGAGCGAAGGGAAGTTAATAAAGAAAGAGGATTCTCACTTTTTCCATGCGCAGGCATGCATGCGCCATGCAAACCATTGTTTCCCTTTCCTTGTTTTTTTTTCCGCTCTATCCCATTTTGTTCTTTTTTTTCTTGTTTATTATTTTCGTGTGAACTCTCGGCTCTCTGGAAAACTGTGCATGCATGCGATGAGGGGAACAACGCACTATGGCTCTGGGCGGTTGCATGCACAGGCGAAAGGTAGCTCTTGCTTCCTTCTTCTGGCGTTCTCCCTCTCCTCTTCTTGCGTTCTGCTCTGTCCCTTTTTTTTTTTTTTTAGGATGAATGGCGGATGCTTGAAAAGAGCAGGAGAGAGAAGAGGTTCAAAACATAAAGGTGATACCAAATCCTTACAGCACGTGTGAAGTTATTAAATAGCACAAGGGACAAGTGTCCACTTACTTGCTCTATTGTTTTACACGTTATTTACCAATAAAAAAGAAAATTTTCTTACTTTCTTATATGGCCATGCGTTACATACACGCTAGGACCTTGTGCATGTGTTCCACTTACATGTTCTTTTATTTGAAATTTGTACCCCAAATCCTTTTCAATTTCTATTATTTTTAATTATCGATAACCATCAACACTGAACTAGCAATAAAATCGTGTATAATAATGTGTCATGATCGCAGAACACTAATAAAACAGACCGGTTGAATGATTATGTAAAGTGTCAAAAGGGACCACAGTTACCCCAAAATACGCTAGAAAAACATATGCTTATTTTCCGAAATAAAAATTACAGTAAAATTTAATAAAATATTTTAAGATGACGCGAACTGAAACTGAACAAAAATTTAAAACGGATATTTAATTATAATTTAATTTCAAATTCTGGTCGTTTCAAGTAACTGAATTACAAATCGTTTCAATATTTCAACTAACGACGAACATTGTTCTTACTAAATTTCACAATAAAAATTAATTTCAATCATTTAAAATAATATTATTTATTTCAATAAAACCTTAAATATGATCTTAAAATAAGTTATTCACATCAAAAATAGATCAAAACAAAAATATTTATTCAACTCGTATTTAATATTTTTTTAAATGATATTTGTATTTATATCCTATCAAATTCATTTGATAGTCAGAAAATTAAACTTTTATTATATTTTAATTATTAAAAATCCTGGTTCGTTACACTTAAACACTTCCTCAAGTGAGACACATGGAAGACGTTGTGCATACTCGATAAGTGTTCGGGTAAGACAACTCTATAGGCAAATTTTCCAATTCGATCCATGATAGGATAAGGGCCAATAAATCTCGGAGCAAGCTTACCAGTCTTACTGAACCTCATTACTCCTTTTAAAGGAGCAACCTTCACGAATACATGATCTCCAACACTGAACTCCAAGTCCTTTCTTCGACGATCTGCATAGGCCTTTTGTCTATCTTGCGCCCCTTTCATCCTTCTTCTAATTAGGTCCACCTTCTCAGAAGCTTCACGCACACTGTCGGGACCAAGCACCAACCTATCCCCAGTCTCAAGCCAGCACGAAGGATATCTGCAGGGTCTTCCATACAATGCTTCAAGAGGAGCCATGCCTATACTGGACTGAAAGCTATTGTTATATGCAAACTCGACTAAGTATAGGTGGTCCACCCAAGACCCGCCAAAATCAAGGATACAAGAACGCAACAAATCCTCAAATATCTTGTTAACCCACTCAGTTTGCCCATCGAACTGAGGATGATATGCTGAGCTGATATTCAACTTCGTTCCCAAAGCAGACTGCAAGATTCTCCAGAATCGACTATTAAATAGTGGATACCTATCACAAAGTATAGCACTAGGTACACCATGAAGACGAACAACTTCCTTCACATACAGCTTTGCCAAATAAGGAGCGGTTCTTTTTGACTCGACTGAGATAAAATGGGCAGATTTAGTCAAACGATCCACTACTACCCATATGCTATCTTGCCCTTGCTTTGATCTTGGCAATCCATCAATGAAGTCCATGGATTCCTAAACAAAGCATTTACAGCATTACGTCGAAGGATCTAAGTATAAATGAATAATTTAAAATCTTAATTCACTTATACCTGATCCCATTTCCATAGTGGAATCTACGATGGCTGAAGAAGACCGATAGGATTTTGGTGCTCGCACTTCACCAATTGGCAGGTAATACAATTCTTCACATACTCGCCTATATCGCGCTTCATTCCTTCCCAGTAATATAGATGTTTTATGTCGATATACATATTACTGCCACCAGGGTGAATGGTATATCGCGAACTATGGCGATCACTCATCACCTCCTGCCTAAGACCTGCAACATCAGGTACAAAAATCCTGCCCTTCTTCCTTAGACATCCTTGAGCATCCAACTAAAATCCTTTCAAATCATCAGCATCTTCATTCTTCATCCAATGAATACGCTCTAAAGCAATAGGATCTTCCGTCTGAGCATGAGAAATCCTATCCATTAGGCTCGTTCTCATAACTAGATTGGCCAACATCCTTCTAGACCTATGAGTGGGCATATTACAATAGATTCCACTAGAATCCAACACCTCCAAATCTCGCCATTCATCTATCATCATCGATACAACTGTATGGTGCTTACGGCTAAGAGCATCTGCTACACGATTACCTTTCCCAGGTGTATACTGAATATCGAAATCATATGCTGCCAAAAACTCTAACCATCTTTGCTGGTGCATATTCAGATCTTTTTGAGTAAAGAGGTATTTCAAAGATTTATGAATAGTATAAAGGACAAACCTCTCACCCATAAGATAATGTCGCCATTGCTTCAAAGTAAAAACTATTGCTGCTAGCTCCAAATCATGAACAACATATCTAACCTCATTGGGTCTTAATTGTCTAGATGCATAAGCCACGACTCTTCCCTTCTGCATAAGCACAACACCCAGTCCAGACCCACAAGCATCAGTATACACCATAAGATCTTGATTACCTTCTAGAATCACCAAAACTGGTGCATTAGTGAGCATCTCCTTCAACTTAGAGAAAGCTTCTTCACACTTATCTGTCCACTCAAACTTTACTCCCTTCTTCGTCAGCCTTGTCAAAGGAGTGACAATCTTCAAAAAATCCTTAACAAAGCGATGAAAATACCCTACTAGACCGAGGAAGCTTCGAATCACTGTAACAGTCTCAGGCCTTTTCCAATTCTGAATTGCTTCTATCTTAGAAGGATCCACAGCAAAACCGGCTTCGGATATAATATGGCCCAAGAACTTTACCTCCTTCTGCCAAAAGTGGGACTTGGAAAACTTTGCTTTCAACTTGTGCTCCCTCAAAATCTCCAAAACAATTCTCAAATGACCTTCATGCTCTTGTTTAGACTTGGAATATACTAATATATATCATCAATGAAGACCAAGACGAATCTGTCAAGATAACTTCTGAACACTCTATTCATCAGGTCTACAAAGTATGCAGGAGCATTTGTAAACCCAAACGGCATTACCAACCATTCATAAGAGCCATATCGAGTGCGAAAGGCAGTGAGAGGGATGCTGTCTTCCACTACTCGCAACTGATGGAATCTAGTTGCTAAGTCAAGCTGGGAAAAGACTTCTGCTCCACCTAACTGATCAAAAAGATCATCAAAACGAGGGAGTGGATAATTATTCTTTATGTTAAGCTCATTAAGCTTCCTATAATCAATGTATAAGCGGAGAGAGCCGTCATCCTTCTTTACAAAGACTGCGGAGGCTCCCCAAGGAGAGCTACTCGATCGGATGAACTGCTTCCCTTCCAACTCAGTCAACTGCTTCCGAAGCTCTTCCATCTCAACACGAGGCATACGATAAGGAGGTCTACTGACTGGTTGGGCTCCAGGGATAAGATCTATGCGAAACTCCACAGCCCTCTTAGGCGGCAAGCCGGTAACAGGCTCAAACACATCACCAAAATCCTTGACAATAGGAACTCTAGCTATCTCCTCATCTTCTCGTGACTCAATGGAATAGAGAGAACCATGACTATTAGGGCCTTGCATATCAAGTGTTATATTAACAAGCCCTTTGAAAGAGGGGTGTTTCAAAGTAACAACTCTGTCTAAGCAAGAAAGATGAGCCTCACATCGCTCCAACCAATCCATCCCAAGATAATATCAAAGCCAAGACACTCAAATACATGCAAGTCACATGAGAAAGGAAGTCCTCCTAAGAATAGCTCAAGGTTCTTGCACAACATTCCAAGCGTTGCGGACCCGCCAATGGGATTCGCAACCCTTGGAGATGTTACAAGATAAACTACATCCAAAGCATATCTATCAACTAAATCTTTAGATATAAAGGAGTGTGATGCACCAGTGTCAAAAAGTATGCAAATGAAAGTATCTCTAAATGGGATTGTACCTTCCATTACTTGCTTTCCTTTGGCTTGGACCCAGATTTCCCTCCATGACATGCATCCTAACTGCTTGCTTTTTCTTTGTGAGTTGCGGTTTCTTAGATGACCAATTTGGTGACACTCATAACACTCCCTTTGAGGACAGACATTAGCAAAATGCCCCTTCGCTCCACACTTATAACATTCTACTCCACCTTTAGCTTGCTTTAGTGAGCCTGAAGCTTGACCCTTCTTTTGCTTCTTTTGAGAATTCTGCTTCTTCTTAGGGAAAAATGGAGCTTTCCTCTTAGGTGCATCATCATCTCTTTCGCGATACAGGTCCTCGTACCTTAAAGCTAGATCAACAATCTCATCAAAAGTAGAACGAAGTTGAGTCAAGAGCTATTCCCTCATCTTCCTACGAAGACCATCTACGAATTTATGATTCTTTTTGAACTGGGTGTTGATCAAGTCTGCACCATACTTAGAGAGGGAATTGAAGGTATTGACGTACTCCTGAACTGACATATTCCTTTGCTTAAGCTCACTAAATCTAGGAGTAAGGATGACCTTCCCTGCCTCTGGAACGAACCTCAACTCAAATCGTTCCTTAAATCTTTCCCATGTAAGCTCTTTCTCTCCCCTCTCGGCATTCATAATGTCAAACCAATCAGCGGCATTGCCTTGGAGGAAGCTAGAAGCAATCTCGACCTTTTGACGATCAGTCACACCCATTTTCCCAAAAACACGCTCACAGGTCTTAAGCCAGGCCTGAACTTCAACAACGCCTTCTTTCCCAAGGAAAGGCTTCCCTCCAAAGCTTGTAAAGTCCTTGCACATACGAGCAAAATCAGCTCTAGGAGCAACATTAGGAGCGGGTGCGGCTTGAGGCATGTTCCGCACAAACTCCAACCACTGCTCCATCATCAAACGGGGAGGTCTTCCAGCCATCTTTCTCACTACTCTGCATATAGTGAGATATATCATTAAGCTGGAATTAAAACAATACTCACACTAGAACGCTAAAATATTAGTGTTTCGGTTCAGGTATATAAAACTATTATTATATGATGGGAGTGATAATGTAAAATAAACAGACATGTATGATGTTTCTACTGTCTTGTGCTAATCCCTGTTCTAATTATATTTTGCAATATGTTCAACCTGGGCTCTGATACCAACAATGTAATGCCCGACCCCTAGACCCATGCTAACCAAAAGCAAACTAAATATTACTGTTGGAAAGCATGGAGAATGGGACTCGATAGGGCTAAAAGTTGTACTCATTCCCTTGAACGAACACTTGCACGAGAATTTTTAAAATTTCTAAACTTACCATTCGTGCTCAGTATAAGTTCAAAGCAATGGTACAAGAAAATTTCCCAAGTTACATAGTACAAAATATAATAGCATCAAGGGGAGCACAATAACAAACAGCAGAATACATAATACATATCATAATAGAGATGTCCAAATACATAGTCCATCATACATAATATCACTTCCCAAAATACATAATAGTGTACATACCATAATACTATACGCTACTGATATTCTGAAGCTGCATAGTCCAAAACCCCAAAACGTGGAAAAGGATAAGAGTGACGCTGCAGTCCACGAAAACCTAACCTGCCAACAATCCTCAGCCTGACCCGAGGATTGTTTTAACAAAACAAATCACACGGGTCAGACTATGTCTAGTGTGAGTGAAGTAAGTATCTATGGACATTATATAATTTAACAAAGAAGTAAAGGTGTCACATGTATAAGTCAACATGAGGCGTATGAATGTTACAATATATGAACAATTTAGCATAGTCATCGCATTAATATGCCATAATCTCAGGCATTGGTATTGTATGTAAAGCAATACAATACCAAAACTGTAACACCCCACGTCCATTAATGTCACTCCCAAAGGGAATGCATTAACTTCTATGGAGCGTTTTAAGTAAGTATAGAACAGAAACTTAACAACAAGACAAATATAAATAGTACTCAAAGATTTAAAACTTTATTTCATTGCAGCGGGAAGCACATATGTTTGCTTACATCATCAAAAACCAGAGTCAAAGTACATAATATCCGTCTTGACTATCAAAAGTACATAAACTGAAAGACATAATCCCCAACATCAAAATAGCCATAAATAAAAGAGAAGCTGAACATTATTCCAGCGATCCAAGCAATCTTCTAAAAGCAGTCCAAGATCAAGCTCCACTGGTGCTAGTTCGAACCTGAGCACTTGGGGGGGGGGGGAGGAAGGAAAGAGGAGGAAACAAAGGGGGTCAGACATAAAGTCTGGCGAGTGCGATAATTTTAACAACATAATTAACAAAGTAATTAGGCTAAGGCATAAGTTGGAAAATAAGGAAATGACCATGAACCATTGAATATGGCAGAGTAAATAAGGAAACAAGATGAACAACGATATCGTTAAACCGCACCTAACCCACTGTAAGATAATTACTAAACTACACCAACACTATAGGATAATTGCTATACTGCACCACCACGAGTCACCCTAAGGTTGATCCCGCCTACAGAACTTAATAATGATATTGGTAGTTTTGTGCACCCCTAGCTGCCTTCATAAGTGCCGTCTGCCCCTATCTCCACTAGGTGTACCCACTACCCCCAACATATAGGCTCCCTAACTCGTTGATACCCGTGCTGGCCCCACAGTGGGGTGTATCACTCCCCAAAGTGGCAACCCGATACAACCAACAATGCATTGCTTATACCTACACGATGCAACGTCTTTCCTACCAGCCCGGGTCCACACAGGCATATGAACCCGTTGGACTTGCGTTGCCACCGCTAACCCGTTTTGGCCTCTTACAGTCAAGCCCAGTATGAGTGACCCGTCCTCGACTTGGGTCGAGCCCACAAAGATGCGTATGGGTTACTGGTTGAAATGGGCCCCCATCACTTTACACAAGCTATCCACTTAAGCTTGGTCCCCTCTAGTACATCCCACTTAACCACTTCTTATTCATGTTTCAATTACATGTTTCAATTTTGGTTAAGTCTTTCTAATCGTATTTCCAAATGCCACGCAAGGCACCCACTAGATTCCACATGCCACCTAAGGCACCCACTTAACCCCCTCATGTCCACTACATGTTTATCTGGTTAAGTGTTTCTTAATTCATTAAGTCTGTAACCTTATAAAGACCTCTCACATTAGACTGGAATTTGTGGCAGCTGGATTTGCCGGGCAGGTCCGGGCAGTCTTACACCACAAAAGAGCCTAACCTCGTGTCTTTACAATTTTTACATATTTAATTTATGCTTAAGACCTCTCACATTAGACTGGCATTTGTGGCAGCTGGATTTGCCGGGCGGGTCCGGGCAGTGTTACACCACAAAAGAGCCTAACCTCGTGTCTTAGACGATTAATTTCTCCTAATTAATCATTCCCCAAATTTGAATTACTTTCCCTATTCAAATTATCAATCAATTCCAAATTTAACGATGTCCATAATTGACTCAATTATGTCCATCCATTTATGGTATGCAAAATCATACCAATTTTCACCACAATTATATTTTATGCCTTTTAAGGCATTTAAGCGAAATAAATGTTTTTAATATTATCCCCTTTACCCCACGTTGTACGTTTGTTCGTTTAACATAAAATATACGTTAGACTCGAATAGTCTAACTCATTGAATAAAGGGAAAACATCACAATGTACACATAATGAAAACATAGATCTAAACATAGGGATGAACTTGCATATGTAAATGATGTTCTACATCTAAAACTTGCAAAGGCCAAAGTTATAACTTGCATAAACAACATATGTCATGGATCCAAATCTAAAGGCGTGAACTTGCATAAATCATGTATGCCATAGATCTACATCTAAAGGTATAAACTTGCACAGGCAATAACCCTAAACTTGCATAATATGATTCATACCCCAAACTCGTATATTTATGGAAACTTGCATATGTGATTTATGCATCATAACAATGGTGTAAACTTGCATCTAACATGTAAAATATCATGTAGAATTTAGCATATAACTCACCCATGTCATTGCCTAACTTTTAATCAAATTTTCACATAAACTAGATGTCATAACCATGTAAGGTCACATATAATTTTACCCAACTTGTATATGATTCATGTTTAAATAAAAATCTAAACTTGCATACATATGATTTATCATATGAATCAACATCACCAAACTAGCATATGAAACATGATGATTTGGTTATATATAAAATTAAAACATAGAAAATAGCAACATAACTTTACATCTTAAATGATAGCATCACAACATAATGTCATAGAGATTTCAACACAATTCTACAACATAATTACAACATGTGATCAATAATTCACATCACATCCATACAATCTGCATCATAACCTAATCCAATTAAATTAATAATTATTTTTATTAAAACTATCGAACTCACAACTCAAAGGCGGTCTTGAGTTCTGAATTCTGATTTCTAAAGTTGAATTAGCTTTCCTTTGAAAAGGATTCGTTGTTAGGGTTGAATAGAACTGATTTGATTTGCTGTTCTTCCTCTCTAATTGGTGGAGCTACTCTAGGGTTCAAGACGACAGCATGACGACCATAGTTTTAGTTTTAATTCTTATTTAGGGTTTGAGTCTATGGGTCTTTTTATAGAGCTTTGAATTAATTTAAGCCGTCGGATCACTCTAGGATCCATCTAGGCCTTAGAAACCAAGTAATGATGTCAACAGACCAACCAGAAATCGCCACCTAAGCCCTAAAACATAAAATTTCTTCATGGACCATTTAGGGCCGACGGGACCAATTACAAACCTCCTGAGTCGACCCTGGGGTCGACCCAACGGGTCTTGGGTCGACCCATAAAAGAGGTCGGATTGGTGTTTTGCCTTCCCTCTTCTGCTGTTTTGAATTTTTTAGGTTGAATTTTATTTTATTTATATATATATAATTCTATCTTCCTAATTAACCATTTTCACACTAAACTACTTTTTGAACCGTGTTCACACTAAGACGCTTTTTAGCCATTCCCCTAAAACAAAAATATGGCGTTGGCGGGGATCAAACTCTGTATCTCTTGTATGCAAGTCACATGTTCCAACCAAATGAGCTACTAAGTCTTTTTCTTACAAACCTTAGAACAATGCTAAACATTTATTCTTTAATTTAGTTAATCCAGTTATTTAAAAATCCAGGGTGTTACATTCTCCCCTCCTTAAAGGATTTCGCCCCCGAAATCTCCAAGTTAAGGAGAATGCATATCCTAACATCCAAACAACCATCTACTCAACCATCAAACACAGGCATCCATTGTCCTTATAGAATTTCTAATGCTATATGAACATATGCAAAAAGTGCATGTATATGTTCCTTATCTAATGCAAAATCAGGCGGTCTACTGATTCAGTTGACCTCCTTAATGCAAACCATGACAGTGCCATGCGTTCATTATGTATGCGAAAGAACCCTATCGATACATATTATTTCTACATGTGTGCACAACCATTCACCAAAATGCAACATCCATATGATAGCACAACCATTATACATCCATTAGCTTAAATATGCACACACATTTATATGCAATATGCAATATGAAGTGACTGAGCCGATCCAGTGCCTAAAGTGTGTGTATATGCATCCACGAGCAACCACTAGCAAACACTTGCATCCACATGCATCCATCATACATAACATATCTCAAACACATGTTTCAATCATAGGACTACCCTATCTAAAGGTCAAAGGTACTAACGAGAGGACATACTAAAGATAAAATAAGTATAAGGTAAGCGATAAAGGAGAAACTAAAAGACATACCCTCGAAAAGAAAAGGGTATAATGAACACATCTTCTCTTCCGTCTCCCAAGTAGCGTTGCTCTCATCATCTCCCCATTGCACTTTGACTAGCTAGAGCTCTAGATTCCTCAACTTCTTAACCTCCGACCCAAGAATGCACGTAAGAGCTCGCCGAATCGTCGCATCATGCTCTATCTCCACCTCTCTAAGCAAGCTCGGCTCTACCACTTCCGCGGTCTCGTGCAAGCACTTCCTCAAATGTGACACATGTAATACATAATGTACGCCACTAAGTCTCTCGGGCAACTCCACTCTATACGCCATCTGCCCAATCCTCTCCTTAATAGGAAACGGCCCTACGAACCTTGGTGCTAACTTCCCAACGGACCCAAAATGAACGACGTTCTGTAATGGTGACACCTTGACAAAGACCATGTCCCGAATATCAAACTCAAGATCTGTCCTCCTCTTGTCCGCATAAGATTTCTGCCTATCTTGCGCCGTCATCATCCTCCTTCGAATCAAATCGATCTTTTTCGAAGTCTCTCTAATCATATCGGGCCCAAGTAAGATCTTATCTGAAGACTCCCACCAACATGTAGGCGAACGACACGGCCGTACATAAAGAGCCTCGAACGGTGCCATGCCAATGCTAGACTGAAAGCTGTTATTATATGCGAACTCCACCAACGGAAGATGTTCCTCCCATGTACCTCCAAAATCTAAGACACACAGCCTAAATAGGTCCTCTAGAATACGATTCACCCTCTCGGTCTGGCCGTTCGTCTGAGGATGATATGCGGTGCTCAAACATAACTGAGTCCCTACCGCCTCTTGCAAGCTCTTCCAAAATTCGCTAGTGAAGATAGGATCGCGGTCGCTCACTATGCTAGAAGGAACACCGTGCAAACGAACTATTTCTCGAATGTATACGGAGGCTAACCATGGAGCAGTCCTCTTACTCTTCATAGGAATGAAATGGGTGCTCTTAGTAAGTCTATCTACCACGACCCAAATCCCCGTATTACCCTTCCTCGATCTTGGTAATCCGTCAACAAAGTCCATCGAAACAATTTCCCACTTCCATTATGGGACCTCCAATGGGTGAAGCAATCCAACAGGCTTCTTTTGCTCTGCTTTTACTTGTTGGCACACCAAGCATCTAGCAACAAACTCTGCCACGTCCTTCTTCATACTGGCCCAAAAGTAAACTCGTCTCATGTCCATATACATCTTGTCCCCACCGGGATGGATGGTCATCTTCGAACGATGTGCATCATCAAGGATGGTCTTCTTCAAGTTCTCGTCATGTGGTACACAAAGTCTACCGTCCCTACGTAACCAACCCTTATCATCTAGGGTATACCTACGGAGATGGCTCGATGACTCCCCTCTTTTGAGCATTTCTACTAACTCAACCAACTGTGGGTCGTCTCGCTGTGCCTCGCCAATCCGTCCCAAAAGCATAGGTCTGACCTCTAAGGATGCTAGCAAACCGGGTACAAAGTCAACATTAGGTTTAAAGTCAAACGTAGAGATGAACTCTAAGCTTCGCCGCTCAACAAACAACAGACTCAAGGACAACCTCTTTCTACTTAAGGCGTCTGCCACCACGTTACACTTGCCAGGGTTATATGCTATCTCGAAGTCGTAGGTTGCTAAGTGTTAGCCTGCTTTGTGACCAGGCTACCCAAAGCCAGGGACTTGAGTATGAAGTTACATTGATTGGCGATCACTTGGATGGAGTGATAGAAAGATGGAAAATTTGAATTATACATGCAAATGTCACCGGATCGGATCCCCCTATCAGATCGGATCGGATCCCTCCTTTTAAATCGGATCGGATCGGATCCTTCCATTCGGATCGGATCGGATCCCCTTCCCCGGATCGGATCGGAGTACCCTCTACCCGAACCGCCTGAAGTATTCTGTACAGAAGTGCGTGCAGGCATTCTGCTCGAACAACTGGTTCGGTTCGGGTCCGATCCGAACCGATTGGACCTGCTTCTACACATGGAGTTTGACCTCTTCTCTTGGCATAACCGACTCCTACAATTGCGGATCGGACTCCACTTGGCAAAGCACGACCTGGTAACCACTTTTCCACGTTCTCCACTACTTCTGAAATCTTCTCCGGTCACGCCACGTGGCCCATCCGAACCGGAACTGCCCAGAGCTTCTCTACAGCTATAAATACACCACAACATGGCCATTTGAAGGGACTTTTGGCATTTCATTCATACATGGTAGCCATGGCCGAATTCCCCCACCAATAACCACCTTCTTCTCCAATGAAAATTAATGAATTCGGAGAGAATTATTCATTGTATTTGAATGATTGAGTGATTAAATTCCTTGTAATTGTAATCCGTGAATGAAATGAGAAACTATGAAGTGGATGTAGGCTCATTAACGCCGAACCACTATAAATTTTGTGTGTTGATTGACTTTTCTTGTTTTTAGTTCATGATTCCTCAATATTCTCTGCAAAATACGATCAATTGGGTGTTAGGACCATTTTTTGGTCTAACATTTTGGTGCTTTCACTGAGAAGATTGAATCCTCAGCTTTCTGGATTATTATTCTATTGTTTGGATCACCAAATCCGAAGAGATAATCCTCGTTTTCCATGCCTACAAGAAAAGATAAAAAGCGACGGGCTTCTTGCAGAAATGAATTGAGTACAGAACAAGATGACAAGAAGGCTGCAAGTTTCATTCCAGTCACTGGTTCAAGTGTGCCCGGGTCGGATCGGACCCGAACCGACCCGATACTGACACCTCAATCTGACCCGATCCCCTATCACCTCGAAAGAGAGCCAAGTACTTCAAGTTCCTGGCAAGATTTATCCTCGGATCGGATGTGTACCCCCGACCCGAGCCATAAAGGAGTGGCACCACGAACCGAACGGGGACAGTGCTCCGACCCGACTTGTTGAGCAGGACTCGAATCCAACTGCTGTTGATACACCAACCCGACCCAATGATGCATCTCCGAACCGAACCGAAGAGGGTGCCACGACCCGAACCGCAGGAAAGTGGAGATGCAGGGTAGGGAAGACCGATCCGAACAGGAGGAGGAGATCCGAACCGGCTCTTTCATATATACCGAACCGACTAGCTAATGACGTCTCCGATCCGGCTCGGAGGAACTAGTCCGATCCGACCCGACCTGAAGACAATCTCCGAACCGCAAATTTGAAGGCATGATCCGATCCGACCCGAAACAGCTATTTTTGGAAAAAATACATTTTTAAGATCATTTCAGAAAAGGCTCCATTTTTATAAGTCGATCGCCGCCGGGACTGCGGGGCCCCGGACCCCCGCCGGCGCTGCGCCCGGACCCGCTGACGGCCTCGCCTTCGGCTCGGATCACGTCTCGCCTTCGGCTCGACATATATTTTGACCAACGGTAGTCATCAAAGTTTGTTAATGAAGATAAGGTGGATAGTCAAAGAATTTGACAACCAAATGGCAACGACTAGGATTCCTCCAGAAGCCATAGCCTCTATTTGCCGATGCCATTCAATGGGAGGAGCTGTCAATCAGATTCAGCTTGCTAACAACGACAGTATACGAGATAATGATTGTCTAATAGTAGCCTCATCTTCTGGAACACCGATAGTGTAGATTTCAACAATGCAACTGATGTTGTTCCCTAATGAGTAGTGACCATCCCATTTATATGACTTAAACTTGTCCAATCGGCGGAGCATCGAATGACAGTTATATAGAACAGTTCGAACACTACTTCAAAGAGGATTCATATGATCTTAGTGACCATGATTGTCAATAGTGGGATACCAGAAAGCAGCTAAAGATCCCAACATCCCAAAGCTACACTTCAATTGTATGATGTGATGAATAAAATGTCCTGCGTCTCACCTCCCGAAGAACATAGCTAACCTTTGCAATGGCTATTTGCTGTCAATCGCATAGAGGAAGACTGATTTCCATCGAATAAGGGTTAGGTCAACATACTTTGGTTCCCAACGATTGGTAACAGCTGAACCCCTGCAGGCCATGATTGGACATATGAATCTTTGCTCGGATGATAGCAACTTGACTGCTCACCAGTCACCATAAGACCTTTGTCAAGAGATGAGAGTTCGAGATCAAAACAAATATGAATCGACCGTTAGCTCTCGACTTCATACATAAATTGTGATAGAAAACGTGAACATTACTTCAAGCCTTAGAAGCCATGCTATTGTAGTCAAGTTTATCTGACTAAGGTCTAAACTGACCAGCTCTAGCGGCGATTAGAGCTTACATTGCACCCTGGTATCTATTGCTAAAATTCCTAATGAAAGATGAAATGGGAATGGTCCATGGCGACCATGTTACTGGAAGAGCCTGCTATTTAGCTAATTAGGAGATGCTACTCGATAGAGGTGGCAAGTTAAAAGGTTTAGAGCACTTAAGCCTGGGTGCTAGTTGATTATCTGTGCATTAGATCTTATTCCCAACGTGGGACTAAAGGCATATCTGCGGATGGATGAGATATGACTATCCCCCTAGCAGCCATGACTCCCTTATACTCAATCCTTGCCCTTAGCATGGGGGCAAGAAGGCGATTCAAATAAGATGCGACCTCGTCATTCGCTTATAGTATTTACCTAGTTGCCTTTGTCACTCCATGTCCTTAATCAAGGTTTGTTCATTCTTAGGACCGCCACCCCACAACGGTTTGAAAAGACGTTCATCTCCAGTTAAAGATTTTGACAGCCATCCCCTGACAGAGATGTAGTGAGGAAAAATGGACCTACAAAGAGCGTGCAATGCCATCTTCGCACAGAATGATATCCATTCCTTTAACAGGATTACTTTTTAACCATGACTCTTATATTTCCATGCTTTATGAGTTATTGATGTAACTAACTCAGATGAATTTATATATGGATGATGTAGGTACCCCGAATCTGGTACCGATCAAACTTTGAGCACCTACAGAAATAATTATGGAGCATTGCCGTAACGAGCCCGATTGAACTGCTCGTTTACAGAGCCACGTCCTTCACCTGAGAGAAGTTGTATAGCTTAGGATGGATCCGAGGTGACCATTCATTCATTGGCTCACACGTGGAAGACCTCAAGATAATTGTGCATTGACGTTCAATGTCGGAATCCGATTCCGGATGGATGCAGTTCGACCGTCTACATGGCTCGATCCGTTAAAGGAGGCAGCATTGCCCCTTGATATGCTTACTTTTCAATCATACAATTTACTTTTACATGCTGCCTGAGTTATGGACATGACTAACTCATGCGATATGAATGATGCAGGTACCCGAAGTTTGGTGCCAACTACTCCTTCCATGGTTTAGTCGGAGGAACGTAAAGCTTTGACGAACGTGATTCAACTATTCTCCCTCCTGATGCCAACAACCTGACATAAATGAAGTTCGACCATTCATTCACGGACCTTTTGCCTTTGAAGTAAGGGGCAAGCGAATATATGCACATGATTTCAACACATCTATGCATAGGCATACAAATGAGGCATCCTCAACATCTAGCCTTTAATTCGCCAGACACGACATAGAGATATACTCGGGTGTGACATAACCACTTAGCAGTTCTATGACTCCATCCCCTGATCCAACGAGAAGAGTGAAAAAATGACAGGGGCACGATCACATGAACGACATAACTTTTGCCTTCGATGTGGGGGCAAAAGGGAAATGTTAAGACGAGGATGAGTATGACTCGACCACTCTCCAACAACATCTTTAACTCTTTCCCATGCTTCCGACGGGAGGAGTATAAAATCAACAGGGACGTGAACCGACCATCCCTGATGGCGACCTTTTCCCTTGACATGGGAGCAAAGGGACAATGCCAAGGCAAATGTGACCCGACTGTTTGCCCGACTAACTCTAATCCTCAGAGCTTGGATATGAGTATAAACTTAGGACGAGTGTGACAGGCGCGCCAAGATTTAAGACCACTCGATCCACAACTCTAACCCAAACTGACTTTGGGAGAGTATAAAGGACGAACCGCGACGTCCATAACTCTAACTCTCACGACTTGGGAGAGAGTATAAAGGACAATGCTGCGACGTGCATGCAATCTTCATTGCCCTCCGACTGAGGACAGGATTATAAAAGACTTACAGATCGGACATCCGAATGACTTAATCCGGCTCCCATCAACGCTGGGGGCACGGACATAGATTTCTGAATTAACTTCAAACATGCTTCGGACGCGACCCGTGTTTCAAAGTTAAATGGAGGCTACAGACACTATACCTCCAAACTACGACACCTGACACTTTGACATTTAATAATTCTATGCTAGATAGATTAGCACTCAACATGTTTTCATTTCGAGCTACAATAGCTTGTGACTTAAAGATTGACTTAGTAGCTTGCAAGACTAAGCTGACTATTCTTTTTCGAATTGCAAGATTATGTACAGATACAAAGCAAAGACACAAGGGACACTCGCGTACAACAACAAAGGGGTCGTGTTTGAAGGAATGACGTCGACTTCTAATGCTAAGCTTCCCACACGACTCAATGCAATCACCGAAAGGAGGTCCTAAGAGTGATATATCAAATCAACATACACACCCATGTGTGACTGGCCATAGCCCAAGTGCAACGACGAGTGCTACCTCGCAAATATATTGAATAGAAAACGCTATAACTCGAGCACTTGGATAACTCAATCACATAATCTTTGAAAACAATGTCTCCCTTCCGTGCATCCACATCTAAATTTAAAAGGGATGTGATACAACTGCCAACCTTTATCCATTACCCTCGGACTGGGGCCGCACTGCTGAAAATATTCATAAATGTTATATGTCTGTGTCTAACTTATATCTCGATCTTGACAGGCTGCTTGAGGACCACGAAATGGATGCAGAGTGAACGTCCATTTGCTAGTCCGGACCGACATCCCGGTTGAAAGACCCCATGTAAAGGGAGATGCCATTGCTTTGTCTCCTAACTTGTGAGGAGGCGAACTGCCTGACACTCAGACTCAAAAGCTAAGAAGAAGGAAGATAGAAATTTCTTCCGTGCTGAGGATATAGGCGCAGAAGGCGCTAGGATCGAAGGAAGGTAGCAGATTTCTTCTTGTGATGATCCCTCAGCATGTCAAGCTAGATATGAAATGGATGGTACCCTTGCTGATTTGTGAACTCAGATGGCTCAGTGAGACAAACTTCTCTGGAAACGACAGAAAATGATGGATAACTTTTTTACTTGGATAGACGGAAGGCCGAGTAACTACGGCTTACTCGCTGGAGCGAGCACCATGGAAATTCAAGCGACAATGAACTTGGCTCAAACACTCCTTGCTCCATGGTCCAGATCATATGGGACCCTAGGATGAGTTGGCATAGTCGTCTTTAATGAAACAAGATGCAATCAACCTCCTCCCAGGCATTTGTAGCATGCAACTTCCGACTGTAACATTTTGGATGAAAACGATTGATATGTAAGAGCCACCGAAAAATTAAACGAAGCCCGACCAGCCTTTGCTCCAATTCGGAGGAATGTTTAAAACCCAGCTCAACCTCAACATGAGGCTCCTCATGAAGGGGGAAAGTAGAAGCATTCGAAGTGGCAATAATTTGACATATCGCAATTCGACTCCAATCCTCAGAGCTTGGATGGGAGATCCAAAACAAACATGAGTCAGACACGAACAAATCATTTTCTATCAAACTCTAACTCACAGCTCGATGAGGGAGTATGAATTCAGAGAATACGTGGATTTGATGACCACCGTTTAGTAAAATCCCCATGGATGGGGAGTACAAGATAAGAGCTTCGAACATCATCATCTGACTATCTGCCAGCTTTTGGCACATTTACGATTATCTGAGCTTCACAATAACCCAGACTATAAGCAGAAGAATGGCTCCTCAAGAACAACCTGCATACATCCAAGTGGCGGATCACCATCCAGACTTAAAAAACAGAAGCCTGATTGACGGCTATTACATATGCGCAACCAAGAAGCCAGAAACCGGCTTCGACCCAATTTAAGACTTCATACTGGGGGCACTAGCGCTAAAATTAGGTAATTAGCGACAACTTCTCAAAGATGAGGGCCAAATTGGCAACATTAATTGATGCTTCAACAGAGATCAGGTGAGACCCTGCATGCATTCCTTGAAAGAATCACCGCCACAATGGCATCGGTAAATCGACCTGGACCATATATAGCGTTGATTGCTGTAGTATCCGGTATTCTGGATATCTCAAACTTCAAAATCTCTTTGCATCGAGACCCACCAAGAGGACTTGGCAGATTCACCTCTGAAACAAACCTCGGTATCTCTTTACCATGAGATTCTCCTAGAAACGTTGGAAAATCCTATCCTGAGACAGACAGATTCGTGCAATAAGAGTGTGCTAATGTTGAAATGGATGATCTCAATGTCTTCACGATAGAATGGAGCACCATCTGACTCTTGAAATAATAAAGGAAAAAGAAAAGCCCCAGGAAAGACTAACAGGATTTTACAATTCTGGAAATGACCAATGTCATTAATCGGGCCCGTGGTCTTGATTGTCAAGCTTAATGGAACCAAGCATGGGAGATAGACTCAACAAGACTATGATGGCTATTTCGGATTATGCCAAAGCGTGAACGAAGGAGCTCGAATAACTCACTAACGACGTTCGCTCGCTTGCAAGATTGACGAGCTTACTTAACTCTGCAGCTGATGCGAGGAGAGTATCTAAGTTTGCTGATATACTCAATAAGGCGATCACTGCTTTCTGGCTAAACAGATGGGTTGACCCCAACGCGAATGTGATTCGACTATTCGCATATACAACTCCAACCCTTGATGACTTGGGAATGTGCACATAACGACATAGGGTGACTAAGATTGCTGAACCTGCAGCTCCAACCCGATGTGAAGAAAGAAAGTTCAAAGGCTTACAGACTGGATGTCCGATTGACCTGGTCCAACCCCCACCGACGCTGAGGGCATGAGCATTGACTTCACTTTTCCTCCACTGATGTTGGGAGCACGAGCTTCAACTGACAAACTGACTTTGAGCATGACCCTTACTCGATGCTTGATTCAGAACATATACCTTATATCTCTGGAATATGACATGATTCATCTTGACCGTCTAAGTAAGCCAACTAATGGGTCAAGCATGACTTCAAAGAATTGATCTACAACTCTATCAACTAGAGAATGTGGAGAACTCCTTTACTGCCTTACGATTATGATGAACTTATTCGTGGATTTCTTTTAGTATGATCTGATTACTATCCTGATGTCCGGATAGTCCCAAGACGAGCGCAAATGAAAGACGCATGCACCAAGTATAATGTGGTCTATCCCAACAGTCTAAATACTAGCTCAAGGCCAGAAGATTCTTATACTACCACATGATTTGGATATCTAGTTCATACATTGACTTATGTGTAAAAGAAACCCTGAATCGATAATACACTTGACTAGTTTGGGGAACGAAGTCGTTTAGCAATGTCCCGTGTATGCACGATCTCACACAAGAGCCAACGACCCTATATGACTTATCATGAAGGAGATCAACATCTTGATTCGACGATGTTTAAAACGGTTACCCGATCATTTCGACTACTCCTTCCATAGAATTTGTACTAACTAGCACCCATGGAAGTAACGCAACAATCTAATAAAACCTCCTCAAGGGTGGATGACGTTCTAAAAAGATTTATCTTGACTTAATCAAAGCACATCTCATCTGCGATAAGATGTACTTTGGGGGGCAAAATGTTAGCCTGCTTTGTGACCAGGCTACCCAAAGCCAGGGACTTGAGTATGAAGTTACATTGATTGGCGATCACTTGGATGGAGTGATAGAAAGATGGAAAATTTGAATTATACATGCAAATGTCACCGGATCGGATCCCCCTATCAGATCGGATCGGATCCCTCCTTTTGAATCGGATGGGATCGGATCCTTCCATTCGGATCGGATCCCCTTCCCCGGATCGGATCGGAGTACCCTCTACCCAAACCGCCTGAAGTATTCTGTACAGAAGTGCGTGCAGGCATTCTGCTCGAACAACTGGTTCGGTTCGGGTCCGATCCGAACCGATTGGACCTGCTTCTACACATGGAGTTTGACCTCTTCTCTTGGCATAACCGACTCCTACAATTGCGGATCGGACTCCACTTGGCAAAGCACGACCTGTTAGCCACTTTTCCACGTTCTCCACTACTTCTGAAATCTTCTCCGGTCACGCCACGTGGCCCATCCGAACCGGAACTGCCCAGAGCTTCTCTACAGCTATAAATACACCACAACATGGCCATTTGAAGGGACTTTTGGCATTTCATTCATACATGGTAGCCATGGCCGAATTCCCCCACCAATAACCACCTTCTTCTCCAATGAAAATCAATGAATTCGGAGAGAATTATTCATTGTATTTGAATGATTGAGTGATTAAATTCCTTGTAATTGTAATCCGTGAATGAAATGAGAAACTATGAAGTGGATGTAGGCTCATTAACGCCGAACCACTATAAATTTTGTGTGTTGATTGACTTTTCTTGTTTTTAGTTCATGATTCCTCAATATTCTCTGCAAAATACGATCAATTGGGTGTTAGGACCATTTTTTGGTCTAACACTAAGAATTCCATCCACCTTTGCTTCCTTAAGTTCAAGTCCTTCTGAGAGAATAAGTATTTTAGCGATTTGTGGTCAGTGAATAATTCGAATTTCTCGCCAAGAAGATAATGACGCCAAGACTTAAGCGCAAAGACAACAGCGACCAACTCCAGGTCATGTGTAGGGTAATTTCTCTCATGCACTCTCAACTGCCTTCCACCATAGGCTACTACCCATCCCTCTTGCATTAAGACTGCGCCTAGTCCTGTCCCACAAGCATCGGTATAAATGGTAAATGGCTTACTCCCATCTAGCAACACTAAGACTGGGGCTGTGGTCAAAGCTCTCTTTAGACGTTGGAACGCATCATCACAATCTATGTCCCATGTGAAAACTAAGTTCTTCTTCGTCAAGCGTGTTAATGGGGCTGATATCTTTGCAAAGTCTTTGATAAACTTCCTGTAGTAGCCAACCAACCCTAAGAAACTCCTCACCTCTGTAGCATTTTTAGGAACCTTCCAATCTTGGATGGCCACTACTTTCACGGGATCCGCAGCTATCCCTTCTTTGGAAACCATGTGCCCTAAGAATCTCACCTTCTTCCTTAAAAGAAATGGCATCAACATAGGGTCCTAAACGTTCCATTACTTCACACCTTTGTTGAGTCCACTCGAGTCAACTCATAACCCTATTGATTCTAACTCGGGGTAGTCCATACCATCGAATAGTCTTATCATGTCACGGCCGCCTATCACTCTTCGAGTAAACCAAGATATCATGCAATGAAAAATCACCACAGCTATTTATCTCTCACACAAACCATCCTAGTCGAACTCGACATCCCACAAGTACAAGCCCCAAAGGCTTAAACCAATATCAGACAAGCAGCCAAGGAATACCTCCTCCGAATTTAGACGATCTACGTGAGATGATACTAGCAAAACAACTGGAGCACCCCCATTCGGAAATGCTTCTTCTTATGAATCCCTTCTCAAGAAACTCTTTCACTTGCTTACTGAGTTCCCTTCTCTCTGTCGGAGCCATGTGGCGCACTAGTAATGCAACTGTCTTTGCATTATCCACTAGGTATATACGTAAGTCTATCTCGCGCCTCGGGGGTAAACCCCGAACTTCATCTAAGATGTCGCCATACTCACGGACCACATGAACAGATTCCAAATCATTGTTGGACGCGTCGAGAGATTCTAGGTAGCTAAGCATCACTGGACCTCTAGGGTCACAAGAAATATCGAGGGTCTTTCCACATCGAGTCAACAATCTAACTACCCTTCTTTCACAATCTAGGATGGCACCGTATCTAGCTAGCCAATCCATTCCTTGAATCAAGCTATAGCCCGTGAAACCAAGAACGAAGGCGTTGTATTCAAACCCAATGCCCAAGATAGACATTCTCAAATCCCGACAATTCATTGAAAGATGAGCCGAACCACCAATAGGATTTGAGACTACAATGGGATACATAACTAGACTAGTACTTAAGTGCAGTGTTTCTACTAATGAAACAGATATAAAAGAGTGTGAAGCACCAGAATCAAACAAAGTTTGAACAGGATGCTAAAAAGGAACTCAAATTTCAATCGAGATGTTTTCTACCTTTATCGGGTATGCCAGCCGTGAGGGAACGCATCTGCCCTCCAGAAGATCCTGTACTTTGTCCATACCCTTGCCTCTTTGAACAACCCTAGTAAGATGTCATGTCTCTCCGTAATGATAACAACTTGTAACACCCCGGATTTTTGAATAATCAAATTAACTAAAATAAAGAATAACAAATCTCAGACGTGAGAATTATGGGGATTGGGTTGCGCCATCGTGTTCGTCTCGGAATTCTGGTTGAAATAGAGTCCGAGTTTGCGGGAAACGAGTACCGGATGAAAGTGTTATGGACGAACGAAGTTTGGTGGCAAAGTAAAGAAAAAAATGCACTGGCGCACTTGGGAAGTGCGCCAGTACATATTAACACTGGCGCACCTGCCAAGTGCGCCCAGGCCGAGGCTGGAGCCTGCACAGCTTTCTGGTTCAGGCTGACCCGTGTTGTTGAGTCCATTCTGACTCCTTGCTGAGTCATTAGGGCTGACTCATCACCCTATCATGATTAAATGGTTTTGATTAACCCTAAGAACATCCGACGGCTTAAATTAATTCATAACTCTATAAAAAGACCCAAACCCTAAATCAGAATTAAAACTAAAACTATGGCCGTCATGCTGTTGTCTTGAGCCATAGAGCAGCCGTCACCAAATCAAAGAGAAAGAACATCAACCAAATCAGAACCACTCAACCCTAACAGCATTTCTTCATCAAAGGAGCGCTAATTCAACTCCAGAAATCAGAATTCAGAACTCAAGACTGCTTTTGAGTTGTGAGTTCGAAAGTTTTAGCAAAATAATTAGTAATTTAATTAGACTAAGTTATAACGCGGATTGCATGGATGTGATATGAAGTATTGATTGCATGCTGTAGGATTATGATTGAATATCTATGATGTTGTGATGCTATCATGCAAAGTTATGTTGCTAGCATCCATGTTGTAATTTTATATACAATCAAATCATCATGTTTCTTATGCTAGTTTGCGATATTGATTCATATGCTAAATCATTATTAGGCAAGTTTAGATTTTGGGTTCAAACACGAATCATATACATGTTGGGTAGAATTACATGTAACCTTACATGATTATGGCACCTAGTTTACGTGAGAATCAAATTGAAAGATTAGGCTATGTCATGATACTTTACATGTTAGTTCACACCATTGTTGGGATGTATAAATCACATATGTAAATTTATGAGTTGGACATGAATCATGTTATGCTATTACCTATGCAAGTTTAATCCCTTTAGATATAGGTTCATGACATATGATGTCTATGCAAATTTGTGGCCATTATTTCTTCAAGTTCACGACTATAGATTTGGGTCTATGTTATACATGATGTTTATGCAAGTATGTGGCCATTATTTCATCAAGTTCACACCTTTAAAATTTGGAACCATGACATATGTTGTTATGCAAGTTGTAATCTTGGCCTATGCAAGTTTTAGATGTAGAACATCATTCACATATGCAAGTTCACCCCTATGTTAGATCTATGCTTTAATTAGGTATATATGTGATGCTTTCTTTTATTTCATGAGTTAGACTATTCGAGTCTAACGTATATTTTTACGTTAAACGAACAAACGCACTACGTGGGAAAAAAGGGAATAATATTAAAAATATTTAATTGGCATAATTGCCTTAAAAGGCATAAAATAAAATTGTGGTGAAATTGGTATGATTTTACATACCATAAATGGATGGACATAATTGAGTCAATTATGGACATCGCTAAATTTGGAATTGATTGATAATTTGAATAGGGAAAGTAATTCACATTGGGGGTGATTAATTAGGAGTAATTAATCGTTTAAGACACGAGGTTAGACTCTTCTGTGGTGTAAGACTGCCCGGACCCGCCCGGCAAATCCCGCTGCCACAAATGCCAGTCTAATGTGAGAGGTCTTAGGCACAAACTAAATACGTAACGATTGTAAAGACACGAGGTTAGGCTCTTTTGTGGTGTAAGACTGCCCGGACCCGCCTGGCAAATCCAGCTGCCACAAATGCCAGTCTAATGTGAGAGGTCTTTATGAGGTTACGGTCTTAATGAATTAAGAAACACTTAACCAGATAAGCATGTAGTGGGACAGAAGGGGGTTAAGTGGGTGCCTTGGGTGGCATTTGGAAATACGATTAGAAACACTTAACCAAAATATGAAACATGTAATTGAAACATGAATAAGAAGTGGGTTAAGTGGGATGTACTAGAGGGGACCAAGCTTAGGTGGATAGCTTGTGTCATGTAAAGGGGGCTCATTTCAACCAGTAACCCATACGTATCTTTGTGGGCTCGACCCAAGTCGAGGACGGGACACGCATACTGGGCTTGACTGTAAGAGGCCAAACCGGGTTAGCGGTGGCAACACAAGTCCAACGGGTTTATATGCGTGTGTGGACCCGGGATGGTAGGTAAGACGTTGTTGCATCGTGTAGGTATAAGCCTTGCATTCTTGGTGGTATCGGGTTGCCACTTTGGGAAGTGATACACCCCACTGTGGGGCCAGCACGGGTATCTACGAGCTAGGGAGCCGATCGCTTGGCGGTAGTGGGTACACCTAGTGGAGATAGGGGCAGACGGCACGTACGAAGGCAGCTAGGGGTGCACGAAACTACCAATATCATTGTTAAGTCTGTAGGCGGGATCAACCTTAGGGTGACTAGTGGTGGTGCAGTATACTAGTGGCGGTGCAGTATAGCAATTATCCTATAGTTTTGGTGTAGTTAGTAAATTTATCTTAGTTTGTTAGGTGCGCCTTAACGATATTGTTGTTCATCTTGTTTCCTTGTTTACTCTGCTATACTTAATGGTTCATGGTCATTTCCTTATTTTCCAACTTATGCCTTAGCCTAGTTACTTTGTTAATTATATTGCTAGAATTATCGCACTCGCTAGACTTTATGTCTGACCCCCTTTTTCCATCTCTTTCCTTTCCCTACCCCAGGTGCTCAGGTTGGAACTAGCACCAGTGGAGTTTGATCTTGGACTGCTTGTAGGAGATTTCTTGGACCGCTGAAGTAAATTTCTGCTTCTCCTTATTTATGGCTATTTTAATGTTCGGGATTATGTCTTTCAGTTTATGTACTATGTTTTATCAAGATGGGTATGATGTACTTGACTTTGGTTTATGATTTTATGATGTAATCAAACATATGGGTTTATTCGCTATAATGAAATAAAGTTTTTAAATTTTCAAGTACTGCTTTATATCTGTCTTGTTGTGATTTTCTGTTCTATATTCACTTAAAACGCTCCACTGAAGTTAAGGCATTCCTTTTGCGAGTGACCTTAATGGAGGTGGGGTGTTACACGTGGTATCAGAGATGAAGGTTACCAGAACATATATGAATTTTTGAAAAACTATTTTTCAAAACATTTTTTTTATAAAGAAGTACTTTCAAAAGTATGATTTAAGGAAAATATTTTCAAGAGAAAAGTATATTTTGGAAAGCATAACCCTAAGACCCATATATCTTTCCTTCAGTCCTTTTTGTATTGAATTTTTCCTTTTTCGTTTCAGCATGTCTGAAGCATCTGAGATACCAGAGGGCGTTCATGTGCCCGGTTGGTTCCGTCAATATCTTGAGGCTAAGGCCGTCGCCGCAGGTCCAGCAAATCGTCCTCCTCCTCCTCCCTCTCCTCCTCCTCGTGTCGATAATTTCACAAAGATATGCAAGGAGTTTAGAGCAATGGGTGGGAAACCTTTTCATGGAACGGAGACATTTGTTGAAGCTCGTAACTGGCTAAAGGAGGTGGAAGAATTATTTGGAATTTTTGAAGTGGATTATGGAAGGAAAGTCCAGCTAGCTGCGTGGCTGATGAAGGATGAGGCCTCGTTTTGGTGGGTGGTCACTAATGGGGGTCGTCCAGTCGATACATGGCAAGATTTTAGGCAGAGGTTTGAGGCAAAGTTTTTCTCACAGGTTGAAGAGAATCTATACATGGAAAGGTTCTTGTCACTGAAGCAAGGGAATTTATCGGTGAAAGAGTACGTTAACAAATTCAACCAATTGGCAAGGTTTGGCTTAGACTTGGTGAATACTCCAGAAAAGAAGGCTCTAAGATTTTTTAAGGGTTTAAACGAGCCGCTTCATGGGTTATCTATGACCCACATTCCCATGGGGGCTACCTTTGAGAGGTTAGTTGACATGGCACTCATGCATGAAGAGGAGAAGGGCGCCAATGCTAGTAAGGCACCCGAAAAGAAAGGGGATCAAAAGAAGTCGCAACAGCAACAACAGAACTAGAAAGGTGGCAAAGGCAATAATGCTAAGGGGAAGAAGAAATGCTTTAACTGTGGGACACCCGGCCATCTAAGTAAAGATTGTAGGAAGAAGAAGAAGACCGGTTGTTTCCACTGTGGAGAAGCGGGACATCTTATTAAGGACTGCCCAAAGAAAGGGCAGAGGGCAGGGTCTACCTCGGGAGGACAGGTGCAAGCTCTTATGGCACCCGGGCAGGCAAGGGGACAAGTTCAGGCTCTCGTGGTCCCACCGCTGCAACAACGAGGTAGAGCAATTTCCGTTGAAAGTTTAGTTTTTCTGTTTGATCATCCTGTCCGTACTTTATTCGATTCTGGCGCATCGCATTGTTTATCTCTACATCATTAGTTGAAACACTGCACTTAGATACTAGTCTTGTTACTGATCCCTTAGTAGTCTCAAATCCTATTGGTGGTTCGACTCATCTTTCTATGATTTGTCGGGATTTGAGAGTGTTTATCTTGGGCGTTGAGTTTGAGTGCAACGCTTTTGTTCTTGGCTTCATGGGCTACAGTTTAATTCTAGGTATGGATTGGCTAACAAGATATGGGGCCATCCTAGATTGCGAAAGAAGGGTAGTTAGATTGTTGACTTGTTCGGGAAAGACCCTTGATATTTCTTGTGACCCTAGAGGTCCAGTAATGCTTAGTTACCTAGAATCCCTTGACGCATCCGATGATGATTTACATTCTGTTCCCATAGTCCGTGAATATGCTGATGTTTTCGATGAGGTGAGGGGTTTACCCCCAAAACGTGAGATAAACTTTCGAATATATCTAGTGGACAATGCAAAGCCAGTTGCATTGCCAGTGCGCCACATGGCTCCAAGAGAGAGAAGAGAACTCAGTAAGCAAGTGAAAGAATTGCTTGAGAAGGGGTTCATCAGACGTAGTATATCGGAGTAGGGTGCTCCAGTAGTATTTGCCACGAAGGCGGATGGGTCCCTCAGACTTTGTGTGGACTATAGAGAACTTAATAAACTTACTAAGAAGAATAGACACCCACTGCCGAGGATTGACGATCTTTTCGATCAGTTAGTTGGCGCCTCGGTGTTTTCGCAGTTGGACTTAGCCACGGGTTTCCATCATTTGAGAGTGGCTGAGGATAGCATAGACAAGACTTCCTTTAGGACTCTAGACGGTTTCTTCGAGTGGCTGGTGATGCCCTTCGGTTTGACAAACGCCCCCGCATACTTTGTTGATTTGATGAGTAGGGTGTTTAGGGAGTACCTTAATAAATTCATGGTAGTCTTTATAGATGACATCTTGATCTTTTCTAAGAGCGAGGAAGAGCATGCCCTACATCTTAGGGAAGTGTTGGAGACTCTTCGAGCGCATAGCCTTAAAGCTAAATTTTCTAAATGTCACTTTTGGAGGAAGGAAGTGTGATTCTTAGGGCACGTGGTTTCTAAAGAAGGGATAGCCGTGGATCCCGCGAAGATAGTGGCCATCCAAGATTGGAAGGTTCCTAAAAATGCTACCGAGGTGAGAAGTTTCTTAGGATTGGCTGGCTACTATAGGAAGTTCATTAAAGACTTCGCAAAAATATCAGCTCCATTAACACGCTTGACGAAGAAGAACTTAGTTTTCACGTGGGACGTAGATTGTGATGATGTGTTCCAACGTTTGAAGAGAGCTTTGACCACAGCCCCAGTCTT
Source organism: Allium sativum (assembly GCA_030737875.1). Classification (NCBI taxonomy): domain Eukaryota; kingdom Viridiplantae; phylum Streptophyta; class Magnoliopsida; order Asparagales; family Amaryllidaceae; genus Allium; species Allium sativum. Next base: position 629,356,780 of record CM060920.1, read on the forward strand.
AGTGTTGCCAGATGGAGGTAAGCCATTTACCGTTTATACTAACGCTTGTGGGACAGGACTAGGCGCAGTCTTAATGCAAGAGGGAAGGGTAATAGCCTATGGTGGAAGGCAGTTGAGAGTGCATGAAAGAAATTACCCTACACATGACCTAGAGTTGGCCGCTATTGTTTTCGCGCTTATATCTTGGCGTCATTATCTTCTTGGCGAAAAATTCGAATTGTTCACTGACCACAAATCGCTAAAATACTTGTTCTCTCAGAAGGACTTGAACTTAAGGCAGCAAAGGTGAATGGAGTTCTTAGCATCCTACGACTTCGAGATAGCATATACCCCTGGCAAGGGTAATGTTGTGGCAGATGCCTTAAGTAGAAAAAGATTATCCTTAAGTCCGTTGTTTGTTGAGCAACGAAGTTTAGAGTTCATCTCTACGTTTGACTTTACACCTTCCATTGACTTCGTACCTGGTTTGCTAGCATCCTTAGAGGTCAGACCTACGCTTTTGGGGCGGATTGGTGAGGCATAGCGAGACGACCCATAGTTGGTTGAGTTAGTAGAAAAGCTCAAAGGAGGGGAGTCATCGAGCCATCTCCGTAGGTATACCCTAGAAGATAAGGGTTGGTTGCATAGGGACGGTAGACTTTTTGTACCATAAGACGAGAATCTGAGGAAGACCATTCTTGATGATGCCCATCGTTCGAAGATGACCATTCATCCCGGCGGGGACAAGATGTACATGGACATGAGACGAGTTTACTTTTGGGCCGGCATGAAGAAAGATGTGGCCGAGTATGTCGCTAGATGCTTGGTGTGCCAACAAGTAAAAGCAGAGCAAAAGAAGCCCGGTGGATTGCTTCACCCATTGGAGGTCCCACAATGGAAGTGGGAAAGCGTTTCGATGGACTTTATTGACGGATTATCGAGATCGAGGAAGGGTAATACGGGGATTTTGGTCGTGGTAGATAGACTTACTAAGAGCGCCCATTTCATTCCCGTAAAGAGTAAGAGGACCACGGATGGCCAAACTGAGAGGGTGAATCGTATTCTAGAGGACTTATTGAGGTTATGTGTCTTAGATTTCGGAGGTACATGGGAGGAATATCTTCCGTTGGTAGAGTTCGCATATAATAACGGCTTTCAGTCTAGCATTGGCATGGCACCGTTCGAAGCTCTTTATGGACGGCCGTGTCGTTCGCCTACATGTTGGTGGGAAGCTACGGATAAGATCTTACTTGGACCCGATATGATTAGAGAGACTTCAGAGAAAATCGATTTGATTCGAAGGAGGATGAAGACGGCGCAAGATAAGCAGAAATCTTATGCGGATAAGAGAAGGTCAGATCTTGAGTTTGATGTTGGGGACATGGTCTTTGTCAAAGTGTCTCCATTACGGAACGTCGTTCGCTTTGGGTCTGTTGGGAAGTTAGCACCAAGGTTCGTAGGGTCGTTTCCTATTAAGGAAAGGATTGGGCAGATGGCGTATAGAGTGGAGTTGCCCGAGAGACTTAGTGGTGTACACGACGTATTCCATGTATCACATTTGAGGAAGTGCTTGCATGAGACCGCAGAGGTGGTAGAGCCGAGCTTGCTTAGAGAAGTGGAAATCGAGCATGATGCGACGATTCGACAAGCTCCTATGCGCATTCTTGGGTCGGAGATTAAGAAGTTAAGGAATCGAGAGGTCAAACTAGTCAAAGTGCAATGGGGAGATGATGAGAGTAACGCTACTTGGGAGACGGAAACGAAGATGCGTTCATTGTACCCTTTTCTTTTCGAGGGTATGTCTTTTGATTTCTCCTTTATCGCTTACCTTGTATTTATCTTATCTTTAGTATGTCCTCTCGCTAGTATCTTTGACCTTTAGATAGGATAGTCCTATGGTTGAAACATGTGTTTGAGACATTTTATGTATGACGGATGCAAGTGGATGCAAGTGTTTGCTAGTGGTTGCTCGTGGATGCTTATACACACACTTTAGGCACCAGATCGGCTCAGTCACTTCATATTGCATATTGCATATAAATGTGTGTTCATATGTAAGTAATGGATGTATAATGGTTGTACCATCATATGGATGTTGCATTTTGATGAATGGTTGTGCACACATGTAGAAATAATATGTATCGATAGGGTTCTTTCGCATACATAATGGACGCATGGCACTATCATGGTTTGCATTAAGGAGGTCAACTGAATCAGTAGACCGCCTAATTTTGCATTAGATAAGGAACATGTACACACACTTCTTGCATATGTTCATACAGCATTAGAAATTTTATAAGGACAATGGATGCCCGTGTTTGATGGTTGAGTAGATGGTTGTTTGGATGGTAGGATATACATTCTCCTTAACTTGGAGATTTCGGGGACGAAATCCTTCAAGGAGGGGAGAATGTAACACCCCGGATTTTTGAATAATCAAATTAACTAAAATAAAGAATAATAAATCTCAGACGAGAGAATTATGGTGATTGGGTTGCGCCATCGTGTTCGTCTCGGAATTCTGGTTGAAATAGAGTCTGAGTTTGCGGGAAACGAGAACCGGATGAAAGTGTTATGGACGAACGAAGTTTGGTGGCAAAGTAAAGAAAACAAATGCACTGGCACACTTGGGAAGTGCGCCAGTACATATTAACACTGGCGCACCTGCCAAGTGCGCCCAGGCCGAGGCTGGAGCCTGCACAGCTTTCTGGTTCAGGCTGACCAGTGTTGTTGAGTCCATTCTGACTCCTTGCTAAGTCATTAGGGCTGACTCATCACCCTATCATGATTAAATGGTTTTGATTAACCATAAGAACATCCGACGGCTTAAATTAATTCACAAAACTATAAAAAGACCCATAGACACAAACCCTAAATCAGAATTAATACTAAAAATATGGCCGTCATGCTGTTGTCTTGAGCCCTAGAGCAGCCGCCACCAAATCAAAGAGAAAGAACATCAACCAAATCAGAACCACTCAACCCTAAAAGCATTTCTTCATCAGAGGAGCGCTAATTCAACTCCAGAAATTAGAATTCAGAACTCAAGACTGCTTTTGAGTTGTGAGTTCGAAAGTTTTAGCAAAATAAACTGTAATTTAATTAGACTAAGTTATAACGCGGATTGTATGGATGTGATATGAAGTATTGATTGCATGCTGTAGGATTATGATTGAATATCTATGATGTTGTGATGCTATCATGCAAAGTTATGTTGCAATCATCCATGTTGTAATTTTATATACAATCAAATTGTCATGTTTCTTATGCTAGTTTGCGATATTGATTCATATGCTAAATCATTATTAGGCAAGTTTAGATTTTGGGTTCAAACACGAATCATATACATGTTGGGTAGAATTACATGTGACCTTACATGATTATGGCACCTATTTTACGTGAGAATTAAATTGAAAGATTAGGCTATGTCATGATACTTTACATGTTAGTTCACACCATTGTTGCGATGTATAAATCACATATGTAAACTTATGAGTTGGACATGAATCATGTTATGTTATTACCTATGCAAGTTTAATCCCTTTAGATATAGGTTCATGACATATGATGTCTATGCAAATTTATGGCCATTATTTCATCAAGTTCACGACTTTAGATTTGGGTCTATGTTATACATGATGTTTATGCAAGTATGTGGCCATTATTTCATCAAGTTCACACCTTTAAAATTTGGAACCATGACATATGTTGTTATGCAAGTTGTAATCTTAGCCTATGCAAGTTTTAGATGTAGAACATCATTCACATATGCAAGTTCACCCTTATTTTAGATCTATGCTTTAATTAGGTATATATGTGATGATTTCTTTTATTTCATGAGTTAGATTATTCGAGTCTAACGTATATTTTTACGTTAAACGACCAAACGTACTACGTGGGGAAAAAGGGAATAATATTAAAAATATTTAATTGGCATAATTGCCTTAAAAGGCATAAAATAAAATTGTGGGGAAATTGGTATGATTTTACATACCATAAATAAATGGACATAATTGAGTCAATTATGGACATCGCTAAATTTGGAATTGATAGATAATTTGAATAGGGAAAGTAATTCACATTGGGGGTGATTAATTAGGAGTAATTAATCATCTAAGACACGAGGTTAGACTCTTTTGTGGTGTAAGACTGCCCGGACCTGCCTGGCAAATCCAGCTGCCACAAATGCCAGTCTAATGTGAGAGGTCTTAGGCACAAACTAATTACGTAACAATTGTAAAGACACAAGGTTAGGCTCTTTTGTCGTGTAAGACTGCCCGGACCAGCCCGGCAAATCCAGCTGCCACAAATGCCAGTCTAATGTGAGAGGTCTTTATGAGGTTACGGTCTTAATGAATTAAGAAACACTTAACAAGATAAGCATGTAGTGGGACAGGAGGGGGTTAAGTGGGTGCCTTGGGTGGCATGTGGAATCTAGTGGGTGCCTTGGGTCGCATTTGGAAATACGATTAGAAACACTTAACCAAAATATGAAACATGTAATTGAAACATGAATAAGAAGTGGGTTAAGTGGGATGTACTAGAGGGGACCAAGCTTATGTGGATAGCTTGTGTCAAGTAAAGGGGGCCCGTTTCAACTAGTAACCCATACGTATCTTTGTGGGCTCGACCCAAGTTGAGGACGGGACACGCATACTGGGCTTGACTATAAGAGGCCAAACCGGGTTAGCGGTGGCAACGCAAGTCCAACGGGTTTATATGCGTGTGTTGACCCGGGCTGGTAGGTAAGACGTTGTTGCATCGTGTAGGTATAAGCCGTGCATTCTTGGTGGTATCGGGTTGCCACTTTGGGTAGTGATACACCCCACTGTGGGGCCAGCACGGGTATCCACGAGCTAGGAAGCCGATCGCTTGGGGGTAGTGGGTACACCTAGTGGAGATAGGGGCAGACGACACCTATAAAGGCGGCTAGGGGTGCACGAAACTACCAATATCATTGTTAAGTCTGTAGGCCGGATCAACCTTAGGGTGACTAGTGGTGGTACAGTATACTAGTGGCGGTGCAGTATGCAATTATCCTATAGTGTTGGTGTAGTTAGTAAATTTATCTTAGTTGGTTAGGTGCGCCTTAACAATATCGTTGTTCATCTTGTTTCCTTGTTTACTCTGCTATACTCAATCGTTCATGGTCATATCCTTATTTTCCAATTTATGCTCTAGCCTAGTTACTTTGTTAATTATATTGTTAGAATTATCGCACTCGCCAGACTTTATGTCTGACCCCCTTTTTCCATCTCTTTCCTTTCCCCACCCCAGGTGCTCAGGTTGGAACTAGCACCAGTGGAGTTTGATCTTGGACTGCTTGTAGAAGATTTCTTGGACCGCTGAAGTAAAGTTCAGCTTCTCCTTATTTATGGCTATTTTAATGTTGGGGATTATGTCTTTCAGTTTATGTACTATGTTTTATCAAGATGGGTATGATGTACTTGACTTTGGTTTATGATTTTTATGATGTAATCAAACATATAGGTTTATCCGTTGCAATGAAATAAAGTTTTTAAAATTTCAAGTACTGCTTTACATCTTTCTTGTTGTGATTTTCTATTCTATATTCACTTAAAATGCTCCACTGAAGTTAAGGCATTCCCTTTGCGAGTGACCTTAATGGAGGTGGAGTGTTACACAACTAGTCTCCTTTTTCTTCCTAACGTCTTTCTTTAAGTAGTCAGGTATTTCATAAGTGTGGTCCTTCCTTTTCTCTTGGCCCCTTGTTTTCCTTACCGCCTTTCTTTGGATCTACTTCATTATCATGTGTCCTATCCATGTCTCTCCTGCACATTCTCCATTCGTGACCTTCCACCAGAATGAAGCTTCATCCTCCATTAACCAAGCAACTGGTTGAACCTTCTTCCCATCGTCTAACTTAAAGGTACCGACAAGTCCTCCACTTCCTTGAGCCAACTTCTAGCCCCCACAACCGTCTAAGTCCCGTGAAGCGGCTTTCCGCCAATCGTACGGAAATCCTTATATATCTTAGAAAAAGCATCTATATGCGGAGGAAGAGATTCAAAAAGGGGAAGAGGAAGAGATTCAAAACGTAGAATCGAAGGAAAGATATATGGCTCTTGGGGGTTATGTTTTTAAAATAAACTTTTCTCTTGAAATTACTCTCCTTAAAACATATTTTTGAAAGTATTTCTTTATGAAAATGCTTATGAAAAACAGTTTTTCAAAATCTCTATCTGTTATGGTAACCTTCAGCTCTAATACCACATGTAACACCCCACCTCCATTAATGTCACTCACAAAGGGAATGCATTAACTTCTATAGAGCGTTTTAAGTAAGTATAGAACAGAAACTTAACAACATGACAGATATATATAGTACTCAAAGATTTAAAACTTTATTTCATTGCAGCGGAAAACACATATGTTTGCTTACATCATCAAAAACCAGAGTCAAAGTACATAATATCCATCTTGACTATCAAAAGTACATAAACTGAAAGACATAATCCCCAACATCAAAATAGCCATAAATAAAAGAGAAGCTGAACTTTACTCCAGCGATCCAAGCAATCTTCTAAGAGCAGTCCAAGATCAAGCTCCACTGGTGCTAGTTCCAACCTGAGCACCTGAGGGGGAATGGAAGGAAAGAAGAGGAAACAAAGGGGCTCAGACATAAAGTCTGGTGAGTGCGATAATTTTAACAATATAATTAACAAAGTAATCAGGCTAAGGCATAAGTTGGGAAATAAGGAAATGACCATGAACCATTGAATATGGCAGAGTAAATAAGGAAACAAGATGAACAACGATATCGCTAAAGCGCACCTAACCAACCGTAAGATAATTACTAAACTACACCAACATTATAGGATGATTGCTATACTACACCACCACTAGTATACTGCACCACCACTAGTCACCCTAAGGTTGATCTCGCCTACAGAACTTAATAATGATATTGGTAGTTTCGTGCACCCCTAACTGCGTTCATAGGTGCCGCCTGCCCCTATCTCCACTAGGTGTACCCACTACCCCCAAGCGAACGGCTCCCTAACTCGTAGATGCCCGTGCTAGCCCCATAGTGGGGTGTATCACTCCCCAAAGTGGCAACCCGATACAACCAATAATTCATGACTTATACCTACACGATGCAACAACGTCTTACATACCAGCCCAGGTCCACACACGCATATGAACCCGTTGGACTTGCGTTGCCACCGCTAACCCGTTTTGGCCTCTTACAGTCAAACCCAGTATGCGTGTCCCGTCCTCGACTTGGGTCGAGCCCACAAAGATACGTATGGGTTACTGGTTGAAAAGGGCCCCCATCACTTGACATAAGCTATCCACCTAAGTTTGGTCCCCTCTAGTACATCCCACTTAACCACTTCTTATTCATGTTTCAATTACATGTTTCAATTTTGGTTAAGTGTTTCTAATCGTATTTCCAAATGCCACCCAAGGCACCCACTAGATTCCACTTGCCACCCAAGGCACCCACTTAACCCCCTCATGTCAACTACATGTTTATCTGGTTAAGTGTTTCTTAATTCATTAAGACCGTAACCTCATAAAGACCTCTCACATTAGACTGGCATTTGTGGCAGCTGGATTTGCCGGGCGGGTCCGGCCATTCTTACACCACAAAAGAGCCTAACCTCGTGTCTTTACAATTGTTACGTATTTAATTTATGCCTAAGACCTCTCACATTAGACTGGCATTTGTGGCAGCTGGATTTGCCAGGCGGGTCCGGGCAGTCTTACACCATAAAAGAGACTAACCTCGTGTCTTAGACGATTAATTTCTCCTAATTAATCATTCCCCAAATTTGAATTACTTTCCTTATTCAAATTATCAATCAATTCCAAATTTAACGATGTCCATAGTTGACTCAATTATGTCAATCCATTTATGGTATGCAAAATCTTACCAATTTTCACCACAATTATATTTTATGCCTTTTAAGGTATTTATGCCAATTAAATATTTTTAATATTATCCCCTTTACCCCTCGTTGTAAGTTTGTTTGTTCAACGTAAAATATACGTTAGACTCGAATAGTCTAACTCATGGAATAAAGAGAAAACTTAACAATGTACACATAATGAAAACATAGATCTAAACATAGGGATGAACTTGCATATGTGAATGATGTTCTACATGTAAAACTTGCATAGGCCAAAGTTACAACTTGCATAAACAACATATGTCATGGATCCAAATCTAAAGGTGTGAACTTGCATAAATCATGTATGTCATAGATCTACATCTAAAGGTGTAAACTTGCATAGGTAATAACCCTAAACTTGCATAACATGATTCATTCCCCAAACTCATATATTTATTGAAACTTGCATATGTGATTTATGCATCATAACAATGGTGTAAACTTGCATCTAACATGTAAAATATCATGTAGAATTTAGCATATAACTCACCCATGTCATAGCCTAACTTTTAATCAAATTTTCACATAAACTAGATGTCATAACCATGTAAGGTCACATATAATTTTACCCAACTTGTATATGATTCAAGTTTAAATAAAAATCTGAACTTGCATACATATGATTTATCATATGAATCAACATCACCAAACTAGCATATGAAACAAGATGATTTGGTTATATATAAAATTACAGCATAGAAGATAGCAACATAACTTTACATCATAAATGATAGCATCACAATATAATGTCATAGAGATTTCAACACAATTCTACAACATAATTACAACATGTGATCAATAATTCACATTACATCCATACAATCCGCATCATAACTTAATTCAATTAAATTACTAATTATTTTGTTAAAACTTTTGAACTCACAACTCAAAGGCGGTCTTGAGTTCTGAATTTTGATTTCTGAAGTTGAATTAGCTTTCCTTTGAAGAAGATTCGTTGTTAGGGTTGAATATAACTGATTTGATTTGTTGTTCTGCCTCTCTAATTGGTGGCAGCTACTCTGGGGTTCAAGTCGACAGCATGACGACCATAGTTTTAGTTTTAATTCTAATTTAGGGTTTAAGTCTATGGGTCTTTTTATAGAGCTTTGAATTAATTTAAGCCGTCGGATCACTCTAGGATCCATCTAGGCCTTAGAAACCAAGAAATGATGTCAATAGCCCAACCAGAAATCGCCACCTAAGCCCTAAAACATAAAATTTCGTCATAGACCATTTAGGGCCGACGGGACCAATTCCAAACCTCCTGAGTCGACCATGGGATCGACCCAGCGGGACTCGGGTCGACCCATAAAATAGGTTGGTTTGGTTTTTTTCCTTCCCGCTTTCGCTGTTTTGAATTTTTTAGGTTGAATTTTATTTTATTTATTTATTTATATATATCTATATATATATTTCTATCTCCCTAATTAACCATTTTCACACTAAACTACTTTTTGAACTACGTTCACATTAAGCCGCTTTTTAGCCATTCCCCTAAAAAAAATATGGCGTTGGCTATGCAAGTCACATGTTCCAACCAAATGAGCTACTAAGTCTTTTGCTTACAAACCTTAGAACAATGCTAAACATTTATTCTTTAATTTAGTTAATTCGATTATTCAAAAATCTGGGGTGTTACAAAAACAATTATCATATGTAAAGCAATATGATAATATAAAAGAGTAAGATTAAAAGGCACAGGTATTGAATGTAAAGCAATACAATACCAAAACAATAATCATATATAAAACAATATGATAATATAATACTTAGTTTCCAAATTAACTTGGATAGTATGCCAACCATATTCAAATAAATAAGAGGGTAATAAAGAATTATGGGAACTACATGATAAATATAATATGACTCATAACAGATACCAAATAAACAGACGTTAGTATTGTAAACTCACAATGGTAGAGCTCGAACGCGCGCGGAGACATCAGTACTGTAACCTACTCATAACGCCATAACGACACCTGGCGATCAACCCAGGATAACCAAAACGGTCTAAGGCGAAGGCCGTATGCTACCCGTTCATGACACTACACGTGGCACACCCACGCCTCCATTTGATGTAGTCCATGACCCGTCGATCAGGAATCCCGATCAAACAACCAAACTGCCCAATGTAGCAGACCGCTTGACCTTTGGTGGTAGGTGGGCAAAATTTAAAACCACCGTGATTCAGGTAGCGAATCTGAATCAGGTCGACCAAGATGGAGTTTTGGCCCATTGGTACAACAGAGTCCAATCTATCCCAATCCCAAAATCAAAAGTATTTTTAATATATTATTTTGTAAATTCATGCCTTAAAAATTCGTAGTGTTTATAATACCAAAACACTATATAAAACCAATCATGGCAATATTCATAAAACTAAGTTTTATAAACCCAGTATATTTTACAAAAAGCTTAACTACACATGTCCATAGATGGTTACACTACCGTTTCGCTCTAATATACAAGTACCTCATAGTACTTGCATATCATAACGAAACATAAGCATTGTTTAGCATGTTTAACTTGTTTGGAATTAATTCAATTATTACACCATTTAATTAGTATGTTAACAAAATTTTCGCTTATAGATAGAAAAAAATTGCTTTCTAAATTTTTAAAGAAAAAAAATAAACTTCTATTTTTTTTCCGTAGGACAGTACCTGCACTGTACTGTGCACTGTACCTGTGCCGCACACTGCTGCACAGTACAGTGCAGCACCGCTGCACTATAGCAGTGCAGCATCGCTACACTGTTCAAGTGCAACTATGATGCACTGTTTCAGTGCAACTAGGCTGCACTATAGTCATGCAGCTCCGCTGCACTGTTCCAGTGCAGCTACACTGCACTGTAGCAGTGCAGCGCGGCTGCACTGTTCCAGTGCAGCTCCTTTTCCCCCATCAATGCTAAAATTTTCGTTTTTTTTCCTCGCCAATTAGGATGATGATTCTCTATGAGGCAATTATACATATGTTTTTCATGCAATAAAATCATATGCATGATACAAGTATGAGTCATTTGAACAAATATGTTGCATGCAATAAAAATTGTATGCTTGCAACCAATTTCAAGGTATAATGCCTTTAAATTTGCAACACTACCTTAAATCTATTTCAAATCTGATTTTAATTGCCTCAACATTATAAGAAAAAAAAATCAAACATAGGGGAAGAAGGGAATCTACAATCAAAATTCCACCTTTAAACCATCATGCATACACAATAAATAATTTAAAGAGGAAAAAGGTGGAAACTTCACTCACCTCAAACACCAAAATGCAATTTTGAAGCCCTGTAACAGCTTGCTTTTGATTGCAATCCTCTTCCTTTCCAATTCAAACAAAAATCAAAAACCCCTAAATAACAATTCATAGAAAGGCAAGGAAGAAAATGAAATTGGATTAGATTTAGGGATACTTACTTGAAGAATTGGGAGTCTTACTTCAATCTTTGATTGCAAATTTTTTATTTTTATTATTGATTTGGATTAGAAGATTTGATTTTCTTTTCTCTCTTTTTCTTACGGTGTGTTTCTGGTTTGAGAAAGAAAGTATACGTATTGATGTTTCAATCCGGAGAATGAGGAGTTGTGGTATTTTTATTGCTAGACCCCTCTCTACAACTTCCCCCTTTTAATTTATTATTTCACCCTTATTTTTATTTTTATTTTTATTTCTCCTGTGTAACACAATCATTACACTTTGTCTCTTATGAGATATTTATGATTTTCCCTCTTATTTAATTTGTTTCTAGAGATTTCATCAAAAATGCATACTTTATTTTTATTTTTATTTTGTTTACATATTTTTTTCTTTAATATAAAAGTTATCTCTTTTTTTTCTTCTTTTTTTTCCTTTTATGAAAAGAAAATGGACATAAAATTTCCTTTTTACCTTACATTAAACACATTTCCAACATTATGTGAACTTTTTTTTTTTTCTTTTTTCATAACTCGAAAACAACGAGAAAACTTTATTTTTTATATTATTTAAATATTACACACTGAAATAAACATGCTTTATGAAATCAATCAAAATTTTCCACTAAATTTGCGCTTTTCCTTTCAAAATTGTTATTTAATCAAAACAGTAAGTTTTAACATTGTTACAACAAAACGTGCAACATTTAACATCAACTACATACGCCCAATAATTCATAAAACATGAATTTTCCCTCTCATCCCAAAAATATAAGTTTTGCTTTTATCTATTTATTATTATATTTATTTTTCCTCTAAATTACCAAATCAATTAGTTGATTCCCAATTCAATATCCCTAAAAAAGTGGGTTGTTACAATTTCAATTAGTTTGTTTTGAGTTATAAAACACGATATGGTTTGAAATTGAAATATGATATGATTTTTGAATTTGAAATATAAGTTTTGTTACGAAATATACTAACGGTGTAAGTATGGAAATCCCGCCAATGTTATTTTGCTATTTACTTAGATGATTGACACTATTGCATCTAGTGTATTAGTTGAACAGAATCTTAAAGGATGGTTGTCCCAAAGATCTTTTAAGTTTTTGATTGCATTTCATCGAACATTTCATTTGAGTTGATTTACTTCCATGTGAATGTTCGTCCTGATCCGAATTATTTTGTTTCGCATTATGGTTTGGGTCAGATTGATTTTCACAGCTTTCGAGATCCACTCTTGGTGTTTGGAGCTATATTGGATTTTTGTTCACCTTGTCTACCTGCTGATCAGTTGTTTATATCTTTCTGTTTTTAGACTATTATCATTCATGTATTGTATTAGACTTACGTTGTATTATTTATGTAAATTCTATAGTATTTTTTTTTGTATTTTCCACTGTGAGATATCATGTAACTCTGTATCTGTGTCTGTGATTCTGTGATTTATTCAATCTACCTCAGAAGCTAATAACAATCGGCCATTTTCGAGCAGTTCGAGTTGGTTTAATTACCAGTTTGAAGTGGTCAAAAATGGTGGGTCGTTACACGGGTTTACTCCATTGGATTGCCAGTGCATATACTACTACCATAAATAAAGCTATGGATCTATAATGCATCAATCAACATGCAATTTCTCAGTCTAACCATTTAGGCTTAATCCCTAAACTTGGATTTCAAAATCCAATTCTCTTTACAAAATTATTCCTTTGGAATTTATTTCCCGATTTCTTATTTCAAATCATTTTGAAACACATATCTAGCTTTTATAGTATCATAGTAGATTTCACTTCGGGATTGGAAAACAAAACATTTGGAAATATGAATTCCAAAACATAACAATGCATAAAAACAAGTATGCAACCAAATATCGGTCATGTTCCCTCAGACCAGGCAGTGCGCGCCCTAACCTATATATATACACATATATGTATATATATATACATATATATACATATATATATATATGTTTGTGTGTGTGTGCACCTCCCATCTAGGGCAGGCTACACTAACGATGCACCATCCACCAATGGGGGATAATATGCACCGTCCTCCACTTCTAGTCGCTCTTGGGTCACCCGATCTCTAGCCACATACTTGCTAAATCATTTTATATCCCGAAGTAGGGAAAATCATTTCACAACATAATCACAAGTATTATCAAATCTATATAGATTTCTACTTTCAAATCATTTCAAAATCATCGGGTGTAGTCCTCGAAATCCTTTCTGTTTTATAAAACATTTTATAAAACATTCACTACACCATATCAGCCAATTTGGCACACACGGATTCGGGCGTAAAATTCGGCTAATAGCCGTATCAAATTTGATAATGCTCAGGTCCATATCAAACAACAATTTGCGATCCGTACACCACAAGTACCTCAAATCTGACCGTCCATCGCGAATGCTCTGGATCGGTTAATATGATTCGATTGTTGGCCGTTTCAAATTCGTGCTTTTTTTTTGTAAAACTTTTGCCCGAAAAAGCACACCCATACCTCCAATTTTTTAATCCTTTCAGGTTATCTCCCTCCTTTTTTTATTTCCCTCGTCTAATATTGTATGCCATGCCCTTTTTCCATTTCTGAAAATTGCTCCCAAAAAATTACAGAAATCCGATAGTTGTCTGCTCATATCTGCTTATTTGTCATTGCCTGCAAATCGTGCGTCTCTATTGCTGGTAAAATTTTGGTTTTATTCAGTTTCTTGTAATCAATATTTTTTGAGCTATTGTTTCAATTCGTGCTCAACATGTTGTAGGCCAAAGAGCTATTTATTGGTTTTTACCCAAGGGCGGTTACAAAGCAAGGTTGAACGTTGAAGAAAGTTAGGTTTTTTTCAAGTTGGTCATAGTACACCATGGTAAGTGCACACATTATTTGATATTTTCCCTTGTATTAAATTAGCTATTCATGATACTGAATATATAAAATATGAGCCTTGAATTTTGTTTGTTAAATTGCTGTTGGAAATGTTTTGTTTCCCAACAACTACCATACCCATTCTAGTAAATAAAACTAGTTTTAGGTTAACCAGTAAAAAAAACCAACTTGCCAATGAAAACATCCAGTGATTGATGCAATTTGTAAGTTGTAACAAATTTTGAATTTATAGGCTGGCAACATGCCATTAGCTATAGACAAAAAGTGGATAAATGAATCTAATCAAAGATCTCCATACTATATTGATGGGGTGAAAAAGTTTATTTGTTTTGTTGAAGAAAACGATGGTAAAAAAGGGGTGTATTTATTCCCTTACAATCGGTGCCAAAATATGATTTCAAATTAGATGAAATTCATTTTCATTTGCTTAGATGGGGTTTTATCCAATCATATAGTGTGTGGTATTTTCAAGTGGAAAAAAGGGTGGAGATGGGAAAATAGCAACCAATTAGTAATTCCACAAGTATTGACGGGGCTGAACATATTGTGATGGAAGATCTAGTCAATGATGCAAATAGATTTCAAGATTTTCAACCTGAAAATCCGTTGTTTGATCATGATAATGTTGGAGAGTAGTGTACGGATGATGGCAATTGGCAGGTCAATGAAAGTAAGAAGTATACACCACTTTATGTAAGTGCAAAAGAGCCACTGTATTCTTCATGTCCAAAAGGTATAAGAAGCAGTATGCCATTGTGAAACCGAATAGCTTGAAGACCCAATATAGCTTCTTAGATAATGGTGTGACTGCACTACTCGAACTAATGAAGGAGTTACTCCCGGAAGGTAACACGCTGCCGACAAAATACCCCGATGTGAAGAAGTTCATTAAGAAAGTTGGGATGAATTATACAACTTATGACGCATGCATCAATAATTGCATGTTGTACTGGAAAGATGATGCGAATAGAATTTCTTGTACAAATTGCAAAGACCCAAGATATATGACATCTTTTAACGACGAGAGAAAAGGAACCAAAGTAGCATGAAAGACATTAAGACATTTTCCATTAATTTCTAGATTGAAGAGATTGTATACTGTACCATGGATAGCAGATGCAATGACCTGGCATGGTCATGCCAAGTCTGATCCAAACGCAATGCATCATTCATGTTACACTTCTCAATGGAAAGCCGTGGATTCCTTTGGCAAAACATTCGCAGTCGAGCCACGAAATGTCACACTTGGAATAGCAACAGATGGTTTCTGTCCGAATGCTTCTCTTACTAACCCTTACAGTTGTTGGCCGATAATTGTAGTACCGTATAAGCTTCCTCCGTCTATGTGCATGAAACGGGAGTTTTCAATGTTAACACTGTTGATTTCTAGGCCAAAACAATCGAGGAAGGACATTGATGTTTATTTAGAGCTGTTGGTAGACGAGTTAAAGCAGTTATGGGAAGGAGTTGTTGCATATGATTCATCAAGTAAATCCGAGTTTACAATGAGTGCTAGGGTGTTGTGGGCGATCCATGATCATCTTGCTTTTGGGACTTTATCGGGATGTACAACTCATGGTTACTTTGCATGTCCCATTTGTGGGGAAAACACTTGTTCTTATCATCTTCCTGAAAGTTAAAAGATGTGTTTTATGGGACATCGAATGCATCTTCCTAACCGACATAGGTTTCGATAAGACAAGACAAATTTCAACAATGAATAAGAACATAGTCGTCCTAAAAGGCCATTGAATGGTTTTGAAGTAAAGAGAGTAGCGAATGTCAAAATGAAAATTGGTAAACACAAAGAAGAAGTTGGTCGAAAAAGGAAAAAGTCGGCTGTTGAAGAAGGTGACAATGTTTCTGCTTGGTATAGGAGGTCTATCTTTTTTGATTTACCATATTGGAAAGCAAATATGATTCGACATAATATTGATGTTATGCATATGGAGAAGGATGTCGCAGAGCATCTCATCAGCACCATTATGGGCCATAAAGAGAAGTCAAAAGATGGCATCAATGCACGCAAGGATATGAAAACCATGGGTATAAAACAAAAGTTGTGGGTGAGGGTAGATCCCGAAACCAAAAAAAACTATCATACCAAAGGCAAATTTCACCTTGAGCAAAGAAGAAAAATAAGATTTTGCACCATATTGAAAAATTTGAAAGTACCTAACAAATTCTCCTCTAACTTCCGCAACAACGTGTGCATCAATCCTCTCGAACTAAGAAATATGAAGTCACTTGATTACCACCTCATAATGCAACATCTGCTTCCGGTATTGCTTTAATATACTTATACACAACATAATGATCTATGAAATGCTATTCATCGCATTAATCTATTCTTTAACATTTTGTGCTCGAAGGTTACCAATAGGGAACACCTTATAAAAGCAAAGGCTATGTTGGTGGAAGCAATGTGTGTTTTAGAAAAACATTATCCACTTGCATTTTTTATATCAGCATCCATGTTATGGTTCATTTAGCCGATCAAGCATTGGTTGGTGGCCCTATCAGATATAGATGGATGTACCATTTTGAACGGTAAATTACTAATTTCAGTTATGTACATTATTATTCAGAATAAATGGCTGTCGTGTGCAAGTTATAATTGATAACAATCATAGGTTGACGAAAACATATAAAGGGTATGTGCGCAACAAAATATACATTGAAGGGTGTATTGCAGAAGGATATATCATACAAGAAGCTAGCCTTTATTGCATGGAATATATCCCAAACGGAGGTTATGGAAACCATAAACATACCCGCGAAGCATTTTTAGACGAGCATGATGGGTTTGCTGGTGAGATACCTTTGGATAATGGTAAAGATATATGTTTAACCCAAGTGCATTTCGAACAAGTGCGTAGATGGGTCCTAAGTAAGTATGATGGATTGGATCCATGGAAGAAGTAAGTTCATGATGTAGGTTTCGAATTTCCATTTTTTAATTCAATTTATATATTCATTTCAACATGTGTTATCTACGTATAGAAGGTACAACTCCTATGTGAAAAGCACTAAATCTCAACCACGAGGCAGAGGTACAATTGTCGAAGTCGTTAAACCTTTTACTATATGGTTATGTAATGAAGTATTACATCATCTACAATATTTCACGTTTTCATAAGTTTGCAATACATTATCGTGAACATGCTTGATTTTTCTTCTTTTGTTTTATGTAGTTGCTGAATTGTAGCGATGTAAACCCAACTCTTTGGCGGCTAATACACGGGCCGAATTTCTCGGTGCTTAGATATACGAAGTACCAAGTGAATGGGTTTTTATTTTCCACGAAAATGTATGAAGACCATATGGTAACACAGGATAGTGGTGTATGCATGAGAGCAATTACAAAATTTAGAGCAAGCGGCAAAGATAAAAATTATAAGGAAGCAAAAACAACGTAATACAGAGTCGTTCAGCAGATACTGGAGTTTGATTACATTGATTTCAAACAAACAGTTTTTTTATTGCGATTGGGTAAAAGTCGAGGATAAGATCAATGGTTGCAAAATAGATCCCGCTTCAAACCTGACCATGGTTAATTTAGGAAAATTAAAGAACAGGGACAATGTGAATGATGATACATTTATTCTTGCATCAGAAGCAAGCAATGTGTTCTACTCAAAAGATTTAGAAAATGACAGCTGGTCTGTGGTTTCGCATACATCAAAACGGTTGACTACAAATGTGGATGACATTGAGTCTCCTACCGTCTATCAATCAGCTTTTGAAGACAATGAAAAACTAGAAGATCTAACCAAACTCATGTGTTAACCTATGAATTGTTGAATGCTTTTTTTACCAGGGAATCATATGTATTTGGAAAGTCATGACTTACACTTTCTGATTGCAATCCATTGTGCTTTTATTATTTCTTTTAACTATTTCATATTCATGGTGTACGCATAAGTGAAATTCTAATAGAGAACACCATTAGTAACAAATGTGAATAATATTCGTATTCATGGTGTTTGTCATGATTCTTAATGTTGCTTCTATTTCGCAGGAAAATACGTCGCAAGATCCAACATCATCACATGCATCGTGTTCGAAAGATCAACAAGTTGAACAAAACCTACTTGGTATTCCAGTCTCAGAAAACGCTCCAAAAAATCGATACTACACTTGGTAAACTAGTACGATCTTATGTGCCGATCTCATACATAGGTTGGGATAAAGTACCCAAAACATATAAGGACAATGTTTGGAACCAGTTGGTTGTAAATTTTCGAAAAATTGCATGTAAATATTATAGTTTATTCTTACAGTCTCCGACTCTTAATTTTTGCAGATAATGTATATGCTTGAGCCACTTTCAAAGGAAATGTTTTCAAAAAGAATGGCCGAGGCTTTTAGGAGACAAAAGAAAAACTTGAGAGCAACTTATTATGACATTTTCGACAATGACGAAGAATGGATGAAACATTGTCCACCTTCAATTGCTCAAGATGATTGGAATGAGTTCATAAAGAATGAAGCAATGCCTAAAGCAAGCAGAAGAAGGACGACAGGCAAAAAATATTAGATCCAGTCTAAGTTATGCCCACCATGCAGGACGTAAAAGTCACGCTAGAGTAGAACACGAATTGGTAAATTATTTGATCATTTTCTTTTAATAGTAGTAAGAAAACACAATTAAGGGAGAGAATATACATGAACTGGAATATATTGCAGATCATTGCAAGTCCATCTGCAAATATCAACCATCGTCAAGTATGGGAGAAGACACACAGGAAAAAAGATGGTAGCATATCAGACGCCACATCTGCGTACTTCGTAAGTTTTTACTTGTATTATGGTTATTACAGTTGACATCGAGCAGTCTATTGTTTGGACTTTCATTTCAGGCTTTCAGGCTTTCCATAATTGTGATTAATTAGTTTCTCATGACATTTTCTCCATTACGTGTTTTTATTTTATGGTGCTATGTCTTGATTGAATTTATTCAGTTAGGAGTAACATACTATAGTTACAAGCTGTTACCAGTAAATGTTGGTGTAAACACATTTATTTTTTATCCCAGAATCAAATTGCCAAATTGAAGGAAAAGATCACCGATAGTGATGAAGAAAAATTGCATGTTGATGAAGATATCTTATCACGAGTGTTGGGTAAGGATACAAGGGGTAGGAGCCGTGCTATTGGGAGCATCATACCAAAGATGCATGTTAAGGCTTGTGCCATTGCACAGAAACGATTCAAACATGTTCGTGAAGACAATGATGAGTTGAAAATGAGGGTGGGAAGCTTAGAGGGTATGATGACTAATATGAAGGGTACAGTGGGAAATTTGCCTGAAAAAATGGAGGTTCTGATCAACAAGGTAGGAACTTTGACAGATCAAGGAACTCAGGCACCATAACTACGTCGGATGGAGGACGCAGCAGTACACACATCAGTGCATCAAAGGGTGTTCCTTCCCCAATCCAGGATACGACCAATGCAGTGAACAATCAACGATGTGAAATTCTTAACTCTGATCTAGACATAATAGCAACAAGTATGTTTTATTAATAAAATTAAAGGGTATTGCATACTTTATTGCATTCTGATCTAAAGCGAGTGCTTAAAGTCTAATGGATACGTACTCCAGTTTTCCTGTTTTAATAAAATTAAGCATATTTTATTAATACCATTGAAACACCCCACCCTCCATTAAGGTCACTCACAAGGGACTGCCTTAACTTTGGTGGAGGTTTGTAAGTAAAAGTCACAGATAAAACACAAGACAGATATAAACACACACACACACACACACACACACACACACACACACATATATATATATATATATAAGCAGCAGAAAACATCAGACTTTTATTTCATAAAATACTTGTTCGTACAACACATTTCCATAATTGTCTCATAACAACTTCCAAAAACATTACAACATCATTTCTATCTTGGTTTTTAAATAAAGAAGCATAAAACGTGATTAAAACTGCATAAATCCCCATAGAGTGTGACCAACAGCCATAGCCAAGGAAAGAGACTCCAAACCGTACATCAACTTTCTTGAAGCTTTTAAACAATCTGACTAAGCTGAGCTATTTCCTCCCTGTGGACCTGGGGGAGGGGGAGGGGAAACGGAAGAAAAGAAGACGAAAGAAAATAGGGTCAGACATAAAGCCTGGTAAGTCTAGTGACTCTTCAGTATGAAAATAAGAATAAGGGCATGATAGGTATAAACTGGAACAGGAAAGTATCATAACTAGATAAGGTAGTTCTGAAACGAATATACTATCGCACCCCACACTATCTCTGCACCGACTTGTATTATCTTAACTGTCACCCCATGCTGAGGGTGAAGTGATCCAGTTTCTAAAGATGCACCTTATGATGAGGTTAAAATGATCCTGTTTCTAAAGATGCACCCTATGCTGAGGGTAAGTGATCCCTTTATTTTAAAGATCAGCTCCTACTCGCATAATCATCTGTGTCTTACGGCCCCCAGAAATTGTAGATACCTTTGTCGGCCCCTCCATGGGGTGTATCAAGTCCCATGGTGGCGACCCGACACAAACCTTAGAATGCATAGGTTATACTACTGGTGCCCCCAGTGCCCTATTTGTCTGCTCCGAAGTGCGTGCACGCCCGCACTCCGTTAGAACCCACACTATTGCACCCACCGCCGTCGCTTTGACCGCTTACAATCAGCCCAGTAATCGTTCCCCGCCCTGCCTAGTTTCAGGGTACCATAATACCTAAGTGGGTTACTGCTGAAATGGGTCCCCGTTACTAGGGTTTTCTAGTCAAACATGCTAAGTCGTTAAGTGTTTGTATTTACCTAACCCCACCCATCAATTTAATTAACATGTTGAATTGGTTAAGTGTTTTAGTTAACTTAACCCTACCATCTGTCCTTAGCCTTTTAAAGCACCGACCACTCACATTAGACAGATATTGTTACGGTTACTGGATGTGCCGGTCGGTTGCGGGCAGATTTACACCGTAACTCAGTCTAACCTAGGGTCATTATTGGGCTCAATGCTTAACCACCCACATTGGATAGGTATTGTTGTGACTACTAGACAGCCGGCAGGTCCGGGTAGATTTACATCACAAGTCAATCCAACCTCGTGTTAAGCATATTCGTATTTTCTAAATTTACATATTTGTCTTTGTTTATGAATATATGTAAATTTGTCAACAATTAAATGTTATGGCCCTTTTAACATTTTTGGTATAAGAATTTATACCGTTTAAATGTCACCAATTTCGGCATGTGACAAACATTCCAGTTTTATATATTTTATGACAAGTTTTATTAATATTCCCAATGTTACCCCGTTTAAACATTAGGCTAACAATCTTAGCCTAATTTTCGTTCGCATAGTTTTTAACATATGATATTAGGCTAAAAACTTAGTCTAATTTAGCGCGCACAAATAGGCATAAGGGAATTCATAAACATAAACATAACATAGGTGTAAACTTGGCATTTTTGGCATGGTCAATATGAACATCATAGGCGTGAACTTGCAAATTAGCCAACATGAATGTCATAGATGTGAACTTGCAAAATAGTCAATATACATATATGTGAATTTGCAACATAGCCTAAATCAATTTACATATATTGTGAATTTGTATTGAAATAAAGGTCTAACCAAATAGGTGTCACATGAATTGGCATATGATTTAGACAACATAAGTCTAAACTAGTTTTTGGATCTAGGCATAACATCGAACATCACTAGCACATGACAAGAATATGACTTTTTCATAAATATGTATAACTTTATGACAAGGGCGTGAACTAGATCCAATCGCATATGTAATTACAACATGAAACATGTACTAAAGTGGATCTTGACATGGATCCAATTAGGAACTTGCAACTTTTACATAAACATAGGGGCATGTATATGAACATAACCATTTAGGCATAAAGATTTTCTAGCATAAAGTATATACATGAGGTTCTAATCACAAACGATCCATATAATCACATAATCATGAACTACACAACTTGCTTGTGATGTTATTGTCATTCTAAAAGTACAATAGGATCAACATCAATCTTAATTATATCACAAACATCCCAATTTCATTCGCAACACAATCATTTCAAAACATAGATATGAATTAACATCGTCGTTACATAATAGCATAATTCCACTTCCAATTTACATCGAATCAATTCTTAGTTTTATTCTCATCGGAAAAATCACTTTACTTACAACGAACGACGAACTTGGATTCTGGATTTGAAATGCTTTCCTTTGGGTAGACTAACGTTGTTTTGATTTGTGTTTAGCTTTAGTATTGGCTTGTCTCTAGGCTTTTCTAACTGATGTCCACTCCTAGTTTCTTTCCAGCAACATGACGACTTTAGTATTCTATTATTTGTGTGAATTTAGGGTTAGACTTGAGTTGTATTTATAGAATTTCAATCTAATTAGAGCCGTCGATGAAGCTAGAGTGAATCCAGACCATCCATCTCAAGAGAAGCCAATCAGAAAGTGACATGTAAGCCCTAGTGACTCAGCCAAGCCTCAGAATTCGACCAGACCCTGACCAGGCTAGCTAGGGCTTGACCAACAGGTCTTTCTGACCTGGGCGCACTTGGCAGGTGCGCCAGTTCAATTTTGTTCTGGCGCACTTCCCAAGTGCGCCAGTGCATTCTGACCCATTTCTGGTTTTTCTACCCAACTTCGTTCGTCCATATCTTCTTCATACGGTATCTGTTTTACGCAAACTTAGACTCTAACTCAAGAAGAATTTCAAGATGAACGCAATGGCTTTACCCATTTCCCTTGATTTCATCATTTAGAATTAATTATACTTTAATTTGTTAAGTTATAGTTAACAGAAAATTCGGGGTGTTACATTCTCCCCTCCTTAAAGGATTTCGTCCCCGAAATCTTCAAGTCTAGGTGAACGTAAGTCCTAACATCCAATCGTCCATCTACTCAACCAGCAAACACAGGCATCCATTGTCCTTAAAAGACTTCTAATGCTTTATGATTTATATGCACGGTGTGTGTATATGTCCTTAACAAATGCAAAATCAGGCGGTCTACTGATCCAGTTGACCTCCTTAATGCAAATCATGTAAGTGGCATGAATCCATTATGTACGCAAATTTGTCCTTACTCATAATTCTACATGAGTGCACAAGCATCAATACAAATGCGACATCCATGTGACAACATATCAAGTTTCAACCACATACAAATATGAATACGTATATGCAGTATGAAGTGATTGAGCCGATCTAAAACCAAGGTTGTGTGTGTATATGCATCCACGCGCAACCACTAGCAACCACTTGCAGCCACTTGCAGCCATCAACCATAACATGTTTCAAATACATGTTTACATCCAAAGGGGTTTCTACCTAAGGATAAAGGATAATATCGAGGAGATATACCTAAAAAGATAGATACAAGCACAACTTAAGGAAAAAGAGAGGTCAAAGATGTACCCTCAAAAAGAAAAGGTTAGGCCGTGCGTATTCTATCCTCAGTTTCCCAAGTCGCGTCTTCCTCGGCGTCGCTCCACTGAACCTTATCGAGCTTCACTTCGCGGTTGCGTAGCTTTTTGATTTCAGTTCCTACGATTCGAGTTGGAACTCTCCTCACAGTTGCTTTGCGTTCCACTTCGGCTTCTTCTAGAATGCTTGGCTCCACCACTTCCGCTGTTTCATGCAGTGTAACACCCCACCTTCGCCAATGCCACTCTTGCAAGGACACTAGCTTTGGAGGGGCGTTAAACGAGGTAAACATGCATGCAGATATCACAAGACAGAACATGTAAGTAAAACAGAGTAAATAAAGCAACGGATCAAACTAGTATTTCAAAACCATAGTCAAGTTACAACAAAGTACTTGGTCATTATTTTCCAACAAACAAAGTCTAGAGAAAAGCATAAACTGAAAAATTGAAATACATAAAGTATTATCCCCAAAGTGAAGTGATAAACCATAGCTAGCTCAATGTCCAAAACCGTACATGAGCAAATCCAGTAAGCAAGCTATAAAGATCCAAGATAAGCTCCAATGTTCCCACCCTGAGGACCTGAGGGGGGGGGGGGAACGGAAGAAAAGAGGCGAAAGAAAACAGGTCAGTCAAAAAGACTGGTAAGCCCTAACTACTATCAGTCCATGAACTAGTAAAGTTAACTGGCATGAGAAGCTGAGATGAACATAAGGATAACAACATACTGGCATGATGATTAACTAACAAGATAGATAAAGGTGTCATCGCATAATCAAGGTTAAGTTTTGCACCACGGGAGTACTAGCATTCTAACATATCAAGTAAAAACAAGAATTGATCCCTTGGCCCAAGCTTGGCCCAATATCATGAGGTGACCTAAATCAAGGTCCAACTACACGGTCTAGTTG
Source organism: Allium sativum (assembly GCA_030737875.1). NCBI lineage: Eukaryota > Viridiplantae > Streptophyta > Magnoliopsida > Asparagales > Amaryllidaceae > Allium > Allium sativum. The sequence goes on from CM060920.1 coordinate 629,381,350, forward strand.
ATCGGCTCCCTATAAGCCTAACTCGTCAAGTGTCGGTGTCATACGGCCCAAACATGAAATGTAGTTAAACTGCGCTAGGTCCACCCTAGGGTGTATCAAGTCCTAGGGTGTCAACCTCAGACACAAATCAAGCATGCACAGTCTAGATCTACTGGTACCCATGCCTGATTTTCCAACTTCGGACTATGTGCACGACCATAGTCCGCTTGGACCCACACCGGCGTACCTACTCAGCCGTCGTTTTAGTCGCTTACATGTCAGCCTAGTAATCGTGCCCCACCCTACCCTAGTCCCTAGGGTATCATGATACTATCAAGAGGGTTACTGCTGAAAAGAACCACGCAACTAGGGTTTCTTAACGGGTTAAATGTGGTTAACCCGATCCAAACGTGGATTAAATTGGTTAAGTGTACCCAAGGTTCATGACTTAACCCCGATTAACCCATCAAGCCCAAATTGGTTAAGTATTAAGTGGACCATGACTTAACCCTAATCAGGTGGCATTAATTAACTTAATGTGCTTTAACCTCTCACATTAGACCTTGTTGTGGTTACTAGTTAAGCCGGACGAGTCCGGGTAGCTTTACACCACAACTTGGTCTAACCTCGGGTTCGAGCACAACATGACCAACTTCTCACATTGGGTCCTATTGTTTGTAGCCACTAGTTAAGCCGGGCGGGTCCGGGTAGATTTATGCTACAAACTCAACCCAACCTCGAGTTGGCTACACTTATATTTTCTAAGTGTCATGTCCATCATTTTTCCAAAACATAATTACAAGCTAACATATCACGTCATGTTATAAAAACCATGTTCATGTCATAATGTTACCCAACCCCAACGTAATCCCATCGTTTACATAATCGCAACAACCCATAAAGGATAAAATAGGGAACTTGGCATAATCATGACAAAAAGGTGTTGAAGCCACAAGTTAACATGGTGGCATATGAAATGTACATATGTTCATATACTTGCATATTGCATTATTAGGCTTCAAAAGTATGCATAAAACTAAACTTAGCATATAAGTGATACATGGTGATAAATGACATGTAGAAGTTGCTAGAAGTTCGCATTTAGCCTCACATGCAAGTTATCATAAGGGATATGATAACTTCCATGTTGCCAAAATGCAACCTTTAATATAAAGCTTGAAGCTTTAAGCTCACAAACTCAAGTTTAACTTGCATAACATGATAACATGTGTATAATGATCAACCCAAACTTGCATAACATAGCAACATGTGTCATACATAATGATTAAACCAACTTGCATAACATAATGATCAACCAAAATTGCATATCATAATGATCAAACCAAACTTGCATCATTCATTTAACTTTATAGTTCAAAAAGAAAGTAGAAAAGGGCTTACAATGCTATGAAGACACAAATGAATATTTATTATAAAGATTGAGACGAAGCCCTTATGCAATCACCAAATATGAAAGCTCCAAATGAAAAACCCTTGAGCCAAATCAATAAAAACCCTTGCTTTATAATAGAAATGTTGCAACTTGACTTGAATGCAAACTAAGAACACTCATACAAGCTTGAAAACACTTGTATGAACTCAAAATCTCTCATATAAATAAACTTAGAAATTTTAGCATGAGAGTGGAGGCCATGAGAGGAACAAATTTGGCCTAGTTTAGTTGTAGGGTTGAATAATGATGATTTAGGCTAGGCTTAGGGGTCTTTTTTATAGAAGATTAGGATAGTATTAGCCGTAGGATTAACCCTAGATCCAATCCGAGCCATCAAATCCCGTCATTAGCCACCATACCTGACCCAAACTCAAAGTAGCGCACCAGGCCACTTGGCCATCCGGGGGAAGGGGTCGACCCCTGGGTCGACATGGGTGTCGACCCATTGGGGGGGGGGGGTCGACACTGATGTCGACCCCTGTGTCGACCCTTCCTAGGCGGGAAAAATCCCGCCTATCTGTTTTGGTTTGAATTTGAATCTGAATCCGAATTTGAACTGTTTACGGGCCTTGAAATTCTAAAAACTTCGTCGGGCTTTTTCTTGGTCATACGGACTCCGATTTACAAAATTTCGGACACTATTTCGCGTATTTTTCCGAGATGAACGCAATGGCACAGCCCATTTCCCTTGATTCAAATTTTATCATTTAATTTCGCCTTGATTTATGTCATAACATGTTATTCAAAAAACGGGTTGTTACATTCTCCCCTCCTTAAAGGATTTCGTCCCCGAAATCTTCAAGTTAGGAAGAACGTATACTACCATCCATCGTCCATCTACTCACATCATCATCCATGAGCAATCATTGTCCTTAAAGGATTCTAAATGCTATATGAACGTATGCAAAGGTGTGTGTATATGTACTTATCCAATGCGAAAATCAGGCGGTTACTGATACAGTAAACCTCCTTAATGCATATGTATGTTAGTGAAATGAATCCATATGTATGCAATTTCCTAACATAATTCATAATATCTATACGAGTGCACATAACATTCATCCATATGCAACATCCATGTGATAGCACAACAAGTTTCAACCATGAATAAGTGTAAGCACTCATGCATATGCAATATGAAAATGTATGTGCCGATCTTAGTGCCTAATGTGTATCATGCATCCACGAGTATCAACTTGCAAACACTTGAAACCACTTGCAAACATCAAGCATAACATGTTTCAAACACATGTTTCATCCAAAGGGTTTTCTACCTAAGGTTCTCATGACAAGATTAACAAGATAACTAGACAAACAAGGTAAACATGGATGGCAAAAGAAAGATAGGAAAAAAGATCGAGAATGTACCCTAAAAAAGAAATGGATAAAGCCCACGCATCTTCTCCTCGGTTTCCCAAGTTGCGTCCTCTTTGGCTTCACCCCACCGAACCTTCACCAACTTGACTTCTCGATTCCTTAGCTTCTTGATCTCCGTTCCCAAGATACGAATCGAAGCTTTTCTCAAGGTTGCTTCTTTCTCTACCTCCAAGTCTTCAAGAATGCTGGGTTCAACCACTTCGGCTGACTCATGTAGACACTTCCGGAGATGCGAGACATGAAAGACATTGTGCACTCCGGCTAGTTTCTCGGGCAATTCCACTTTATAAGCCATCTTCCCAATCCTCTCTATGATAGGGAAAGGTCCTACAAACCTTGGTGCTTGCTTCCCAACTGCTCCAAAAAGAACCACATTACGTAAAGGAGAAACCTTCACGAAAACCATATCTCCAACTTCGAATTCCAAATCAGTCCTTCGCTTGTCTGCATAGGATTTCTGTCTGTCTTGGGCCGCCTTCATCCGTCTTCGAATCAACTCTACCCTCTCGGATGTATCCCTAATCATATCGGGCCCAAGTATAAGCTCATCTGTCGTCTCCCACCAACAAGTTGGTGACTTGCACGACCTTCCATACAAAGCTTCAAATGGTGCCATCCCTATGCTAGCTTGATAGCTATTATTATAAGCAAACTCTACAAGAGGAAGGTGGTCTTCCCAAGTACCACCAAAGTCAAGAACACAGAGCCTCAAAAGATCTTCTAGCACTCTATTCACCCTTTTGGTTTGGCCATCCGTCTGGGGGTGATAGGCTGTACTCAGATTCAATCGCGTACCCATCGCTTCTTGCAAACTATTCCAGAACTAGCTAGTAAAAATTGGGTCACGATCGCTAACTGTGCTGGAAGGAACTCCATGCAACCGCACTATCTCTCGGAGATAAATAGATGCCAGCCATGATGCGGTCCTCTTGCTTTTTACTGGAATGAAGTGAGCACTCTTCGTAAGTCTATCAACTATGACCCATATGCTCGTGTTCCCTTTTCTTGACCTAGGCAATCCATCCACAAAATCCATAGAAATACTCTCCCACTTCCATTGCGGGACCTCCAATGGATGTAATAGCCCACCTGGTTTCTTTGACTCGGCTTTCACTTGTTGGCACACCATGCACTTTGAAACATACTCTGCCACATCCTTCTTCATTCCATCCCAAAAGAAAATGCGCTTCATATCCCTATACATCTTGTCCCCTCCAGATGTATACTCATCTTTGAGTGATGCGCTTCTTCAAGAACTCTATGGACTAAATCTCCCACTCGAGGAACACATAATCTCCCATCACGCCTTAGCCACCCATTGTCATCTATAACATATCTGGCCAGGTGACTAGACGTCTCGCCACGAATCAACTTGTCCATGATCTCGACTATCTGCGGGTCTTCCTTTTGCGAAGTCCCAACTTGATCAAGAAGTGTAGGTCTAAGCTCGAGAGATGCTAACGTGCCAGTCATCGACTCAACAACAAGCGTGAAATCAAAGGTTGCCAAGAACTCTAGATTCTTCAACTCAACAAACAAAGGGCTCAAAGTCAACCTTTTCCTACTTAGCGCTTCTGCCACAACATTACCCTTGCCAGGGGTATAAGCTATATCATAGTCATAAGATGCCAAGAATTCCATCCATCTCTGTTGCCTTAGATTCAAATCCTTTTGCGAAAAGAGATACTTCAGAGACTTATGATTAGTATACAACTCGAACCTCTCGCCTAGAAGATAATGGCGCCACGACTTAAGTGCAAAGACAACCGCCGCCAACTCCAAATCATGCGTGGGATAGTTCTTCGCATGAACTTTAAGTTGCCTACCCCCATAACATATCACTCTTCCTTCTTGCATTAGATCTGCGCCTAAACCTGTGCCACACGCATCGGTGTACACGGTAAACATCTTACCACCATCGGGTAATGCCAAAACTGGAGCTGTGGTGAGGGTTCTCTTGAGCCTTTTAAAAGCAAGCTCACACTCTAAGTCCCATGCAAAGACTAAGTTCTTCTTCGTCAACTTAGTAAGAGGGGATGATATCTTAGCGAAGTCCTTAATGAACTTCCTATAGTAGCCTGCCAGACCGAGAAAGCTTCTAACTTCGGTCGCATTCTTAGGAGTCTTCCAGTCTTGAACTGCAACCACTTTCGCAGGATCCACCGCTATGCCTTGCTTAGAAATTATATGTCCAAGAAACCGAACTTCCTTTCTCCAAAAAGGCATTTGGAGAACTTGGCTTTCAACTGATGCGTTCTAAGCGTATCCATCACTTCCTTGAGATGCCTAGCATGCTCTTCCTCATCCTTTGAGAATATCAGAATATCATCCACGAAGACAACAACAAACTTGTTAAGGAACTCCTTGAACACCCTACTCATCAAGTCCACGAAGTATGCGGGTGCATTAGTCAAACCGAATGGCATGACAAGCCATTCAAAGAATCCATCTGGAGTCCTAAATGCAGTCTTATCAATACTATCCTCAGCCACTCTAAGCTGATGGAATCCGGTGGCTAGATCGAGTTGAGGGAAAACAGAAGCACCTACAAGCTGGTCAAAGAGATCATCAATCCTCGGTAACGGGTGCCTATTCTTCTTTGTCAGCTTGTTCAACTCTCGATAATCAACACATAGACGAAGCGAACCATCCGCCTTAGTGGCGAATACCACCGGAGCACCCCATTCAAAAATGCTTCGCCTAATAAATTTTTTCTCAAGCAGCTCCTTGATTTGCTTACTGAGCTCCCTTCTTTCACGTAGGTCCATGTGCCTAACGGGCAATGATACTGGCTTGGCATTATCGATTAGATAAATGTGGAAATCTATCTCTCGTTTAGGAGGTAACCCCTTAACTTCTTCAAAGACATCAGGATAGTCTCGGACCATCCTTACAGATTGCAGATCATCGATGGACGAGTCAAGAGATTCAAGATAACATAACATGACGGGACCTCTAGGGTTACAAGAAATTTCTAGGGTATTACCGAGGCGAGTCATGAGCCTCACCACCCTATGCTCACAATTGAGAATGGCTCCATAACTGGACAACCAATCCATGCCCAAGATCAACCCGTATCCCGTGAATTCGAGAACATAAGCATTACACGTGAATTCTACGGTCAAGATAGAAATCTTCAAATCCACACAAATCATAGATAAATGGGCGGAACCCCCAATTGGATTTGACACACTGACAGGATCCTCAACTAGACTAGTACTTAGGTGCAAACTTTCAACAAGATTAGAAGAAATAAAACTATGCGATGCGCCAGAATCAAATAAGGTGCGAACAGGATAATCAGAAATATAAACAAGACTTTCTACAGAAATACTACCTCGGTCCTGAGCTGGAGTAGTGTTGAGAGCATGCACTTGCCCTCCAGAAGGTCCTACACGCTGATTCTGCCCTTGCTTCTTGGGGCAATCCTTGCTAAAATGTCCGGTCTCTCCACAATGAAAGCATTCACCCAACTTCCTCTTCTTCTTCCTACAGTATTTATCTATGTGCCCAACAATCCCACAGTAGTTGCATTTTCTTGGGTCCTTTGCCTTGGCCTTGTTGCCCTTGTTGTTCTTGTTGTTCTTGTTGTTTTGATTGCTCTGATTTCCTCCCCACTTGGAGTCTGTCTTCTTGGCTTGAATCTCATTAGGCTTGACTTCTTTCTTGCCATTCTTATCGTCTCCTTGAAGCAATGCCATGTCCACTAGGCCTTCAAAAGTGGCCCCCATGGGTATATGAGATATGGCTAAACCTTGTAATGGCTCGTTCAACCCTCGTGCAAAGCGCAAAGCCTTCTTCTGGGGAGTATTAATCATGTCCAAACCGAATCGGGCGAGCTGGTTAAACTCATTCACATACTCCCTCATTGTCATGTCCCCTTGCTTTAAAGATATAAACTTCTCCAATTGCAGATTTGCCTCAGCTGATGATAGAAACTTAAGCCCAAACCTCGTCCTAAAGTCGGCCCAAGTCTCTATAGGTCTAGTAGCATTGGTGACCTCCCACCAATAAGTAGCTTCTTCTTTTAATAGCCATGCTGCTAATAAAATCTTTCTATGGTCTTCCACATCAAAGATAGCGAAAAGATCTTCAGTTTCTTTCAACCAATTTCATGCCTCCACAAAAGTCTCCGTCCCAATGAAATTCTTGCCACCCATCGCCTTAAAGTCCTTGCAAACTTTTGCGAAATCCGCTTGTGGATTCTGATGAGGGGTAGGAGGAGGAGGAACCTCAGTTACGGTGGGGGTAGTTGCTGGGCCCACATTGTTGGCCCTAGCTTCCAAGTACCTCCGGAACCATCCGGGAATGGTCACTCCCTCGGGAAGGTTAAGATCGGCCATGCTGAAAAAGGAAAAGATAGGTTTAGAACGAGGAAACAAAGGATAATGCTAATGGCTTTTGGGGAATAGCCTTTTAAAATACTAAACTTTTCTTGGAAAATACTTAATTGGTTTTTGAAAATAGTTTTTTTAAAAAAGGTAAGTTTTAAAAACCATTGGCTCAAATCTTGTAAACCTTATGCTCTGATACCAAATGTAACACCCCACCTTCGCCAATGCCACTCTTGCAAGGACACTAGCTTTGGAGGGGCGTTAAACGAGGTAAACATGCATGCAGATATCACAAGACAGAACATGTAAGTAAAACAGAGTAAATAAAGCAGCGGATCAAACTAGAATTTCAAAACCATAGTCAAGTTACAACAAAGTACTTGGTCATTATTTTCCAACAAACAAAGTCTAGAGAAAAGCATAAACTGAAAAACTGAAATACATAAAGTACTATCCCCAAAGTGAAGTGATAAACCATAGCTAGCTCAATGTCCAAAACCGTACATGAGCAAATCCAGTAAGCAAGCTATAAAGATCCAAGCTAAGCTCCAATGTTCCCACCCTGAGGACCTGAGGGGGAGGGGGGAAACGGAAGAAAAGAGGCGAAAGAAAACAGGTCAGTCAAAAAGACTGGTAAGCCCTAACTACTATTAGTCCATGAAATAGTAAAGTTAACTGGCATGAGAAGCTGAGATGAACATAAGGATAACAACATACTGGCATGATGATTAACTAACAAGATAGATAAAGGTGTCATCGCATAATCAAGGTTAAGTTTTGCGCCATGGGTGTACTAGCATTCTAACATGTCAAGTAAAAACAAGAATTGATCCCTTGGCCCAAGCTTGGCCCAATATCATGAGGTGACCTAAATCAAGGTCCAACTACACGGTCTAGTTGATCGGCTCCCTATAAGCCTAACTTGTCAAGTGTCGGTGTCATACGGCCCAAACATGAAATGTAGTTAAACTGCGCTAGGTCCACCCTAGGGTGTATCAAGTCCTAGGGTGTCAAACTCGGACACAAATCAAGCATGCACAGTCTAGATCTACTGGTACCCGTGCCTGATTTTCCAACTCCGGACTATGTGCACGACCATAGTCCGCCTGGACCCACACCGGCGTACCTACTCAGCCGTCGTTTTGGTCACTTACATGTCAGCCTAGTAATCGTGCCCCACCCTACCCTAGTCCCTAGGGTATCATGATACTATCAAGAGGGTTACTGCTGAAAAGGACCACACAACTAGGGTTTCTTAACGGGTTAAATGTGGTTAACCCGATCCAAACGTGGATTAAATTGGTTAAGTGTACCCAAGGTTCATGACTTAACCCCGATTAACCCATCAAGCCCAAATTGGTTAAGTATTAAGTGGACCATGACTTAACCCTAATCAGGTGGCATTAATTAACTTAATGTGCTTTAACCTCTCACATTAGACCTTGTTGTGGTTACTAGTTAAGCCGGGCAGGTCCGGGTAGCTTTACACCACAACTTGGTCTAACCTCGGGTTCGAACACAACATGACCAACTTCTCACATTGGGTCCTATTGTTTGTAGCCACTAGTTAAGCCGGGCGGGTCCGGGTAGATTTATGCTACAAACTCAACCCAACCTCGAGTTGGCCACACTTATATTTTCTAAGTGTCATGTCCATCATGTTTCCAAAACATAATTACAAGCTAACATATCACGTCATGTTATAAAAACCATGTTCATGTCATAATGTTACCCAACCCCAACGTAATCCCATCGTTCACATAATCGCAACAACGCATAAAGGATAAAATAGGGAACTTGGCATAATCATGACAAAAAGGTGTTGAAGCCACAAGTTAACATGGTGGCATATGAAATGTACATATGTTCATATACTTGCATATTGCAGTATTAGGCTTCAAAATTATGCATAAAACCAAACTTAGCATATAAGTGATACATGGTGATAAATGACATGTAGAACTTGCTAGAAGTTCGCATTTAGCCTCACATGCAAGTTATCATAAGGGATATGATAACTTCTATGTTGCCAAAATGCAACCTTTAATATAAAGCTTGAAGCTTTAAGCTCACAAACTCAAGTTTAACTTGCATAACATGATAACATGTGTATAATGATCAACCCAAACTTGCATAACATAGCAACATGTGTCATACATAATGATTAAACCAATTTGCATAACATAATGATCAACCAAACTTGCATATCATAATGATCAAACCAAACTTGCATCATTCATTTAACTTTATAGTTCAAAAAGAAAGCAGAAAAGGGCTTACAATGCTATGAAGACACAAATGAATATTTATTATAAAGATTGAGACGAAGCCCTTATGCAATCACCAAATATGAAAGCTCTAAATGAAAAACCCTTGAGCCAAATCAATAAAAACCCTTGCTTTGTAATAGAAATGTTGCAACTTGACTTGAATGCAAACTAAGAACACTCATACAAGCTTGAAAACACTTGTATGAACTCAAAATCTCTCATATAAATAAATTTATAAATTTTAGCATGAGAGTGGAGGCCATGAGAGGAACAAATTTGGCATAGTTTAGTTGTAGGGTTGAATAATGATGATTTAGGCTAGGCTTAGGGGTCTTTTTATAGAAGATTAGGATAGTATTAGCCGTAGGATTAACCTTAGATCCAATCCGAGCCATCAAATCCCGTCATTAGCCACCAGACCTGACCCAAACTCAAAGTAGGCGCACCAGGCCACTTGGCCACCCGGGAGAAGGGGTCGACCCCTGGGTCGACATGGGTGTCGACCCATTGGGGGGGGTCGACACTGGTGTCGACCCTTCCTTGGCGGGAAAAATCCCGCCTATCTGTTTTGGTGTGAATTCGAATCTGAATCCGAATTTGAACTGTTTTCGGGCCTTGAAATTTTGAAAACTTCGTCGGGATTTTTCTTGGTCATACGGACTCCGATTTACAAAATTTCGGACTCTATTTCGCGTATTTTTCCGAGACGAACGCAATGGCATAGCCCGTTTCCCTTGATTCAGATTATATCATTTAATTCTGCCTCGATTTATGTTATAACATGTTATTCAAAATACGGGTTGTTACATGTAGACATTTCCGGAGATGAGAAACGTGAAAGACGTTGTGAATTCCAGCCATTTTTTCAGGCAGATCTACTCTATAAGCCATTTTCCCAATCTTCTCGATGATAGGGAATGATCCTACAAATCTTGGTGCTAGCTTTCCTGTGGATCCAAAGCGAACGATGTTCCTTAAAGGGGATACCTTAAGGAAAACCCTATACCCAACCTCAAACTCAAGGTCGGTCCTTCTTTTGTCGGCTTAGGATTTTTGTCTGTCTTGGGCAGTCTTCATTCTCCTTCGTATCAAGTCCACTTTTTCTGAAGTCTCTCTAATCATGTCTGGCCTAAGTATAATCTTTTCAGTGGACTCCCACCAACAAGTTAGTGATCGACAAGGTCTTCTATACAAAGCTTTGAAGGGCGCCATACCGATGGTGGCCTGGTAACTGTTGTTATAGGCGAATTCCACTAAAGGAAGGTGATCCTCCCAAGTCCCTCCGAAGTCAAGAACGCACAGTCTTAGAAGATCTTCTAGTATTCTATTCACCCTTTCTATTTGACCATCAGTTTGGGGGTGATAGGCCGTGCTCAAACATAACTGTGTGCCGACAGCTTCTTGTAGACTCCGCCAAAATTCGCTCGTGAAGATTAGGTCTCTGTCACTCACTATGCTGGAGGGTATTCCATGGAGTCAAACCATTTCCTTGAGATAAAGAGAAGCTGGAGACGAAGCAGTTCTTCTGCTCTTGATAGGTATAAAGTGGGCGCTTTTAGTAAGCCTATCCACTATCACCCAAATGCTAGTATTGCCTCTTCTTGACCTAGGCAACCCGTCAATGAAGTCCATTGAAATGCTATCCCACTTCCATTGCGGGACTTCTAGAGGATGAAGCAGTCCTCCAGGCTTCTTTTGTTCCGCCTTGACCTGTTGGCATGTCACGCACTTAAAAACTTAATCTGCTACGTCCTTCTTCATGCCGCTCCAATAGAAAGCTCTCTTTATGTCCTTGTACATCTTGTCTCCACCTGGGTGTATTGTCATCTTGGAATGATGTGCCTCCTCGAGAACCTTCTTCACAAAATCCCTAGCTTTTGGGACATATAGCCTTCCATCCCGTCTTAGCCAACCCTTATCATCGATGGAGTACCTATTGAGGTGACTGGAAGTTTCACCCCTAATTAGTTTATCAATCACATCCACAAGCTGAGGATCTTCTCGTTTTGCGGCCCCTATCGAGTCTAAAAGAGTGGGCCGTACTTCTAGGGATGCCAATAAACCAGGTATAAAATCCGAGGAGGGCCTAAAGTCAAAACTGGCTAAATACTCCAAGCTTTGCCTTTCTACAAAGAGAGGGCTTAAGGTCAGTTTCTTTCTGCTCAATGCGTCTGCTACTACGTTGCCTTTGCCAGGAGTATAGGAAATTTCAAAGTCATACGAGGCAAGGAACTCCATCCACCTTTGCTGCCTCAAGTTAAGATCTTTCTACGAGAAAAGATACTTCAACGATTTATGGTCAGTATATAATTTGAACTTCTCACCTAGGAGATAATGGCGCCAAGACTTAAGTGCAAAGATGATGGCGGCCAACTCAAGATTGTGGGTTGGGTAGTTCTTTTCATGCACTTTCAATTGTCTTCCACCATAAGCTACTACCCTCCCTTCTTGCATCAGAACAACGCCTAGCCCCGTACCATAAGCATCCGTATATACTGTGAACATTTTGCTTCCATCTGGCAAAGTCAGAACTGGGGCTGTTGTGAGAGCCCTTTTTAATCGTTGGAAAGCAAACTCGCAATCCAAATCCCAAGTGAACGCCATATTATTCTTTGTTAGCCTTGTGAGTGGAGCTGAGATCTTCGCGAAATCCCTAATGAACTTTCGGTAAAAACCGGCTAGCCCAAGAAAGCTTCGAACTTCAGTTGCATTTCTTGGTGTCTTCCAATCTTGCACTGCCACCACTTTCGCGGGGTCCACAGCCAACCCATGTTTGGACACTATATGCCCAAGAAATCTTACTTCCTTTCTCCAAAAGTGGCACTTGGATAATTTGGCTCTTAGCTGATGTGCACAGAGAGTATTCATGATCTCTTTCAGATGTTGAGCATGTTCTTCCTCATTCTTTGAGAAGATCAAGATATCATCTATGAAGACCACCACGAACTTATTGAGGAATTCTCTGAACACCCTGCTCATCAGGTCTACGAAATAAGCGGGTGCGTTCGTCAAACCGAAAGGCATGACAAGCCACTCGAAGAAACCGTCTGGGGTTCTGAACGCCGTTTTATCAATGCTATCTTTAGCTACCCTTAGCTGATGGAACCCAGTAGCTAAATCAAGTTGGGAGAAGACTGACGCACCTACTAGATGACCAAACAAATCGTCTATACGAGGATGCGAATGTCTATTCTTCTTGGTCAGCTTGTTTAGCTCCCTATAGTCCACTCAAAGACGTAGTGAACCATCTGCTTTGGTGGCGAACACCACTGGAGCACCCCATTCCGAGATACTCCTCGTTATAAACCCCTTCTCGAGAAGCTCCTTAACTTGCTTACTAAGCTCCTTTCTCTCCTTTAGAGCCATGTGTCTAACAGGCAGAGCTACAGGCTTTGCATTATCAACAAGATATATGCGGAAGTCTATTTCCCGCTTCGGAGGTAAGCCTTTCACCTCTTCAAAGACATCCGGATATTCCCGTACTACTCTAATTGACTGCAAATTATCAATAGAAGCGTAAAGAGACTCTAGATAACTAAGCATAACTGAATTCAAGGGATTACAAGAAATTTCTAGAATGTTACCGAGCCGAGTCAAGAGCCTAACCACTCTTTTCTCACAATCAAGAATGACACCATTACTGGATAACCAGTCCATGCCTAACATCAGTCCATACCCTGAGAAGCCCAAAACAAAGGCACTACATCTAAATTCAACACTTAGAATAAAGATTTTCAAATCCAAGAAAACAGTCGACAAATAAGCCGAGCCCCCAATTGGATTTTAAATAACCAACGGATCTTCTACCATACTAGTTTCTAGGTGCATAGACTCTAATAAAGCAGATGAAATAAAGGAGTGTGATGCACCAGAATCAAAGAGAGTGCGAACTGGATGATCATACAGATAAACTAAGCTTTCTATAGAAATATTTCTACCTCGTTCCTATGGAGGTGCCACCAGCACATGAACTTGTCCGCCTGAGGTGGATCCAATCCTCTGTCCCTGCCCCCGCTTCTTTGGGCAGTTCTTAGCCAAGTGTCCAGTTTCGCCACAACTGAAGCAACCACCATTCATCTTTGCCTTCTTCTTTCTACAGTCTTTTGCTATATGTCCTACAATGCCACAGAAATTGCACTTTCTCTTTTCACGGGATTTGTTATTCTTCCTGCCGTTCTTGAAGTCTGTTTTCTTAGCCTGTAAACCTTCCTTCTTTTCTTCCACCTTAGTCTCTTTCTTGCCCTTGTCTTCCTCGTGTAGCAATGCCATGTCCACTAAGCTTTCATAAGTTGCTCCCGTGGATCCATGAGTCATAGCAAGGCTGTGTAGAGGCTAATTCAGACCTTTGACGAAGCGGAGCGCCTTCTTGTGTTGGGTGTTTACTAAGTCCAACCCAAATCTGGCCAGCTGATTAAATTGATTAACGTGCTCCCTGATTGTCATACTCCCTTGCTTAAGATTTAGGAACTTCTCCATCTGCAGACTTCTCTCAGCTTGGGAGAGGAATTTCATCTCAAACCTTGTCCTGAAGTCTTCCCATGTTTCCACTGGTCTCTCCGTGTGCATAACTTCCCACCAATAGGAAGCTTCATCCTTGAGCAACCACACTGCTAGTTGTATCTTCTGTCTGTCATCAACTTCGAAGATAACGAATAAATCTTCAGTCTCTTTCAGCCAGTTCCTTGCTACCACAAATGATTCAGTTCCATAAAAGTCATTTCCTCCCATAGCATTGAAGTCTCTACATGTCTTAGAGAAAGTGTTTCCACGAGGAGGAGGAGGAGGAGGGGGAGGAGGAACTGCTGCCACCGTAGGAGGAGGAATGTCTGCTTGGCCCGTACCATTGGCCCTAGCCTCTAGGTACCTTCGGAACCAGCCGGGTACAGGTACTCCTTCCGGAGGGTTAAGGTCTCCAGACATGCTGAAACAAAAGGAAAGGTTCAAAACGAAGGATAGATAGATAGTGCATATGGCTTTTGGGGGATTATGCCTTTTCAAATATCAAAACTTTTCTTGAAAATGCTTCTTTAAACTTCTTTTTGAAAATAGTTTTCAAAAACTTTTATCTAGTCTGGTAAATCTATGCTCTGATACCAAGTGAAACACCCCACCCTCCATTAAGATAACTCACAAGGGACTGCCTTATCTTTGGTGGAGGTTTGTAAGTAAAAGTCACAGATAAAACACAAGACAGATATAAACACACACACGCACACACACACACACACACATATATATATATATATAAGCAGCGGAAAACATCAGACTTTTATTTCATAAAATACTTGTTCATACAACACATTTCCATAATTGTCTCATAACAACTTCCAAAAACATTACAACATCATTTCTGTTAAATAAAGAAGCATAAAACGTGATTAAAACTGCATAGATCCCCATAGACTATGACCAACAGCCATAGCCAAGGAAAGAGACTCCAAACCGTACATCAACTTTCTTGAAGCTTTTAAAGAATCTGAGTAAGCTGAGCTATTTCCTCCCTACGGACCTATGGGGGGGGGAGGGGAGGGGGAACGGAAGAAAAGAAGATGAAAGAAAATAGGGTCAGACATGAAGCCTGGTAAGTCTAGTGACTCTTCAATATGAAAATAAGAATAAGGGCATGATAGGTATAAACTGGAACAGGAAAGTATCACAACTAGATAAGATAGTTCTAAAACGAATATACTATCGCACCCTACACTATCTCTGCACCGGCTTGTATTATCTTAACTGTCACCCCATGCTGAGGGTGAAGTGATCCCGTTTCTAAAGATGCACCCTATCTGAGGGTAAAATGATCCCGTTTCTAAAGATGCACCCTATGCTGAGGGTAAGTGATCCCCTTATTTTAAAGATCGGCTCCTACTCGCACAATCATCTGTGTCTTACGGCCCCCAGAAATTGTAGATACTTATGCTGGCCCAACCATGGGGTGTATCAAGTCCCATGGTGGCGACCCGACACAAACCTTAGAATGCATAGGTTATACTACTGGTGCCCCCAGTGCCCTGTTTGTTTGCTCCGAAGTGCGTGCACGCCCGCACTCCGTTAGAACCCACACTGTTGCACCCACCGCCGTTGCTTTGACCGCTTACAATCAGCCCAGTAATCATGCCCCACCCTGCCTAGTTTCAGGGTACCATGATACCTAACTGGGTTACTGCTGAAATGGGTCCCCGGTACTAGGGTTTTCTAGTCAAACATGCTAAGTGGTTAAGTGTCTGTATTTACCTAACCCCACCCATCAATTTAATTAACATGTTGAATTGGTTAAGTGTTTCAGTTAACTTAACCCTACCATCTGTCCTTAGCCTTTTAAAGCATCGACCACTCACATTAGACAGATATTGTTATGGTTACTGGATGTGCCGGTCGGTTCCGGGCAGATTTACACCGTAACTCAGTCTAACCTCGGGTCCTTATTGGGCTCAATGCTTAAACACCTACATTGGATAGGTATTGTTGTGACTACTGGACAGCCGGGCGGGCCCGGGCAGATTTAAATCACAAGTCAATCCAACCTCGTGTTAAGCATATTCGTATTTTCTAAATTTACATATTTGTCTTTGTTTCTGAATATATGTAAATTTGTCAACAATTAAATGTTGTGGCCCACATTCCGTGTTTAACATTTTTGGCATAAGAATTTATACCGTTTAAATGTCACCAATTTCGACATGTGACAAACATGCCAATTTTATATATTTTATGACAAGTTTTATTAATATTCCCAACGTTACCCCGTTTAAACATTAGGCTAACAATATTAGCCTAATTTTCGTTCGCATAGTTTTTAACATATGATATTAGGCTAAAAACTTAGCCTAATTTAGCGCGCACAAATAGGCATAAGGGAATTCATAAACATAAACATAACATAGGTGTAAACTTGGCATTTTTGGCATAGTCAATATGAATATCATAGGTGTGAACTTGCAAAATAGCCAACATGAATGTCATAGATGTGAACTTGCAAAATAGTCAATATACATATATGTGAATTTGCAACATAGCCTAAATCAATTTACATATATTGTGAATTTGCATTGAAATAAAGGTCTAACCAAATAGGTGTCACATGAATTAGCATATGATTTAGAAAACATATGTCTAAACTAGTTTTTGGATCTAGGAATAACATCGAACATCACTAGCACATGACAAGAATATGACTTTTTCATAAATATGTATAACTTTATGACAAGGGTGTGAACTAGATCCAATCGCATATCTAGTTACAACATGAAACATGTACTAAAGTGGATCTTGACATGGATCCAATTAGGAACTTGCAACTTTTACATAAACATAGGGGCATGTATATGAACATAACCATTTAGGCATAAAGATTTTCTAGCATAAAGTACATACATGAGGTTCTAATCACAGACGATCTATATAATCACATAATCATGAACTTTACAACTTGCTTGTGATGTTGTTTCATTCTAAGAGTACAATAGGATCAACATCAATCTTAATTATATCACAAACTTCCCAATTTAATTCGCAACACAATCATTTCAAAACATAGATATGAATTAACATCGTCGTTACATAATAGCACAATTCTACTTCCAATTTACATCGAATCAATTCTTAGTTTTATTCTCATCGGAAAAATCACTATACTTACAACGAACGACAAACTTGGATTCTGGATTCTGAATTCTGGATTTGAAATGCTTTCCTTTGGGTAGACTAACGTTGTTTTGATTCGTGTTTAGCTTTAGCATTGGCTTGTCTCTAGGCTTTTCTAACTGATGGCCACTCCTTGTTTCTTTCCAGCAACATGACGGCTTTAGTATTCTATTATTTGTGTGAATTTATGGTTAGACTTGAGTTGTATTTATAGAATTTCAATCTAATTAGAGCCGTCGATGAAGCTAGAGTGAATCCAGACCATCCATCTTAAGAGAAGCCAATCAGAAAGTGACATGTAAGCCCTAGTGACTCAGCCAAGTCTCAGAATTCGACCAGACCCTGACCAAGCCAGCCAGGGACTGACCAACAGGTCTTTCTGACCTGGGCGCACTTGGCAGGTGCGCTAGTGCTAAAATTGTATTGGCGCACTTCCCAAGTGCGCCAGTTCAATTTTGTTTTGGCACACTTCCAAAGTGCGCCAGTGCATTCTGACCCGTTTCTGGTTTTTCTACCCAACTTCCTTCGTCCATATCTTCTTCATACGGTATCCATTTTACACAAACTTGGACTCTATCTCAAGCAGAATTTCGAGATGAACGCAATGGCGTAACCCATTTCCCTTGATTTCATCATTTAGAATTAATTATACTTTAATTTGTTAAGTTACAGTTAACGGAAAATTCGGGGTGTTACAACCATCCTTTGAAATTCTCGACTTTATTGCAACAGGTACTGTCTGTCGAGATCCTACGTCATCCAGATGCCATGGGATTCCTATACCACGTACACATGAAAAAGTGGTTTTGGACAGTATACTTCTACCAGATGAGAAAACCTCCAAACTTAATCGTCAATTTGCAGAGACCTTTGATGAAGTCGGATTGGGTGGGTTTGTTTGTCATGTGAAGTCCCAAATTCACTATCTTTAGACGTTGGACTAGGTATATATAATTTTACACTTGACTCTTGGTTTACTTATGAAATAAGAATTCCATGACACTTATGTTTGCATTAGTTTCATGAACTCTCTTCGGTGGCATACACATGAGACACGATATGCATACACGAATATTGTTTGTTAATGTTTTTACAAATTGATTGATCCACTGATAATTCATGTGTGTACATCTAGCTTATGCTTATCAATGCAAGCTTGGAAACATATAAATTTTGTATATTCAATATCAGCATTTGCTCATCATTGCTTTAGTTATAGCAACGTGGACCACAACACGATCAGCATGCTCAATCTTCCCAGTCCGATCCTGCAGTTTTATCACATTTTTTTTTCTTTGATTAAATTTCCTACTTTCAATAACCAGCTCAGTTATATCAGACTTTGTAATTAGATGAAACATCTATGATAGTTTCCGTTTAATAATTGTACGGCACTCTATAAATTATGTTATGAAAATTCTTGTTATGCTTTGTGTATAATTTGTACTATATATGCTTTGTAAAAATTGTGATATGGTCTTTGTTATGGAAAATATGTGTTGTAGTTTCTGTTTATATATATAATATATGCACATATATATATATATATGTGTGTGTGTGTGTGTGTATATAATAAGATACGATTTAAGACCGTGTCTACCTGACATCATAGATACGGTCTAAAACCATTTCTAAAATATATTAAAGCGGTGTCAATCGGAAATTAGCTATGGTTTACATTCATATCTAGCTTCCCTTTAGATACGGCAGCGAGCTGTTTCTATTTTACCTTTTGATACGGCTACATGGTCGTGTCAAATTTTAAGTTAGACACGGCCTATAGCCGTATCTAATAATTAGATACACCACTTTTTGATACGGCTTTTTACCATGCCCAAGAGCTTTAGATACGGCTAAAAACACAGCCTAATCAGCAGATATGGTGTAGTGATTCCCTGTCCAAAATCAGGAATGATTCTTCTTTTTATTTAAGAAAATCACTTTTCAAAATCTTTCATTAATTTTGAAATAAACAACATTGCTAAACACCTTATAGTCAAATCGTGAAGTGTTTCACAAGGTGTTAGCATACATATATTTCTACCCAACCCAATGCTAAATGTAAAAGCATAATTTGCTCATAAACTGGTCGAGCATAATCCATTCAATCAATCAACATGTCAATTTTATTGTTTCAACATTTATAGTCATATAATGAATATTTCATATATATTCATTCTGTACATTAAAAATGTAAATTTTAATGTTTCAACATTTATAGCCCAACCATGAATATTTTCATAAATCTTATCTTTACATTGAAACATACTTTTAATGTTTTCAACATTTCTATCCGTACAATATATATTTTACATAAATAACACTTTACATTAAAAATAGAATTTTTAATGTTTTCCATTTTTTCTCAATACAACGAACATCTCATTTCATTCTTATATTAAAAATATGATTTTTAATGTTTCAATATTTTTATTTCAAACAAATGATCATTCTTTCATCTTTTCTACATATACGATAAAACTAGAAATTTTATCGTTAAAACATTTTCATTTTAACTAAATGAATATTTTAATATTTTCTATATATGCGATAAAAATGTGAATTTTATCGTTAACATGGTTTTAATACAAATAATGATCATCTTATATATTACATAAAAATGTGCATTTCTATGCTAACATGTTTCAGTACAAATAATGATCACCTTGATCTAATTTAACATTTCTAACACAAATAACATTTCTATTTTTTATTTTGACACAAATTAATTCAACAAAAATGGTAATTTTATCTTATTAATTTTATTTCAATAATAATGTCATTTTTATTACATACAAATCTAATTCAATAAAATGATAGAAATGCTTCTTTTCATTTATGTTGAAAATCCCAATTCAACAAAATGAAAAGAAATCATATTTCTGTTTGACAAGTTTGATTTTAACAAAAATGTGAATTTTGTTTTAACAAATTTATTTTGACAACAATGACCATTTTGTTTTAACCAATTTACCTTGACAAAATTAACAAATTTGTTTTAACAAATTTATTTTGACAAAAATAGCAAATTTCTTGTCTCAACCATTTTATTCAACAAAAATCTATATTTTTGTTTTCAACAATTTTTATTGCAACACGATATCATCCAATTAACATATCTATACTACACATCAATCATAGAATCAAATCCTGTCGCATAACAAACAGAATTTTATAGCGGATTGATGATAACATAAACATAAATAATTTTAATTATTTAAGAAGAAATAAAATAGAATTTCTCACATTGCTTTTAATTCAGATCTGAAATTTCCATCGTTCTATGTTTAAGTTCTAGTCAGCCTCATGGCGTGGATCTCTTCGTCACTGTTCCAACGCTTTTAGTTTTGCTGAATTCCGTTTTGATTTGCAAAAGTTACAAAGGTTTGAATGTTAATTACATTATTAATATTAACTTAAGATAATTAAAATCTTAATAAAACGAAATTTCCAATCCCACCGTTTAAATCTGAATCAAAGGACTGTGGTTCATCTCCCCCTTTCTGTTAATCCTTTCCAGGAAAATGACGAACATGCAAACCCAAAAGCTCCAAAGCTTCTCGTCGTCGCCGCTGCACTTTCTGGCCACCGGAGTTCGATCCTCCACCACCTCGAGATGCACCCTGACGCCGCCATGCCACTGCCGTGATTCTGGTTGACTAGGTGCTCTCCCCTCCTCGGATTTTGGACCCAAACCGCTGGCCTTTGAGCCAATCGAACTCGCGAATCCTTCAACGAGAAATGATCTCGACCGTATCAAATGAAAGATCGTGAGTTTCTCTTCGGTTTTCTTTACAATAACCTTAAATTACTTAGAGGATTGGGAGAATTTGAAGTTTTAAAATTGAATGCTCTCAGCCATTGAAAAGTTACGGTGGCAGTTGGTTTAAAGAGATTAGGGTTTCATGAAATACGGTGTATTTGGAGGGGTACATATAACGTATTTTATATTTTTTTAATTAATGAATTCAAACAAAAGCCTTTAAACCTTAGTAGCTCCAAATCTAACCCAACAAGAGTTATCCCTAGGAAAATACCCCCGTTCCGGATCTAATGGACTAGGTCGCGTCAGCCCGTTTGACCATCTCAACCCACTTTTCTTTATTTCAATATTTAAATCATTTATTTAATTAATTCAATCATATATTTAAATTCACCGGGGCCACATATGACCTCTAAAAATTATAGAATAAATATATTTGGCTTTGTTATGATGATACGGTCCTAACGAAACTAATTTCGTCGAATTCAGAGACTGGTTTGGAAAATGGCCATTTTCAAGTCGATTAAATTTGATTGAAACTGACAAAACACAATTTCTTTTGCCACGCTCACATATTAATTCAAAAAATTCTAAAAATTGTAACCTAGCAATAATTTGACGTTCCGGTTCTAACAAAAGTGGTTTCGTCGAAAACAGAGGTCGTTTGAAAAATGGCTATTTTAATATTAAAAAATATATATAAATTCTGCATCAACTATTATGAAAATTAAACTGGGCATAACTTTTGATTCCCGCTATGAAATTTCAATTTTTCAGATTCATTGGAAAGATATTTTTAAATAGATTTAAATATATTTGTTTCACTAAAATCCGATTTATTTTGCATCCCGTACGGTCAGTCAAAGTTCAAATTCAAATTTTCAAAATACCGCGCTATTTTTAACTCCTTTTATAATGAAAATAAATATATTCGTTCTAACTCCAATTGGAATAAATTTTTGATTGTTATTATTTAAAATAAATCATTTTAACTATTTAAAATTTCATTAAAATTTCTAAAATAAAATTTTTAAATTGGTTCAGAATTTGCGGGTTGTTACAATCTCCCACCTTAAAATCTTTTCGTCCTCGAAAAGGAATGAAGCTTAAAGTTGTTTAATTAACCAACTAATTCTCATTCCTTTATTGATTACAATAATTTTATTAGTAGATTAACTTTTTAAATATACCTTAATCGATCGCTAGATCAATTAAAATCGTTCAAAACACGCATACGTTAACTCTGGGAATACAACACAACATAAACAAATAACAAAAGACTTTTATAAACATTACAATAATATTACATCAGAGTACAAAATATCAGAGTACAACGATAAATAAAATACAGTGGAAGACTTATTACAATAAATTAATACAAAACACAGCGGAAGACTTTCTATGCTCTTTGGACACAACTTTAAGCTTCGATCCAGGATCCTGCTAAAGAGATAAATATCTGTAAAAAAGCTATTCGACTGCCCGTGTGGAAAATATGGGCACCCGAGTTTGCCAGTGAAACAAACTATAGGTCAATCATGGGACTGGTATGAGAAATCTTACTTAACCTATCTTATAATAAAGTCAATCATAGCACCATGCCGCTAACGCGGAACGGGTTTACTCCGTTGGATTGCCAGTGCATATACTACTACCATAAATAAAGCTATGGATCTATAATGCATCAATCAGCATGCAATTTCTCAATCAACCCATTCAGGCTTAACCCTGAACTTATATTTCAAAATCCAATTCTCTTTACATAAATTATTCCTTTGGACTTTATTTCCCGATTTCTTATTTCAAATCATTTTGAAACACATGTCTAGCTTTTATAATATCAAAGTAGATTTCTCCTCGGGACTGGAAAACAAAACATTTGGAAATACGAATTCCTAAATGTAACAATGCATAAAAACAGGTATGCAACCAAATATCGGTCATGTTCCCTTAGACCAGGCAGTGCATGCCCTAACCAACATATATATATGTGTATATATATATATATATATATTTGTGTGTGTGCACCTCCCATCTAGGGGCATGCTACACTAATGATGCACCATCCCAACTATGGGGGATAATATGCACCGTCCTCCACTTCTAGTCACTCTTGGGTCACCCGATCTCTAGCCACATACTTGCTAAATCATTTTATATCCCGAAGTAGGGAAAATCATTTCACAACATTATCACAAGTATAATCAAATCTATATTGATTTCTTCTTTCAAATCATTTCGAAATCATCGGGTGTAGTCCTCAAAATACTTGCTATTTTATAAAACATTTTATAAAACATTCCCTGTCCAAAACTGGGAATAATTCTTGTTTTTACTTAAGAATATCACTTTTCAAAATCATTCATTAATTTTGAAATAAACAACATCGCTAAACACCTTATAGTCAAATCGTGAAGTGTTTCACAAGATGTTAGCATACATATATTTCTACCCAACCCAATGCCAAATGTAAAAGCATAATTTGCTCATAAACTTGTCGAGCATAATCCATTCAATCAATTAACATGTCAATTTTATTGTTTCAACATTTATAGTCATATAATGAATATTTCATATATATTCATTCAGTACAATAAAAATGTAAATTTTAATGTTTCAACGTTTATAGCCCAACCATGAATATTTTCATAAATCTTATCTTTATATTGAAACATACTTTTAATGTTTTCAACATTTCTATCCATATAATATATATTTTACATAAATAATACTTTACATTAAAAATATAATTTTTAATGTTTTCCATTTTTTCTCAATACAATGAACATCTCATTTCATTACATTAAAAATATGATTTTAATGTTTTACTATATTTTTATTTCAAACAAATGATCATTTTTTCATATTTTCTACATATACGATAAAACTGTAAATTTTATCAATAAAACATTATCATTTTAACTAAAAGAATATTTTAATCTTTTCTATATATGCGATAAAAATGTGAATTTTATCGTTAACATGGTTTCAATACAAATAATGATCATCTTATATATTACGTAAAAATGTGCATTTCTATGCTAATAAGTTTCAGTACAAATAAAGATCATCTTGATCTAATTTAACATTTCTAACACAAATGACATTTCTTTTTTTTATTTTGACACAAATCAATTCAAAAAAAATGGTTATTTTATCTTATCAATTTTATTTCAATAAAAATGTCATTTTTATTACAAACAAATTTAATTCAATAAAAATGATAGAAATGGTTCTTTTCATTTATGTTGAAAATCCCAATTCAACAAAATGAAAAGAAATCATATTTTTATTTGACAAGTTAGATTTTGACAAAAATGTGAATTTTGTTTCAACAAATTTATTTTGACATTAATGACCATTTTGTTTTCACCAATTTACCTTGACAAAAATAACAAATTTGTTTTAACAAATTTATTTTGAAAAAAATAGCAATTTTTTTTGTCTCAACCATTTTATTTAACAAAAATCTATATTTTAGTTTTCAACAATTTTTATTACAACACGATATCATCCAATTAACAGATCTATACTCCATATCAATCATAGAATCAAATCACGTCACATAACAAACAGAATTTTTCCGCGGATTGATGATAACAAAAACATAAATAATTTTAATTATTTAAGAAGAAATAAAATAGAATTTCTCACATTGTTTTTAATTCAGATCTGAAATTTCCATCGTTCTCTGTTTATGTTCTAGTTAGCCTCATGGCGTGGATCTCTTTGTCATGGTTCTAATGCTTTCAGTTTCGCTGAATTCCGTTTTGATTTGGAAAAGTGACAAAGGTTTGAATGTTAATTACATTATTAATATTAAGTTAAGATAATTAAAATTTTCATAAAACTAATTTTCCAATCCCACCGTTTAAATCTGAATCCAAGGGTTGTGGTTCATCTCCCCCTTTTTGTTAATCCATTCCAGGCAAATGGCGAACCCGCAAACCCAAAAGCTCCAAAGCTTCTCATCGTCGCCGCTGCACTTTTTGGCCACCAGAGTTCGATCCTCCACCACCTCGAGATGCGTCCTGACACCGCCATGTCACCACCGTGGTTCTGGTTGACTCGGTGCTCTCCCCTCCTCGGATTTTGGACCCAAACCGCCGGCCTTTGAGCCAATCGAACTCGCGAATCCTTCAATGAGAAATGATCTCGACCGTATCAAATGAAAGATCGTGAGTTTCTCTTCGGTATTTGCTTTACAATAACCTTAAATTACTTAGAGGATTGGGAGAATTTGAAGTTTTAAAATTGAATGCGCTCAGCCGTTGAAAAGTTACGGTGGCAGTTGGTTTAAATTGATTTGGGTTTCATGAAATACGGTGTATTTGGAGGCGTATATATACTGTATTTTATATTTATTTAATTAATTCAAACAAAAAGCCCTTTAAACCTTAGTATCTCCAAATCTAACCCAACAAATATCCCCGTTCCGGATTTAATGCACTAGGTCCCGTCCGCCAGTTTGATCATCTCAGCCCACTTTTCTTTGTTTTAATATTTAAGTAATTTATTTAATTAATTCAATCGTATATTTAAATTCACCGGGGCCACATATGACCTCTAAAAATTACAGAAAAAATATTTTTTGTAACACCCCTAAGTCCCACATCGTGGAAGCCTGTGTGAAGTGGGTGCTTATATAGTAGAGCCCATCTCTTACTAGCGCCGAGGCATTTTGAAGAACTAAACCCCATGCCTATACGGTGGCTAAGTTGGGGACAATATCTTGCATGAATGGAGGTGCGCTTTGTTACAGTTGGTATCAGAGCTCTGGTTAGCTCAAATCTATGGGGTACAATTCGTTAGAACTGAGCAAAAGACTCATCAGAGTTTGGATTAGTAATATCCAATAAGAATACTCATTAGAGATAGGATCAGCAGTATTCTAGAATGAGAAAACTCATTATATATGGGGTTAGTAATGCGCTAGAATGAGTTGAGAGTTCCCAATTTATAATTAACGTATTTCTTATTGTATATTATTCCGATTTTAGAAAATATAATTTTTAATTATATAAAAGGTATATATATATATATTTAAAAAGTTAATCACCTAATAAAATTATTGGAACAAATCACAATAATAAAAATAAAAATGAAAACTGAGTCGGATAGTAAAACAATTATTAGCTTCGTTCCTTTTTGAGGACGAAAAGATTTTAAGTGGTGGAGATTGTAACAATCTGAAAAATCAGAACCAATTTAAAAATTTTATTTTAGGAAATTTTATTAGAAAATACGCCAAAATTTTAAAAAAATCCACTATTAAATAAAAAAGTTTTTAAATAAAATTAATATATTGATAAATTGATTTATTAATAATATATTGATAAGTTGATTTATTAATAATATGTTGATAAGTTGATTTATTAATAATATATTGATAATAAAAGAATGTTTCCAGTTTGAATTGTATAAGAGAAATTGTAAAGAGATAGAGTGTCAACGGTATACAACGCACGTTTTAACTAGCAGTTAATGAAAATTAATGTTGACATTAATAATCAAATAAATCATGCATTAATTACATTTTGATTATTCTCTTTCCTTAGGTAATTTTCTTTTGAATTTTTAAATAAGAAATAAATGCTAACTAGATTGACATGTCATGTGTAGTCAGCGAATTTATTTCATTTATAACCTACTACATATGTATAGACACAAGTGTGGGATAATATAAAATATATAACCAAATAATATATATATATATATATTGCCTCCACTATATAACATCCTAAACTTCTCTAAACCTATTCCTAATCACAAATGAGGAGTCGCCATTCTTTCTGAATCAAAGGCCATTAAACTCCCAATTTCATCTGCTAATCTATTCCAACCCAAATCGAATTTCCCAAAATGTATAAAGCAAAATTTGAAGAGCTTTGTCCCCTCTTTAAGATCAGGTGGCGATGATGGGTTCTCGTTGCGTTTTTCAACCAGAGTCGGGGATGATAGACGACGACTTCGAGGTGGTCTAGAGGAGGAGTGACATGGTGATGTTGAGGACGATGTTTGGGTTAGATGGTTTATAGAAAACGACAATGAAGAAGATGGGTTTAGAGGAATTAAACGATTTTCGATGCGTTCGATGCGTAGCAATGAGATATAAAGCACAGAACAGAGTGATCTAAATTTTTGGAAGAACTCAAAACCCCCAGTGTGAGAAATTCTATTTTTTTCTCTTTATATAATTAAAATTATTTAATAATGATACGTATCTAGAACTGACACCGTTAAACCGTACGCTATAATATTCTGTGAAATTATCATACGTGATTTGATCGATGATAGTCGTGTTATGTTTATTCGATGTGTAATTTGATCGATGATTATCATGTTATGTTTATTCGATGTGTAATTTGATCGATGATTATCATGTTATGTTTATTCGATATGTAATTTGATCGATGATTTTCATGCTATGTTTATTTGATGTGTTGATTTAAAATTAACATTTATGTTAATTAGAAGAAGTTAAATAAAATAGTCATGTCATTTTTGGTTGGTTTAGAATTGACATAACAAAATTATTATTTTTAGTGTTTTGTCGAAATAGAACTGTCGACAAAACAAAGTCATCATTTTTTTTGTCATGATAAAATAGAAAATTATGTGAAAATAAAAATACTTATTTTTGCTTTGTCATGTTATGGGTAAAATCTTGTGTAAATAAAAATTCACTTGTCATGTTAAAGATAGATATTTGTTTACTAATATGCATTTTTAAATTGATAAATATAAATGTCATGAATGTTTAAATTGATGAATATAAATTTCATGCATGTTTGAACTGATAAATATAAATGTCATGAATGTTTAAATTGATAAATCATAATTGTCATGCATGTTTAATTAGAATTGATAAATATAAATGTCATGCATGTTTAAATTGATAAATATAAATGTCATGCATGTTTAAATCGATAAATATAAATGTCATGCATGTTTAAATTGATAAATCATAATTGTCATGCATGTTTAATTAGAATAGATAAATATAAATGTCATGCATATTTAAATTGATAAATCATAAATGTCATGCATGTTTAATTAGGATTGAAAAAAATATGATTTGTCATTTATTCGAATTAGATCAACAAAATATGATTTGTCACTTATTTGAATTAGATCGACAAAATATGATTTTTCATTTATTTGAACTAGGATTAACAAAATATAATTTGTCATTTTGTTGAATTAAATCAGCAAAATATGATTCATCATTTTTTTTGATGTATTAGAATTGTGAAACAAAATAGTTGGAATTAAAAAGACATTTATATTGTCAATATACACATTAGAATTTGTGTATGAATTAAAAAGACATTTTTTAGGGTCAATATACACATTAGAATTTGTGTATGAAATAAAGAGTTTACACTTTTTAATGTATATGAGAATAAATGAAATGTTAGCATAAAAGAAATATCATTAACATGAAATGTTAAAAGTTGATTTTTACATTTACATTTTAGGTGTATATTGAAACATGGAATTTAAAAGAAGCATTTTTATTTTCATTTTAGAGACAATAAAAGAGTAGATTTTAAAGCAACATTTTATATTCAATAAAACGCGAATTTAAAAGGAGCATTTCTATTGTCATTTTAGAGACAATAAAAGAGTAGTTTTTAAAGCAACATTTTATTGACATTTTATATTCAATAAAAAGCGAATTTAAAAGGAGCATTTTTTTATTGCCATTTTATAGACAATAAAAAAAGAGTAGATTTTAAAGCGACATTTTATTGACATTTTATATTTAATAAAAAGAATAGTTGAATTAGAAATATACATTTTTGGTCATTTAAAAGGAGACAAAAATATACATTTTTGTCATTTACAAAGAGTGAAACCAAAATTATACATTTTTGGTCAACTAAAAAGAGTGAGACAAAATATACATTTTTGTCATTCAAAAAAAAGGAAAAAAAGAAACCAAAATATACATTTCGGTCACTAAGAAGAAAGATTACATTTTGATCAATAAAAAAGGATTAAAGAAAAGGTGAAACATTTTTGTTCATTTATAAATGATTAAACAAAAAGATACACCTTTTGTTCATTGAAAAGAAAGAGACAATTTTTGTCCATTAAAATGAAAGTATACATTTTTGTTAGTTAAAAAGAGTTATACAAAAGTATATATTTTTGTTAGTTAAAAAGAGTAGACAAAAAACATACATTTTTGTTAAATAAAAAAGAACAGATTTAAAGTGACATCTTTATTTACATTTTAGGTGTAGATCAAAAGGATAAACTTGAAGTTATATCTTATTTACATTTTAGATGTGAATAAAAGAATAAATTAAATAGTTACATCTTTATTTACATTTTAGATGTAAATAAAAAATAGATTAAAAAGTTATATTCTTATTCACATAGTAGATGTAAATAAAGGCATAGAATTGAAAATGACATTTTTATTTACATTTAGCTGTAATAAAAAGAATAATAATTACTGTTATATTTTTATCATCATTTTAGATACGATGAAAAGAATAGAAATTAATATCATTTTAGATGTAATCAAAAGGATAGGTGTAACACTCCGCGAATTCTATAATTATGAAATTAACAAATCAAAGTATAATTAATTTGAAATCAAAGAACTAAGGGAAACGGAATACGCCATTGTGTTCGTCTCGGAAAAATACGCAAAATAGAGTCCGAGTTTTCGAAAAACGGAGTCCGTATGAAGAAGATATGGCCTTCAGAAGTTTGAGAATTAAATTTAAAATTCAAACAGAATAAAATAAAGTTTAAATTCGAAAATGGGGCCCAATGGGCCAGGGCGGAAAAACACCCGCCTGACACACCCAGGTCGACTGGGCTGTCGACCTGGTCTAACCAGGTCGACAGGGCTGTCGACAGGGCTGTCGACAGGCATGTCGACCTGGTCCAGAGCCAGGTCGAGCCCAGTCCAACCTGGCTGGCCTATTCTATGTTGGTCGATTTTCTGTGGTCTGCTTTGTCATTAGGGCTAGGTGGCAGGCTCTAATTGGTCTCTCTTCCTAATGAATGGCTACGATCAATCCAAGCAACATCAATGGTCCTAATCAGTTCCTAACCTCTATAAAAACAACCCTAGACTAAACCCTAATCTATTCATTCAAAAATAAGAACAAAGCCGCCATGTTGCTGAGGAACGACTAGGAGTAGCCACCAAATTGGAGAGAGGATTAAGAGGAAAATTCTAAGGCATAAAGCAACTCAATCAAATCAAACCGCGTCTTCAATCCCAAAATTAGAGAATTCATCACACCATTGTAAGTAGAGTATTACTTTGGTATGAACAAATAATTGTGTTGGTTTGTATGCTTGAATTGTGGCAATAAAGTAATTCATATTTGTGCGTTCTTATCAATTTGAAATATTCTCATAAAGAACTACATGCGGTAGTTCTATGCAAGTATATGTTTGGAATATTTGCAAATTATGTAATCTATGTTACATGTATGTAGTTGATTGAAATTCATGCAAGTTTGGGGCTTTGCTACTATGCCATCATAATGTGTATTTTTATACAAACATCATTTTTGTGAAGTAATTGGAATAAGTTTGGGTTATCATAATCCATAGGAAATTATGTTGAAATTTGGGCATCATGTATTAAGCCATGCTTTTGTACTAGAAAACCTATTTGCAAACTTATGAATATGGCTAGGCTATAATTGATATTTGGCATAATTGAAATCCATGTTAAGTCTATCTTGTTTACAAGAATTTTATGATGACATATGTGGTACATAGCTAGGTTAGGTTCAAAAATCCCTTTTTGTAAGTTTACATGACTAAAGTAAGAATCATGATTTCATGTTAGAAATATTTATGCCATGGTTATGTGAACAAATACTTGTGCCATGCTTATGTTTGACATTATGCCATGCTTATGTTAGAAATATTTATGCCATGCTTATGTTTGACATCATGCCATGCTTATGTTAGAAATATTTATGCCGTGCTTATGTTTGACATTATGCCTAAATAAAAATATAGGTTCATGTTGTAGTTATGATTATGTGTCAATAATGATACCCAATTTAGATTCTTATCTCAACTACAAGTTTACATGCTTTGATTCATGTCACCTATGCTTTATGACCAAAGTATATGTTACTACTATGCAAGTACACCAGTTTCTATTTTGTATTTCCAACGTCATATTGCAAGTTCATACGCTCACCTTCCCCTTTTTGTGTATGTAATCACGCTTTAAGCCTCCCCTTTTCGCATGGCTAAGTTGGGCTTTAAAAGGCTAAGCCCAATATATCTATAATAAACGGACGTGTAAAACGGGGGAAAATAGCGTTGGGTTAAAATTACTAATGAATGAAAATATAAAATAGAAGGGCCCAAGTTCAAGTATGGGTTGGGCCCATGATTGGTGTAACCTTTACACCATTAACTTAATAATGGGCCGCAAATATTTACATATAAGAAATATAGAAGAATGACAAAATATGTAAATGTAGAACATACGATGTGTTTAACCCGAGGTTGGATTGAGTTGTGATGTAAACCTGCCCGGAACCGCCCGGCTGTCCAGTAGTGTAACACCCCGAATTTTAGTTAATACTAAAATTCACTAATTATAGGATAAATAATCTCAGATGTGGGAATTGGGGGTAACGGGCTGCGTCATTGCGTTCGTCTCGGAAAAATACGCGAAATAGAGTCCGAGTTTTCGAGAATCGGAGTCCGTATGGCCCGGTTATGGCCCAAAGAAGTTTTCAGAAAATTCAAAGATAAAAACAGATTTAAAAATTCAAATTCAGAATTTGAAATAGAAGCAGCGGGTCAGGCGGGAGAAATTCCCGCCCTAGCCATGTCGACAGCGCTGTCGACAGGGCTGTCGACAGGGGTGTCGACTGCCCTGTCGACTTGCCTGTCGACAGGGGTGCGACGCCCAGTGAAACTGGGTGCACCAGTTTGGGTTCTTGGGCTGGCCTAGAGGGCTGGTTCTAGAAATTTCCTAAATCTAACGGTCCTAATCTAACCTAGGGTTAATCTAAGGGCCTAAAACACTACCTAATCCTATAAATAAGACCCCAACCCTACCCTAATTCATACATAATTAGGTTTTGTAACTAAACTATGGCAAAATGAAATTTGAGCATGGCCTCCACAAATCAATGAAGGGAGTTGCAAGCTAATCAACATCTTCTTCAATTAAAACCACTAATTCCACTTCATAAGTTTGCTAATCTTGGTTTTGGGTGAGTTTCTATGGCTTTAATAATCAATTGTTAAATTGATTATGGTAGGATGTGATAAGACATGGCTATGTTTGTGGATAAATATGTTGATGCAAGTTTGTATGATATGTGATTTGCAAGTTTTATGTTATATGCAAGGTTAATGCCATGTTTTATGATGCAAAACACTATGTTGAACATTTATGCATATGTAACATGTTATGCAAACTATATGTGAGAAGATATGCAAGATTATATGTAACATGATATGCAAGTTACGCATGTGATTTTATGCATGATAAGTAGTTGGTGTTATGCATGCTAAGTAGTTGGTGTTATGCATGCTAAGTATTTGGTGTTATGTATGCTAAGTATTTGATGTTATGCATGCTAAATATTTTATTGTATGAATACTAAGTATTGGGTTTTATGCATGTTAAGTGTTTGGGTTTATGCAAGTTAAGTGGTGGGTTTATGCATAATAAGTATTTGATTTCATGCATGATAAGTAAGTGGTTTTATGCATGCTAAGTGTTTGGTATTATGCATAAATCATGACATGCAAGTTTACCCTTTTAAAATATGGTGTATACATATGCTAGATGACACCTTTATATGCTATGCATGCTTACCCTCCTTTAAGATGCAAGTCATATATGCAAGTTCAACATGTTAAGTAAGTTATGTGTATGCTTATATGCAAGTTCATATGCAAGTTATGTGCATGGTGTTATGCAAGTTATGTGTATGATATTATGCAAGTTATGTGCATGGTGTTATGCAAGTTATGGATATGATTAAATGCAAGTTTAATGTGGTATGCAAGTATGCGAATGCTTATGCAAGTTATGTGTATGCTTAAATGCATGTTTAGCATGTTATGCAAGTTATGAGAATGCTTATATACAAGTTCAACATGTTATGCAAGATATGTATGATAATATGCAAGCTCATATGCAACATGTTATGCAAATCATGTGTATGATAATGTGCAAGTTTGGGTTAAATGTAGTTGGGTTAATATGTGCTCATATATGCAAGTTGACATCCTCTTAACCCATGACAAAGTTATATGCTAAACCCATGCTATTTGTGATGGATCTTCCCCTTTATTATGTTATGAAATGAGAACGATTTACGTGGGGGAACGATGGGGTTAATAAATATGTTAATAAAGTATGATTGGGTATGATTGAGCATACCATAAAATAAATAAATTACCATAAGTGGGAATTTACCTATTGAGTTAGGTCTACCCCATGGGAATTTACCTATTGAGTTAGGTCTACCCATGTTATGGAAAACTTGATATTAATTAGGGATAATTAATATGTGGGTGATTAATTAGGTGTAATTAATCAACTAAGACACGAGGTTGGACCCTTTTGTAGCGGAAGTCTGCCCGGAACCGACCGGCCATCCAGTGGCTACAAATGATTGGCCCAATGTGAGAGGTCTTAGTCATAAATTAAATACATGATTAAAGTAAATACACGAGGTTAGACCCTTTGATGACAGAAGTCTGCCCGGAACCAACCGGCATATCCAGCGGTCATAAAAGACGGTCTAATGTGAGAGGTCTTTATGAGGTCATGATCTTAATTAATGAATTAAGAAACACTTAACCATATTAGCATGTAGTGGGACATGAGGGGTTAAGTGGGCGCCTTGGGGTGGCATGATGAGACTAGTGGGTTGCCTTGGGTGGCAATAGAAAAATACGATTAGAATACTTAACCAAGGTGGAACATGTAATTAAACATGATAAAAGGGTTAAGTAAATGCTATGGGTGGCATGTGAGAATACGATTAGAATACTTAACCAAGGTGGAACATGTAATTAAACATGATTAAGGGGTTAAGTAAGTGCCATGGGTGGCATATGGAAATCTAGTGGGTGCCCTAAGTGGCAATTGGAAATATGATTGATGACTTAACCAAATCTTAACATGTAAGTGGGCATGACTAATATAAAGGGTTAAGTGGGATGCACTAGATAAAAGTGACAAGCTTAAGTAGTAGCTTGTGGGGGCCCATTTCAACCAATATCCCAAACGTATCTTTGTGGGCTCGACTCTAGTCGGGTGACGGGACACGCATATTGGGCTTGACTATAAGAGGCCAAACCGGGTCAGCGGTGGCAACGCGGGACCAACGAGTTTCATATGCGTGTGTGGACCCGGGCTGGTTGGTAAGTCGTTGTTGCATCGTGTAGATATAAAGCCGTGCACAGTAATATTATCTGGTAGCCACTTTGGGGAATGATACACCCCCTTTTGTGGGACCAGCACGGGTATCTACGGTAGGGAGCCGATCGCTTGGGGGTAGTGGGTACACCTAGTAAAGATAGGGGCAGACGGCACCTGTGTAGGGGTACAAGAAACTACCGAGTAAAAATTACTAAGTACACTTAGTGGGATCAACCTTTAAGTAGGAATTACTCTTGGTGGGTAGAACTGGTGTAGTGCAGTGTAGGAATTACCCTTGGGTGAATAAGTCTGGGTGGTGTAATCTAATAATTATCCTTGGGTGGATAAAAGCGTCTTCTCGGTTATCTTAGTACATCCTGTGTTTTGTTGGCTACTTAGTGTGGTCATTATCCCCAGAGGTACCGTACCTTATTTATGTCATACCCTAATTACTTTAATGGTTGTATTGTTAGGGTTATAGGACTCACTCAGACTTATGTCTGACCCCGTTGTTTTTTTATCTTTTTCCCAACCCTCAGGTTTTCAGAGTGGGCCTAGCACTACTGGGCTTGGATCAGACCGCTATATCTATCTTTTGGGCTTGGACCGTAGAAGTAAAGCTCGGTTTATCTTTTCTATTATGGCTATTGTCTATGTAGTGGGATTATGTACTTCTATTTTATCAGGATGGATATTATGTACTTGACTCTTGTTATGGTTTTGTGATGTAACCAAACATGTTTTGTTAATGGAAATAATGTTTTAAATTTTCAAGTATGACTTATATCTGTCCTGTTGTAATTTTTCTGTTCTATACTCACTAAAAATACTCCACCAAAACTAAGGCATTCCCATAGTGAGTGACCTTAGCGGGTGTGGGGTGTTACACGTGGTATCAGAGCTTAAGGTTACCGGAACAGATAAAATTTTTAGAAAAACTATTTTCTAAGAATATTTTCGAAAGGAGTATTTTCAAAAACATGTCTTTTAAGAGAAAAGTTTTTGAAAGAAAAGCATAATCCCCAATAGCCATATCTATATCTTTCGAATTCTCCATTTTGAATCTCTTCCTCTCTCTCATTTTGAGTTTCCCCTCCGCGTATAGATGATCTTTCTAAGATAAATAAGGATGGAAAACCACTTCAAGGAACTTGGACATTAGTCGGACCAGAAGTTGGTTCAAGAAGGAGGAGGACTGGTAGGTACCCATAGGAATAGACGATGAGAGGAAGGCTCAAATAGTTGTTTGGTTAATAAAGGATGAAACCTCATTGGTGGGAGGTTATGAGTGGAGAATAGGGAAGAAGAAGGCTAGTAGTTATCCTTTTGGGAGGAATAGGACACGTTATTAGGATTGTCCAAAGAAGCAAGGGCAGGGTATGGAATCTTCTGGAGGGTAGTTGTATTCCCTCACGACTAGGGTACCAGGTGGGGATAAGACTGTCTAGGTTGGAATTTGGATTTCTTTATTATCCGATTCAAACTTTATTTGACCCTGATATATCGAGTTCGTTTATCTCACCATTGATAGTTGAGTCACTGCACTTAGACACCAGTTTGGTAGATGATCCCTTAGTTGTTTCAAACCCAATTGAGGCTCCATGATGTGTTCGGGTTTGAAAGTCTCTATACTTAGCGTTGAGTTTAGATGTGATGCTTGTTGGGCTTCACGGGCTATGGGTTAGTTTTGGGCATGGACTGGTTATCCAGTAGTGGTGCCGTTCTTGATTTTGAAGGGGGAGTTGTTAGGCTTATGGCCGCCTGCGTAACACTCTCGAGATCTCTTGTAATCCCATAGAATCTGTTATGCTAAGGTATCTAGAATCGCTTGACACGTCGGTCTAGAGTTTGCGATCTGATAGAGCGGTCCGGGAATACCCGGATGTGTGGGAGGAGGTGAAGGGCTTACCTCCGGAGCGGGAAATTGACTTCCAAATATATCTGGTGGGTAAGGCTAAACCAGTGTCTTGGCCAGTGTGCCACGTGGCTCCTCGTGAGAGGAGGGAACTCCATAAGTAAGTAGGCGATTTGCTTGAGAAGGGGGTTCATAAGACGAAGTATATCGGAGTGGGGCGCTCCGGTAGTTTTTGTTACGAAGGCGGATGGGTCCCTCAGACTTTGTGTAGGCTAAAGAGGACTAAATAAACTCACAAAGAAGAATAGATACCCATTGCCGAGGATTGATGATCTGTTTGATCAGTTAGCTGGCGCCTCAGTATTTTTATAGTAGGACTCAGCCACGGGATTTCATCAGTTGAGAGTGGCAGAGGATAGTACAGAGAAGACTGCCTTTAGGACTCCGGATGTTTTTTTTATGAATGGCTGGTGATGCCATTGGGTTTGACGAACGCCCCCGTATACTTTGATGATTTGATAAGAAGGGTGTTCAAGGAGTACCTAAATAAGTTGTGATGGTCTTTGTGGATGACATCTTGGTCTTTTCTAGGAGCAAAGCCAGTTAGGGAAAAACGGTGGTTTTGGAGTAAGACTGGCGAGGACATCCGGGGTTGGACAAGGGGCTTAATTATTTAGCCGTTTTTACTAGTATCATCTCACGTAGGTCGTCTGAATTCGAAGGAGGTATCCCTTGGGTGTTTGTCTGATATTGGTTTAGGCCTTTGGGGCTTGCATTTGGGGGAATGCCGAGTTCGACTAGGGTGGTCTGCGTGAGGGATGGATAGTTGTGATGATTTTGGATGATATCCTGGTGGAGAAGAGCATGCCCTACATCCTAGGGAAGTGGTGGAGGCTCTTCGAGCACATAATCTTAGGACAATAAAAGTGGATGGGATTCTTAGCATCCTATGGGTTTGAGATAGCATATACCCCTGGCAAGGGTAACATGGTAGCGGACACCTTAAGTGGAAAAAGGGTTGTCCTCGAGTTTGTGGTTCGTTGAACGACGGAGCCTAGAGTTTATTTCTATGTTGGATTTCAGACCTTCCGTTGATTATGTACCCGGTTTGCTAGCTTCCTTGGAAGTTAGACCTACTCTTTTGGGGCAAATTGTAGAAGCACAGAGGGACGACCCACAGTTGGTTGAGTTAGTAGAAAAGCTCATAAGGGGGGGAGTCGTCCAGCCATTTGAGTAGGTACACCCTAGATGATAGGGGGTGCTTTTGTAGAGACGGTGGACTTTGTGTACCGCAAGACGAGGGTTTGAGGAAGGCTATTCTTGGTGATACACACCGTTCTAGGATGACCATCCATCCCGGTGGGGACGAGATGTACCAAGACATGAAAAGGACTTTCTTCTGGGCCGGTATGAAGAAAGATGTGGCCGAGCATGTCGCTCGATGCTTGGTGTGCCAACAAGTGAAGACGGAGCAAAAGAAACCAGGTGGGTTGCTTCACCCATTGGAGGTTCCGCAATGGAAGCGGGACAGCATCTCGATGGATTTTATTGACGGGTTACCCAGATCGGGAAAGAGTAATACAGGAATTTGGGTGGTGGTAGACAGACTTACTAAGAGCACCCATTTCATACCTGTGAAGAGTAAGTGGACTGCTCCATGGCTAGCTTCTGTATATCTTCGAGAGATAGTTCGATTTCATGCGGTACCCTCTAGCATAGTGAGTGATCGAGATCCTATCTTCACTTGAGAGTTTTGGAAGAGTTTGCAAGAGGCGGTAGGGACTCAGTTGCGTTTGAGTACTGCATATCATCCTCAGACGGACGGCCAGACCGAGAGGGTGAATCATATTTTTTGAGGCTATGTATCTTGGATTTTGGAGGTACATGGGAGGAGCATCTTTCATTGGTGGAGTTGCCCGACAGACTTAGTGGTGTACATGATGTATCCCATGGGAGGAAGTGCCTACATAAGACCGCAGAGGTGGTAGGGCCAAGTTTGCTTAGAGAAATGGAAGTAGAGCGTGATGCGACGATTCGACGAGCTCCTACTTGCATCCTTGGGTCAGAGATTTGGAAGATGAGAAACAGAGAGGTTCAACTAGTCAAAGTACAAAGGAAAGGTGAAGAGAGCGACGCTACCTGGGAGACGGAAGCGAAGATGCGTTCAAGGTACCCTTTTCTTTCGGAGGGTATGTCCTTTTGCTTCTCCTTCATCGCATATCTTGTGCTTATCTTATCTTTAGTATGTCCTCTCGTTAGTACCTTTGACCATTAGATAGGGTAAACCTATGGTTGAAACATGTGTTTGAGACATGTTATGGTTGATGGATGCAAGTGGATGCAAGTGTTTGCTAGTGGTTGCTCGTGGATGCATATACACACACTCTAGGCACTAGATCGGCTCAACCACTTCATATTGCATATTGCATAAAATTGTGTGTAGGAAGCTATATTATGGATGTATAATGATTGTGTTATCATATGGATGATGCATTTTGGTGAATGATTGTGCACTCATGTAGATATTGTATGTGTCGATAGGGTTCTCTCGCATACATAATGGATGCATGGCACTATCATGGTTTGCATATGTTCATACGTTAGATAGGGAACATATACACACACTTTTTGCATATGCTCATACATCATTAAAAATTGTTTTAAGGACAATGGATGCCCGTGGTTGATGGTTTGAGTAGATGGTTGTTTGGATGGTAGGATATGCATTCTCCTTAGCTTAGAGATTTCGGGGACGAAATCCTTTAAGGAGGGGAGAATGTAACACCCCGAATTTTAGTTAATACTAAAATTCACTAATTATAGGATAAATAATCTCGGATGTGGGAATTGGGGGTAACGGGCTGCGTCATTGCGTTCGTCTCGGAAAAATACGCGAAATAGAGTCCGAGTTTTCGAGAATCGGAGTCCGTATGGCCCGGTTATGGCCCAAAGAAGTTTTCAGAAAATTCAAAGATAAAAACAGATTTAAAAATTCAAATTCAGAATTTGAAATAGAAGCAGCGGGTCAGGCGGGAGAAATTCCCGCCCTAGCCATGTCGACAACGCTGTCGAAAGGGCTGTCGACAGGGGTGTCGACTGCCCTGTCGACTTGCCTGTCGACAGGGGTGCGACGCCCAGTGAAACTGGGTGCACCAGTTTGGGTTCTTGGGCTGGCCTAGAGGGCTGGTTCTAGAAATTTCCTAAATCTAACGGTCCTAATCTAACCTAGGGTTAATCTAAGGGCCTAAAACACTACCTAATCCTATAAATAAGACCCCAACCCTACCCTAATTCATACATAATTAGGTTTTGTAACTAAACTATGGCAAAATGAAATTTGAGCATGGCCTCCACAAATCTATGAAGGGAGTTGCAAGCTAATCAACATCTTCTTCAATTAAAACCACTAATTCCACTTCATAAGTTTGCTAATCTTGGTTTTGGGTGAGTTTCTATGGCTTTAATAATCAATTGTTAAATTGATTATGGTAGGATGTGATAAGACATGGCTATGTTTTTGGATAAATATGTTGATGCAAGTTTGTATGATATGTGATTTGCAAGTTTTATGTTATATGCAAGGTTAATGCCATGTTTTATAATGCAAAACACTATGTTGAACATTTATGCATATGTAACATGTTATGCAAACTATATGTGAGAAGATATGCAAGATTATATGTAACATGATATGCAAGTTATGCATGTGATTTTATGCATGATAAGCAGTTGGTGTTATGCATGCTAAGTAGTTGGTGTTATGCATGCTAAGTATTTGGTGTTATGTATGCTAAGTATTTGATGTTATGCATGCTAAGTATTTGATTGTATGAATACTAAGTATTGGGTTTTATGCATGTTAAGTGTTTGGGTTTATGCAAGTTAAGTGGTGGGTTTATGCATAATAAGTATTTGATTTCATGCATGATAAGTAAGTGGTTTTATGCATGCTAAGTGTTTGGTATTATGCATAAATCATGACATGCAAGTTTACCCTTTTAAAATATGGTGTATACATATGCTAGATGACACCTTTATATGCTATGCATGCTTACCCTCCTTTAAGATGCAAGTCATATATGCAAGTTCAACATGTTAAGTAAGTTATGTGTATGCTTATATGCAAATTCATATGCAAGTTATGTGCATGGTGTTATGCAAGTTATGTGTATGAGATTATGCAAGTTATGTGCATGGTGTTATGCAAGTTATGGATATGATTAAATGCAAGTTTAATGTGGTATGCAAGTATGCGAATGCTTATGCAAGTTATGTGTATGCTTAAATGCATGTTTAGCATGTTATGCAAGTTATGAGAATGCTTATATACAAGTTCAACATGTTATGCAAGATATGTATGATAATATGCAAGCTCATATGCAACATGTTATGCAAATCATGTGTATGATAATGTGCAAGTTTGGGTTAAATGTAGTTGGGTTAATATGTGCTCATATATGCAAGTTGACATCCTCTTAACCCATGACAAAGTTATATGCTAAACCCATGCTATTTGTGATGGATCTTCCCCTTTATTATGTTATGAAATGAGAACGATTTACGTGGGGGAACGATGGGGTTAATAAATATGTTAATAAAGTATGATTGGGTATGATTGAGCATACCATAAAATAAATAAATTACCATAAGTGGGAATTTACCTATTGAGTTAGGTCTACCCCATGGGAATTTACCTATTGAGTTAGGTCTACCCATGTTATGGAAAACTTGATATTAATTAGGGATAATTAATATGGGGGTGATTAATTAGGTGTAATTAATCAACTAAGACATGAGGTTGGACCCTTTTGTAGCGGAAGTCTGCCCGGAACCGACCGGCCATCCAGCGGCTACAAATGATTGGCCCAATGTGAGAGGTCTTAGTCATAAATTAAATACATGATTAAAGTAAAGACACGAGGTTAGACCCTTTGATGATAGAAGTCTGCCCGGAACCAACCGGCATATCCAGCGGTCATAAAAGACGGTCTAATGTGAGAGGTCTTTATGAGGTCATGATCTTAATTAATGAATTAAGAAACACTTAACCATATTAGCATGTAGTGGGACATGAGGGGTTAAGTGGGTGCCTTGGGGTGGCATGATGAGACTAGTGGGTTGCCTTGGGTGGCAATAGAAAAATACGATTAGAATACTTAACTAAGGTGGAACATGTAATTAAACATGATAGAAGGGTTAAGTAAATGCTATGGGTGGCATGTGAGAATACGATTAGAATACTTAACCAAGGTGGAACATGTAATTAAACATGATTAAGGGGTTAAGTAAGTGCCATGGGTGGCATGTGGAAATCTAGTGGGTGCCCTAAGTGGCAATTGGAAATATGATTGATGACTTAACCAAATCTTAACATGTAAGTGGGCATGACTAATATAAAGGGTTAAGTGGGATGCACTAGATAAAAGTGACAAGCTTAAGTAGTAGCTTGTGGGGGCCCATTTCAACCAATATCCCAAACGTATCTTTGTGGGCTCGACTCTAGTCGGGTGACGGGACACGCATATTGGGCTTGACTATAAGAGGCCAAACCGGGTTAGCGGTGGCAACGCGGGACCAACGGGTTTCATATGCGTGTGTGGACCCGGGCTGGTTGGTAAGTCGTTGTTGCATCGTGTAGATATAAAGCCGTGCACAGTAATATTATCTGGTAGCCACTTTGGGGAATGATACACCCCCTTTTGTGGGACCAGCACGGGTATCTACGGTAGGGAGCCGATCGCTTGGGGGTAGTGGGTACACCTAGTAAAGATAGGGGCAGACGGCACCTGTGTAGGGGTACAAGAAACTACCGAGTAAAAATTACTAAGTACACTTAGTGGGATCAACCTTTAAGTAGGAATTACTCTTGGTGGGTAGAACTGGTGTAGTGCAGTGTAGGAATTACCCTTGGGTGAATAAGTCTGGGGTGGTGTAATCTAATAATTATCCTTTGGTGGATAAAAGCGTCTTCTCGGTTATCTTAGTACATCCTGTGTTTTGTTGGCTACTTAGTGTGGTCATTATCCCCAGAGGTACCGTACCTTATTTATGTCATACCCTAATTACTTTAATGGTTGTATTGTTAGGGTTATAGGACTCACTCAGACTTATGTCTGACCCCGTTGTTTCTTTATCTTTTTCCCAACCCTCAGGTTTTCAGAGTGGGCCTAGCACTACTGGGCTTGGATCAGACCGCTATATCTATCTTTTGGGCTTGGACCGTAGAAGTAAAGCTCGGTTTATCTTTTCTATTATGGCTATTGTCTATGTAGTGGGATTATGTACTTCTATTTTATCAGGATGGATATTATGTACTTGACTCTTGTTATGGTTTTGTGATGTAACCAAACATGTTTTGTTAATGGAAATAATGTTTTAAACTTTCAAGTATGACTTATATCTGTCCTGTTGTAATTTTTCTGTTCTATACTCACTAAAAATACTCCACCAAAACTAAGGCATTCCCATAGTGAGTGAC
The DNA here is from genome assembly GCA_030737875.1 of Allium sativum. NCBI lineage: Eukaryota > Viridiplantae > Streptophyta > Magnoliopsida > Asparagales > Amaryllidaceae > Allium > Allium sativum. The sequence goes on from CM060920.1 coordinate 629,423,896, forward strand.
CTTAGCGGGTGTGGGGTGTTACAAGTAGTCACAACAATACCTATCCAATGTGGGAGGTTAAACATGGAGCCCAATAAGGACCCGAGGTTAGACTGAGTTGTGGCGTAAGACTGCCCGGAACCAACCGGCAACAGGCAGCCACAACAATACCTGTCTAATGTGAGAGGTCAGGGCCTTAATAAGACAATTAAGGCTGAGTCAGGATTGTTAGGATTAAGTGAACTAAAGACTTAATCAAACTGGAACATGCTAAACTAAACGGACTGGTGGGGTTAGGTTAGAAAACACTTAACCAACTTAGTATGTTGGCTAGAGATAGAAAACCTAGTAACGGGGGACCCTTTTCAGCAGTAACCCTAGAAGGTGTATCAGGATACCCTGAAACTAGGCAGGGTGGGGCACGATTACTGGGCTTATTGTAAGAGGTCAAATCGACGGCGGTGGTGTAGCAGTGTAGGTTCTAACGGAGTGCGGGCGTGCACACACTCCGGCGCAGAAAAATAAGGCACTGGACACCAGTAGCGTACCTGTGCACTCTAAGGTTGTGTCGGGCCGCCACTATGGGACTTGATACACCCCATGGTGGGACCAGCATAGGTAATTACAACATCGGGGGCCGTAAGACACATGTAACTATGCGAGTAGGAGCCGATCATCATGGAATGGATCACATCACCCTGATTATGGGGTGCCAGTTGGGAACTAGTTTGTATGGGTTCAGAGATTAACATGGGGTACGATAGTATATTCGACCCTAGACAACTTAACCAAGTTTATAGTGCTTGCCCACTTCTTGTTTATACTTATCACACCCAGTTCTTTATTCATAGACAAAATAGTACTAGACTTACTCAGGCTTTATGTCTAACTCTACTTTTCTTTCGTCTTCTTTTCTTCCGTTCCCCCGCCCCCCCCCCCCCCCAGGTCCACAGGGAGGGAACACAGCAGCTTGACCAGCCTTACCATCCAGCTTGAAGAAGATAAATGTATTGCTTGGACCTTTTCACTTTGAACTATGGCTTTGGACAACCACTATGGGGGCTTTTGCTGTTTATCTATGTTTTATTTATGCTTCTTTAAAGAATGTAATCAAGACAGATTATGAAGGAGTTATGTTATGTTTTTGGAAAGTATGTAAGACAATCATGATGATGTTTTGTAACACGTATTTGCTTTATGAAATAAAAGTTGTTGTTTTTCCGCTGTTTACAAATATGTGTTCTTATATCTGTCTTGTATATCTGTGATTTGTACTTATAAACCTCCACCAAAATTAGGGCATTCCCTTTGAGAGTGACCCTAACGGAGGTGGGGTGTTTCACTTGGTATCAGAGCATAGGTTTACCAGATAAGATAAAAAGTTTTGAAAAATTATTTTCAAAAGGGAAATTTAAAGAAGCATTTTTAAAAGAAAAATATTATTTTATTTTAAAAGGCAAAGTCCACTCCCCAAAGCCATAGGTACTATCTCTTATCCTTCGTTTTGAATCTATCCTTTTTGTTTCAGCATGTCCGAAAATCTTAACTTGCCAGAAGGGGTGCCAATACCTGGTTGGTTTAGACGGTTCTTAGAAGCAAGGGCCACTCAGCCAGGTCCTACCGTTCCTCCTCCCCCAGCGGCAGGAAATCATCCAGCTGCAGCGGCACCTTTTCCTCCACCTCCTCCTCGGGGAAATACGTTTGCTAAGATATGTAAAGATTTTAAAGCTATGGGAGGAAAGGATTTCCATGGAACTGAGTCCTTCGTAGCAGCTAGAAATTGGCTGAAAGAAACGGAGGACCTATTCATCATCTTTGAGGTAGAGGATAGACAAAAAGTACAATTGCCAGTATGGCTATTGAAGGGCGAGGCTTCCTACTGGTGGGAAGTCACTAATGCTGAAAGACCAGTGGAGACATGGGAGGACTTTAGGGCAAGGTTTGAGACCAAATTTCTCTCAGATGCGGAAAGAAGTTTGCAGTTGGAAAAATTCTTATTTCTTAAGCAAGGGGACAAGACAGTCAAAGAGTATGTGAATCAGTTCGATGAGCTGGCTAGGTTTGGGCTTGACCTAGTCAACACCCCGCACAAGAAGGCTCTCCGTTTCGTCAAAGGGTTGAATTAGCCATTACACAGTTTGGCCATGACCCATATACCCATGGGAGCCACGTATGAAAGATTGGTGCAAATGGCATTGCTGAATGAAGAGGATAAGGGCAAGAAGAAAGAGGGTTTGCAGCCTAAGAAGACGGACTTTAAGAAAGGCGGGAAAGGCAACAAAGAGAAGAGGAAGTGCAATTTCTGTGGCAAAGTGGGGCACTTAGTAAAGGACTGCCGGAAAAAGAAGGCCAAGGAGAATGGTGGGTGCTTTTCTTGCGGTGAGACAGGCCACAGGGCTAAGGACTGCCCAAAGAAACGAGGACAGGGGCAGAGGGCTGGATCCACCCCAGGGGCACAGGTTCATGTGCTAGAAGCGCCACCTCTGCAACAGCGAGGTATAAATACTTCCGTAGAAAGTGTAGTTTATCTTTATGATCACCCCGTTCGCACTTTATTTGATTCTGGCGCATCACACTCCTTTATCTCGTCTGCTTTAGTAGAATCTCTGCACCTAAAAACTAGTATGGTAGAGGACCCCTTAATTGTTTCAAACCCAATTGGGGGCCCAGCTCATTTGTCTATGATCTGTTTGGGATTGAAAATTTCCATTCTAAGTGTAGAATTTCAATGTAGTGCCTTTGTTTTGGGCTTTTCGGGTTATGGTTTGATTTTGGGTATGGATTGGCTATCCAGTAATGGGGCCATCCTTGATTGTGAGAAAAGGGTTGTTAGGCTCCTAACCCAGCTCGGTAATACTTTGGAAATTTCTTGTAATCCCTCGTATGCGGTTATGCTTAGTTATCTTGAATCGCTAGATGCCTCTGTTGAAAATTTGCAATCAGTTAGAGTGGTCCGGGAATATCCGGATGTCTTTGAAGAGGTGAAGGGCTTGCCTCCGAAGCGGGAAATAGACTTCCGCATATATCTTGTAGATAATGCAAAGCCCGTTGCGTTACCCGTTAGACACATGGCTCCACGGGAAAGGAAAGAGCTCAGTAAACAGATTAAAGAGCTTCTAGAAAAGGGGTTCATTAGGAGGAGCATTTCAGAATGGGGCGCTCCAGTGGTGTTCGCTACAAAGGCGGATGGTTCACTCCGTCTATGTGTTGACTATAGGGAGCTCAACAAGCTAACGAAAAAGAATAGGCACCCTCTCCCTAGAATTGACGATTTATTTGACCAGCTTGTAGGAGCGTCTGTTTTCTCCCAACTCGATTTAGCAACCGGTTTTCATCAGCTAAGGGTGGCTGAAGATAGCATCGATAAAACGGCGTTCAGAACCCCAGACGGCTTCTTTGAATGGCTTGTCATGCCTATCGGCTTGACAAATGCACCTGCTTACTTCGTGGACCTGATGAGTAGGGTATTTAGAGATTTCCTCAACAAATTCGTAGTGGTCTTCGTAGATGATATCCTTATCTTCTCAAAGAGTGAAGAGGAACATGCTCAACACTTAAGGGCAATCATGGAAACTTTGCGAGTCCATCAACTAAAAGCCAAATTCTCCAAATGCCACTTTTGGAGAGAAGAGGTGAGGTTCCTTGGGCACATAGTATCCAAACAAGGGTTAGCGGTGGACCCTGCTAAGGTAGTGGCGGTACAAGATTGGAAGACACCAAGGAATGCGACTGAGGTCGAAAGCTTTCTAGGACTAGTAGGTTTCTATCGAAAATTTATAAGGGATTTTGCAAAAATCTCAGCTCCGCTCACGAAGTTGACATTTGTTTATTTTCAAGAGATAATTCATCTATGTGGGATATCTTCTAGTAAGTGAATTTTGGAGAGCTTGCATGGAACCATGAGTACGCAGTTAGTCTTGAGCCAAGTATACTAGAAGGAGAATAAGTGAAAGAGGAACGAGAAATAGGTTCCAACTCATATTTTGGAAACAAGAATTAAGAAGCTACGAAATTGTGAAGTTAAAAACGGACAAAGCATAATGGAGTTAAGCTCAAGAAATGCGACTTAGAAGATTGAAGACTAGATTTGTGCATAATATCTCTTCTTAAGAGTATATCCTCTCGGTCCCATTCTCAATCCAATTTCTGTTGCAAACCACATAGGGAGTATGACTCATCTGTTAGTAACACATGTTGGGGCTCGAGGGTGTTCATTGGTTTGACTAAAGTTTTTGGGTTTTGTAGGATACAGATTGGTCTTAGGAAGGGACTCCCTTGTGACCTAAAAGGAGTCCATCATGCTTAGTTTCCTAGAATCATATATGGTGGTTGGGTTAAGTAACTCTTTGGGTGTCAGTCTGATGTTGATTTCGGTCTTCGGGGCTGATGCTTAGAGAGTTCTTCTCCTAATCAATATATATGTGGCATAGGTTTTCAGTTTTGACATTGCCTAATGGGCATAAAGTTTTTTTTACTTGCTTCTATCATTCGACTATACCTTTAGATAGGAACAATTGGAAAAATGTCCTATAGATTAGAGCTACCCGAAAGATTGGATGGAGTCTGCTGAAGTGGTAGAGCCAAATATCCTCGAAGAGGCCGAAGTGGAACGCGAAGCAACCATAAGAAAAGTTCCAACCCGCATCTTAGGAACGTAAGTGAAGAAGCTACGCAACCGCGAAGTCAAGCTCGTCAAAGTTCAGTGGAGCGACGCCGAGGGAGACGCGACTTGGGAAACTGAAGCTAGAATACGCACTGCATACCCTTTTCTATTCGAGGGTACATCCTTGATCTTTCCTTTTCCTTAAGTTGCGCTTTTATCTATCTTTTTAGGTATATTTCCTCGACCTTATCCTTTAGGTAGAAACCCTTTTGGATGAAAACATGTAGTTGAAACATGTTATGGATGATGGTTGCAAGTGGTTGCAAGTGATTGCTAGTGGTTGCTCGTGGTTGCATATACACACACAATCTAGGTTTTAGATCGGCTCAGTCACTTCATATTGCATATGCATATATGTTTGCATTCGTATATGGTTGAACTTTAATGTGTTGTCATATGGATGCTGCATTTGTATTGAATGATTGTGCACTCATGTAGAATCAAGAATAGGAAAGTTTGCATACATAATGGATTCATGGCACTTACATAATTCGCATCAAGGAGGTCAACTGAATCAGTAGACCGCCTGATTTTGCATTAGATAAGTTCATGTACACACACACTTCGCATATGATCATGAAGCATCAGAAATCTTTTAAGGACAATGGATGCTCGTGTTTGATGGATGAGTAGATGGATGATTGGATGTTAGGATATACATTCCTCCTAACTTGAAGATTTCGGGGACGAAATCCTTTTAAGTGGGGGAGAATGTAACACCCCGCGAATTCTATAATTATGAAATTAACAAATCAAAGTATAATTAATTTGAAATCAAAGAACTAAGGGAAACGGAATACGCCATTGCGTTCGTCTCGGAAAAATACGCAAAATAGAGTCCGAGTTTTCGAAAAACGGAGTCCGTATGAAGAAGATATGGCCTTCGGAAGTTTGAGAATTAAATTTAAAATTCAAACAGAATAAAATAAAGTTTAAATTCGAAAATGTGGCCCAATGGGCCAGGGCGGAAAAACACCCGCCTGACACACCCAGGTCGACTGGGCTGTCGACCTGGTCTAACCAGGTCGACAGGGCTGTCGACAAGCATGTCGACCTGGTCCAGAGCCAGGTCGAGCCCAGTCCAACCTGGCTGGCCTATTCTATGTTGGTCGATTTTCTGTGGTCTGCTTTGTCATTAGGGCTAGGTTGCAGGCTCTAATTGGTCTCTCTTCCTAATGAATGGCTACGATCAATCCAAGCAACATCAATGGTCCTAATCAGTTCCTAACCTCTATAAAAACAACCCTAGACTAAACCCTAATCTATTCATTCAAAAATAAGAACAAAGCCGCCATGTTGCTGAGGAACGACTAGGAGTAGCCACCAAATTGGAGAGACGATTAGGAGGAAAATTCTAAGGCATAAAGCAACTCAATCAAATCAAACCGCGTCTTCAATCCCTAAATTAGAGAATTCATCACACCATTGTAAGTAGAGTATTACTTTGGTATGAACAAATAATTGTGTTGGTTTGTATGCTTGAATTGTGGCAATAAAGTAATTCATATTTGTGCGTTCTTATCAATTTGAAATATTCTCATAAAGAACTTCATGCGGTAGTTCTATGCAAGTATACGTTTGGAATATTCGCAAATTATGTAATCTATGTTGAAGCTACATGTATGTAGTTGATTGAAATTCATGCAAGTTTGGGGCTTTGCTACTATGCCATCATAATGTGTATTTTTATACAAACATCATTTTTGTGAAGTAATTGGAATAAGTTTGGGTTATCATAATCCATATGAAATTATGTTGAAATTTGGGCATCATGTATTAAGCCATGCTTTTGTACTAGAAAACCTATTTGCAAACTTATGAATATGGCTAGGCTATAATTGATATTTGGCATAATTGAAATCCATGTTAAGTCCATCTTGTTTACAAGAATTTTATGATGACATATGTGGTACATAGCTAGGTTAGGTTCAAAAATCCCTTTTTGTAAGTTTACATGACTAAAGTAAGAATCATGATTTCATGTTAGAAATATTTATGCCATGGTTATGTGAACAAATACTTGTGCCATGCTTATGTTTGACATTATGCCATGCTTATGTTAGAAATATTTATGCCATGCTTATGTTTGACATCATGCCATGCTTATGTTAGAAATATTTATGCCGTGCTTATGTTTGACATTATGCCTAAATAAAAATATAGGTTCATGTTGTAGTTATGATTATGTGTCAATAATGATACCCAATTTAGATTCTTATCTCAACTACAAGTTTACATGCTTTGATTCATGTCACCTATGCTTTATGACCAAAGTATATGTTACTACTATGCAAGTACACCAGTTTCTATTTTGTATTTCCAACGTCATATTGCAAGTTCATACGCTCACCTTCCCCTTTTTGTGTATGTAATCACGCTTTAAGCCTCCCCGTTTCGCATGGCTAAGTTGGGCTTTAAAAGGCTAAGCCCAATATATCTATAATAAACGGACGTGTAAAACGGGGGAAAATAGCGTTGGGTTAAAATTACTAATGAATGAAAATATAAAATAGAAGGGCCCAAGTTCAAGTATGGGTTGGGCCCATGATTGGTGTAACCTTTACACCATTAACTTAATAATGGGCCGCAAATATTTACATACAAGAAATAAAGAAGAATGACAAAATATGTAAATGTAGAACATACGATGTGTTTAACCCGAGGTTGGATTGAGTTGTGATGTAAACCTGCCCGAAACCGCCCGGCTGTCCAGTAGTCACAACAATACCTATCCACTGTGGGAGGTTAAACATGGAGCCCAATAAGGACCCGAGGTTAGACTGAGTTGTGGCGTAAGACTGCCCGGAACCAACCGGCAACAGGCAGCCACAACAATACCTGTCTAATGTGAGAGGTCAGGGCCTTAATAAGACAATTAAGGCTGAGTCAGGATTGTTAGGATTAAGTGAACTAAAGACTTAATCAAACTGGAACATGCTAAACTAAACGGACTGGTGGGGTTAGGTTAGAAAACACTTAACCAACTTAGCATGTTGGCTAGAGATAGAAAACCTAGTAACGGGGGACCCTTTTCAGCAGTAACCCTAGAAGGTGTATCAGAATACCCTGAAACTAGGCAGGGTGGGGCACGATTATTGGGCTGATTGTAAGAGGTCAAATCGACGGCGGTGGTGTAGCAGTGTAGGTTCTAACGGAGTGCGGGCGTGCACACACTCCGGCGCAGAAAAATAAGGCACTGGACACCAGTAGCGTACCTGTGCACTCTAAGGTTGTGTCGGGCCGCCACTATGGGACTTGATACACCCCATGGTGGGACCAGCATAGGTAACTACAACATCGGGGGCTGTAAGACACATGTAACTATGCGAGTAGGAGCCGATCATCATGGAATGGATCACATCACCCTGATTATGGGGTGCCAGTTGGGAACTAGTTTATATGGGTTCAGAGATTGACATGGGGTACGATAGTATATTCGACCCTAGACAACTTAACCAAGTTTATAGTGCTTGCCCACTTCTTGTTTATACTTATCACACCCAGTTCTTTATTCATAGACAAAATAGTACTAGACTTACTCAGGCTTTATGTCTGACTCTACTTTTCTTTCGTCTTCTTTTCTTCCGTTCCCCCCCCCCCCAGGTCCACAGGGAGGGAACACAGCAGCTTGACCAGCCTTACCATCCAACTTGAAGAAGAGAAATGTATTGCTTGGACCTTTTCACTTTGAACTATGGCTTTGGACAACCACTATGGGGGCTTTTGCTGTTTATCTATGTTTTATTTATGCTTCTTTAAAGAATGTAATCAAGACAGATTATGAAGGAGTTATGTTATGTTTTTGGAAAGTATGTAAGACAATCATGATGATGTTTTGTAACACGTATTTGCTTTATGAAATAAAAGTTGTTGTTTTTCCGCTGTTTACAAATATGTGTTCTTATATCTGTCTTGTATATCTGTGATTTGTACTTATAAACCTCCACCAAAATTAGGGCATTCCCTTTGAGAGTGACCCTAACGGAGGTGGGGTGTTTCAATAGGATTTAATGTTATATCTTTATTGTCAAAATAAAGACAATAAAAAGATTAGATTTTAAATGGCACATTTTAATGTTATTTTAGATCTAGCAAATATCATAGAAAGAAAGGTTACATTTTTATCATCATTTTAGATGTGATAAAAAGGATAGATTTCAAAGTTACATTTTAGATGTGATCAATGGAAAGTATTTGGAATCGCCAAAAGATTTATATATATATATATATATATAGTCTAAAATTAAAACGAAACGCGCGCGGTAGTTCGCGTTTCGGCAATCGTGACTTTAAACGATTATACTGAAAGATCAAACTGTCGGATTTTCCCAAAACTGGAACTGTTAGGACCGCTTTGGGAAGATCTTTCCAACAATATAAATTTCGTCAAAATCCAACAGTTAGATTTTGAGGAACGTGTAAATCAAATCTGGATAAAAACAGCGCCAGGGCCACCTACTGACCTGAAGCGTCGTTTAATTATAATTGAGCTATTTTAAATAAATAAAATAGCGATAAACCATTACAATAAATATGAACGATATGAAATGATTTAAATGATAATTATTCGAGGATTATTTGAAAAGACCGAGTTCAACTCATTTCTAATAATTACTACGATGATGTAAGTCGATGATTTGAAGACGGTGATTAAAGACCGACGATTTTCACATCGAATGGATGAGGACTACTGACGCCTGTGATTGGAGTAGCTACCTTGAAGGGGCTGCAGTGGTAGTTGTCCGGATGTATTTATTGATTGTTTGGATATGCGAGGAATAAGGTTCCTTCGGTTTAGTTCATTCCCAGAATGGACTTGTAAATGGATGGTATGTCTGACGTTGTATTGCTTTATGCTGTATTCATTGATCTCTACTTAATATATATCTGTTTGGTGTTCAACACCCTTCTTTGAGATGTACGAGCTTAGATGTTATATATGGGAAGGAATCAATGGTATGGTATGGATTGACAATGTGGCATGCTAAGATGCATGGATCAAGGCTTTTGCTGAAAAGCAGAGCCTTGTGGTTGGTGATCAAAGCATAGCCTTTTAGGTGTAGCTTTGAGTATAGCGTGGCTTTGCGAGCCTCACACCCCAGTATGAGTCAAAAAGGGGATATGGACCGTAGGGAGTGCACATGTTTCTTTCTATCTAGAGTGGTATCAAAGCCAATACCCAGCCCGAATTGTGGCTCTTGTGTGGACCACAACGCCTGGGTGAGATGTTTGTGAGCCAACGGGGACGTTGGGCTCTGTAGGAGGGGAGAATGTAACAACCCTAGGTCCCACATCGTGGAAGCCTATGTGAAGTGGGTACTTATATAGTAGAGCCCATCTCTTACTAGCGCCGAGGCCTTTTGAAGAACAAAACCCCACGCCTATACGGTGGTTAAGTTGGGGACAATATCTTGTGCGAACTGAGATGCGGATTTGGCTTTTATGACGATACAGTCATAACGAAACTAATTTCGTTGAATTCCGAGACTGTTTGTAAAATGGCCATTTTCAAGTCGATTAAATTTGACTAAAACTGACAAAACACAATTTCTTTTGCCACGCTCACATGTTAATTCGAAAAATTCTAAAAATTGAAACCTATAAATAATTTGACATTTCGGTTCCAACAAAAGTGGTTTCTTCAAAAACAGAGGTCGCTTGAAAAATGGCTATTTTTAATATTAAACTATATATATAAATTCTACATCGACTATTCTGAAAATTAAACTGGGCATAACTTTTGATTCCTACTATGAAATTTCGATTTTTCAGACTCGTTGGAAAGATATTTTTAAATAGTTTTAAATATTTTTGGTTTCACTAAAATCCGATTTGTTTTGCATCCTGTATGATCAGTCAAAGTTCAAATTCAAATTTTCAAACAACCGTGCTATTTTTAACTCTTTTTATAATGAAAATAAATATATTCGTTCCAACCTCGGTTAAATTTTTTTAATCGTTATTATTTAAAATAAATCATTTTAACTATTTAATATCCTATTAAAATTTCTAAAATAATTTTTTTAAATTGGTTCAGAATTTGCGAGTTGTTACATTTAATTGTCATTTATTTAGCAATAATGTGTGTCACATTTAATTGTCATTTATATTGCAATAATGTGTGTCACATTTAATTATAATTTATTTAGTAATAACGTGTGTTACATTTAATTGTCATTTATTAGGAATATTGTGTGTCACACTAAATTGTCATTTATTTAGCAATAATTCGTGTCACATTTAATTGTCATTTATTTAGGAATAATATGTGTCAAATTTAATTGTCATTTATTTAGGAATAATGTGCGTCACTTTTAATTATCATTTATTTTGAAATAATATTGTCACATATAACTGTCATTTATTTAGGAATAATGTCTGTCACATTTAATTGTCATTTATTTAGGAATAATGCGTGTCACTTTTAATTGTAATTTATATGTAATTAATGTGTTTCACATTTAATTGTCATTTACTTAGGAATAATATGTGTCACTTTTAATCACATTTAATTGTCATTTATTTAGGAATGATGTGTGTCACATTTAATTGTCATTTATTTAGGAATAATGTGTGTCATGTTTACTTGTCATTTATTTAGGAATAGTGTGTGTCATGTTTTCTTGTCATTTATTTAGGAATAGTATGTGTCACATTTAATTGTCATTTATTTAGGAATAATGTGTGTCACATTTAATTGTCATTTATTTTGCAATAATGTGTGTGACATTTAATTGTCATTTATTTTGGAATAATGTGTGTCACATTAAATTGTCATTTATTTAGCAATAATGTGTATCACATTAAATTGTCATTTATTTAGGAATAATGTGTGTCACATTTAAGTGTCATTTATTTAGCAATAATATTGTGTCACATTTAATTGTCATTTATTTAGGAATAATGTGTCTCACATTTAATTGTCATTTATTTATGAATAATGTGTGTCACTCTTAATTGTCATTTATTTAGGAATAATGTTGTGTCCCATTTAATTGTCATTTAATTAAGAATAATGCGTGTCACATTTAATTGTCATTTATTTAGGAATATTGTGTGTCACATTTAATTGTCATTTATTTAGGAATATTGTGTGTCACTTTTAATTGTCATTTATTTTAAAATGATGTTTGTCACATTTAATTGTCATTTATTTAGGAATAATGTGTGTCACATTTAACTGTGATTTATTTAGGAATAATGTGTGTCATTTTTAATTGTCATTTATTTTGAAATAATATGTGTCACATTTAATTGTCATTTATTTAGGAATAATGTGTGTCACATTTAATTGTCGTTTATTTAGGAATAATGTGTGTCACTTTTAATTGTTATTTATTCAGAAATAATGTGTGTTACATTTAATTGTCATTTATTCAGGAATAATGTGTGTCGAATTTAATTTTCATTTATTTAGGAATAATGTGCGTCACTTTTAATTGTCATTTATTTTGAAATAATATTATCACATATAAATGTAATTTATTTAGGAATAATGTGTGTCACATTTAATTGTCATTTATTTAGAAATATTCTTTGTCACTTTTAATTGTCATTTATTTTGAAATGATGTTTGTCACATTTAATTGTCATTTATTTAGGAATAATGTGTGTCACATTTAATTGCCATTTATTTAGGAATAATGTGTGTCACTTTAAATTGTCATTTATTTTGAAATAATATGTGTCACATTTAATTGTCATTTATTTAGGAATAATGTGTGTCACATTTAATTGTCATTTATTTAGGAATAATGTGTGTCACTTTTAATTGTTGTTTATTCAGAAATAATGTGTGTCACATTTAATTGTCATTTATTTAGGAATAATGTGTGTCACTTTTAATTGTTATTTATTTACAAACAATGTGTGTCACATTTAATTGTCATTTATTCACGAATAATGTGTGTCACAGTTAATTGTCATTTATTTAGGAATAATGTGTGTCACATTTAATTGTTATTTATTTAAGAATAACGTGTCACATTTAATTTCATTTATTTTGGAATAATGTGTGTCACATTTAATTGTCATATATTTAGGAATAATGTGTGTCACATTTAACTGTTATTTATTTACACAATGTGTCTCACATTTTATTGTCATTTATTTACGAATAATGTGTGTCACATTTAATTGTCATTTATTTAGGAATAACGTGTGTCACATTTAATTGTCATTTATTTAGGAATAATGTGTGTCACATTAATTTAGGGATAATATATGTCACATTTAATTGTCATTTATTTAGGAATAATGTGTGTCACATTTAATTGTCATTTATTTAGGAATAAGATGTGTCACATTTAATTGTAATAGATATAAAGTGTGTCACATTTAATTGTAATTTATTTAGAAATAATGTGTTTCACATTTAATTATCTTTTATTTAGAAATAATGTGTGTCGCTTTTAATTATCTTTTATTTACGAATAATGTGTGTCACATTTAATTGTCATTTATTTAGGAATAATGTGTGTCAACTTTAATTGTCATTTATTTATGAATAATGTGTGTCAATTTAATTGTCATTTATTTAGGAATAATGTGTGACACATTTAATTGTCATTTTTTTATCAATAATGGGCGTCATATTTAATTGTCATTTATTTAAGAATAATTTGTGTCTCATTTGTTTGTCATTTATTTAGCAATAATGCGTGTCAAATTTAATTGTCATTTATTTAGGAATAATGTGTGCCACATTAATTGTTATTTATTTACACACAATGTGTGTCACATTTAATTGTCATTTATTTACGAATAATGTGTGTCACATTTAATTGTCATTTATTTAGGAATAATGTGTGTCGCATTTAATTGTCATTTATTTAGGAATAATGTGTGTCACATTTATTTAGGAATAATGTTGTGTCATGTTTAATTTTCATTTATTTGGGAATAATGTGTGTTACATTTAATTGTCAGTTATTTAGGAATAATGTGTATCACATTTAATTGTCATTTATTTAGAAATAACGTGTGTCACTTTTAGTTGTAATTTATTTAGAAATATTGTGTGTCACATTTAATTGTCATTTATTTAGGAATAATATGTGCCACTTTTAATTGTCATTTATTTACGAATAATGTGTGTCATATTTAATTGTCATTTATTTAGGAATAATGTGTGTCACATTTAATTGACATTTATTTACTAATAATGTGTGTCACATTTAATTGTCATTTATTTAGGAATAATGTGTGTCACATTTAACTGTCATTTATTTATCAATAATGTGTGTGTAACATCCCGTTAATTTCAACGATTTAAAATTTTGATTTTTTTTATCATGAAAATTTAACATAAAAATTTTGCATTGAGAATTTGATATTTGAAATGCGTCCATCTGGATATAGCACTCAGACAAGTTTCATCAGAAATACTCAAGTTCGCCGATTGTCGAAAGTTTCTAAGCATATCAGTTCAAAATAGGCGTCCGTAAAGTTTTGTCCAAAATACCGACGATTCAGCGTTAGAAAATTCTTTTGCTTATTCTGAATTTGGCGGCGCAATCCGTTTCGCCAAATTCGTACATTTCGACCTTCATTTTAATTTATTTGTACGTTTTTCTACGTTAAAGGGTGTCCGTAATGGGGTTTTGATCGGAGTGTCGTGACACTGAGTTCTTTATACCGTTGCGTCCGTATCGTCGCGCTGATCACCGCGGTATATTCATTTATCAGTTTCAGGTATCCGGTTGCAATGAAAAATTTAAATAGCTTGTGCATAAGTTTTGATACCTGTTCATTTAAGTTTGAACTGTTCATATTTGTGTACATTTGGTTTAGCTATTAGGATTTGGATCTGTGAATCAACGGTAAAAGCAACCGGAAGATCTCCAAAATGGTGAATAGACGCGGCTTTTGATTTCTCCCACCATTTGCATATATATCACCGTATGTATCCCTTCGTTTCATTTCTCCTTCTCGTAACTCATCACCTTCTCTAACTCTTCAAGAACCAGTGTCCTTTCTCCCCATCCTAAAAAAAAAAAAAGGAAACCAAAGCAAGAGTGGACAAAAGGGGAACAAGGAGTGAGACATCTCCTCCTGTAGTCCACATTTTTGCATCTTCATTTATTCCCGCATGCCAAGAATGGAAGGCTTCTTCCTGTAGCATCTTTTTGGTCCATTCGTGAGTTCTTTTCCCTCCTTTATCTCTATTTTCTTCTTCTCTTTTGCTGGAATGTTACATGCGTATGCATGTATATATGTAAAACGAAAATATTTTGTTAAAGTACACATACATACCTGCGTGATCCTCTTCCCTTTATTTTCATGTTATTTCTCTTCTGTTATTTGAAGCATGCGTTGCATGCTTATGCCCAAAAAAAAGTAAAGTTTTGCCTTTTACATGTGTGTGCGTTTCTCATGTATATTGGTTTCAAGAAAACTCTTTTACTTGTGATGCGTATAATTCATGCGTGCCATAGTATTAAATATATTTGTTTATTTTACAAAACTTAGACCATTTTGAAGTCTAGTTTTCTGGTTTTTCAAAGTTTTTATTTTAACTGAACATACAAACATTTTTCTTTGAATCAGTTCACTATAGTTTGGGCTTTGGCTTGTCAAATGTATATATACTGTGTATTCCATACGGGTTTCCAGAACAAATCTATATGTTATATATATGTGTGCTATTTGTTTCGAATATATATATATATATATATAATATCAAATGTTTATCTTTGGTTCTGTCAAGTTTATTATCTTTGGGTTTTAAAAAAAAAGTGTACAAGATGACTAATATAATATATATATATATATATATGAAATTTTGTTTCCAGCCGGAGAAGTTAATAATAAAGAGGAATAGACTTCGTTCGTCATTCGCTTCACATCTGCTTTCATCGTTCCTTTCATTTTTTTTTGCTACGGAAGGTGAGACCCCTTACTTACGGTTAACATTTTTTTTAAGTGTACAAACCTGTGAATTAGTTATCTGAATTGCTAGGATTGCTATAGAGATCATATTATTCCCATTGTACATTGTCGACATGTTATTGACATCATTGATGCATATCATTTTATTTGGTTGTTTGTATGAATTGGTGATATACGATATGTATATTGATCTGTGTATGTGATATTCGACATGTGTTGGCTACATATATGTTGATATGACGGGTAAATATGTTGGACACATAAAATGAAATCTATATGGATATAACACGTCAGTGTAGCATGCATGTAATTTGATATGTGTGAATGTGACGTGCACGATAGTGTACGTGAAACGCACACGGATACGCGCACGAATATACTCTACGTTTGCATGTCTAAATAAATGACATTTAACATGTACGACGGATATTTAGACGTAATATGAACATGTACGGACGTGTTTTTATGACATGTACGGATTGATATTATATGTCGATGATTGATTTGTTATGTTCTGATTTTCACATTGCAAGTTCCCTTAGTTTAGGAAATCACAATGGGTTGAAATGGTACATACCCGAACGACTTGATAGAATAGGGGAAAATCGTTATGGGTTGAAATGATAGACCCAAGCGATTTTTATTGAATTTGGGCTTACGGGTTGAAATGACATATATACCCATACTTGAAAATAAACGGATTGAAATGATACATATCCGTATCACTTGACCATAGGATAGAAAGTTATATATGGACACCGTTGGTCATATTTTAAAATCACAAATATATTTGATTTGAAAAGATTGATTTTTGGAAATTTAATTCAAGTATTTTCTATAATAATAATAATAATAATAATATATAGTTAGATTTCAAATGATAAACTTATATTTTAACTGTTTTAAAAATTTACAAAGGTTTTAATAACAAAATAAGTACCTATTTTATATATAGTATTTTTATAAATTTTATTATTTAATATTTGTATATTATGTTTTATTTTATAAACTTATATATTTTATAAACTTTAAATAGTGAAGAGTATAAGTTGTGATTTTGGAAGTATTTGATTTAAATTATATTTTGATAGTTATTTTGAGTAAAAATTATTATAAAACGACCACAGTGTGAAAAATGTAAACAATTGGTTGTTAAAGAGACTGTGATCGGATTTGTCATACTCTCTGCCAATTCCGAAAACCACTTTAACAATTGTGTACGCGGTGGAGTTCCAGAATGAAGAAGGATGGCTTGGCGATTGACTCTATTTTCTATTTCATCTTAATTACGAGACCCTGACTACCTTTAGTCGGCTTGATTTGGCTAAAATAGGTGCTACACTGAGACCAAGTGAGGTCATTCCTCCTATCGAGCATACTTCTTCGAAACCATTCTATTACTTTTGTGATTCGACTGGTGCGCACCCTTGATATGGGAGTGTGGCTCGAGGTGGGCGGCAGTTGCTGCTATGCGTTAGCACCAGTTCGGTTATGCAAACGGTGAATCCACCCTGGCATTCCTGCATGCCTTGTCACATGCCTTATAGGAGACCAATACGATTTTGTTTTGTATTGTTTTATATGGAGTGCCCTCTGATCCACCTCCAGTTTACGGAGGAATTACAGTATTGTATATACTATGGGAATATATAAACGGTGTAAGGGTAATCATGGTAATCCCTCTTACGCTATTTTGATATTTACTTTACAAATAGACACTATTACATATAGTGTATTATAATATATAGTATTAGTTTGACGGATCCTTAGAGGATGGTGATCCCAAACATCCTTTTAAGTCATTTTGCATTTCGGTAATTGTTTCACTTGAGTTATCATTTAAAATAAGAATGTTAGTCCTGACTCAAGTGTGTTTGTTTTACACGGATACTCGGGTCAGCTTGAGGATATCAGCTTGCTTGATTTACTTGGAGCTTTGCTTGGATCTATCTACCTCTTATTTAGTTGTTGCAGTTATTTCAGCTTTCCAGTTATTTCCTATTTCAGACTCTATTATTTCCTTATGCATTAGCAGACTTATCTATGTTTGGTACTTTGTTGTATTTGCATTAGACTCTATGGTTATATAGTAGCTTATGGACTACTATTCTATCTATTCCGCTGTGTAGTATTTTATTACTCTGTATCTGTGATTCTGTGATTGATTTATTTACTATATATGCTATTATTTGCCAATTTTTATAAACAATCTATCATTTCGAGCAATTCAAGTCTGACATGTGTGGATTATTGTTGATTTGAATGGCTCAAAATGGTGGGTCTGAAACACCCTACCTCCGTTAAGGTCACTCACAAAGGGAATGCCTTAATTTCGATGGAGCATTATAGGTAAAAGATGCAGATAAATTACAAGACAGACAATTAAAGCAGCGACAAATAAATAAAACTTTATTTCATTGATAAACAACTTGTACAAAGATTGTTTTACAATACCATAGTATCCTGTCTTGTTTAACAAAAATAAAGAAGCATAAAATGATTTCCCCAAATAAAGCATGAGCCAGCCATAGCAGTAGAAGAGAGAGTCCAAGGCAACACGTCAAAGAGTCTTCAAGTTAGGAAAGAGTAACGGTCCAAACAAACCTAAGCTATTCCCTCCCTGACTACCTGGGGGGAACGGAAGAAAAGAAGATGAGAGAAAACGGGCCAGACGATAAGTCTGGTAAGTTTAGTGATTACTAGCATTTAAACAAGGAAAAGAGATCATGACAGGAGTAATAGAACGTAGTACAATACCCTAATATAAGGCAAGACAGGTTGAACATGTGATCGCACCCATTACTATAATCTCTGCACCACCTAACTAGTGTCTCTACTAGTAATCTGTATAATACGATCCCATCCCCGCAGTTGTGGTAGCCTTCAGCTGTACGTATATATTTGAGGATTCCACCTCAATCAGCCCAATTTCCATGAATATGTTAGATGTACCCTTACTACCCTATCGATCGGCTCCCTACCTGTGTTAACTTGCCATGTGTCTGTGTCAATCGGCCCTCTCTTGCGTGTAGCTACCCTGTGCTGGTCCCACCATAAGGTGTATCAATCCTTATGATACCGACCTCGACACGATTCAAGAATGCACAGTGTAAAACTACTGGTATCCAGTGCCTGCTTTTTCCACTCCAGAGTACGTGCGCGCCCGTAATCCGCCGGAACCTATACTGACGTACTCCCAGCCACTATGTTGACCGCTTATAATCAGCCTAGTAATCGTGCCCCACCCTGCCTAGCTTAGGATATCGTGATACATCTATGTGGGTTATTGTTGAAATGGGTCCTCGTTACTGGGGTTTCCTACTGGTTAAGTTTATGGGCCTATATTTACTAATATTACCTACCAACCCGATATGTACTTAACCTTCCCACCGATTCAAACATGTTTATGTAATGGTTAAGTTTTGTGGGCCTATATTTACTAATATTACCCACCAACCCGATATGTACTTAAACTTCCCACCGATTCAAGCATGTTTATATAATGGTTAAGTTTTGTAGGCCTATATTTACTAATATTACCCACCAACCCGACATGTACTTAACCTTCCCGTGGATTCAAGCATATTTATATAATGGTTAAGTTTTGTGGGCCTATATTTACTAATATTACCCACCAACCCGACATGTACTTAACCTTCCCATGGATTCAAACATGTTTATATAATGGTTAAGTTTTGTGAGCCTATATTTGCTAATATTACCCACCAACCCGATATGTACTTAACCCTCCTACCCGTCATGTAGTGTTTGTTAAGTGGTTCTTATTAACTTAATCTTTCTCACTTATCATGTTGGATTGGTTAAGTGTGACTTATTAACTTAACCATGTTCATTCATCAAGTTATATTGGTTAAGTATTCCCTATTTAACTTAACACCATTAGCTCATCAAGTTATACTGGTCAAGTATCATTAATCAATTCAAGTTAACTTAACCCATCCACCCGTCACGTCATGTTGGTAAAGTGTTTCCTTCTGGTGTTGACTTGACCTTACCTCAAATCATGTTATATTGGTTAAGTGTCGCCCTCTCGTGTTAACTTAACCTTTCCCATACATCATGTTATATAATTGGTTAAGTGTTTTCCTCTTGTATTACTTAACCCCACCACATGTCATTATATATTTTGGTTAAGTATTACCTTAGTTAACTTAACCCTATCATCTGTTTAATTAACATGTTACAACGGTTAAGTGTTCTAAATTTACTTAACCTCGCCCACTTGTCTAATTAACATGTTGTAACGGTTAAGTGTTCTAATTTTACTTAACCTCACCCAGTTGCCTAGTTGACATGTTATTACGGTTAATTGTTCTAAATTTACTTAACCTCACCCACTTTCCTAGTCAACACGTTATTACGGTTAAATGTTCTAAATTTACTTAACCCTACCAATCCTGACATAGCTTTAATTTATTCATTAAAGCGCCAAACACTCACATTAGATAGGTCTTGTTTTGGTCACTGGATGTGCTGGTCGGTTCCGGGTAGTTTTACACCACAACTCAGTCTAACCTCAGGTCCTTTTTGGGCTTGATGCACTAACCACCCACATTAGACAGGTCTTGTTGTGGTCACTGAATATGCCGGTCGGTTCCGGGCAGTTTTACAACACAAATCAGTCTAACCTCGTGTTAGGCATATTCGTCTTTTCTAAATTCACATATTTTCTATATATGTCTAATTCTTTATGTAAATTAATCTTAATTTAATCATGCCATAATTATCCTTTTGATTATGCTCACAATAAATGGTATATCAAATATACCATTTTATGAACAAATCTATGCAATGAAATTTTCATGTTTTCTCCATCGCAATCCCCGTGGAACGTACGCATGAATCACATAAAATATTGGGATAGTAAATTATACCAAACCCATAAACAAAAAGGGGTAATAAACAAGTGACACGAAATAAACATAAAATAGCATACATTTAACTTATCACGTGTAACCTAGCATAAGAGTTTCATTAACTTAATTAAACAGGTAATGATGAACTTGTGACTAAGTTGGATCTAATTATCATGTAAACTTGATATAGGTATAACATGGAGGTTTAACATATAAACACAATTTTTAACCACAATTTAGCATATTGACTTATGTATGTCAATACATGAGAAAGCTACTATAAACATATTTAAATCACAACTTAGCATGATAACTTATGTGTGTTAAACATAAGAGAGCTACTATAAACATATTCGAATCACAACTTAGCATGATAACTTATGTGTGTTAAACATAAGAGAGCTACAAATCTAATCTTGCAACATAAATAGATTCAACTTAACGTAGTTCTAAATATACGTGAATGTTGATCTAACATGTAAGCATGTGATTTAGATCATAAACTTGCAAGTAACAACCAAATTGTAGCATGACATGTTTCACCATTGAGTTGGCATAATAAGTTCTTTACCCAATCGTAATAGATTCCAATAACATACGATATGGTATGTTCATCATTAAAAACATATAGGCATGATCAATCGCAATGGTAGTTTAAGATAAATGAGAATCAAACTTTATTTATCTTATACATAAGCATCATTCTATATTCGAATTACAACATGTCATGATTTCATTTAAAAGAACATTTAAATCTACGTAATAACCAACTTACAAACTAAAAAGGAATTCTTGATTTCTGAAATCTGAAATTTGAAATTGGTATGCTCGCCTTTGATGTAGATCGTTGAATTTGATTGCTTTTAATTTGATTTTGATGTAGGCTTTTAACTCGTTTTTGAATTGAAAGTGGTGACGGCTATTCCAAGTTCTCTATTGACGGCATGACAGTTCTAGGATTATTTTTGTGTGATTTTAGGTTGAGCATTAGGCTGTTTATATTGAATTTCAATTTAATTATAGTCGCTAGATGAACCTAGAGTTAACCACAACCATTCAATCAGGATAGGGTGTGTAACGCCCTGGATTAACCCCTAGTCGACCCAGCGGGGCTCGGTTCGACCTCAAAAATGGGCCGGTTCGGTTATTTCCCCTCCCAATTCGCTGTTTTGAACTTTTTCGCATATTTATTTATTTATTTTTTAATTTATATATATATATATATATATATCAATATATATATATATTTCTCTACGCAACCTATTTCACTTAACTCTTTTCTAAAAATTAAGTATACTTTAATTTGTGAATTTTAATGTTATAAAATTATGGGGTGTTACAGGGTGGCACCTCCGCCCTAATGACTCAGCAAGGAGTCAGAAAGGACTCAGCAATGAGTCACAGTATGGATCAAAACACACCAGAAAGTTGTGCAGGCTTTCAGCCCCAACCTGGGCGCACTTGGCAGGTGCACCAGTGCAATTTTTGTACTGGCGCACTTCCCAAGTGCGCCAGTGCATTTATATTTATATTTTTTTCTTTCTTCTGGTTTTCTTTGTTCGTCCATATCTCCTTCATATGGTGTCCGTTTTATGCAAACTCGGACTCTATCTCAAGCAGAATTCCGAGACGAACGCAATGGCGTAACCCGTTTCCCTTGAGTCTCGCATTTGAAATTAATTATTCTTTGATTCGTTACTATAATGTTAACAGAAAATACGGGGTGTTATATTCTCCCCTCCTTTTAGGATTTCGTCCTCGAAATCTTGAAGTAGAGAAGAACTTACCATCCAATCACTCATCTAATCAACCACTCAATCATAGGCATCCATTGTCCTTAAAAAGGCTTCTAATATTTTTCATGAATATATGCATAGTGTGTGTATATGTCCTTACCCAAATGCAAAATCTGGCGGTCTACTGATTCAGTGGACCTCGTTAATGCGAATCATGCCAGTGCCATGAGTTCATCATGTATGCAATTATTCCTAATCGTACTTTATAACTTCTACATGAGTGCACAATCATTCACACAATTGCAACATCCTTATGATAACACATCAAGTTTCAATTCATATGTATAAAAATTCACTCATGCATATGCAATATGAAAGTGACTGAGCCAATCTAGTGCCTAATATGTGTATATGCATCCACGAGCAACCACTAGCAAACACTTGCAACCACTTGCATCCACCAAACGTAACATGTCTCAGACACATGTTTACATCCATTGGCTTCTACCTAAGGATCGAGGATAGGACCGAGAGGGTATACTTAAAAGCTAAAGACTAGCATGCAAATAGATTTTACAAAAAAAGAGGAATTAAGGATATACCCTCAAAAGGGTAAGATGCGAGTATCTAGTCTTTAGTCTTCTAAGTCGCATCTTCTTGAGCTTCACTCCACTGTACCTTAACTAATTTGACTTCATGATTGCGAAGCTTCTTGACTTCCATTTCCAAAACCCACTAGTAAAGATCGGTTCTCGATCACTTACTATGCTAGAGGGTATCCAATGTTGTCGAACTATCTTTCCAAGATAAACAGATGTTAACCATGATGCCAAGTGTATATGATTAGAGGTCTCTCTTCTACTTAGCTTATCCATCATGTCACAATTCTGAGGGTCTAAAGTTAAAGGTTGCTAGTACCTTTTACCTCTCTTAATGTCAGTCTTACTTAAGGTGCCACCACAACCATTTATTTCTCACGCAAACCATCCTAGTCGAACTCAACATCCCTCAAGTACAAACCCCAAAGGCCTAAACCAATATCATACAAGCACCCAAGGGATACCTCCTCCAAATTTGGATGATCTATGTGAGATGATACTAACAAAACAACCAAACAATTGAGCACTTTACCGACTCTGGCTATCCTTGCAATCTTGCTCCAGAATTATCGTTGATCACATGACTGGCTCTGTAGTGTCATCTAGATACATGCGGAAGTCTGTCTCGAGTTTTAGGGGGAAAACCCCTAACCTAATCAAAACATCTTGCGTACTCACGGACTACTCCAACGGATCGAAAATCATTGATAGATAAATAAAGTGATTCTGGGTAGCTAAGACAAACTGATCCCTTAGGATCGTACGAAATCTCAAGGGTATTCCCGAGGCAAGTCGAAAGTCAAACTACCCTTGTTTCACAATTAATAGCTAACCAATCAATGCCTAGAATCAAACCATAGCCCAAAAACATAAGCATAAATATAGCTATTCTCAAATCCTCACAGGTCAAAGATGAATGAGCTGAACCAGCAATTGGATTTGAGACTATAATAGGATCCACTACTATACAATATCTAGGGTGCAGAGACTCAACTATGGAAGCAGATATATACGAATGTGATGCGCTAAAATAAGAAGGAGTACTAACAGGATAATCAAAAAGGAAAAACTCTGTCAACAGAAATCTTACTGCCTCTCCCTCAGGTATGCTGGCGGTGAGAGCATGCACTTGCCTTTCGGAAAATCCTGTCCCTTGTTCTTTCCCTTGCCCTTAATTATACGAACCGTTATACCAAAATAAAGATACTTCCTCTTGTTTTAGGTTTTACTATTCTTTCCACCCATCCTTTGTGAACCAAGTGCATATCCATGGGTTTTCCTTCATCCTTGTGTTGTGCTCCTTGTCCAAACTCCCTCATTCTCAACTTTTCCATCCTTGTGAAACTACTGCAGATATATATGTAAGTTGGGCACTTTTTTGCCTTTTGACACGTGTCGTAGCCTCTTCAAGCCTACAGTGTAACACCCCGTAATTTTATAACATTAAAATTCACAAATTAAAGTATACTTAATTTTTAGAAAAGAATTAAGTGAAATGGGTTGCGTAGAGAAATATATATATTGATATATATATAAAAATTAAATAAATAAATATGCGAAAAAGTTCAAAATAGCGAATTGGGAGGGGAAATAACCGAACCGACCCATTTTTGAGGTCGACCCGAGCTCCGCTGGGTCAACTAGGGGTTAAATCCAGGGTGTTTGGCTGTCAACCCACGGGCCGATTCGCTCAAATGCAGATTTTGCATTTGATTGGTTCTCATGGTTCAGGGTTAATCTAATGGTCCTAAATAACTTCATACACCTATAAATACATCCTAATGCTAACCCTAAACCTAATTAAAATAGAATAGTTACCGTCATACCGTCGCCATGGAAATCAATGGAGCCGCCGCCAACTAAGAAAGAAGAAAAGAAAATTCAATTCTAATTCTCTCAATCCTAAAGCAAAGAAAAACTCTCTCTTTTCTTCTCTAAATTGTGAGTATGATGATCTTAATAAGATTATTATCATTTAATTAGGTTGAGTTATGAATGGATTATGAGTAGATGATGTGAGTTATCATATATGTTGTTGTAAACCCCTTTTCCTATCATGTATATTGTAAATCCAATGTTATGTGATGATGATATCTTATATGTTGCAAATCATGCTATGATGATGTTATGTATGTTGAAAGTTTCTATGCTAAGTTGTGATGAATCATACATGTTAAAAAGGCCATGATGTTACCATCTATGCTAGTTAGTTCATATTAATTAAATCATCTTGTTTGGGTTATGTTGATCTATATGACAAGTCACATATGCAAGTTAGTTTGATTAGAAAAGTTATGAACATATGCCAAGACATCTATTATGACATCTAGAATTATGCTATGACATATGTGATATCCTATGCTAGTTCACACCATCATTATGTTGCATAGAAACCCTATATGCAAGTTTATGTATAGATTTGGGCTATGATCATATCATGTAAATTGAGACATTTAACAAGTTGACACCTTTTGATCCTTAACATGTGTAGTTTATGCAAGTTTCACCCTTATTATGATTAGATTTATTTTATTTGTCTATATGTTGTGATAATTTATCTTTGTTCTAGGAGTTAGACTATACAAGTCTAGCCTATATTATGCGTTGAATAAGCGCACGTATAAACGAGGGGTAGGGGTGATATTAAGGATTTAATATTAAAAAGTTGGGGTGCAATTGATATGATTTTGCATGCCATAAGGGGATGGCCATAATTGAGTCAATTATGGACATCATTAAAAGTTGACTTAATTAATAATTTGAATAGGGAATTATTAAAACTGGGGTAAAAGATTTTAAGTGTTAATCAATGCTTAGGACATGAGGTTGGACTCGTTTGTGACGTAAACCTGCCCGGACCCGCCCGACAAATCCAGTGGTCACAAATGTCAGCCCAATGTGAGAGGTCCTAGGCCTAAACTAAAGCATAACGGTTGTAAAGACATGAGGTTAGACTTTTTTATGGGGTAAGACTGCCCGGACCCGCCCGGCAAATCCAGCTGCCATAAATGCCAGTCTAATGTGAGAGGTCTTTATGAGGTTATGGCCTGAATGAATTAAGAAATACTTAACCAAATAAACATGTAAGGTGGGACATGGGGGTTAAGTAGGTGCCTTGGGTGGCATGAGGAATCTAGTGGGTGCCCTTAGTGGCATGTGAAATACGATGAGTAAGACTTAACCAAACACACATGTAAATGAACATGACTAAGTGGGTTAAGTGGGATATACTAGTGACAAGCTTAGGTGGGTAGCTTGTGGGGGCCCATTTCGACCAGTATCCCAAACGTATCTTTGTGGGCTCGACCCAAGTCGAGGACGGGACACGCATGCTGGGTCTGACTGTAAGAGGCCAAAACGGGGAGCGGTGGCAACGCCAGTCCAATGGGTTTCATATGCGTGTGTGGACCCGGGCTGGTAGGTAAGACGTTGTTGCATCGTGTAGGTATAAGCCGTGCATTCTCAAGTTGTATCGGGTTGCCACTTTAGGGGAGTGATACACCCCATTGTGGGGCCAGCACGGGTATCTACGAGTAGGGAGCCGATCGAAAGTGGGTAATGGGGTACACCTAGTGGAGATAGGGGCATACGACACCTATGTAGTCAGCTAGGGGTACGTACGGCTATTTATAAAGTTTCTGTGTGAAGCAAGTGGGATCAAACAATAGGGTGACTGGTGTGGTGCAGTGTAGTGATGTGCGGTGCAGTGTAGTAATTATTCGTTAGTAATTAGGTGTGCCTTTACCGTTATCTTTAACGTTATCTTAAACGCTATCTTTATCTTCCTAAGAGTTCATAGACATTTACTTGTCTTCCAGCTTATGCCTTAGTCTAGTTATTTTGATAATAGTATTGTTAGAATTATCATACTCGCCAGACTTTATGTCTGACCCCCTCTATTTCTATCCTTTTTCCCCCTCCAGGTCCTCAGGTTGGGCCCATTTCTAGTGGATTTTGATTAAATTGCTTCATCTCTCTTGGAAAGCTTGGACCGTTGAAGTAAAGTCCATCTTGTTATCTTTTTAATGGCTATTTATGTAATGGGATTATGTATTTTGTTTTTATGAAGATGGATATTGTACTTGGTTTTATGATGTAACAACATTTCCGCTGCAATAAAATGAAGTTTTAGATTTCCAAGTACTATTTATTATCTGTCTTGTTGTAATTTTTCTGTTCTATATTCACTTATAACCTCCATGGAAGTTAATGCATTCCCTTTGTGAGTGAGATTAATGGATGTGGGGTGTTACACGTGGTATCAGAGCTTAAGGTTACCAGAACAGATAAAAATTCTTTAGAAAAATAGTTATTTTTGGAAGAAGTTCTTTCAAAAACATGTTTTAATGAGAAATTTAAAGAGAAAAGTTTTTAAGAAAAAAAACATAATCCCCAATAGCCCATATCTTTATCCTTCGAATTCTCCATTCTGAATCTTTCCTTTTTCGTTTCAGCATTGCTGAAGATCTTAATCTACCTGACGGTGTAACGATACCAGGATGGTATAAGAGGTTATTAGAGGCTAGGGCCGCTGCAGGTCCAGCCAATGTTCCTCCACCACCAGTTGCACCCGTTCCTCCTCCTCCTCCTCGCGTAGATACTTTTGCAAAGACGTGCAAGGAATTCAAGGCTATGGGTGGAAAACCATTTCAAGGGTCAGAAACGTTTGTGGAAGCTAGAGATTGGCTTAAGGAGGTGGAATAATTGCTAGAAATCTTTGAAGTAGAAGAAGGGAGGAGAGTTCGATTAGCAGCTTGGTTGATGTAGGGAGAGGCCTCGTTTTGGTGGGAGGTCACTAATGGGGAGCGTCCTATTGACTCTTGGGCGGATTTCAGACGTAGGTTCGAGGCGAAGTTTCTCTCAAGGGCGGAAGAAAATCTATATATGGAAAGGTTCTTGACATTGAAGCAAGGAAGCTCATCAGTGAAAGAATATGTTAATAAATTTAATCAGTTAGCAAGGTTTGGCTTGGACTTAGTGAACAAGCTAGAGAAGAAGGCACTGACGTTCGTGAATGGCTTGAATGAACCATTGAAAGGGTTGGCTATGACCCACATCCCTGTGGGGGCCACCTTTGAGAAGTTAGTAGAAATGGCGCTTATGCATGAGGAGAAAAGTGCTAAAGCTGATAAGGCACTCGAGAAGAAGGGGGATCAGAAGAAACCACAACAGCAAAACAAGAAGGGTGGTAAAGACAATAACGGCAAGGGAAAGAAGAAATGTTTTAACTGTGGGACACCAGGCCATCTCAGCAAGGATTGCCGAAAGAAAAAGAAGACAGGCTGTTTTCATTATGGCGATGCGGGACATTTAGTGAAGGACTGCCCAAAGAAAGGGCAGAGGGCAGGAGCTACCTCGGGAGGACAGGTGCAGGCTCTTATGGCACCAGGGCAGGCAAGGGCACAAGTTCAGGCTCTCGCGGTCCCACCGCTGCAAGAACGAGGTAGAACCATTTCTGTTGAAAGCTTAGTTTTTCTGTTTGATCATCCTGTCCATACCTTATTCGATTAGGGCGCATCACATTCGTTTATCTCTACATCATTAGTTGAATCACTGCACTTAAACACCAGTTTAGTAGAGGATCCCTTAGTTGTTTCGAATCCAATTGGGGGCTTAGCTTATTTGTCTATGATGTGTTTGGATTTGAAAATTTCCATACTTAGCGTTGAATTTAGATGTGATGCTTATGTGTTGGGCTTCACGGGCTATGGGCTAATTTTAGGAATGGATTGGTTATCCAGATATGGGGCCGTTCTTGATTGTGAAAGGAGAGTATTTAGGCTCGTGACTCGCCTTGGCAACACTCTCGAAATCTTTTGTAATCCCATAAATTCGGTTATGCTAAGTTATCTAGAATCGCTTGATGCATCTGAGGAAAATTTACGATCTGTTAGAGTGGTCCGAGAATATTCGGATGTGTTTGAGGAGGTGAAGGGCTTGCCTCCGAAGCGGGATATAGATTTTCGAATATATCTTGTGGATAATGCGAAACCACTATCTTTGCCAGTACGCCACATGGCTCCACGTGAAAGGAGGGAACTCGGTAAGCAAGTGAAGGAGTTGCTTGAGAATGGGTTCATAAGACGAAGTATATCAAAGTGGGGTGCTCTAGTAGTATTTGCCACGAAGGCGGATGGGTCCCTTAGACTTTGTGTGGACTATAGAGAACTTAATAAGCTTACTAAGAAGAACAGACACCCACTGCCGAGGATTGACGATCTCTTCGATCAGTTAGTTGGCGCCTCAGTGTTTTCGCAGTTGGACTTAGCCACTGGTTTCCATCAGTTGAGAGTGGCTGAGGATAGCATTGACAAAACTGCCTTTAGGACTCCGGACGGTTTCTATAAATGGCTAGTGATGCCCTTTGGTTTGACAAACGCCCTCGCATACTTTGTTGATTTGATGAGTAGGGTGTTTAGGGAGTACCTTACCAAATTTGTGGTAGTCTTTGTAGATGACATCTTGATCTTTTCTAAGGATGAAGAAGAGCATGCCCTACATCTTAGGGAAGTGTTGGAGACTCTTCGAGCGCATAAGCTTAAAGCTAAATTTTCTAAGTGTCACTTTTGGAGGAAGGAAGTACGGTTCTTAGGACACGTGGTTTCCAAAGAAGGGATAGCTGTAGATCCCGCGAAGGTGGTGGCCATCCAAGATTGGAAGGTTCCTAAAAATGCTACCGAAGTGAGAAGTTTCTTAGGGTTGGCTGGCTACTATAGGAAGTTTATCAAAGACTTCGCAAAGATATCAGCTCCATTGACACGATTGACGAAGAAGAACCTAGTTTTCACATGGGACGTAGATTGTGATGATGCGTTCCAACGTTTGAAGAGAGCTTTGACTTCAGCCCCAGTCTTAGTATTGCCAGACGGGAGTAAGCCGTTTACCGTTTATACTGACGCTTGTGGACAGGACTAGGTGCAGTCTTAATGTAAGAGGGCAGGGTAATAGCCTATGGTGGAAGGCAGTTGAGAGCGCATGAGAAGAATTACCCCACACATGACCTAGAGTTGGCCGCTATTGTTTTCGCGCTTAAGTCTTGGCGTCATTATCTTCTTGGAGAGAAATTCGAATTATTCACTAACCACAAGTCTTTAAAATACCTATTCTCTCAAAAGGACTTGAACATAAGGCAGCAAAGGTGGATGGAGTTCTTAGCGTCCTACGACTTCGAAATAGCCTATACCCCTGGCAAGGGTAACGTGGTGGCAGACGCCTTAAGTAGATAAATATTATCCTTAAGTCCTTTGTTTGTTGAGCGGCGAAGTTTAGAATTCATTTCGATGTTTGACTTTAGACCTTCCGTTGACTTCGTACCCGGTTTACTAGCATCCTTGGAGGTCAGACCTACGCTTTTGGGACGGATTGGCGAGGCACAGCGAGGCGACCCACAGTTAGTTGAGTTAGTAGAAAAGCTCAAAGGAGGGGAGTCATCAAGCTATCTCCATAGGTATACCCTAGATGATAAGGGTTGGTTACGTAGGGACGGTAGACTTTGTGTACCAAAAGACGATGACCTAAGGAAGACTATTCTTGACAAAGCACATCGTTCGAAGATGACCATTCATCCCGGCGGGGACAAAATGTACAAAGACATGAAGAGAGTTTACTTTTGGGCCGACATGAAGAAAGACGTGGCTGAGTATGTCACTAGATGCTTGGTGTGCCAACAAGTAAAAGCGGAGCAAAAGAAACCCGGTGGGTTGCTTCACCCATTGGAGGTTCCACTATGGAAGTGGGAGAGTGTCTCGATGGATTTTGTGGATGGATTACCGCGATCGAGGAAGGGTAATACGGGAATTTGGGTTATAGTAGATAGACTTACTAAGAGCGCCCATTTTATTCCCGTGAAGAGTAAGAGGACTGCTCCATGGTTAGCTTCTGTATACGTTCGAGAGATAGTTCGTTTGCACGGTGTTCCTTCTAGCATAGTGAGCGACCGCGATCCTATTTTCACTAGCGAATTTTGGAGAAGCTTACAAGAGGCGGTAGGGACTCAGTTATGTTTGAGCACCGCATATCATCCTCAGATGGATGGCCAGACCGAGAGGATGAATCGCATTCTAGAGGGTCTGTTGAGGCTATGTATCCTAGACTTTGGGGTACGTGGGAAGAGCATCTTCCATTGGTGGAGTTCGCATATAATAACAACTTTCAGTCCAACATTGGTATGGCACCATTCGAAGCTCTATATGGACGACCTTGTCGTTCACCTACATGTTGGTGGGAATCTACGGATAAGATCTTACTTGGGCCCGATATGATTAAAGAGACTTCGGAAAAGATCGACTTGATTCGAAGGAGGATGAAAGCAGCGCAAGATAGGCAGAAATCTTTTGCGGATAAGAGGAGGACAGATCTCGAGTTTTAAGTTGGGGACATGGTCTTTGTCAAAGTGTCTCCGTTTCGAAACATTGTTCGCTTTGGGTCCATTGGGAAATTAGCACCAAGGTTTGTTGGGCCGTTTCCTATTAAGGAGAGGATTGGACGGATGGCGTATAGAGTGGAGTTGCCCGAGAGACTTAGTGGTGCACATGACATATTCCATGTGTCACATTTGAGGAAGTGCTTGTACGAGACCGCGGAAGTGTTAGAGCCGAGCTTGCTTAGAGAGGAGGAGATAGAGCGTGATGCGACAATTCGACGAGCTCCTATGCGCATTCTTGGGTCGGAGATCAAGAGGTTGAGGAATCGAGAGGTCAGACTAGTCAAAGTGCAATGGGGAGATGATGAGAGCAACGCTACTTGGGAGACGGAAGAGAAGATGCGTTCACGATACCCTTTTCTTTTTGAAGGTATGTCCTTTAATTTCTCCTTTATCGCTTAGCTTGTACTTATCTTATCTTTAGTATATCCTCTCGCTAGTATCTTTGACCTTTAGTTAGGATAATCCTATGGTTGAAACATGTGTTTGAGACATGTTATGTATGGCGGATGCAAAGTGGATGCAAGTATTTGCTAGTGGTTGCTCGTGGATGCATATACACACACTATTAGGCACCAGATCGGCTCAGTCACTTCATATTGCATATATATGGATGTATTTAGTAAAATGGATGTATAATGGTTGTATTATCATATAGTTGCTGCATTCAGGTGGATGGTTGTGCACGCATATAGAATTAATATGTATCATTAGGAATCTTTTGCATACATATTGGACGCATGGCACTATCATGAATTGCACTAAGGAGGTCGATTGAATCAGTAGACCGCCTAATTTTGCATTAGATATGGACATATACACACACTGTGCATATAAACATTAAAGCATTAGAAGTCTTTTAAGGACAATGGATGCTGGTGTTTGATGGTTGAGTAGATGGACGATTAGATGGTAGGATATACATTCTTCTTGACTTGGAGATTTCGGGGATGAAATCCTTTAAGGAGGGGAGAATGTAACACCCCGTAATTTTATAACATTAAAATTCACAAATTAAAGTATACTTAATTTTTAGAAAAGAATTAAGTGAAATGGGTTGCGCAGAGAAATATATATATATATATATTGATATATATATATATATATATATATAAATTAAAAGTTAAATAAATAAATATGCGAAAAAGTTCAAAACAGCGAATTGGGAGGGGAAATAACCGAACCGACCCATTTTTGAGGTCGACCTAAGCCCCGCTGGGTCGACTAGGGGTTAATCCAGGGTGTTTGGCTGTCAACCCGTGGGCCGATTCGCTCAAATGCAGATTTTGCATTTGATTGGTTCTCATGGTTCAGGGTTAATCTAATGGTCCTAAATAACTTCCTACACCTATAAATACATCCTAATGCTAACCCTAAACCTAATTAAAATAGAATAGTTACCGTCATACCATCGCCATGGAAATCAATGGAGCCGCCGCCAACTAAGAAAGAAGAAAAGCACATTCAATTCTAATTCTCTCAACCCTAAAGCAAAGCAAAACTCTCTCTTTTCTTCTCTAAATTGTGAGTATGATGATCTTAACAAGATTATTATCATTTTAATTAGGTTGAGTTGTGAATGGATTATGAGTAGATGATGTGAATTATCATATATGTTGTTGTAAACCCCTTTTGCTATCATGTATATTGTAAATCCAATGAAGTGATGATGATATCTTATATGTTGTAAATCATGCTATGATGATGTTATGTATGTTGAAAGTTTCTATGCTAAGTTGTGATGAATCATACATGTTAAAAAGGCCATAATGTTACCATCTATGCTAGTTAGTTCATATTAATTAAATCATCATGTTTGGGTTATGTTGATCTATATGACAAGTCACATATGCAAGTTAGATTGATTAGAAAAGTTATGAACATATGCCAAGACATCTATTATGACATCTAGAATTATGCTATGACATATATGATATCCTATGCTAGTTCATACCATCATTATGTTGCCTAAAAACCCCATATGCAAGTTTATGTATAGATTTGGGCTATGATCATATCATGTAAATTGAGACATTTAACAAGTTGACACCTTTTGATCCTTAACATGTGTAGTTTATGCAAGTTTCACCCTTATTATGATTAGATTTATTTTAATTGTCTATATGTTATGATAATTTATCTTTGTACTAGGTGT
This sequence comes from Allium sativum, assembly GCA_030737875.1. Taxonomy (NCBI): domain Eukaryota; kingdom Viridiplantae; phylum Streptophyta; class Magnoliopsida; order Asparagales; family Amaryllidaceae; genus Allium; species Allium sativum. The sequence continues at coordinate 629,457,217 of CM060920.1, forward strand.
TAGACTATACAAGTCTAGCTTATATTATGCGTTGAATAAGCGAACGTATAAACGTGGGGTAGGGGTAATATTAAGGATTTAATATTAAAAAGTTGGGGTGCAATTGATATGATTTTGCATGCCATAAGTGGATGGTCATAATTGAGTCAATTATGGACATCATTAAAAGTTGACTTAATTAATAATTTGAATAGGGAATTATTAAAACTGGGGTAAAAGATTTTAAGTGTTAATCAATGCTTAGGACACGAGGTTGGACTCGTTTGTGACGTAAACCTGCCCGGACCCGCACGGCAAATACAGTGGTCACAAATGTCAGCCCAATGTGAGAGGTCCTAGGCATAAACTAAAGCATAACGGTTGTAAAGACACGAGGTTAGACTCTTTTATGGTGTAAGACTGCCCGAACCCGCCCGACAAATCCAGCTGCCATAAATGCCAGTCTAATGTGAGAGGTCTTTATGAGGTTATGGCCTGAATGAATTAAGAAATATTTAACCAGATAAACATGTAAGGTGGGACATGGGAGTTAAGTAGGTGCCTTAGGTGGCATGAGGAATCTAGGGGGTTCCGTTAGTGGCATGTGAAATACGATTAGTAAGATTTAACCAAACACACATGTAAATGAACATGACTAAGAGGATTAAGTGGGATATACTAGTGACAAGCTTAGGTGGATAGCTTGTGGGGGCCCGTTTCGACCAGTATCCCAAACGTATCTTTGTGGGCTCGACCCAAGTCGAGGATGGGACACGCATGCTGGGTTTGACTGTAAGAGGCCAAAACGGGGAGCGGTGGCAACGCAAGTCCAACGGGTTTCATATGCGTGTGTGGACCCGGGCTGGTAGGTAAGACGTTGTTGCATCGTGTAGGTATAAGCCGTGCATTCTCAAGTTGTATCGGGTTGCCACTTTAGGGGAGTGATACACCCCACTGTGGGGCCAGCACGGGTATCTACGAGTAGGGAGCCGATCGAAAGTGGGTAGTGGGGTACACCTAGTGGAGATAGGGGCAGATGGCACCTATGTAGTCAGCTAGGGGTACGTAAGGCTATTTATAAAGTTTCTGTGTGAAGCAAGTGGGATCAAACAATAGGGTGACTTGTGTGGTGCAGTGTAGTGATGTGCGGTGCAGTGTAGTTATTATTCGTTAGTAATTAGGTGTGCCTTTACCGTTATCTTTAACGTAATCTTAAACCCTATCTTTATCTTCCTAAGAGTTCATAGACATTTACTTGTCTTCCAGCTTATGCCTTAGTCTAGTTATTTTGATAATAGTATTGTTAGAATTATCATACTCGCCAGACTTTATGTCTGACCCCATCTATTTCTATCCTTTTTCCCCCTCCAGGTCCTCAGGTTAAGCCCATTTCTAGTGGATTTTGATTAAATTGCTTCATCTCTCTTGGAAAGCTTGGACCGTTCAAGTAAAGTCCAGCTTGTTATCTTTTTAATGGCTATTTATGTAATGGGATTATGTTTTTTTTATGAAGATGGATATTGTACTTGATTTTATGATGTAACAACATTTCCGCTGCAATAAAATGAAGTTTTAGATTTCCAAGTACTATTTATTATCTGTCTTGTTGTAATTTTTCTGTTCTATATTCACTTATAACCTCCATGGAAGTTAACGCATTCCCTTTGTGAGTGACATTAATGGATGTGGGGTGTTACATACAGAACCGTGCCGCGATAAGGTTACCTCCCAGAAAGCCAGAAGCCCCGGAGACTCAAGAAAGAAGAAAACAAGAATTCAAGAAGAGGGTCAAAAGATAGTGCATATGGCTTTGGGGAATATGCCTTTAAAACAAAACTTTTCTTTTGAAAATTCTTCGTTTAGAACCGTTTTGAAAATAATTTTTCAAATCTTTTATCTAATCCGGTAACCTTCATCTCTGATACTGTTAGCCCACTTTGTGAACTGGGCAACACAAAATCGAGATGTGAAACGTTGAAGAACTTGGAAAGTATCATAGCGGATCGGATCGGAGAGATATAGCGGATCGGATCGGAGAGACATTGCTGTTCGGACCGGAGAAATGTTAGCCCACTTTATGAACTGGGCAACACAAAGTCGAGATGTGAAATGTTGAAGAACTTGGAAAGTATCGTAGCGGATCGGATTGGAGAGATATTGCGGATCGGATCGGAGAGACATTGCTGTTCGGACCGGAGAGCTGCTATTGTTTGAATCAAAGAGGCACTGCTGTTCGGATCGGAGAGCAACCTACTGTCAGTTGGAGCGGAGGGCTACCTGCTATAGAGATGGATCGGAACGGAGCAAAAGTGGATAAAGACTTAGTCTTGGGTTAACCCGGATCGGATCGGATACTTCGATCTGAACCCCCACTGCAGGCTTCTCCGAACCGAACCTGTAAATCATGTCACAATCCCCCACGATCGCCTGAAGAGTCGGAGCGGGTATGACCAGTTCCTGCCCACAACGTCCACTACTCTGATGCGTTGTCAACACTGAAATCCATCCGAACCCGAGGATGATGGGATGGAAGACACGTGGCTCCGATCCGGATCGGGTTCTGAGCAAATTTTCACTTGTAAATACCCTGTCTGGAGACAATGAAAAAGATCTTCTTCTTGGCACTTTGAGGGTTCAACCACTTTCATAAACCGAATTCCAGCACTCCCGGATAATCCAAATCGTCTTTCAACATTTGTTTTGAGACAATTGAATGAATGTATGTGAGTTGTGAGTGAAATTGAGTGAATATCTTATTGTAATTACAACTATATTATCAAGAATAGTGATTGTCAAGTGGACGTAGGCTTTTCTTCGCCGAACCACTATAAATTCTGTGTCTCCATTTTACTTTTGATCTTATTTCATTCTGCTTTTAGTCAATTTGGGTGTTAGAACCACTTTTTGGTCTAACATTTTGGTGCTTTCACTGAGAATCATCTGAATTCTCTGTTTTTGGGGATTATCGTTCTACTTTTTGGACCGTTGAGTTCAAAGAAGTTAATCCTGAAGTTTCGACGCTTTTGAATATTTGTTGAATTGATTGTTGAAGAACTATGGCCAAAGGAAAAGGCAAGGAAGTTCAATCTAGTCGGGGGAACGGAGTTGGTGAAGATCTGCAAAATGCAGTTGTGACAAGGTATCGTGGGCAGAGCTCAGCAGCAGAACGGACTGGTACAGGAAATACGAACCGCGCTCAGGGGGAGAGCTCCGATCCGATCCGGGTAGGAGAATCTGAAGCAGTGCACTCCCCCAACCAGAACCGACCCGAGCCACTCGCCCTACACCGACCCGACCCGGCTTCCCCGCTCCGACCCGAACAGGCTTTCCAGCTCCAACCCGACCTGATTTCCCATTTCCAAACCGACCCGTCACTTGGTGATGTTGGAACCTCTACTCGAGCCCCTACAAATGCTCCGACTCCAGCCACCAGGGTCAATGATCAGGTCAATCCATTTGCACCTATCACTCAAGGAGATTTCTCACGCCTACTTGACATGCTTGAGAGTACTAGGGAGGCTATGAAAATCCACGAGCGCACCAATCTCATGATGCAAAAAAACATGAGACTCATGAGCAGGAAAATTAGCGAACTACGTAGACAGAGAACCCCATCCCCGGTTCGCCACACACCAATGGATCAGTCTTCTTCTTCCGAGGAAGAACGACCCCGTGAAAGAAGGCCGCTCGAACGACCTTAGAATTTGGAGCAACTGACATTTGGATCTTTGGGGTCCCGCGAGGATATTGCACGAGCACTAGGAACCAATGATCCAAGCTTGAGAGATCATAACCATACTAATCCCACTCAGGGGCAAATGCTCCAGCCCCCTCCTCCCGAGATCGACCGGGAGCGTAGGGAACGAAACAGAGCAGAAGCAGCTCGAAGAAGAAGGGTATCTCCTGAACAAGAGCCCAGAAGGAACCCGGATACCAGGGCCATGGAGCCTGAACGGCCCCTAACTAATGCTGACGTACAGGCAATGGTACGCCAGATTATGTCCGAAAGCCGGAACTATACCAATGAAGATTATGGCATTGAGCGAAGCCATACTCCTTTCACTGACGACATCCTCAATTTTCAGTTTCCCCGACGTTTTAACCTGCCGCAGATGGACAAGTACAATGGGAGAACCGATCCGGGACAGCATTTGATGCGATACTCGTGGCTCATGAATGCTGTTGTTGCTCCTGACGCAGTGAAGTGTAAAGCATTCCTGATATATTTAGAAGATGTGGCGCTGCTATGGTTTACCCGACTTCCCCCTCGTTCGATATCGAATTATAGGGAATTGAGCGAACGTTTTCTGAATCAGTTCCAACTCCATACCCGAAAGTCAAAAAGTGTTATTGAATTATCAAGAATTAAGCAGGCTCCAGGAGAGTCTTTGAGGTCATATCTCGACCGTTTCAACTTAGCTGTGACTGAAGTTAGTGACCCGCATGAGCCCACCATCTTGATGGCTTTGATGGAAGGAGTCGATCCTGACTCCGAGTTTGGAGATTACCTTTCAGGGAAGACACCCTTCACGAGAGAGTTATTCTATGAAAAGGCCGATATTCACTTAAGACGAGAGGAGGCCAGGGCAAACCGAAAGAGAAAGTCTGGAGCGGCTTCAAAAGAAAATGTTCAAGGTAATGTCGCCGTGAAGCAGTCTGGAGAAAGTTCCGGAAAAGTTGAAGTGAATGTGGGAAATAAGAGTGGAAACGACAATTCTGGAAACGGGGGCAACAACAACAACCGTAACGCGAATGGTAACAGAAGAAATAGAAATACGGGAAGTGATCCTAACAAAAGACCCCGATTCCAGACTTATGAGAATTATACACCGTTGAACGACACTCTGGAGAATATTTACTTGGATACGTACAATGTTTTGCAATATAAAAGACCGCCACCTCGCGACTCAACAGAGAAAGAAATGGCAACTGGAAAGTTTTGTTTGTTTCATGGAACTCATGGGCATTCAACCAATGAATGTCGACATTTGAGAGACGTGATTGAGAAACTGCTGCGCGAAGGGAAACTGGATGAATATAAGGTTGCCCCGAGGGACGGGGGGCAAGGAGAGCAGGCTCCAAAACAGATTCAATCTGCTCCCAAGCCTACAGCGCAGCAGAAAGGCAAGGGAATTGTTATCAACTCCATAGTGGGTGGACCCCACCCAGCAATCCGCAGTTTTAGAGCGATGGATCAATATGTAAATGCTGCCAAGCACGTAGATGTGAATGAAGGTGATGATTTGGAAGATATCGCCCCCATAAAACAACAGAAGACAATGTTTGACAACGTGGTATTCCGTAGTAGAGATAATACCGGGATCCAGTCACCCACCGATGATCCGTTGGTCATTACTACCAACATTGGGCCGGCCTTGGTTCATAAGGTGTTAGTAGACAACGAAAGCACTGTTAATATTTTATTTAAAAAGTCATTCGATTAGATGAAGCTTGAATCTGAAGATTTGAAGCCATGCGAAGGTTGGATCCGAGGCTTCAACGGGGCGTCAACAGCTCCAATGGGGTACATAGAATTGCCCGTAACCTTGGGGCAAGGAGAACACCGAAGAGTACGGGTGCTTCAGTTCGTAGTGTTGGACGTAGATTCGCCTTATAATGCATTTTTGGGAAGGCCTGCCCTTGCTGAGTTCAGGGCTTGCATCGCCCCTTAGTGTTTATTGCTTAAGTTCCCAACTGAAGCCGGAACTGGAGTAATGAGAGGGGATCAAGTCTCCGGACGGGCCTGCTATGTTGCCGAATTAAAGATGTTGATGAAAGGACTTAACATCGAGAGTAAAGATGCCTCGCCTCCTTCAAAGGAGGGCTCGGCATAGCAATTAGAGGGATCGGCCCCGAAGGAGTTGCCCAAAGGAACACCTGAAGACCTGGATCCCAGAAAAGACGAGGAACCAGAGACTAGAAATGCAACTCCTAATGAAGCGACAGTGGACATTCCCATCAATGAAGCTGATCCAACAAGAGTTTTGAAGATTAGATCTCAGTTGGATCCACGTCGGGCCAAAGAACTAGCTGACTTCCAAAAGGCAAACTTGGACGTGTTTGCCTGGACCCACGCTGACATGTGTGGGATATCGCCATCCATCATAAGTCACTCACTAAATGTAAACCCTAAACACCCGCCTGTAAAGCAAAAGAGACGTATGCTGGGCCCAGAGAGGTTGGTTTCTCTGAAAGAAGAAGTGGAGAAACTGAAACATAACGAATTTATTAGAGATTCGACATATCCCGACTGGATATCGAATCCCGTCTTATTAAAGAAGCCGAATGGAAAGTGGCGGACTTGCATTGATTTCTCAGATTTGAACAAAGCTTGCCCGAAAGATAGTTTCCCACTTCCCAGGATTGACCAGCTTGTAGATTCAACGGCGGGACACGAACTTCTTTCTTTCATGGACGCATATTCCGGGTACAACCAAATTCCTATGCACGTGCCAGATCAAGAACATACGAGCTTCATTACAAATTTGGGGTTATACTGTTATGTGGTCATGCCGTTCGGATTGAAAAACGCCGGAGCCACTTATCAACACTTGGTGAACAGAATGTTTTATAATCAAATAGGGAAGGCTATGGAAGTTTATGTGGATGATATGCTTGTCAAATAGAAACAGTCTTCCAGCCATACGCAAGACTTGGCAGAAATGTTTGGTATCCTGCGAAAGTATCGGATGAAGTTGAATCCTTTGAAATGTTCATTTGGAGTGGCATCGGGAAAATTTCTAGGCTTCATTGTGAGCTCCCAAGGAATTGAAATCAATCCCAGCCAAATAGCAGCGATTAGAAACATTGAAGGGCCGAGGAGAATTAAAGACGTCCAAAGTCTTACGGGGAAAGTAGCTGCGTTGAGTCGGTTTATCTCCAAAGCCACGGACAAATGCGTCCCATTTTTTGATTTGATTAAAAGGGGAAAGAAGAACTTCGAGTGGACTCCGGACTGTGTTGAGGCCTTTCGAAATTTATTGGAATTGCTAGAAAAACCACCGATTTTGTCAAAACCAGTGGATCACGAAGAATTATTTGTTTACTTGGCAGTTTCGGCTCACGCTGTTAGCACAGCCTTGGTTCGAGAAGAAGACCAAGTGCAAAGGCCGGTATATTATGTAAGCAAGAAATTGGCAGCGGAAGAACGCAACTACCCAAAGATTGAGAAGCTCGCTTACAGCCTCCTAATCGCCTCCCGAAAACTTCGTCACTATTTCCAAGCTCACCCAATAACCATATACACTGACCAACCTCTAAGGCAGGTGTTGCAGAGACCCGAAGCATCGGGACGATTGATCAAATGGAATATTGAATTAAGTCAGTTTGATTTAAATTTTCAGCCACGAAGGTCGATCAGGGGGCAAGCTCTGGCAGACTTTATAGCAGAGTTCACCATCCCAGAGGAGGAAGTAATCGATGACAGAGTGGTCAAGTACGAAGATGGGTTAAAGATAGATCCATGGAAGCTATACACAGATGGAGCCAAGAACGACCGAAGGTCCGGAGCTGGAATCGTTTTAGTTACTCCTGAAGGACGGTCGTTATATTACGCTCTACGATTATAATTTTCAGCGACTAACAATGACTCTGAATACGTAGCCCTGATTGCCGGGCTGAAGCTTGCCAAAGACCTCGGAATAAAAATGTTGGACATATTCTGTGACTCCAAGATCGTTGTTTGCCAAGTGCGAGAGGAATTTGTGGCGCGGGGACCTCGACTTATCGCCTACCTCGGGAAAGTGAAAAAGCTATTGAGCAACCTGGAGAGGTATAACATAACGCATATCCCAAGAGCCGAAAACCAGAAGGCAGACAGGTTGGCAAAGCTAGCTAGTTCCGACAACCCGGAAGAAACTGAAATAATTCCAATTGAAACGTTGGAATCGCCAAACTTTGAGTCGATGGAAATTGAGTTCGTTTTCGAAGCGGAACCGGAGAAGGTGTCGTGGATGACCCTAATTAAGAACTTCCTTAAGAATGGGACACTCCCATCAAAGAAGAGTGAGAGAAGGGCTATAGTTCGCAAGGCTACCAGATATGTCCTACAAGATGATACTCTTTATAGGCAAGGATTTTCTATGCCCCTGTTACGATGTATAGCACACGACGACATCAAACGTGTACTAAGAGAAGTACACGAAGGTGAGTGTGGAGATCATACAGGAGGTCAGACTTTAGCGAAAAAGATATTGCGTTATGGATACTTCTGGCCCACAATTAATAAAGATGCAGCTGATTATTCACGACGCTGCGATAAGTGCCAGAGATTCGCCAAAATCCCCAGAGCACCGTCGACTCAACTCAAATCGATGGTGAGTCCTTGGCCTTTTGCCACGTGGGGAATTGATATCATCGGAATTCTACCAATTGCTAAAGGAGGAGCGAAATATGCAATAGTTGTTGTGGACTATTTTACGAAGTGGGTGGAAGCTGAGCCCCTAACCAAGATCACAGCGAGAAAGGTGATAAGTTTTATGGTTAGAAATATTATATGCCGATTCGGGATCCCAAGGACCATTATAACTGACAACGGAACCCAGTTCGATGGTGCTGAATTCAGAAATTTCTGCCAGAAATATAAGATCGACAAACGGTATACTGCGGTTGCTTATCCGTAGTTGAACGGGCAAGTAGAAGCAATAAACAAAGTTATAAAATCCATCCTCAAGAAACGGTTAGAGCGCGCAAAGGCAAAATGGGTTGACGAATTGCCCTTAGCCTTGTGGGCATATCGAACAACATTTAAGACAGCTACTGGTCATACCCCTTTCTCTCTCTCTTTTGTTTCAGAAGCAGTAATTCCAGTAGAGCTTGAAGTTCCTTCCCACCGGGTGACGTATTATGACCCGATGACGAATCGGGCGCTCTTACTCGAGTCTCTTGATGAAATCGAAGAAAAAAGGGACGAAGCAGATTTGCACGCAGCAAGACATCGACGTCAGATGGCACGCTATTACGACAAAAAAGTTCGCCTTAGGACTTTTGAACCAGGAGATTTGGTGCTAAAGAGAATCTTTCCTTCCCTTCCTCACCTCGGTCCAAAGTGGGAAGGACCCTTTGTCATCCAACGGAAACTTGAAAAAGGAACCTTCAAGTTAACGACCGTAGATGGCGAAGAAGTACCTAGGGCATGGAATGCCCAACACTTGATGCGATATTTGGATTAGAAATGTTGTATTCTTTGTTATTCTTCTTATGAACTCTATAAAAAGGCACGACTTGCCTTAGGAAAATCTGATGATATGAATAAAGGACTATAAAGTGGATGTAGGCTACGACTTAGCCGAACCACTATAAAAATATCGTGTGTTATTTACTTTCATGCATTATATATATACATTTATCGACTATTCTGTTGTGATTATGGAATATAAGATGATTCAAAACCTGAAAGGTTGAAAACAGTTTAAACGTAAGAAAAAGCACAATGACTACTTGTGCGATAAGACATAAAAGAATGGGAAAATGACATTCTTAACTCTAACTCTCGAGAATTGAGAGAGAGTATAAAGGACGGGAAGACGACGTCCTCTGAGGCGTGAAGGTGCACCAAGACTAGAGACCGCCTCAGTAAGAACTCTAACCTGAGTATAAGACAGGAGAGTATAAAAAAAATGCCAGAAAAAACGACAGGCATTGACGACACAGAAAATGCAATCCCGTCAGAAAATCGGGGACATTCAGACTACTTGATCAAGTCTTGAGTGGCCTTTTGAGATCGACTGGGGGCATATATGTATACACATATTTCCCCTACCATAACTTCATTACACAACTATAATAAGACATGCATTCTTACATAAGTGTAAAACTAATGGCTAACAGACATTGCAGAAAATGAATTATTTTTTATTTACAAATGAATGAATTTGTACAGGAAAACAGTCAAAAAGAAGGTGCAAGGGCCACCCTCATAGCAACAATTATTGGTCAACCAGATGCTAAAATAACACAAGACAGCCCACTACTTAGACTTCGAAGGAGGCTTGGACTTCTTGGCGGCTTTCTCCGCATCCTTCGCCTCTTTTTCGGCCTCTATCAAGATGCGCTTTGATTTTTTCTTTCCTGAGGCTGAGATGCTGGAATCGGTTGACTTCTTCCCGGAGGGCGGAGCGCTAGAATCAAGAGAAGACTTTTTAGCGAGTTCCTCTATAATAGATCTAGTTGAAAGCTTAACAACTAACCTTGATCCCGCATCCACAACTGCGAGAGGCTTGAGGCTTTCAGGGTCTAAGTCTTCAGCTTTTAACTGCAAGCGTTTATCTTGGTCAGCTTTCATTGCAGCCAAAGTAACATCATCTGCACTTTTCGACTCCCCGACTATTGCCACCTCTGGATCTTCCTCATGTCCTCCGTCGCCGCAATCATCCTTTAAGGTGGCTATCATTTCTTCATCACGAGGAGTGTCATCCTTAGATGGTTCGCTTCCTTCTCCCAAATCTATAGGAGCAGCCTTGTCCTTTCCCCCTTTTGCCTTCTCTGTAGGCTCCGCCCCAGAGGCGGTTCCCTGAGTCACATCTGTCTTTCCGGATGGCTCAATACCTACAGAATGAGAAGCAACAATTATCAACTCAGGAGAAAATAATGGGTTTTTCATCGATTGCTCAATCACGTGGCAAAAGGTAGAGATAGCCCTGACGAATTGAGGATAAAATGTAGAGGTACCTTCCGAAGACTTCTCGGCAGGGGTAACTGTTGTCTCCGATGCCGTTTCGGGAATAGGGGATAGCAGAGTTGTTCGAGGGATCCCCGGGTTTTCAGGATCATACCCCTCTACTTCAGAAGTTGCGGGAGCAGTAGAAGAGGAACCAGCTTCGGGAACGTTCTTTTGCTTAGTCCTCCGCCTCTCTTCTTCCATGGCATCAGCAATGAGGCGGCGCCCTTAAGCTAGGCGTTCTGGCTCATCATCCCTTAAATATTTCTCCATCGGCTTGTCCTCATCAATGGAATCAACCTTGAGCTCCTCTTTCTCCCACTCAACGATCTGACTCCATACTTGGACTAGAGTAGATGGATAATCCTCAATCCAAGAAATGTTCCGGCGGTGGATGATATGTGCAAAGAATTCAATCATTAATTCATCGAAACCCTGAATCTCTGCCTCCGCCTCTGAAAATTGTTTGCGAGCCTCCTCAGTGGATTTGATAGCACATTCGACGTTACCCTCCGCTAGGGAAGCTCTGTTCTCCGCCTCCATTAGCTTAGAAGCCAAGTCAGCATTTTTCTTTTCTAACTCAGCATTCCTCCTTGCTAACTCGGTATTTTTCCGTTCAAGGTCAGCGTAAGCAAGGCACGTTTTAGCGGCATCTGACTTAGAATCTTCAGCTTGCTTTTTTAACTCAGAACGCTCTTGAGTGTGAGATTCAAGCAAATCATGGTAATGTTTTTGCATATCTTCAAACTATTTTTTGAAGCTAGCAGCGTCCCTTTGAGCAACAGCAAGCTGGGCCTGTGTGTCCTCCAAATCCTTTCCTAGATTCTTTAAGGCCTTTGCATCGTCTTCCGCGGTTTATTGCATCGAATCAGCATTCGTGATTAGGGTACGGATGATTCTGGAAAGGTTGCGTGAATATTTGAACATTTTAGAATACTGTTTTTTGACCGCATCTATCTTTGCTTTGGCCTCATCTGCCCACCTTGAAGAAATAGGCTCGAGGGTAGGTAAAAAAGTCAAGTTCTCGAAGTAATGTTTGGGAAATTGCTCCTCCAAATACGCCCGTTTGATTGCAGTTTCAGCATCTAGTGGTGGAGGGGCGGGGATCGTCAACTCAGTATCCCTGTGCGTAGAGGATTCAATAGTCTCTTTATCTGTTCTAGGCCGTTTAGCAGAGACTTTGCATTTACTTCGCGACTCAGTATCTTTTGGCGGACTTCTCTCTCTGCTGCGCTTTTCTTGGGAAGAGGTGGAGTCTTTCGGTTGTGGCCTGTCCTCTTCCGGACGACCTTGATAACCTTTATGTCTCTCTGGGTCCTTCCGAACAGGAGAGCGAGAACGCGAAGTTCGAGAGCGACAGGGTTCATAAGGCCTTCTCTCCTCCCTACTGCGATCGTCGCGGCGATCATACTCAATATCATGAGGAGGATTAGACATGCTGCGGCGAAGTTTCCTGATATCATAGTAAGATCGGGACATCGTGCCTGCACAATAAGACAAATGAAATTCAGGATCAATGTTTTCACAAAGAGAAAGATGCAATGAGTTGTAATGTTCTTGTGTAAAGTGTGTCCTAAGTGGTGTTTATCCCCCCGACAAACCCGAATCCGGAGCTAGACTAGTACGGGCGGGCTCTTTGGCCTTAGCAGGAGTGGTCTCTTCAGAAGAGGTGAAAACTAAAGGATCCTTCCTAAAATCCTCTGAAGTGTATATAGTTTTAGGTAAGGGGAGATCCCCCAAACCCTGAAATAATGGGTCATCAGTACTAGGGACATCTCCCTCGGAAGCATCAATTGGGGACTCTTTGGAAGACGTCGACCTTTCTGGAGAAATGGGATCCTCAGGAACAGTATACGCTTCGCGATGCTTTTCGGCCAAGTTAGCCAATTCATCATCTTGAGTAGAAGATGGAGAGGGTGAAGTTTGGAGAGGCACTGTAGGAGCTCCCGAACCTTCCCCTGTCTCTGGGTCTACATCCACTGGAGGAATATAAACATATGGAGCCGTCCCGTGACCAATGCTACGAGTAACGGATAGCAACCCATGAAAATGAAGATATTCGTCCTTAAGGACTTCATCAATAGTCAAGAACTTCTGATCGCCATTAAGGAGCTGGTGCATCCGGTCAAAGAATACTTGGTCTGATATTTGTTTTGGGTTATCGACTGCAAACAAAAGAAAAACGAGTTAAGGCGATGACTTGAATGTATAGAGCCGAGATTTAGAAAACCAGTGCTTTACTTGATTTCGTCCACCTCCTAGCACACCCTGGTTGTCGCTTCACATAAAACCATTCCAGCCTGGAATCTCTAGCTTTACTACTGAATGGCGCTGAAATTATTTTCCTCTTAGGGACAGACTCAAAATAGCAGAAAGAAGGAGTCTCTCGAGTCCGATGCTTGAAGTTGTAAAAGAAATGAACGTCATCAAAAGTGAGCTCTATGCCTAAGATCTCACGGTATGCTACATATAAGGTGTATAAGTAAGCATAAGAATTAGGGTGCAGCTGCATGGGGGCAATCCGCATTTGTCTTAGAAAATCGACAATGAAAGGAGAAAATGGAGGGATAGCACCGACCATGCACATCAACCGAGTAATTGCCATATACCCTTCTGGAGGGGTGTGGGGACGGTCAGTTCTCGAAGGAACCAGGGTGTCCCTTTGTAATATCCCGTATTTTAAACAAATTCGGATAAGTCTGTCGTTGTCGATTGTTGATTCAATAGAATCTTGGGGTGATTCCAATATGGCAGCCGATTCAAACTCATCTGGAGCTCGGTCGTCACCAATCCCTCCTTCCACTTCAAAACCTAGAGAAACTTCACCCTCCGAAGACACATTGTCACTTTCGCGATTTCCAACCTCGTAGTCAGAACCCTCATCATTCCATTCTGGATCCGAAGGAGAAGATATGTCCTCGAGAGTAACTTTGTTGGATGTCTCCGGGGCCTCTTTCTTCTCAGCTAATCTAGAAGAGCGTCTGGGTCTCATGGTCATAAAACTATTGAAGAAGCAATAGCACAAGTTAGGGTAAATTATCCCGTATCCCCCCGTGCATGTGTGCAAACTAAAGTGTAAACAGTGTATGTGGAAAGTGTGAAGTAAATGTTTAAAAGTGCGACGCAAAATTCTGGCAAAGTATAAAAGATTGAAGTAGTTCTTGATGTTCAGTTATGTTCGCAAGGCACTATCCTAACTATCCATTAAATTGAAGATTATGCCAAAAGTTGATTGGGCCAGTTAAACGAGTTTTTATGCATTAAGGAAGGTTGCACTTCGGTTCGGTTCGGGCGCATTCATTGGATCGGATCGGGGGCATAGCCTCGTCTTGGGCTTGGATAAACTTTGAAACTCAGAAATCAAAATCGGATCGGCTCGGAGGTAGATTCCCCAAACGGTTCGGATTGGATCACGTAGTCATGCCTCTCCTCCTTTATCTTATAGTCCGACCCGACCCGGTTAGGTGAGCTCCATTCCCCCTTCTTTAACTACTTGCTCCGACCCGATCCGACCTTCTGGACTTCTTTTCCTTTTTCCTTTATCCACTTGCCCCGACCCGATCCGACATTCTGGACTTCTCTTCTTCTTCCCTTTCTCCACTTTCCATACTCCACAGCCCGAACCGGCTCCCTATGATCTTCTTCTTCTTCCTCCTTTTCAGCCTCGAACCACAACTCCCTCTTCCAATGCCTCGAAGTAGCAACGAAGCCACCAACGATAATAACGAAGGAAGAGGAGACTGCGGCGTGGAAACCACGTTCAGATCGGTCGAATTGACCATCAATTTTAATTAAAACCTGTTATTATGAAATCGATCAAGGATTCAAACCTACCAGAGCATGTAAATTGGAAATTCGCACGAGAATGGTGACGAGTTCTTATTTCTTTTTCCCTAAAATCTGGAGTTTCGAAGCAGAATTTGTGAAACGATAAAGTAAAAGGAAAGTTGGAGGAAGATGAAGGCTGAACTTATATAGGAAAACAGGGTGACTATTCGTCTCCCCGTTCGGACTGGATCGACAGTCCAGTAGCGAAGCTTGGCCCAATAGTCCAATGAAAAATAGAAAGAAGAGGGGGTCTGTTCGGATCGGAATCCGAACCAAACAGAGTGTTGTAACTCAACAGTGAATTAAATTGAAGTTCGAAGAAAAGGATGAAAGCACAAAGAAAATCAAAGGGAAAATTATCTAGAAGACACTATGCAATGATAATCAAAGCATGCTCCGTTTCCAACAGGAGCATGCTTTGAGGGGGCAAAATGTTAGCCCACTTTGTGAACTGGGCAACACAAAGTCGAGATGTGAAACGTTGAAGAACTTGGAAAGTATCATAGCGGATCGGATCGGAGAGATATAGCGGATCGGATCGGAGAGACATTGATGTTCGGACTGGAGAAATGTTAGCCTACTTTGTGAACTGGGCAACACAAAGTCGAGATGTGAAACGTTGAAGAACTTGGAAAGTATCATACCGGATCGGATCGGAGAGATATAGCGGATCGGATCGGAGAGACATTGTTGTTCGGACCGGAGAGCTACTATTGTTTGAATCAAAGAGGCACTGCTGTTCCGATCGGAGAGCAACCTACTGTCAGTTGGAGCGACCTGCTATAGAGACGGATCGGAACGGAGAAAAGGTGGATAAAGACTTAGTCTTGGGTTAATCCGGATCGGATCGGATACTCCGATCCGAACCCCAACTGCAGGCTTCTCCGAACCGAACCTGTAAATCATGTCACAATCCCCCACGATCGCCTGAAGATGCGGAGCGGGTATGACCAGTTCCTGCCCACAACGTCCACTACTCTGATGCATTGTCAACTCTGAAATCCATCCAAACCCGAGGATGATGGGATGGAAGACACGTGGCTCCGATCCGGATCGGGTTCTAAGCAAATTTTCACCTATAAATACACTGTCTGGAGACAATGAAAAGGATCTTCTTCTTGGCACTTTGAGAGTTCAACCACTTTCATAAACCGAATTCCAGCACTCCCGGATAATCCAAATCGTCTTTCAACATTTGTTTTGAGACAATTGAATGAATGTATGTGAGTTGTGAGTGAAATTGAGTGAATATATCATTGTAATTACAACTATATCATCAAGAATAGTGATTGTCAAGTGGACGTAGGCTTTTCTTCGCCGAACCACTATAAATTCTGTGTCTCCATTTTACTTTTGATGTTATTTCATTCTACTTTTAGTCAATTTGGGTGTTAGAACCACTTTTTGGTCTAACAGATACCAAGTGAAACACCGCACCTCCGTTAAGGTCACTCACAAAGGGAATGCCTTAATTTCGGTTGAGCATTATAGGTAAAAGATGCAGATAAATTACAAGACAGACAATTAAAGCAGCGACAAATAAATAAAACTTTATTTCATTGATAAACAGCTTGTACAAAGATTGTTTACAATACCAAAGTATCCTGTCTTGTTTAACAAAAATAAAGAAGCATAAAATGATTTCCCCAAATAAAGCATGAGCCAGCCATAACAGTAGAAGGGAGAGCCCATGGCAACACGTCAAAGAGTCTTCAAGTTTGGAAAGAGTAACGGTCCAAACAAACCTAAGCTATTCCCTCCCTGACTACCTGGGGGGACGGAAGAAAAGAAGACGAGAGAAAACGGGTCAGACGATAAGTCTGGTAAGTTCAGTGATTACTAGCATTTAAACAAGGAAAAGGGATCATGACAGGAGTAACAGAACATAGGACAATACCCTAATATAAGGTTGAACATTTGATCGCACCCATTACTACGATCACTACACCACCTAACTAGTGTCTCAACTAGTAATCTGTATAATAAGATCCCAATCCCCGCAGTTGTGGTAGCCTTCAGGTGAACATCTATATTTGAGGATTCCACCTCAATCAGCCCAATTGCCATGAATATGTTAGATGTACCCTTACTACCCTATCGATCGACTCCCTACCTGTGTTAAGTTGCCATGTGTCTGTGTCAATCAGCCCTCTCTTGTGTGTTGCTATCCTGTGTTGGTCGCACCATAAGGTGTATCAATCCTTATGATAGCGACCCCGATACGATTCAAGAATGCACAGTGTAAAACTACTGGTACCCAGTGCCTGCTTTTTCCACTCCGGAGTACGTGCACGCCCGTAATCCGCCGGAACCTACACTGACGTACCCTCAGCCGCTATGTTGACCGCTTATAATCAGCCCA